>JALAZF010000180.1:15000-1482500 GCA_022829125.1 Lathyrus tuberosus
TGGGACAAACTCTTGATAGCTGGATTAGGTCAAAGATGCGCAAATCCTTAGTCGAAGGAGAAGAACGGAAGACCCTGTTCTTTATGAATCTAAAGTCAAAGGGGACATCCATAAACACCAAGGGTTCATGACCAGGGAAGTAGGGGAAAAACTCTTTCAACACTTGGGATTTCTTAATATGTCTACGAAGGTGACCCATGAAAGAGTAAATCGTACCTATAATAGAGTAAGGAATCATAGTAGTGTTGTACCTGACATTTCTTCTTCCATCCTCCAAGGGAGATTTAGGAATGTATACGCGATCATTGAGGTAAAGTGGTTCTTCAATGATAGCAACCAAAGCGGGACGGGATTGAAATTTTGGAGACATTATTAATCTCAAAGGTTTTCTTAAGATAGAATGTGATGATGAAAAAGAAAACTGCAGAAAAACTCTAGAGTTTCTTTTTTCTGTTAGTGTTTCAGAAGAGGGAGATGGTGAAAGAGTAGAGGGTTTGAGTGAGAACATGTTAAATAGCCAAGGGAATAAAACATTTCAATTTTCTCTCCAAATGATTTTGGACACGTGGCACACCCAGGTCGACGGTTGGTACTAAAGGGTCATAGGAAAAGATGAAAAAATGGAATTAAAGAGTTTTGTCTTAATTTTCATTTTAGTTAATCTCTAGGAAATATGGGATGATGATGATAAATTGAAAGCACGTATGTGACGTGATGTTTTGGTAGAAAGTGGTCATGATGACAAAGAAATAATAATTAAATGATAAAACATTTCGTTGATGTGACATGTACAGACTTGGCAAACAATATCGAAAGGTTACAAAATGCCACCTTTCTTCCATCTGACCATATGATCGAAAATGACATTTTTGGGGGCATCTGTTAGCCTAGAATTTCTATTTTGGAAAAATTTGATTGAATGTTGCATTAGGAAACTGCTAAGTGTTAGTATTGATTAACATAAGTCGATAGGAATGGGTATGTCGACTGGAGCGTTTTAACTAGCATCTTGAACCATGGTTTGGAAGAATCTGAAGAGCAGATCTTGAGACATGGTTTGGAAGAATCTCAAGAGCAGATCTTTAGACATGGTATGAAGGAGTCTCAAGAACAGATCTAATTGATCACTTGACACCGTATCAAAGTTGAAGCGTTCGACGAACTTCAAAGACTTAGAAGATTTTTGAAAACCAAATACTTGAGAGGGGTCTTAGCGCTTTCAGCAATCACCTTTGACGAGCAGACAATTACAAGTCACTAAGAGCAGTTATGAACGTGGGATAATGATTTTTTAAGAGTTTTCAAGTACTGACAACGTGGCAATGCATTAAGAGATCAAGTTCCATGTTCTTGAAAACGGGTCTATTTTCTAGGAATAAGCAGTCGGGGACAGTTATCTTTAGTTTAATATATATATATATATATATATATATATATATATATATATATATATATATATATATATATAGCAGATTCATATGTTGTAATTGAGGTCGCAAAATTCATATACTTTCTCTATATAACTGAAGTACCCAAGTCAAAGTGCGAAACAGTTTATGAGTAACATGTGAGTTTGCGTCCCGTTTGTTTTATTGTCTTTATGTTTCCTTAATTGAAACACTTTACTATTTATGTCATTTATTCTGTTTATTTAATGCCATTTATTGTAATGTTATTTTACTTTAATTCAAGTTTTTTCACTGTTAAAGTTTGTCTTTATTATGTCTGCGCACAGACATTCACAATACTTCACATATATACTTTATTGTAAAAGTGTTTGCACAAAATAGCTTCCGAGATTTTTCAAGTTAATCTCGCAGACTTTTAAACTCGTGATTGTTGTTGGAGTTAACCCATAACCTTTTGAGAATTCCTAATCAATCTTGATTTCAAAACAGATTATGCTAAGCAATTGTTAATGAAAAGAAAGAAAGAAAGAGTTTGACAAAATTAAAGGAAGAAGAGAATGATTTTCAACTGCGGAATCTCCGCCCACAAACAGTGGAAAACTTCTTTATTCACTTTGCAACTGCAAAAATTCAGTGAATACAAGTTATTACAAAATATGGGTTACTCCCTCTATTTATAATAGAAGAAAGCCCAAAAATTACCATTTTTGGTCTAAGTCGAAATTCTGTGTCAAGTAACCTGCTTCGACACTTAGACATTGATAACGCTATGTCAGTGTGTCGTGATGACCCATTTTCTCTTATTAATTCAGTTAGGTTTAATTAGGATTTATCTATATTTTGCTTGTTTTAGTATGTTTTTACTTTAAGTGCACTAGGTGCACCTTTTATGGTTTCTTGTGTGTTTTTGTTTTAAAGAGAATCTGACAAAGGAAAGCTGAGGCATGACACCTCAAGACACAGTCTGGAGTAGAATGGAGATAAAAGGAAGGAAGATGTTAAGTCTTGTTAGGTGCAAATTCACCAAGATCTTGGAAGGATGTTTATCATTAGGGCATACGTGGCAAGGATCTATGTCAAGAAGGAGCTAGAGCATAAAGATAAGATCAAAGAAGCTAGAGAACAAATGGTGGTATAGTGGGGACCGCGCCTGCAAAAGCGTATCCTGCACCCAGCCACCCGCCTTCTGCTCTGCGCAACTACCTGCTGCAGCAGCCTGCCAAAGACACATTGTCTCCAAATGTTGTCTGTACTCGATAACTTGTTCACGAAGGGAGAATGGACAGGTGGAATTTTTAGTGATTTGATATGAGCTGAACCTTATTCTCATCAAAAACTCTTGATCCAAGACCCATCGACTTCCACACTCATACTCAAAGTCTATAAAAGTAAGCCTTGTTCATAAAAGCAAAGAGAGAGAGACCACGAGCTAGAAATTATACACACTCAGATTACTTACAGTATTAGTTTATTTCACTTTGAGGATTAGGAAGATTTAGAGAGTTTTCTTCTTCTCATCTAATCTTGTATTTACTGCTTGGAGTTGTCGTGACTGAAGAGGTCTGTTACTGTTTACTCAACGCAAAGGATCTTCAAGTTATTACTAGGTTGTCATTTCTTTTACATAATTTTTCTAAGAATATGTCATCTTGTAGCTTCATTCCAGTAATTTGTACTCAGCTCATTATGAGCTAAACTCATATTTGATGAGCAAAGTGAAGTTAATATAAAGTTGTTTTTATGTTGAAATGATGTGTTAAATAGTGTCTTGTTTTGTTATGTGTTTTTATTCTATACACCTGCTTCTTAGAATGATCAACTTAGAAAAAGGTACAAGCATGTTGTTGAGAGAAATCCAACAACATGTGGATTTCATAACAAAAGTGGTTAATAAAGTAGGATAGAGATATTCACTTAATTCAACTTGCTTAGAGATAAGAAGTTGAGACCATAAAGACTTTCAGAATTAAAACTAGACGCATTTTAGGGTTATAAGTGAGGCTTAGAGGTTTGTTCCCTTGCCCTAGTTATGCATGCTTTTATGTTGTAGAGATACACCACTAGATCGTGTTCTGGCCTTTTGAGGCACGACACTTCACATCATGGATACATTTTAGCAATAATATATTAATGGATCTTAGCTCATCAATCATTCTCTCTGATATCTTATCCTCTCTTATTTAGTATTTTAGTCTGTTATGTGAATTTCTTGCTGCTATTATTATTATTACTTTGTTACCTTGCTCATACTAGTTTTAAACAAGAGTTGAATACTTTAAAGTTCAAAGCTACATCAATTCCACTCCCTATGGGTACGATCTCTTATTTCACTACTTGCATGTGACACATTTGCTTTAAAACAAATATCATAAAGTAAACACTTAGAAAGCAGACAACAAGTTTTTGGCGCCGTTGCCGGGGAGTGAAAGATATACTTTGAACTACTGTATTTGTTATTTTTGTTTAAAATTTGTATTTGAGCCTTTAACGTTTTTGATGTGATTTGGTGCTACGACAGGCTTAAGCTATTGCATGTGCAGGTCGTTACAACCAGTTTATAGTGGTTATCCTGAACCTGAAAGAATTCTAAGAGCACGAAGGAGATTTTTGCGTTCTCAACAACTATCTGGAGATCCATCAACATCAGCGGTGGCTGAACCGGAGGAAGAAGTGCACGTGGAAACAGACGAAGAATCTTCGTCATCATCATCAGACGAGACACAGCCCGAAGTTATCATGGCTGAGCAAGACATCATTGGCATTGCCAATAACAGGGCGCACAACATTAGAGACTATGCTGTCTTTGATCCTACTGCCACGAGCACTGGTATTGTTAGACCAGATATCACGACACCACAGTTTGAGTTTAAACCTATGATGTTCCAAATGCTGCAAACCACTGGTCAATACTTAGGCTCTCCTCATGAAGACCCACACTTGCACTTGAGGCAATTTCTAGATGTTGCTGATAATTTTAAGATTCCTGGCATGACTGATGATGCCTTTAGGTTTAGGCTATTTCCTTATTCTCTACGGGATAGAGCCAAGAGCTGGCTAAATTCCTTGGAACCAAATTCCATTTCCACATGGAATACCTTGGCAGAAAAATTTCTGGCCAAATACTTTCCTCCTTCGAAGAATACAAAAATGAGAAATGAGATTACTTCATTTAGTCAAGGAGATGACGAATCGTTGTTTGATGCTTGGGAAAGATTTAAAGAGCTGCTAAGACAATGCCCTTGTCATGGGATCCCCATCTGTATTCAACTTGAGACTTTAAATAATGGATTAATTCCATCCTCAAGGAACATGCTAGATGCATCCAGTGGTGGAGCTCTTTTGTCTAAATATTATAAAGAAGGCTACAAGTTAATTGAGAGTATTACAGTCAACATATACCAATGGCCTGTCACTAGGGCTACTGCACACTCAACTCACAAGAAACCTGCTGGAGTTCATGAAGTCACTAAGATAACAACTCTTGCTGCTCAGGTGGCTCAAATCCACCAGATGATGAAGAATATGATGACCCCTGAAGTGGAAAAACCTGAGCCAGTTAAGGGGGTTACTGACACGATTGTGATTGCTTGTGTATACTGTGGATGACCCCATCTGTTTGAAGAATGTTCTTCAAATCCTGTTTCAGTCAACTATGTTGGCAACAACAACAATAGATACAACAATCCTTACAGCAACACATACAATCCAGGGTGGCGCAACCATCCAAATTTTTCTTAGAGTAATAATCAAAATCAACCGAAGCTGCAAGCACCACTAACACCACAAGATCCTCCTGGATTTTCTACTCCTAGTTATGCTGGGGGAAATCAAGGAAATAATCAGTTGGAGAATGTTTTGAAGTCTTTTATTCAAGAAGCAAAAAATCAATTTCAAGCACAAGGAGTAAGTATCAAGAACTTGGAGAATCAAGTAGGGCAAAATAGCTATTGCCTTGAGTTCAAGAAACATGAGAACTCTCCCAAGTTCCACTGAAACTCCAACTGCACCCGCTGGAGTAAAAAATGTTGAGACATGTCAAGTTATCAAGCTTAGAAGTGGGAAAGAAGTTGAGGAGTCCGTTTCAAGAAGCAAAGAGACAAGTACAGAATTACCTAAACCAGACAATTCTAGAATAAAAGAAAACACTGATGGAGAACTGTCTCAGCACTAGAAACAGAATGAAGAGGTCATGACTGACACCAGTAGGAAGCCAAAATTCTTTCAAGAAAGTCCACCCCCCACCTTTTCCACAAAGGATTAGGAATGCCAAGGAAGAGCAACAATTTGGAAAGTTTATGGAGATTTTGACGCAGCTTTATATCAACATACCCTTAATTGAAGCTATTCAACAAATGCCAAATTACTCAAAGTTCGTGAAGGATATGCTCACCAAGAGAAAAAGGGTAGGAGAATTTGCCACGGTTGCACTCACTCAAGAGTGTAGTCAGTTGGTACAAGGCAAGCTTCCACCTAAATTAAAAGATCCTGGGAGTTTCACTATTCCATGCACTATTGGAAATACCTCCTGTGGAAAAGCTTTGTGTGATCTTGGGGCTAACATTAATCTTATGCCTCTGTCCATCTTTAAAAAGTTAGGGATATAAGCTGCCAGGCCTACAACTATCACCTTACAATTGGCAGATTGGAGTATTTGTTACCCTCAAGGAAAGATAGAAGATGTGTTAGTAAGGGTTGACAAATTTGTCTTCCCTGCGGATTTCATTATCATGGATTTTGATGCTGACGAGGAAACACCTATATTGTTGAGAAGACCATGTGAGGGCTAAGGTCTTTCATCTATTTTGGTTTTAATAATGTCAATAAATAAGATAGTCATTAGATTGTAATTTGAGCGGTATCACTTCATTGTCGGGAAAATTGCATCTAACCATCAATGTTCATGTGTCTAAACATATAGGAAGAAGTCTACATAATTTCTACATATGCATGATCATAATATTGATGTTTGGTATACTTGTTTCGAGTCTTGGTCAGCCAGAACATACAGAAAAATGAGTTTTTGAAAATCTGCATGTCTTGAGTCGACCCAAGGTGAGCATGAGTCGACTCATGCTGGTTTGAACAAGTTTTGTGAAAAGTTCGGGAAAGCGCACGCTGACCCCCCTGTTGCATGGGTCGACGCATGCTTCTGGAAATTTGAATTTGTGCAAAATCTGCAGGCTTGAGTCGACGCAAGGTATTGATGGGTCGACGCATGGTTTCAAAATTTGCGTAGACAATCCTATGGGATAGCTCAAGCCGACCCTCATTAAAGGGGCGCTCGACCCAACTCTGTGTGAACTGATTTTTTGCATTTAATTTTTTCTGTTATTTCTGTTACTTCATATTGTGGGTCACTTTACTCATTATAAATAGTTGGGCCAGCTCACATTTCATAAGAAGAAACGTGAAAATTGATACCAATCTTTCTCTTCATCTTTATCTTCAACCTTGAGTAAACAAACAATCACACATAATCATCTTTGTTTGTGTCGCCCATTGTTTTGAAGTGATAACATTCAGAATTAGGAAGTGTTGTGATCTTCATTTCTGGGTTGAGAATTGGTAGGTGTTTCTTTAATAAAACCTTAGGTTTTATCCTCCAAGAATCAAGGAGATTTTGGGGGGTTTTTGGCACAAACCGTTTCGTTCTACAGGGATTCAGTCTTGCGAAGGTAACCGAAGAATAGAGTATTCATTCGGTTTAGTAGCTACAGTCGGAGGGTCGTAGAAGAAAGGTTTGGGGATCGAATTGCGGAAGATCGAAATCGACCGAGTGAAGGTGACTGAAGAACGGTGGTTTCTTGCAGTCTAGTAGCGTGAGACGGTGATTTGTTCAACCGAATTCGAGGCACTTGATTCATCTTGAATCAAGGGGAGAGAAGACTTTGCATCAACAATCAAAGATGTTTGAGGGTTTGGATGTTCATAGTTCTTCTCTTGTATAAATATTTTGCAAACAGCAACATATATATATATATATATATATATATATATATATATATCCCAATTCCAATTGTGGAATTGGGGGCAGAGGTACCCAAAGCGAGGACGATTGGGGAACTGCCTAATCAAATCGTGTTTGTTCTCTCTTCCCTACTCTATTACGTTTTGACAATATTCGAATTTGCGAAGTATCAATTGATCTGAATTTTCTGTTTTAGTGTAATCGAGAGCTGAAAAATTACTTTGCTAAAATGATACAATCCCTTGGATTGTATATTATGTAGGCTCGATATTCACATTAATCAGAAATTCTCACTTGGTGTGCCGCGCACTCCAAGTGTTCGATAAATTGATTAAGCGCAAAATCGAGAGTACTTTGTGATTAATTTTTTTTAATACTATCTCGTTGGAATTTGGATAAAAGTCAAGTAAAATAATTATGTTGATTACGCTGTGCGTTTGTTGAATTAGTTGTAAACTTTCTCATCCGTCTTTTCATTCCTTAAACATGATACGCATATCCGATCCTTTTAGTAGAGGTTCTTTGTAGACGTGATTCAGTGGTCGCTTCCATAAAAAATTTTAAAACCAATTTTTGGAAAGCCGTTAGTGTGTAAAACTCGAGAGATCTATTCAACCCCCCTTCTAGATCCTAGCCATCGTCTAACAAGTGGTATCACGAGCTCCGGTTTATCTGGTGCTTCGGTAAAACTTCTTGGAATATGGCGAACGAACCTAAAGGGGCTTATAATAGAGCTCCAGTTTTTACAGGCGAGAATTACAGCTACTGGAAGGATTGTATACGCGTCCATATAAATTCCATAGATCGGAAGGTTTGGAACGTTATTTTAAATGGTCCTATGGAAATTACAATGACCAATGCCGAAGGCGTTGTCGTTCCCAAACCGAAGCTCAATGGAATGAGGAGGACGAGAAAAAGTACAGCTATGATTGGAAGGCTCGAAATATGTTGATCTCCTCTTTGGGAGTTGACGAGTATTATCGAGTCTCTCATTGTGAAACGGCCAAAGCCATGTGAGATGCTTTACAAGTAGCCCAGGAAGGCACTAATGATGTTAAAATGGCTCGTATCAACACATTAACGCAAGGGTTTGATCTTTTTTACATGAAGCAAGGGGAAACCATTGCGGATATGCAAAAATGATTTACTCATATTATCAACAAATTGCATGTACTTGGTAAACCAATTCCAAACGAGGTTGTTACTAATAAGATTTTGAGGTGTCTTAACAGGGAATGGCAGCCGAAGGTCACCGTGATCAAGGAGGCCAATAATCTAGCTACTCTAGACCTCATCACATTATTTGGCAAACACGATGAGCATGAGCAAGTGCTCATTAGCCTTGAAAAACATGAGAAGAGTATAAAGAAGGAGAAAACAAAAGATACGGAAAAGAAGTTGATTGCTCTTAAGGCTTCTTGTTTAAAGTCCACATCTAAAGAGCAAAGTGATGATGAAACCAACAATGACGAAGATGATGACTCCGATGATGATATGAGTCTATTTGTGAAGAGATACAATAGGTATGTTCGGAAGAATGAGATTCAACACTCGGATAAAAATCTAGTCAAATTTAGGAGGCAATCTAGAAATGAAGGAAATAAGAATGGAAAGGTTAAAGGAACGTGTTACAACAGTGAAAAATCCGGGCACTACAAGCCAGATTATCCATCACTCAAGAAAGACAAGGATAAGGATAAGGATAAGAATCATCAACACAAAAAGTCAAACAAGTCTAGACGAGCATACATCGCTTGGGAGAGCGATAGCGAGTTGGAAAAAGATGACAGCTCATATGATGAAAGTGAATTCGTTAATCTATGTCTTATGGCACGTCAAAACAAGAAGAAAGAGGTAAAACACTCTAAATATGATCCTTTTAAAAGTATGTTTCATTTAGAATTACAAAAGGCTTTTGATATGTTGCACCACGAGCCTTAGGAAGCTTTTCAACGCTTAGCCTCGAACAAAAAGATTTTTAAATACTTGGAGAGAAAGGTTTCCGATTCTGAAAAGGAATAGGAAGCTCTTAAAAACTCCATGGTGGATGCATCAAAAGCTAAGATTGATGAGAATAAGTCTCCATGGTTCAAGTTTGGGGGCTGTGAGACTTGTCATATTTGGCAAAAAGAGGTGAGAACCCTTAAGGCCAAATTAGACAAGGCTCTTAAGCCTAAAGTTACGTTTGCTATTGATCGATCACATTATCGAGAAAGTATGAACAATCCATATCAAAAGTATACGTATGTGATTCGAGATAGAGATAGCAAAGGTAAATTCCAAATGAACCGTGATTGCCTATATTGTTGCAAGCCTGGTCATACTATTGTTAAATGTCGTTTTAGAAGATTTCTTGTTCCAAAAGGCATTTATCAATGGTTTCCCAAGTGTGATCTTGGTTTCACTTATCGTAAAGGACCCAATGAGAATTGGGTACCTACTCTCCCTTGATTGTTTTGTAGGTACAAAGTCTTGAGACCACCGAAAGAAGATGGGTTCTGGATAGTGGCTGCTCAAGACATATGACAGGAGACATATCTCTTTTCATCGACTTTGTGGCAAAGAAAAAGGGGTTTGTCATCTACGGAGATAACAATAAGGGACAGATTCTCGGCAAAGGTAGTGTAGGTAACCCCTCATCTACTACTATCTCTGATGTGCTGCTTGTGGAAGGCCTTAGACACAACCTTTTAAGTATTAGTCAACTATGTGACAAGAATTATAAAGTATCGTTTTCAAAAGATTGTTGCATAGTTGAAGATAGTGACAAAAAGGATGTGTTTAAGGGCTTGAGGGTGAACAATGTCTATATGCTAGACTTAAATGAGGTATCATTGAATGGAGACAAGTGTCTAGTCACTATGAATGAAGTTTCATGGTTGTGTCATAGACGGTTGGCTCATATCAATTTTGATTTGCTTAACAAAATAGTTTCTAAAGACCTAGTCATCGGTTTGCCCAAAATCAAATTCACAAAGGATCATCTTTGTGATGCTTGTCAAATGGGGAAGCAAACAAGGATCTCATTCAAATCTAAAAACATCGTTTCAACTATGAGACCCCTTGAGCTCCTCCATATGGACTTATTTTGACCATCTAGGATCAAAAGCCTAGGTGGTAACTATTATGGTTTTGTAATAGTCGATGACTTTTCTAGGTTTTGCTGGACTATTTTCTTAGCAAATAAGAGTAATACCTTTTCGGCCTTTGAAAAATTTGCTAAGTTATCTCAAAACAAGTTAAACACGAACATTGTGTAATTTCGAAGTGATCATGGGGGTGAGTTTGAAAACCATTTGTTTGAAGCATTTTGTGAATCCCATGAAATTGATCATAATTTTTCCGCACCACGTACCCCTCAACAAAATGGGGTGGTGGAACGTAAAAATAGAATTTTGGAGGAACTTGGAAGGACTATGATCAATGAAAGTGGACTTCCAAAATACTTTTGGGCCGACGCCATTAGTACGGCTTGTTACGTTTTGAATAGGGTGCTCATCCGGCCTATTCTAAACAAGACATCGTATGAACTTTTAAAAGGGCGAAGCCAAATATTTCTCACCTTCATGTCTTTGGTTGCAAATGTTTCGTGTTAAACAATGGAAAAGAGACACTTGGTAAGTTTGATGCCAAGGCCGACGAGGGTATTTTTCTTGGATACTCTCAGTCAAGTAAAGCTTATAGAATTTATAATAAAAGGTTACAAATTGTTGAAGAGTCGGTACACGTTACTTTTGATGAGTCTTATCCGAAAAATGTCGGAGAAGGTAGTTCTTTTCATGGTGCAGGTGTATCTTCAGAAGACATACTCAAGGACACTGATAAAGGAACTGATCAGCCCGAAGCAGTGCGTATTGAGGAGGAAAAGGATCACCAACCTATGAAGAGTGAGGAGGATCATCCAACTAATGAAGATGACCTTCCTCCAGCATGGAAGTCTTCCAAAGACCATCCAATAGACAATATCATCGGTGACATCTCTAAGGGAGTAACCACCCGCTCTAAACTTAGTAACTTTTATTATTACTCCGCTTTTGTGTCACAAGTTGAACCTAAAAACGCAAAGGAGGCATTACTCGATGAGCATTGGTTTTTATCAATGCAAGATGAACTAAATCAATTCAGGAGAAATAAGGTTATGGACCTTGTCCCCCCTTCGCGAGATCATCGAGTAATTGGCACCCGATGGGTGTTTAGGAATAAACTTGATGAAAATGGAGTTATAACACATAACAAAGTGCGGCTTGTAGCGAAAGCTATAACCAAGAGGAAGGAATCGACTATGAGGAAACTTATGTGCCGGTTGCCCGACTCGAGGCTATACGCCTTTTACTTGCTTATGCTTGCACTAAGAACTTCAAATTATTCCAAATGGATGTTAAAAGTGCTTTCCTTAATGGATACAAAAATGAAGAGGTTTATGTTGCCCAACCTCCGGGTTTTGAATCCCATGAATATCTCGATCATGTCTACAGACTTAAACGTGCTTTATACGGACTTAAACAAGCCCCTAGGGCTTGGTATGAATGTCTAAGCAAATTTTTACTTGATCAAGGGTATTCAAGAGGAAAGGTTGACACAACCCTCTTTATTAAACGTCAAGGAAAACACTTAATCTTGGTACAAATTTATGTTGACGATATTATCTTTGGGTCTACTAACATGTCCTTGGTCAAGGAGTTTTCTAGTTTGATGTAGGGGGAGTTTGAAATGAGCATGATGGGGGAGCTCAACTATTTCCTCGGATTGCAAATCAAATAACTCGAAGAGGGCACATTCGTGAGTCAAATGAAATATTGTCTTGAGCTTCTCAAATGTTTCGACATGCTAAACTACAAAGCAATAGATACTCCAATGCCAATTAGTGCAAATCTTGATCATGACGAAAATGGTAAGGATGTAGAGGTAAAGAAGTATCGAGGTATGATTGGATCTCTTCTTTATCTTACCACATCACGACCCGACATTATGTTCAGTGTATGCATGTGTGCGAGGTATCAAGCACGTCCCAAGGAATCCCACCTAAAAGCAGTTAAGCCATACTTCGATACCTCTCCGGTACTCCAAAGTATGGGTTGTGGTATTCCAAAGGTAGTGTTTGTTCCTTAGTTGGCTATTCCGATTCCGACTTTTCCGGGTGCAAATCGGATAGGAAAAGTACTAGTGGCACGTGTCACTTTTTTGCAAATTCCTTGGTGAGTTGGCATAGCAAGAAACAGGTTTTCGTTGCCTTGTCAACAGTCGAGGCGGAATACGTTGCCGCCGGCAATTTTTGTGCTCAAGTCCTATGGCTTAAGTAATAATTGCTTGATTTCAATTTAAAAGTTAAGCGTATTCCCATTTTGTGCGATAACACTAGTGCTATTAACCTAACTAAGAACCCCGTATTACATTCACGCACCAAGCATATCGAAATACGTCATCATTTCCTTAGGGATCATGTAGAGAAAGGTGATGTGGTCTTTGAGCATGTTGATACTAAAAATCAACTTGCTGACATTTTTACAAAACCACTAGCTACAGAGCCTTTCTTTCACATCCGTAGGGAACTTGGCATTCTCGACATCTCGGATCGTGTTTGATATTCCTCTAAGATATTTGCTCTTCACACACACACACACACACACACACACACACACACACACACACACACACACATATATATATATATATATATATATATATATATATATATATATATATATATGCTTGTTTATGTTTTTGACTAATAATGCAAAGAGTCATTGAGCTATATGTGAGGGCTCTCACCGTTCATCATGATCAAGGTAATATCGTTTCGGTTTGTAAATTCCTTTTAAGTATATGTACCATGTTGAGTGCTTTACAATTGATGTTTATTACATATTTTAGCATATATTATTCATTTGGATGTTTGATCTATGTGTTGGTATGTTTATTTATCTTATTTTGGAACATTTGTATGCAAAAATTTAAATTTTCCATGTTTCACTTGGATGAGTCGACCAAAGGATGCCATGGGTCGACTCATGAACTGAAATTTTTCTTAAGAAAAACAACCGGGTTAGCGCGCGCCTACCTGCGGTCGGCGCATCTCAAATTTTTAAAAAATTTCAAAAACACGTCGGCTTGCGTCGACACATCCAATGCTTAGGTCGACGCACACCTGACGAATTCTGAATCCCTTTTATTGGGAACGCGCGCACCGACCTAGTGTTTCTAAAATTCACTACATACTTTAAATGCACTTAATATTTCTTCATTGTATGTCATAAATTTGATCCTTAGTCTTCTCCTTTCTTTCTCTTCCAAATTCCCATTCAAAATCCATCAAAGCTCCATTAAAACCCTAAAACTCAAAACCCACAAAGTTTGAATTCACAAGGTTTATAAGAAAGGAGTTTCACAAGGTATTTGGAAGCAAGCACTCTATCAAATGTTCATCATTTGCTCACTGTTCACCGCACACTGTTCATCATCTTCCTCAATTCTTCAACAATGGCCTCTCAACATGTTACTGGCAAACGGACCACAAGAGCTTCAACATCCAGAGCCGGAACTTCTTCAACTCCGGTAAATACTATGTCTCTACTCTCCGATGCTCTGTCTGAGTCTTTCAATAATGATTTCCGCAACCGCGCTGTTATTCGACAACATGCATACTACCCCTTGATGGCTCCCGACTATCATCTCACCGAGGTAATTGACATGCTAAATGCTCAGAATTTTGATGAATTTCTTAAATGTGATGATAAATTCAACTGTGATCTGGTCCGCTTATTCTATTGCGGGATTGAGGGAAAATTTGAAGGTACCGATTTTACGTATTCTATGAATAATGCGCCTTATTCTATGAACAATGATGTTTGGACTAGTTTGTTCAGTTTGGAAACTGATGAAAATCTTCCTCAAGTGACTGACACCAAGTTTGCTCCCAACTATGAGTTTAAAACTGCTTTGAACTCTATGTTGCGTGAACCATACCCAGATGATATTGTAGCAAGCGAGCTATTTCCGAAAAATGTTACAACGGGTCATCTAAAGTTTGTTGACCGCATTCTACAGTGGATTGTCTCTCGCATTTTGCGACCAAAGAAAGGAGGTTTTTCTAGAGTGGATAAAGCTAAGGTTTATCTTATCTACATTCTGAAGAACAAGATCAAAATCAATTGGCCATATTATTTCACATAGCGTATGTTTGCCCTTCGTGACACCACAAAAGGTACGGATTTGGGCTATGTATCATGTATTCAAAATATTTTGAATGAGGCTGATATCTCTGTTCTGAACATTCGCTATGTCAATATTTCATCTGAGCATCAATTTCAACAAAAGACTCTCACCATGATGGGTTATGCTTGGGATCCGGTTGAAAATGAGTACAAGTACAAATTTAGATCTACTCACCCTTTTCCTAATGCTCCTAATGATCAAGATATTAAGGAAGGACACGAAAATGAGAACCAAGGTGGTGACAATGTTGATGTGCATATGGAAGACGAAGATAATGAGGCATGGATGGGCTATTCTCAACCAGAGGAGAATTATGATAATCAAGGCTGGGGACAATGGCAATACAATAGTTGGACTGCTCTTGGGGATGCATATGTACCTTCTACCTATGGTGATTATGACTGGCATCAGCCTGACTATTCCGCACCTCCAACTCCTCAACCAAAGCCACAGCAAGCCTTCCAAGACTCTGAAGAAATTCTGGCCATGTTGAACTAGATGAACCTCCAACAAGAGCAATTTCAGGACTTGCAAGAACAGCGATACAATGCTGAGGAAGAAAGGTTGACTGTGTAACACCCGGATTTATTTAACCGTATTTAATTATTCCATTTATGTGAAATTTTTGAATTGTGTAAATTAAATGAGTTTTACCTGTTAATTGGATAATTTCTCTGATAGGTAAAATAATTGCAATTGTTAATATTTTCTTTTTGACTTTTATTTCCCGACATATTTTTCTTCGCCGTATATGTTATATCACATTTTTAGAGCGTTTGGGAGATATTTGAGCAAAAGGGTAAAATGGTCATTTTGGGTAGTTAGATATTTTTCTTTATCAAAATAGAAGGAGAAATAGAAATAGAGAAGAGAGAGTTTATGAGAAATAGAGAAGAGAAAAAGAGAAAGAAGAAGAAAAGAAGAGAAAAGAAGAAAATCATCAAAACAAAGCTTGGATAATCGATTAATCGGGTAAGGGTGCGAAACTCGATTATCTTACGATTGTGTATGTATATGTGTATGTTTTCTTGGATTGTTTGGTTGTGTTGATATAGTTTTCATTTTAGGTTGAAATGGTAGAAATGAATAGAAATCGATGTTTTTACGGATCCACTCATCCATATCACAGTTGTAGCGAGCGATTTTGGACGCGGTTGCGAAGCGCTATCGCTCTTTGGTGTCTACAGCTCGATTCATTTTTTATCCTATTAAAGCTGATGAAGGAAGGGAAATAGATGTCTCAAATTAACCCTGCTTGCAAACTGAGGTTAAACAGCGGTCTGTTAGGTTACAGATGCTACAAAGATTCGGGGTCTCTATCGGGTTTATTTTTTTAAAAGTGGTGGGAGGTTTAGATGTTAGGACGGATGCTTCTTGATAGATATGTGAGAGTATGGGATTTTGGGTTTTTGTTTAGTGTGCTCGCTAAGATTTTTCTTTCAATCTTATGCCTACGTATTCCCGTTTACCGAAACAGGGAAATCAGAGCGTTCGTAGTTCCTCCTATTCTATGGGAGGAAATGGTATTTGGTGTCTTGTTCAAAGCCCAAGACGTGAAGCGAAAGGTAGTTTGTATCTTGTCCAAAGCCCAAGATATGAAGCTGAAGGATCTATTTGTATCTTGTTCGAAGCCCAAGATGTGAAGCTAAAGGGTTTTGACTTTAGAGAGAATTTGTCATCTCTAAAGGGGGTCTGTTTGTCACAACTGTTGGGTGACTGACTGTAAAGGAGGATTACTTTAACCGGGATACGTGGATCCTAGCAATGCCATAATTTCCTTTATAGGGGATTTCCAACCTGAAGGGGAAGACTTTAACTCAGTGTAGAGCAATGCCATATTTCCTTAGGAATTTCTCATGCTAAAAGAGGGACAGTGGCATGGATGTAAATGATCCAGAGGCTTGCCGCTTACAGCAATTAGATGAAGGGAGTTGTTGATGTTTGTGTACTTTGAACGGGGCACAGCTTTGATGCTAAAAGGTTGATTGGACCAACCAGTGGTTTTCTTATACAAAGCCTAAGAGGAGGCTAATATGTGTCTCGTACAAAGCCCGAGAGAGAGGCTAAAAGGGGTTGATCCTGCAAGAGGATCTTTTATACTCAACAAGAGAGTTTTTGTATCTCATACAAAGCCCGAGATGGAGGCTAAAGGTTTGTTTGGCTCAATAAGAACCTTTTTGTATCTCGTATAAAGCCCGAGATGGAGGCGGAAGGGGTGATTGACTCAACGAAGGGGTGTCTTATATGTCTCGTACAAAGCCCGAGAGAGAGGCTAAACTTTGTTTGACTCCGCTGGGGAGGATCATTGTACAAAGCCCAAGAGAGAGGCTAACTTCCCTGGAGAATGATCATTATACAAAGCCTAAGAGGAGGCTATGGTTACTGTTTCAGTTGAGTGACAGGTCCAGTATGCTGATTTAAAGAGAAAATCAGTTCTTATATGAGTAATGTTGTACTCAAGGATTTGATTCGAGGATCCGGGTTATTCCTGTTCTTTAAGGAAGTGGGAAATCCGAAGGGGTATTGAGACTGTCCGAGTCTACGGGTTTTCTTCCTATTTAACGAAGGGGTCACTTGAGAATGTCTTTGAGACTCAAGGAGATTAGACTGTCCGTGTCTAGAGTTTCATCTTTTGTACTATGCTTTGAGAAACAGTAGTAGACTCTTGGAAAGGACTGTTCTATTAAGATGACTAATTTTTGTTCCTATACCTCTAGGAGGTCGTCGGGACAATTTGTACGAAGCCCAAGAGGAGGCTGGAAACTTTTAAGAAGCCGACGGGTCCTTGTACTAAACCCAAGAGGAGGCTATCATTCCCGGAGGAAGAGATCATTATACGAAGCCTAAGAGGAGGCTGTGAAGACTTCTAAGAAGCTGGCGGGTCCTTGTACAACGCCCAAGAGGAGGTGGGGTCGCTTTTAGGAAGCCTATGGGTTCTTGTATAATGGCCAAGAGGAGGCCGATGCTTTTAAGAAGCCGATGGGTCCCCAAACCCCGAGAAGTTCAAGACATGCCATTCACCGAGAATAGATCAAGCCAGGAAAGTTCGAGAATTTGTAAGAAACTCAAGAGATGTCATTCACGGAGAAAAGATCATCTCTGGGGAATAGAGTTTCTTGACAAGTGCTTTTAAGAAGCCTGTGGGTCCCCCAAACCCCGAGAAGTTCAAGACATGCCATTCACCGAGAATAGATCAAGCCAGGAAAGTCCGAGAATTTGGAAGAAACTCAAGAGATGCCATTCACGGAGAAAAGATCATCTCTGGGGAGTAGAGTTTCTTTGACAACTTCTATGAGTGACAGTCTATGAAAGGGTTCACCGAGAATGCTGCCTTTCATGTCTCCATATTGTTTAACCCCAAGAGGAGGGAATACTGTGTCTGGTAATCCTATGGGGATCTAATTTTGACTATTTCTAAGAGTGATCAACGGGCTTAATGCTAGACGTAGGTCCCGGGGAAACTCTAAATATCTATACTATTATTACACAGTCGATATGAGTTTATGAAAGAAGACTTACAGCGAAACAGCCCCACAATACAGTTATATGTATATGAAAGCGGTAAATGAAAGCATATAACCACTTACTCGGTTGTAGAGCTTCTATGTTGTTTGGTTAGTTGTTCAACAAAGAAAGATTGAAAACAACAGTATATTTCAAAATCAAAGGAGAAAGTGCTTTGAAAAAGAAAGATTTTGGGGCTTACAGCTCAAGGAGAGGCCCAGGGTTTTATCAGTGAGCGCACTGTTGAATTTGTACAGAGGGACTTATACAAGTGACTGAGGCCCAAAAAGGTTTTCTGTACAAAGGGATGGGTCTTACACTCTCTCAAGAGGCCCAAAAGGTTTAAATAAAAAGAGTGGGGCTTATAACACGAGGGTAGGCCCAGTTTGTTTTTCCGTTTGAAATGGCGATCGCGCTGAGATTTACTTTTTACGCGAAGGGGCTTATACAATATCTGAGGCCCAAAATGTTTTAGTTAAAAGGGGATTGGATCTTACACTCTATTAGAGGCCCAAAAGTTTTGAAATGGGTCTTACTACTCGAGGGTAGGCCCAAGGTTATTTTTCAAAAGGCGACGATCGCGTCGTTTATTTTTTACGGTATCGGGACTTATACAATACACTGAGGCCCAAAAAATGATTTGGTAAAAAAAAAGATTGGGTCTTACACTCTATTAGAGGCCCAAAATGTTTTGAAAATGATTTATGAGGGTTGAATTAATCCAAAAACCCTAATTTGTTTTCAAAATGTGTTTTAATTGAATAAAAATTCAATTAAAATGATCAAAATTGTTTAACATATGGAAAACATGTTGTGATCTTGGATTAATACTTCAAAAATTAAGTATTGACCTACAAAATAATTAGAAGGCATTAAAAGTTGCAAAAATCAAGGTGGAAAAAATATTTTAAATGTTAAAAACAATTAAAACATTAATTCTTTGCAAAAATATCAATTATACAAAATAAATAATATTTTTGGGATTTTTGGGAAAATAAAATATTTTAACATTTTTGTGAATTATTAAAAAAAGAATCAACTCAAAATCATTAAAACTCAGAGAGAAATTAATTTTTGAATCAATTAAATAAAATCACAAAATTCAAATATTTGAATTTTCAAAAAAATGGCGCCAAGAACACGCGCGTGTTCTGGGTTTGCCCAGATTTGCATTTTCTCTCTAATCTCACTGAATACTTGATTATATCATGCAATCCACATACCAATCAACTCGTTTCAACCTCACGATCATGTCTATGACAATTAATTTCATTTAAATTAAGCATAAAACAAGAAATCACGAAAAATCCTCAAGAACCCTAATTTCTGCATGAAGGCTAGGATTTTTGATACACGATTCAAACAATGCAATTAATTGAGGGGAAACATTCTATGCATGATTATGAACATATGGCCAAATTATTGTGCAGCAAAAATTGCATGGATCATAGAGTTAGAAGAGCTCATGCTTACCACTTGCAGCTGGTGATCGTGATTTGTGTTGGAGGTGTTACATCTAGGTTCCAATGATCTGGATAGCTTCCCTAGGTGCCATGGAGTGTGTATGAATGCTTGGAATGGATTAAAATGATCTGGAACTTGAGATGGTACCCCAACTGCAAATATGTCAAGAACTTGAGCAATTGGCTGGTGATTTTATGAAATCTGTGTTCCAGATGTTATGTGAGTGTTTGGATCACTTCTATATGATGTATATGAGGTGTGTGTGTGATTGGTTTGATTGGAAAAGCTCTCAAACTCAAAACCCGATAGTGACTTGCCTTAGAAGGCAAAATTGGAGTGAAAGAAGAGATTTTGAGGAAAGCATTTGTTTGATGGCTTTAGTGTACTCAAACTGATCACAATTGAGCTCTATTTATAGTAGAGCAAGTTTGTTTTGCAAGGAATAGTGAATGGCAACTGCTGAGTAGGTTTGGCCAATGTTGGCAAATGAAAATCCAAGTCTCCTCTAGCCATTGACTAGAGGTTAGGGCACAGGCTGCTGGTTCCCTTGGTCTTGGATAAGTCTTGACTGAATTCAGTTGAGAATGGCTCAGTCCATGCCACCTTGATGCTTCCATTGAATGCTCCAATCCAAAATTGGAGTCTTGTCCCTATTTTGGCAATTCTAAGTTCAACATGTTATTTCTTGTTCCAAAGACTTTGGAGGCTTGGCTCAGTGATTGTCCCCTTTAGATTCAATCCTCAGAGGTGTCCAAGTGGATAGGAGCATTTGGATTTGGCTGATTTTGGCAAATCGACCAAAAGTGTAAAAATCTGCCTTGCCTTGGCAGATTTCAGCAAGGTAACTTGCCAATGTCATATCTCATGACTCAAATTGAATTTGGTAATGTTCTTGGCCATTTTGGAAAGCCCTTACATGATACAACAATTGTTTGAACATGTTTGGTTTTGATCTCTTTTGAATCCAAGTGAAAAATCCCCCTACATTTGGTAAAAAGTAAGGTAAAATCTGACTTAGTGAAATTTTCACTAAGTGTTGGAACAAAGTGACTTTTCTTGATTTTGATCACTCCATAACTCAAAATCCATGAGGAATTTGGACATAGGTCAGTATGAAGCTTTTGTAGAGGGCAATGTGATCTACAAATCAAGCTTTTAATGGGGAGCAATGGCCTTGTGGTTTAGGAGTTATGGTCCTCTAAAGTTGGCACATTAGTGTCACTTTTTCCATAACTTAGAAATTTTTCTAAGTTTTTATGGTTACCCCCTTTTACAAGTTATCCCACTTTCTTTGATTTTTCTTGATGAATGATGATTCAAATCATACATTAACATCATTTTAGGGTTAAAAATTCATTTTGGTGAAAAATCTCAAAAAGTCAAAGTTGACTTTTGTGCACAGTTGACTTTTTATCAGATGAATTCCAAACTGTGCAATTCTTCATGAAATCATGTCCTTAACCTAAATCAAACTTGATGGACATGTTCCATGGGTGTAATAGGGTATATTGAATCATGTCTTAGGGCTTGGGAGCATGTCCTGGTCAGAAGTCAAAGTTACAGTTGACTTTCCTCGCGAAACCCTTATTGTGGTGCAGATGAAATTGAGACTTGTTGTTCAAGCTTCTTGGATCAATCCATTGTTCCAAATGGATCAATATGGTATATTAGAGACCCTCAAATCATGCCTTGAGGTCTTGGTTCATGATTTGTCCCAAAAGTCAACTTAGGGGTGAATTAGGTCAAGAAACCCTAATTCCTGATTTTTGATGAATGCATCCCCTGAGGCAAAATTGACTTGATGATTGGGTCCTTGAGGTCCCATTAAGTATATTAGGTTATGTTTTAGATCATTGGCTTGTGCCCAGATGAAAAATTTCCATCTGGAGGCCCTGGTCGACCAAAACCCTAATTTGGTGACACTGTCGATCTTGAGACTTGATCCACCTAGAAGGGAGCAGTCTTGTGCTTGATTCTTGAAGTGGGAGTCCTTTTGATCCATTGTGGATGTTTGAGAGGTTAGACAAGTTGAAGATCATGTCATTCCTTGATTGATCCTTTGTCTAAGGCTCTGAGAGGGCTTGAAACCCTAATTTTGATTGTAGTGGATGCTCACCCATCTTTGGGGAGACTGATGAAGTATGATGGTTCCTCCATATTGTGATGATGATTTTCACAATGATGGGAAATCTTAGTGGTCAAAATTTGGGGTATGACAACAGTCACTGTCACCTTCGTCCCCGACTGCGTTGATCCTGTTAAAGAAAACTCCAGCACTTGTAAACTGAATCGGACCACTGTATCTTGGAGGCTCTTGAGACCGTTTGGGTGGCTTGTACCCCAAACCATACGTATCCTTCTTCATCTGCACGTCTATCACCTGGCCCCATTTCTGGGAATTGCCAGCTTCTACCACTGCACGCGCATCCTTGAATGAGGACATTGAAATATCAGGCTCATTGACCTCCACCGGAGGTTCCTTAGAAATCTGGATAGCCTCAAAAGCCTGACATAGAGTTTCATGTATTTTCCCATCCATTTTTACATACTTGAATATTGACAAGTGGCTCACCATTATATCCTCTTCGCTGCAAACTGTAACCATATGACCTTCCACCATATATTTCAACTTTTGGTGTAATGTTGACGTCACTGTCCCAGCGCCGTGGATCCAAGGGCGACCCAACAAACAACTATAAGCAGGTTAGATATCCATGATATAGAACGTAGTGTTGAAAACTTCTGGGCCAACCTTAATGGGTAACACAATCTCCCCAAACACGCACCTCTTCGACCCATCAAAGGCTCGCACCACCAAATCACTTGGCATGCAAATCAAACCTCGTGTATCCAGCTTCACTAGGGCTTTCTTCGACAACACGTTCAGTGAAGACCCTGTATCGACCAACACATGAGACATCAAAGAACCTCTGCATTCCAAAGAAATATGCAAAGCATTGTTATGATTCCTCCCTGCCAGAGTTAAGTCTAAATCTGTGAAGCCCAAGCCATTTCCGGCGTTTACATGTGCTATAACCCCTTCCAACTGATTCACTGATATTTCCTGTGGTACATAAGCGGCATTCAAAACTCTCAATAAAGCATTTCTATGTGACTCTGAGCATAACAATAGCGACAGAATGGAGATCTTCGACAGCGTTTGATTGAGCTGGTCTATAATCTTGTAGTCACTCTTTCTTATCAATCTCATGAATTCTTCTACATCTTCTAAAAAAGAGTTATCAACCTGCTTTGATACCAAGTCATTCATAACTGGTCTTTGTACAGAATCATCAACTACTTATTTTCCCTTGTCCTGTCTTGAACTACCCACTTGGTCATTAAATGGAAAAAAACCCTACCACTCATTGTGATAGCTTCAGCCTCAACAGTATTTTTGATTCCTGAACCCACAACTGACAACCCTACCAGCTCCTGCTTCTTCCCATTACATAACACCTTGGCCCCATAATTCCATGGAACGGCCTTGGTACTCTCATAAGGTACTGGTCCTGGTACAGTGATGATAACCGGTGATGGCCTTGCCGGTGCTGATATATTAATTTTGTTTTGTATGGAATTGATATTGTGGCAATATCATCCCCCTCATCAACAACTTTCTTCAGAATGTTAACCCTGTCGAATTGAAACTGCCCATCATTGATCAACTTCTGGATACCTGACTTTAGCAAAGCACAACCCTCAGATTGTAGCAAACATTCTGGACAACCATCTGCACATCCGGAAATACTCCCCCTTTCAACAATCTTTCTTTAACCACCGGCAAAGGAGTCTTCAGCTCATTCACATCAACTATCAAATCCAAAGGTTCCCCATCTTCTACAACATTAACCCTCGGCCCACCATGATTAGGCATCAGGTTCTGGATAACATTCGGAGTATCATTAGTGAAGTTTATGGCTTTTGAATCCACCAAATCCTGCACTTTGTGATGAAAAGCTCTACATCTTTCAATTGTATGCCCCGGGGCACCAGAGTGAAAATCACAGTGTGCATTAGCGTCATAGCCCGGTGGTAGCTTCCCAGTAGGTGGGGCTAAAGTACGAAGCTCAACTAAGCGTAACTGCAGTAAATGTTGTAGCAACTGGGCATAGGGCATAGGTGAAGGATCAAAATACCTTTCAGTATTCCTCTGCCTATTCTGATACTGATTAGAAACATTCCTCTGTTGCTGAGGCGCAGCCGGGATGAGCACGGAAGCAACCTGTTGGGTATAGTTCTGATGAGCTCTTCCTTTACCACGATAAGATGAAACAGAACTTGCATCCCCCTCTTTCTTCTTATAATTCCCAGCGTATGGTTTCTTACCTCCTCCAGATGAGGATACATCGTCAGTCAGTATCTTTCCAGACTTAATTCCATTCTCCACTCTTTCACCAGCTAGAACTAAATCTGAGAACCCAGCAGATAAACAACCTACCAATCTTTCAAGTATGGCCCATGAAGAGTGGCCATGAACATATCAATCAATTCCCTCTCCACCATGGGAGGTTAAACCCTGGCAGCTAATTCATGCCACCTCTGGGCGTACTCTTTGAAGCTTTCGTTGTTCTTTTGTGAAAGGCTCTGTAATTGCATAGGAGCCATATCTATGTTATACTGATAATGTTTAACAAATGCTTCAACCAACTCGTGCCAACTACAGATACGACTCCTTTCAAGCTGCATATTCCATTCCAGGGATGCCCCAGCCAGGCTATCCTAGAAGAAATGCATTAACAGTTTCTCGTCCTCTGAGTAGGCAGACATCTTCCTGTAATAGGCCCTGATGTGAGTCTTAGGGCATGTAACTCCAGTATATTTGTCAAAGGTAGGCACCTTGAACTTAAGAGGGACCTTCACGCCAGGAACCAATCCCAAATCATCCATATCCAGACCCAACGAGTTATGACTCTCGTAAGCTCTCATCCTTTCCTCAATCATCTTGAACTTTCTATCAGCATCAGATGGGTGGCCAGCATCTCTACCTTGCATAGAGAAAACGTCATCTTGCTGATCTTCCATCTAGTGATGGCCCCCAGCGTCATGCACTGCACACACACTATTACCATCTCCAACCACTGCAGGGATCTCAACAGCTGCTCCTCCACCCGAAGGAATAACAACATTAGGGATAGGAATACCTCCGCCCGGAGGAACAACATGGACACCACCATTACCACCTCCGCCGGAGGAACAACAGGAGTCAGAATACCTCCATGAACAGTTCCTTCTTCATCAACCCATGCTATCAAGGGTTGAATAAGAGTCCTCAGCTATTCTTGGCCTTGGGCTACGTTCTGCATCAAGTCCATAAACTGATTCATGCGGTTGCGGACTTCCTGGAGTTCAGCTTGAACTTGATCCATGACTCTTCGTTGATTGTTGCGAGTAGCGTAGCGGTGGGTGCGAAATTCAGCAATCCTGCTACAAAACACTAAGCAGAGATAAGGAACCCAAACAGAAACACCTGCTATGCACATAAGTATGAAAATGCAAATACAAATGACATGTTTGAGTATTCACAGGGCGATCCACCCCTTGATTCCAGTTTAATAATAAGTAACAAGACGGAACGAAATTCCAACAACACCTGCTCATATATTAGAAAGCCGGAGAATAATCATCTGTCAATACATACAGCCCAAAATAAAGAAAGATGTCTGAATACAATAATTAGGGATCCCAACCAACAAGCCTGTCGGTGATCAAATACAATAGAAAAGAAAACTAAGGCATATCATCAAAGTCCACCATGGTCAGCCTTTTCCAATTTTCTTGCTCCTTACACCAAGCTTGCACCTCTTTGAAGAGTTTTCTGGTATCAGGATGTTTCGGCCTCTCGATTAATTCTTGAATAAGAATATCACGCTTATGCAAGACTTCTTCCAAGTACTGACATCGCTCTTCCCAGGCGTCTTCACCAAAAACATCTTCCAGTTTAGGACCCTCACCTTTTAGTTTCTTCACTTCGGCTCAAATCTTAAGCTCTTCTATAGCTGATAAGGCTTCATTGAGTCGCTCTTCAGTTGTTTGCCTCTGAAATATCTCTGTCCTGATTTCTTTCTCTTTCTTTCTGAGCTTCATCTTCAACCTTTCGATCTGATCTAGAAACTCATCTTCCTTTTGCTTGTGAGCAGTCATTGTGGTGTCTCGATGATCATCGAACTTTTGAATTCTAACTAAGGCTCTTGTCAGTTCTTCCTTCTTGGACTGAAGCACGCTACTAGTACTTCTCAAGTCTTGACCTACCCATTGCCTGACTGCGATCTCTTCAGCTAGCTCTTCCTCCTTCTTGGCCTGAAGTTCTGTCTTCACCCTAGCAGTGTAGATAGCTTCGTTTCGATCATGTTTCAACCGACTGATCTCTCTCTTCAATTCATTATTTTCTTTACGCATCTCTTCTTTCTCAGCCCACAGCTTGTTATACTTTTCCATCTCAATCGTAGTGGGTTGTTCAATCATCAGGGGGTACGAAGGTGGCTCTATGGAGAAAGGCAGGAGCTCATTCTCTACTCTCTTCCGTATCCACTCTTCATATGGAGGAAAAGTTCTGCAGTTGCTCTTCCCAAAAGAAGCTTTCCCTTTCTTATGAACATCTTCCCAAGCATCTACGGCTCCCTTCAGCAAATCTGGGTTAACTTCCCCACTGAAAAATAGGGATTCCCGAACATCCTCCTCTTTTGGTGGTTCTCTCAAGGCGTACCCGAATTGCCTGACAGCAAGAATAGGGTTGTAATTGATTCCCCCTTTTCTTCCTATCAGAGGCACGTTTGGGAAATTTCCACAACTGATGACGATCTCTTTGCCCAATAAATCACGATTGACCCATACCAGATTATCTGCTCTTAGACCCATCAGCCTTTTAGACCATTCTAACGTCCCTCGAGTATCAACAAATGCCCCAGACTTAGGAAGACGATCAGCAAACCACATATAGAAAATTGGTGCACAGCAAGAGATGGGCCCTCCTCTCCTCTTTTCATTCTTATAATGCAATGAGTGGTACAAATCACCAAGCAAAGTAGGTACCGGATTTTTCATGATGAATATCCCGACAGCGCGCATATCCACAAAATCCTTCACATTTGGAAATAAAACAATCCCATAAACACACAAGGCCAAGATTGCATTGAAGACTGTCCAGCTCCTAGCCTTAGCATATGTATCAGCTTGACCAACCAGGAACTTCATATGAAACCCTTTACAATCTCCTTTACTAGTGACATTACTTTCCAAAAGAGACTGATCCAAGTGCAAAGCAGCAGCGACCTTTTCTAGATTAGGAACTTCCTCAGAAAAATAGAAAGGCGTTTCCTCTTTGATAGAGACATCCAGAATGAGAGCGAACTCCTCCAATGTCGGAACCAGAATATACTCAGGGAATAAGAAACAACGCAGTGGAGGGTCATAGAATTGCACTAGAGTGCGTAGAGCCCTAAACTCATACTCAGTGATGTTGTGGACAAAATTTAGAATCTTCCCATAGTTTTTCCTGAAGTCTGCTAAAACATCGGGATCTGCTAAAGCCATAAATTTGAGAACAGAATCCAAAGTAGGTTTCAGGAACTTGTACACTATGATATTCTTCTTCTTTTCGGTACTCATCTCTGACAATCTTCGGAAACCAGAATCAAGGATAGGATGCAAACCCTGAAAATAAACAAACATGTTAGAATGCAAAAATGATGATGCAGATGCACACATGGGATCAAGGTATCCATAAAGCTCTGCATTGCTGTTGTACCACTGACTGAATAAGACCCAGATTCCGCTCTGACTAGAATATCAGAAATCCAGAAATCTAAAATAACAGACCAATCAGAATACCAGGATATCGGGATGATAAGTCCACACTGATAAGAAAACGAGAATACCGGTAGGTTGGAGGTTAAAGTTACTTGTAAACCTATAAACACCCAGCCCCTCTCACATGTGAGTTCTAAAAAACCGAGGATCCTCAGCATCACGGGCTCTCAGGTCGAGAAATGATGATACGGTCACCATTTCTGGTTTGGCATCATCACCAATCGAGGAGGCCTCAACTGATTCCCCTCAAAGAGGTCATCCTATAGTAAGTTCCCAGCTTTGGGTCCCCGGATCAAGAAGCGTAATGTGTTTTCCATTTCTGGTATACCATTATTACCTCTTGGGAGGAGTGCCTTAACTGAGTCCTCGGGAATGGTCTCCAGAGTCGACAGCTCTCTAGGTTACATTCTATCGTCTGCCCCAACGCGCAGGATAGAACATCACCAAAGAAAACTACATCTGGATGTGGAATTTTCGTGTATACTAAGTCTGGCCAGACGCCACACAAGTCACACTACTTTCCACTCTAATCCTAGATGTATACTCAAGCCTGGGTATTGGGCTTATCTCTCATGGAACCAACCCACCCAACAGCACAACAGCAGCAGAGCAATATGATAACAGTAATCAAAATACAATAAATGCGGTAAAATACATTAATATACAACGAATAAAGTACAGAAATAAACACCCAATTAAATAAAAACAGACAAACGCTAGGATTGACTCGCATAGGGAACCAGAGTCCCCAGCAGAGTCGCCAGCTGTCGCAACTACGCAAAACTACCGGTGGAAACAAAACAGAAGAGTCGCCACCGAACGTTATTTATCCCGACGCAGGGAAAGGAAACGATCAAAGAAACCTCAAAAGGGAGAAGACATGGTCATCGCAACCATAGTCCGGGTTCGGGAGTCGGTCACGGGAGGGGAATGTATTAGCACCCCCACGCATCCATCATACTCGATGGGATCCACGCTTGTTGATCTAATCAAAGGGTGAGTTATCTAAAGCCTACTGCTAAACGGGAACGGGAAAGGGAAAAACAAAAACGGACTCGCAAGGATCATCGCAATCCTATGCCTACGTATCTTCGTGGACGAACGAAGAATTAGAGTCGACGTAGTTCGACAGACTACGTACTAAAGGGGGAGGTTGCTCGCCAAGACATCATTGTCTTGTGCCTACGTATCCTCAATCGGATGAGAAAGAGGAAATCAGAGCAAGCGTAGTTCGACATATGAGTCGATGAGTGTTTTTTATGAGCGACGAGTTCTTTTCTTGAAAATGATTTGAAACCTAACAATCCCGAAGGATAAAAATGATTTGAACTTGGTTTGTGTTTTTTAGACAGAAGTGAATTGAAGTTAGTTTGAAACACACATTGCACTAAAGTCTATGACATAGGAGCGAATGCGTCGCATGGTCGCCCCCAATGGGACGCATGCTAAACACTCTAGAAAAGTGAAGGGAGACCCCTCATTCTTCATTTCCCATGTACTTAAGGCTCATGGAGCACAATGCTCGTTGTATTTATTAAGTGTTTTTTGACTTGTTTTTGAGATGAGAAGAGAAGACTCAAAGTTGAAAGAAAAACACTAAGTGAACTTCATCCTAGAAGTTAACATGCAATGGTGGCCCTATAGTTGAGGTAAGAAGGGGAATTCTACCTAATGTTAGCATACATGGATTAGCTCCTAATGTCTATCCTACTCCAAGCTTAATCAAAAAATAAGTTGGACTAGGGAGTCCTAAAGGAACATGCAAAAGCAAATCTAAGACTTAAATAAGTCTTAAGATTTAGGGGAGAAGAAAGAAGTAAGAGATGAAGGAGAAGATGCAACATTAAGCAACTCAAGAGATAAGATGAACACAAGTAATGAGCAATGAAAACATCATCTCTAATCATTCAAGACCAGCACCAATATCAAATGAATACACTTCAAATCAAACTTCAAGAATGGAAGTCAAAACAATTAGGCAAGACAATGCACTAATGAACACACCAATGACTTGGAACCAACCAAGAAGTATTATCAATCATCAAACAAAGTGAAGTGAGGTCAAATGATATGAGAAATAATATGGGGCAGCAAGCAAGTCATGTCACATTTATCTCATGTTATTGATAAAATGAAGAGCAAGAAAGTTTAAGGCATGCATCTTATACATAAACAAACATTTGTTCACCAAAATGATCATGTAAGGCACACCTCAAAAGGACAAACATGTGAGATTAAGACATGAACTCAAGCAAGGCAGTAGCATAGCCATGTATATCAATCCAAATATCAACTCATGAATGGCAAGAGGAAACACCAAGGATCAACTTCAAAACATGCATCAAAACTGGGCAAACATTCACTTAAGTCATTCATACAAGTAACAAAAGATCATGTGAGGTAAGAAGTGAGAAAAGGTCACACAATCATATCAAGAGGATCATAACCTTACACATTTTATTAAAATCAAACAAGAGTCCCCAAGCATTCATTAGATCATATGAGAAGGCATCACAAAGAAACTAGTTCACAAACATCCAAGGAGTAAGGCCAAAACATAGTCAACTTGAAAAATCAACCACAATTAGGAAAATGATCAAATGAGAATGATTCCAAAGTCATAGACAAGCTAAAATAGTACATGATGACATCAAATAATAATTTCAAGCTTCACTTAAGCATAAGTGGTCAAAAAGATCCAAACTAGGTCAAGTATCCAAAACATTCCATTCAATGTTCAAGCCACATGTAAGCATCAACCAAAAAATAGAAACATGCCTTGTAAAAATCGAAATAAATTCTAAAACTCATGTTATATCCCTCAAGAAATAATTTACAAAATATCTCAACAAGAATCACAAAATTTCATCACCAAATGGATCAAAACACCACACATATCAAGCTAATCAAACAACAATCGAGGAGCATAAAAAACCACATGAAAAACAATCACAAATTGATCATCAAGGAAGAAATAGGACATTCATACATTCCTCAATCAAGTAAAAAGACATGGTAAAAAAACCAGCTCAAGAAAGCATGGCAAAGTCATTCAAAACACAAACCTTAATTCAAGGGTAAACATGTCAACACCTTTCAATCTAAATTCAAAATAAAATATAAAAATAAATTGAAAAATAAAATAAAAATCATGAAAATTTTCACAAGACACCAAATAATCAGAAACATATTTTTGTGGGTTTTTAAAATAGTTTTATCAATAAAAACTAAAATCAAAACAAAAAGGAAAAGAAAAGAAAATTAAAGCATGAAAACATAGCAAGAGGGGTGCCAAAGTAAAAACCAAATACAAAGGAATCAGGTCATACGCGCTTGGGCTCAGAAAGTGTGGTGTGTGAATAGCAGAATTACACAAGGCCCAGTTCAATAAGAATCAGAAACAAACAAATAAAGGCTGCTTGGCATGCCCAGTCAGCCTCAATTGAGGTGGCATCCACCAGCATATCCAACGGCCAAGATCTAAACATGACAATGCATTCAAATTTAAAAAGTGGTGCCAAGGCCACGTCAGATCATCATCAACCTAGAGACGCCGGAGCCTAGCTCCGATTGTCCTCTCCGGCGAGCTGGCCGCCAGAGCCACCACCAACCGCCCAGAATCATGAAATGAGACCACTATTCCATACAGAAATTCACTCTGGTTCCAAATCTACCATTAATTTCCACAAATAATCACTGTAGCATGGTGAATCGAAGAGGAAAATAATTGAGCATGCAAATTGAAATTTCATGAAACTACAAGGATTTATGCGCAAACATTGCCTACACTAGAGCAGGACTTCAGATGCACCAATATGAGCCTAAACATTCACAAATCTAGCATGAGAGTGAGAGAATTCATGTGTTACCTAGTGGAGTATGTCCATTACACCTTGTTCTTGTGAGCCAAAATGAAGAGAAAACCAACCTCCAAGCTTGCTTGATGATGAAGAGAGCAATAGAATGAAGTAAAAATGCAGAGAGAGCTTGCTTCGAAGGAGAGAAAAGCTTGAAGAAAGTTTCAAATCTCAGATCCAAAATGGAGTAAATGAGGCTTAGGTTTGGAGTGTGTGGGTTTTATATGATGTGTTTAGGGTTGGCATGTGGTTTGGAAATGAAGCAAAAGGATCAGAATTAGTTACCTAGGCTTGGGGATAAAAATGCACATGAAATGGTGCACATGGAGCAGGCTTGGGTTTTGCCACAACTTGAGGTTTGGGAGGGGTACTATTGAGATTTTTAGTGAGTGGAAAGAAGCATTAAAATGTTGTGTAGAGAACTGGCACGTGCAAAGGGGCAGTTTGGTAAGTTTATACACTTTTCATTCTTTCTTTGGCAAGGCAAAAAGCATAAGGTATGCATGGCATGTACGATTTTGTTGGCTCATTTTGAGAAAAGTTTTGGCAAGGAATGAGATGAGATATGCGTGGGGACAGGAAGGTAGAAGTTGCTGTAAGAAAATGTTCACAATATGTCACAAAATGATGTATCAAAATCAAGACCATGACTATCACTTCCATTGATCCTAACTTGATGGATTCAACGCCAAACCATGTTATCTTGTGCTCAAAAGAAACAAGGAAGATCAAGGAACAAGTTTCTTGTGAGAACCATCTTGAAACAATGCTTGAATCAATGAGAAAACACGCCATGAAAATGTGTCCACAAATCTGCCAAAACACTTAGAAAAAGTTCTAAGTTTTAACCATAATCACAACTTGAAACCTTGAACTTTAAGAAACCATAACTCTTGATTCACACATCCAAATGGGGCATTCTTTACATCAGTGGAAAGCTTGAATTATAATCTACAACTTTCATGTGGACAAGATTTCAAAATGGAGCTTGGATCATGGAGGAAATAGGCCTTGAAAGTTGTTAAACAAACATGAGAACTTTCCAAAAATAGCAACTTCTTAAAAACCTAACTTTCCAAATATGGCAACTTTTCCAAATTCTTGATTTTTGATAATTCCTTTGGAATTTCTTGATCAAATCTCATTCATTGATCATATTTGACTTAAAAAACACAAATTTGACCTCAAAAAGTCAGGAGTTGACTTTTTTCACTGCCCAGTTAACTTCCATCCCTGATTTTGATAATTCCTAATTTTTTTTCCCTGATTTTACAGTTTTTCAATCATCTGATTAATTGATAGCCTTCTGCTTCAAATTGGTGATCAATCTTCCATCCCTAGACACTTGAGAACATATAGGAGACCATGGAATCAAGTCTTGCTCAAAGAATCAGAAATAAACTGATTTTATCACAAACCCTAATTTTGGTCCTCAGAATCTAGGAGATAAGTGCACATCCTCAAAACCCTAATTCCTCTGATCATGATGTGGAATTCTTTAAACAAAGATGATGTGTGATACAAAATGATGAAAAAGCTTCCAAATCCTTGCCCACAAAAGTGCCACATTCCCAGATGTTCACAACCCTAACTTGATGATCAACAGATAGGAGGAGGTGATCCACTTCAAACCTCTTGCCAATTTCAATCATCTAAGGAAATGATGGACATATTAGGATGCCTTGAGGCATAAGAAACCATTGTAGCTTGAGTGATGGTGATATTAAGAACATCTCTTCCCTTGGTATCTTGAACAATATTCATCTATGCACACATGATCTCTTACTTGATCCTCTGAGTAACACACTCTCCTCTTGAGCTAACCAAGATACCTTGATCCCATGCATAGAACCAATGATATGCACAAATGATAATACAAAATGAAATGAAACATAAGCCAGTTAGTGTTAGAAAGAGGAGGGCAAATTTTGGGGTGTTACACCTATAAAGCCTGGTGTAACACCCCAAAATTTGCCCTCTTACTTTTAGCTAACTGGCTTATGTTTCTTTGCATTGCATTAGCATTTGTGCATAGCATTGGTTCTTAGCATGGGATCAAGGTACTTGGTTCATCTCAAAGGAGTCTCAAGCCTCAAGGTGGTTTGAGGGGTTCATCACATCTTCATAAGATCAAGAATGGCAAGGGATTTCAAGTGAATCTTTCCATCCTAACCAGAGGGACCCAATTAGGGTTTTTGACCCAAAGGACTTCTTAAAGGGCTTTGTGGATTTAAGCATGCTCTCATGGTTTCCATATGCTTACAAGCACTCATGGAGGAAGACTTGGCTAGTGTTTCATTGTGAAAAATGTTCAGTGGATCAGTTATTGTGAAGTAAGCAAAAGTCAACAGTTCAAAAGGAAAGTCAACCATGGGTTTTCAAGGGTCCAAATCATGTTTCCCAAGTCCATGTACCTTTATTTGGTCAAGGAATAGCATGGATGGCATCATTCTTCAAGAATCAAGGGTTTGTACAAAAGTTACTAAATTTGGAAAATGACCTATAATGAGAACTATCCATTTTTGGCAGTTTTTCCACCACATTCAACTTGACTTTTCATCATCAAGGAAGCTTCAAATGAATTTTCTTCCAACATGAAAGTTGAATATCTTTCTCTCCCATTTCCAAAAAGTACTAGATGGTTTCCATATCATTTGTAGAACTCAAGTTATGGTCAAAACAATGCAAGGTGCTTTTTAAGGTTTTTCACATGTACCACTTATTGACTTGTAATTGGTTCTATTGCTTCAAGTCACATTCTAATATCCAAGTACACTTCATTTGGCACAAGTTTGGCCCTTGAATCAAGTCATTTCACGCCATGTACCTCACTTTCTTCACATAATACAATTTTGCAAGATGGATTGAATCTCACAAATTAAACCACTACAAAGCCCAAATCCAATTGAGATGAGATCAGCAAGGGAAGTGTGAGTGATTCATCATGAAAATCACGAGCTTGCACTTGTGGATTAGTGGGTTGATCACATTTTGCATTTTTGCAAAACCATTCAAAAGTAATTAATCAAGGGTTTAACAAAACTCTAATCATGATCAGAGGTCTAATGAGGTGTATATAAGCTAACTCACACGTCCATTGCTAGGTCATGCACTCTCATTTGCTCAGATTTTGAAATTTCACTCACACTTTCTTCTCTTCGAATCTCTCTTTCCACAAGGGTTTTTGAATATTTCTTTCCATATTCTTGATCTAAACACTCCATAGAACAAGAATCCACCATTGATTGGAGTTGAGGGTGAGTTTTTCATCAGATTCAGTTTTGAAGGTTCAAGTGCAAATCTCAAGATCTAGCACGATTCCAATCTCTAATTGCATTTATTTTGCAATTAGAGGTTTCAAGGAGTAGATCTGCACTCTTACACTGGGTTTCTAGGAGTATTTTTGCTAGTTTCAAGTTTCAGGTGAGTTGAATTTCATGATCCTATAATTTGTTTTTATTGTGTGCATTTTGTTCCTCATGAGTTGCTGATCATTCTGATGTGTTTTGTTTGAGGTTTGAACGTGTATCATGGCTGTATTTTGGATCTGAAATTTTTAGATCTAAACTTTTCTTCTTCGATTTGCCTTATGTGTTGATTGTTTGATGAAATGGTTTGCATATTCTTGATCCTCGTGAAAATCTGAGTGGAATAGTGCTCTTGTTTGTGGATTCTGGGAAATTTGAAGTTGCAGGTCGCCAGAGGAGACGACCGGAGCTAGGGCTCCGGCGTCTGGTTTGTTTTCTGATGATGTAGGGTTTCAAGGTTAGGGATGAAATCAGGACCGTTCATTAGCCTGATCTGATGGCTCACGTTTAGCCAGCTCATTTAACATCTCTTGTGTTTCATTTAATCAGTGTGTTTGTTACCCCATGCTTGTTACCATACGCATCAGATCTAAACCGTTCATCTGGCCTACTATTTGATTTGTTGACTAATTTGTATGCGTTTGATTAATCTGATGGATGTGATATTGCCAACGCATTAAAATTTGCATGTGTTGTTCACGCGAGTTTAATTGTGTCCAGAGTATGCTTGGTGTGTGCTTGCTTACCATTATTATCATGTGCGTATGATCTGAGCCTTTCATCATGTTTATTATTGGATTTATTGACTGCGCGTGGGTCCTTGGATTGATCTGATGGCAATGATGGAGTCACAAGAGTTGACTCTGAGTCTGTTATAAGAAGCACTTTGGGCTTCTTACTCTTCACACCTCCCTTTTTGATCCAGCCCAGTCTTGAACGTGTTTGGCTTGCTGGTGACACCCCCTGGATTTTATTTCTTCATTTTATTTTTATTTAATTGTTTCATTTGCATTTTAATTTTTTAAAATTAGTTTTATGCATCCAAAAATCACCAAAAAAATCAAGAAGCATATTTTTGCATTTAATTAATTTTGGACATTTTTTATTTCTGACTTTGGGCATTTTTCATCATATTTTGGCATTTTCTTTTATTTTCTTTGAAAATTGTTCTTATTTGCACACTTCAACTTTGAGAATTTATTTCTCATAGCACATAAAACATTTTGAGTCCATTCTTTTTGCATTATTTCATCAACATATTGAAGTACATAAAAACATTTTTATCATATTTTTAAACTCTTTTCCTATTGCATTTTAGCCCCTCTCTTTTGCATATTGATCCATAATCCTTTGTGCTCTTTGTCTAATTGTTTGAGGGACCTATCTTGTGAATTTTTGTATGAGTTTTTAATATGATGTTTACCCCTGGTTTAGATGTTTTGAGATTTAATTTAATGATTTTTGAATCATGTTTACTATTTGTTTGATCATTCATGTTTGAGGTCTTCTTTTGTGAACATCTTTGATCATGTTGAATTACTTGCTTGAGAAGGCACTTGTGCCATTGTATGAGGTTGTTTTATTTGATTTCTTGAGCCATGTTTAGATCATTATAGGTCTCTTGAATGCAAATTTAAGTCATTGGTGTGAGGTTGTTACTTATTTTGTGTACATGTTCCATGCTTGTTTCACATGCCTCTTTTTGACTTATCTTCTCACTTCTTCTCATCTATGCCTCTTCTTGGTTTGTATTTGGTTTGTGTATACCATGCCATATCTCTTCTTTGAATCTCATATGATGTATGCTTCTGACTTTAGAGCTTTGCATTCATACCATATGTTATTCATGTTTCTGTGACATTTGTACATCATGTTTAGGCACATGTTTAGGTCATCCAAATTCTAACTTTGATTTTATTTGAAGCATTGTTGCATGATCACCTTGCATATCCACTCATTCTTCTTCTACTCCTTCTTTGATGATCTTCTTGGATGTTTGGCCATTTGTTTGCATTCTCTTTGCTTGAGTTTGTTTGGTAAACATTATGGGTCACCTCTAAGGTGTACATTCTGACTTGGATGAGTTTCATTTGGTTTGTAACCATTTCTCTTTGGGTTGTGACTTGTTTGGGTTTCATTTGTCTTATTGTTGCTTATGTTTGTTTTTGCTAACCATGTAGGGGCTAATGGTAAGTGAATGGGATGTGGATAGTTATCCACATTCTAACTTCTCCTTTCTCTTTTAAGCTTTCATACTTGTGTTTGCTTTAGCATTTAAGATGCTTCTTCCTTCTCTTTCACTCTCTTCCTCCCATGGATCTCAAGACTTGTTTAAGTCTTGGATTCTCTCCCTTTAGAGCTACCTAGTCCAACTTAATTTTTTATTAAGCTTGGAGTGGGATTAGCATTAGGTTTTAGGTAGTCGTTTCTCCTAAGCCTCACTAACCATAGGTCATCCATGCATGATAACATTAGGACTCTTAGCTTCCCTTTAGAGTTTCCTTTGTGTCTTCTCTCTTCTCATCTCAAAACTTCTTGAAAACACTTAATAAAGATAAAGTGTATTGCGCACGAGCCTTAAGCGTGGGGAATGAGAAATGAGGGGCTTCCTCTCATCTTTCTAGAGTGCTTAGCGGGCGTCCTGTCTTGGGACGATTCGTTAAGTATTCGTCCCTGTGCCCTAGACTTTGGTGCAATGCAAGTTATGAACCAACTTAAAACACTTCTGTCTAAAAAACACAAAAACAAATTCAAATCTTTTTATCCTTCAGGATTGTTTGGTTCCAGACCATTTTCAGAAAAGGGCACGTTACCTTCCGTTTGAGTCGTAAACAGGCATCGACCCTAACTGCCAGACGTGAATCTAACGTCGCTCATAAAAAACACTCACCCATCCGTGGTCGTACCCACGAACTACATTAGCTCTGATTCCTCTCTCTCTCGTCCGATTGAGGACATGTAGGCACAAGACAGCGATTATCTTGGCGAGCAACCTTCCCCCACAGTTCCCGTCCGAACTACGTTGACTCTGATTTTCCCATTGCACTGAGGGAGTACGTAGGCCTAGGGCATCGAATATGTCCTACCGAGTCCGTCTTAGTCACCCCCATCCCCGTTTTCTTTTGTTCAGCCATAGATAGTAGGACAGCTCACCCTCCTTTTAGACAACAAGCATGGATCCCATCGAGTACGATGGATGCGTGGGGTGCTAACACCTTCCGCTCGCATAACCGACTCCCGAACCCGGACTATGATTGCGATGACCATGTCTTTCCCCCTTTCTCTTCAGGTTTATGCAGTGTTTCCTTTCCCTCTCTCGGGATAAATACACATTACTGGCGACTCTGTGTTTTCTGCGCCACTCTCGCGTTTGTACCGTTGGATGCGAATCTTTCGGGAGCGACACCTGGGAAGATGCCCATCAATCAAACTCCAAGGCATTTTGCACCTGAAGTTCTGTCGAAGATCAAAGAGGAGGTCGAAAGGCTTATAAGATGAAAATTCATTCGTACGACCAGGTATGTTGAATGGATTGCCAATATTATTCCAGTCATTAAGAAAAATGGAACTTTAAAGGTTTGCATAGATTTCAGAGACTTGAATGCTACAACCCCAAAAGATGAGTACCCAATGCCTGTGGCGAAGATGTTAGTCGATTCTGCTACAAAACATGAGTATCTAAGTATGCTCAATGGGTGTTCTAGTTACAACCAGATTTTCATTGCTGAAGAAGATGTGCCAAAAACGGTATTTCGATGCCCCGGAGCCTTGGGCACCTTCGAATGGGTAGTAATGCCCTTTGGCCTAAAGAATGTTGGGGCAACTTATCAAAGAGCAATTAACTCTATATTTCATGACTTTATTGAAACTTACATGCAAATTTATATTGATGACATTGTGGTTAAGTCAGTTTCAGGAAAAAGTCATATAGACCATCTTTGATAATCATTTGAAAGAATGAGGAAGCATGGTCTAAAGATGAATCCTTTTAACACTACTACGAAAAACCCATTTAACAACGGTTGGGAATGACATATAATGACGCGGGCGAAGGCGTTGTTATGTAGATTGTTGTTGTAAGTTCGTTGTTTCTACAACGGTCTAGAAACCGTCATTGAAAGGCAGGACGCGCGCCATATATCACAACGGTTATGATAATAAACCGTTGTGATACATACACTTAGGTACTGGGTTCGAAACCCATCAGTAGCGAATTATGTAAAACATGAATTACCTATAATGACGGTTATTATAGATAACCGTTGTTGTAGAACTACCTATAATGACGGTTATTTTAAATAACCGTTGTTGTATGTCTTTTAATAAAATAAAATAAAATTACAACATTAGAACAAGAACAACAACAAGAACAACAACAACAACAAGAACAACAAGAACATCAAGAACAACAAGAACATCAAGAACAACAAGAACATCAAGAACAACAAGAACATCAAGAACAACAAGAATAACAACAACAACAACAACAATAACAACAACAACAATAACAAGAACAACAACAACAACAACAACAACAACAACAACAACAATAACAAAAAGAAGAAGAAGAAGAAGAAGAACAAGAACAAGAACAAGAACAAGAACAACAACAACAACAACAACAATAATAATAACAATAATAACAACAAGAACAACATTAATAAAAAAGAACAACAAGAACAACATTAATAAAAAAGAACAACAAAGAACAACAATAATTAAAGAAGAACACCAACAACTAACATTGCTAACTCAAGTTCTGAAATTTGTTCTGAAATTTGGTTTGGTGGAGAAATAGAGTATCGTAAATGAAAGATGATGTTTAGAGGTAGAAGATGTCTAAGTTTTAAGGTTTCACGCGGATCACTAATATTAGTGTCTTGGCCGTTGATAATCACTAAATAGACGACCAAGATTTGTTTAAGGATAGTGAATAAACTCATTATGCGCGCCACCTATAATGTTGGTAATGAGACTTGAAAAAATAAGTAAAAAAACCAAAAATGCTGGTGCTGGGACTTGAACCCATGACAAGACGCCACCTATAATGACGGTTGGTTTAAATTACCCGTGGTGAAAGATCTGTAAGCGTTTTGAAAAAATAAGTAAAAAACGCTACCTATAATGACGGTTGGTTTAAACACCCATGGTTAAAGGCCTGTCAGCATTTTGAAAAAATAGAAAAGAAGTAACATGATTAAAATAAATTCAGAAAAATCTAAAAACACGAAATTAATCTAATTAGGTAAAATAAGAATTTTGAGATTTTTTTGGAATTTTTTGAGACTATGAAAACAGTAAAAAATTCATTAAAAATAGAAAAATGATGAGTTTTGGGTTTTTGAGACCGCATGATTTTTCTGCTTCAGATGCACGAAACAGATCTCAAAAAGGAGACGATTTTCCCTAAAACCGATTTTTTGAAGTGCAAGACCTAAAACTAAACTATAGGCTATAATGACAGTTGAAAACATAACCATGGTGAAAGGTTGTTGGCATTTTGAAAAAAATATTTAAAAACCATAAATGTTGGTGCTGGGAATTGAACCCATGACCAGGCGCTACCTATAAGGATGGTTCTTTAAATACCCGTGGTGAAAGGCCTCACATTTCACCACGGTTGGAATTTTAACCGTCATTAAAAAAATGCACAAATCTATTACAACGGTGTATAGACAAGCCGTTATAAGCCTGGCATTGTTGTTTGCGTGTTTTGTAGTAGTGTAAGTGTGCTTTTTGTGTGCAGGTGGGGGATTTTCTAGGCTTTGTGGTCCATAAGAAAGGAATCGAAATTAACCAGAACAAGACCAAGGCCATCATGGAGGCGAAAGCGCCTTCGACAAAGAAGGAGTTGCAGCCATTGCTAGGAAAGATTAACTTCCTGAGGAGGTTTATCTCCAACTTAAGTGGCAAGACTCAAGCCTTCTCAACTCTACTTCGACTCAAGAAAGAAGTATTTGAATGGGAGAAAGCACAACAAGAGGCTTTCGACAAGATTAAAGACTACCTTGCTCACCCTCCAGTTCTAGCGCCTCCTTGTAGGAATAGGAGTATGAGATTGTACATATCTGCATCTGACAAGACTTTAGGGAGCATGTTGGCTCAAGAGAATGAAAATGGCGTCGAAAGAGCCATTTACTACCTTAGTAGAGTCTTAAACGATACAGAAACTAGATATAGTAAGGTCGAAAAGATGTGTCTATGTCTATACCTCTCATGTACAAAGTTAAAGCATTATATAAAGCCAGTTGATGTTTATGTTTCGTCTCATTTTGACATTATTAAACATATGCTTTCTAAACCAATTTTACATAGTCGAATTGGAAAATGGGCACTGGCTTTAACTGAATATTCTTTAACTTATATACCTTTAAAGGCATTTAAAGGACAAGTGGTAGCAGACTTTATAGTCGACCACTCTATAGTCGAAAACTCCCTAAACTATGTGGAGCTTGAACCTTGGAAGTTATACTTTGATGGTTCTACTCATAAGGATGGAACCAGTGTGGGAGTATTGATTATTTCTCCTAACAAAATTCCAACAAAATTCAAGTACATGGTTGAAGGCCTTTGTTCAAACAACGAAGCTGGGTAAGAAGATTTGATTGTTGGACTTGAGATCTTATTGGAATTGGGGGCAACTCGTGTTGAAATAATGGGTGACTCAGAGTTGGTTATAAAGTAAATCACAAAGGATTATAAATGTGTTAAGGAAAATCTAATCATGTACTTTATGATAGTCAATAGATTGTTACGAAGGTTCAAAATGGTAAGTATTCGACACATACCTCGACTTGAGAATTAAGAGGCCAATGACTTGGCCCAAATTGCTTCTGGATACAAAATCTCGAAAGAAAAATTACAAGATACAACGAAGTCAAAGGAAGAGTTGCGTCAACTAGATTATCCCCAACAGATTTGGAAACAATGAAGCTAGGATATGCTGACGAATAGAGTTTTGAGACATGGGTCGTATATAGTTTGGCAGACGAAGATTGGAGAAAGCCAATAGTAGACTACTTACAAAACCCAATAGGATCTGTCGAACAAAAAGTCAAATATCATGCTTTAAGTTATGTTCTGATGGGGAACGAATTATTTAAAAAGACGTCTGAAGGTGTCTTACTCAAATGCCTTAGTGAGTCTGAGGCGTACTTAGCTCTCTCTAATGTTCATAGTGGGGCATGTGGAGCACATCAGGTGGGTCATAAAATGAAATGGTTGTTATTTCGACAAGGGATGTATTAGCCTACCATGCTTAAAGATTGTATCGAACTCGCCAAAGTATGTCAAGAATACCAAATACATGCAGGCATTCAGCATGTTCCTGTAAGCGAATTGCATTCCATAGTGAAGCCTTGGCCCTTCAGAGGGTGGGCTTTGGATTTAGTTGGAGAAATTTGACCAGCATCATCCAAAAGTCAAAAATTCATTCTGGTGGGGATAGACTACTTCACTAAGTGGATTGAGGCTATACCGTTGGTAAATGTTGACCAGGAGGCAGTGATCGAATTCATCCAAAAACATATCATTTATAGGTTTGGAATCCCAAAAACCATTACAACGGACCAAGGATTTGTTTTTACTGGTCGAAAGGTTCAAGATTTTGCTAAAGAAATGGGGTTCAAACTTTTGACATCCACACCTTACTATGCTCAGGCTAATGGTCAAGTCGAAGCAGCGAATAAGGCAGTAATTAGCCTGATCAAAAAGCATGTGGGGAAGAAGCCAAGGAATTGGCATAAGACATTGGACCAGATTATATGGGCATGTTGAACCTCCCCTAAAGATGCTACAAACACCACACCTTTTCGATTAACATATGGTCACGATGCAGTGTTACCAGTCGAAATCTACCTACAGTCAGCAAGAATTCAAAGACAACATGAGATCCCATCTGATTCCTATTGGAACATGATGTTGGACGAATTAGTTGACTTAGATGAAGAAAGATTGAATGCCTTAGAACTATTAAAGAGGCAAAAGAGAAGAGTAGAGAAGTCATATAATAAAAAGGTTAAAGTTAAGTTATTTTCGAATGGAGATCAAGTTTGGAAAGTAATTTTGCCCATGGATCGAAAATATAGAGCTTTGGGTAAATGGTCCCCTAAGTAGGAGGGCCCTTTTCAAATTATCCAAGTTTTTTCTAATGGTGCATATGAAGTCGAAGAGTTAACTAAGGATCGAAGAATCTTGAAAGTGAATAGGAAATATTTGAAAAAATATAAACCTGCACTTCAAGAAATAAAGATAACGAAAGAATAATCCATACATAAACAGTCAGAGCCAAAAATGGTGAATTAAAATGCTTGGTTGCTAAAATGGCTAAGTCATTACATAAATGCCACCGAGGGCTTAAAGTCATTACATAAGAAACCAAAAAAATACTTCAAAGACAAACATTCAACAATTACAATCAAGTTAAAAAGGGAGGGAATCTTTCATCTTTTGGTATTTCAATCTTTGAAACATCAAGCGTCGCTCACAGACAGATTTGTTGGTCGAAATGCCTTCAATTTCCTTCCCAAGTTTTTTAGCCCGTTCGACATGATGCATGTCAGCTTGAATTTCTTTGGCCAGTTCATCATGATCAAACTTCTGGAGTTCGTCTTTACACTCCTTGGCCTTTGAAATTTTAGTTTGCAACTCCTTGATTTGCTGCTCCCAAGCTTTGACATTTTTGTCGCAGGCTTCGATTTGCATTTTGTTCTGTTCAGAGCCCTTTTCCAACTCTGCAACTTTTGTAGTAGATTCAGTGGCTGCAACCCATTCAGCCATTTGGGTCTCTGATTTTTTCTGAATTTTATTCGAAGCCTCCTTTACGCGGTTAAGATCTGCAACGACATGGTCAACCAGCAATCCCAAATCCATAATGACATCTGCAACTTCTAGAGAAACCTCCAAAGTATTAACTTGTTTCAGGAGATCTTTGATCCCAAAGGAAGTAGAAGTATATTTCTCCAAAAGTTGAAATAGATCAGCGTCGAAGACCTTCTCTTTAATTTTGAGGAGCAACTCATCCCCATGTTTGCTTGCAGATTAGTCACCTGATGCAGTTGAAGTGTTAGCGCTCTTTTCAGTCAAACTATATCTAGCATTGATCATGGCCTTTAGATATTCCAATGGTCTCTTGACCTTCAGCTACTCTAGCTCCTCGTGGGAGAGGCTAGTAGTTGTTCCAGTCAAAGGTGTAGAAGTATCTTGGGTAGCTGCTGAATTTGGGTCAGCCTTGGGTTGGTCTTCTTGTTACTCATTGTCTTCCTCATTGTCATATTTTTCTTCTTCTTATTCTTCTTCTTCCACGCGAGCTCCCATCTCGAAGTAAAACATGGAACAATCTTCTTCCTCTTCCTCTTCGCCATCCGCGCCACCAATGTCTTGTTGTGCGTTAATTCGAGAGCTATTTCAGATTTGTCTTCGACATTTCCTTCTATAGTTGGCATCTCTGTGTCACCTTCCACATCAACCAAGGCATCTTTCTCTGGTGGGCTTTTGTCATTATTAGAGTCACTAGTTTGAGAATGCTCAGTTGTGACTTTTGGTGGCGAATTCTTTTGATGTTCGTCAGCAAGTTGACTCACCTCATCTGTGGATTCTTTGGTGGAATCTTTAGGTGATGTTGGTTGATAAGAGAGAGTACTTGTAGGATGGTAAGAAGGATCGCTGCTGGTTGTAGGGAGAATTTGTTGAATGAGGGGTTATTCCTTGCCGTCTGTGGCACCCTGAAAAAATAAAAAATGAGTAAGTCAAAGATGAGTAAGAAAAATTAGCAACTCCAGAGATTAAGGAAGAATTATTTACCTTAAGACCCTTAGCCCCAGGGCTAGAGTTGTCACTTTTGACTTGGTCAGGGGTTGTCTTGGCAGCCTGGTTTTTGGTGGTTGTATCAGCATCAGCTTTGACCACTTTTGGAGTGGAAGGTTTCTTCACAGGAGGTTTAACAGCTTTTGGTTTGGGTTGGGAACTGGCATCAAATTTTTTTGCATGTTTCTTTTTCTTTTTTGGTTTTTTGGAGGTGTTTGGAGAGAGATCTCCATCATCTGATTCAATTACCTGGACCTCAGGCTCTTTTTGTTTCCTTTTCTTGGGTGTTGGTGGCGGTCTTCGACTACCCTGAAAGGAAATATACCTTAAATGTTAGAATGCTAAAACATACATGGAAAAGAACAATAACCACAGAATTTACCTTCATTGATTTAGTGGTTTTGTCTTCGCCCTCTTCTTCGACGGCGTCCTTCTCAGTGGTGGCAGGAATTGATGAAGAAATTGATGAAGAAATTGATGAAGGAAGTGATGTCAAAAAACCTCCCATTCCACACCTTCGTATATTGGAGACTCTACATAAACGTGTTATATGCCAATATGAATGTGGCCTTTAAAATTGTCTAGAGTGTGCTTAGTCGGAACCACTCGCCTCGCACGTTTTTGTGATTCTTGTCGAAGGATTTTTACAAAATCCCCACAGACAAACCAGTCTGGAAATGGAGGACTAAAAGCCACCCCAAATTCAGCACTGGGCAGTCGAGGAAATTTTTGAGGATACAAGTTAAAAGCTAGTTTGTATCGTTGTTCAGGTTTAACGTACGAAGGTAGAGCTTTAAATCCTCCAGTTTCTTTGTAAATTTTTCTTTCAATGTGACTACTGCTTCGCGAATGGTTCGACTAAGGTCATCAGGTCTCTAAGCAGTTTCAAAGTACTTTTGGAATGCTTGGATTTCTTTGATGTGTGTCGAGGTTCCTTTCTTGACTATTTCCTGCACAGAGGCAAAAACGTGAGTTAGGTGCTGAGTGAAAGCAGAGACATCAAAAACTTCTATAGTGTAATAATCTTTCCACCAAGTGTTGAATTCTTTGGTGCAGATGAAGGATGGTTTGAAGGCTACATGGGAGAATTGTGTAATGCCAGTATATTTAGCCACTTCTTTGTTGCATTGGGCTTCATTGTGGATCATATTATAGTGAATCAGGGAGCCTTTTCTGGGAAAAGTGGTTAAGGTTTAATCTGAGTAAGACCAAATTGTCGAGCGACAAGGTTTGGTTGATAGCTGACGAGAGTAAATCAAAGTCTTGATGGTGTGAGTCTTGTGGATAATAGTCTGGGGGTGAGGAATGCTTCCCATATAGCAAGAGACTCTGTTTCTTGGTATTTTGACGGAGCAGGAAATCTTCTTGTAAACCACTCGGGGCCAACCTTTCTATCAGCAAATGGAGCCATGCTTGGGGTGAAGTTATAGTGCTTGGCAAACATCATTACGTATCCAGTGAAGGTTTGCTGGAGATTTAACCCTTCACCACTTGGGCTCAACAAAGCAAGTCTTGCTCCTTCGACTCTCCTGTTCTTCACTTCGACAGCTTCTACATTGATATGGTTGCGAATAGGAAGAGATGCTTTGAAAGTGGCATTCAACCATAATTGTAACAACCAGAAAGGGCCAGAAAGCAGTAGATTTCCTTTGGACTTAATGGTTTTGATGGTTGTAACGCCTTCCCCTAAAGACTCATAGAGGTTGGCTAGAATCATCTCGTCGAGACAAAGATTGTGTCCAGCATGCAGTTGGTTCGCCATTGTTAAATATCTCTTTGCCACTTGTAAGGATCTCGAGTAGAAGACGCAACGAGATAGCCAGAGAGCCAGGAATGCAATATTGTCATACCCCAAATTTTAACCACTAAGATCCCCATCATTATGCAAATCATCATGACAATATGGATGAATCATTGTGCCTCATCAATCTCCTCAAAGATGGGTGAACATTCACTACAATCAAACCTAGGGTTTCAAGCCCTCTCAGAGCATTTAGACAAAGGATCAATCAAGGAAGGACATGATCTTCAACTTGTCTAAACCTCTCAAACATCTACAAAGGATCAAGAGGACTCCCACATCAAGAATCCAGCACAAGGCTGCTCCCTTCTGAGTGGATCAAGCCTCAAGATCGTCGGTGTCACCAAATTAGGGTTTTGGTCGACTAGGGCTTCCAGATGAAAATTTTCCTCTAGGCATGAGCCAATGCTTCAAAACATAACCTATGATGCCCCAAGGTACATCATAAACCCAAGCATCAAGTCAATTTAACCTCAGGGGATGCATTCACAAAAAAAATATCAGGAATTAGGGTTTCTTGACCTAATTCACCCCTAAGTTGACTTTTGGGACAAAACATGAGCCAAGACCTCAAGAGAGGATTTGAGGGTCTCTAATACACTACATTGATCCATTTGCAACAATGGATTGATCCAAGAAGCCTGAGCAACAAGTTTCAATTTCATCTGAAACACATTTAGGGTTTCGCGGGAAAAGTCATCTGTAGCTTTGACTTTTGACCAGGGCATGCTCCCAAAACTTGGGACATGATTCAATACACCATATACCACCTATGGAACATGTCCATCAAGTTTGATTTGGGTCAAGGACATGATTTCCTAAAGGATTGCACAGTTTGGAATTCATCTGATAAAAAGTCAACTGTGCACAAAAGTCAAACTTTGACTTTTTGAGATTTTTCATAAAAATGGTTTTTTAACCCTAAAATGATGTTAATGTATGATTGGAATCATCATTCATCAAGAAAAATCAAGAAAAGTGGGATAACTTGTAAAAGGGGTAACCATAAAAACTTAGAAATTTTTCTAAGTTATGGAACAAAGTGGCTAGGGTACCAACTTTGGAGGATCATAACTCCTAAACCACAAGGCCATTTTCCCCCATCCAAGGCTGAATTTGTAGCTCTCATTACCCTCTACAAAAGTTTCAACTACACCTCACTCTAATTCATTGTGTATTCTAAGTTATGATTAGGCCAAAATGACTAAAACATGAAAATACATCATTTTCCAGCACTTAGAAAAATTCTGGCCAAGGCAGATTTTGTTGGAAACACCAAAACTTGTGAGATCTTTTCACATAGTTGCAAGCTAAATCAACTCCAAAGCTAAACATCAATGTTGTTGCATATGTTGCTAAGAATTCAAAGAGCTTATCAGCATGAATTAATTCAACTTGAGCCAAGAGAAATCCATGCCCAAAGTCATGCTGCTGCAAGCTGTTTTGGAAAAATCAGTTTTCATGTTTGCTTGCCACATACGATTTCTGAATCAAAACCAAGGATCATTATGCCGCATGTACTCAAACCAATCACAATGCATCTGATCCAACTGATAGGGCTGAGTCCAAGAGCCAAGGAATCTTCCAACTTGAAGTTCATGCATTTTGGCACATTTTGCCTTGAATTCAAAGGGTATTAATGTGGAATAGTGCATTGTCAAGATTCTCACTCTCCTCAGTCAAGTTCTCTGATTAAACAACAATTAAAATAACTGAGGAATGTGATTTCAGTCAAGGCATAGCTGATCTATTTGGAGCAGCTGTTACACCTAATGCAAGAGGCATTTATGTCCAACCAATCCCTTTGAAGGTGATCTGATCCAGCAGCCATTCACTATTCCTCTAAGACAAGAATTGATAATCTATAAATAGAGGTTCCAATGGATCATTCAAGGCACACCAAAGCATTTGATAGCACTGCTTTCTCTCATTCCCTCTTAAGTGCCAATTTTCCTTGTTTTTGAGCAACCACCATCGGGTTTTGAGTTGCAGCCCTAAGCAATCTATTCCAATTGCTCAGACACATCACATATGATGTATTTGAGGTGTCCAAACACTTAAACACCAACTGTAACACCCCTAGCTCAAAATCACCCTTCAACCAAGCCATTATGCCTCAATTATGCAGTTGGAGTTCTCCAACTTGATCCAAAGGTTTTCAAAGTGTTCCAAAGCTTGCAACACACTCCACTACATCCATTGAAGTTGTAGAGATCATCAAATTTCATCTGGAACACCATTTGTTCAGAGATCACATTTCAGCTTGCATCAAGGTAAGCCTAAAACTACATCTTCATGATCCATGCATATTTCCTCGCATGATATTTTTGCCAATTGCTTGCCATCATATGTTGAGTGTTTTCCCTCAAAAAATTTGATCATAGCCCTCATAACCATGGCTGCACGACTGCTTTTGCAAAATTAGGGTTCATACGGCCATAATGATATAATTTGCTATACACTAAAAATAAATAAAATTAAGTATTGCCATCTTGTTCCTTGTGAAAAAACGCATGAGTTTGGTATTTGAATCATGTCAAATGGATGAGAAATAAATGAGTTAGAGGGCTTCACGCATCTGAGCTTGAGGTTGAAGATGGCCATGGCGCCATGTCTGAGAAACCAACCAATTTTGCCTTATATTTTTCATTTGCCATACTATATTTGAATTGGCATTGCGCCCCAGTGGTTGATCAGCTGGTTTTGTGTGTATTGGCAAGCGAGAGGTCTAGGGTTCGAATCCCTTCGCCCCAGATCTCTTTTTTACCACTTTTTCTTGTTTTTTATTATTTTTCATATTTATTTTAAATGATTTGAAAAATTAATAACTCACTCAATTTTAATTATTTTTTATTGGTTCTTTTTGAAAAAAATCACAAAAATGATGAAATATTTTATTCCACAAGAAAATTAGATTTATATTATTTATTTAATATAATTAGTATTTTTGTGAATAAATACCCTTTTGTTTGTTTTTAAACCCTTTTAAAAATAAATATTCATGTTGGAAAATCAACACCAAATAGGTTTTAATTCATCTTGTGATTAAAACCTCATTTTTCAAACCTAAAACCAAAATCACAAGTTGTTTATTCAAACTTATTTGGAATTTGTATTATTTTAATTAATTTCCTTTGAATAATTACTTTAAAAATGATGAAATTAGGGTTTTATTGATTTTCACCCTAACAAACTTTTCTAAACACTCATGGGCCTCTAATAGAGTGTAAGACTCAATCCTTTGTAAATACAAACCTATTTTGGGCCTCACTTATTGTATAAGTCCCGTTGTATTACAAAAAAGTTCGGCGTGATCATCGCCCGTTTAAAACAAACCCTGGGCCTACCCTCGGGTAATAAGACCCATTTCTTTTCCTAAAAACTACCTTGGGCCTCTAATAGAGTGTAAGACCCAATCCCCTTTTAACCAAAACAATTTTGGGTCTCAGACATTGTATAAGTCCCTCTGCGTTAAAAGAACACTTCGGCGCGATCGCCAGTTCAAAAATCAAACCATTTGGGCCTACCCCCGTCTTATAAGCCCCATTCTTTCAATAATTTTTGGGCCTCTTGAGAGAATGTAAGACCCATTCCCTTTGTACATAAAACCTTTTTGGGCCTCAGTCACTTGTATAAGTCCCTCTGTACAAATTCAAAACAACAGTGCGACCACTGATAAAACCCTGGGCCTCTCCTTGAGCTGTAAGCCCCAATTTTCCTTCCAAAGCACTTTCTCCTTTGATTTTGCATATAATACAGTTTTCAAATTTTCTTTGTTGAACAACTAACACTACATCATGGAAGCTCTACAACCGAGTAAGTGTTTACCCGCTTCCATTTACCGCTTTCATATGTATATAACTGTATTGTGGGGCTGTTTCACTGTAAGTCTTCTTTCATAAACTCATAACAACTGCGTAATAATAGTATAGATATTTAGAGTTTCCCCGGCAACTACATCTAGAACTAGACAAAACCTCCCCTTACAACAATTTTAGATAACTAGATCTAAGAAATTTCCCCTTTGAACAGTTCATATACAGAAGGCCAATGTTCCAAGTGAAACCCCTTCTGGAACTGTTCATCAGTCTCCTCTTGGGCTTAGTACAAGGACCCACAGGCTTCCTAAAAGCATCCTCGCCTCCTCTTGGGCGTTGTACAAGGACCCGTCGGCTTCTTAGAAGTTTTTACAGACTCCTCTTAGGCTTTGTATAATGATTCTTTCTCCGGGAATATAGCCTTCTCTTGGGCTTCGTACAAATTGTCCCTTGGCTTCTTAAAAGTTTCCCGCCTCCTCTTAGGCTTCGTACAAATTATCCCGACGACCTCCTAGAGGTATAGGAACAGAAATTAGTCATCTTAATAGAACAGTCTTTCAAAGAGTCTAGATCTTGCCACCGCAAATGTGCTGTCTCTTAATTTCTCTTAAGCATAGTACAAAAGATAAAACTCTAGACTTGGACAGTCTAAGACCCTTGAGTCTCAAAGACATTCTCAAGCCCCTTTCAAGAATGGGAAGAACACCCGTAGACTCGGACAGTCTCAAAACCCTGTGGATTCCCCGTTTCCTTAGAGAACAGGAAATAATCCCAACCCTCAGATCAAGTCCATGAGTGCAACATTACTCATATAAGAACTGATTTTCTCTTTTAACCGATCTACTGGACCTGTCACTCAACTGAAACAATTACTATAGCCTCCTCTTGGGCTTTGTACAATGATTCTCCTCAGCGGAGCTAACCCTTTAGCCTCCATCTCGGGCTTCGTACGAGATACAAAAACACTCTCTTGTTGAGTATAAAAGACCCTCTTGTTGGGTCACAAACCTTTTAGCCTCCATCTCGGGCTTCGTACGAGATACAAAAAACTCTCTTGTTGAGTCAAACAACCTTTTAGCCTCCATCTCGGGCTTCGTACGAGATACAAAATCACTCTCTTGTTGAGTATAAAAGAATCTCCTTTTGAGTCAAACAACTTTTAGCTTCCGTCTTGGGCTTCGTACAAGACACACAAAAAAGACTCTCTTGTTGAGTCAAACCCCTTTAGCCTCAATCTTGGGCTTTGTACAAGACAGAAAAAACATTTTCCCCAGAAAAGTCAACCTTTTAGCCTCCTCTTACGCTTTGTATAAGGAAAACCCGGTTGAGACAATCAACCTTTTAGCATCAAAGTTGTGCCTCGTTCACAGCATACAAACATCAACAGCTCCTTCTTCCCCATCTAATTGCTGTAAGCGGCAAGCCTCTGGATTATTTACATCTATGCCACTGTCCCTCTTTTAGCATGGGAAATTCCTAAGGAAAGATGGCATTACTCTAAACTGAGTTAAAGTCTTCTCCTTCAGGTTAAAAAACCCCTATAAAGGAAATTATGGCATTGCTGGATTCACATATCCCAGTTAAAGTAATTCTCCTTTATGATCAGTCACCCAACAGTTGTGACAAATAGACCAAACATCCCTTCTTTAGAGATGACAAATTCTATCTAAAGTCAAAATCCTTTAGCTTCATATCTTGGGCTTTAATCAAGATACAAATAGACTCTTCAGCTTCATATCTTGGGCTTTGAACAAGATACAAACAAATCACCTTCAGCTTCACATCTTGGGCTTCGAACAAGATACAGATCATTTTTAGCTTCAGGTCTTAGGCTTTAAACAAGACACCAAAACACCATTTCCTCCCATAGAATAGGAGGAACTACGATCGTTCTGATTTCCCTGTTTCGGTAAACGGGAATACGTAGGCATAAGATTGCAAGAAAAATCTTAGCGAGCACACTAATAAAAAAAACCAAAATCCCATACCTTCACACATCAATCGAAAAGCATCAGTCCTAACATCCTACCAATAGCATAGTCCCGTCATTTCAGCCTTAACAAAGTAAGCAGAAAGAGCCCCCACTTCCATATAGCATCCGTAACCTAACAGACTGCTGTTTAACCTCAGTATGCAAGCAGGGTTAGTTGGAGACATCTATTTCCCGTCCTTCATCAGCTTCAATAGGATAAAAAATGAATCGACCTATAGTCCCCCCAAAGAGCGACAGTGCTTAAGAACCACGTCCAAAATCGCTCGCTATAGAAAAGTGGCGCCCACCGTGGGGCCCTACTTTCTTTCTTTCTTACAAGCTAGGGTAAAAAACCTTGGACAAGTTATTTTCATGACGGTTTCATCGGGGAATGTCATTATTGCTAAGATCGGCCTTCACTAGGATCTTAGGTCAAAAACTTTTAAATTGGGAAGGAACCACAGAATGGCGACTCCGCCGGGGAGCCATTTTCTGTCAGGAACATAGGATTCATAGCTCTTAAAAAGTCTAGGACATTAAGATAAATATATATACTGCTTTTCCTAATTGATATTTGTGTTTATTTTTCTGCTAATGGGAATGCGTGTGATGCTGCATGTGGAAAGATTGAGTATACACCTAGGAAAAACCTCTTTCAGTTGTGCGGAAGCTATCAGAAATAGTTATTACGCGATACTACCCTCTTCTGAGGTTCTTCGAAATAACATCACCTAGCACGGTTCCCGGCCCGCTGATGTTATCTCGATAAGAACTAATGATTTTGAGAGACAGGTACAAAAATCACTAGTATAAACCTTTGGGATGGGTAGAGCCTTGACTTCATGACACCGACCCTTTGGCCCATGTTTTTTCTATGTTTTTGTGTGCTGCATTCACGCATTCATTTTAAAAACATAAAACAAAGAAAATTTTCTCTTCTAGTCTCTCTTTTTCAAATTAAACTAAGACAATGATTGCAAATGTTAGAGAAAAGGAGATTGCGCTAATGGATTTCGGTAGAAGGAAAACTCACAAGTATACCTTCAAGGTTCCAAAACTAGAGGATTTGAAAGGATTAACAAGGATGATCACTAACCCTGATGCTTTTAGAGCCAAGTACGGAGGTTTGATACCTCTGTTGAGGGTCCAAGTAATTGAAAGAATCATGGAGGCACTCATTCAGTTTTACGATCCGGTTTATCACTGTTTCACATTCCCAGATTACCAGCTAGCACCAATGCTGGAAGAGTATTCTCATCTGACTGATTTACATATCACTGATCGAGCTCCATTTTCTGGACTGGAAGAAATTCCAAAGGATCAAACCGTTGCAAGAGCAATTTATTTGGACGAGTCAGAAGTCAGGACTCACATTACCACTAAGGGTGGGCTCCTAGGTTTACCAGCCAAGTTTCTGGTAAAGAAGGCTCTATACATTGCTAGTGTAGGGAACATGTCCACTTTTGAGAGCATCTTTGTTTTGCTCACCTACGGGTTATTTTTGTTTCCCAACATCGATGACTTTGTAGATATCAACGCCATCAAGGTTTTTCTCATTGGAAACCCTGTACCAACCTTGCTCGCAGATGCGTATCATTCTGTACACTTAGGGAATTTGTACAATGGAGGGGAGATCACGTGTTGTGTACCCTTGCTATATAAATGGTTTATCTCCCATTTGCCTAAGTTTGCCGCTTTTTGGGATCATAAGAGTGTCTTACGTTGGTCGCAGAAAATCATGTCCCTTACCAACTCTGACATAGATTGGTGCAATAGGATTTATGACGGGATCAGGATCATCGATCGTTGTGGAAACTTCCCCAACGTACCCCTCATAGGAACTAAGGGAGGAATCAATTACCATCCAGTTTTAGTTCATCGTCAATTTGGATACCCGATGAGGCATGTCCTGCGTAATGCTCATCTGGAAGGTCTTTTCTTTAAGGAAGGAGAAAATGACAGGGCACTAAAGACGGAAATAGTGCACGCTTGGAAACGTGTTCATAAGAAAGGATGGGAGTCTCTAAGAAAACCAGACTGTGTCTCGGTGGAGCCCTATCTCCACTGGGTACAAACTAGAGCTCTCAAGCTAAAGATGTCTTATCCTCGTCACGGAGTTCTTCCGCCAAGGGGATCTGTCATGTCCTTCATGACTGAAACGGAAAAACTGCAGGTTACTCTCAACAAAGTTCAACAGGAGAGGAGGTCTTGGAAGAACAAGTACCGCATTCTCAATGTGGAGTGTACTAAAATACAGCAATTGCTGAAGGATAAAGATGCTCTGATTGAGATTTTGGAGCAACATGCTGTAGAAAATCAGGAGAACCAAAGGAATTTGCTTGCTCTTTTCACTTGGCAAAGGAATGACAACCCGACAACGACCCAAGAGCCCCGGTCCAAGAAAACAAAAGTGCCAGAATCAGCACCCGATTCTCTTCAGAGAGGACTCAGGACCCATTAGCTTAGGTTTCTGTTTCCGTAACTTGTAATTTACTGTATTTTCATTTTTGCAATCCTTTGAATTCAATAAAATGGGGTTTCCCCACTGTTTGATATTTGTAATCTAATTGTCGAAGTTTATTTTGATTAAACAAAAAAAAACACAATTAATATAATCATTGCATTCATCACTCTCACGTCACGTATTCTTCGTACCTACGAATCTCACGTTTGTGTCTCGGTTCTAGAGTCAAACTATCTTATTCGTACAATACTCGGGACAATCGTCTGAAAAAGATGGATGATCTCAAGGAAGAGAACAGAGAGTTGAAAGAAGAGATCGACGCTCTGAGAGAGGATATGAGAAAGCTTCGTAACGACATGCAAGCCATGGCAGAAGCTCAGCTACAAAGAACTGTGATTTCAGAGATCACCTCAACGCCCATAGTGGAGAAGTATGATCCTAGGTACAGAATGCCGAAAGATCATCCTTGGGGCATGCCACCTAACTATATCCCAGAAGGATATGTTCCACCGATCACTAAAGATCAGGGAATCATAGCAGAAGCCGCTGGGCCTGAAGGTTACAGACTTCGGGAAAGCGAGGATGCCAGAGGCATAATGAGGACTCCAGAAGGTTACAAACTTCGGGAAACGCCAAGATTCACTGCCGTAGTAATGGTACCACCCCCTGTGGTGCACACTGTCCCGGAAGGACAGATTTCACAGATACCTTCTGGTAGAAAGGAAACTATGTTTGATAGGATTTGATGTTATACCTGTATCATACACAGAACTATTTTCGTTACTGCTGGTCAAAAGGCACGTCCAGACCAAGGTTCCTCTTACAGTACCGAAAAATCCGCCTTTTTGGTTTAAGGTGGATCAGACTTGCCCTTACCATCAAGGAGGACCGGGGCATAACATAGAAAACTGTCTCAGTTTCAAATCCGACGTGCAAAAGCTTGTTAGGAGTGGGGTCTTATCTTTCAAAGATACGAATCTGAATGTTCTCACAAACCCGCTGCCTCAACACGAGAAGGCTACAGTTAATTTGATAGAGGAAGAGTTTAACAACATCTATCAAATTCATGATGTACTCTTGTTAAAGGCCAACTTGGTTAAGATGCATTGTAGCCAGAGTGGATATGGCCATGTGCCACCTCATAATTATCACCAGTGTGATATTTTCTCTAAAAACAATCAAGGATGTTCTGTAGTGCAATCAACTCTACAGGAACAGATCGATCTCGGATGGATTCGAGAGCACCGAGTTCATGGAGTTAACATGGTTTATACGAATTCCAACGTCATTCAAAACCACGACATCCGTGCGATGAATGCCAACCTGGTGGCAATGCACTCAAGGCAAAGCCAGTATCATAATCTACCGCGGCACGATTACAATTCCTGTCTGACTTGCTCGGTAAACAAACAGGGATGCTCTTTTGTATAAGAGGCCCTCCAGCGTCAGATGAATCTTGGATGGATCCAAGACTACCATGATAGGAATCGTTATTAAATCAACATGATTCAAATCTTCGATGTTCGCCTGATGAATACCAGCCTGGTGGAGTTACACGCTACGCAAGTCCAACCCGGTTTTCTCACTTCACATGATTATCAGAGCTGTAAAGCGGGTTACGAAAACGATCAAGGTTGTGCCCTTGTCCAGGAAACACTTCAGCACTTGTTGAACCACTGGTGGCTTCCAATCTATATGGACGAAGACACCCAGCAAATTAGTATTACTAACGGAAATCCTACTAGATATCAAAGTCAGGATGTTCGGTCGATGGAGATAGACCTCGTCAGGTTACACTGTATTCAAAGCGGATGTGGCCAGGTGCCACTGCACAACTATGAGCAGTGTGGAGTTTGCTCAGTGGATAATCAAGGATGCTACCTCGTGTAAGCAGCCCTTCAAAGTCAGTTGGACCGCAAAGAGATTCAACCATGCTCAAGTTCTGGATCAGTCAACTATCTCGCTGACCAAATCGAGGACGTTGTCATAATCTCTGATCATCAGAGGGCTAGGGATATTTGTGCCATCATCCCTCTACTTGACGAATCGAGAGTTCCCAACCAGGAACAGATCGAAATTACTTACGATGGTCAGAAAAATCAAAAGGTTCCCATAGTCATCTATCTACCAGGAGCACTACCATATGAATCAACTAAGGCTATCCCTTACAAATACGGTGCAACCATCATTGAGAATGGAAAGGAAACTCCATTACCCTTCGTCATGAATATTGCAGACATCAGTCGAGTAACACGGAGCGGTCGAATCTTCAACAAAGGAGTTGGAGAACCCAGCAAAGAGAAGGAACCTCAAACAGAAGTTCCCAATCCACCGGTCGGTCAATCCAGTAATCTCGACCTTTCAAAGAACAACGATGATATGCCAAAGCTTATCCAGAGGAGTGAATACAACATTGTTGATCAACTGTTATAGACTCCTTCAAAGATCTCGGTATTATCACTGTTACTTAGTTCAGAAGCGCACAGGGAGGCTCTACAGAAAGTCTTGGAGCAAGCCTTTGTGGAACAGGACGTAACAATCAGACAGTTCGATAGCATTGTCTCTAACATCACTTCCTGCAATAACTTAGGATTTAGTGATGAGGAATTACCTGAAGAAGGTCGCCGTCATAACATGGCGCTCAATATTACAGTCAACTGCCAGGACGATGCTTTAGCCAGCGTACTGGTAGACATAGGGTCAGCCCTGAATGTTATGCCGAAGTCCACTTTGATGCAATTATCATTCAAAGGCCCTCCGATGAGAACCAGCGAGGTCGTCGTCAAAGCATTTGACGGATCCAGAAAAACGGTTATCGGCGAAGTCGACCTTCCCATAACTATCGGTCCTCACACTTTCCAAGTCACTTTCCAGGTCATGGACATCCGGGCAATTTACAGTTGTTTATTAGGAAGACCTTGGATACATCAGGCTGGGGCGGTCACTTCAACCCTCCACCAAAAGCTAAAGTTCGTCCAGAACGACCAACTCGTCACAGTCTGTGAAGAACAGGCCTTGCTCGTAAGCAACTTATCATCATCCACTTATGTAGAACCGGACGGGGCAATCGGAACCCAGTTCCAAGCGTTTTTGCTACACAAGGACGATCAATCCGAAGGGGGAACTTCAATTTCCTCGTACAAAGATGCTATCAAAGCGGTTGAGAGTGCCAATACAACAAGATGGGGCAGCTTGTCATTCCTTCTCACAATAAAACAAAGAAGGGTCTTGGTTTTTCTGCAACCTGTACCCAGATAGCTGCTAACGATAAAAGTTGTCATCCCATTCGAAACTTCTTCCACAGTGGAGGCTTCCTTCAACCAGTGACTCAAGAAGTGCATACCATCAATAAAGATGATTCATCCGATATGAAGGAAGAATGGAAGTCCTATCTCAATGAGAATGGTTATATGTCTCAGGACGAAACGCATACTCCCTTTTGCTTTCCTACACTGAGCCCGAGATTTATACCCCGGTCAGATGTCGAAATGATATATGGAGATTGTGATCTGGAAGGATGTCGTGCTCTGCCAAATTCATTAGAGGAGGACACTCTGATGAAATACGACTTTGACCATGACTACTATGGCCCGAAGGATGGCCTGCCAATGTGGCAGCCTTACCCAGGAGACTTAGGGCAAGAAAGTCAGTCGAACAATGAAAATTAGCTGAGCATCATTAAAAAGAATACCTGCGTCCCCACCATGTCATGGGATCAACACCCAGGTTATCCTAAAAATACTCAGCACGACGATGAATTCGCAACGTTTGCAGGACTATAATTCATTAACTATGCTTTTCCCGAGGTCAACGTCATCGAGAGGGATGACTCCTCCAGTTCCAAAGAAGTGTGGGACACCCTGAGACAACCAAGTGGAAAATAGGACTATATGGTCAAGTACACTGCTCCTGAAAGCTCTCGTATCAGGCTCGAAGACATCCATCCAACTGGATGGGGAGATACAGCTGAGAGTACAAATACTATGCAAAATACAACTGAGGAATCCTCCTACGACAACTTTGCCTGGGAGACAGATTCCAACGATCCTGCTCCGCCAGAAATCAGTGTCATTTATGAAGATAAATCAAGGAAGGTACCAGACTTTGTGATTCACCAAGGAGTTCTCCGCCAATGGGTTGCTGTCGATGTTTCAAAGATCATCCATAAGTCAAAGTAATTGCCATCTGTACTTTAACCTTTCACTCTGCCCAGGTGAAACGGATGTTTTGTTAGGGCTCGCTTTCTGTAAATTTCCCTCTTCGCTTCGCCCAAAGCGACAGAGTTTTGTTTTATAGGGCTGTAGTTTCAAGGATCGGCTTGTTCATTAATAAAATAACGTCGTTTTGTAATTTCCGCATTAATTGTTGTTTTCTCTTTTTGCTTTTCTTAGAAAATGGTAATCCTAAAAAACAGTTCAATAATAAAAACAAGCTGTTTTCCAAAGAAAATACACTGCACACACTCTTGCATTTTCTCTCTATCTCTTCTAAAAAAATCATCACGTCTTGCTGACTGCTTGCTTTAAACCCCGTCGAAATAAACGATCCGAGGCCTTCTCCCAACTTTGAATTTCCGGTATTTGAGGCTGAAGAAGAAAACGACAACGAAATTCCAAAAGAGATCTCCCGACTACTCAGACAAGAGAAAAGGTCCATTAAACCTCACAAAGAGCCGTTGGAAACAGTAAACTTAGGTTCAGAAAAAGAGAGAAAAGAAGTCAAGATTGGGGCACTGCTCAGTCTAACTGCCAAAGAGAGTTTGACAAAGCTTCTCAGAGAATTTCCCGATGTGTTTGCTTGGTCCTATCAGGACATGCCAGGGTTAGATACCAGCATCGTGGAACATCACTTACCGTTACGGTCAGAATGTCCGCCGGTAAAACAGAGGTTGAGACGGACTCACCCAGACATGGCCATCAAAATTAAAGAGGAAGTACAAAAACAGATTGACGCGGGTTTCCTCGCCACATCAGAATATCCTCAATGGTTAGCCAACATCGTGCCCGTTCTGAAAAAGGACGGAAAGGTCAGAATGTGTGTCGACTACAGAGATCTAAACAAGGTCAGTCCAAAGGATGACTTTCCTTTACCACACATTGACATGCTGGTAGACAACACATCAAAGTTCAGAGTTTTCTCCTTCATGGATGGATTCTTGGGCTATAACCAGATCAAAATGGCGCCGAAAGACATGGAGAAAACTTCATTTATTACCTCATGGGGTACCTTTTGTTACAAGGTAATGCCGTTTGGTTTGAAAAACGCTGGGGCAACCTATCAAAGGGCCATGACTACTCTGTTTCATGACATGATACACAAGAAAATCGAAGTATATGTCGATGATATGATTGCAAAATCTAAAACAGAGGAGGAGCATGTGACCCACCTGTCAAAACTATTTGAGTGGTTGAGGAAGTACAAACTCCGCTTGAATCCCAATAAATGCATATTCGATGTCCGTTCAGGGAAACTTTTAGGGTTCATCGTCAGCCAGAAAGGAATTGAGGTCGATCCTGACAAGGTCAAGGCCATTCAAGAAATGCCTTCTCCGAAAACCGAAAAACAAGTCAGAGGATTCTTGGGATGTTTGAACTACATCTCCAGATTCATATTCCTCATGACCGCAACGTGTGCACCGATTTTCAAATTACTCAAAAAGAATCAGGACTGCGTTTGGACAGAAGATTGTCAAACCGCCTTCGACAGTATCAAGGAATATATGTTGAACCCACCGATTCTGTCACCTCCAGTGGAAGGAAGACCACTAATCATCTACCTCACAGTCTTGGAAGACTCAATGGGTTGTGTGCTTGGCCAACAAGACGAAACCAAAAGGAAAGAGTTTGCCATTTACTATCTGAGCAAGAAATTCACCGACTGCGAGACTCGGTACACTATGCTTGAGAAAACTTGTTGCGCTCTGGCTTGGGAAGCTAAACGTCTTTGCCAGTACATGATTCGTCACACTACTTGGTTGATCTCTGAAATGGATCCGATCAAGTATTTCTTTGAAAAGCCTGCTCTTACGGGAAGGATTGCCCGTTGGCAGATGTTGTTATCAGAATATGACATAGAGTACCGCGCTCATAAAGCCGTTAAGGGAAGTATTTTAGCCGATCATTTGGCTCATCAACCGATTGACGGCCAAGAATCAATTGGGTTTGACTTCCCAGACGAAGATGTCATGTATCTAAAAATGAAAGATTGCGATGAACCTCTACCCAGTGAAGGGCCAGAACCAAGTTCCCAATGGGGACTAATCTTTGACGGAGCTGTCAATCATTATGGAAACGGAATTGGGGCAATCATCATAACACCTCAGGGTACCCACATTTCTTTCACTGCCAAACTTATGTTCAAGTGTACAAACAACGAGGCCGAATACAAAGCTTGTATCATGGGTCTCGAGGAAGCAATTGATTTGAGGATCAAGAACTTGGATGTATATGGCGACTCAACTTTGGTCGTCAATCAGATCAAAGGAGATTGGAACACTTACCAATCAGGACTGATTCCTTACAAAGACTATGCGAGAAGGCTGTTACCCTTCTTCAACAGAATCGAGTTTCATCACATCCCTCGTGATGAGAATCACATGGCTGATGCATTAGCCACACTCTCTTCCATGATTAGTGTAGGTCAATGGAATGACTTACCTAAGATCGACATAATGCACCTAGAACGGCCCACTTACATCTTCACGATTGAAGCAGTCATAGACGATAAACCTTGGTATCACGATATCAAATGCTTCCTTCATAAACAAGAGTACCCACCTGGGGCATCTAGGAAAGATAGAAAGACCCTTAGAAGATTGACTGGAAACTTCTTCCTGAGCGGTGATACCCTCTATAAGCGGAATTTCGACATGGTCTTGCTCCGATGTGTAGACAGACTAGAAGCAGACACGCTGATAAAAGAAATTCATGAAGGATCCTTTGGCACTCATGCCAACGGACATACAATGGCGAGAAAGATTCTGAGAGCAGGGTACTACTGGTTGACCATGGAATCCGACTGCTACAAGTACATGAGGAGGTGTCACAAGTGTCAGATATACTCCGACCACATCCATGTACCGCCAACGCATCTCAAAGTTCTTTCTTTCCCATGGCCTTTTTCCATATGGGGAATTGACATGATCGGCATGATTGAGCCCAAGGCTTCAAATGGACATCGGTTTATCCTGGTAGCCATTGATTACTTCACCAAGTGGGTCGAAGCAGCGTCGTACGCCAATGTAACCCGACAAGTGGTGGTCCAATTTATCAAAAATAATATCATCTGCCGTTATGGTGTTCCAAGCCAGATCATTACTGATAATGGATCTAACTTGAACAATAAGATGATGAAAGAGTTATGCACTGAGTTCAAGATCGAACACCATAACTCATCTCCCTACCGACCTAAGATGAACGGAGCGGTAGAAGCGGCTAACAAGAACATCAAGAAGATCGTTCAAAAGATGGTTGTAACCTACAAAGACTGGCACGAGATGCTATCCTTTGCTCTTCATGGTTATCACACATCTGTCCGTACTTCAACAGGGGCAACCCCTTTCTCTCTAGTATATGCCACGGAAACAATGCTCCCCATCGAAGTAGAGATCCCATCAATCTGGGTATTGATGGAAGCTAAGCTAACGGAAGCTGAATGGTGTCAAAGTCGACACGATGAGCTGAATCTGATTGAAGAAAAGCGAATGACGGCACTATGCCACAGTCAGTTATATCAGCAAAGAATAAAGAAGGCGTTCGACAAAAAGGTCCGACCTTGCATCTTCAGGAAAGGAGACCTTGTGCTCAAAAAGATACAATCATTCCTCACTGATTCTCGGGGCAAGTGGACCCCAAATTATGACGACCCCTACGTGGTCAAGAAAGCTTTCTCAGGCGGTGCCTTGAGACTTGCAACCATGGACAGAGAGGAATTTGCCTACCCCACGAATGTTGATGTAGTCAAGAAATACTTCGCCTAAAAAAAACGTCTCGGTGGATTGAAAACCTGAAAGGGCGATCCAGGAAAAAATTAGAGACAAAATAAATTAAAAAAAAATCATCCCGGTGGATTGGAAACATCACAATACAGTCCAGGCAAAAATTAGGGATAATGGCAAGTAACTACGTCCAACAGAGGCAAGTCCCTCAGCAACAGTTACGTCGTCCATCAGAAAAACTCCAGTCAAGGTCATCTTCGACAGAAGCTCAGGATGCCCGAAATTCAAAGTTGGTAGAAGGATATTGGTCGTTATGTTTCGATGTAGCCCTTTTCCCTGTAAATTACCATTTTCTAACTTTGTATATACTCTTTGGGATCACGCGTTTGGCTGATTTCCATCATATCAATAAAATTTGAGCCCTTGTGCTTTTGTTTGCAATTCTTATTTGTTTTAGCTTTATAGAACGATGTTTTTAACATGATCAATGATTCTTGAAATAAAACAAAAATGAATTTACTTGTAAAACTTTTTCTGCTTTTAAAATAAAGATGGCAATTTTCTTTTGACTGTTGAACATCGAAAGAACATCGATCGCTTCTCCAGAAGTAGTCGAGCTTCAAAGTGCAGAATCAAAGTACTCCTTCTGAACTAGTACGCCTGAATGAAGGATCACTTATGTCAGAAACCATGTTTCATCTGACACCCCCGGCAGAGTTCTTATCTCCTAAGCCAGGTCAACAGTTGTCCCCCCACAGGGACTATCTCTCCTAAGCAAGGCAGAATTGCTACTCTTGGACCAGCGATACCTCTTCGTCCCCCGCAGTGGTCGAGTATCCAGTCATGTTCATCTACTAGTCTGTATGTCGCATCAGTCTTATCAGCATATACATACATACATCATGCAATATTGATTCACATTCGCATTCATATTGCATTACTATCACTCTAGTCGGTCTTATCCCCTAGTGATAAACGTCCTCTTGTCAATCGAGTTGTCAGTTCTTCCCTTGTCGGGAAACATCGTGTTTGTACAACCACTTCTCCGCTTTGCTGTTGAACTAAAGTTGGTTCTTTGACCACTTTGATAACTTGAACCTCTGAAAAGGCAAGAAAACACTCAGCCGATGTCACTCTTCACCATTGAAGATAATATCTTCGCTTTCCCGGATTAAGGAAAATCCCTAGAGAAAGCCTCGCAACTAAAGACTTTCGGCAGCACATTGGTTCTTCTCTCCAGAAAGTCAATGTCAACAAAGTCATCGGCACCTCAAAGTGGATCACATCATATGGCATTTCTCCAGGAAGATCTCGAGAAAAGTATGGTGTAATATCCCCAGTAGACTCATCAAATGGCATCTCCCCAGGAAATTCGGCGAGAAGTTTGAGGAAAACCGCTACGAATAGCGTCCCTTGTCAATAAAGTTTATTGACAAAAGAAACTTAGACCAGTTCCTTGGTAGGAAACCAAGAGCGAGGGGAAGTTTATATCAGAAACTTAGACCAGTTCCTTGGTAGGAAACCAAGAACGAGGGGAAGTTCACATCAGAAACTAAGACCAGTTCCTTGGTAGGAAACCAAGATCGAGGGGAAGTTCATTTCAAAAGAAAACTGAGACCAGTTCCTTGGCTGAAGACCAGGATCGAGGGGAAGTTTACCTTTTCTAAGCATTATTTCTTAGCAAAAGAAGATGAATGCGTAAGCCACTATTCATAACCACCATCAAAATTTCGGGTATTCTGATATTAAATCCTCTTGCACCCCGAATACCCGAATACCTTCGCCATTCACACCTTCGGGTCCAAGAAGATTAAATAGGGGCATCTGTCATACCCCAAATTTTGACCACTAAGATCCCCATCATTGTGCAAATCATCATCACAATATGGATGAATCATTGTGCCTCATCAATCTCCTCAAAGATGGGTGAGCATTCACTACAATCAAACCTATGGTTTCAAGCCCTCTCAGAGCATTTAGACAAAGGATCAATCAAGGAAGGACATGATCTTCAACTTGTCTAAACCTCTCAAACATCTACAAAGGATCAAGAGGACTCCCACAGCAAGAATCAAGCACAAGATTGCTCCCTTCTGAGTGGATCAAGCCTCAAGATCGTCGGTGTCACCAAATTAGGGTTTTGGTCGACCAGGGCTTCCAGATGAAAATTTTCCTCTAGGCATAAGCCAATGCTTCAAAACATAACCTATGATGCCCCAAGGGACATCATAAACCCAAGCATCAAGTTAATTTAACCTCAGGGGATGCATTCACAAAAAAAATCAAGAATTAGGGTTTCTTGACCTAATTCACCCCTAAGTTGACTTTTGGGACAAAACATGAGCCAAGACCTCAAGAGAGGATTTGAGGGTCTCTAATACACTACATTGATCCATTTGCAACAATGGATTGATCCAAGAAGCCTGAGCAACAAGTTTCAATTTCATCTGAAACACATTTAGGGTTTCGTGGGAAAAGTCAACTGTAGCTTTGAATTTTGACCAGGGCATGCTCCCAAACCTTGGGACATGATTCAATACACCCTATAACACCTATGGAACATGTCCATAAAGTTTGATTTAGGTCAAGGACATGATTTCCTAAAGGATTGCACAGTCTGGAATTCATCTGATAAAAAGTCAACTGTGCACAAAAGTCAAACTTTGACTTTTTGAGATTTTTCATAAAAATGGTTTTTTAACACTAAAATGATGTTAATGTATGATTGGAATCATCATTCATCAAGAAAAATCAAGAAAAGTGGGATAACTTGTAAAAGGGGTAACCATAAAAACTTAGAAATTTTTCTAAGTTATGGAACAAAGTGGCTAGGGTACAAACTTTGGAGGATCATAACTCCTAAACCACAAGGCCATTTTCCCCCATCCAAGACTAGATTTGTAGCTCTCATTACCCTCTACAAAAGTTTCAACTACACCTCACTCCAATTCATTGTGGATCCTGAGTTATGATTGGGCCAAAATGACTAAAACATGAAAATACATCATTTTCCAACACTTAGGAAAATTCTGGCCAAGGCAGATTTTGTTGGAAACACCAAAACTTGTGAGATCTTTTCACATAGTTGCAAGATGAATCAAGTCCAAAGGTAAACATCAATGTTGTTGCATATGTTGCTAAGAATTCAAAGAGCTTATCAGCATGAATTGATTCAACTTGAGCCAAGAGAAATCCATTCCCAAAGTCATGTTGCTGCAAGCTGTTTTGGAAAAATCAGTTTGCATGTTTGCTTGCCACACACGATTTCTGAATCAAAACCAAGGATCATTATGCTGCATGTACTCAAACCAATCACAATGCATTTGATCCAACTGATAAGGCTGAGTCCAAGAGCCAAGGAATCTTTCAACTTGAAGTTCATGCATTTTGGCACATTTTGCCTTGAATTCAAAGGGTATTAATGTGGAATAGTGCATTGTCAAGATTCTCACTCTCCTCAGTCAAGTTCTCTGATTAAACAACAATTAAAATGACTGAGGAATGTGATTTCAATCAAGGCATAGCTGATCTATTTGGAGCAGCTGTTACACCTAATGCAAGAGGCATTTATGTCCAACCAATCCCTTTGAAGGTGATCTGATCCAGTAGCCATTCACTATTCCTCTAAGACAAGAATTGATCATCTATAAATAGAGGTTCCAATGGATCATTCAAGGCACACCAAAGCATTTGATAGCACTGCTTTCTCTCATTCCCTCTTAAGTGCCAATTTTCCTTGTTTTTGAGCAACCACCATCGGGTTTTGAGTTGCAGCCCTAAGCAATCCATTCCAATTGCTTAGACACATCACATATGATGTATTTGAGGTGTCCAAACACTTAAACACCAACTGTAACCCCTATCTCAAAATCACCCTTCAACCAAGCCATTATGCCTCAATTATGCAGTTGGAGTTCTCCAACTTGATCCAAAGGTTTTCAAAGTGTTCCAAAGCTTGCAACACACTCCACTACATCCATTGAAGTTGTAGAGATCATCAAATTTCATCTGGAACACCATTTGTTCAGAGATCACATTTCAGCTTGCATCAAGGTAAGCCTAAAACTACATCTTCATGATCCATGCATATTTCCTCGCATGATATTTTTGCCAATTGCTTGCCATCATATGTTGAGTGTTTTCCCTCAAAAAATTTGATCATAGCCCTCATAACCATGGCTGCACGACTGCTTTTGCAAAATTAGGGTTCATACGGCCATAATGATATAATTTGCTATACACTAAAAATAAATAAAATTAAGTATTGCCATTTTGTTCCTTGTGAAAAAACGCATGAGTTTGGTATTTGAATCATGTCAAATGGATGAGAAATAAATGAGTTAGAGGGCTTCACGCATCTGAGCTTGAGGTTGAAGATGGCCATGGCGCCATGTCTGAGAAACCAACCAATTTTGCCTTATATTTTTCATTTGTCATACTATATTTGAATTGGCATTGCGCTCCAGTGGTTGATCAGCTGGTTTTGTGTGTATTGGCAAGCGAGAGGTCTAGGGTTCGAATCCCCTCGCCCCAGATCTCTTTTTTACCACTTTTTCTTGTTTTTTTATTATTTTTCATATTTATTTTAAATGATTTGAAAAATTAATAACTCACTCAATTTTAATTATTTTTTATTGGTTCTTTTTGAAAAAAATCACAAAAATGTTGAAATATTTTATTCCACAAGAAAATTAGATTTATATTATTTATTTAATATAATTAGTATTTTTGTGAATAAATACCTTTTTGTTTGTTTTTAAACCCTTTTAAAAATAAATATTCATGTTGGAAAATCAACACCAAATAGGTTTTAATTCATCTTGTGATTAAAACCTCATTTTTCAAACCTAAAACCAAAATCACAAGTTGTTTATTCAAACTTATTTGGAATTTGTATTATTTTAATTAATTTCCTTTGAATAATTACTTTAAAAATGATGAAATTAGGGTTTTATTGATTTTCACCCTAACAAACTTTTCTAAACACTCATGGGCCTCTAATAGAGTGTAAGACTCAATCCTTTGTAAATACAAACCTATTTTGGGCCTCACTTATTGTATAAGTCTCGTTGTATTTCAAAAAAGTTCGGCGTGATCATCGTCCGTTTAAAACAAACCCTGGGCCTACCCTCGGGTAATAAGACCCATTTCTTTTCCTAAAAACTACCTTGGGCCTCTAATAGAGTGTAAGACCCAATCCCCTTTTAACCAAAACAATTTTGGGTCTCAGACATTGTATAAGTCCCTCTGCATTAAAAGAACACTTCGGCGCGATCGCCAGTTCAAAAATCAAACCATTTGGGCCTACCCCCGTCTTATAAGCCCCATTCTTTCAATAATTTTTGGGCCTCTTGAGAGAATGTAAGACCCATTCCCTTTGTACATAAAACCTTTTTGGGCCTCAGTCACTTGTATAAGTCTCTCTGTACAAATTCAAAACAACAGTGCGACCACTGATAAAACCCTGGGCCTCTCCTTGAGCTGTAAGCCCCAATTTTCCTTCCAAAGCACTTTCTCCTTTGATTTTGCATATAATACAGTTTTCAAATTTTCTTTGTTGAACAACTAACACTACATCATGGAAGCTCTACAACCGAGTAAGTGTTTACCCGCTTCCATTTACCGCTTTCATATGTATATAACTGTATTGTGGGGCTGTTTCACTGTAAGTCTTCTTTCATAAACTCATAACAACTGCGTAATAATAGTATAGATATTTAGAGTTTCCCCGGCAACTACATCTAGAACTAGACAAAACCTCCCCTTACAACAATTTTAGATAACTAGATCTAAGAAATTTCCCCTTTGAACAGTTCATATACAGAAGGCCAATGTTCCAAGTGAAACCCCTTCTAGAACTGTTCATCAGCCTCCTCTTGGGCTTAGTGCAAGGACCCACAGGCTTCCTAAAAGCATCCTCGCCTCCTCTTGGGCGTTGTACAAGGACCCGTCGGCTTCTTAGAAGTTTTTACAGCCTCCTCTTAGGCTTTGTATAATGATTCTTACTCCGGGAATATAGCCTTCTCTTGGGCTTCGTACAAATTGTCCCTTGGCTTCTTAAAAGTTTCCCGCCTCCTCTTAGGCTTCGTACAAATTATCCCGACGACCTCCTAGAGGTATAGGAACAGAAATTAGTCATCTTAATAGAACAGTCTTTCAAAGAGTCTAGATCTTGCCACCGCAAATGTGCTGTCTCTTAATTTCTCTTAAGCATAGTACAAAAGATAAAACTCTAGACTTGGACAGTCTAAGACCCTTGAGTCTCAAAGACATTCTCAAGCCCCTTTCAAGAATGGGAAGAACACCCGTAGACTCGGACAGTCTCAAAACCCTGTGGATTCCCCGTTTCCTTAGAGAACAGGAAATAATCCCAACCCTCAGATCAAGTCCATGAGTGCAACATTACTTATATAAGAACTGATTTTCTCTTTTAACCGACCTACTAGACCTGTCACTCAACTGAAATAGTTACTATTGCCTCCTCTTGGGCTTTGTACAATGATTCTCCCCAGCGGAGCTAACCTTTTAGCCTCCATCTCGGGTTTCGTACGAGATACAAAAACACTCTCTTGTTGAGTATAAAAGACCCTTTTGTTGGGTCACAAACCTTTTAGCCTCCATCTCGGGCTTCGTACGAGATACAAAACACTCTCTTGTTGAGTATAAAAGACTCTCTTGTTGAGTTAAACAACCTTTTAGCCTCCATCTCGGGCTTCGTACGAGATACAAAATCACTCTCTTGTTGAGTATAAAAGACTCTCCTATTAAGTCAAACAACTTTTAGCTTCCGTCTTGGGCTTCGTACAAGACACACAAAAAAGACTCTCTTGTTGAGTCAAACCCCTTTAGCCTCAATCTTGGGCTTTGTACAAGACAGAAAGAAAAATTTCCTCGGAAAAGTCAACCTTTTAGCCTCCTCTTAGGCTTTGTATAAGGAAAACCCGGTTGAGACAATCAACCTTTTAGCATCAAAGTTGTGCCTCGTTCACAACATACAAACATCAACAACTCCTTCTTCCCTATCTAATTGCTGTAAGCGGCAAGCCTCTGGATTATTTACATCTATGCCACTGTCCCTATTTTAGCATGGGAAATTCCTAAGGAAAGATGGCGTTACTCTAAACTGAGTTAAAGTCTTCTCCTTCAGGTTAAAAAACCCCTATAAAGGAAATTATGGCATTGCTGGATTCACATATCCCAGTTAAAGTAATTCTCCTTTATGATCAGTCACCCAACAGTTGTGACGAACAGACCAAACATCCCCTCTTTAGAGATGACAAATTCTCTCTAAAGGTAAAATCCTTTAGCTTCATATCTTGGGCTTTAATCAAGATACAAATAGACTCTTCAGCTTCACATCTTGGGCTTTGAACAAGATACAAACAAATCACCTTCAGCTTCACTTCTTGGGCATCGAACAAAATACAGATCATTTTTAGCTTCACGTCTTGGGCTTTAAACAAGACACAAAAACACCATTTTCTCCCATAGAATAGGAGGAACTACGATCGCTCTGATTTCCCTGTTTCGGTTAACGGGAATACGTAGGCATAAGATTGCAAGAAAAATCTTAGCGAGCACACTAATAAAAAAAACCAAAATCTTGTACCTTCACACATCAATCGAAAAGCATCAGTCCTAACATCATACCAATAGCATAGTCCCATCATTTCAGCCTTAACAAAGTAAGTAGAAAGAGCCCTCACTTCCATATAGCATCCGTAACCTAACAAACCGCTGTTTAACCTCAGTATGCAAGCAGGGTTAGTTGGAGACATCTATTTCCCGTCCTTCATCAGCTTCAATAGGATAAAAAATGAATCGACCTGTAGTCCCCCCTAAAGAGCGACAGTGCTTAAGAACCACGTCCAAAACCGCTCGCTACAAATATGCTTTTGGTCAGAGACTTCGTCATATTCTTTATCATGGTAATAGGCTATGTAAGTAATGAAAGCTGCTTTGGTGGTGTCGAAGCCTATGGATTCTTCGGCCAGGAAGTTAGGGTCATAGGTTTCTCCAGTTGGCTTATGCCCAGTGATGGCAACAACATCGAAAAGGGTTAGAGTCATCATTCCACAGGGAAGATGAAAATTGTTGTGGGTGCTACCCCATAAATATAAAGAAGCGATTAGCATGGACTAGCAATAGCCAGGTCCAACCTTCGACAATTGGATCATGTCGAAGATACCCATGTCGAAGATACGCCATTGATGTAGTAGATTGAAGAAAGAAAGTTTGTGAAAGATGAAGAGTTGAAGAAGTTTGTGCTTGCTCAAAGAAGTTCAGAGAGAGAAAAAGATTGAAAAATAGTGGTTTTCACTATTTATAGATTGATGAAGTGGAAGCGGTTTACTGCACACATTAATGGTTGAAAGAAATAGTGGGACATGTATCGTACAGAGAAAGCATGATGAGATGGTGACAGTTGATCTGACCCACAATCTCCTAGGGACTAGGTGTGTGATGATTACAAAGATTCACGAATGGGTTTTTGAGGAAACGTTTGAGAAAAGTTGTCATGATGATGATGACGTTATAACAGACAAAGGGTTTCTGGCGTCGAAAGTGAGTTTCAAAAAATGCCTTTTTCTTCATTTAGTCAAAAATGACATTTGGGGGGGGGGGGGGGCGCATTTTGTTGGTTGGGAATTTCGACGCCAGGCTTTGTTTGAAGATAATAAACAAAAGTAAGTGTTTCTTGAGTTATAGTTGAATTCGACAGGAACATGTGTAAAGGTCCTAGACGAAGAGGTCTTCATGAGAAGGATACGCTGGATAAACACTTAGAAATATTTTCTAAGTTTGGATAACAAATTAACGGAGGCGATATAGAGCTTTCGTTCTACAAAAGTTTTGAATTTCAAATAAGGATAATAACTGTCTTTTGTCCTTATCCATTTCTTAGAAATGGCGCGTGTAAAGCTGTGGCAAATTGAAGACATGCAGAGCAAAACCTGTCATTTTCTGAAGGAATGACCGTTGATGACAATTATTTTCGATGTATTATAAATATGAGTCTTAGTGCATAGGGTTTCTGTGTTTTCAATTGTTGTACAAATACTCACAAAATCACTCAAAGTATCTAAGTTAATTGAGAAAAGAGTTTTCGTTGAGAATGTACGTCTGAAACACCATTATTTTTCATTTCAATTGAAAGTTATTTTCAGTTTATCATTTATTTCTTCATTGCAAATTTACTTTGAAGTTTCTTTATTGCAATCCTTTATAATTATGCAAATTTACCTTTTAAAACTTTAAACAATTTTTTACAAACATGAGCGCTGTCGAAGTGTTCTTGAGATTTTCAGAAATAACTTAAACAATAGCCATGTCCTAGGATTCACTGGTTGATCCTGCAACTAAACCGTTTTTTTAGACCAGCGGCTGTTTACCAATTTTCACGGTAAACAGTAAGTCCATAATTTTCGACTGAAATCATCTATGAACGTGACAAAGTATCTATTACCTCCAATCGAATCCACCTGGATATGACCACATACATTAGAGTAAATGACTTTAAGAATTGCCTTCAACTTGCTTCCTGCATCCTTGCTGAAGCTATTCTTGTGTTGTTTCGCCATAACACATTCTTCACACACTTCGCTTGGAATGTCGATTTCTGGTAATCCTGAAACCATATTTCGACTCTTCAAATCTCTGATGTCTTTGAAGTTGAGATGGCCAAGTCGATAATGCCATATCCATTCATCTCTACTGGTTGCAGTAGCAAGGCACTTATGCTCCATCACATTAAGCTCAATCTTGAAGGTTCTATTTTGAGACATAGGAGCCTTCAAGATTAACCTTCCTCTTGAGTCGAGAACTCTCATCATCTTGTCTTTCAACGACACCTTGTAGTTCTTTTCAACCAACTGCCTTATGCTGAGCAAATTACTCTTCATGTCTAGTATACACAACACATTGGAAATTACTGACCTCTTGCTGTCTTTCCTCATAATCAAAACATTGCCAATACCTTCAGCTGCTAGAGTATTGTCATTTGCAAATTTCACTATGTTCTTCATCGAGGGCTTTATGTTGACAAACCAATCTTTCCTTCCAGTCATGTGTGATGAGCATCCTGAGTCCAAGTACCATTGGTCCTGGAATCTTTCTTCATCTCTTGTTGTGACCATCAGCAACATCTCTTCTTCTTCATGTTTTGCCAGCTTTGCATCAATTTCTTGATTCTTCTTCTTTTCTGGACAATCACTAAAATAGTGATCGTACTTCTGACAATTGTAGTATTGAATGTGACTTTTGTCAGGTTTTTGACCACCACCTCTTCCTCTACCTACAACATCACCTCTTTGGTTGCCTTGGTTCCAGGGTTTTCTCTAATTCGACCAGTTTCCTTCTTGTTGATTTCGACCAGGCGAATTGTTGTAGCCTCCTCTGCCTTTGTTGCCATTCCAACTTCCTTTGCCTTTCTTTTCCTTTTCTGACTGCGCCTGCAAAGCCATATCACTCTTCGACTTTCCTGCAGCTCTTTCAGCCATCCTTTGTTCATGAGACTCAAGCGTCCCTTGAAGCTCTTCCTTCGTCAATGCTGACAAGTCTTTCGACTCTTCTATGGCTACTACCACATGGTCGAACTTTGGAGCCAATGACCTCAAGATCTTTGCAACAACTGATCTTGATGTCAACACTTCTCCACATACCTTGATTTGATTCACCAGTTTAGTAACCCTAGTGAAGAAATCAGTTATGCTCTCACTTTCTTCCATCTGAAGCAACTCATAAGTCCTTTTGTGAGTTTGTAACCTCACCTCTTTCACCTTCTCTGCGCCTCCAAACGATTTCTCCAAGATTTCCCATGCTTCTTTCGCTGATTCTACATCACTAACCTTTTCAAAGTTATTTGGATAAACACATTGATGAATTATAAAGAGAGCTTTATATCTTTCTTCTTCGATTCTTTGTATGCAGCTTTTTCTTGATCCGTCGCGTTTTCTGCAAGCGATGATACTCCTCCCTTCACAAGATCCTAAAGATCTTGATAACAGAAAACCACCTTTATCTGCTTGCACCATTTCTCATAATTATTGTTCTTGAGAATTGGAAGGTTCGCCGGAAAATGCCCGTTTGCATGATTCAACGCCATCGTGATTTTCTTCCCTCGAATCACAACCGGAGCTCTAGATACCAGGTGTTGGAATTAACCCAAAACTAGGGATGGCAATGGGTACCCGTGGGGACGGGTACTAGTCCCCCGCTACCCGCCCCGTTTAGTAAATATGATACCCGTATCCGCCCCATATCCGTGCGGGTATCTGGCAGACGGGTACCCGTGGATTTTGAGATACCCGCGAGTATTAACGGATATCCATGGATATTTTTTTTAATTGTAATTTACTAATTTTTCTTTTGTTAAATAGAAATTTTATCTTTTTTGTAATTAGAAGATTATGTGTAAATAGAAAATCTATCTATAATTTTTCATGAAAGTCATGATTCAACAAACTTGAAACAAATATATATTGAAACTATGCTTTGAGAATGTGAGAAAAATGATCACATAATGCATATTAATTTATAGAAACATCAAATCAAACATATAACAATATATTACACATGTGATTTAGTACAAATACCATAAATTGCACATAAATTACACATGTGATTTAGTAGAATCTATTCTATAATATGTGATTAATTTTTCCAAAGGATAAGTAATTAGTATATATTAATTTTAAAGGATATTTAATTAATTTTATTTAATATAAACGGATACAGATACCGCGGGTACGGGTACCATTAAATCCGTATCCGTGCCCGTAATGAAACGGGTAATTAAATATCCGTTTATATTATCCGTGGATACCCGTTAAGCCATCTTACCCGTACCCGTGATGGATTTTATCCGCGGGTACCCGCGGGTACGGGTTTTTTTGCCATCCCTACCCAAAACCTTTTGAGAATTCCTAATTAATCTTGATTTCAAGAAAGATTATGCACAACAACTGTTAATGAAAAGAAAGAAAGAAAGAAAGAGTTTGACAAAATTAAAGGAAGAAGAGAATGATTTTCAACTGCGGAATCTCCGCCTACAAACCGTGGAAAACTTCTTTATTTACTTTGCAACTGCAAAAATTCCGTGAATACAAGTTATTACAAAATAGGGGTTACTCCCTCTATTTATAATAGAAGAAATCCCAAAATTACAAAAGCCCAAAAATTACTATTTTTAGTCTAAGTCAAAATTCTGTGTCAAGTAACCTGCTTCGATACTTCGACATCTAAACAACTCGACACACACATTAGGCTAATTCGACTAATCATTTTTTCTGTCGAGCTACACTGCTTCGACACAAGGAATTACAATTTCAACAATTGTTAGCTAAAAACACTTGTGAACACAACTACCATCATATTGACCATCATTAACCACCTAACCACCATGTTGACCATCATCGACCACCACTTTGATCATCAATTACCACTTTAAGCATCGCTCTTATCAATCAACAATCACAACTCTTAGATGCATCCGCCAACAACAATCACCTTTAATCATTATTTTAATCATTATTATTAAAATTATTACTAAAAAATCCATTATATATTTATAATATTTTAATTATTTTATAAAATTAGTAAAATAAATTAAAATATATTTATTATGAACATTAATTTTCATATTAATTTTTAAAATTTGAAATAGAAACTAATTTTAAAATTTAAAATTTAAAAAGAATAGAAAACTAGCTCAAGGAGACCTTAATACTTCTTATCAAAGTTTAAATTAAACAAGGATATGTTTAGATAGACAAAACATAATATAAAATGAGTTTAATAGAGATGTAGTGAAAAATTTTTATACTATCATTCAATTAGAATTAATATATTACTCTACCATATTCTATAATTAATTTACAAATTGTAATCTGATTGGATAGGTTACACAATTGTTACAATTGCTCATATAAATTTTTTTATATTGATAATATATAATCTTTTTTCTCATATAAAATAGTCAAATGAAATAGAACATTATAAAATAAAATATAAATTTCATTTTATTATTTTAATATTTTATTTATAATAATATTTTATTTTAATACATGTATATCAAACTATATAAAATGAAAAATAAAAAATTATATAAAACAATTTTTTTATCATATTCTATTTCAATTCACATGTTATTTACAATCTAAATAACAAAATATTATTTTTTACTTTTTAATTATATTTTATTCCATTTCTTCTCATACCATTGATCTAAGCATAAATATAAAACAATTTCCTTGAGCCAAAGTCTTCCCTTTTTCCTTTAGAACACAACCTCACACAGTCAACTTCAAATCTCATCTTTCTTCTCCACGCTTACTATTTTCGCTGCACCGTTCTCCTGCAAGATTCCGAACAATAAAAGCCATGGACGAAGACTTTGACATCCCCCAAGCTGAAGAAATGAACGATGATTTCGATCTCGCCGAAGACAAAGTAGGCGAAGAGAGACAAATCGGCGATCGTGGCCTCAAGAAGAAGCTTCTCAAGGAAGGTGAAGGATGGGACACTCCCGAGGTCGGAGACGAAGTTCAAGGTACAACATCAGCCACTACGACGTCGTTTTATGAGTTTTTAGCTTTGTGTTTTCCATTTTCAGTTTTAAATTTTTTTTTTTGTTGTGTTGAATTGTTTATAGTTCACTACACGGGAACTTTGATTGATGGAACTAAGTTTGATTCAAGTCTTGATAGAGATTCTCCTTTCAGCTTCACGCTTGGATTAGGTCAGTACTGTAAATGCATTTCTATTTTTGATTTTTTTTTTGGATTTTAGGTATTTGTTGAATTTTAGAAGTGTTACTGTAAATTTGATGTAATGAGTGAATTATGTGTGAGTTGTGTGAAAATCGATGAGGAATGAAGATAGTGTGTTGTGTGACAAGCAATTGTATTTTAAATTTTTGTAAGACTGAGTTTTTATGACAAATATCAGGATTACGGAGTACTTTTATATACTTTGTTAGTAAATAATTATCCATTTTGGGAAGACAAATATTTATTTTGGGAAAACAAATATTTATGTTCCAGTTGGCCAAAATAGCCTCACATTGGGAATAAAAGTTAAGGGTAACGCCCTCCTCAATCCAACGCAACGGTGCACCTTTTCTAAAAGACAGAGCCACGTGGAGTTTCACACCTAAAATGAACAATATCTCGTAGTCATGGTTTGGATTTGAGGTCGACCGAAACATCGGCGCCGTGTGTAGGATCTCGAAGTTCGCACTGTGCCCTTTAGCTTCAATTGGAGGGCAATTGAGAAGGATAGTTAATCTACAACATTCACATTTCTCAATCCAAAATAGTTCCGTTGTGGTCCGGCGCAGACTCGAAGTCGACCCGAACAATAATTTTTTTTGCACATTTTAAACATTCAACGTTACATCAACCAGTTATTTTTTAATTATATTTCACTATAATCTGTTATTTTTCACTTACATTAATCAAGAGAGAAGCTAAATGGATAAGTGAACCTACGATGTTAATCTCGGATAGTGGTGACGAGTGTTTGATCCCAAAATTTCTAAAATGGTATAGCAGATAGTGAGATAATTGCTTTTGCAAAGACAAAAATAGTAGTATACCAATGAAACATCAATCCCATCGGAAAACATTAATGCTCAAAATAGAAAAATAATGACAATTAACCTTTGTTATTTCTATCTAATATTAAAATGACAAAATACAGAGAAATGAAACTGAAAACAGAGGAGTTAGAAGAATAACAGAGACTGCAAGAAAACCAAGTACCCCAAGTACAAAGAGGACATAGAACTGTGAAGCACAGACTCTGACACAGACATAAGACAGAGACACTCCATGCTAATATCCAAAACATAGGACACCGGAACCGTTAATAGTACTTAACTTTTATTTGTCCATCTATTATTAAAAAAAGGTCTTGCTAACTTGTGCCATAATGGCACATGTTAAGCATACTACAATTAAAAAATTTGTATTGAATAAAACAATGTTTTAAGTTTCAAAAAGTTAAATGCACATATTCTAAGAAAATATTTCTATAAATAGGTCATTAACTTGTGCCTTTGGGGCACATGTTAGCATTAATCTTAAAAACTTGTAATCAAAATTGATGTCCTTAATTACTCATTGATATCATTGCTATAATACATGTTTAACCCTTGTCTGAATTGTCCGACACATGTTGCGTGAGTGTTATACGGGTGTCAGGAATTGAGTCAAAGAGTGTCGAAGCAAAGAAAAAAACCATTTTTTGGCGACATTTGTTTGACTTTTCTGACATTTGTTTGAATTTTTCAACACGTGTCGTTCAGGTGTCATAAAAGTGTTAGACACCATGACATGCCTATCCTTAGAGGTGTCCATTCTTCATAGGCAGAGAACATCTCAGTCTCAGCCACAGTAGTCTTTGCTAGAAATAACAGTCTTTGTCATTGGAAACTGATAGACGAACCATTGGTTCTGTCAGAGAACAATGAAGAAGGAGAAGAAAGGCTGCACAGAAAAAAATGTTACATCAATCTTCGTGGAAGTGTGAAGAAGAGGTAGAGTTGCTCACACTTATAATAAAATGACCAAAAAAACTCTAAAAGAAGAAACTGAACAGATTTAGTTGGTGGTAATTTGGAATTTTTGAAGTTTTAACCTATTTTTGGCCACCACAATTAATTTTAAATGTAATTCGCGTGCAAATTTCACTTGCGAACACCATACCTGCAGAATGTGGGCAGCCTGCAAAAGGCTTCGCAGTGGATGGCAAGTCTGCTCCACAAAGCCCCGATTGTGCGCGATTGCCCCTGTTGGACATCATAGGAGTTGACTGATAAAAGATCAGTGTATATTTGAAATTCGCTTATTGATCAAAGCTATAACTTGGGTTGAGAGAAACAACTTCAAAAGACAATAGAGGAAGTAAGTAATTTGATGAAAGTGTAATAAGTTTGATGATATCACTTTATTAAATATTTCTTATTGTAACTGTTATTATTTTGAGAAGTGTTGCGTAATTTGTGCTTTTAATATAATGTTATTATTTTGAGAAGTGTTGCGTAATTTGTGCTTTTAATATAATGAATGTTTTTCATGTCATTATATACTTTTTATTACATGCTTATGCACAGTTCATCATGAAGTATCCATGACTGAAATTCTGTTTGTTAGAAAATCATGATAATATATTTAACCAGTTTAAGTAACGGCATACAAATTTTTAGTGAATTTCGTGTGTATTTTGATTTGACGATTTGACAGGCTAAATATTAGAAAATCACAATGAAATTCGTGTAACTGATATGCAGGGAAAGTAATTCAAGGATGGGATGAAGGTATTAAAACCATGAAGAAAGGTGAAAAAACACTCTTCACCATCCCACCCGAGCTAGCTTATGGTGAATCTGGTTCACCTCCAACAATTCCTCCTAATGCAACACTCCAATTTGAAGTTGAGCTGTTGTCTTGGACGAGCGTGAAGGACATATGTAAAGATGGCGGTTTATTTAAGAGGATACTTAGTGAAGGGGAGAAATGGGAGAACCCCAAGGACCCTGATGAAGTATTGGGTATATATACACGTATCATATAATTAGGTTTATTTGATGCCTAATTAGCTAATTCTCAACTGTATGTTCATTTTACCAATTATCAATGCAGTTAAGTATGCTGTTCGTCTGGAGGATGGAAAAGTTGTAGCGAAGTCTGATGGAGTAGAGTTCACTGTTAGTGAGGGTCAGTGCCTGGAAACTTTGATAAAAGGCATTTTTGATTTTTTTGTAGGTATCTGAAATTGACATTTAATCTATAATAGGTCATTATTGCCCTGCATTCTCGAAGGCCGTTAAGACCATGAAGAAGGGAGAGAAAGTGATTTTATTAGTAAAGCCTCAATGTAAGTTGTGTACAAAATACTGAATGCTCTGGTGATATTTTATACTCGTGACTACATACTTCATAATCTTTCCTTGTTTTATTATTATTTGTTCAAAAAGTTTAATCCATTTCTTTGTTGCGTCATAGATGGATTTGGCAAGAAGGGGAAACCGGCACATGGGGATGAAGGTGCAGTTCCACCAAATGCATCACTACAGATTACACTTGAGTTGGTTTCTTGGAAGACTGTTTCAGATGTGACTAGCAACAAGAAGGTTATAAAGATGATCCTCAAGGAAGGGGAAGGATATGATCGTCCAAATGAAGGGGCCATTGTAAAATGTAATTGCTAATCAATGTGAAGGATGACTTTTGTTTTTACTTAAAAATTTATTATGTTTTACTGATAATATTTTTGCTCAACACCTCAGTGAAACTAGTCGGTAAGCTGCAAGATGGTACTGTCTTTGTCGAAAAGGGCCGTGATGAAGAAGAGAAGCTGTTCGAATTCAAAACAGACGAGGGTAAATGGAGATCTGTATATGTTTTTATCCAATATCTATTCCTTTGAATTCAGTATTTGTTTTTGGTTATGTGAATGATTGTTGTGCTGAAACTTGATACAGAGCAAGTCATTGATGGACTTGATAAAGCTGTATTGACTATGAAGAAGGGTGAGGTAGCATTATTGACTATTGCTCCCGAGTATGCATTTGGCGCATCACAGTCCCAACAGGAGTCGGTTGTAATTCCTTCTAATTCAACTGTGTATTATGAAGTTGAACTAGTGTCATTTGATAAGGTAAGTTAATAGCAGAGTGATGAATTTAAGCCGTGCTTTAATAGAAGAGTGATGAATTCAAATAGGCCTCAATAGCTAAAAACTAGTTTGATACCGGTACGTCTTTTTTAGATGATGTACCTTAAACATGCTGCCATGTATTTTTTTGACAAAAAAACATGCTGCCATGTATTAGAAACTTATTTATGCCTTGTTGATTTCTTTCTCTATACTTGTTTTATTAATATTCATATTCGTGGTTCCATTAATTGGTAATCTCTTTCTAGTATTCGTAATCTGTTTCTCCTCTCAGGAGAAGGAGTCTTGGGATATGAGCACCGAAGAAAAAATTGAAGCAGCTGGTAAGAAGAAAGAAGAAGGGAATGTTTTGTTTAAAGCTGGTAAATATGAAAGGGCTTCCAAAAGATACGAGAAGGTATTCGAAGAAAAATGCATGTTTACTGTTTCATGTGTTCTTGCATCTTCTGTGACATAATTTTGTTGCTGACACTTGACTTTAGGCTGTGAAGAACATAGAATATGATTCCTCCTTCAGCGAGGAGGAGAAAAAGCTGTCAAAAACCTTGAAGATCGCATCCTATCTAAACAATGCTGCTTGCAAGTTGAAGTTGAAAGAGTACAAAGATGCAGAGAGATTGTGTACTAAGGTACTAAATTGTCTCTTCACTCTTTCGAAATCATTATTTTCTCGAACCATACAGAATGAAGAATTTTTATGCGGATTGGTAGGTGTTGGACATTGAGAGCACAAACGTGAAAGGCCTCTATAGAAGGGCCCAGGCAAGTATGCAGTTGGGTGACTTGGATTTGGCTGAAATTGATGTTAAAAAGGCTCTCGAAGTTGAACCTGACAACAGGTATATATGCACGGGATAAACGCCTTTGAATGTGGTTCAATACTATTTATTGCGATCAGTTGCTTCTGATTTTGGGAAATAGTTCAATGCTAATTATTGTTGATATGAATCAGGGAAGTAAAGCTGGAGTACAGGAATTTGAAGGAAATGATTAAGGAGTACAATAAAAAGCAGGCGAAATTTTATGGAAATATGTTCAGCTTGACAAAGGCTTGATCCTGATAGAAGTTTTAGTATGCCATTATATTTCAAAGTATGTTCCTTTTATAGAATTAATTGCCAATTTATTACCCTTTTGCTGCCGATCCTTTTAGGTGGAGTTAATTCGAAAAATGTGTTTACTTTTTGGAATTTCTATTAAATATGCAGAAAGTTGCTATCAACGCTACGGAACCGTGGATGTTAACAACAGAATTTGATTAAGTTGAGTATCTTTGTTTTCTATGGGTTTGATTATGTATCGATTATGGATTATGTGGAAAAGTTGTGTTGGACATTCATTTCGTATTTAGTATTGAATGTTAAATATAATCGACTTGATTGAATCTTTTCCAATTAACTGTAATGATTTGTATAATTTTCCAATTAACTGTAATGATTTGTATAAGAACTACGATTAGTGATGAAAAGAAATAGGCCAAGGATTGCTTGAAGTCTAATTTTAAATGTTTGGATTAGATGTGAACAAATTTATTTAAGAATTTATATATGGATGCAATTTTTTAGTTTTTCATACATTTGAAAGTATGATTTTAAAGTGTGAAATCGAATCACTAATATGCTGTTTTTGAAGAGTTGCCGACATAATTCTTCTAAGAACACAGAGTTTTATTTTTATAGCTGTTTAGTTCATTTTTGTAGACATTTCATTACGCACTACTGACTGGATTATTAGGGACAAATCTCCTGCCAAATAAATTGACAGTCCACATTTGGGCAATTTATACAAAATTTGAGTAGAAAAAATTGTTACCTATTAGGGGCGTGTGTTTGGTTCCACTGCAAAAAAAATAGATTTTAAGAAAATTAATTATCTAAAATTGATTTGGGATAAAAGTTAGTTGAATTTAAAATAATTTATGTTTGGGTAAATTTTTTTAAAACTGAGTTGAATTAGAAATTTCGTATAAAATTTACGTTTTGAATAAGCTAAGAATCACATATTCAAGTAAAATCATTTTAAAAAGCATAATTAATTTTACTATAGAAGAATCAAATATGTTAAAATCAATTTTATATATTTATTATCAATTTTGGGTTGCTCCAAACTTGAAATCAAATACACGCTTGATCATACAAGCTAGATTCATATTCAAATTTTAAATATAAATTTGATACAAGTGCTGATATAGCATTACAACTGTTGTATCAATCAATATATTGGAATTTTTATTGACGGAGAGATGCAATGCCATGGGAATTTGGATTGGTTGAAATTTTTGGAAGTTTTGTATAAGATAAGTTGTGGTTCATAAATATGAATTAGTTTAAGTTTTTAGAGACTCTGAATTAGTTTAAGTTCACAAATAAAAAATTTCTTTAACTATGCGACAAATATATTACGAAAGAAGTCTATTTAATTCTGAGTAGGTGTGGTTGTACACCTTCCTGTTTTAAATAATGCCCTAGCCCCTAATCAAGCCGACAGTAAAATATACTTTAAAAAGATGATTTTAGAACACACCAATAATTAATAAGATGATTTTACTAAAAATAATATATGTAATGTTTATTGACAATTTTAATATACGTATAGAATCATAATACATCTTTCGTTTTAAAACTGATGAGTAATCTTGTGCAAACTTCAAGTAGACCTGTCCTTATCCAAACCTTCTACGTGGTACTAAGCTGAGGACTTGAACTTGAAACTATTGCCACTTACTACATTAACTTGACATTTGGCATATATATTCTTAATTAAATATGCACCAGTTTTTAAGTCCATCAAGACCTATATAAGATGTGAAGAAACATTGAAAACTCTCAAAGAAGCATTTAACAAAGAGAAATAAGAAAATAATGGCAGACACAGGAAGAAGGGTGGTAGTGTGTGATAACAGGTGTGGCTGCACTGTTCCTTGTGCTGGTGGTTCCACTTGCAGGTTTGCATCTTCTTCTTCTTGATCTCATATTAATTAACCATTCTAGTCTTTTTAATGAAATATTAATGCAGGTGCACAAGTAGTGAGGGTGGTGCAAGAAGCGATCACTCGACATGTCCATGTGGAGAACACTGTCAGTGTAATCCATGTAACTGTTCTAAGACTGTTGCTGCTGGAAGTGGTTGCAGATGTGATGCAAGCTGCACTTGTGCTTCTTGCCGCACTTGAATTGAAGACATGAGTGTGTGTGGTTAATTACTCTATAAGCATCATCCATAAATAAAATGGTTTGTAGTTTCTATAATTAGCTACGTATGAATGTGTTATGTTTGTTTGGTCATATAAATGTATCTAGAGGCCTCATGATAAGTAACCATGGCATTACTACATGTCATGCATGTGGTTTGTTGTTGTACTCGAATAAAATTGAATAATAGTAATTGAATAAATTTAATTTTAGTAGATAGTAAGAGATCTCTTTCCTCTTATTGGTTTTGGGTTCGAATTCGATTTCAGATATGTAGCACTTTTAAATTCTTTTGAGAGACAACTTTGCTATCCATTTCTTCTATCAGGTTTAAGAGATTGATTTAGTTAATGCAGTTGCACGTAAAAAATACACAATTTTTAAAAAAAATTACATAATACAACCTGATAAGATACACAAATTTTAAAAAATCACACTATATTAACAAGTGCACTTTTAATCACACTCTATATTAACAAGTGCATGTTCACAAATATATATTAGCAAATGCACCTAGATCACACTCTATATTAGCAAGTGCATGTTCACCAATATAACAAGTGCATGTTCACAAATATATATTAGCAAATGCACCTGGATCACATTCTATATTGACAAGTGCATGTTCACAAATATTTGTGTGATTGTAAATATGACATATCCGCACATTTCAATTCAATTTAATCAACTGTTTGAATTTATTGTATCAATTACATTCTAATTATATTACATTATTTAAAATTAAAAATAAGAAATTGTTGGAAACTCAACGTATGGGTGAGAGTTTTTGTTACAACTGAGCGGGAGGGTGTCTGTAAGATTGTTACAACTGAGCGGGAGGGTGTCTGTAAGATTGTTATTAATTTTTTCCGAAGTAGAATGCGATCCTTTTCCGAAGTAGAATGCGGAGTAGAATGCGGAGGATCGTTGGAAGGATGGTTCTTCTACTTCTAGATTACTGAAGGTTCAGTAGTCAAGGGATAATGTTTCAGAAGCTTTAGTATATATTTGAGTTGGATCCGCAATGTTAAGTCTTATGGTGACCGATTCAGAAAAGGAATATATGCTTAGATCAGTGTTGGAGCGGTAACGCGGCAAGCAAAAATATTTATTTTCGGAGCACTTTATTACTCTCACACCAGCTGCGTACTTGGACAGTCTGGCAACAAATATTTAGTTTCGCCCGGCGGCAAACGGCGAAAGATCAAAAACTTAAAATGCTACTGGAATTTCCGCGAAAGGCAGTATCGCCCGGTGAAAAAAGCACCGCCCGACGGAGCATGACAGTCAGCAATTCTTATGGTGTAACTCGTCTGACGAAAGGTAGTATCGCCCAGCGACACTAGCTTCGCCCAGCGAAATCAGGCTGACTGCACTTCTTTATTTTGGCTTCCAGCTTCTATACAATGGCTTTCTTGCTTTGCCTTCTTTTTTTTATTGATCCAAATGGCACATCCCGGAGCTTTTATTACTCATTGCTCAAACAATGCTTAATTACCTACAAAATGAATAGAAAACTATTAATCGTTACACAAATGAATCAAAAACACAAGTATACACTAACTAATGTATATATACACAAATCGGGTTTATTCGAACGATATTAACCAAAAAGTAGCGATAAGTGCAACAAAACTTATATAAAAAAATAGTTACATTTTGCACTTAACAAACTCTCCCTAACTTAAACTTGTTTGTCCGCAAACAAGAATCAAACAAACTTAAAAATACAAAAGCAATAACCAAAGAATCACGAATCAACAGGTTTTGAAAAACGGAAACACATGTATGGTTCAAATGAAAAACAATACACACAAAGTAAATACTTACCAATAAACTACGACGATAACAAAGTCACGAAACAAAAGCAAAATACAAAAATCATGCCAAACTTCCTAAAACAACACAAGTTTCAAAGTGAATCACACCTAGCAAAAACAATCATCGGTAGATGAAAAACATAAAATAAGGTATTTATCACTCACACAACAATCATGCAAACAATAGACTAAATTATGCAACCATTCAAAAATTCACATTGAACATACAAAGGCAAGAATCACAAGGGCTTTCAAGGTTGTAGCGTGGTCGGATAAACAAACAAGGGGCAATTTCGAAAGGTAATTGAAACAAAAACTTGCCTAAATCTAAGGAAGTGATCAACTCACAAAGACTTAAACACAAAATTCCAATCAACTTCTTCCAAAATCCCAAGTGTTACCCAAAACACAATACTTATTTAGCACAATTATTTGAACTTTTTTTGTTTCTTTTCTCAAGGGTTTTCTTTTTCTCTTTTTTTTTCTTTTTTCTTTTCTTTTCTTTGTCATATTTTTCTCTTTTTTTCTTTTCTTTTTCAACCTCATAGAAACCAACTAATGAGTAAACAATCATTCTTTCCTCAACTTGAATTCAACCACATCATCATGTGAATACTCCCTACTTTCTAAGGCAAGGTAAAAATTCATACAACAACACAAAGTTGAGGGTTCAAGAAAAAATAATCAATCAAAATCCATAGAAAAAGTAAATTTGACACTCATAAACATGCATCAAACTCAAACAACATGGATAATGACCAAAAGCTCAAAGGGGTTACAAATGATCACACACTCACAAGGTGAATTGACTATTCGGCTAGGTAGTTGTGCTCAAAATGAAATAAAATGCCTTGATCCTTTTCATGCTTTCATATAATTAACACAAATAAAAGATTAAGCATAATAAAATCTAGTTAAAACAAGAATGTTGGTACTCCGTGCATATATGAACAATAGAAGGCTTCCTCACAAAAAGGGTGCGAACTTAAGTGATTCACATATGAACAAGTATAAAAAAGAATGAATGGCATATAAGTTGTAAAAAGCCTAAGTATCATGAATATGCTAAAGTCAGAAAGCGATAAACACATACCTTGGACGCGTACCAAACTTTAAACACTATCATTACCACGCATTCGCAAGTTGAAACGATAAAAAATGGACAAACACCTCATGCGACTTCAAATAGTCGGACCAAAATTGGAGTCCAAATAACAAACAAAAACATTAAAAAGACCGGGTGAAATGGATTAAACAAGTTGTAAAGTGAAGATTTAAGAATTTTACGAACAATCCGAGTACAACTTGTTTAATGAATGTTCACCATACTACCTAAGTAAAAATGAAAAAGTAATAATGAAACAAACAAAAAACAAAAGAAAACATGCTTGTTTTACGTCATAAGCTCGACGCATTTACTGTGCTTAGCTAGTAACTTCCTTCCTTCATGCCATAGTGATGCCTCACCGCGCAAACCAAAAGCAAGTGTCCTAACCTAACACTTAAACAAACGTTAATCTACAAGTAACAGTATAACAAGTGAAAATATACAATATATACTATATCTACAAAACTCAAAAACAAAGAAACTATCGCAGTGCGATTCAATATCAAAATTGATCCCCGGCAACGGCGCCATTTTGTTGGAGCGGTAAAGCGGCAAGCAAAAATATTTATTTTCGGAAGAATTCCCTCCGAGATTTATGTCGTGTCCACAGAGATCGGTTCGAGGGAAAGAATACCGTTCAACAATCTCTCGTGTTTATGAGTTTGGATTAAATTGGTGTAAAGTAAATGCAGAAAAGTAAACATTAAAATAAAAAGAAATCATTCTTCAGAGAGAAGAAACTTATCCGGCATGCACATAATCGACTCCTCACAAACTTAAACTTACCGACCAGTTATACTCAACCTACAATACTCCTCAATATCACCCAACATCGCTCACAACAGTGTTCATCTATGACACACTGAGCTGAGAGAACAACCGTGTTTCCATCGTCGGCACTCTCGCACTCGACTCAAGATACAGAGGCATTAAGCTTCGACGCCTTTACAGATTATTAGCTCTAAATCTATCTCTAGTATCCTGAAACTAACAAATAATCATCCCTAATCAAAGTTTGCGATGTTTATCTCTAACACAACTCAAACCCCGCGCATAAAGAAAAAATCAAGGACAATTACCAATAAAGATTTGTAAAGCAAGTTTCATACAACGCCATGGGCGACAAATATACATGAGTTCAGAACAGATACATATACACAACCCAACAAAGAAGAAAATAAATGAACCAAACATCTCGCGGATTGTTAGAGCCGATCGACGATCAATCCACTCCGGTTCATCCGTGTGCAAGATTCCAAGTTGTTTTCTAGCTAATCCTACCAAAGGATGAAGTTGCTGAAGTTGGGAGAGCAAAAATCACCCCCAAACAACATAACCTAACAAAAATGTAGTAAAATGAACTAAATACAAAATATTGTCTCAGACGCACCGCCCGGCGGAGCACTTTATTACTCTCACACCGGCTGTGTACTTGGACAGTCTGACAAAAAATATCTAGTTTCGCCCGGCAGTAAAGCATCGCCCGACGAAAGCTCAAAAACTTGGAATGCTACTGGAATTTCCTTATTTCATTACGCCCCTGCTTCGCCCAGCGAAAGGCAGTATCGCCCGGAGGGAAAAGCACCGCCCGACGGAGCATGACAGTCAGCAATTCTTCTGGTGTAACTCGCCCGACGAAAGGTAGTATCGCCCAGCGACACTAGCTTCGCCCAGCGAAATCAGGCTGACTGCACTTCTTTATTTTGGCTTCCAGCTTCTATGCAATGACTTTCTTTCTTTGCCTTCTTCCTTTTATTGATCTAAATGGCACAACCTGGAGCTTTTATTACTCATTGCTCCAACAATGCTTAATTACCTACAAAATGAATGGAAAACTATTAATCGTTACACAAATGAATCAAAAACACAAGTATACACTAACTAATGTATATATACACAAATCGGGGTTTATTCGAACGATATTATCCAAAAAGTAGCGATAAGTGCAACAAAACTTATATAAAAAAATAGTTACATTTTGCACTTATCAAACTCTCCCTAACTTAAACTTGTTTGTCCGCAAACAAGAATCAAACAAACTTAAAAATACAAAAGCAATAACCAAAGAATCACGAATCAACAGGTTTTGAAAAACGGAAACACATGTATGGTTCAAATGAAAAACAATACACACAAAGTAAATACTTACCAATAAACTACGACGATAACAAAGTCACGAAACAAAAGCAAAATACAAAAATCATGCCAAACTTCCTAAAACAACACAAGTTCCAAAGTGAATCACACCTAGCAAAAACAATCATCGGTAGATGAAAAACATAAAATAAGGTATTTATCACTCACACAACAATCATGCAAACAATAGACTAAATTATGCAACCATTCAATAATTCACATTGAACATACAAAGGCAAGAATCACAAGGGCTTTCAAGGTTGTAGCGTGGTCGGATAAACAAACAAGGGGCAATTTCGAAAGGTAATTGAAACAAAAACTTGCCTAAACCTAAGGGAGTGATCAACTCACAAAGACTTAAACACAAAATTCCAATCAACTTCTTCCAAAATCCCAAGTGTTACACAAAACACAATACTTATTTAGCACAATTATTTGAACTTTTTTTGTTTCTTTTCTCAAGGGTTTTCTTTTTCTCTTTTTTTTTTCTTTTTTCTTTTCTTTTCTTTGTCATATTTTTCTCTTTTTTTCTTTTATTTTTCAACCTCATAGAAACCAACCAATGAGTAAACAATCATTCTTTCCCCAACTTGAATTCAACCACATCATCATGTGAATACTCCCTACTTTCTAAGGCAAGGTAAAAATTCATACAACAACACAAAGTTGAGGGTTCAAGAAAAAATAATCAATCAAAATCCATACAAAAAGTAAATTTGACACTCATAAACAAGCATCAAACTCAAACAACATGGATAATGACCAAAGGCTCAAAGGGGTTACAAATGATCACACACTCATAAGGTGAATTGACTATTCGACTAGGTAGTTGTGCTCAAAATGAAACAAAATGCCTTGATCACTTTCATGCTTTCATATAATTAACACAAATAAAAGATTAAGCATAATAAAATCTAGTTAAAACAAGAATGTTGGTACTCCGTGCATATATGAACAATAGAAGGCTTCCTCACAAAAAGGGTGAGAACTAAAGTGATTCACATATGAACAAGTATAAAAAAGAATGAATGGCATATAAGTTGTAAAAAGCCTAAGTATCATGAATATGCTAAAGTCAGAAAGCAATAAACACATACCTTGGACGCATACCAAACTTTAAACACTATCATTACCACGCATTCGCAAGTTGAAACGATAAAAAATGGACAAACACCTCATGCGACTTCAAATAGTCGGACCAAAATTGGAGTCCAAATAACAAACAAAAACATTAAAAAGACCGGGTGAAAATGGATTAAACAAGTTGTAAAGTAAAGATTTAAAAATTTTACGAACAATCCGAGTACAACTTGTTTAATGAATGTTCACCATACTACCTAAGTAAAAATGAAAAAGTAATAATGAAACAAACAAAAAACAAAAGAAAACATGCTTGTTTTACGTCGTAAGCTCGACGCCTTTACTATGCTTAGCTAGTAACTTCCTTCCTTCATGCCATAGTGATGCCTCACCGCGCAAACCAAAAGCAAGTGTCCTAACCAAACACTTAAACAAATGTTAATCTACAAGTAACAGTATAACAAGTGAAAATATACAATATATACTATATCTACAAAACTCAAAAACAAAGAAACTATCACAATGTGATTCAATATCAAAACTGATCCCCGGCAACAGCGCCATTTTGTTGGAGAGGTAAAGCGGCAAGCAAAAATATTTATTTTCGAAAGAATTCCCTCCGAGATTTATGTCGTGTCCACAGAGATCGGTTCGAGGGAAAGAATACCGTTCGACAATCTCTCGTGTTTATGAGTTTGGATTAAATTGGTTTAAAGTAAATGCAGAAAAGTAAACATTAAAATAAAAAGAAATCAATCTTCAGAGAGAAGAAACTTATCCGGCATGCACATAATCGACTCCTCACAAACTTAAACTTACCGACCAGTTATACTCAACCTACAATACTCCTCAATATCACCCAACATCGCTCACAACAGTGTTCATCTATGACACACTGAGCTGAGAGAACAATCGTGTTTCCATCGTCGGCACTCTCGCACTCGACTCAAGATACAGAGGCATTAAGCTTCGACGCCTTTACAGATTATTAGCTCTAAATCTATCTCTAGCATCCTGAAACTAACAGATAATCATCCCTAATCAAAGTTTGCGATGTTTATCTCTAACACAACTCAAACCCCGCGCATAAAGAAAAAATCAAGGACAATTACCAATAAAGATTTGAAAAGCAAGTTTCATACAACACCATGGGCGACAAATATACATGAGTTCAGAACAAATACATATACACAACCCAACAAAGAAGAAAATAAATGAACCAAACATCTCGCGGATTGTTAGAGCCGATCGACGATAAATCCACTCCGGTTCATCCGTGTGCAAGATTCCAAGTTGTTTTCTAGATAATCCTACCAAAGGATGAGGTTGATGAAGTTGGGAGAGTAAAAATCACCCCCAAACAACATAACCTAACAAAAATGAAGTAAAATGAACTAAATACAAAATTTTGTCTCAGACGCACCGCCCGGCGGAGCACTTTATTACTCTCACACCAGCTGTGTACTTGGACAGCCTGACAACAAATATCTAGTTTCGCTCGGCAGCAAAAGCATCGCCCGACGAAAGCTCAAAAACTTGGAATGCTACTGGAATTTCCTTATTATGTTGCGCCCCTACTTCGCCCAGCGAAAAGCAGTATCGCCCGACAGAAAAAGCACCGCTCGACGGAGCATGACAGTTAGCAATTCTTCTGGTGTAACTCGCCCGGCGAAAGGTAGTATCGCCCAGCGACACTAGCTTCGCCCAGCGAAATCAGGCTGACTGCACTTCTTTATTTTTGATTCCAGCTTCTATGCACTGGCTTTCTTTCTTTGCCTTCTTCCTTTCATTGATCTAAATGGCACATCCTGGAGCTTTTATTACTCATTGCTCCAACAATGCTTAATTACCTACAAAATGAATGGAAAACTATTAATCATTAAACAAATGAATCAAAAACACAAGTATACACTAACTAATGTATTTATACACAAATCGGGGTTTATTCGAACGATATTAACCAAAAAGTATCAATAAGTGCAACAAAACTTATATATAAAAATAGTTACATTTTGCACTTATCAAACTCTCCGCAACTTAAACTTGTTTATCCGCAAACAAGAATCAAGCAAACTTAAAAACACAAAAGCAATAACCAAAGAATCACGAATCAACAGGTTTTGAAAAACGGAAACAAATGTATGGTTCAAATAAAAAACGGTACACACAAAGTAAATACTTACCACTAAACTACGACGATAACAAAGTCACGAAACAAAAGCAAAATACAAAAATCATGCCAAACATCCTAAAACAACACAAGTTCCAAAGTGAATCACACCTAGCAAAAACAATCATCGGTAGATGAAAAACATAAAATAAGGTATTTATCACTCACACAACAATCATGCAAACAATAGACTAAATTATGCACGCATTCAAAAATTCACATTGAACATACAAAGGTAAGAATCACAAGGGCTTTCAAGGTTGTAGCGTGGTCGGGTAAACAAACAAGGGGCAATTTCGAAAGGTAATTGAAACAAAAACTTGCCTAAACCTAAGGGAGTGATCAACTCACAATGACTTAAACACAAAATTCCAATCAACTTCTTCCAAAATCCCAAGTGTTACACAAAACACAATACTTATTTAGCACAATTATTTGAACTCTTTTTGTTTCTTTTCTCAAGGGTTTTCTTTTTCTCTTTTTTTTTTCTTTTTTCTTTTCTTTTCTTTTTCATATTTTTCTCTTTTTTTCTTTTCTTTTTCAACCTCATAGAAACCAACCAATGAGTAAACAATCATTCTTTCCCCAACTTGAATTCAACCACATCATCATGTGAATACTCCCTACTTTCTAAGGCAAGGTAAAAATTCATACAACAACACAAAGTTGAGGGTTCAAGAAAAAATAATCAATCAAAATCCATACAAAAAGTAAATTTGACACTCATAAACAAGCATCAAACTCAAACAACATGGATAATGACCAAAGGCTCAAAGGGGTTACAAATGATCACACACTCATAAGGTGAATTGACTATTCGACTAGGTAGTTGTGCTCAAAATGAAACAAAATGCCTTGATCACTTTCATGCTTTCATATAATTAACACAAATAAAAGATTAAGCATAATAAAATCTAGTTAAAACAAGAATGTTGGTACTCCGTGCATATATGAACAATAGAAGGCTTCCTCACAAAAAGGGTGAGAACTAAAGTGATTCACATATGAACAAGTATAAAAAAGAATGAATGGCATATAAGTTGTAAAAAGCCTAAGTACCATGAATATGCTAAAGTCAGAAAGCAATAAACACATACCTTGGACGCGTACCAAACTTTAAACACTATCATTACCACGCATTCGCAAGTTGAAACGATAAAAAATGGACAAACACCTCATGCGACTTCAAATAGTCAGACCAAAATTGGGGTCCAAATAACAAACAAAAACATTAAAAAGACCGGGTGAAAACAGATTAAACAAGTTGTAAAGTGAAGATTTAAAAATTTTACGAACAATCCGAGTACAACTTGTTTAATGAATGTTCACCATACTACCTAAGTAAAAATGCAAAAGTAATAATGAAACAAACAAAAAACAAAAGAAAACATGCTTGTTTTACGTCGTAAGCTCGACGCCTTTACTGTGCTTAGCTAGTAACTTCCTTCCTTCATGCCATAGTGATGCCTCACCGCGCAAACCAAAAGCAAGTGTCCTAACCAAACACTTAAACAAATGTTAATCTACAAGTAACAGTATAACAAGTGAAAATATACAATATATACTATATCTACAAAACTCAAAAACAAAGAAACTATCACAATGCGATTCAATATCAAAACTGATCCCCGGCAACGGCGCCATTTTGTTGGAGCGGTAAAGCGGCAAGCAAAAATATTTATTTTCGGAAGAATTCCCTCCGAGATTTATGTCGTGTCCACAGAGATCGGTTCGAGGGAAAGAATACCGTTCGACAATCTCTCGTGTTTATGAGTTTGGATTAAATTGGTTTAAAGTAAATGCAGAAAAGTAAACATTAAAATAAAAAGAAATCATTCTTCAGAGAGAAGAAACTTATCCGGCATGCACATAATCGACTCCTCACAAACATAAATTTACCGACCAGTTATACTCAACCTACAATACTCCTCAATATCACCCAACATCGCTCACAACAGTGTTCATCTATGACACACTGAGCTGAGAGAACAATCGTGTTTCCATCGTCGGCACTCTCGCACTCGACTCAAGATACAAAGGCATTAAGCTCGACGCCTTTACAGATTATTAGCTCTAAATCTATCTCTAGCATCCTGAAACTAACAGATAATCATCCCTAATCAAAGTTTGTGATGTTTATCTCTAACACAACTCAAGCCCCGCGCATAAAGAAAAAATCAAGGACAATTACCAATAAAGATTTGTAAAGCAAGTTTCATACAACGCCATGGGCGACAAATATACATGAGTTCAGAACAGATACATATACACAACCCAACAAAGAAGAAAATAAATGAACCAAACATCTCGCGGATTGTTAGAGCCGATCGACGATCAATCCACTCCGGTTCATCCGTGTGCAAGATTCCAAGTTGTTTTCTAGCTAATCCTACCAAAGGATGAGGTTGCTGAAGTTGGGAGAGCAAAAACCACCCCCAAACAACATAACCTAACAAAAATGAAGTAAAATGAACTAAATATAAAATATTGTCCCAGACGCACCGCTCGGCGGAGCACTTTATTACTCTCACACCGACGGTGTACTTGGACAGCCTGACAACAAATATCTAGTTTCACCCGGCAGCAAAAGCATCGACCGACGAAAGCTCAAAAACTTGGAATGCTACTGGAATTTCCTTATTTCATTACGCCCCTGCTTCGCCCAGCGAAAGGCAGTATCGCCCGGAGGAAAAAGCACCGCCCGACGGAGCGTGACAGTCAGCAATTCTTCTGGTGTAACTCGCCCGACGAAAGGTAGTATCGCCCAGCGACACTAGTTTCGCCCAACGAAATCAGGCTGACTGCACTTCTTTATTTTGGCTTCCAGCTTCTATGCAATGACTTTCTTTCTTTGCCTTCTTCCTTTTGTTGATCTAAATGGCACATCCTGGAGCGTTTATTACTCATTGCTCCAACAATGCTTAATTACCTACAAAATGAATGGAAAACTATTAATCGTTACACAAATGAATAAAAAACACAAGTATACCCTAACTAATGTATATATACACAAATCGGGGTTTATTCGAACGATATTATCCAAAAAGTAGCGATAAGTGCAACAAAACTTATATAAAAAAATAGTTACATTTTGCACTTATCAAACTCTCCCTAACTTAAACTTGTTTGTCCGCAAACAAGAATCAAACAAACTTAAAAATACAAAAGCAATAACCAAAGAATCACGAATCAACAGGTTTTGAAAAACGGAAACACATGTATGGTTCAAGTGAAAAACAATACACACAAAGTAAATACTTACCAATAAACTACGACGATAACAAAGTCACGAAACAAAAGAAAAATACAAAAATCATGCCAAACTTCCTAAAATAACACAAGTTCCAAAGTGAATCACACCTAGCAAAAACAATCATCGGTAGATGAAAAACATAAAATAAGGTATTTATCACTCACACAACAATCATGCAAACAATAGACTAAATTATGCAACCATTCAAAAATTCACATTGAACATACAAAGGCAAGAATCACAAGGGCTTTCAAGGTTGTTGCGTGGTCGGATAAACAAACAAGGGGCAATTTCGAAAGGTAATTGAAACAAAAACTTGCCTAAACCTAAGGGAGTGATCAACTCACAAAGACTTAAACACAAAATTCCAATCAACTTCTTCCAAAATCCCAAGTGTTACACAAAACACAATACTTATTTAGCACAATTATTTGAACTTTTTTTGTTTCTTTTCTCAAGGGTTTTCTTTTTCTCTTTTTTTTTCTTTTTTCTTTTCTTTTCTTTGTCATATTTTTCTCTTTTTTTATTTTCTTTTTCAACCTCATAGAAACCAACCAATGAGTAAACAATCATTCTTTCCCCAACTTGAATTCAACCACATCATCATGTGAATACTCCCTACTTTCTAAGGCAAGGTAAAAATTCATACAACAACACAAAGTTGAGGGTTCAAGAAAAAATAATCAATCAAAATCCATAGAAAAAGTAAATTTGACACTCATAAACAAGCATCAAACTCAAACAACATGGATAATGACCAAAGGCTCAAAGGGGTTACAAATGATCACACACTCACAAGGTGAATTGACTATTCGGCTAGGTAGTTGTGCTCAAAATGAAATAAAATGCCTTGATCCTTTTCATGCTTTCATATAATTAACACAAATAAAAGATTAAGCATAATAAAATCTAGTTAAAACAAGAATGTTGGTACTCCGTGCATATATGAACAATAGAAGGCTTCCTCACAAAAAGGGTGAGAACTAAAGTGATTCACATATGAACAAGTATAAAAAAGAATGAATGGCATATAAGTTGTAAAAAGCCTAAGTATCATGAATATGCTAAAGTCAGAAAGCGATAAACACATACCTTGGACACGTACCAAACTTTAAACACTATCATTACCACGCATTCGCAAGTTGAAACGATAAAAAATGGACAAACACCTCATGCGACTTCAAATAGTCGGACCAAAATTGGAGTCCAAATAACAAACAAAAACATTAAAAAGACCAGGTGAAAATGGATTAAACAAGTTGTAAAGTGAAGATTTAAGAATTTTACGAACAATCCGAGTACAACTTGTTTAATGAATGTTCACCATACTACCTAAGTAAAAATGAAAAAGTAATAATGAAACAAACAAAAAACAAAAGAAAACATGCTTGTTTTACGTCGTAAGCTCGACGCCTTTACTGTGCTTAGCTAGTAACTTCCTTCCTTCATTCCATAGTGATGCCTCACCGCGCAAACCAAAAGCAAGTGTCCTAATCAAACACTTAAACAAACGTTAATCTACAAGTAACAGTATAACAAGTGAAAATATACAATATATACTATATCTACAAAACTCAAAAACAAAGAAACTATCACAATGCGATTCAATATCAAAACTGATCCCCGGCAACGGCGCCATTTTGTTGGAGCGGTAAAGCGGCAAGCAAAAATATTTATTTTCGGAAGAATTCCCTCCGAGATTTATGTCGTGTCCACAGAGATCGGTTCGAGGGAAAGAATACCGTTCGACAATCTCTCGTGTTTATGAGTTTGGATTAAATTGGTTTAAAGTAAATGCAGAAAAGTAAACATTAAAATAAAAAGAAATCATTCTTCAGAGAGAAGAAACTTATCCGGCATGCACATAATCGACTCCTCACAAACATAAACTTACCGACCAGTTATACTCAACCTACAATACTCCTCAATATCACCCAACATCGCTCACAACAGTGTTCATCTATGACACACTGAGCTGAGAGAACAATCGTGTTTCCATCGTCGGCACTCTCGCACTCGACTCAAGATACAGAGGCATTAAGCTCGACGCCTTTACAGATTATTAGCTCTAAATCTATCTCTAGCATCCTGAAACTAACAGATAATCATCCCTAATCAAAGTTTGCGATGTTTATCTCTAACACAACTCAAACCCCGCGCATAAAGAAAAAACCAAGGACATTACCAATAAAGATTTGTAAAGCAAGTTTCATACAACGCCATGGGCGACAAATATACATGAGTTCAGAACAGATACATATACACAACCCAACAAAGAAGAAAATAAATGAACCAAACATCTCGCGGATTGTTAGAGCCGATCGACGATCAATCCACTCCGGTTCATCCGTGTGCAAGATTCCAAGTTGTTTTCTAGCTAATCCTACCAAAGGATGAGGTTGCTGAAGTTGGGAGAGCAAAAATCACCCCCAAACAACATAACCTAACAAAAATGAAGTAAAATGAACTAAATATAAAATATTGTCTCAGACGCACCGCTCGGCGGAGCACTTTATTACTCTCACACCGACTGTGTACTTGGACAGCCTGACAACAAATATCTAGTTTCACCCGGCAGCAAAAGCAACACCCGACGAAAGCTCAAAAACTTGGAATGCTACTGGAATTTCCTTATTTCATTACGCCCCTGCTTCGCCCAGCGAAAGGCAGTATCGCCCGGAGGAAAAAGCACCGCCCGACGGAGCATGACAGTCAGCAATTCTTCTGGTGTAACTCGCCCGACGAAAGGTAGTATCGCCCAGCGACACTAGTTTCGCCCAACGAAATCAGGCTGACTGCACTTCTTTATTTTGGCTTCCAGCATCTATGCAATGACTTTCTTTCTTTGCCTTCTTCCTTTTGTTGATCTAAATGGCACATCCTGGAGCGTTTATTACTCATTGCTCCAACAATGCTTAATTACCTACAAAATGAATGGAAAACTATTAATCGTTACACAAATGAATAAAAAACACAAGTATACCCTAACTAATGTATATATACACAAATCGGGGTTTATTCGAACGATATTATCCAAAAAGTAGCGATAAGTGCAACAAAACTTATATAAAAAAATAGTTACATTTTGCACTTATCAAACTCTCCCTAACTTAAACTTGTTTGTCCGCAAACAAGAATCAAACAAACTTAAAAATACAAAAGCAATAACCAAAGAATCATGAATCAACAGGTTTTGAAAAACGGAAACACATGTATGGTTCAAGTGAAAAACAATACACACAAAGTAAATACTTACCAATAAACTACGACGATAACAAAGTCACGAAACAAAAGAAAAATACAAAAATCATGCCAAACTTCCTAAAATAACACAAGTTCCAAAGTGAATCACACCTAGCAAAAACAATCATCGGTAGATGAAAAACATAAAATAAGGTATTTATCACTCACACAACAATCATGCAAACAATAGACTAAATTATGCAACCATTCAAAAATTCACATTGAACATACAAAGGCAAGAATCACAAGGGCTTTCAAGGTTGTAGCGTGGTCAGATAAACAAACAAGGGGCAATTTCGAAAGGTAATTGAAACAAAAACTTGCCTAAACCTAAGGGAGTGATCAACTCACAAAGACTTAAACACAAAATTCCAATCAACTTCTTCCAAAATCCCAAGTGTTACACAAAACACAATACTTATTTAGCACAATTATTTGAACTTTTTTTGTTTCTTTTCTCAAGGGTTTTCTTTTTCTCTTTTTTTTTTTCTTTTTTCTTTTCTTTTCTTTGTCATATTTTTCTCTTTTTTTATTTTCTTTTTCAACCTCATAGAAACCAACCAATGAGTAAACAATCATTCTTTCCCCAACTTGAATTCAACCACATCATCATGTGAATACTCCCTACTTTCTAAGGCAAGGTAAAAATTCATACAACAACACAAAGTTGAGGGTTCAAAAAAAATAATCAATCAAAATCCATAGAAAAAGTAAATTTGACACTCATAAACAAGCATCAAACTCAAACAACATGGATAATGACCAAAGGCTCAAAGGGGTTACAAATGATCACACACTCACAAGGTGAATTGACTATTCGGCTAGGTAGTTGTGCTCAAAATGAAATAAAATGCCTTGATCCTTTTCATGCTTTCATATAATTAACACAAATAAAAGATTAAGCATAATAAAATCTAGTTAAAACAAGAATGTTGGTACTCCGTGCATATATGAACAATAGAAGGCTTCCTCACAAAAAGGGTGAGAACTAAAGTGATTCACATATGAACAAGTATAAAAAAGAATGAATGGCATATAAGTTGTAAAAAGCCTAAGTATCATGAATATGCTAAAGTCAGAAAGCGATAAACACATACCTTGGACACGTACCAAACTTTAAACACTATCATTACCACGCATTCGCAAGTTGAAACGATGAAAAATGGACAAACACCTCATGCGACTTCAAATAGTCGGACCAAAATTGGAGTCCAAATAACAAACAAAAACATTAAAAAGACCAGGTGAAAATGGATTAAACAAGTTGTAAAGTGAAGATTTAAGAATTTTACGAACAATCCGAGTACAACTTGTTTAATGAATGTTCACCATACTACCTAAGTAAAAATGAAAAAGTAATAATGAAACAAACAAAAAACAAAAGAAAACATGCTTGTTTTACGTCGTAAGCTCGACGCCTTTACTGTGCTTAGCTAGTAACTTCCTTCCTTCATTCCATAGTGATGCCTCACCGCACAAACCAAAAGCAAGTGTCCTAATCAAACACTTAAACAAACGTTAATCTACAAGTAACAGTATAACAAGTGAAAATATACAATATATGCTATATCTACAAAACTCAAAAACAAAGAAACTATCACAATGCGATTCAATATCAAAACTGATCCCCGGCAACGGCGCCATTTTGTTGGAGCGGTAAAGCGGCAAGCAAAAATATTTATTTTCGGAAGAATTCCCTCTGAGATTTATGTCGTGTCCACAGAGATCGGTTCGAGGGAAAGAATACCGTTCGACAATCTCTCGTGTTTATGAGTTTGGATTAAATTGGTTTAAAGTAAATGCAGAAAAGTAAACATTAAAATAAAAAGAAATCATTCTTCTGAGAGAAGAAACTTATCCGGCATGCACATAATCGACTCCTCACAAACTTAAACTTACCGACCAGTTATACTCAACCTACAATACTCCTCAATATCACCCAACATCGCTCACAACAGTGTTCATCTATGACACACTGAGCTGAGAGAACAATCGTGTTTCCATCGTCGGCACACTCGCACTCGACTCAAGATACAGAGGCATTAAGCTCGACGCCTTTACAGATTATTAGCTCTAAATCTATCTCTAGCATCCTGAAACTATCAGATAATCATCCCTAATCAAAGTTTGCGATGTTTATCTCTAACACAACTCAAACCCCGCGCATAAAGAAAAAATCAAGGACATTACCAATAAAGATTTGTAAAGCAAGTTTCATACAACGCCATGGGCGACAAATATACATGAGTTCAGAACAGATACATATACACAACCCAACAAAGAAGAAAATAAATGAACCAAACATCTCGCGGATTGTTAGAGCCGATCGACGATCAATCCACTCCGGTTCATCCGTGTGCAAGATTCCAAGTTGTTTTCTAGCTAATCCTACCAAAGGATGAGGTTGATGAAGTTGGGAGAGCAAAAATCACCCCCAAACAACATAACCTAACAAAAATGAAGTAAAATGAACTAAATACAAAATTTTGTCTCAGACGCACCGCCCGGCGGAGCACTTTATTACTCTCACACCAGCTGTGTACTTGGACAGCCTGACAACAAATATCTAGTTTCGCCCCGGCAGCAAAAACATCGCCCGACGAAAGCTCAAAAACTTGGAATGCTACTGGAATTTCCTTATTATCTTACGCCCCTACTTCGCCCAGCGAAAGGCAGTATCGCCCGGAGGAAAAAGCACCGCTCGACGGAGCATGACAATCAACAATTCTTCTGGTGTAACTCGCCCGGCGAAAGGTAGTATCGCCCAACGACACTAGCTTCGCCCAGCGAAATCAGGCTGACTGCACTTCTTTATTTTGGATTCCAGCTTCTATGCAATGGCTTTTTTCTTTGCCTTCTTCCTTTTATTGATCTAAATGGCACATCCTGGAGCTTTTATTACTTATTGCTCCAACAATGCTTAATTACCTACAAAATGAATGGAAAACTATTAATCGTTAAACAAATGAATCAAAAACACAAGTATACACTAACTAATGTATTTATACACAAATCGGGGTTTATTCGAACGATATTTACCAAAAAGTATCGATAAGTGCAACAAAACTTATATATAAAAATAGTTACATTTTGCACTTATCAAACTCTCCGCAACTTAAACTTGTTTATCCGCAAACAAGAATCAAGCAAACTTAAAAACACAAAAGCAATAACCAAAGAATCACGAATCAACAGGTTTTGAAAAACGGAAACAAATGTATGGTTCAAATAAAAAACGGTACACACAAAGTAAATACTTACCTCTAAACTACGACGATAACAAAGTCACGAAACAAAAGCAAAATACAAAAATCATGCCAAACATCCTAAAACAACACAAGTTCCAAAGTGAATCACACCTAGCAAAAACAATCATCGGTAGATGAAAAAACATAAAATAAGGTATTTATCACTCACACAACAATCATGCAAACAATAGACTAAATTATGCAACCATTCAAAAATTCACATTGAACATACAAAGGTAAGAATCACAAGGGCTTTCAAGGTTGTAGCGTGGTCGGGTAAACAAACAAGGGGCAATTTCGAAAGGTAATTGAAACAAAAACATGCCTAAACCTAAGGGAGTGATCAACTCACAAAGACTGAAACACAAAATTCCAATCAACTTCTTCCAAAATCCCAAGTGTTACACAAAACACAATACTTATTTAGCACAATTATTTGAACTCTTTTTGTTTCTTTTCTCAAGGGTTTTCTTTTTCTCTTTTTTTTTTCTTTTTTATTTTCTTTTCTTTTTCATATTTTTCTCTTTTTTTCTTTTCTTTTTCAACCTCATAGAAACCAACCAATGAGTAAACAATTATTCTTTCCCCAACTTGAATTCAACCACATCATCATGTGAATACTCCCTACTTTCTAAGGCAAGGTAAAAATTCATACAACAACACAAAGTTGAGGGTTAAAGAAAAAATAATCAATCAAAATCCATACAAAAAGTAAATTTGACACTCATAAACAAGCATCAAACTCAAACAACATGGATAATGACCAAAGGCTCAAAGGGGTTACAAATGATCACACACTCATAAGGTGAATTGACTATTCGACTAGGTAGTTGTGCTCAAAATGAAACAAAATGCCTTGATCACTTTCATGCTTTCATATAATTAACACAAATAAAAGATTAAGCATAATAAAATCTAGTTAAAACAAGAATGTTGGTACTCCGTGCATATATGAACAATAGAAGGCTTCCTCACAAAAAGGGTGAGAACTAAAGTGATTCACATATGAACAAGTATAAAAAAGAATGAATGGCATACAAGTTGTAAAAAGCCTAAGTATCATGAATATGCTAAGGTCAGAAAGCGATAAACACATACCTTGGACGCGTACCAAACTTTAAACACTATCATTACCACGCATTCGCAAGTTGAAACGATAAAAAATGGACAAACACCTCATGCGACTTCAAATAGTCGGACCAAAATTGGAGTCCAAATAACAAACAAAAACATTAAAAAGACCGGGTGAAAATGGATTAAACAAGTTGTAAAGTGAAGATTTAAAAATTTTACGAACAATCTGAGTACAACTTGTTTAATGAATGTTCACCATACTACCTAAGTAAAAATGAAAAAGTAATAATGAAACAAACAAAAAACAAAAGAAAACATGCTTGTTTTACGTCGTACGCTCGACGCCTTTACTGTGCTTAGCTAGTAACTTCCTTCCTTCATGCCATAGTGATGCCTCACCGCGCAAACCAAAAGCAAGTGTCCTAACCAAACACTTAAACAAATGTTAATCTACAAGTAACAGTATAACAAGTGAAAATCTACAATATATACTATATCTACAAAACTCAAAAACAAAGAAACTATCACAATGCGATTCAATATCAAAACTGATCCCCGGCAACGACGCCATTTTGTTGGAGCGGTAAAGCGGCAAACAAAAATATTTATTTTCGGAAGAATTCCCTCCGAGATTTATGTCGTGTCCACAGAGATCGGTTCGAGGGAAAGAATACCGTTCGACAATCTCTCGTGTTTATGAGTTTGGATTAAATTGGTTTAAAGTAAATGCAGAAAAGTAAACATTAAAATAAAAAGAAATCATTCTTCAGAGAGAAGAAACTTATCCGGCATGCACATAATCGACTCCTCACAAACTTAAACTTACCGACCAGTTATACTCAACCTACAATACTCCTCAATATCACCCAACATCGCTCACAACAGTGTTCATCTATGACACACTGAGCTGAGAGAACAACCGTGTTTCCATCGTCGGCACTCTCGCACTCGACTCAAGATACAGAGGCCTTAAGCTTCGACGCCTTTACAGATTATTAGCTCTAAATCTATCACTAGCATCCTGAAACTAACAGATAATCATCCCTAATCAAAGTTTGCGATGTTTATCTCTAACACAACTCAAACCCCGCGCATAAAGAAAAAATCAAGGACAATTACCAATAAAGATTTGTAAAGAAAATTTCATACAACACCATGGGCGACAAATATACATGAGTTCACAACAAATACATATACACAACCCAACAAAGAAGAAAATAAATGAACTAAACATCTCGCGGATTGTTAGAGCCGATCGACGATCAATCCACTCCGGTTCATCCGTGGGCAAGATTCCAAGTTGTTTTCTAGCTAATCCTACCAAATGATGAGGTTGATGAAGTTGGGAGAGTAAAAATCACCCCCAAACAACATAACCTAACAAAAATGAAGTAAAATGAAATAAATACAAAATTTTGTCTCTGACGCACCGCCCGGCGGAGCACTTTATTACTCTCACACCAGCTGTGTACTTGGACAGCCTGACAACAAATATCTAGTTTCGCTCGGCAGCAAAAGCATCGCCCGACGAAAGCTCAAAAACTTGGAATGCTACTGGAATTTCCTTATTATGTTACGCCCCTACTTCGCCCAGCGAAAGGCAGTATCGCCCGGCGGAAAAAGCACCGCTCGACGGAGCATGACAGTTAGCAATTCTTCTGGTGTAACTCGCCCGGCGAAAGGTAGTATCGCCCAGCGACACTAGCTTCGCCCAGCGAAATCAGGCTGACTGCACTTCTTTATTTTGGATTCCAGCTTCTATGCAATGGCTTTCTTTCTTTGCCTTCTTCCTTTTATTGATCTAAATGGCACATCCTGGAGCTTTTATTACTCATTGCTCCAACAATGCTTAATTACCTACAAAATGAATGGAAAACTATTAATCGTTAAACAAATGAATCAAAAACACAAGTATACACTAACTAATGTATTTATACACAAATCGGGGTTTATTCGAACGATATTAACCAAAAAGTATCGATAAGTGCAACAAAACTTATATATAAAAATAGTTACATTTTGCACTTATCAAACTCTCCGCAACTTAAACTTGTTTATCCGCAAACAAGAATCAAGCAAACTTAAAAACACAAAAGCAATAACCAAAGAATCACGAATCAACAGGTTTTGAAAAATGGAAACAAATGTATGGTTCAAATAAAACACGGTACACACAAAGTAAATACTTACCACTAAACTACGACGATAACAAAGTCACGAAACAAAAGCAAAATACAAAAATCATGCCAAACATCCTAAAACAACACAAGTTCCAAAGTGAATCACACCTAGCAAAAACAATCATCGGTAGATGAAAAACATAAAATAAGGTATTTATCACTCACACAACAATCATGCAAACAATAGACTAAATTATGCAAGCATTCAAAAATTCACATTGAACTTACAAAGGTAAGAATCACAAGGGCTTTCAAGGTTGTAGCGTGGCCGGGTAAACAAACAAGGGTCAATTTCGAAAGGTAATTGAAACAAAAACTTGCCTAAACCTAAGGGAGTGATCAACTCACAAAGACTTAAACACAAAATTCCAATCAACTTCTTCCAAAATCCCAAGTGTTACACAAAACACAATACTTATTTAGCACAATTATTTGAACTCTTTTTGTTTCTTTTCTCAAGGGTTTTCTTTTTCTCTTTTTTTTTTTCTTTTTTCTTTTCTTTTCTTTTTCATATTTTTCTCTTTTTTTCTTTTCTTTTTCATGCTCATAGAAACCAACCAATGAGTAAACAATCATTCTTTCCCCAACTTGAATTCAACCACATCATCATGTGAATACTCCCTACTTTCTAAGGCAAGGTAAAAATTCATACAACAACACAAAGTTGAGGGTTCAAGAAAAAATAATCAATCAAAATCCATACAAAAAATAAATTTGACACTCATAAACAAGCATCAAACTCAAACAACATGGATAATGACCAAAGGCTCAAAGGGGTTACAAATAATCACACACTCATAAGGTGATTTGACTATTCGACTAGGTAGTTGTGCTCAAAATGAAACAAAATGCCTTGATCACTTTCATGCTTTCATATAATTAACACAAATAAAAGATTAAGCATAATAAAATCTAGTTAAAACAAGAATGTTGGTACTCCGTGCATATATGAACAATAGAAGGCTTCCTCACAAAAAGGGTGAGAACTAAAGTGATTCACATATGAACAAGTATAAAAAAGAATGAATGACATATAAGTTGTAAAAAGCCAAAGTATCATGAATATGCTAAAGTCAGAAAGTGATAAACACATACCTTGGACGCGTACCAAACTTTAAACACTATCATTACCACGCATTCGCAAGTTGAAACGATAAAAATGGACAAACAACTCATGCGACTTCAAATAGTCGGACCAAAATTGGAGTCCAAATAACAAACAAAAACATTAAAAAGACCGGGTGAAAATGGATTAAACAAGTTGTAAAGTGAAGATTTAAAATTTTTACGAACAATCCGAGTACAACTTGTTTAATGAATGTTCACCATACTACCTAAGTAATAATGAAACAAACAAAAAACAAAAGAAAACATGCTTGTTTTACGTCGTAAGCTCGACGCCTTTACTGTGCTTAGCTAGTAACTTCCTTCCTTCATGCCATAGTGATGCCTCACCGCGCAAACCAAAAGCAAGTGTCCTAACCAAACACTTAAACAAATGTTAATCTACAAGTAACAGTATAACAAGTTAAAATATACAATATATACTATATCTACAAAACTCAAAAACAAAGAAACTATCACAATGCGATTCAATATCAAAATTGATCCCCGGCAACGGCGCCATTTTGTTGGAGCGGTAAAGCGGCAAGCAAAAATATCTATTTTCAGAAGAATTCCCTCCGAGATTTATGTCGTGTCCACAGAGATCGGTTCGAGGGAAAGAATACCGTTCGACAATCTCTCGTGTTTATGAGTTTGGATTAAATTGGTTTAAAGTAAATGCAGAAAAGTAAACATTAAAATAAAAAGAAATCATTCTTCAGAGAGAAGAAACTTATCCGGCATGCACATAATCGAATCCTCACAAACTTAAACTTACCGACCAGTTATACTCAACCTACAATACTCCTCAATATCACCCAACATCGCTCACAACAGTGTTCATCTATGACACACTGAGCTGAGAGAACAACCGTGTTTCCATCGTCGGCACTCTCGCACTCGACTCAAGATACATAGGCATTAAGCTTCGACGCCTTTACAGATTATTAGCTCTAAATCTATCTCTAGCATCCTGAAACTAACAGATAATCATCCCTAATCAAAGTTTGCGATGTTTATCTCTAACACAACTCAAACCCCGCGCATAAAGAAAAAATCAAGGACAATTACCAATAAAGATTTGTAAAGCAAGTTTCATACAACACCATGGGCGACAAATATACATGAGTTCAGAACAAATACATATACACAAAACAACAAAGAAGAAAATAAATGAACCAAACATCTCGCGGATTGTTAGAGCCGATCGACGATCAATCCACTCCGGTTCTTCCGTGTGCAAGATTCCAAGTTGTTTTCTAGCTAATCCTACCAAAGGATGAGGTTGATGAAGTTGGGAGAGTAAAAATCACCCCCAAACAACATAACCTAACAAAAATGAAGTAAAATGAACTAAATACAAAATTTTGTCTCAGACGCACCGCCCGACGGAGCACTTTATTACTCTCACACCAGTTGTGTACTTGGACAGCCTGACAACAAATATCTAGTTTCGCCCAGCAGCAAAAGCATCGCCCGACGAATGCTCAAAAACTTGGAATGCTACTGGAATTTCCTTATTATGTTACGCCCCTACTTCGCCCAGCGAAATCAGGCTGACTGCACTTCTTTATTTTGGATTCCAGCTTCTATGCAATGGCTTTCTTTCTTTGCCTTCTTCCTTTTATTGATCTAAATGGCACATCCTGGAGCTTTTATTACTCATTGCTCCAACAATGCTTAATTACCTACAAAATGAATTGAAAACTATTAATCGTTAAATAAATGAATCAAAAACACAAGTATACACTAACTAATGTATTTATACACAAATCGGGGTTTATTCGAACGATATTAACCAAAAAGTATCGATAAGTGCAACAAAACTTATATATAAAAATAGTTACATTTTGCACTTATCAAACTCTCCGCAACTTAAACTTGTTTATCCGCAAACAAGAATCAAGCAAACTTAAAAACACAAAAGCAATAACCAAAGAATCACGAATCAACAGGTTTTGAAAAATGGAAACAAATGTATGGTTCAAATAAAAAACGGTACACACAAAGTAAATACTTACCACTAAACTACGACGATAACAAAGTCACGAAACAAAAGCAAAATACAAAAATCATGCCAAACATCCTAAAACAACACAAGTTCCAAAGTGAATCACACCTAGCAAAAATAATCATCGGTAGATGAAAAACATAAAATAAGGTATTTATCACTCACACAACAATCATGCAAACAATAGACTAAATTATGCAAGCATTCAAAAATTCACATTGAACATACAAAGGTAAGAATCACAAGGGCTTTCAAGGTTGTAGCGTGGTCGGGTAAACAAACAAGGGGCAATTTCGAAAGGTAATTGAAACAAAAACTTGCCTAAACCTAAGGGAGTGATCAACTCACAAAGACTTAAACACAAAATTCCAATCAACTTCTTCCAAAATCCCAAGTGTTACACAAAACACAATACTTATTTAGCACAATTATTTGAACTCTTTTTGTTTCTTTTCTCAAGGGTTTTCTTTTTCTCTTTTTTTTTTTCTTTTTTCTTTTCTTTTCTTTTTCATATTTTTCTCTTTTTTTCTTTTCTTTTTCATGCTCATAGAAACCAACCAATGAGTAAACAATCATTCTTTCCCCAACTTGAATTCAACCACATCATCATGTGAATACTCCCTACTTTCTAAGGCAAGGTAAAAATTCATACAACAACACAAAGTTGAGGGTTCAAGAAAAAATAATCAATCAAAATCCATACAAAAAGTAAATTTGACACTCATAAACAAGCATCAAACTCAAACAATATGGATAATGACCAAAGGCTCAAAGGGGTTACAAATGATCACACACTCATAAGGTGAATTGACTATTCGACTAGGTAGTTGTGCTCAAAATGAAACAAAATGCCTTGATCACTTTCATGCTTTCATATAATTAACACAAATAAAAGATTAAGCATAATAAAATCTAGTTAAAACAAGAATGTTGGTACTCCGTGCATATATGAACAATAGAAGGCTTCCTCACAAAAAGGGTGAGAACTAAAGTGATTCACATATGAACAAGTATAAAAAAGAATGAATGGCATATAAGTTGTAAAAAGCCTAAGTATCATGAATATGCTAAATTCAGAAAGCGATAAACACATACCTTGGACGCGTACCAAACTTTAAACACTATCATTACCACGCATTCGCAAGTTGAAACGATAAAAAATGGACAAACACCTCATGCGACTTCAAATAGTCGGACCAAAATTGGAGTCCAAATAACAAACAAAAACATTAAAAAGACCGGGTGAAAATGGATTAAACAAGTTGTAAAGTGAAGATTTAACAATTTTACGAACAATCAGAGTACAACTTGTTTAATGAATGTTCACCATACTACCTAAGTAAAAATGAAACAAACAAAAAACAAAAGAAAACATGCTTGTTTTACGTCGTAAGCTCGACGCCTTTACTGTGCTTAGCTAGTAACTTCCTTCCTTCATGCCATAGTGATGCCTCACCGCGCAAACCAAAAGCAAGTGTCCTAACCAAACACTTAAACAAATGTTAATCTACAAGTAACAGTATAACAAGTGAAAATATACAATATATACTATATCTACAAAACTCAAAAACAAAGAAACTATCACAATGCGATTCAATATCAAAACTGATCCCCAACAACGGCGCCATTTTGTTGGAGCGGTAAAGCGGCAAGCAAAAATATTTATTTGCGGAAGAATTCCCTCCGAGATTTATGTCGTGCCCACAGAGATCGGTTCGAGGGAAAGAATACCGTTCGACAATCTCTCGTGTTTATGAGTTTAGATTAAATTGGTTTAAAGTAAATGCAGAAAAGTAAACATTAAAATAAAAAGAAATCATTCTTCAGAGAGAAGAAACTTATCCGGCATGCACATAATCGACTCCTCACAAACTTAAACTTACCGACCAGTTATACTCAACCTACAATACTCCTCAATATCACCCAACATCGCTCACAACAGTGTTCATCTATGACACACTGAGCTGAGAGAACAACCGTGTTTCCATCGTCGGCACTCTCGCACTCGACTCAAGATACAGAGGCATTAAGCTTCGACGCCTTTACAGATTATTAGCTCTAAATCTATCTCTAGCATCCTGAAACTAACAGATAATCATCCCTAATCAAAGTTTGCGATGTTTATCTCTAACACAACTCAAACCCCGCGCATAAAGAAAAAATCAAGGACAATTACCAATAAAGATTTGTAAAGCAAGTTTCATACAACACCATGGGCGACAAATATACATGAGTTCAGAACAAATACATATACACAACCCAACAAAGAAGAAAATAAATGAACCAAACATCTCGCGGATTGTTAGAGCCGATCGACGATCAATCCACTCCGGTTCATCCGTGTGCAAGATTCCAAGTTGTTTTCTAGCTAATCCTACCAAAGGATGAGGTTGATGAAGTTGGGAGAGTAAAAATCACCCCCAAACAACATAACCTAAAAAAAATGAAGTAAAATGAACTAAATACAAAATTTTGTCTCAGACGCACCGCCCGGGGGAGCACTTTATTACTCTCACACCAGCTGTGTACTTGGACAGCCTGACAACAAATATCTAGTTTCGCCCGGCAGCAAAAGCATCGCCCGACGAAAGCTCAAAAACTTGGAATGCTACTGGAATTTCCTTATTATGTTACGCCCCTACTTCGTCCAGCGAAAGGCAGTATCGCCCGGCGGAAAAAGCACCGCTCGACGGAGCATGACAGTTAGCAATTCTTCTGGTGTAACTCGCCCGGCGAAAGGTAGTATCGCCCAGCGACACTAGCTTCGCCCAGCGAAATCAGGCTGACTGCACTTCTTTATTTTGGATTCCAGCTTCTATGCAATGGCTTTCTTTCTTTGCCTTCTTCCTTTTATTGATCTAAATGGCACATCCTGGAGCTTTTATTACTCATTGTTCCAACAATGCTTAATTACCTACAAAATGAATGGAAAACTATTAATCGTTAAACAAATGAATCAAAAAGACAAGTATACACTAACTAATGTATTTATACACAAATCGGGGTTTATTCGAACGATATTAACCAAAAAGTATCGATAAGTGCAACAAAACTTATATATAAAAATAGTTACATTTTGCACTTATCAAACTCTCCGCAACTTAAACTTGTTTATCCGCAAACAAGAATCAAGCAAACTTAAAAACACAAAAGCAATAACCAAAGAATCACGAATCAACAGGTTTTGAAAAACTGAAACAAATGTATGGTTCAAATAAAAAATGGTACACACAAAGTAAATACTTACCACTAAACTACGACGACAACGAAGTCATGAAACAAAAGCAAAATACAAAAATCATGCCAAACATCCTAAAACAACACAAGTTCCAAAGTGAATCACACCTAGCAAAAACAATCATCGGTAGATGAAAAACATAAAATAAGGTATTTATCACTCACACAACAATCATGCAAACAATAGACTAAATTATGCAACCATTCAAAAATTCACATTGAACATACAAAGGTAAGAATCACAAGGGCTTTCAAGGTTGTAGCGTGGTCGGGTAAACAAACAAGGGGCAATTTCGAAAGGTAATTGAAACAAAAACTTGCCTAAACCTAAGGGAGTGATAAACTCACAAAGACTTAAACACAAAATTCCAATCAACTTCTTCCAAAATCCCAAGTGTTACACAAAACACAATACTTATTCAACACAATTATTTGAACTCTTTTTGTTTCTTTTCTCAAGGGTTTTCTTTTTCTCTTTTTTTTTTCTTTTTTCTTTTCTTTTCTTTTTCATATTTTTCTCTTTTTTTCTTTTCTTTTTCAACCTCATAGAAACCAACCAATGAGTAAATAATCATTCTTTCCCCAACTTGAATTCAACCACATCATCATGTGAATACTCCCTAGTTTCTAAGGCAAGGTAAAAATTCATACAACAACACAAAGTTGAGGGTTCAAGAAAAAATAATCAATCAAAATCCATACAAAAAGTAAATTTGACACTCATAAACAAGCATCAAACTTAAATAACATGGATAATGACCAAAGGCTCAAAGGGGTTACAAATGATCACACACTCATAAGGTGAATTGACTATTCGACTAGGTAGTTGTGCTCAAAATGAAACAAAATGCCTTGATCACTTTCATGCTTTCATATAATTAACACAAATAAAAGATTAAGCATAATAAAATCTAGTTAAAACAAGAATGTTGGTACTCCGTGCATATATGAACAATAGAAGGCTTCCTCACAAAAAGGGTGAGAACTAAAGTGATTCACATATGAACAAGTATAAAAAAGAATGAATGGCATATAAGTTGTAAAAAGCCTAAGTATCATGAATATGCTAAAGTCAGAAAGCGATAAACACATACCTTGGACGCGTACCAAACTTTAAACACTATCATTACCATGCATTCGCAAGTTGAAACGATAAAAAATAGACAAACACCTCATGCGACTTCTAATAGTCGGACCAAAATTGGAGTCCAAATAACAAACAAAAACATTAAAAAGACCGGGTGAAAATGGATTAAACAACTTGTAAAGTGAAGATTTTAGAATTTTACGAACAATCCGAGTACAACTTGTTTAATGAATGTTCACCATACTACCTAAGTAAAAATGAAAAAGTAATAATGAAACAAACAAAAAACAAAAGAAAACATGCTTGTTTTACGTCGTAAGCTCGACGCCTTTACTGTGCTTAGCTAGTAACTTCCTTCCTTCATGCCATAGTGATGCCTCACCGCACAAACCAAAAGCAAGTGTCCTAACCAAACACTTAAACAAACGTTAATCTACAAGTAACAGTATAACACGTGAAAATATACAATATATACTATATCTATAAAACTCAAAAACAAAGAAACTATCACAATGCGATTCAATATCAAAACTGATCCCCTGCAACGACGCCATTTTGTTGGAGCGGTAAAGCGGCAAGCAAAAATATTTATTTTCGGAAGAATTCCCTCCGAGATTTATGTCGTGTCCACAGAGATCGGTTCGAGGGAAATAATACCGTTCGACAATCTCTCGTGTTTATGAGTTTGGATTAAATTGGTTTAAAGTAAATGCAGAAAAGTAAACATTAAAATAAAAAGAAATCATTCTTCAGAGAGAAGAAACGTATCCGGCATCCGCATAATCAACTCCTCACAAACTTAAACTTAACGACCAGTTATACTCAAACTACAATACTCCTCAACATCACCCAACATCGCTCACAACAGTGTTCATCTCTGACACACTGAGCTGAGAGAACAACCGTGTTTCCATCGTCAACACTCTCGCATCGACTCAAGATATAGAGGCATTAAGCTTCGACGCCTTTACAGATTATTAGCTCTAAATCTATCTCTAGCATCCTGAAACTAACAGATAATCTTCCCTAATCAAAGTTTGCGATGTTTATCTCTAACACAACTCAAACCCCGCGCATAAAGCAAAAATCAAGGACAATTGCCAATAAAGATTTGTAAAGCAAGTTTCATACAACGCCATGGGTGACAAATATACATGAGTTCAGAACAAATACATATACACAACCCAACAAAGAAGAAAAGAAATGAACCAAACATCTCGCGGATTGTTAGAGCCGATCGACGATCAATCCACTCCGGTTCATCCGTGTGCAAGATTCCAAGTTGTTTTCTAGCTAAGCCTACCAAAGGATGAGGCTGATGAAGTTGGGAGAGCAAAAATCACCCCCCAAACAACATAACCTAACAAAAATGAAGTAAAATGAACTAAATACAAAATTCTGTCTCAGACGCACCGCCCGGTGGAGCACTTTATTACTCTCACACCAGCTGCGTACTTGGACAGCCTGACAACAAATATCTAGTTTCGCCCGACAACAAAAGCCTCGCCCGACGAAAGCTCAAAAACTTGGAATGCTACTGGAATTTCCTTATTATCTTATGCCTCTACTTCGCCCAACAAAAGGAAGTATCGCCCGGCGGAAAAAGCACCACTCGACGGAGCATGACAGTCAACAATTCTTCTGGTGTAACTCGCCCGGCGAAAGGTAGTATCGCCCGGCGACACTAGCTTCGCCCAGCGAAATCAGGCTGACTGCATTTCTTTATTTTGGATTCCAGCTTCTATGCAATGGCTTTCTTTCTTTGCCTTCTTCCTTTTATTGATCAAAATGGCACATCTTGGAGCTTTTATTACTCATTGCTCCAACAATGCTTAATTACCTACAAAATGAATGGAAAACTATTAATCGTTACACAAATGAATAAAAAACACAAGTATACACTAACTAATGTATTTATACACAAATCGGGGTTTATTCGAACGATATTAACCAAAAAGTATCGATAAGTACAACAAAACTTATATACAAAAATAGTTACGTTTTGCACTTATCAAACTCTCCGTAACTTAAACTTGTTTATCCGCAAACAAGAATCAAGCAAACTTAAAAATACAAAAGCAATAACCAAAGAATCATGAATCAACAGGTTTTGAAAAACGGAAACAAATGCATGGTTCAAATGAAAAATGGTACACACTAAGTAAATAATTACCACTAAACTACGACGATAACAAAGTCACGAAACAAAAGTAAAATACAAAAATCATGCCAAACATCCTAAAACAACACAAGTTCTAAAGTGAATCACACCTAGCAAAAACAATCATCGGTAGATGAAAAACACAAAATAAGGTATTTTTCACTCACACAACAATCATGCAAACAATAGACTAAATTATGCAACCATCCAAAAATTCACATTGAACATACAAAGGTAAGAATCACAAGGGCTTTCAAGGAAGTAGCGTGGTCGGGTAAACAAACAAGGGGCAATTTCTAAAGGTAATTGAAACAAAAACTTGCCTAAACCTAAGATGGTTGATGCTTGTGTTCAGCAGGTGGCTTGACATGAGGGTGCGCTCTTGAAGACATGAAGATGCATCTTATGTTTTCCATTCATCAGCGAGGTGTTCTATGGAGGAGCACTGGTTACCTTAGATAGGGGGAGTTGCTCATTGATTTAAGATGTTTTACTGCGAGGGTGCAGTTGGAGTTCCAGTTTGCATTGTGCGTCAAGCAAGCTTTGATTATGTGTCCATCCTGGGAGGATGAGATGTCAAGAAGGATGTCTTGACATTCTTGTATTGTTGCAAGTTGTGGGAGACTTGGCAGTGCAAGTTAAATGGTTATTATTGGATGCTTAAGAATCATTGATTGAGTCTAGAGGAATTTATTTTTCTCTGCAGACTGTGATCACAATTATATGAAGAAATCTCTGTAATGTCAAATCAGAAGAAGAATCTGGGAAGAATAGACAATGTCTGACATAATGTCAGGACATTGTTATAAAACATGTATGCATGTAATGGGTTCTTTGGTCGGCATTCTTAAAAGGAGAAACAGTCAAAGCAGTCTTGGTCAGTGCGCTACTAGTGGAGTGATTGCCTTCGATTAATGATCCTTTGAATTGACTAGCGTTATTTTCTGCGGTCTGTTACTTCCTAAGGAAATTGGTCGGCTATAAATAGGATTGCTTTGATCTTCTTTAGTCTCAGTACTCTCTCTTTGGGCAGGTGACAGATGGGGTTTTTCAAAATCTGGGTATGTTGCGTCTGGGTTTGGAGCTGTCTTGGTCACTTTTGCCAAGTTTTGGCTAAAAAGGGGGAAAATGGTTTTCTAATGCTGTTTGGGATTGGGTACATTCCTGCAGTTGTTTTGCAAGAATTTAGGTTAATATGTTCTGACATCTTAATAATCTTATTTTCCTTGTGTCTTGTGATCTGAGTTGTGAAGCAGGTTGTGTCTTGTGACCTGAGTTACGCAATCTTTGCTCTCAGTGTTACGAAGCCTACAACTGCTGTTTCTTTTCTGGAGGAGTCTTCTGGTTCTCAAAATCTCCCTTGAAAGAAGGGGGAATATGTTAAGGGGGAGACTCTCTCAGACCTTAGCTCCAATCAATTCTCAAGATGAGTCTTGATGTAGGAGTCTTGCTGATTGCAGAAAGCAGAAGAAAATGTTTTAGCCAAAATTTGTCAAAAGGGGGAGATTGAAAGCACTTGTTGTTTGACTAAATTTTGCTAAAACATTCTGATAATATAATTGAAGAATCTGCAGAAGAAAAAGACGACGAAGGAGATGTTCCAGCATGGTGACTCGACATATTGACTGACTTACTAAGTTAGCAGGTTTTAATCTGTTGCAAGAATTAAGGAACGAATCAAGGAATCACAGGATCAAAGATAGAAAGCCCAACAGAAGACTATTTAAGAAGACTTAGACCTAGGGTTTTGATATCGAATGTACCTTTTGTATCACTTGTAACTTTGTAACCTAATTCTCTTGTGTTGAATAAGGGTTTAGGGTTTGAGAGTCGTCGGCTCTATTAGGAGTTGTAAGTCTCCACTCTGTAATATGGGATGCAGAGTGGAAGGCATAGGTACAGGGACATAACCAGAAGCCTGTAGGTAATGGTTATTGTATTATTCTTGGATGAAACTTTGAAGCAAGTCCAAGATAACTTGGAGGTCAAGAAACCGTGACACAGATTCTGTATTGGCAGAAGACAAAGATATCACAGGTTGTGATTAGGATGTGAATAGGTCTCTCATATCAGGTTTGTAAACGTTTGAGTTTAGCCTTGATAAAGATGTTCATTGGGTAGATGTTAGGTATAAAGTTGTAAACGGGGGAGTTTAACTTTGTAGCAGTTCTACAGATAGTGAAGTCTTCGTCCTGGATTGGTATCCCCCGGATGTAGGTGAATTACACCGAACTGGGTCAACACATACTGTCTTATTTAACATTATGTAATTTACAGTTTTGTTATTGTTCTTGACTGACATGTTGGATCAGATGTCGTGACATCTGTGATTGTGCAGTTTTGATATTCAAGGTATCAGTCTGCTGTTGTACTTCTGAGTTTAAATGATTATGTAGCACAATGTCTTGACATGTGTTAGGACATCTGCTGTCTGGATAGGCCAGAATTTTAGGTTTGAACATATAATGGAGAGGAACTGCCCGATAGCGTACTAGAGACCAGTAATACGTATGCTTCAAGTAGTCGATCATTGATGGAACATGGGGAAAACATTAATCTGATCAGTGAGATGGTGGGCGATGCTTTTGGTGTGAATGTGACCTATGACGAACCTGAAGATTTTGACGGGGAAGAGTTGCTGAATGAGGAAGCTCAAAGATTTTATCAGTTGTTGAATGAGATGAATACACCGTTGTTTGAGGGGTCATCGGACTCAAAGTTATCAATGTGTGTGAGATTATTGACTGCCAAGTCAAATTGGAATGTTCTTGATCAGTGTTTGGAATTCTTTGCAAAAATGATGCTCGATTCGACTTCTACGAAAGACAACTTGCCTACAAGTTTTAATGATGCAAAGAGGTTGGTGTCGAAGTTGGGTTTAGAAGTAAGAAATATTGACTGTTGCATTAGTGGTTTCATGTTGTTTTATGACAATGAGTTTGGTACTAATGATGGAGCGTTGGAGGAATGTAAGTTCTGTAAGAGTCCAAGATATAAAGTTCGTAGTAAAGCCATTGGCCGTAAGCAAAAACGTGTAGCAGTGAAGTCCATGTTTTATCTTTCGATAATACCAAGGTTGAAAACAATGTTTGCTTCAATGCACACTGCAATTCAAATGACATGGCATCATACAAACAAAATAAGTTCAGGCACTATGCGACATCCATCTGATGGCGAGGCATAGAAGCACTTTGATCGCATACATACCGATTTTGCCGCCGAACCTAGAAATGTGAGGCTTGGATTATGCTCTGATGGTTTTACTCCATATGTCCAAGCGTCTGGAAGTGGGTATTCTTGTTGGCCAGTTATTGTAATCCCTTACAACCTCCCTCCTGGATGTGCATGACAAAACCATACATGTTTTTGACCTGCCTCATTCCAGGACCGTCGAGTCCAAAAGCCAGAATTGATGTGTACTTACAACCTTTAATTGATGATTTGAAGAGGTTGTGGATTGGAGAATGGACTTATAATATATCAAGTAAACAAAACTTTACTATGCGAGCTGCCTTGATGTTGACTATTAACGACTTTCCAGCATATGGCATGTTGTCCGGATGGGGTACGCATGGCAAAATGGGATGTCCGCATTGCATGGGGAACACCAAGGCGTTTATGTTGGAAAAAGGGGGGAAAAGTTCATAGTTTGACTGCCACCGTAGATTTCTACCAAGAAATCCCCCCTATAGAAGAAACAAGACCGATTTCAAAAAATATGAATGAGTAACAGATTTGCCTCCGCCTCGATTGTCACCAGGTGAAGTATGGAACCAAATTTGTGAACTACCAAAATTCACATATATTGGTAAAGCATGTAGAATTCAAGGATATGGGGTCACACACAATTGGACAAAAAAAGTATATTTTGGGACCTCCCATATTGGAAAGATAATTTGTTGCGCCATAATCTTGATGTTATGCATATTGAGAAGAATTTTTTTGATAATGTATTTAACACAGTGATGGATGATAAAGACAAAACTAAAGATAATGAGAAGGCTAGACTAGACATGAAAATTTGGTGTAATCGAAAAGAGTTGGAGTTGAAGCGTCAACCAAATGGAAAATTGTTAAAACCCAAGGCAAATTACAGTCTAACTTCCCAAGAAGCTAAAGCGGTTTGTCGATGGTTAAAAGAATTGAGAATGCCCAATGGTTATGCTTCAAATTTGGCAAGGTGTGCCGACGTTAACACTGGGAAGTTGCATGGTATGAAAAGTCATGATTGCCATGTTTTTATGGAACGGTTGCTTCCAATTGCGTTCGGTTCACTACCCAATCATGTGCTTAATCCACTAATTGAAATTAATCAATTTTTTAGAGATATTTGTGCGTCAGCTTTAAGAGTGGATGACATCGTTAAGTTGGACCGAAAAATTCCAGTCATTCTCTGTAAGTTAGAACAAGTATTTCCGCTTGGTTTTTTTGACTCTATGGAACATCTACCTGTGCATCTTGCATATGAAGCTTTTCTTGGCGGCCCTGTTCAATATAGGTGGATGTATCCCTTTGAAAGATTCATGGGTGATTCAAAGCAATCGGTGAAAAATAAAGCTAAAGTTGAAGGAACAATATGTGCGCATTACTTGCATCGAGAAACATCTCATTTTTGCAGTCACTATTTCAATCACTTGATGTTAACTCCAAGAATCATAAGGAATCATTTAAATGTTAATGAAAGAAGTCAATTTACCTTATCAGTCTTCGGGCTTCCTGGTCGTCCCTCTGGAAAGAAGGGTGTGCATTGGCTGACTCAAAAAGAAATGCAATCTGCACATGTTCATGTCTTAATTAACTACGTTGAAGTTAAACCATATCTTGAGTAAGTATATCCCAACTGTTTAATATTATTTACCGTATGAATACAAAACTTATTACCTTGAAACTTATAATGTGTGTCTTTATAGGGAATTTAACATCTCCTACTTTCATAGCATCGGTGTACAAGCAACCTACGGTCACATACATGCTCATTTTCTAGCATGGTTCAAGGAGAAATTGTCATGCATTGTTGCACCGACTCAAGAAATACTCCATTTGAGAAACTTACCTGAAAGCCCTATTCAAAGCGCAAATGAATGGCACACATACTTTGTGAACGGATATAAATTTCACACTGAGACATGGACTGAAGGGAAAAAAACCAAAAATAGTGGTGTATTTGTAAAAGGAGTTACAGATGGTGGTGAGGACGACTTCTATGGCTTTGTTAAACATATCTACGAGTTGGTATACAATTATTTGGACTCAGAAAATAAAAATGTTTTGTTTTATAGTGACTGATACGATCCATCTGCCAGAGGTACAAAAATAGATAAGACATATGGTACTGTTAAGATTCGAATGGATCGAAGGTACAAAGAGTATGACACTTTTATAATGTCACATGTTGTTAGAGAAGTTTACTTTGTTCCTTATCCTTCAATTGTACCACGTAAACAAGGGTGGTCTGTTGTAATCAAAACAAAACCATTGGGTCATATCAAAACTGGCGATCTAGTGGAAGATGTTGCTTACCAAGTTGATGAAGTTGAACAAATTAATGACGTGATTGCAGTTGAACAAATTACAAGTTTGTCTGATACAATTGTTGAAGGGCATCAAGTTGATGCGTCTATATTGTTGGATGAAAATAAAGTGGACGACGAGCATGAAGAGTTTGGATCCGAGGATAATATCACATCAGATTATGATAACGATATGGATGAACATGATTTTGAATAAATTATTTTTGTAATTTAACTTGATGAAACCTTGTATTGAATGTGTTATCAATATATATCTATGTGATTATGTTTTTTAAGATTTACTATTTGTTTTGTTTATGAATATATATTAAATGTTTATTCTTTATAAATAGGTAAAATGTCACCACGAACTGATAAGAATAAGGGTAAGAAGTCCCAACGTCCGAGAGTAGTAGTATGTCAGGCACCTCAGTCGGCCACGTGTCCTCCCCCGCAGAGTCAGTTAGATTCTATTAGCCCGTCAGGGGCTCCAGCTTTTATTATCCCATCTGGGGGATCAACTTTTATTAGCCCATCTGGGGAACCAGCTTTTATTAGCCCATCTTGGGGCCCTAATTATCCATATCAGCAGACTGGGGGACCTAGTTATCCATACCAGCAGGTACCCTCATCCTTCACACAATCTGGGGGATCTAGCTTTCCACCTCCCTACCAGCAGGTTCCTACACCCTTCATGCAGTCTGGGGGATCTAGTTTTCTAACTCCCTCACAGGTACCCTTATCCTTCACACAGTCTGGGGGATCTCACACCGCACAACCCTCATCCTTCACACAGTCTGGGGGATCCCACACCGCACAACCCACACAGGTACCCTTACCATCCACACATATACCTATGCGTGAGGATGATGATGAGGAGGTAGCTGAGGACGATCATGAGGTGGATGATGAGGAGGCGGCAACTGAGGACGATGATGAGGAGGCTCCTAATGATGAGGTGGTTCATATCATTAATGGAAGATATTTTATTTGGCCCAGCTGAAATTCGTAAGTTTTAAATTTTTAAGTTTACATGTTTCCATTTTTTATATTAACTTATATTTCATATTAATATAAATTATTGATGTTTAGTTTCGAGCTGAGTCGGACTGCTGCCCAGTGTGTAAGTTATGTTATTCAACAAAAGTATAAAAAAGCTTGGAAGAAATTTAGAGAAGTTAAGGGGGGTGAAAGAAAAGCTTGGTTTAATTTATTTAATGTATAATTAATTTATTTTTGTTAGGTTATGTAATTTATTTGTTAACTTATTTTTGTTTAAATTATTTTTTTAATTAAAATTGTCTAACTATTTTATTTGAGTGCCTTACAGCATTGTAGGAAAAGTGTACGTGGGAAAAAATGAATGAGAAAGAGGTTAGAAAAAAATATTTTGGCAGAACAACATTTCGACTTTCTAACATGCAACGGCGTGCTAGAAAGCGTTGGGAACTTGAAAATATTTGTCCCAACTGGATAGGCAAAGAAGTATTCGATGAACTTCTTATTTATTGGGATTCAGATGCTGATTTTAAGGCAAGATCTAAAAAAGCAAAGAAAATGAGAGCATCTGAAAAAGGGGGTAGCCGAACATGCAGTTTTAAAGAAAAAGCAAAGAAAATGCAATTGTAAGTATAAGTGTTGCTGAACATGCTCGACGCATGGTAATTATTACTACTCTTTTAAGTAATATTATGATTTATTATATATTTTTAATTAAAGTTAATTTTATTATTTAGGAAAAGAGATTAGGGAGACCTCACCTCATGACGGAGCTAGTTGTAAAGACTAGAACAAAAAAATCGGGGGGCTTTGTTGACGAACGCACCAAAAAAGCTTTGGTAAGTAAGTCGTTTCATTTTATTTAAATTGTTATTATTATTTTTTTAATTTAATGACAATTTTATGATGTGATTATCATGCGGCAACTGAGATATTATGGCGTGAAAATCACGTGGCAAAATGTATTATTTAATTTAATTTAAATTGTTTAATCTATATTTAATTTTTTTTTATGTGTAGGAGGATTACCAGGTATTGCTCACATAATTTTTGGTAGAGAATCCTCAGTATACTCCAAGAGGTTCCGAGTCGCTTAATCCACGAGTTGATTTTTATATTTGGGGTTTAGTAACTGGCAGAAAGGGACCGATTGGATGTTTATTTGGTGTTGGAGCTTTGGTCGGTGGTATGAGAAAAGGGACAGAACTCTATTTAAAAGAGATAGAGATGGTGAGGGAACGTCACATCCACCACAATTGACCCCCGAGATGCTAGAAACGGTAAGACAACTGGCGCTAATTGAAGCGAGACGCAAAACGGCGCAACGTGAGGCGGCACTAAAGGCCCAAATGGAGGAGCAACAAAGTCAGATAGAGGCAATGAAGAAGAGGCAAGCTGAACACTACAAGAAAAATGCCTAATAGCGTCGGCCAAAAGCCCTCGCTACAAGGCTAAAAGCCGACGCTAACGCCTCCTAGCATCGGGGTCGGGGCGGACAGCCTAAAGGTGGTAGCAAAGCATAATCACGGGCCGTCTCTAATATGAGTGTTGGCTAAGGAAACGCTATGGTGACGCTAACACACAAAAAACGATGCTACTTTGTAAAAAAAATACGCTAGCGACGCTAATGAACGACGTAACTTTCCTATAGTGGCGGTTAGACGTGACACTTAATTATTCTTTTCACTACCTTAGTGTCGGTTATAAGCGACACTTTCGTATGAATATGGCCACATTGCGTCGCTCTTTTAAGACGCAAGTTACAACTTTATTGAATAATAGAGGTGCTGAAAAACGACGTTATATATTAACTAATCCTGTGGATTAAAGTTGCATATAACCGACGCTAGTGTTTTTTAGCTATATATTAGCGACAGCTGTGGTTAACACTTTCATTTCTCTTTGTTAGTTTTAGTGTCGGTGTTAGCCGTCGCTATTTGTTTTTATCGGGGGGTTGTTTCTGATTTATATTTAAACCTGTTTCAATCCAAATCTATTGAAACCTGTTTGAATTCAAACTATTGAAACCTGTTTCAAAGCAAATCTATTGAAACCTGTTTCAAACTATTCATTATCACATCAAATTTCCAACGTAAGAAACTCAAGCCAAGCCATGATATATTGCTACATTAATTAAGATGTCAAAGTTACTTATTTCCAACACAACATAACAAACTCAAGCCAAGCCTTAATATTGCTACATTACTTAAGATGTCAAAGTTACATCAAAATATTAACATAAAGATGTCAAAGTTACATCAAAATACCAACACAAAATATTGCTACATCCACAAGTCAAAGTTACATCAAAATACCAACAAAAAGATGTCAAGGCATCAATCACTCATTTCAACATCGAATTACTGCCCATCCGAGTCATCATTGTAATCACCATGAGTATTAGGATCGACACTCGAAGGAGCAATGGAAGGACCCGCATGACTCGCCTTCCAAGCAAGCATCTCTTTCTAAAATTCTTCAAATTTCCTTTTCAAATCTTCTGTCTCGGCTTTAGCTCTGGCAACCTCTTCACATGCTATAGCAGTCTCAACTCTAGCCGCCTGAATTGCTTGGGTCTCCGCCTCTCTATTTGCATTTGAAATGGTGATTTGTGTCAGGTAAGACACTCCATATTGTATATTCACCGCCATTCTGGCAGTTCCATAACACCGACCTCTTGACTTTCTTCCGGCAGCTTCTTTCCACAGTTGTAGTTTTTCCGACCCATCCACATTAGTATCGTTTTGTGTGGCTTGAGTCAGCCGATTCACATAATCTTCCTGCAACACAAGAATTCCATTCAAAATTATTTAGAATTACTAACAAACTAAACAAATTCTCTAAAATCAGTTAATTCATCATAGACATATATAGTGGATTCACATTCAAAAGGCTTTAACATTTACACATATCTCAGAGAATTTTCTACATGTTTCAGAGACATATATAGTGGATTCACATTCAAAAGGCTCTAACATTTACACATATACAGGATTTTCTACATGTTTCTAATGATGTAGAATCCAAACAAAGCTAGTCTGAGGTGATTGGAGCGAAATAAGCTATACTATCTTAGAGGAATTGTCACGACAACTGCACTGTAGACTACTTAAGAAGTTTTTGTTGCTGCCTACTTGAGAGTACTGTTGATTTATCTTCTCGTTAATAAAATTAAAGTTTTTAGACATTTCTGTCAATTTTTAGCATTGGTTGATAAACAATTCAACACACAAGTACAAATTATTCATAATGAAAATGAGACTGAATTTACTTCATGAAAGAATTTTTTTATGATTATGGTATTTTTCTGCACATTCAAGGGTGGAAATGCAGAACCAACATTGCTTATCTTGAAATATTAAACCTGCTTATAGTATGGCATATGCACAAACAATTGCTTATACTTAAAAGGTATCTAATAGGGAAATATGTTGTCAAAAGAAGCTGATTTTTTAAGGGTCAATAATTGTGTCATCTTTATTCAAAGCATTAGTGCTTGGCTGCTTGCTTAGTTAGAAAAACAAACCTACTGAAAAGTTACAATGACTAAATGAGATATATGAACTTTCAATCTCATTTTCACTAATAAAAACAACCAGTATGATATATAGAGAAACCAGCCAAACAAAGTTAAACAAATTTCATGTAAACTACAAAATGAAGGATAGATATATAGAGAAACTAATGTCATTTGCACTAGTTTTGTGATTGCAGAAACATTAAGCTCACTATACCGCATGAATTTTCCTTTATAAAGTTTTATTACACATTTTCTGATAACTGCAGCAACAATATCGCCTGGAGCCAACCTACAAAACAAAAATCATACAATTCGGAATTCATGAGCAAAAAATTGCACAATATTTATTTGTAACTTTATTGTTTTGCTATTATACACTTGACGCATACTTTAGGAGTCAAAGGAGATATGTTGTTTGTAACACCCCAATTCCCATCGCGAATAAATAATACATAAATAAAATCAGAGTAACTAAACATTTATTTTTCCGACAGAAACAAGGATGTCACATTTAAATAAACAAAACATCATCCCTGCTCATAAATTTGATACATAGCATAAAATAGAATACCCTCAAATGGGAAGCTTTTCCATATAAAGGGAAGGTCAATTATGGAATAAAGCGGCAAGATCCATAACTGACTTGTTTTACAAAATAAATCATTTTAGAATATCAACTATATACACAAAAGTACAACAAGTTACGTTCAACGAATGTATACATATATATAATCGTTCCCCGACTCCCGTGCTACGTATCAGAGCAGACACCAAGACCGATAACAGAACGGAGGACTAATCTTCTCAAAAAGACCTCCAGCAACTCTAATCTGCAATGCCTCATAGAGCATTATAAAACAGCAGAAGGGTGAGAAATAACAACTAAATAAAGATTGCATAATAATATGCAAACATATAAATTCACATACATAGTTATTCTCACCAGAAGCATCACATACTAATACATATAACATACCACGTATACGTAACATATATATATTAATCCAACAATATAGCATATATCAAGTATCCAATATACTCACATATTTGCACATAAGGCATACCAAATCATAACATTTAGAAACACATCACACATCACATAGCATATGTCTACGCCTAATACATATTATCCACAACCAATGCATTTATCACATATGCACATCAAATTACCAATGCTATCACAATCTCAACACATATACAAATCGATGCACAATTTCCACACATAATCAATCAAATCATGATTTTCCACACATAATGCATCCATTCACAATTCTCACACATAATCAATCCATGATTTATGCAAATGCACAGAGACCGACACACCGACTCTATACAAATGCCATGCGGTACCGACTTCCAATGTTTCTCATCACTAGTTCACTCAGGAACTCTGCTGGAACCATCGCTCGTTACATCACTGTAACTCCCCGTCGGGCATACGATGTTCCCCGTCGCTCACACCCCACACGGGCACACGACGTTTATGGATCGCTCACACCCCACACGGGCACACGACCCGATCGCTCACACCCCACATGGGCACACGATCGTCTATAACCATCGCTTTTGGTCCTCTTATTTTTAAGGCTATTCATACCTCTTATTTTTAAGGCTCACGATGTTATAGCAGATTCCCTCTGGAATCGATTCGTCGCTCACACCCACTAAGGCACACGACATCACAAGAATGCATATCATGATGATTGGCATACAATGACCCATGAAATTCAAATGCATCTTCACACATATATGCAACCATAATCATATATATTTTTCAATCATCAATTCACATCAAGAATTACTCACCACCAACCACAACAATCATCCAATGTATTTCACCACACAACAACGTCATAACAACATCATTATCACATACATCAACATCATATAGATAGCACAAAAGACCCACATTTATATGACGATAACATATCATATCAAACACAACCAAACACAACAAATCCTACAAATCACTAATTATCCTCTACCAAATATTCTTGATTAAATCATGGCCTAACATCGCCATTTAATAGCATCTTATGTTATCTATCTAATGCCTCAAGTCCCACATCAATCGGACTCGCGATTTGGGAGTTATGGTGGAAACATAAACCACACTTTTCACACATACATCACTTTTCCATATTTTCTTTATCAATCCATGGCTTAAACATATGTTTCTTTTCCTCTAACATAAAGGGCATTGAAAGAGCTTTCCAACGCATCCGACCGTGCCTCAATCCTATCTACGGATCAAAAGTTATGAAGGAAACAAAATCAGAAATTCTGTCACGTTCGCAGTGCGAAGCTCCCAGCGAACCGTGGCAGTAGCAAAAATGACCTAACGTTCGCAATGCGAATGGCTAGCGAACGTTCGCTGATTCCTTCGCTGTGGCTCACAGTGCGAACTTGCGAAACTCAGAATTTCCAACAGCGATAACATAGGTCATTTAGGGTCAAAAACCCTCATTTCTTCCACCCAAACACTTCCAAAACATACTACAACAACCAAAACATGATCCAAACCTAACAACAAGTATTATACTCAGTTTTTTCGAATTTCATCCGGGAAAACATTGATTTCTATCAATCGCTCCTAATTCCAATCGATACTAAAAGTCGCGAAACAATCAAAACAATTACAACAAACAACACATATACATACACAAGCAAGATATAATTGAAACTTCTCACCCTTACCCGATTAATCGCGCTCGAAACGGAGTTTTCCCGATTTCTCCTCTTTCTCCTCTTCTCTCTTTCTTTCTTCTCCTTTTCTTTCTCTTCTTTTTCTTTCTCTCTATTTTCTCTCAAATCTCTATTTATATAAAATATCTAAACCCCTAAAAGACTATTTTACCCCTCAGCTCAAATATCTTGCAAACGCTCTCAAAACGCGATAAAACATAAACAGCGATGAAAAATAATATATTGTCAAATAAAAGTCCAGAATAAAATAATATAAAACAAAAATAATTAAATCGACTCGATTAAATAAATAAGACAAAACCGGGGCGTTACAATTCTCCCCCACTTAGACATTTTCGTCCTCGAAAATATACTGAAACGAACAACTCCGGACACGACTCTTGCCACCGACCAACCAACTAACATGCCAACAAAAGCACACCACGAATAATACAAACTGACAAACCACCCTGCTAACTGCAACTACTACAACAACACGACACGACGACAACTACAACGACAAGATGCAAAGCCCATACAATGCACTTGATGAGCAACTCACGACTCAAGGAATACCCAAGTTACGAACACACAGATTAACTCTCGAACCGAACCACAAAAAGAACATAAAGTTCCATGACCCCACACCGTTTCAACAACCCCCACATAACCATGATACCAACATCCTTGTCACACAACAATATTACAACAATGCTACGATTCCTTAATCGATCATACAACCAAAACCTCCATCTACATAGTAACCCATGAATAATATTTAAACCTTTCGCCTAACACTTCCATACTGAAACATCCAATAGTCTTACCATTCCTACATGTTCCCAATGTTCAACTTATGAATTCTTACAAGTCACACACGCAAATACAAAATGTGCCACGTCACTCTTCCGCTGCGCACTCTGATTACTCGTAACCATCAAAACTATCAATCTCACGTCCAAAGTCTAACTCTTTCTCATTTTCACCAAAATTCACTGTTCACTTTTAATATACTCAACCTTCCACTCTGCTGTGTTATCTCACACACCAGACACAAGTCTCTGAATTGCTCAAACAATTTTAATTCTCTGACCATCAAAACAGACATGCATAAAAACTTTCGACTTAACCTTTCAGACACAACATCAGCTTTTCCCCAATAGGATAATTCGAGCCAAAGTCATAACTCATCCCAAATTCTAACCATCCTTATTGTCTCATACTCTGTTCCCTCAAACCAAACAAGTACTCAATATCCTTGTGATTACCAAACACTTTGAACCTAGAACTGTAAAGATAATACCTCCAAATATTCCAACACAATACAACCGCAACCAATTCCAACTCCAGAATAGTATAGATCCTTTTATAAATCCTCAATTGTCGTAAAGCATAAGCCACGAATTTACCATCTTGCATTAACCACAGACTAAATTCATCATAGACGCATCCCCATACCTCACAACCGGTTTATTAGGATCACACAGAATCAAAACTGAAATCGTAGACAACTTCTACTTCCGCTCTCTAAAACTCACTCACAATGAACATCCAAAACAAACGACTTACCCTTTGCAAGTCAACTGAAATACCAGAAGTACGAACTTAACAAAGTCTTCCATAACCTGCAATAACAACCAACTGAGCCCAAAAGTTTCTAATCTCCTTAACGAACTTCGGAGCCTCCCATTGTAGAACTACATCTACTTCCGATGAATCCATAACAATACTCTCATCCGAAATAACATATCCAAGAAAACTAACCCTTCTCAACCAAAATTCTCACTCGAATAACTTAGCATATGTAATACCCCAAATTTTGACCACTTAGATTTCCCATCATTGTGAAAATCATCATCACAATATGGATGAACCATCATGCTTCATCAGTCTCCCCAAAGATGGGTGAGCATCCAATACAATCAAAATTAGGGTTTCAAACCCTCTCTGAGTGCTTAGACAAAGGATCAATCAAGAAATGACATGATCTTCAACTTGTCTAATCTCTTAAACATCCACAATGGATCAAAAAGGACTCCCACTTCAAGGATTAAGCACAAGGCTGCTCCCTTCTAGGTGGATCAAGTCTCAAGATCGATAGTGTCACCAAATTAGGGTTTTGGTCGACCAGGGCCTCCAGATGGAAATTTTCATCTGGGCACAAGGCAATGATCCAAAACATGAACTAATATACTTCATGGAACCTCATGGACCCATGCATCAAGTCAATTTTGCCTCAGGGGATGCATTCATCAAAAATCAGGAATTAGGGTTTCTTGACCTAATTCACCCCTAAGTTGACTTTTGGGACAAACCATGAGCCAACACCTCAAGAGATGATTTGAGGGTCTCTAATACACCATATTGATCCATTTGGAACAATGGATTGATCCAAGAAGCTTGAGCAACAAGTCTCATTTTCATCTGCACCACAATTAGGGTTTTAAGGGAAAAGTCAACTGTAACTTTGACTTTTGACCAAGGCATGCTCCCAAACCCTAATACATGATTGAATATACCCTATGACACCCATGGAACATGTCCATCAAGTTTGATTTAGGTCAAGGACATGATTTCCTGAAGAATTGCACAGTTTGGAATTCATCTGATAAAAAGTCAACTGTGCACAAAAGTCAACTTTGACTTTTTGAGATTTTTCACCAAAATGGATTTTTAACCCTAAAATGATGTTAATGTATGATTTGAATCATCATTCATCAAGAAAAATCAAGAAAAGTGAGATAACTTGTAAAAGGGGTAACCATAAAACTTAGAAATTTTTCTAAGTTAAAAATAAAGTGGCAAAGGTACCAACTTTGGAGGACCATAACTCCTAAACCACAAGGCCATTTTTTCTCATCCAAAGATGGATTTGTAGCCCTCATTATCACCTACACAAACTTCAACTACAAGTCATTCCAATTCATTAAGGATTTTGAGTTATGGAGTGATCAAAGTGGCTGAAAAGTGAAAAAGTCACTTTTTCCAACACTTAGTGAAATTTTCACTAAGTCAGATTTGCCTTCACTTTTTGCCAAATGTAGGGGGATTTTTCACTTGGAATCAAAAGAGATCAAAACCAAACTTGTTCAAACAGTTGTTGTATCATGTTAGGGCTTTCCAAAATGGCCAAGAACATTGCCAAATTCAACCTACATCATGAGATACAACATTGGCAAGTTGCCTTGCTGAAATCTGTCAAGGCAAGGCAGAATTTGCATTTTGGCTCGATTTTCCAAAATCAGCCAATTGCAATTACTCCAATCCACTTGGACACCTCAGAGGATTGAATCCAAAGGGGACAATCACTGAGCCAAGCCTCCAAGGTCCAAGGAACAAAGAATAACATGTTGAACCTAGAATGGCCAAAATAGGGACAAGACTTCAAATTTGGAATGAGGCATTCAATGGAACCATCAAGGTGGCATGGACTGAGCCATTCTCATCTGAAATCAGTCAAGACTTATCCAAGACTAAGGGGACCAAAGCTCTGTGCCCTAACCTCTAGTCAATGGCTAGAGGAGACTTTCATTCTCATTGGCCAACATTGAGGAAACCTACTTACCAGCTGCCATGCACTATTCCTTGCAAAACAAACTTGCTCTACTATAAATAGAGCTCAATTGTGGTCAGATTAAGTACACCAAAGCCATCTAACAGATGCTTTCCTCAAAATCTCTTTCTCTTGGCAAAAATGCCTTTCTTAGCAAGGTAGCTATCGGGTTTTGAGTTTGAGAGCAATTCTGCACAAACCAATCACTCACACACCTCACATACATCACATATGAGCTGATCAAACACTCACATAACTTCTGAAACATCAAAATCTCAAAATCACTTGCCATCCACACAAGTTTGAAGTGAAATTGCAGCTGAGGTGCCATAAACTGATCCAGTCAATTTTAATTCAATCCAAGTGTTCAAACACACTCCATATGGTGTAGGGAAGCTGTCCAGATCATCACAACTTGTCTGTAACACCTCCAACTCAAAATCACATCTGCACTTGCTGTCACGACTTAGAGGTAAGCCTAAACTTGGGCATCTCTCAATTTATGCATATTTCCTCGCACAATAATTTGGCCATATATTCATAATCATGCATGGAATGTTTTCCCTCAATTAATTGCATTGTTTGAATCGTGTATCAAAAATCCTAGCCTTCATGCAGAAATTAGGGTTCTTGAGGTTTCTTCGTGATTTCTTGTTGTATGTTTAATTTAAATGAAATTAAAGTACATAGACATGATCGTGATGTTGAGACGAGCATAGTGATATGTGGATTGCATGATATGATTACGTATTCATGGAGATTGGATAGAAAATGCAAATCTGGGCAAACTGAAAAACGCGCGTGTTCTTGGTGTTGTTCTTGGCGCCATTTTCATATATTTGAATATTTGAATTTTGTGATTTTGTTTAATTGATTCAAAAATTAATTTCTCTCTGAGTTTTAATAATTTTGAGTTGATTCTTTTTTTAATAATTCACAAAAATGTTAAAATATTTTATTTTATCAAAAAATCCCAAAAATATTATTTATTTCATATAATTGATATTTTTGTAAAGAATTAATATTTTGATTGTTTTTGGCATTTTAAATATTTTTTCTACATTGATTTTGCAACTTTTAATGCTTTCTAATTATTTTGTAGGTCAATACTTAATTTTTGAAGCATTAATCCAAGATCACAATTTGTTTTCCATGTGTTAAACAATTTTTGATCATTTTAATTGAATTTTTATTCAATTAAATACATTTTAAAAACAAATTAGGGTTTTGGATTAATTCAACCCTCATAAATCATTTTCAAAACACTTTGGGCCTCTATTAGAGTGTAAGACCCAACCCTTTTTTTTTACCAAAACATTTTGGGTCTCACTTATTGTATAAGTCCCGATACCGTCAAAAAACAAACGGCGCGATCGTCGCCTTTTCAAAAATCATCTGGGCCTCTCCTTGAGCTATAAGACCCATTCAAAACACTTTGGGCCTCTATTAGAGTGTAAGACCCAATCCCCCTTTTAACCAAAACATTTTTGGGCCTCACTTATTGTATAAGTCCCTCTGCGTTAAAAGAAAACCTCGGCGCGATCGCCATTTTTAAACGAAAAATCATTTGGGCCTACCCTCGTGTTATAAGCCCCACTCTTTTTCTTTAAACCTTTTTTGGGCCTCTTGAGAGAGTGTAAGACCCATCCCTTTGTACAGAAAACCTTTTTGGGCCCCAGTCACTTGTATAAGTCCCGCTGTACAAAGTCAAACAGTGCGCTCACTGATAAAACACTGGGCCTCTCCTTGAGCTGTAAGCCCCAAATCTTTCTTTTTCAAAGCACTTTCTCCTTTGATTTTGAATATACTGTTGTTTTCAATCTTTCTTTGTTGAACAACTAACCAAACAGCATGGAAGCACTACAACCGAGTAAGTGGTTATCGCTTTCATTTACTGCTTTCATATTATAAACTGTATTGTGGGGCTGCTCACTGTAAGTCTCCTTTCATAAACTCATATCTACTGTGTAATAATAGTATAGATATTTCGAGTTTCCCCGACAACTACGTCTAGAACTAGGTGACACCGTTTCATTTATTCGTAGAAATAGACGCCTAGATCCCCAATAGGAGCACCAGATACAGTCTTCTCTTCGGCTGTCCTCCTTAGGAATCGTCAAGAAGCTCTACTCCCCAAGATGAATGTATTCTCCGTGAATGGCATCTTTGAGTTTCTTCCAAATTCTCGAACTTTCCTGACTTGATCTATTCCTTGTGGATAGCTTGCCTTGAATGTCTCGGGGTTTGGGTACCCACTACGGTCATAATCTTGGACCTTAACTAAGGAACCCTCTTTAAAAGTTAAAAGTCGCTGGATAGTAAACCTCGCACGTTTACCAGTGGTTTTCATCTTTAAAAGAGTTACCTCTCCTAATGGAAAGGAGATGATAGACCCACGGGCTTCTTAAAAGCATCGGCCTCCTCTTGGGCATTATACAAGGACCCACGGGCTTCCTAAAAGCAACCCCGCCTCCTCTTGGGCTTCGTACAAGGACCCTACGGCTTCTTAGAAGTATTCACAGCCTCCTCTTAGGCTTCGTATAATGATCTCTTCCTCCGGGAATGATAGCCTTCTCTTGGGCTTCGTACAAGGACCCGTCGGCTTCTTAAAAGTTTCCAGCCTCCTCTTGGGCTTTGTACAAATTGTCCCGACGACCTCTTAGAGGTATAGGAACAGAACCTAGTCATCCTCATAGAACAGTCCTTTCATAGAGTCTACTACTGTTTCTCGAAGCATAGTACAAAAGATAAAAGTCTAGACACGGACAGTCTAACTTCCTTGAGTCTCAAAGACATTCTCAAGCACCCTTCGTTAAATAGGAAGGAAACCCGCAGACTCGGACAGTCTCAATACCCTTTGGATTTCCCGTTTCCTCAAAGAAAAGGAAATATCCCTGATCCTCAAATTAAATCCCTGTGTACAGTGTTACTCATATAAGAACTGATTTTCTCTTTTAAATCAGTATATTGGATCTGTCACTCAACTGAAACAGTTACAATAGCCTCCATCTCGGGCTTCGTACGAGATACCAAAATTCTCCCCAGTGGAGTCAAAACAACCTTTTAGCCTCTCTCTCAGGCTTTGTATGATACACAAAAGATTCCCTCGTTGAGTCAATCACCCTTTTTTTGCCTCTATCTCGGGCCTCGTACGAGATATAAATCCCTTAAGCAAGAGTCGAACTCTTTGCTAGCCTCCTCTTAGGCTTTGTATAACGATATGCCCCACTGGGTCAAAAACCTTTAGCCTCTCTCTCGGGCTTTGTACGAGACACAAAATAGCCTCCTCTTAGGCTTTGTATAATGATTTTCCTAGCGGAAATTAGCCTCCTCTTAGGCTTTGTATAAGAAAACCACTGGTTGATCCAATCAACCTTTTAGCATCAAAGCTGTGCCTCGTTCACAGTACACAAACATCAACAACTCCTTTCCCTTCATCTAATCGATGTAAGCGGCAAGCCTCTGGATCATCTATATCCATGCCACTGTCCCTCTTTTAGCATGAGAAATTCCTAAGGAAAGATGGCATTGCTCTACACTGAGTTAAAGTCTTCTCCTTCAGGTTAAAACCCTTTCTTCGGAAATTATGGCATTGCTCGGATCCGCGTATCCCAGTTAAAGTAATTCTCCTTCTCCCCTCTTTAGAGATGACAAATTCTCTCTAAAGTCGAGGTCTTTTAGCTTCACATCTTAGGCTTTGAACAAGATACAAATCACCATTCGCTTCACGTCTTGGGCTTTGAACAAGACACCAAAAACCATTTCCTCCCATAGAATAGGAGGAACTACGAACGCTCTGATTACCCTGTTTCGGTAAACGGGAATACGTAGGCATAAGATCGAAAGAAAAGATCTTAGCGAGCGCAATCAACAAAAAACCCAAATCCCATATCTCCATCAATTAAAAGCAGTAATTCAAAAGCATCAGTCCTAACATCCTAATCCTTATTCCCCGCCAGAAACCCTTTGCCTAGAAAAAAGAAAGAAAGAACCGTATTGGCGAAATACGAATAACCAGTACAAAGGCCCCTCCACATTGATAGCATCCGTAACCTAACAGACCGCTGTTTAAACTCAGTATGCAAGCATGGTTAATTGGAGACATCTATTTCCCTTCCTTATTCAGCTCACAATAGGATAAAAAATGAATCGACCTGTAGTTTTAAGCTCAACCGCAGAGAGCGACCGACGCTTAAGAACCGCGTCCAAAATTGCTCGCTACAGAAAAGTGGCGCCCACCGTGGGGCCGATTCTTTCTTTCTTACAATTTAAACCTTGGGTAAGTCATTTTCTTGGCGGTGGCCGCCAACAGAAAAGTGGCGCCCACCGCGGGGCTCTTGTTTTTCTTTCTTTCTGTTTTCCTTGTAAAATGGTAACTCTGCTGGGGAGTCTTTGCCAAGATCTTTCTGCCTTAGGGCATCATCCCTGTTTTCTACGGAAAATGGGAACTCTACCGAAGAGAAAGATTGACCTATGCTGGTCCATCTCTTAGGCAGGGAACCACAGATTGGGGCTTCCGTCGGGGAACTCATTTCTGTCAGGAACTTAAGAATCGTAGCTTTATAAGTCTAGGATGATTAGGACAAATATATATACTGCTTTTCCTAATTGCTATACGTGTTTATTTTTCTGCTACTGGGAATGCGTGTGATGCTGCATGTGGTGAGATTGAGTATACACTTAAGAAAAGCCAACCTTTTTCGTAGTACGGAAGCTATCGGAAATAGCTGTTACGCGATACTACCCTCATTTGAGGCTGGTGATCTATTCTCGGTGAATGGTACTTACTCTAAGATTGCACACAACTCGCTGGCGATCCGCTTGTTGTCTTGCTTTCCTGGGAGGAGCTGATGATAATGAGTACAGGTACAAAAATCACCCTAGTATAAACCTTTGGGGATGGGTAGAGCCTTGACTTCATGACAACGACCCTTTGACCCCATGTTTTTTCTATGTTTTTGTGTGCTGCATTCATGCATTCATTTAAAAAACATTAAAACATTCAAAAAAAACTTCTCTTCTAGTCTCTCTGTTTTTCAAATTAAACTAAGACTGTGATTGCAAATATCAGAGAAAAAGATTGCATTAATGGATTTCGGTAGAAGGAGAACTCACCAGTATACCTTCAAGGTTCCAAAACTAGGGGATTTGAGAAAGTTAGCGAGGATGATCGTTAACCCAGAGGCTTTCAGAGCCAAGCACGGTGGTTTGCTACCACTGTTAAGAGTCCATGTGATTAAGGGGATCATGGACGCGCTCATTCAGTTCTACGATCCGGTTTATCATTGTTTCGCATTCCCGGATTACCAGCTATCACCAACGCTGGAGGAGTATTCTCATCTGACTGATTTACATATCACAGATCGAGCTCCATTTTCTGGACTGGAAGAAATTCCAAAGAATCAGACTATTGCAAGAGCAATTCATTTGGACGAGTCTGAGGTCAGGACTCACATGATTACTATGGGTGGCATCCAAGGTTTGCCAGCCCAGTTCCTAACCAAGAAAGCTCTGTACTTCGCTAGTATAGGGAACGGGACTGCTTTTGAAAGCATCTTTGTCTTGCTCACCTACGGGTTATTTTTGTTTCCCAACATCAATAACTTCGTCGATATCAACGCTATTAAGGTTTTTCTCATTGGAAACCCTGTGCCGACTTTGCTCGCAGATGCGTATCATTCTGTACACTTAGGAAATTTGTACAGCGGAGGGGAGATCACATGCTGTGTAACTTTGCTTTACAAGTGGTTTATCTCTCACTTGCCCAAGTCTGCCGCTTTTTGGGATTGCAAGAGTGTCTTACGTTGGTCGCAGAAGATCATGTCCCTCACCAACTCTGATATAGATTGGTGTAATAGGATTTAGAGGGAATCAGAATCATTGACCGTTGTGGAAACTTCCCCAGCGTACCCCTTATAGGAACTAAAGGAGGAATCAACTATCATCCGATATTAGTTCTTCGTCAATTTGGATACCCGATGAGACACATCCCACTAGGTGTTCATCTGGAAGGTCTTTTCTTCAAAGAAGGAGAAAGTGACAGAGCACTAAAGATGGAAATAGTGAAAGCTTGGAAACACGTTCATAAGAAAGGACGAGAGTCTCTGGGAAAACCGGACTGTGTCTCGGTGGAGCCTTATCTCCATTGGGTACAAACTAGAGCTCTCAAGCTAAAGATGCCTTATCCTCGTTACGAAATTCTTCCGCCGAGGGAAATTGTCATGTACTTCATGACGGAAACTGAAAGGCTTCAGGTTACTCTCAACAAAGTTCAAAAGGAAAGAAGGTCTTGGAAGAATAAGTACCGCACCCTCGACGTAGAGTGTATCCAAATACAGCAACTACTAAAAGGGAAAGATGCTCTGATTGAAATTTTGGAGCAACATGCTGTAGAGAATCAAGATGACCAAAGGAATTTGCTCACTCCTTTCACTTGGCAAAGGAATGACAACCCGACAACGGCCCAAGCGCCCCGGTCAAAGAAAAGGAAGATACCAGAATCAGCACCCGGTTTCTCCTCAGAGAAGACTCGGGACCCATTAGTTTAGGTTTCTGTTTCTGCACTTTGTAATCTACTGTATTTCCATTTATGTGATCCTTTGAATTTCAATAAAAAGGGGTTTTCCCACTGTTTGATATTTGCAATCTAATTGTCGAAGTTTATTTTAATTAAACCTAAAAACAATTAATATAATCATTGCATTCATCATTCTCACATCGCGAATCTAACGTTTGTGTCTCGATTCTAGAGTCAAACTGTCTCATTCATATAATACTCGGGCCAATCGTCAGAAAAAGATGGATGATCTTGAGGAAGAAAACAGAGAGTTGAAAGAAGAGATCGACGCTCTGAGAGAGGATATGAGAAAGCTTCGTAACGACATGCAAGCCATGGCAGAAGCTCAGCTACAAAGAACTGTGATCTCAGAGATCACCTCAACGCCCATCATAGAAAAGTATGATCCTAGGTATCAGATACCGAAAGATCGTCCTTGGGGCATGCCTGTTAACTATATCCTGGAAGGATATGTTACGCCGATCACTGAAGATCAGGGAATCGCAACAGAAGCCGCTGGGCCTGAAGGTTACAAACTTTGGGAAAGCGAAGATGCCAGGGGCATACTCAAGACTCCCGAAGGTTACAAACTTCGGGAGGCGCCAAGACTTACTGCCGTAGTCACGGTACCACCCCCTGTGGTGCACACTGTCCCGGAAGGACAGATTCCACCAACACCTTCTGGTAAGAAGGAAACTATGTTTGACAGAATGGAGGAATTCCAGGAGCAGTTCTTGGAAATGCAGAAAGAGCTGCAGGCCATTCGCGGTCAGGATCTATTTGGAAAGGACGCCGCAGGCCTCTGCTTGGTCCCAAATGTGAAAGTCCCGCACAAGTTCCAAGTGCCCGACTTTGAAAAATACAAGGGTAACTCTTGCCCTCAGAGCCATCTGGTGATGTACGCTCGGCGGATGTCAGCTCAGACGGAGAATCAGGACCTACTGATTCACTACTTCCAGGATAGTTTAACCGGTGCCGCACTCAAATGGTACATGGGTTTAAACCGTACTACGATCAGTACATTCAGAGATCTTGGTACTTCCTTCGTCCAACAATACAAATACAATTTGGACATGGCACCCGACAGAGATTAACTCAGATCAATGTCACAAAAGGAAAAGGAAACCTTTAAGGAGTATGCTCAAAGGTGGCGTGAAATTGCCGCTCAAATTTGTCCACCTCTTGAGGAAAAAGAGATGACAAAGATCTTCTTAAAGACCTTAAGCTCATTTTACTATGACCGAATGGTTGCCAGTGCGCCCAGTGATTTCACCGAGATGGTCGGTATGGGTGTACGTCTTGAGGAAGCCGTCCGAGAAGGACGTTTGGTAAAGGACACTGGATCAACGAGCGGTACTAAAAAATACGGTAGTGCTCTCCCTAAGAAAAAAGAGCAAGATATTGGGAATATCTCTCTCAAAAAGCAAAGGCGTCGTTATCATCCAGTAGCAGCTGTTACTCCTGCTATCGGCCCCACGCCTGTTCCTATGTATCAACCTCAGGTTGTGCAGAGCCAACCTGACCAACAAAGGACACAACAGCCTCTTCAGCAGGCTCGTCCTCCATACAACAACAACCGTACAACACGGCCACCAGGATTTGATCCTATACCCGTAACGTACGCAGAGCTGTTTCCGTTACTGCTGGCTAAGGGGCACATTCAGACTAAGTCTCCCCTTTCAGTTCCAGAGAATCCGCCTTTTTGGTTTAAAGCGGATCAAACATGTCCTTATCATCAAGGAGGTTCAGGGCATAACATTGAGACTTGCCTCAATTTTAAATCTGACGTGCAAAAGCTTGTTAGGAGCGGGCTCTTATCTTTTAAAGATACGAATCCTAATGTTCTTACGAACCCGCTGCCTCAACATGAGAAGGCTGCAGTCAATCTGATTGAGAAAGAGACTAACAATGTCTATCAAATTCACGATGTACTCTTATTGGGGACCGATCTGGTCAAGATGCATTGTAGACAGAGTGGATATGGCCATGTGCCACCTCATAATTATCACCAATGTGATATCTGCTCTAAAGATAACCAAGGATGTTCTGTAGTGCAATCAGCTCTACAGGAACAAATGGATCTTGGATGGATCCAAGAGTACCGAGTTCGTGGAGTTAACATGGTTTACACGAATTCCAACGTCATTCAAAACCACGACATCCGTGCGATGAATGTCAACTTGGTGGCGATGCACTCAAGGCAAAGCCAGTATCATAATCTGCCACGGCACGATTACAGTTCCTATCTGATTTGCTCGGTAAACAAACAGGGATGCTCTTTCATACAAGAGGCCCTCCAGCGTCAGATGGATCTTGGATGGATCCAAGACTACCATGATAGGAACTCCTATCAAATCAACATGGTTCAGATCTTCGACATCCGCGTAATGAATACCAACCTGGTAGAGTTACATGCTGAGCAGGTCCGACTCGGATTCTTAATATCACAAGATTACCAAAGCTGTAAAGCGGGTTGCAAAAACGATCGAGGTTGTACCCTTGTCCAGGAGGCACTTCAGCACTTGTTAAATCACTGGTGGATGCTAATCTATATGGACGAAGATACTGAGCAGATTAGTATCAATAACAGGAATCCTACTCGTCGTCAAAGTCAGGATGTCCGATCAATGGAAGGTAACCTAGTGAGCTTACATTGTATTCAAAGTGGGCGTGGCCAGGTGCCACCACACAACTATGACAGTTGTAGCGTCTGTTCGGAAAGTAACCAAGGGTGTTACCTTGTGAGAGCAGCTCTTCAGGGACAGGTCGATCATGGAGAAATTCGTCCATATCCCGGTTCAGGACCCATCATTTGGTCGCCGAACTACCTTGCCGAGCAATTTGAGGATGTTGTCACGATCTCTGGTCATCACAGGACCAGGGATGTTTTTGCCATCATCCCTCTACTTGACGAATCTAGAGTTCCCAACCGGGAACGGATCGAGGTTACTTTTGACGTCAGAAAAATCAGAAGGTTCCCATAGTCATCTATCTACCGGGGCCATTACCGTATGAATCAGCTAAGGCAATCCCTTACAAATACGGTGCAACAATAATCGAGAATGGAAAGGAAATTCCATTACCCTCCGTCGTGAATATTGCAGACATCAGTCGTGTAACACGGAGCGGTCGAATCTTCAACCGAGGGGTTGGAGAATCCAACAAAGAAAAGGAACTTCAGGCGGAAATTCCTGATCCACCAGTCGGTCAATCTAGTAATCCCGGCTTTTCAAAAGACAAAGATGAGATGCTAAAACTCATCCAAAGGAGTGAATATAACATTGTTGATCAACTGTTACAGACTCCTTCAAAGATCTCAGTATTATCGCTGTTACTCAGTTCAGAAGCCCACAGGGAGGCTCTACAGAAAGTCTTGGAGCAAGCCTTTGTGGAACAGGATGTAACAATCAGACAATTCGATAGCATTGTCTCTAACATCACTTCCTGCAATAATTTGGGATTTAGTGATGAGGAATTACCTGAAGAGGGTCGTCATCATAACATGGCGCTCAATATCACAGTTAACTGCCAGGGCGATGCTTTAGCCAACGTACTGGTAGACACAGGGTCAGCCCTGAATGTTATGCCGAAGTCCACCTTGATGCAATTATCATTCAAAGGCCCTCCGATGAGAGTCAGCGAGGTCGTCGTCAAAGCATTCGACGGATCCAGAAAAACAGTTATCGGCGAAGTCGATCTTCCCATAACTATTGGTCCTCACACTTTCCAAATCACTTTCCAGGTCATGGATATCCGGGCAACATACAGTTGTTTATTAGGAAGACCTTGGATACATCAGGCTGGAGCGGTCACTTCGACCCTCCACCAAAAGCTAAAGTTCGTCCAGAACGATCAACTTGTCACGGTTTGTGGAGAACAAGCCTTGCTTGTGAGCAACTTATCATCATCTACTTGTGTGGAACCCGAGGAGGTTATTGGAACTCAGTTCCAAGCACTATCGGTGAGCAAGAACGATCAATTCAAAGAAGGAACTTCAATTTCTTCATACAAAGATGCTATCAAAGCGGTCGAGAGTACCGATACGACAGGACGGGGATGGCTTGTCATTCCTATTGACAATAAAACAAAGAAGGGTCTTGGTTTTTCTGCAACCTGTACCCAGACGGCCGCCAACGATGAAAGTCTTCATCTCCTTCAAAACTTCTTCCACAGTGGAGGTTTTCTCCACCCAGTGTCTTAGACAGTTCATGCTATCAATGAGGAAGATCCCTCTGACACAGATGAAGAATGGAAGTCCTGCCTTAACAAGGACGGCTATATGTCTCTGGAAGAGGTGCCTATGCCTTTTTGCTTTCCTACAGAAAGTCCGAGATTTATACCAAGATCAGATGTCGAAATGATCTACGGAGATTGTGATCCGGAAGGATGCCGTGCTCCGCCAAATTCATTAGAGGAGGACACTCTGATGAAAGAAAACTTTGATCGCAATTACTATGGCCCGATGGATGGTCTGCCAATGTGGCAGCCTTACCCAGGAAACTTGGGGCAAGAAAGTCAGCCGAACAATGAAACTCAGCTGAGCGTCATTGAACATAATACCTGTGTCCCCACCATGTTATGGGATCAACACTCAGGTCATTCAGAGACTACTCAACATGAAGATGAATTCGCAACGTTCGCAGGACTTGAATTCATCAACTATGCTTTTCCTGAGGTCAACGTCATCGAAAGGGATGATTCCTCCAGTTCCACAGAAGTGTGGGACACCTTGGGACAACCAAGTGGAAAATACGACTTTATGGTCAAGTACACTGCTCCCGAAAGCTCTCGTATCAGGCTCGAAGATATCCAGTCAACTGGATGGGGAGATACAGCTGAGAGCACCAATGCTATGCAGAATGCAACAGAGGAATCCTCCTACACCAATTCTGCTTGGGAGACAGATTCCAACGATCCTGCTCCACCAGAAATCAGCGTTATTTCTAAAGACAAATCAAGGAAGGTGCCAGACTTTGTGATTCACCGAGGAGTTCGCCGCCAATGGGTTGCTGTCGAGGTTCCGAAGGTCGTTCATCAGTCAAAGTAATTGCCATCTTAAACCTTTCACTCTACCCAGGTGAAACGGATATTTCGATAGGGCTCGCTTTCTGTAAATTTCCCTCTTCGCTTTGCCCAAAGCGACAGAGTTTTGTTTTATAGGGCTGTAGTTTCAAGATTCGACTTGTTCATTAATAAAATAATGTCGTTCTGTAATTTCCGCATTAATTGTTGTTTTCTCTTTTTGCTTTTTCAGAAAATGGTAATCCTAAAAAACATTCAATAATAAAAACAAGCAGTAAAATAAATACACTGCACACACTTACATTTTCTCTATCTCTTCTAAACACGAATCATCACGTCATGGAGATTGCTTGTTTTATACCCCGTTGAAACATACGATCCGATGCCTTCTTCCAACTTTGAGTTCACGGTATTCGAGGCTGAAGATGAAAATGACAACGAAATTCCAGAAGAGATCTCCCGATTACTCAGACAAGAGGAAAGGTCCATCGAACCTCACAAAGAGCCGTTGGAAACGGTAAACTTGGGTTCAGAAAAAGAGAGAAAAGAAATCAGGATCGGAGCACTGCTCAGTCCAACTGCCAGAGAGGGTTTGATAAAGCTTCTCAAAGAATTCCCCGATGTATTCGCTTGGTCCTATCAGGATATGCCAGGGTTGGATACCAGCATCGTGGAACATCATTTACCGTTAAGATCGGAATGTCCGCCAGTAAAGCAAAGGTTGAGACGCACTCACCCGGACATGGCCATCAAAATCAAAGAGGAGGTACAGAAACAGATCGACGCGGGTTTCCTCGCTACATCTGAATATCCTCAATGGTTAGCCAACATCGTACCCGTTCCCAAAAAGGACGGAAGGGTAAGAATGTGTGTTGATTACAGAGATCTGAACAAGGCAAGTCTAAAGGACGACTTTCCTTTACCACACATTGACATGTTGATTGACAGCACAACAAGGTTCAAAGTATTCTCCTTCATGGATGGATTCTCGGGCTATAACCAGATCAAAATGGCACCGAAAGACATGGAGAAAACTTCGTTCATTACCCCATGGGGTACCTTATGTTACAAGGTAATGCCGTTCGGTTTGAAGAATGTCGGGGCAACCTATCAAAGGGCCATGACTACTCTGTTTCATGACATGATACACAAAGAAATCGAGGTATATGTCGATGATTTGATTGCAAAATCAAGAACAGAGGATGAGCACGTTGAACATCTGTCAAAATTGTTTGAACGTCTAAGAAAATTCAAGCTCCGCTTGAATCCCAACAAGTGCACCTTCGGTGTCTGTTCAGGGAAACTACTAGGGTTCATCGTCAGCCAGAAAGGAATTGAGGTTGATCCTGACAAGGTCAAGGCCATTCAAGAAATGCCTTCTCCGAAAACTGAAAAACAAGTCAGAGGATTCCTGGGACGTTTGAACTACATCTCCAGATTCATATTCCTTATGACCGCCACTTGTGCGCCGATTTTCAAATTACTCAAAAAGAACCAGGATTGCGTTTGGTCATAAGACTGCCAAACCGCCTTCGACAGTATTAAGGAATATCTGTTGAATCCTCCGATTCTATCACCTCCAGTGGAAGGAAGACCACTAATCATTTACCTCACAGTCCTAGAGGAATCAATGGGATGTGTACTTGGCCAACAAGACGAAACTAAAAGGAAAGAGTCTGCCATTTACTATCTAAGCAAGAAATTCACCAACTGCGAGACTCAGTACACAATGCTTGAGAAAACTTGTTGCGCTTTGGCTTGGGCAGCCAAACGTCTTCGCCAGTACATGATTCGTCATACTACTTGGTTGGTCTCTGAAATGGATCCAATCAAGTACGTTTTCGAAAAACCTGCTCTCACGGGAAGGATTTCCCGTTGGCAGATGTTACTATCAGAATATGACATAGAGTACCACGCTCAGAAAGCCATTAAGGGAAGTATTTTAGCCGATCATTTGGCTCATCAACCGATTGACGATCAAGAATCAATCGGGTTTGACTTCCCAGACGAAGATGTCATGTATCTAAAGATGAAAGATTGCGATGAACTGCTACCCAGTGAAGGGCCAAAACCAGGTTCCCAGTGGGGACTCATCTTTGACGGAGCAATCAATCATTATGGAAACGGAATTGGGGCAATCATTGTTACCCCTCAGGGTTCCTACATTCCTTTCACTGCCAGACTTACGTTCAAATGTACGAACAACGAGGCCGAATACGAAGCATGTATTATGGGTCTCGAAGAAGCAATTGATTTAAGGATCAAAAACTTGGATGTATACGGCGACTCAGCTCTGGTTATTAACCAGATAAAAGGAGATTGGAACACATACCAATCAGGATTGATTCCTTACAAAGACTATGCAAGAAGGTTGTTACCCTTCTTCAACAGAGTCGACTTTCATCACATCCCTCGTGATGAGAATCACATGGCTGATGCATTAGCCACTCTCTCTTCCATGATTAGTGTAGGTCAATGGAATGACATACCTAAGATCGACATCATGCGCCTTGAACGGCCCGCTTACATCTTCATGATTGAAGCAGTCATAGACGACAGACCTTGGTATCACGATATCAAATGCTTCCTTAAGAAACAAGAGTACCCATCTGGGGCACTCAGAAAAGACAGGAAAACCCTCAGAAGATTGGCTGGAAACTTCTTCCTGAGCGGTGACACTCTTTATAAGAGAAATTTTGGCATGGTTTTGCTCCGATGTGTCGACAGACCAGAAGTAGGCATGCTCATGAAAGAAATTCATGAAGGATCCTTTGGCACTCATGCCAACGGACACACAATGGCGAGAAAAATTCTCAGGGCCGGGTACTATTGGTTGACAATGGAATCCGACTGCTACAAGTACATGAGGAGGTGTCACAAGTGTCAGATATACTCCGACAAAATTCATGTACCGCCATCACATCTCAAAGTTCTTTCTTCCCCGTGGCCTTTTTCCATATGGGGAATCGATATGATTGGTATGATTGAGCCCAAGGCTTCAAACGCACATCGGTTCATCCTGGTAGCCATTGACTATTTCACCAAGTGGGTCGAAGCAGCGTCATTCGCCAATGTAACCCGACAAGTGGTGGTCTGATTTATCAAAAACAATATCATCTGCCGTTATGGTGTTCCAAGCGAGATCATTACTGATAATGGATCTAACTTGAACAATAAGATGATGAAAGAGTTATGCGCAGAGTTCAAGATCGAACACCATAACTCATCTCCCTACCGACCCAAGATGAACGGAGCGGTAGAAGCGGCTAACAAGAACATCAAGAAGATTGTTCAAAAGATGGTTGTAACCTATAAAGACTGGCACGAGATGTTACCCTTTGCTCTTCACGGTTATCGAACATCTGTCCGCACTTCAACAGGGGCAACCCCTTTCTCTCTAGTATATGGCATGGAAGCAGTTCTCCCCATAGAAGTAGGATCCCATCAATCCGGGTATTGATGGAAGCTAAGCTCACCGAGGCTGAATGGTATCAAAATCGACACGATGAACTGAACCTGATCGAAGAGAAGCGAATCACGGCACTATGCCACGGTCAGTTGTATCAACAAAGAATGAAGAGGGCATTTGACAAAAAGGTCCGACCTCGTGTCTTCAGAAAAGGAGACCTCGTGCTCAAGAAGATACAATCATTTCTCACTGACTCTCGGGGCAAATGGACCCCGAATTATGATGGCCCCTATGTGGTCACGAAAGCTTTCTCAAGCGGCGCCTTGAGACTTGCAACCATGGACGGAGAGGAATTTGCCTACCCCATGAATGTTGATGTAGTCAAGAAATACTTCGCCTAAAATAAATTAAAAAAAAAATGTCTCGGTGGATTGAAAACCCGAAAGGGCGGTCCAGGCAAAAGTTAGAGACATGAAAAAAAATCATCCCGATGGATTGGAAATCTCATAGTACAATCCAGGCAAAAATTAGGGATAATGGCAAGTAACTATGTTCAACAGAGGCAAGTCCCTCAGCAGCAGTTACAGCATCATCTATCGGAGGAAATCTCCAGTCAAAGGTCATCTTCGACAGAAGCTCAGGATGCCCCGAATTCAAAGTTGGTAGAAGGATAGTGATCGTTATGTTTCAACGTAGCCCTTTTTCCCTGTAAATTACCATTTTCTAACTTTGTATATACTCTTTGGAATCATGCGTTTAGCTGATCTCCATCTTATCAATAAAATTTGAGCCTTTGTGCTTTTGTTTGTAATTCTTAACTTGTTTTAGCTTTACAGAATGACATTGTTTAAACTTAATCAGCGATTCTTGAAATAAAACAAAAATGAATTTACTTGTTAAAACTTTTTCTGCTTTTAAAATAAAGATGGAAATTTCTTTTGACTGTTGAACATCGGAGAACATCGATTTCTTATCCCGAAGTAAGCGAATTTCAAAGTGCAGAATCAAAGTACTCCTTCTAAGCCAGTATGCCTGAATGAAGGGATCAACTGTGTCAGAGACCTTGTTTCGTCTGACATCCTCGGCCGAGTTCTCATCTCCTAAGCCCGATCAACATAGCTCCCAACGGGACTATCTCTCCTAAGCAAGGTGGAATTGCTATCTTGAACCAGCGATATCTCTATACGCCCCGCGATAGCCGAGTATCCAATTGTGTTCATCCATTAGTCTGTATGTCGCGTCAGTTTTGTCAGCATATACATACGTACTTCATGCATTTTTGATTTGCATTTACATTTCATATTGCATCGTTATCACTCTAGCCGGTCTTGTCCCCTAGTGATAAACTGTTTTCTCAATCGAGTTTGTCAGTTCTTTCCTCGTCAGGAAGTGTTGCGTCTGCACAATCTCGCCACCAGTGTATCTTTAGATCAGAGTCGGTCCTTGACCACTTTGATAACTTGAACCTCTGAAAAGCCAGAGAAAACTTTCAATAAACATCACTCTTCGCCATTGAAGATGATATCCTTGCTTTCCCGGATTAAGGAAAATCCATAGAGAAAACCTCGTGATCAGAGATTCGGCAGTACATCAGTTTTGCTCCGAAAGGACCACTGATGAGAAGGTCATTGGCACCTCAAAATTGGACCCCATCATATGGCATTTCTCTGGGAAGATCCCGAGAAAAGTATGATGAAAGATCCCAAACAAAAACAGTCTCTCAAGAGACTCGCTTTCCCTAGTAGAATCGACAAATGGCATCTCCAAAACAGAGAAGTTTGTGTATCTCTACAACTCAGACGAATGGGTTCCCCAGCAAGTCTGACATCAAAACTTTTTCCACTCAAATGGCATCCCCCCAGGAAAATTCGGCGAGAAGTTTGAGGAAAGCCGCTACGAATAGCGTCCCTTGTCAATAAAGTTTATTGACAAAAGAAACTAAGACCAGTTCCTTGGTAAGAAACCAGGATCGAGGGGAAGTTTAAATCAGAAACTAAGACCAGTTCCTTGGTAAGAAACCAGGATCGAGGGGAAGTTTAAATAAGAAACTAAGACCAGTTCCTTGGTAGGAAACCAGGATCGAGGGGAAGTTTAAGTCAGAAACTAAGACCAGTTCCTTGGTAGGAAACTAGGATCGAGGGGAAGTTTAAATCAGAAACTAAGACCAGTTCCTTGGTAGGAAACCAAGAACGAGGGGAAGTTTAAATCAAAAACTAAGACCAGTTCCTTGGTAGGAAACCAAGAACGGGGGGAGGTTTATTTCAAAAGAAAACTGAGACCAGTTCCTTGGTAGAAAACCAGGATCGAGGGGAAGTTTACCTTTTCTAAGCATCATTGCTTAGCTAAAGAAGATGAATGCGTAAGCTACCATTCATAACCACCATCAAAATTTCGGATATTCCGATATTTAATCCTCTTGCACCCCGAATGCTCGAATACCTTCGTCATTCATACCTTCGGGTCCAAGAAGATTAAATAGGGGCATTTGTAATACCCCAAATTTTGACCACTTAGATTTCCCATCATTGTGAAAATCATCATCACAATATGGATGAACCATCATGCTTCATCAGTCTCCCCAAAGATGGGTGAGCATCCAATACAATCAAAATTAGGGTTTCAAGCCCTCTCTGAGTGCTTAGACAAAGGATCAATCAAGAAATGACATGATCTTGAACTTGTCTAATCTCTTAAACATCCACAATGGATCAAAAAGGACTCCCACTTCAAGGATTAAGCACAAGGCTGCTCCCTTCTAGGTGGATCAAGTCTCAAGATCGACAGTGTCACCAAATTAGGGTTTTGGTCGACTAGGGCCTCCAGATGGAAATTTTCATCTGGGCACAAGGCAATGATCCAAAACATGACCTAATATACTTCATGGAACCTCATGGACCCATGCATCAAGTCAATTTTGCCTCAGGGGATGCATTCATCAAAAATCAGGAATTAGGGTTTCTTGACCTAATTCACCCCTAAGTTGACTTTTGGGACAAACCATGAGCCAAGACCTCAAGAGATGATTTGAGGGTCTCTAATACACCATATTGATCCATTTGGAACACTGGATTGATCCAAGAAGCTTGAGCAACAAGTCTCATTTTCATCTGCACCACAATTAGGGTTTTAAGGGAAAAGTCAACTGTAACTTTGACTTTTGACCAAGGCATGCTCCCAAACCCTAATACATGATTGAATATACCCTATGACACCCATGGAACATGTACATCAAGTTTGATTTAGGTCAAGGACATGATTTCCTGAAGAATTGCACAGTTTGGAATTCATCTGATAAAAAGTCAACTGTGCACAAAAGTCAACTTTGACTTTTTGAGATTTTTCACCAAAATGGATTTTTAACCCTAAAATGATGTTAATGTATGATTTGAATCATCATTCATCAATAAAAATCAAGAAAAGTGAGATAACTTGTAAAAGGGGTAACCATAAAACTTAGAAATTTTTCTAAGTTAAAAATAAAGTGGCAAAGGTACCAACTTTGGAGGACCATAACTCCTAAACCACAAGGCCATTTTTTCTCATCCAAAGATGGATTTGTAGCCCTCATTATCACCTACACAAACTTCAACTACAAGTCATTCCAATTCATTAAGGATTTTGAGTTATGGAGTGATCAAAGTGGCTGAAAAGTGAAAAAGTCACTTTTTCCAACACTTAGTGAAATTTTCACTAAGTCAGATTTGCCTTCACTTTTTGCCAAATGTAGGGGGATTTTTCACTTGGAATCAAAAGAGATCAAAACCAAACTTGTTCAAACAGTTGTTATATCATGTTAGAGCTTTCCAAAATGGCCAAGAACATTGCCAAATTCAACCTACATCATGAGATACAACATTGGCAAGTTGCCTTGCTGAAATCTGTCAAGGCAAGGCAGAATTTGTATTTTGGCTCGATTTGCCAAAATCAGCCAATTGCAATTGCTCCAATCCACTTGGACACCTCAAAGGATTGAATCCAAAGGGGACAATCACTGAGCCAAGCCTCCAAGGTCCAAGGAACAAAGAATAGCATGTTGAACCTAGAATGGCCAAAATAGGGACAAGACTTCAAATTTGGAATGAGGCATTCAATGGAACCATCAAGGTGGCATGGACTGAGCCATTCTCATCTGAAATCAGTCAAGACTTATCCAAGACCAAGGGGACCAAAGCTCTGTGCCCTAACCTCTAGTCAATGGCTAGAGGAGACTTTCATTCTCATTGGCCAACTTTGAGGAAACCTACTTACCAGCTGCCATGCACTATTCCTTGCAAAACAAACTTGCTCTACTATAAATAGAGCTCAATTGTGGTCAGTTTAAGTACACCAAAGCCATCTAACAGATGCTTTCCTCAAATCTCTTTCTCTTGGCAAAAATGCCTTTCTTAGCAAGGTAGCTATCGGGTTTTGAGTTTGAGAGCAATTCTGCACAAACCAATCACTCACACACCTCACATACATCACATATGAGCTGATCAAACACTCACATAACTTCTGAAACATCAAAATCTCAAAATCACTTGCCATCCACACAAGTTTGAAGTGAAATTGCAGCTGAGGTGCCATAAACTGATCCAGTCCATTTCAATTCAATCCAAGTGTTCAAACACACTCCATATGGTGTAGGGAAGCTGTCCAGATCATCACAACTTGTCTGTAACACCTCCAACTCAAAATCACATCTGCTCTTGCTGTCACGACTTGGAGGTAAGCCTAAACTTGGGCATCTCTCAATCTATGCATATTTCCTCGCACAATAATTTGGTCATATGTTCATAATCATGCATGGAATGTTTTCCCTTAATTAATTGCATTGTTTGAATCGTGTATCAAAAATCCTAGCCTTCATGCAGAAATTAGGGTTCTTGAGGTTTCTTCGTGATTTCTTGTTGTATGTTTAATTTAAATGAAATTAAAGTACATAGACATGATCGTGATGTTGAGACGAGCATAATGATATGTGGATTGCATGATATGATTACGTATTCATGGAGATTGGATAGAAAATGCAAATCTGGGCAAACTGAAAAACGCGCGTGTTCTTGGTGTTGTTCTTGGCGCCATTTTCATATATTTGAATTTTTGAATTTTGTGATTTTGTTTAATTGATTCAAAAATTGATTTCTCTCTGAGTTTTAATGATTTTGAGTTGATTCTTTTTTTAATAATTCACAAAAATGTTAAAATATTTTATTTTTTCAAAAAATCACAAAAATATTATTTATTTCATATAATTGATATTTTTGTAAAGAATTAATATTTTGATTGTTTTTGGCATTTTAAATATTTTTTCTACATTGATTTTGCAACTTTTAATGCTTTCTAATTATTTTGTAGGTCAATACTTAATTTTTGAAGCATTAATCCAAGATCACAATTTGTTTTCCATGTGTTAAACAATTTTTGATCATTTTAATTGAATTTTTATTCAATTAAATACATTTTGAAAACAAATTAGGGTTTTGGATTAATTCAACCCTCATAAATCATTTTCAAAACACTTTGGGCCTCTATTAGAGTGTAAGACCCAACCCTTTTTTTTGACCAAAACATTTTGGGCCTCACTTATTGTATAAGTCCCGATACCGTCAAAAAACAAACGGCACGATCGTCGCCTTTTCAAAAATCATCTGGGCCTCTCCTTGAGCTATAAGACCCATTCAAAACACTTTGGGCCTCTATTAGAGTGTAAGACCCAATCCCCCTTTTAACCAAAACATTTTTGGGCCTCACTTATTGTATAAGTCCCTCTGCGTTAAAAGAAAACCTCGACGTGATCGCCATTTTTAAACGAAAAATCATTTGGGCCTACCCTCGTGTTATAAGCCCCACTCTTTTTCTTTAAACCTTTTTTGGGCCTCTTGAGAGAGTGTAAGACCCATCCCTTTGTACAGAAAACCTTTTTGGGCCCCAGTCACTTGTATAAGTCCCGCTGTACAAAGTCAAACAGTGCGCTCACTGATAAAACACTGGGCCTCTCCTTGAGCTGTAAGCCCAAAATCTTTCTTTTTCAAAGCACTTTCTCCTTTGATTTTGAATATACTGTTGTTTTCAATCTTTCTTTGTTGAACAACTAACCAAACAGCATGGAAGCACTACAACCGAGTAAGTGGTTATCGCTTTCATTTACTGCTTTCATATTATAAACTGTATTGTGGGGCTGCTCACTGTAAGTCTCCTTTCATAAACTCATATCTACTGTGTAATAATAGTATAGATATTTCGAGTTTCCCCGGCAACTATGTCTAGAACTAGGTGACGCCGTTTCATTTATTCGTAGAAATAGACGCCTAGATCCCCAATAGGAGCACCAGATACAGTCTTCTCTTTGGCTGTCCTCCTTAGGAATCGTCAAGAAGCTCTACTCCCCAAGATGAATGTATTCTCCGTGAATGGCATCTTTGAGTTTCTTCCAAATTCTCGAACTTTCCTGACTTGATCTATTCCTTGTGGATAGCTTGCCTTGAATGTCTCGGGGTTTGGGTACCCACTACGGTCATAATCTTGGACCTTAACTAAGGAACCCTCTTTAAAAGTTAAAAGTCGCTGGATAGTAAACCTCGCACGTTTACCAGTGGTTTTCATCTTTAAAAGAGTTATCTCTCCTAATGGAAAGGAGATGATAGACCCACGGGCTTCTTAAAAGCATCAGCCTCCTCTTGGACATTATACAAGGACCCACGGGCTTCCTAAAAGCAACCCCGCCTCCTCTTGGGCTTCGTACAAGGACCCTACGGCTTCTTAGAAGTATTCACAGCCTCCTCTTAGGCTTCGTATAATGATCTCTTCCTCCGGGAATGATAGCCTTCTATTGGGCTTCGTACAAGGACCCGTCGGCTTCTTAAAAGTTTCCAGCCTCCTATTGGGCTTTCTACAAATTGTCCCGACGACCTCTTAGAGGTATAGGAACAGAACCTAGTCATCCTTATAGAACAGTCCTTTCATAGAGTCTACTACTGTTTCTTGAAGCATAGTACAAAAGATAAAACTCTAGACACGGACAGTCTAACTTCCTTGAGTCTCAAAGACATTCTCAAGCACCCTTCGTTAAATAGGAAGGAAACCCGTAGACTCGGACAGTCTCAATACCCTTTGGATTTCCCGTTTCCTTAAAGAAAAGGAAATATCCCTGATCCTCAAATTAAATCCCTGTGTACAGTGTTACTCATATAAGAACTGATTTTCTCTTTTAAATCAGTATATTGGATCTGTCACTCAACTGAAACAGTTACAATAGCCTCCATCTCGGGCTTCGTACGAGATACCAAAATTCTCCCTAGTGGAGTCAAAACAACCTTTTAGCCTCTCTCTCAAGCTTTGTATGAGACACAAAAGATTCCCTCGTTGAGTCAATCACCCTTTTTTTGCCTCTATCTCGGGCCTCGTACGAGATATAAATCCCTTAAGCAAGAGTCGAACTCTTTGCTAGCCTCCTCTTAGGCTTTGTATAACGATATGCCCCACTGGGTCAAAAACCTTTAGCCTCTCTCTCGGGCTTTGTACGAGACACAAAATAGCCTCTTCTTAGGCTTTGTATAATGATTTTCCTAGCGGAAATTAGCCTCCTCTTAGGCTTTGTATAAGAAAACCACTGGTTGATCCAATCAACCTTTTAGCATCAAAGCTGTGCCTCGTTCACAGTACACAAACATCAACAACTCCTTTCCCTTCATCTAATCGATGTAAGCGGCAAGCCTCTGGATCATCTATATCCATGCCACTGTCCCTCTTTTAGCATGAGAAATTCCTAAGGAAAGATGGCATTGCTCTACACTGAGTTAAAGTCTTCTCCTTCAGGTTAAAACCCTTTCTTTGGAAATTATGGCATTGCTCGGATCCGCGTATCCCAGTTAAAGTAATTCTCCTTCTCCCCTCTTTAGAGATGACAAATTCTCTCTAAAGTCGGGGTCTTTTAGCTTCACATCTTGGGCTTTGAACAAGATACAAATCACCTTTCGCTTCACGTCTTGGGCTTTGAACAAGACACCAAAAACCATTTCCTCCCATAGAATAGGAGGAACTACGAACGCTCTGATTTCCCTGTTTCGGTAAATGGGAATACGTAGGCATAAGATCGAAAGAAAAGATCTTAGCGAGCGCAATCAACAAAAAACCCAAATCCCATATCTCCATCAATTAAAAGCAGTAATTCAAAAGCATCAGTCCTAACATCCTAATCCTTATTCCTCGCCAGAAACCCTTTGCCTAGAAAAAAGAAAGAAAGAACCGTATTGGCGAAATACGAATAACCAGTACAAAGGCCCCCCCACATTGATAGCATCCGTAACCTAACAGACCACTGTTTAAACTCAGTATGCAAGCAGGGTTAATTGGAGACATCTATTTCCCTTCCTTATTCAGCTCACAATAGGATAAAAAATGAATCGACCTGTAGTTTTAAGCTCAACCGCAGAGAGCGACCAGCGCTTAAGAACCGCGTCCAAAATCGCTCGCTACAGCATAAAACTTCGTCTCTTTTCAACACTTGTAATTCAAATCTCAAACACTCTACCTGTTCTTCCTCTGAGTTTATAACAGATCCGAATATCCTCAATCAAAACCACCATGAACTTATCCAAATAAATATGGAAGATACGATTCCTCTACTCCACAAACATTCCAGACACCTTACTAACACCGAACAACATCACTGTGCATTGTAATGCCCAACCAATTCCAAAATATATAAATTCTTAGAGCTTTTGCAAAACTTCCCACTGGGTAACTTGTTACTCACATACAAGCTTAACCAAGTAAATAACAACCTATTCTGAGGATAACAAACCTAACCAGTCACATTAAATCGATCAAAGCCTCAACTCACACAATTCACCATTCTTATAAAACATTCCAAACAATTGTAATTTCAATCAAACTTAACCAACCCAATTCCAGTTATCTATTCCCAAAAGTGGACACTTATTCTCAATCGTTACCTTATTCCACTGTTAGTAATCCATACACAAGTTCTTCTATTAACAATCCAAATTCCATAAATAATATTTCCGCTTTCCAAAACGTAAAACCCTTTCATAGCTCCACAACGATATAAAGAACGTTTAAATTGGATAAACGAAGCCAAAGTTAAGAAAGAAACAATTTGGAAAGATCTGCCATGTTCGCAATGCGAATCTCCCAGCGAGCAGTCGCTTTCCTCATTCGCAATGCGAACCCCCAGCGAACCAAGGCAGAAGAAAAAGGGCACAAAGTTCGTACTGCGAACTACTAGCGAGCCTTCGCCGTGACCTTTGCACTGCGAAGCTCCAGCGAATCTTTGCGTTCCCATTCAACCGTCCAATTCCACAATTTCCAACATGTATCAACAACCAACCAAAAAGAACTCTTAAATATTACATCCACACACAAAGGTTTCTTAAAATTTCCATAGTCTCATACCATCAAGGAATTTCAAATCGTTTGCGATTCGTCACAATTCAAAACTCAAACTATCCCGAACACACCCGCAAGTTTCCATACTACTCACTGGTTAACATGCAACCTCCTACTATCATCTTTTTCCTTACCAACCATGCTGGACCTCTTCAAGTCGACACACTAACGTTTCATCTTAAACACATCTGAAAACCAGGCACAACTGACGGCCTAACACTGTGACTTTCCTGCCAATTTCCAGAACACTAGCCTCACAAATATAACAAACACCTTAGTCTCAACTCCAAAGAGTGTCCTACTCACTTAGCAGATATAACTTCGACTATTCACCTTCATCCAATTTAAGTTCACACTCTACTCTCTGAGAACAACCCTTAGTAATACCCAATCATTCTCCCTCAGAGACATTCCAACTTAACCGACATACACAAACCTCTAATCCGTCTCATCTTCCGATATAAAAATCTTCATCGACTCATCAAAACAATCTGTAATCATTTTCTTAATTCCAAACAATTCATTTCACACACTATCAAAGCCGGAAAGACACGTCTATTCCATCCATCACAATTCCCTTCCGCTATCAACAAGAGATTAAGGGTGATCAGTTCCTCAATTTGTCAATAAACAGTCGACAATCATGATGGGACATAAACCGTCTTTACTAAACTATAATAGCATTCCTTACATCTCATGCACAAACTACCTAAGGCACCAATCCTTAGTCGACATAAACCTTACCTCCGCATTCCCTCCGGAATCGGGAACCACACTGTCCAAAGAGCACTTTTAATCTTGCAACCAACGACACACAACTGAAGCAACCTGGAGAAGTTCCAGCTTCTCCCCCACTTATCTCATTCTAACTCCGGCAGACAACGGAATAGAAAAACGAGAAAGTTCTGACAGTGTTTCACACACATATCATGTACTAAGGGACAAACAACAACGACAATATTCCACTGTCACACCAACTGACTCAACAACTTGGCCGGACGGACCGACCTGCTCTGATACCACTAATGTAACACCCCAATTCCCATCGCGAATAAATAATACATAAATAAAATCAGAGTAACAAAAAATTTATTTTTCCGACAGAAACAAGGATGTCACATTTAAATAAACAAAACATCATCCCTGCTCATAAATTTGATACATAGCATAAAATAGAATACCCTAAAAGGGGAAGCTTTTCCGTATAAAGGGAAGGTCAATTATGGAATAAAGCGGCAAGATCCATAACCGACTTGTTTTACAAAATAAATCATTTTAGAATATCAACTATATACACAAAAGTACAACAAGTTACGTTCAACGAGTGTATACATATATATATATATATATATATATATATATATATATATATATATATATAATCGTTCCCTGACTCCCGCGCTACGTATCAGAGCAGACACCAAGACCGGCAACAGAACGGAGGACTAATCTTCACAAAAAGACCTCCAGCAACTCTAATCAGCAATGCCTCATAGAGCATTATAAAACAGCAGAAGGGTGAGAAATAAAAACTAAATAAAGATTGCATAATAATATGCAAACATATAAATTCACATACATAGTTATTCTCACCACAAGCATCACATACTAATACATATAACATACCACGTATACGTAACATATATCTATTAATCCAACAATATTGCATACATCAAATATCCAATATACTCACATATTTGCACATAAGGCATACCAAATCATAACATTTAGAAACACATCACACATCACATAGCATATGTCTACGCCTAATACATATAATCCACAACCAATGCATTTATCACATATGCACATCAAATTACCAATGCTATCACAATCTCAACACATATACAAATCGGTGCACAATTTCCACACATAATCAATTAAATCATGATTTTCCACACATAATGCATCCATTCACAATTCTCGCACATAATCAATCCATGATTTATGCAAATGCACAGAGACCGACACACCGACTCTATGCAAATGCCATGCGGTACCGACTTCCAATGTTTCTCATCACTAGTTCACTCAGGAACTCTACTGGAACCATCGCTCGTTACATCACTGTAATTCCCCGTCGGGCATACGATGTTCCCCGTCGCTCACACCCCACACGGGCACACGACCGGATCGCTCACAACCCACATGGGCACACGATCGTCTATAACCATCGCTTTCGGTCCTCTTATTTTTAAGGCTATTCATACCTCTTATTTTTAAGGCTCACGATGTTATAGCAGATTCCCTCTGGAATCGATTCGTCGCTCACACCCACTAGGGCACACGACATCACAAGAATGCATATCATGATGCTTGGCATACAATGACCCATGACATTCAAATGCATCTTCACACATATATGCAACCATAATCATACATATTTTTCAATCATCAATTCACATCAAGAATTACTCACCATCAACCACAACAATCATCCAATGTATTTCACCACACAACAACGTCATAACAACATCATTATCACATACATCAACATCATATAGATAGCACAAAAGAACCACATTTATATGACGATAACATATCGTATCAAACACAACCAAACACAACAAATCCTACAAATCACTAATTATCCTCTACCAAATATTCTTGGTTAAATCATGGCCTAACATCGCCATTTAATAGCATCTTATGTTATCTATCTAATGCCTCAAGTCCCACATCAATCGGACTCGCGATTTGGGAGTTATGGTGGAAACATAAACCACACTTTTCACACATACATCACTTTTCCATATTTTCTTATCAATCCACGGCTTAAACATATGTTTCTTTTCCACTATCATAAAGGGCATTGAAATAGCTTTCCAACGCATCCGACCGTGCCTCAATCCGATCTACGGATCAAAAGTTATGAAGGAAACAAAATCGGAAATTCTGTCACGTTCGCAGTGCGAAGCTCCCAGCGAACCGTGGCAGTAGCAAAAATGACCTAACGTTCCCAATGCGAACGGCTAGCGAACATTCGCTGATTCCTTCGCTATGGCTCGCAGTGCGAACCTGCGAAACTCAGAATTTCCAGCAGCGATAACATAGGTCATTTGGGGTCAAAAACCCTCATTTCTTCCACCCAAACACTTCCAAAACATACTACAACAACCAAAACATGATCCAAACCTAACAACAAGTATTCTACTCAGTTTTTATCGAATTTCATCCGCGAAAACATTGATTTCTATCAATCGCTCCTAATTCCAATCGATACGAAAAGTCGCGAAACAATCAAAACAATTACAACAAACAACACATATACATACACAAGCAAGATATAATTGAAACTTCTCACCCTTACCCGATTAATTGCGCTCGAAACGGAGTTTTCCCGATTTCTCCTCTTTCTCCTCTTCTCTCTTCTTTCTTCTCCTTTTCTTTCTCTTCTTTTTCTTTCTCTCTATTTTCTCTCAAATCTCTATTTATATAAAATATCTAAACCCCTAAAAGACTATTTTACCCCTCAGCTCAAATATCTCGCAAACGCTCTCAAAACGCGATAAAACATAAACAGCGATTAGAAATAATATATTGTCAAATAAAAGTCCAGAATAAAATAATATAAAACAAAAATAATTAAATCGACTCGATTAAATAAATAAGACAAAACCGGGGCGTTACAATTCTCCCCCACTTAGACATTTTCGTCCTCGAAAATATACTGAAACGAACAACTCCGGACACGACTCTTGCCACCGACCAACCAACTAACATGCCAACAAAAGCACACCACGAATAATACAAACTGACAAACCACCCTGCTAACCGCAACTACTACAACAACACGACACGACGACAACTACAACGACAAGATGCAAAGCCCATACAATGCACTTGACGACCAACTCACGACTCAAGGAATACCCAAGTTACGAACACACAGATTCACTCTCGAACCGAACCACAACAAGAACATAAAGTTCCACGACCCCACATCGTTTCAACAACCCCTACATAACCATGATACCAACATCCTTGTCACACAACAATATTACAACAATGCTACGATTCCTTAATCGATCATACAACCAAAACCTCCATCTACATAGTAACCCATGAATAATATTTAAACCTTTCGCCTAACACTTCCATACTGAAACATCCAATAGTCTTACCATTCCTACATGTTCCCAATGTTCAACTTATGAATTCTTACAAGTCACACACGCAAATACAAAATGTGCCACGTCACTCTTCCGCTGCGCACTCTGATTACTCGTAACCATCAAAACTATCAATCTCACGTCCAAAGTCTAACTCTTTCTCATTTTCACCAAAATTCACTGTTCACTTTTAATATACTCAACCTTCCACTCTGCTGTGTTATCTCACACACCAGACACAAGTCTCTGAATTGCTCAAACAATTTTAATTCTCTGACCATCAAAACAGACATGTATAAAAACTTTCGACTTAACCTTTCAGACACAACATCAACTTTTCCCCAATAGGATAATTCGAGGCAAAGTCATAACTAATCCCAAATTCTAACCATCCTTATTGTCTCATACTCTGTTCCCTCAAACCAAATAAGTACTCAATATCCTTGTGATTACCAAACACTTTGAACCTAGAATCTTAAAGATAATACCTCCAAATATTCCAACACAATACAACCGCAACCAATTCCAACTCCAGAATAGTATAGATCCTTTTATAAATCCTCAATTGTCGTAAAGCATAAGCCACGAATTTACCATCTTGCATTAACCACAGACTAAATTCATCATAGACGCATCCCCATACCTCACAACCAGTTTATTAGGATCACACAGAATCGAAACTGAAACCGTAGATAACTTCTACTTCCGCTCTCTAAAACTCACTCACAACGAACATCCAAAACAAACGACTTACCCTTTGCAAGTCAACTGAAATACCAGAAGTACGAACTTAACAAAGTCTTCCATAACTTGCAATAACAACCAACTGAGCCCAAAAGTTTCTAATCTCCTTAACCAACTTCGGAGCCTCTCATTGTAGAACTACATCTACTTCCGATGAATCCATAACAATACTCTCATCCGAAATAACATATCCAAGAAAACTAACCCTTCTCAACCAAAATTCTCACTCGAATAACTTAGCATAAAACTTCGTCTCTTTTCAACACTTGTAATTCAAATCTCAAACACTCTACCTGTTCTTCCTCTGAGTTTATAACAGATCCGAATATCCTCAATCAAAACCACCATGAACTTATCAAAATAAATATGGAAGATACGATTCCTCTACTCCACAAACATTCCAGACACCTTACTAACACCGAACAACATCACTGTGCATTGTAATGCCCAACCAATTCCAAACGATATAAATTCTTAGAGCTTTTGCAAAACTTCCCACTGGGTAACTGGTTACTCACATACAAGCTTAACCAAGTAAATAACAACCTAGTCTGAGGATAACAAACCTAACCAGTCACATTAAATCGATCAAAGCCTCAACTCACACAATTCACCATTCTTATAAAACATTCCAAACAATTGTAATTTCAATCAAACTCAACCAACCCAATTCCAGTTATCTATTCCCGAAAGTGGACACCTATTCTCAATCGTTACCTTATTCCACTGTTAGTAATCCATACACAAGTTATTCTCTTAATAATCCAAATTCCATAAATAATATTTCCGCTTTCCAAAATGTAAAACCCTTTCATAGCTCCACAATGATATAAAGAACGTTTAAATCGGATAAACGAAGCCAAAGTTAAGAATGAAACAATTTGGAAAGATCTGCCATGTTCGCAATGCGAATCTCCCAGCGAGCAGTCGCTTTCCTCATTCGCAATGCGAACCCCCAGCGAACCAAGGCAGAAGAAAAAGGGCACAAAGTTCGCACTGCGAACTACTAGCGAGTCTTCACCTTGACCTTCGCACTGCGAAGCTCCAGCGAATCTTCGCGTTCCCATTCAACCGTCCAATTCCACAATTTCCAACATGTATCAACAACCAACCAAAAAGAACTCTTAAATATTACATCCACACACAAAGTTTTCTCAAAATTTCCATAGTCTCATACCATCAAGGAATTTCAAATCGTTTGCGATTCGTCACAATTCAAAACTCAAACTATCCCGAACACACTCGCAAGTTTCCATACTACTCACTGGTTAACATGCAACCTCCTACTATCATATTTTTCCTTACCAACCATGTTGGACCTCTTCAAGTCGACATACTAACGTTTCATCTAAATCACATCTGAAAACCAGGCACAACTAACGGCCTAACACTGTGACTTTCCTGCCAATTTCCAGAACACTAGCCTCACAAATATAACAAACACCTTAGTCTCAACTCCAAAGAGTGTCCTACTCACTTAGCAGATATAACTTCGACTATTCACCTTCATCCAATTTAATTTCACACTCTACTCTCTAAGAACAACCCTTAGTAATACCCAATCATTCTCCCTCAGAGACATTCCAACTTAACCCACATACACAAACCTCTAATCCATCTCATCTTCCGATATAAGAATCTTCATCGACTCATCAAAATAATCCGTTATCATTTTCTTAATTCCAAACAATTCAATTCACACACTATCAAAGCCGGAAAGGCACGTCTATTCCATCCATCACAATTCCCTTCCGCTATCAACAAGAGGTTAAGGGTGATCAGTTCCTCAATTTCTCAATAGACAGTCGACAATCATGATGGGGCATAAACCGTCTTTACCAAACTATAATATCATTCCTTACATCTCATGCACAAACTACCTAAGGCACCAATCCTTAGTCGACATAAACCTTACCTCTGCATTCCCTCCAGAATCGGGAACCACACTGTCCAAAGAGCACTTACAATCTTGCAACCAACGACACACAACTGAAGCAACCTGGAGAAGTTCCAGCTTCTCCCCCACTTATGTCATTCTAACTCCGACAGACAACGGAATAGAAAAACCAGAAAGTACTGACAGTGTTTCACACACATATCATGTACTAAGGGATAAACAACAACGACAATATTCCACTGTCACACCAACTGACTCAACAACTTGGCCGGACGGACCGACCTGCTCTGATACCACTAATGTAACACCCCAATTCCCATCGCGAATAAATAATACATAAATAAAATCAGAGTAACTAAAAATTTATTTTTCCGACAGAAACAAGGATGTCACATTTAAATAAACAAAACATCATCCCTGCTCATAAATTTGATACATAGCATAAAATAGAATACCCTCAAAGGGGAAGCTTTTCCATATAAAGGGAAGGTCAATTATGGAATAAAGCGGCAAGATCCATAACAGACTTGTTTTACAAAATAAATCATTTTAGAATATCAACTATATACACAAAAGTATAACAAGTTACGTTCAACGAATGTATACATATATATATAATCGTTCCCCGACTCCCGTGCTACATATCAGAGCAGACACCAAGACCGACAACAGAACGGAGGACTAATCTTCACAAAAAGACCTTCAGCAACTCTAATCTGCAATGCCTCATAGAGCATTATAAAATAGCAGAAGGGTGAGAAATAACAACTAAATCAAGATTGCATAATAATATGCAAACATATAAATTCACATACATAGTTATTCTCACCACAAGCATCACATACTAATACATATAACATACCACGTATACGTAACATATATCTATTAATCCAACAATATAGCATATATCAAGTATCCAATATACTCACATATTTGCACATAAGGCATACCAAATCATAACATTTAGAAACACATCACACATCACATAGCATATGTCTACGCCTAATACATATAATCCACAACCAATGCATTTATCACATATGCACATCAAATTACCAATGCTATCACAATCTCAACACATATACAAATCGGTGCACAATTTCCACACATAATCAATTAAATCATGATTTTCCACACATAATGCATCCATTCACAATTCTCACACATAATCAATCCATGATTTATGCAAATGCACAGAGACCGGCACACCGACTCTATGCAAATGCCATGCGGTACCGACTTCCAATGTTTCTCATCACTAGTTCACTCAGGAACTCTGCTGGAACCATCACTCATTACATCACTGTAACTCCCCGTCGGGCATATGATGTTCCCCGTCGCTCACACCCCACACGGGCACACGACGTTTATGGATCGCTCACACCCCACACGGGCACACGACCCGATCGCTCACACCCGACATGGTCACACGATCGTCTATAACCATCGCTTTCGGTCCTCTTATTTTTAAGGCTATTCATACCTCTTATTTTTAAGGCTCACGATGTTATAGCAGATTCCCTCTGGAATCGATTCGTCGCTCACACCCACTAGGGCACACGACATCACAAGAATGCATATCATGATGCTTGGCATACAATGACCCATGACATTCAAATGCATCTTCACACATATATGCAACCATAATCATACATATTTTTCAATCATCAATTCACATCAAGAATTACTCACCATCAACCACAACAATCATCCAATGTATTTCACCAAACAACAACATAACAACATCATTATCACATACATCAACATCATATAGATAGCACAAAAGACCCACATTTATATGACGATAACATATCGTATCAAACACAACCAAACACAACAAATCCTACAAATCACTAATTATCCTCTACCAATTATTCTTGGTTAAATCATGGCCTAACAATGCCATTTAATAGCATCTTATGTTATCTATCTAATGCCCCAAGTCCCACATCAATCGGACTCGCGATTTGGGAGTTATGGTGGAAACATAAACCGCACTTTTCACACATACATCACTTTTCCATATTTTCTTATCAATCCATGTCTTAAACATATGTTTATTTTCCACTATCATAAAGGGCATTGAAAGAGCTTTCCAACGCATCCGACCGTGCCTCCATCCGATCTACGGATCAAAACTTATGAAGGAAACAAAATCGGAAATTCTGTCACGTTCGCAGTGCGAAGCTCCCAGCGAACCGTGGCAGTAGTAAAAATGACCTAACGTTCCCAATGCGAACGGCTAGCGAACGTTCGCTGATTCCTTCGCTATGGCTCGCAGTGTGAACCTGCGAAACTCAGAATTTCCAGCAGCGATAACATAGGTCATTTGGGGTCAAAAACCCTCATTTCTTCCACCCAAACACTTCCAAAACATACTACAACAACCAAAACATGATCCAAACCTAACAACAAGTATTCTACTCAGTTTTTATCGAATTTCATCCGCGAAAACATCGATTTCTATCAATCGCTCCTAATTCTAATCGATACGAAAAGTCGCGAAACAATCAAAACAATTACAACAAACAACACATATACATACACAAGCAATATATAATTGAAACTTCTCACCCTTACCCGATTAATCGCGCTCGAAACGGAGTTTTCCCGATTTCTCCTCTTTCTCCTCTTCTCTCTTTCTTTCTTCTCCTTTTCTTTCTCTTCTTTTTCTTTATCTCTATTTTCTCTCAAATCTCTATTTATATAAAATATCTAAACCCCTAAAAGACTATTTTACTCCTCAGCTCAAATATCTCACAAACGCTCTCAAAACGGGATAAAACATAAACAGCGATGAAAAATAATATATTGTCAAATAAAAGACCAGAATAAAATAATATAAAACAAAAATAATTAAATCGACTCGATTAAATAAATAAGACAAAACCGGGGCGTTACATTGTTGGTGGGTTTTTTTTAATACTGCTGCAAGAGGCCTGCTGCTAGATTTCTTTTGGGTGTATCTAACTTAAATCATCATGATGTTCAGTTCGAATGAAGGAATTTGTTGAGAATCTGTATATAATCAATTAGTATTGATTATTAATCAATTAGTCATAAGTGTAAATTATAACATTACCTATTGTGTATATCTCTTTTATCTATAAATATATATCAAGTGTGATCATATTCGACACACAGAAATACAATTACAATATGGTATCTAGAGCTGGTTAACCTACGGTATTCCATAATTTTTTTTCGGTTTTTCGCCGAATTTTTTTTTCCGGCCGTCTACGGCACTGTTCCGAGCGCCACCGCTCCCGAAGACTTTCCGGCGACATAATCACACCACCGGACTCGTCTTCCTCCGATTGGCCGGGGTCCGAAAATCCTGCTGTCTTTTGCTGCCTGACGCGATCTCACGCGCCTCCCTTCCAGCAGCGCGTCCCACCGCGTCCTCTGTCGCCGTTCACTCCGCTGACACCGCCTTCCCGAGCTATTCCTAGATCTGCTCTCGTTTTTTCCGTTCCAAGTCATCAAATATCATGGGAGATACCGACTCTGGCACGTTCACTAAGGTTCCACTTATCCCGTGCAAAAAATTAACAGGAACAGCTAACTACAACATATGGGCTGGTGCTGTCAAAATGTGGTTTCACGGTCAAGGATATGAGGATCACTTGACTACAAAATCTGATAGTATTCCCGCCGCCAAACGCGTTAAGTGGAAACAAACTGACGCTTCTTTATGCAATGTGGTATGATTTTCCATAGCTACTAATCTCCAAGCACAGTTCCAAGCCTTTACCACTTGCTATGAGGTTTGGGAAAAGGCTAAGAAAGTCTTCTCTAATGATGTCCATAATCTTTATAGTGTTATCACCAACCTCAACTCTTTGAAATTGGAGAATATGGATATGCAAGCCTATTTGAGTAAGCTTGACGCATTAAAGGTAAACTTTACAACCCTAATGCCTTTTACAAAGGATACTACAACATATGCTGAACAACAAAGTAAGTATTTTATGATCGTTGCACTTGCCGGACTACCATCCGAACTTGATTCCGTTCGGAACCAAATTTTATCAGGATCCAATGTTCCTAAATATGAAGCAGTTAGTGAAAAACTGTTGCGCTTGGCTACCCCTCATACTTTTGGACCAGTTTCTACCCCATCTCCTACTAAATCATCTGCTCTTGCTTCCCACTATCATGGTCGTGGTGGACGAATTGGAGGACGGGGTGGACATCGTCATGGTATTCGTTGTAACTATTGCAATCGTTACGGCCATATTGAAGCTGATTGTCGTACAAAGGTAAGAGACCAACAACGACAACCATGGGTCGCTGCTGTTGCTCAACCGGATATCTCTAAAGACGTCACTATTTCCGCCGTTGATTACAATGATTTCCTTTAATTCAAAGCAGCCCAACAACCATCATCATTTGCTGCTGTTGCTCAGTCGGGTAATCCTGTAGCTTTTGTCTCTACATCTTCTCTTGGCCCTTGGGTCCTTGACTCTGGTGCCTCTGATCATATGACTGGTAATACATCTCTTTTATCTCACTTGTCTTATTCTGATTCTTTGCCTTCTGTCACTGTGGCAGATGGTTCTAAAATCAAAGTTCATGGTCTTGGTCAGGCACATCCACTTCCAAACTTGTCTCTAAAGTCTGTCCTTTACATTCCTGGTTGTCCTTTTAATCTAATATATGTTCACAAGCTGATTCGTACTCTTGATTGTTCTGTTCTTTTTAATGATAAATCTGTTTATATTCAGGATCGACGTACAGGACGGACGATTGGAGCAGGGAGTGAATCTGGAGGATTATACCATCTATCTCAACCGGTGGCATGTGCTTCTACTACTTCTCAAGACCTCACACATTAACGTTTGGGTCATCCTAGTCTTAATAAAATGCGTCTTTTAGTCCCCAGTTTTTCTAAGCTTTCATCTTTTGAGTGTCAGTCCTGTCAATTAGGCAAACATTCTCGTAGTACTTACTCTCAACGAGTAAATAAAAGTGTTGTATCACCTTTTGCTTTAGTTCATTCTGATATTTGGGGTCCCAGTCGTGTGAAGTCTACCTTAGGATATTACTATTTTGTAACTTTCATCGATGATTTTTCACGACGTACTTGGTTATTTCTAATGAAAAATCGTTCAGATGTTTTCCTTATATTCCAAGAGTTTTATGCTGAAATTAAAAACCAGTTTAACACTTCCATTAAAATTTTACGCACTGATAATGCTCGTGAATATATGTCATCCCAGTTTCAATCTTTTTTAACATCACATGGAATTATTCACCAATCATCATGTGCTCATACATCACAACAGAACGATGTTGCTGAACGGAAGAATCGTCATTTAGTTGAAACCGCACAGACTCTTTTACTTCACCACAATGTACCTTCTCGTTTTTGGGATGATGCTCTCCTCACAGCTTGTCACCTTATCAACCGAATGCCTTCATCAGTCCTTCAAGATCAGATTCTATACTCTATCTTGAATCCACAATATGACCTCTACCCCATTCCGCTTCGCGTCTTTGGTTGCACATGCTTTGTTCATGATCTTAGTCCAGGTAAAGACAAACTCTCTGCCAAATCTCTAAAATGTATTTTTCTAGGCTAGTCACGCATACAAAAAGGATATCGGTGTTTTTGTCCTCAACTTCAACGGTACATTGTTTCCTTTGATGTTACATTCTTTGAAGGTTCCCCATTTTTCTCTGCCTCTGTGTCACCCAATGAGACTTGTAACTTAGATGCTCAAGATGTCCCTTCTGTCATTCCCACACCCATTAAACCCCCATTGAAGGTTTACCAACGACGAACACCCCGTCCATCGGAAGTAAGAGATGATATTAATCCACCAGCACCACCTCCTGCTCCAAATGTTCCTCCAGCTATGTCACCTGACCTTGACCTCCCAATAGCATTACGAAAAGGTATTCGATCTCATACTCCAAATCCTAAATATGCCTGTGTTTTAAATTATGACCGCCTTTCTACTTCCTATGTTTCTTTTGTGTCTGCTTTGGATTCTGTGTCTATTCCTAAGTCTACAGGTGAAGCTATGACTGATCCCAATTGGCGTCAGGCGATGGTGGAAGAAATGGCTGCATTGCATTCAAATAAAACTTGGGACATTGTTACTTTACCTTCAGACAACACTACAGTGGGATGTCGATGGGTTTATACAGTGAAAGTTGGACCGGATGGCCAGATTGATCGTTTCAAAGCTCGTTTGGTAGCCAAGGATACACACAGATATTTGGTCTTGATTATGGCGACACTTTTTCTCCAGTGGCCAACATTAGTTCAGTCCGTCTCTTCCTTGCAATGGCTGCTATTAATCATTGGTCACTTCATCAGTTGGACATTAAAAATACCTTTTTACACGGAGAATTGGAGGAGGAAGTGTATATGGATTAACCTCCAGGTTTTACAATTCCTGGCAACTCAAGACTTGTTTGTCGACTTTATCGTTCTCTTTATGGGCTGAAACAATCTCCACGTGCTTGGTTTGGCCGCTTCAGTTCTGCCTTGATACAATTTGGTATGACTAGATGTGAAGTAGATCACTCTGTTTTCTTCCTTCATTCCTCCACCGGTCAGCGCATCTTTCTTGTGGTCTATGTTGATGACATTGTTATTACTGGAGACGACACAGAAGGTATCCAGCGACTCAAAATTCATCTTTTCAAAAACTTCCAAACAAAAAATTTGGGTCCACTCAGATACTTCTTAGGTATTGAAGTTGCTCAGTCCTCATCAGGCATTGCAATTAATCAACGTAAATATGCATTAGACATCCTAACTGAAACGGGTATGCTTGATTCTCGTCCTATTGATACCCCTATGGATCCCAACGTCAAACTTCTTCCGGGTCAGGGGGAGTTGTTGAAAGACCCGGGAAGATATCGACGTTTAGTGGGTAGACTCAATTATCTTACCGTCACCAGACCGGATATTACTTTTGCAGTGAGCATTGTGAGTCAGTTCCTTAATGCTCCGTGTGATACTCATTGGAATGCAGTCATTCGGATTCTCAGATATATAAAGAATGCACCAGGAAGAGGTCTATTATATGAAGATAAGGGTGATGCTAAAATCAAGTGTTATTCAGATGCAGATTGGGCAGGATCACCGTCGGATAGGAGATCCACGTCTGGATATTGTGTTCTTATTGGAGGAAATATGATCTCATGGAGGAGTAAGAAACAAAACACAGTTGCACTATCGAGTGCTGAAGCTGAATATCGTGCTATGGCAGCAGCATCGAAGGAACTTGCATGGCTGAAGAATTTGCTCTCAGAACTTAGGTTGGGAGACCTTTAGGCCACAAAACTCATATGCGACAATCAAGCAGCACTTCATATTGCATCCAATCCGGTTTTTCACGAACGGACCAAACACATAGAAATAGATTGTCACTATGTAAGAGACAAGGGACTGTCAGGAGAAATAACCACAAAATTTATCAAATCTGAAGATCAATTGGCTGATATGTTTACCAAGTCTCTCAAGGGTTCTCGAGTGAATTATATTTGTAACAAGCTCGGATCATACAATATATACGATCCGGCTTGAGGGGGAGTGTTGAGAATCTGTATATAATCAATTAGTATTGATTATTAATCAATTAGTCATAAGTGTAAATTATAACATTACCTATTGTGTATATCTCTTTTATCTATAAATATATATCAAGTGTGATCATATTCGATACACAGAAATACAATTACAATAAAATTTAATACTTTTCTTCAAGTTTACACAGTAGAAGTGTCCTTTGTGTATTTATAACCTTGAAAAGTTAGAAAATAGGAAACATGTAACGAACTAACTAACTGTCAACTCAAAATGACAAACCAAGCTCTATAAGTCACAACAAAAACAAAAATAACTAATGTCAGTAGCTCAACAAAACAACCAGTGTTATAGAGCTTTTAGTCCAACCAAATCCTCCAACAAATGAACTTTAAAAGTGGGCTACAAGAGTTGTTGATGTTCCTAAAGTTAATATGAAATTTTGGAAGGCTCAACTTGTTGAGAGTTACTGAGTTACATGTATAACTCAAATTATTTCTTTCTTACTCCATTTGAAGAACATTATGGGCCCTTGCATGTTTAAGGTACAACGCATTTCTCATCCGTTCCCTCTCAATTCCCAATTCCAAACCATTACGCGATTTCTTTCCAATTCAACTCTCCCTCGCATGTTTAAGGTATCAAATTTGCGCTCAAACTAATTCTCTTCTGCTGAAGTAGAAAATCGAGAAGAGGCAACATGGCTTCCGTCGATGTTATCAAATCCTGCATCGACTCCATTAGATAGGTACCCAAATGCTACAAACCGTCATAACTCAGAAACAACCCTTTCTGACAAAAAAACTCCAATTTAGTTTTATAACCAAATTCATTGTGCATTCAAATGAATAAAAATTGATATTTTCTTTTCATGATTATTTTTTTAACTCTATTTATATAATATATTCAACAATTTTATCCATTGTGTTCTTTAATTTTGACACAATTTAGAATCAATTGGGTATAGGTATATTAAACATTTTAAGTGGTGATTTTGGTTATGTTTGTATAGTTTTAGGGATGATAGTACTCAGTAACTAAAGACAGAACTCAGTGTTTAAGAGCAAATTCTCACAAACTCTCTTTCATTCTATACAGAACTCAGTGTTTAAGTTCTGGAATTTATAAGGGCTAATCTACTGGTGGAGACAACTGTTAAAACTGTTAATCATCTCTGAACATTTAACCCTCACAAACTGATACAACTGATGTTAACAGCTTCTGTAACTAAACCAATGTTACTAAGCTACACAAGTGCCATGGGCTTATCTGAGTTTATCTACAAACATAACTTTAGTGACACTGTTGGGGTGAATATGTAAAAGCATCTTCTGACATTTTTTATAACCAATAAACTAATTAACTAGTTTTTATGTTCTATTAATTCCTCTTAATAATTATTCACTTTGTTTTAGGGACATTACGTGAGCAGTTTGTGAGAAATATTTGGAACGTGAAAAATAGCAGAATTAACAGAGTTCTTACCCATCACCCATAATGCTAATCATCGGCCTTTGCCCACCAGAAAATACTTGTTCCACGGCCTCCTATTCCTCATCAGAAAATGTTTGGTCCCTCTCCTCTTCCTCCGCTGCTACCATGGTGTGATTGACAGCTGGACCTTGCAAAACATGTTGTGTCACTCCCGGGGTAGGAACAAATGTGCATTCCTCAAAAGTTGGTGGTGCCGCGTCGGTTGTCTGAACCGATGGTGCATCGGTTGTATGAGGCGGTGGAGGTGTTTCGGTTGTAAGAGGCGGTGGAGGTGCTACGGTTGTAAGAGGCGGTGGAGGTGCTTGTTTTCTTTGAGGCGGGATAGAAGTGGTGCTTTTGTTTCTTGTGCCATGCTTCAAGCGAGATGTGTTTACCGCTAGAGCCCCAGGTGGCATATGTCGTGTCCGGCATAACCTATCAACACTGAAAGATATTAAATTAGTGCTCTCAAAAGATATTAAATTGTAAAGAAACCAAATATTGGAAGTTTTAGACATCTTACGGTTTCTTGCTCATTGGTGCTGTCTTCTTTGACGATTCTCCTGTCATTTCAATTTGTTTTTGAATGAATGTAAAACTGAAGGATAGAAAAAATGGAAAAGTTAGAACAACAGTAGATAGTACAAATACATTCACAATACACAAAACCATCATGTTATCAAACAAATAAATGATTTTACAACAAACAATCGATAGAGGTACACCTATACACCTAAAGTATACACTCAGAAAATCAGACAGAGTGATCGGCATGGTTACATGAATAAAAACTAGCTAGAATAATGCATTCTAGCTAGAATAAAAACTAAAGAGAATTACTAGCAATCACATATCATTCAAAGCAAATCACAATTCTCTTCATTATATCAACTTTCTTCAAAGCACAACAAATCAGAGGATCATCCTCTTTTGTGTGGTGAATCCTATGAACTTGTAACTCTTCATATTACATAACTTACTCAAACAATTCACCTACATTATATTTTTCTCACATTGGTTTTACATCTTTAAACATCACATCCTCATTGATAGAAAATTCATGCATTAACAATCCTTACTCCAAGTCTGTCTTGAGATGATAAATCAGTGCAGAAGTAAATATTTTTCAATCCTGCACCTTGTCATGCTTCGTTTCACTTCAGTTGTGATTTAACTTGGTTCTTTGCTTCACCGTGCTTTTGTATTACGGCTTTGTGACTATAAGCTATATTATTTAAATCTGACTCCACCACATTCATATCATTTGGCCAAAACTTACGTTGTTAATCTCAGATATTCTTGTGAAGCACAGACCCCCTAAAATGCTATAGCAGATAGCAGGATAGCCACTATTGCAAAGACTAAAAACCATTGAACAAAATAAGCATAAATACTCAAAAATAGACTATTACACAAAATTAAAGAGATCGTCATACACTCATACTTAATAGTTAACAACCTAAAGTATAGAGCAATAAAACTTAAGCAGAAAAGAAGAAAAAAAACAGAATTGAACTAAAAGTAGGAAGAAGAGAAGAATAAATATTTGTGAGCAAGAACATAATATTACTCTTCAAAGGGGCCGGATTAAATTTTATACTTTAAAACAGACAACAATTTCTATATATCTTTCTGAGGAATTTATCCCCAAAATTCTAATAGCGGCAGGGATAGCAGTCTGAGACTGCAATTAGCGGTTGTTAAAATCGCTATTGTTGACAGCAGCTCACAGATTAATAGCGTCACGCCGAGACCTATCCCCGCTACGCTATTCTACTAGCAGTGATATCACTGCTATGGCATGCTATTGACAGTTTAGGCCAAAAGGTTCAATTAACAAGCTGCAACCGAATATGTGACAAAGCCAAATGGTACATAAAGATAGACTATGTCTTAAAGCTCACTTCAAAGTATTTTAAATAACTACGGTTCACAACCACAGTTGTAATGTAGCCGTAAGATAGTGGTCGTGGAACTAAAAACCAAGGCTCCAAGGCTCCATTGCATTTAAGCTTTTGAGTTCTAACAAACCAGAAACCTAGAACACTCTAATCTATACATAACTCAAACTCTTACACCTTATAAAGCATCAAAATCAATCAAACAATTATGGGTAATAGCAGCAAAAGATTGATCTAAAGCTAATTTCAAAGTTGAGGGAAGGTAAATATCCACCAATAGAACTACAAATTATACCATAGCCTATTATAAACTAAAACTACGAGTAATTTACATCATTGTTCTCTCCATCTTGAATCATTGGATCATTTATCACTAGTACTGGCTCGACCTCATCAATAAATCCTTCATCGGCTAAACCACGTATTTGTTCAAGTTCTGTAATAGGCAAAACTGGTGACATTTCATCCGATTGATAAGGCATTTCATCCTCGGTGTTATCTATCTCCACATAACCCCTTGGTTTTGTGGTGATTGCAGCACACCATCCACGCATGTTTCTACACATATCTGGATATGGGACATAATACACCTGTTTTGCTTCTTGTGCAAGAATGAACGGATCATATTGACGATATCGTTTATTCATCTTAATGTCAACAATATTGTACTCCTTATTAACTCTTGTGCCACTATTATTTGTTGGATCAAACCAAGCACAATAAAATAGGGCAATCTTGTTGCTAAAGCCATGGTATTCCAATTGAAGGATACGTTGGATGATACCGTACAAATCATCTTCTCCTCCATTTGTAATTCCTTTAACATGTACCCCACAATTCGTAGTCTTTTTACCACGACTCCATTCTTCAGTGTGAAACTTGTACCCGTTAACAAAGTAGATGTTTCATGATGTTGCCTTAAGATTAGGACCGAGAGCTAATGCCTTCACGTATGGGCTAGGTGTTCCATTTCTCTCATCATTCACCTAAAAAAATATACATCTAACCTTAGAGCGATTACATTAGCATACTACATCAATGTGACAAGTACACTTACATATTCCTTTAGCCATGAAGGAAATTGCTCGTGTATAAGTCCAAAAGCATCTTCCTCATTGATACGAAGATATTGCATGAACAATCTGACACCGAATATTAAATTTATGAAGTATTTATACACAATGGTTGATAACAAAGCAGTTGTTTTTACAAAATATACTTACTCGAGGTACGGTTTAACCTCATCACAATTGATTAGGACGTGCACGTCCATTCATGATCAAGCACCCAATAGTCCCGAGGCTTTCCACTAGGAAGACCATATTTGTTAAAAATAGAAAGTGTTGGTTGGACATTCTCATGATATGATGATCCAAGATCGTTTCTGAAACTTGTACTTGACAACAAATTAACGGTCTTGAAACAGTGAGAGCAAAAATAAGTAGTTTCACGATGCAAATAGGCAGTGCATATTGAACCTTCAACCCTGGCTTTATTTTTCACTGAACACTTATAGTCTCCCATCAATCTAAGAGTGAAACGGTTAAAAGATATTATTTCATTAAAGTAATCTACAAAAATTACACATCGTTTACCTTTCAAATGGATACACCCAACGATATTGTACAAGACCATAAAGAATTGCTTCATTAGGTAGGTGAATCGAGAGATGTTCCATCGAGTCAAAGAAACCTGGTGGAAAAATTCTTTCTAGCTTGCATATGATGATGGGAATGTTTTGTTCCAACCTAACAAGGTCTTCCAACTTCAATGTATTACAACATAAGTCTTTACAAAAACGACTTAACTCAGTTAGTAGCTTCCATATCTCACTAGGCAAGGAACGAAAAGCAATTGGAAGCAAACACTCCATGAATACATGACAGTCATGAGATTTCATCCCCTTCATCCTACCCTTGGTGACATCAGCACATCTAGAAAAATTCGAGGCATATCCATCGGGCATTTTTAGTTCCTTAATCCATCTACAGACTAGCTTTGCCTCTTCGGATGTCAATGAAAATTTTGCCTTTGGCTTAGCCATCTTTTCATTAGGTAGAAGACGCAACTCTAAATCCCCACGTAAACAGTTAAGAGGTAAATCCAATCTTGCCTTCTCATTGTCCTTTGTTTTTGGAGGATCATTCATGACAGTGTTAAACACATTATCAAATACGTTCTTCTCTATGTGCATCACATCAAGGTTATGCCTTAACAAGTTGTCCTTCCAGTATGGAAGATACTAAAATATACTTCTTTTGATCCAATTATGATGTTTCCCATACCCTGGAAATTTGGTGGCCCAGTCACTGTCTATGACTTTTGGAAAATCACAGACAGCTTCCCAGAGATCATGGCCATTAAACATATAAGGTGGTCTTTTTTTCTTTATCTTGTTTTTTGTAAATCTCTTTTTACTTTTTCTAAACAGATGATCCATTGGTAAAAACCGACGGTGACAATCGAACCAAGATTGTTTCCCCCATATCCTAAGGTGAAAGCCTCTGTACTATCCATGCAATAAGGGCATGCTAATTTACCTTGTGTCTCCCATCCAGACAACATACCATATGCTGGAAAATCATTAATTGTCCACATTAAATGCGCTCTCATTACAAAATTATGCTTCATAGAGATATCATATGTCATAATGTCATCTCTCTACAAGCGCAATAAATCATCAATCAAAGGTTGCAAATAGACATCTATTTTAGCTTTTGGATTGTACGGTCCAGATACAAGACAAGTCAAAAACAAGTATGGTTTGGTCATGCACATTTCGGAGAAAGATTGTAGGGTGTGACTATTATCGACCAACATGAATACGGAGAACTAGAGGCTTGAATGTAAGGTGTAAACCCATCAGTACACAAACCTAATCTTACATTTCTGGGGTTACTAGCATAATCGGGATAAACTTCATCAAATTGTTTCCATGCTTTTCCATCAGATGGGTGACGCAGAACATTTGGATTGCCTGTGTTCTCACGATGCCATCTCATTTGAGTTGCAGATTCCTTTGAAGCATAAAGTTGTTGTAATCTAGGAATGATTGGAAAATAGAACATTCTCTTCACTTCCACATCTTTGTATTTTCCCATTCCACTCTTTCGAGGAACATACCTAGCAGCCCCACAAACTCTATACTGAGTTAGAGTGTTATCTTCTTTGTAATATAATAAGCATCCATTCACACAACAATCAATTTTCTCAACCTCTAATCCCAACTTAGACACCAAATTTTACACTTGGTAATGATTCTTAGGTAAACATTGATTTGATGGACAAACATCAATAAGCATTTGAGTGAAAAAATCCATGGCCTTTTGAGGAACATGCCAATTAGACATGGAAACCAACAACTTAACTGAAATAGATAGCCTGGATTCAGAAGCTCCCTCGTAAATGGGTTGGTTTTAAGAGGTCAATACATCATAAAATCGTTGAGCTTCTTCATTTCGCACCTCACCCTCACTAACTGTTTCGTTTTCCATATTAGCATTCACATTGGGGACATTAACAAATTGCCTACTAGCATCATACACCATTTTATTCATTGTATCAAATTGTTCTTCATCACCCGGATTATCTCCACAAGCATTTTCGCCACTACTAGAATGACCATCAAAGTCCACATTCTGATTCTCTTCTCCATGATCAGTCCATGTGTAATAGTTGGGCAAAAAACTGTCTTTGTACAAGTGATGTCTAACCTCACTAGGCGTCTTCAGGAAAATGCAGACGCATTTTACACAAGGACACCTTATCCCTCCCTCATTTAAATATTCTGGCCGATTCATAGCTTTATTGATAAAATATTCAACTCCACTAACAAATTCATCTTTCAAACCATACCTATTAGAGTTTACTCTATCATACATCCAACTTCAATCCATTTTCTACATTAAAAACAAACATAAGTTTATAAATAAACATAAGTTTCTAAATAAACATGTTCAGGAGCATTATTGATCTGTAAAGATCAATAATTCTCCATGAAAGGGACCCAACAATTATTAGGAACTAACTCTTCTGTTAAGCAATAATTAAGAAAACATGTTGGCATCACTAAATTTGAATACCCCACCAATGATTCTTGCTCAGAAAAATACAAAAATAAACACATATGATGAGTTAGTATACTCAACCTCCTCCAGTTTTCCATATCTCATGTTATCCAGAAAGAAATCCTTATCTACTCGGATAGTAACACCAATACATTATTATAGACACATACATTTCCAAAGTGGTGTAATAATACAAAATATTTAATACACACAAAATATTTCCCTTATTTTCACAACTATCAACACTCCTATGTAGACTTACCTAGTGCTTAATACTAATCTCAAGACTGACACATGTGAATGTACGAATTATGTGCTACAATAGTGAAATTCTGGCATAGCAGACAACAGATGTCCTAACACATGTCAAGACATTGTTCTGCATAATTATTAAATAAGAACAGAACAGCAGACTGATTTCCAGAAAATCAGTAACTGCATAAACATAGATGTTTCGGCATCTGTTCCAATATGTTAATCAAAACTGAACTGTAAATTGTAAAATGATAAACAACACAGAATATGATGACCCAGTTCGGTGCAACTCACCTACATCTGGGGGATACCAATCCAGGAAGAAGAATTCACTATCAGTAGTATAGTTTTATGTAAACAACCTCAGGTTTATAGTAAACACCCACGCTTACCTATCACTACCCAATGAAGACTTTATCATTAGAAGTCACATCTAATTGATAAAAGAAACCCATCTCACTCCCTAAATCACAATCTGTGATTATCTAATAGTTACTACACCATAACTGTATCATTCCTATTGAAAGACACCCCTTCCAATACAAATTTCAGTCAAGCATCCTTGACTAACAAGTTAACTTGGATTTGCTTCAAAGCTTCATCCAAGAACAATACACGATTCATTACCTATGGGTTTCTGAATATGTACAAGTACCTATGTCTACCACACTGTATCAAATCGATACAGAGGGAGACTTACAAGAGAAACCTATGACTCTCAAAACATAATCCCTACTTTACAAAATAGGATTCCTAAGTCTATGTCGTCCTCTCTCTTTTTTCTGCATTAGATCTTGGTCTTCTTTTATAGCCTTCTGCTGAGTTAGGCTTCATATCTTTGATCCTTGATCCACTGCCAATCGCGCCTTGAATCTTGGAACAGATTTAAACAAAACCTGCTGTTACAATCATGATGTCGAATTGTCATGCTAGGACATTTCACTCGACATCTTTGGTCTGGGGCAGAATCCTTCATGTTGGAACATCTTTCACAACATTATGTTTTACCAAAATTTAGTCAAACTCTTGGAGCTTTCAATGTCCCCCTTTTGACAAATTTTGGCTAAAACATTCTTTAGTTTGATAGTGCATGCAGTGAAAAAATCTGCAGCAAGTGTCAAGAAGGAGAGAGAAGATAATTTCAAGATCCCCTCCTCATTCACCTTGTGATACTGAGTTCATAGAGAATGTAACTCAGATCAAAAAACACAACCTGCTCTCTAACTCTGATCAAAAAACACAATTTACCCAAGATGTTAGCACCCAGAATGTCATAACATCCTTTGAGACATTTTTCTAGGTGATCAGTAGCTCAAACGCATGCAACCAGTCCATAGTAACAATATAGCCATTCTCCCCCTTTTTAGCCAAAAGATGGCAAAAGTGACCCATGCAAGCCCAAACCCAGATAATGCTTACCCACACATGGACAAAACCCATTTGCTCTAAACTTAAGAAAGATGTTCTAGCTCGATCTTCCTTAAATATTAAGAAGTTATGCAGGTAGAGCTAATCCAATTGAAAGAAACAAAAGACTAGTCAATGAGTGCAATAACTACTGGTCAAGATAGTTTCGAAAGATTCCACCTGTTCTAACTTGTCCTTGAAACTGCTTCTGAACAGTGTCCTGATACCTAACCTGATATTGTCTGATTTATGGTCCCCACAGACAGGACTATAATTACACCCATCTTCTGTTTATCCTGAATTACTTCCTTAATCCGGAATTAGCAAACTTGTTTACTACAGAATTCTTCCAAAGACCTTTCCATCAGCAGAGATTCCCAAGATACTTGTACTACTCCTAATTCAATCCATTGAAACGAATGACAGAATCAAAACAACCTGATAAGTTCACCCAGAACTTATACAAGTAAGACAATGTCACGACATCTCGTCTGACATATCAACCTAACCTGAGGCAATCTACCACAAACTGCTTGAAACCACAAACAGTCTTGATAACCAACCTCCACCACTACAGCCATATATCCAAAACATAAGTTTAACTCCCTCTGTCATAGATAACTAGTGCTCCTTTTCCAGAAGAACACCCTAAATGAATGGAAAACATAAGACTATCTTCATGTCTTCAAGAGCATACCCTCTGTTCAACACACCTCCTGAACGCATTCACCTAATGCTTGAACCTCAAGCAAACCATGTACCACACCAGTATATATAACAAATATAAGTTCTCCCCCTATCTTTCTCAGCTGATGCTTCTTTAGCAAGAAACACCTCAAAATCACCATATGATATCCCATGACAACTTCATGATCATATAGTAAGAGTACCAGGAACACATCCTTGTACCATAACCAACAAACTCTTGGATTGAGACCAAAGCTCCATTGATCCCTCTCGTCTAGAAACCATCTATACACCACATGAATTCCTCCTGAATTCTCATGTATAGATTTCCTTGTTCCCTGAGATATAACCCAATTGAATCTGGAATACTTCACATTCCTCAAAGAGACATATAGAGCCCCTTAGTTTGCTAGCTCACCCAGATGTTCTTCATACTTGAAGGACATCAAACACATGCTCCACAAACACCAAACTGATCTATTTCTAGCATGTAGCATTCACACCAGACTTCCAAGATAGTCCTTTACCCATCATTCTCCCGTACGATAAGATAAATACCTCTTAGACAAGATGTGAACTCAGAATCCTACTCCAAGGATAACTAACCCTGAAGATGTTATAACATCAGTTAGGACATCCTTCACATATCATAGACACCAATCAACATAGTTCTTGATATGCTCCACCACTGGACTTACTATCTGCATAGTAATCCAACTGAAGATCTTCAAACAATACTGTGCCACCAGCTTGATCAACAAGAACTCCAGATAACCATAAAGAGAAATAAACTCTCATCCACCAAAAGAAGGTGATCTTCCATAAACTGAGAACTTCTACCACAAGCTCCAAGATAGAAAAGAATCAACACCTCCTCAAGTCTTCAACCAACCACCCTTCTCACCAAGAGTAATTTGTTCCAAGACACTCCTCAAGAGTAATCAAATGCCACTGTTTGATTATCTTGATTTCTCGAATCCATATATGAGAACTACTAAATGCCTCTTTTGATTGCCTCATCCTTCTTGAATTCAAATATGAAACTAACCAAATTCCACTTTTTGATTGATCTCACCCTTCTTCAGAACACCCACAAGATACACTGATCCACCAATAGAATCTGATCTTCAAGTTACATGAACTACTTGCTCCATAGCAAGCCATATTGGATCCACCAAGCCTTAGACATATAACATCTTCTCCTTCCACAGCTCCCACAAACTGCATGAGATAGACCTTTTTGAAGCATCCATAACTTCCATTCTCCTGTAGATCAACTTATCTTAAGATGATGTGCCACATCACCAGCTGAGATCCTGATGTTAAGCTTGATGTCAGAATATTCTGATACGACATCCAGCTGCTGAATTCAGCTCCTCCTTCTGTCACTTAGAAGAACCTCCTCCCTTTAACAGAATAAGAGTTCCATGCTCTCATAGACTTGATTCAACAACCAAGTTTAAGTAGACAACCTCCATCCTGCTTAATCTTATCACAGGTATTCCACTCAAGCTCACACCTTGATGAATATCTGCTTCACAACTCCAAAGAACTCAACGTGCCAAGTCTGAATCTTCAGAAGATAAAGTAGTCCTAGACTACACCATAGTGAAATTCTGGTACCAGATATGTGATGTTACGTGTGATGTCACAACAATACACTCTGCAATGGACAATGTAAAACAACAGAAGAGTACACAAAGAATTGTTCACCCAGTTCAGTTAAATAACTTACTCTGGGGGCTACCAAGCCAGGAAGGAATTTCACTATCAGTAGAATTAATTTACAGACTCAACAACCCAGTTGACATCTCCTAAACTTAATCTCTACCTAATGAACTTTCTACCTAAGAGACCACTTAGGTATGAAAACACTACTCACTTCCTAAAACACCTCAAAGATCACACTTTGAGAAACACCTTGATCCTGCTTACAAGCTTTGATCAAGTAACAACACTCTCTTGCTTCACAGCTCTAAGAGAGTACACCTTACAACTCACCAATTCAACCTAGAATGGTTTACGAAATACTCATACAAAGACAATGATTGACACTCAGTCTATGCTCTCTATCTTCTGTACTTTTCCTTTAGGATTGATGCGCTTTATATAGCTATTTGATTTGGGCTTGGACCTGCTACAATATCTGAACTGATTTGTTATTTAAAACTGAATCTTCAAAACAGATTTTTTTTCTCAAAATCTTCTTAAATCTTCAGCCTTTAAACACTCCTACAAATCTGCATCAAATATGTTTGCAACAGAAAATATCTCCTCCAAGATATTCGCATCCAATAACTCTAACAGCTCTCCCAAAATCCAGCTAATACACTTAACCCTAAAAACATCTCAAACCTGATGTTTTAATGATCTGCATATCTGATGTCATGACATCACATGTGACATCAGACTTCAAAACTTCAACAACTTAAGCACTTAACATATTCCAATGTTAAGACTCAATGTTAAGACATCACCCATGTGACATCAACATTGAACAACTTTGTTTTACCAAAATTCTAGCCAATCCAAGAACTAACAATCTCCCCCTTTGGCTAATTTTGGCTAAAACAATCTCTACAACATCAGAGACTTCAGCAGCGGATAAAAAATTGAAAAATGTTAAAAACTCCTAGCAGTAGCAGCACTCCTTCAAAACAGCTCCTACTTCAAAATGCTGCACATACTCCATCAGCTCAGCAAAGGGTCAAGCTCCCCCTCAAAACCAGAACCAGCATACAACTGCACAAACACTCTCCCCCTCAACTTGGCTTGGTTAACTCTCCCCCTTTTTAGCCATAATTGGACAAACACCTACTAACTACCAGTTAGTCCTAAGCTAGCTCTGATTGTCAGTCTAAAGACAACATTCAAGACAAGACAAATCATAGAACAAAAACATAAAAAGTGCTTAAAACATAATATTTAGGTTACAAACCAAACACATCAAGTGCAAAATAACAAAAGCAAAAAAAACTACTGTCTAGCAGAAACAACAAAAGAAACTTAATCTTCATCAGAGCTAGGCCCATCTTCATCATCCTCATCATCTTCCTCATAATTGACACCTTCAACATCATCATTATCATCCTGTTCCAAGGACGGATCAGCTTCTCAATTTCCTTTTTCTAGTCATGCTGGTACTGATCACAATATCCAGATCCTTGCAAGTAGCCTTCAATTCTGCAAGCAAATCAGCTTTGGTACTTTTCTTCTTGACACCAGCATCTGATGTTGAGACAGTGTCTGGAATATGACTCCCAACAAACAATTTTGGATGCAGAGATAATGTAGACTCCCTCTTGCAGGCTGTGTCTGAACTTGTCAATATGCCAGGATGTTGTTTCAGAATTACTCCACAAATGAGAGATGGAAATGCTATAGGCATTTTGATAGCATTAGTGGTGGCATGTTTCACAGTCTGTTCAAAAATATATGATCCATAGTCAAATTTCTTCTTAGTGCCAACAGCATAAATGAACCTTCCTAATCCCACAGCTGTTGTGGTTTTATGATTAGTAGGCACCCAATTTGCAGCTCCAATTCTGTGCAAGATAGCATACTTAACACTAAGTTTGCTAGTTGTCAATTTTCCTTTCAAGGGCCACACCTTTACTTGACCATCAGTTATCTCCTTGCAGACATCATTATCAGTAACTTCTAACGCTGTAAACTCTTCTTCTTTTCTTCCTAGGTAATTGTTGATAAACTCAGGAGAAAACTCTATACATTTGCCTCTAACAAACACTTTCATGAAATCCACACTTCTTTTGTCAGAAATATTCATAGGAATGTTAACCATAAATTCCTTAACCAGACTGTCATAACACTTGGAGAACCCACAAACAGTCTTCATCAATCCAGCAACCTTTATCACCTCTATGACTTCTTTAATTTCCATAGCCTCTTTGCCAATTTCTCTTTCAAGAGCAAGTCTTCTTTGACAAACAAATTTCCACATGGAAGCACTGCTTGCATAATGGAATGAAATGTTGTCAACAGGAACATCAGGTATCTTGTCAGCAATTCTCTTCAAGATTGACTTTCTCACAGGAGTGATGTCTTGAACATCATCCTCAACATCATACTCTGATTCAGATTCTTCCACCAGCTTCCTCTTTCTGGGATTCACAGCAACTTTACTCCATATTTTTGTTGGACCAACAACAACAGTCTTTTTCTTCTTTCCTTCAGCTGACTTCTTAGGAGAAGATTCTACATTCTTTCCTTTTCTAGTTTTAAGTCTTTTGGCAAGACTAGGTACAACATTTCCAATCACTTCATCATCAGACAGGTCAACAACATTTACCACATCTTCATTCTTCTTTCCACCAGGGCTAGTTTCAACATCCCTATCAGGCGATGTTCTGACATTTGTTTCAACATCAGCTTCCTCATGAACACCTTCTTCTTCAACACCTACTTCAGCATCTTCAATGACAGACATAGCCAGTCTGTGAAGATTTGTATCAGCACTTTGCATGTCCTCCTTTTCAGCAGGCATTTGTCTCAGGGGTACAGAAATCCCTTTTACAGATAAACCCTTATCCAAAATTTTGGTGGCAATCTGATTAAGACTGCGATCAACATCAAACCTCTCTTCAACAACTTGAGGGGTGGAAGACTCAGATGCATATTTCTCTTTAAAAAGAATGCTAGTGACTAACCTCCTAGTTTCACTATCATCAATTTTAGGTGTAGGCCTTTTGGGTTGCAGTTTGGAAGGTCTTGACTTACCAGATTCAGGAACCATCATGGAGATGGGTGCTATATTCAAAGCGTCTTCAGCAGAACCCTCTTTTGTAGAAACCCTAGCTTTTTCGCGCGATGAACTTTGTGAAGCAGATTTCTTAGATGGAGATGATATATGTTTTGACATTGTTCCTCTGAAGCACTTTAGATTCAGAGATGAATGACAATTTCTGTTGAAGGAGAAAGAGATGAACAGTTTAGGGATATGAAGTTTGATGAAGCGTGAGATGGCTATAATAGGAAATGATGGCCTAAAGTATGGAGCCTGATTTTGTGGATTACTTAAAAGCCAATCAATGAGTTTCTCCCTCCAAAATAACTTTCCTTTTAAAAATTTAAAAGAGTTCACACCATAAGTTATTAACCCTAATTGACCTTTCAACATGCTCAGACTTTCACACTTAATGTTACAGTCTGATGTCACAACATCAACCTTAACATCATTAGATGACCCGACCTCTTGAGGTACCCATTGATAACAATTATCTCTGAATCTGACTCCTTTCATAACTACCTCATTTCTCTCATTAGTTATCAAACACTCATCTTTAGTGTAGCTGACCTTATATCCATCATCACAAAGTTGACTTATGGTAATCAAATTAGCACTCAGACCTTTGACAAGAAGCACATTGTCAAGATCAGGTCCATCATGACACTTCACTTTTACAACACCTTTTACCACCCCTTTCTCTCCATTTCCAAAAGTAACATCAATTGAGGAGCAATAATTGACATCCATCAATTGGTTTTTGAATCCAGTCATGTGCTTTGAACAACCACTGTCAAAGTACCATCCATCCTTAGCAGAGTGTCTATCTGAAATGTTAGCCAATAGACATGTAACCTCAGCTTTAGGAACCCACTGTTTAACAACCTTGGGCCTATTATCCTTCTGTCTAGGTTGAGGGATAGACTTGGGATAACCATGAAGCTTGAAGCAAGAAAATTGCATATGGCCAAATCTTCCACAATAGAAGCACCTTACTCTTTCTTCTCTGAAGTTGTTAAACTTCCTGCCACCTTGATGATGAAACTGTTGTGGCTGCCATTCATAGTACTGGTGCTATTTTCTTCCATAGTTTGCCTGTCTCCTGTAGTGAGGATTCTGTCTCTTAGGCTGTCTTCTATGGTGATGTGGCTTCCTTCTTCCATAATAATGAGGCACAACATTATTATATTCAAAGCCATATATATTCCCCTGATGTTGAGACATCTGATGGAACATGTTAAACATAGGAGCCTGCATACTCCTATGGTATTGAGGAGACATATACTGCCTGGCTCCAGAAGTATGTGCCTTCCCTTAATGAGGACCATGAGCATATCTTTTCCCAACATTTTGAGGCTGTTGGTGAGAAACCTGCTTAAGTTTAGGATTATGTCTCTTTATGTTATGTTGAGACATTGGTTGAGACATGTCCTTTTTGGTTCCTGAAGTACTAGCTTCAGCAGAAACCTTCTCCTCAACAACAAATCCTAATCCAGACTTGTCTCCTGCTACTTTTTCTGCCTGAAGGATCTTATCAAGAGTATCAGATCCACTGTTCAACATTCTCACAGATTTTGTCATTTGATCAAGTTGAGATTTAACCAACAAGACTTCATTTTTAAGATCAGCTTTAACAGTCTCAAGCTGAACAATTTATTTCTTTTGTTTCTCACTTTCTTGACAAATCTCTGCACTCCTCAGACATAACTCTTGATAGGAGGCTGCTAACTCCTCAAAAGTCAGTTCCTCATCACTTGATTCTCCATCAGAAACACAAGTTCCTGTCAATGCTCTTACATGCTTGGCTGACTCTTCTTCACTTTCACTGTCAGTATCAGACCAGGAAACAGTCATGCCCTTCTTCTGCTTCTTAAGGAATGTAGGACATTCTTTCTTGACATGTCCATAACCTTCACACTCAAAGCATTGAATCCCTTTGTCTTGAGCAGTCTTCTCTTCATCCTTCTCTTTTGACTTGCTGATGTCAGAGGAGTTGTTCTTAACATTAGGTTTGTAGTTCTTATTCATCCTCTTGAAAACCTTGTTAAACTGTCTTCCCAACATAGCAATGGCCTGAGACAACTCCTCTTGAGATTCAGCACCATTCCCTTTCTTCTCTTCTTGAGTATTGGATACCAAGGCTATACTCTTGGTCTTCTTTTCAGGTTCCTCCTCATTCAGCCCTAACTCAAAAGTTTGAAGAGATCCAATAAGCTCATCAACCCTCATTTTACTGATGTCTTGAGCTTCTTCAATTGCAGTTACCTTCATCTTATACCTCTTGGGAAGAGATCTAAGGATTTTCCTCACCAGCTTTTCTTCAGTCATCTTCTCTCCAAGAGCATTAGAGGCATTAGAAAACTCAAGAATACTCATATGAAAGTCATGAATAGTTTCATCTTTCTTCATCTTTAGACTTTCAAACTTTGATGTCAGAAGTTGAAGTCTTGACATCTTAACCTTTGAAGTTCCTTCATGAGTAGTCTTCAAGATGTCCCAAGCTTCCTTAGCAACTTCACAGGTATTGATCAACCTGAATATGTTCTTATCAACTCCATTGAAAATAACATTTAAAGCTTTGGAATTACCAAGGGCAAGCTCATCTTCTTCCTTGGTCCATTCTTCTCCAGGTTTCAGTTTTGAGCTGCCTTCTTTTTCTTTCCCAGCATCATCTTTCTCAACAACAACAGGTGCTTTCCATTCTTTTATGATAGCCTTCCAAGCCCTGTTGTCCAAGGATTTCAAGAAGGTAATCATCCTTGGCTTGCAATAATCATAATTAGAGCCATCCAGAATAGGGGGTCTATTCACAAATCCACCAGCTTCTTTGTCCATCTTACCAGAAAGTATCAGCCATAGATCTCACCCAGATGTAGAGCAGGATGCCTGCTCTGATACCAATTGAAATTCTGGTACCAGATATGTGATGTTACGTGTGATGTCACAACAACACACTCTGCAATGGACAATGTAAAACAACAGAAGAGTACGCAAAGAATTGTTCACCCAGTTCAGTTAAACAACTTACTCTGGGGGCTACCAAGCCAGGAAGGAATTTCACTATCAGTAGAATTAATTTACAGACTCAACAACCCAGTTGACATCTCCTAAACTTAATCTCTACCTAATGAACTTTCTACCTAAGAGACCACTTAGGTATGAGAACACTACTCACTTCCTAAAACACCTCAAAGATCACACTTTGAGAAACACCTTGATCCTGCTTACAAGTTTGATCAAGTAACAACACTCTCTTGCTTCACAGCTCTAAGAGAGTACACCTTACAACTCACCAATTCAACCTAGAATGGTTTACAAAATACTCATACAAAGACAATGATTGACACTCAGTCTATGCTCTCTATCTTCTGTACTTTTCCTTCAGGATTGATGCGCTTTATATAGCTATTTGATTTGGGCTTGGACCTGCTACAATATCTGACCTGATTTGTTATTTAAAACTGAATATTCAAAACAGATTTTTTTTCTCAAAATCTTCTTAAATCTTCAGCCTTTAAACACTCCTACAAATCTGCATCAAATCTGTTTGCAACAGAAAATATCTCCTCTAAGATATTCGCATCCAATAACTCTAACAGCTCTCCCAAAATCCAGCTAATACGCTTAACCCTAAAAACATCTCAAACTTGATGTTTTAATGATCTACATATCTGATGTCATGACATAGCATGTGACATCAGACTTCAAAACTTCAACAACTTAAGCACTTAACATATTCCAATGTTAAGACTCAATGTTAAGACATCACCCATGTGGCATCAACATTGAACAACTTTGTTTTACCAAAATTCTAGCCAATCCAAGAACTAACACATAGCTATACCAAAGGATGTCACTTTCCTTGAGTAAAGCAGTCTGTAGAAAGTCAGAGATAACTGTCACTTAGCATTGACTTCCAAGATGAGCACGATCACATGCTTTTAAGTACCTAGATCAAAAATAAACTGACCCAAGTTGTGCCATCACCAACACCATATTCTGGACAAGTCTCTTGCCAGGACACTTTCCAGATAAACATCAGATGCTTCTAGTAACACTTGAACACACCTGCTGCACTCCAATACTCCTAGATCAGAAATAAACTGATCCAAGAACTACTCATCAAGATTATGATGTCTTCTTCTTCATCTTTCACATCACCATTGTCTAGATCAGTTTCTTGCTAGGAAACTCTCCAGAAATCAGATGTTTCTGCCACACCACACTGAATCAGATTCTTAGGTCATCACCCAAGAGAAATAGATCCACAAGCTTATGCAGTACCCCTCCCATGATTCTCCACAAACCAGATGAAGAGATGTTCCAACATCATGTTGAACATCAGCAATCTTGAACTCCACATACAAGGATAATCAATTAAATACTTATGAATATCACAAATATCAATTGATCTTAAATCCTTGTTCAATAACCCTGCTTCACTGTTGACATCATATTCCAACTGATCACTCCATGAACACTTATCAAGTATTTAATCTTTTGCAAGTATCTTCTTTGACAAACAAAGTGTTGAGATACCAAGGTTGCCACCCTTGATTCAAGCACTACTACAAAAAACCCATTTAACAACGGTTGGGAATGACATATTATGACGCGGGCGAGGGCGTTGTTATGTAGATTGTTGTTGTATATATGATACTTACAACGACGGCCTTGTAGGCATTGTAATAAACAGGAAAGCGCGTTAACTATCACAACGGTTTTACAATACACCGTTGTAATAAATATAATTGTCCTCGGTTCGATTCCCAGTAGCGCAGTTTTGATATTTATTTTTTCCTGGACAGCGCGCCAGATATTATAACGGTTATGAAATATAACCGTCGTTAAAGTTTCTACAAAATTAACTAATATGATCCTGCTTTTATAATTAATCCCATTTTTTTACCTGTATTATTGTTCTCTATATCTCAGCACAGCAGAAAAATACAATTCACATTTTGTGATAAAGTTTTCATAATATCACATATACCAGATAATAGTTTATTAGAACAAACAACCTACATAAATAAAATATCACATATACCATATTACAGTTTACACATATTACATAACTTCACATAATTGTAACTTGGTGTATTGGTATCTTGTCTCTTGGTGTCTGGACTCAGAATACCCATGATTTCAAATAATTATACTTGTTAGTAAAAATACTTCTAAACTATAACATACAATTAATATTTTATGAATAAATAATAAATTATGTACTTGTTAATTTTCCCATATGCCTTCTTCATGATTGAGTCGTATAGCATGCACGACATCTCCATCAACTTCATCATATGAGGTAGGAACTTGTGTTGTGTAAGAAGGTGTGGACGGAATATCAAGACTTTCATCACTAAGAGGAATGTATTTTCCTTGGAGAATGATTGACCATTTCCCTGATTTGTCCGATGGATCGGAAACATAGAAAACTTGTTTTGCTTGAGAAGCCATGATGAATGGTTCTGTACTAAAAGATACCTTGCCAAGGTCGACCCGGGTGAATCCTAAGTCATCAATGTCTACACCATTATTATTATTGGGAACCCACTTGCATTTAAATAAAGCCACTTTGAAAATAACATAATCAATCTCCCAAATCTCATCAATGACACCATAAAACACGGTAGTTACCAATACTGGATTCTTATCTTTCGAACTAGAGAAATACATCGATTTAGCTTCAACCATAACCCCACTATTTTGCATTGTACTACGATCATCTTTTGATTTTGTATAAAAGGTATAATGACCAATGTCGTATGCACTCCAGGTAATGACACAAAGTTTAGGCCCGTACGACAACCATCTAAGTATCTCGGATGCACTAGGATCATTAGATACACTTTTATTAAACCAATCCATGAATATATTGTTATGCTCTATCAACAACAACTTGTCATTCATTCGGGGATATTTTTTCTTCATAAGTCTTTTGTGAGTATCTATGAAAGGTTGAACCTCATCTATATTATTCAATATATAGAAATGTGATTGAATAACTACATCCCGAGCCATTGACCTAACATTTAGACCTTGAATACCTCTTCCGTCTGTGTCAGCATGACGAGACTTTGGAATTCCTATAAAATCTGCATCCGACAAATAGTTTGTACAAAACTCAACAGCTTCTTCTGTGATGTACCTTTCAACAATCGAAGCTTCCGGTCGATGATGATTCTTTGTATATCCTTTAAAGATCTTCATATATCGATCTATTGGATACATCCACCTTAAATAAACTGGACCACAAATTCTAATTTCTCTTACGAGATGAACAAGTAAGTGAACCATAATGTCAAAAAATGATGGAGGAAAATACATCTCCAATTGACACAAGATTATGGTAGCCTCATCTTCTAATTCATCCAATTTTTTGAAATCAAGAACTTTATTACATATGGCATTGAAGAATAAACGCAGTCTCGTTATAGTTACTCTCACATTTTTTGGAAGGATCCCACGGATAGCCACTGGTAGAAGTTGTTGCATCAATACATGACAATCATGAGATTTTAAACTAATTAACTTAAGATCTTTCATTGATACAAGTTTCTTGATGTTTGATGAGTAACCTTGCAGAACTTTAATACCTTGCAAACACTCGCAGAACATCTTCTTTTCCTTTTTAGATAGAGTGTGACATGCTGGAGGCAGATAAGTTCTTTTTCCTTTCTCTATTGGAGCCAACTGTTTTCGTATACCCATCTTCTCCATATCAAGACGGGAAGTCTTACTATCTTTAGTCTTGCTCGGAATGTTTAGAAGTGTGCCAATCAAACTATCACACACATTTTTCTCCACGTGCATCACATCAAGACAATGTCTAACATCAAGACTTGACCAATATGGAAGATCAAAGAAGATGGACCTCTTTTTCCATATATTTTTCGCAACTGCCCCTTTTTCTTTTCCTCTCTTCCCACCTTTTTCTTTTTCTCTCTTCCCACCTTTTTCTTTTTCTCTCTTCCCAAGGACAATATTAATGTATTCCTGTCGTTGATAAACTCCATCCCCGGTTAAAGGTTTATGAGCCTCACCAAACTCTTGCTCTCCATTATAAGCCTTTCACAATCTACGATAAGGATGACCCGGTTTTAGAAATTTTTGATGCCCAAGGTAAATGGTCTTTTTTCCAAACTCAAGTTGGTGATAACAAGTATCATCTTCACATATAGGACATGCTTTATGTCCTTTGACACTGTATCCCACCAAGTTACCGTAAGCCGGAAAGTCGTTAATTGTGCAAAATAACATTGCACGCATATTAAACTTTTCCCCAGAATATGCATCATCAACTTCAACGCCTTCATCCCACAAGAGTCGTAAATCATCAATTAATAGACTAAGATAAACATCTATGTCGTTACCAAGTTGTCGTGGTCCAGAAATCATCATACTTAACAGTATATACTTGCGCTTCATGCACAACCAAGGAGATAGGTTATAAATAGTGAGAAGAACAGGCCACGAAGTATGATTAGTGCTTATATTACCAAAGGGGTTCATTCCATCGGTGGCAAGCCCAAGCCTAAGATTTCTTGGCTCGACTCTAAAATCCAGAAACAACGAATCAATTTTCTTCCATTGCAAAGAATCAGCTACATGGCGAATGTTTCCATCACAAATCCTTTCATCTGCATGCCATCTAAGATTCTCTGCGTCATTCGAATTAGTAAAAAGTCTCTTTAATCGTGAAAGTATTGGCAAGTACATAACACTTTAGCAGGAGGATGCTTCCTACTAATATTGTCATAATGATCATTGTCATCACAATTGTTAGCCTTCAGCTTGTAACGCGACACACCACATTTCGGACATTGAAACAAGTCTTCATACTCTTTCCGGTATAATATGCAATCATTAGGGCAAACATGTATCTTGATATACTCCAGACCCAGTGGTTACCTCAACAAATTTGAAATCTCCATTCAGATTGGATCCACCCTTAGGGTTAAAAGAGATGAATCCTTCCTTGCACTTTTGGATGGTGAAAATAAATCACCTCCACTTTCTTCAGGTTTATGTTTCACAGAAACACCCTCTAGTCAGAAGAATAACTAGAAGACTCCAGATGCACGATTGATATGCTTTTATGAGTGGACTTGAGAGAATTCTCAAGTATCTTTGACAACTTAGTCGATCAATAATTTATCAAACTCCTAGAGCATGAACTTGATAAACCTAATCTCACCTCCCCTTCTCTTCAACTGACTTCAAACTTCACCATGGAACTAAGCTTCCAAGTACCAAGTCACCATAATAGACATCTTCCAACAACTCTCTTAATTTCATTGCTCCTGACTTTGGAATAAAAAGATGTAGATATCTTCAAATATAGAGGCCGACGATTGAGATCTTCCACCATCTGTCTTCAGTAACAACTCCAGAACCCCATAAATTCCAGAGCTCTTCCATCATAAACATATGCAGCGTAACCACCAAGGAATAAATTATACTTGCCCTAATAAGATGTTAGAACATCTTATAAGACACCTCAACAAGAGAACTAGCCACTTCTCCTGCAAACATGTCTGAGTTGATTGATCTGATCTCCAAAACTTATCCTTGTTTAAACGCTAGAATGTATCTCCCAAAGATCTCATCTAGAAATAGACAGGATGTCTGCTCTGATACCAATTGAAATTCTGGCATAGCAGACAGCAAACATCCTAACACATGTCAAGACATTGTTATGCATAATTATTAAACAAGAACAGAACAGCATACTGATTTCCAGAAAATTAGTAACTACATAAACACAGATGTTTCGACATCTGTTCCAACATGTTAATCAAAACTGAACTGTAAATTGCAGAATGATAAATAATACAGAATATGATGACCCAGTTCGGTGCAACTCATTTACATCTGGGGGATACCAATCCAGGAAGAAGAATTCACTATCAGTAGTATAGTTTTATGTAAACAACCTCAAGTTTACAGTAAACACCCACGCTTACCTATCACTACCCAATGAAGACTTTATCATTAGAAGTCACATCTAATTGATAAGAGAAACCCATCTCACTCCCTAAATCATAACCTGTGATTATCTAACAGTTACTAAACCATAATTGTATCATTCCTATTGAAAGACACCCCTTCTAATACAAAGTTCAGTTAAGCATCCTTGACTAACAAGTTAACTTGGATTTGCTTCAAAGCTTCATCCAAGAACAATACACGATTCATTACCTACGGGTTTCTGAATCTGTATAAGTACCTATGTCTACCACACTGTATCAAATTGATACAGAGGGAGACTTATAAGAGAAACCTATGACTCTCAAAACCTAAACCCTACTTTACAAAATAGGATTCCTAAGTCTATGTCGTCCCCTCTCTCTCTCTCTCTCTCTCTCTCTCTCTCTCTCTCTCTCTCTCTCTTGTACATTAGGTATTGGTCTTCTTTTATAGCCTTCTGCTGAGTTGGGATTCATATCTTTGATCCTTGATCCAGTGCCAATCACGCCTTGAATCTTGGAACAGATTTAAACAAAACCTGTTGTTACAATCATGATGTCGAATTGTCATGCTAGGACATTTCACTCGACATCTTTGGTCTGGGGCAGAATCCTTCATGTTGGAACATCTTTCACAACATTATGTTTTACGAAAATTTAGTCAAACTCATGGAGCTTTCATATATGTTTGCCGGTTACACTATATAAGTAACAGGAGATGTATTTGTAACTAAACATTGAAATCAATCAAAGAGTTGGCTATAAAAGAAAATTAAAACTCTAATTAACTTTTCTCTCTTTTCTAACACCTCCCATCATCTTCTCTGACAACTTAAGCACCATTGTTCTAGCTCACAGTCTCGTCCTCTATGCCCGCAACAAACACATGGAGCTAGATCTCTTCTTTGTCTGAGAAAAAGTCCTCAACAAGTAACTTCAAGTGTTGTACATCCCTGGTCATCATGAGTATGCTGATGTTATGACCAAAACACTATCTCCAACTAAGTTTGAAGACTTCAGAACCATGCTCATTGTGTAGGATACTAACTTATCCCCCTCAGGTTTGCTTGCAGTGGGTATTAAAGGTTCTCACTAATATATTCCCTAATATTCCTTACTGTAACTATTGTGCATTAACTGCATTAGTTAGATTTGTGAGTGCATAAATGGAACTCTCCATCTGTATTAAACACAGAAAATTATTACATCTGTATTAAATTATTATAGCCCAATAGAATAAACAAAACACCTCAGTAAAGCAATTGCAATCATATACAAAAACTAGAGGCTATTGTAATAATACTCCTGTGTTATTACAATTTATAGTTACTGATATTATGTCTATATTGTGTTAAAACTATAAAACAAAAAGTAATTGTGGTTTCTCAAGTTGCAGATTCAATTAACCATTAATAAATAACATAAACTAAATAAACCTATAGGTGTTCTTATCAAACTCTCAATGCATACTACTAGGCCACCATACTTTGAGACATCTAGGTCACTAATCCTTGAACCATAAAGAATCTTCTGAAACCTAATGAACTCAAAAGTACCAATCCTTGGATCATATACAATCAACTGAGTACGACAAAATGGCATTTTATATTGAAGCAACACTTGGCCATCCTAAAAAATTTATGACACCAAATATAAAATCAGACACCGAATAATAAATTTATGAAGTATTTATACGCACATAGTAAATGTATTCCAAATAAATAGCAGACAGAGAAGTCCCAGGATATTAGTTACAAAGGTGTTTTTATTTCTAGTTTTGCAGGTATGTTTTCTACTGATTTTAGAATTGTTTTACTATACATGGTCTGAAAATGCATGCTTGATGCATAATTTTGTACACAGAGCTACCTGGTAGGAAGGTTTTTACCGAGCATGTGAACATGCCACTATGTTATTGGAGCAAGGTGTAACACCCCAGCATTTGAATGGTTATTTTATGTGTTTATTTGTTATTTAATTTAATTTTAATTTAATTATTATGTGAGATAATTGAATTAATATGGGTGTTAGGCATGTTTGACCTTGAGGTGGGAGTGTGGAGAGTGATTAGAGATTGGTAGAGGTGGGCTAGAATTATTAGAGTCTATTTTTAATAATTAAATAATAGTATTTTAATTGAATTATTTAATTAAAATGAGAAAATAGAAGGTTTGAGGCCAAAGTGTGAATTATGAGAGATAGAAAGAGGACGGAGAGAGGATGTTAGTAAGTGAGTGGTGAGTTTGTAATTTCAACTAGATTATCCATAATGATATAAATTAGGAACATAACCTAAGTTTATGAGTTTTTAATCAATATGTAGAAACTTTGGAAAAGAGAGAAAGAGGCTTGAGGCTTGAGGAGTCCTTAACCTCCAATAGGCTTTGTATGATTATGCATGTTTTGTTGTGTTCATATGTGAATCTGAATTTTGGTGATCAATTGGTGTTGTAATCTGTTTTTCATGATGAAATTTGTGTACGTGTGTGTGGGGTAATTTTTATTTTGATGTGTTAATATATTTTCACCATTGGTTAGTTTTGAAGGTTTTTGGAATCATGATAAAACTGGAAGGAAGGTGTACAAGAAAGTGAATAACAACAATGCTCATGAAGAGGTCATTAATAATAAAAAGGATAAAGAAGTGGTTGGCAAAGCTCACAGTGGGGAAACATCACACCAAGGGGATGCAACTGAACAAGTCATGGCTGATAAAGTTGACGATGTTTTACTGGTAGTTCAGGATCGTTTGGTTGAAGACCCGATTCTTGATTTAGTTCAAGGATTAGATGGAGTTATTATTCCTCAACAGAATTTTGTTGGGGCTAGAGGTGCAGTATGTTGCGGAGGGGAATCTAGCTTCATTGCTGCGACACAAGATATTAATGATGAAGAAATTCCTGAAACCAATTTTAATCAGGTGGATAACGATGTGGCGTTCTTGAATTCTTCTTAGGCTAATATGGTGGAAATGGAGCAAGGCAGGCAGGGTATAGGAGTCAAGAAAGATGATGGAGTCAATGTGGAAGCTGATGGTTTTCAGATGGTCAAAGTCAGAGCTAGAAATAAGTCGAGCAAGAAACATTCAGCTCGGAGCAACTATGCAACAAGGTCTAGGCCTGGTAGCGGTTAAAACTCTCCCTGAATTGAATTTATTGGAATGTGAGAGGAATAGCCAACTCTCCTACAAAATTAGATTTAAAAAGGTTGATTCAAAATAACCATCCTTAGTTCGTTTTCATCGCTGAGCCTTGGATGGATGTAAATTCTTTCCCTCTCTCTTGGCTTAATAGACTTAATCTTAAGATCTTTGCTATTGATAGTAAATGAGATCTTCCTCTTAACTTGCGGTGTTTATGTGATAAAAGCATTGATCCTAACATTGGAGATCAACACATCTCTTTCACATTCAAGTCGAAGTAGAAAACTCTAGGTATTACGGCGGTATATGCTTCTACTTGTTATGTTGCTAGGAGAAATCTGTGGAGAGGAATTCAAAGTGTTCTGAATCAGGCTTGCTTACCTTGGTTTTTAATAGGAGATTTCAATACCATTATTGGTGCTCAAGAATATAGCGGTTCTAATTCTCCTGCTAGAGGCCCTATGGTGGAGTTGAGTGACTGATCTAATGCCAATGACTTAGTGCACATACCAACTAGCGGCATAAAATTCACTTGGTTCAATGGAATATGTGGTACAAGGCATACGCAAAAGAGGCTGGACAGGGATTTATATAATCAGAACTGGCTAGATGCTTGCTTTATAACTGCTTGTTCCATTCTTGTTCGTAACAGGTCATATCACTATCCCCTGTTTCTTAATTTTGATAGCCAAGAAATTAGATTTAGATCCCATTTCAAATTCCTTCTTGCTTGGACCCTGCATGATGATTGCAACAGAGAGGTTGAAGATTCTTGGAAGGTTAAAATCGTGGGTTGCCCTATTTATGTTTTGTATAAAAAGATGCAAATTCTTAAAGGAAACCTCAAAGCTTGGAACAAAAATGTTTTTGGGAACGTGCAAGACCGGGTTAAGTCAGCGGAGAAGAAGTTAAGTAGCATTCAGGATGATATTGTGCAGAAGGGTTATAACGATGTTTTGGCGCCCAAGGAAAGGGAGGCTCAAGCTAATTTGGACCAGGCTCTTAATTATGAGGAGGTTTTTTGGAAAGAAAAGGCTAGAGTTCAACGGAATGCGGAGGGGGACCGAAATAGAAAAAATTTTCACAGAGTTACAAAAATCAGAAATGCTACTAAAGTTATTCACTCCATGAAGTTTGATGGAGTTACGTACAACAACCATATTAGTATTGCTGACAATGTAGTGCATCATTTTAGGGCTTTATATGACAATGTTTCTATTTTGAAGGATAATAATCTCATGGAAAGTGTCATTCCAAAACTTGTGACCGACCAAACAAACAATCTTCTCACCATGTTGCCAACTAAGCAAGAGACTCATAATGCCATCTTCAATCTTAGAAGCGATAGCGCCGCTGGGCCGGATGGGTTTGGTCCTATCTTCTATCAATATTTCTGGAAGCTGATCAAGGAGGATGTTATTAATGTTACCTTACAATTTTTCAAAGACGGTTGGATAACTCCCTTCTATAATTCTAACACTCTATTTCTCATTCCTAAGATCAAGGAGTCTGATAGTATAGAGCATTACAAACCCATTGCTCTAGCTAATTTCAAACTCAAAATTATCACCAAGGTTATCACGGATCGGATTGCCAAGGTGCTACCTCATATCATTTCAAAAGGGCAGAAGGTTTTTATTGGAGGAAGAAGTATTAAGGACTACATTAACCTAACTTATGAAGTGGCAAATCTGTTACATAGGAAATCGCTAGGCGGGAACATGATGTTGAAAGTCGATATTGTGAAAACATTTGATACTTTAAGCTGGAATTTTATTCTAAAAGTTCTTATTGTTTTGGTTGTTGTGATACCTTCTGTTTGTGGATTAAGGTCATTCTTTCTTCGGCAAATGACTCTATTTCTCTAAACAGGCAGCAACACAGTTTTTTCAAATGTCAGTGGGGATTTAGGCAAGGGGAACTGTTATCCCTATTGCTTTTTTGTATTGCAGAAGACATCGTCAGCAAGGGTCTCTCCAAACTAGTTCTTGATAACAAAGTGAAGCTCATGAATGCTTCCAGGAACTTTAAAGTTCCTTCGCACACCTTGTATGCAGACGACATTATTCTCTTCTCTCGGGGAAGTACCTCCTCTGTTGACGCTATTGCAGAGTTGTTCCGTCTTTATGCTGATTGTTCTGGTCAACTTTGTAATCCCAGCAAGTCTATTATGTATGCCGGTTCGATGTCTAGAGAGCGACATGTTATGCTGGCGAACAAAATTGGTTTTTCTTAGGGGCAACTTCCTTTTCTCTACTTAGGAGTCCCTATCTTTAAGGGCAGGCCCAAAGCGATTTATTTTCACCCTTTTGCTGACAAAATCAAATGTAAACTTGTTGCCTAGAAAGCTAGCTTGCTATCTATAGCAGGCAGAGTGCAACTTGTGAGGTCGAAAATTCATAGCATGACGGTATATTCAATGATGGTGAATTCTTGGCCAGCTAGCATCATTCAAATGGTGGAAAGTTACTGCAGAAATTTTATTTGGAGTGGAAAGATTAACAAGCGCAAATTGATGACGGTGGCTTGGAAACATTGTTGCAAAGAGGTTAAAGATGGTGGGTTTGGTATTAAGTCTCTTAGAGTACTTAATGAAGCTTCGAATCTTAAGCAGTGCTGGAGTGTGTTTACTAGTAAGGAGGATTAGGCTAATCTTCTAAAATCCAGGGTCTTCAAGTGTGGCAGGCATGTTAAATATCATATTTTCTCCTCAATTTGGACAGGAAGTAAATATTATCAAGAGGCAATAAAGATTAATACTCAGTTCTTAGTTGGCAATGGCGAGAATATTAACCTTTGGAGAGATAACTGGTGTGGCCTTCTGTTGACTAATATTATCCCAGCTACATAGGTTGATGTTGAGACCTTAAATGCTACTTTAAAGGAGTTTATTAAAGATGGCAAAATCGTGCTCCCAACTGAGTTTTTCTGTCACTGCCCTTCTTTATCTCTTATGGTTTATCATGTTTTTGTGAACCCTCAGCAGGCTGGAATGACGGAAATCAAGCTAGATTTCATAACAAGCTTCTTCATAGGAATTATGTTTGTGCTGAAATTTTCTCTTTAACATCTCACTACGCCATATAAGGGAAAAGACAACGTTTTTTTTTGGCATAGACAACGCTTAAAAGCATTTCCTATACTAGCGCTGCTGTAGGTAAAGACAATGCTTTTTTTTAAATGCAAAAGCGCTTCCTTATGTCCGCTTTAGGCAACGCTTCTTTTTAAAAGCGCTTTCTATTGTCACCTTTAGGAAGCGTTTCTTCTTGAAAAGCGCTTTCTATTGTCCCCCTTTAGACAACACTTTTAAAAGTACTGTCTAATGTATCTTTTAGTTCTCTTTTAGGCAGCGCTTTCTATTCTCCACTATAGGCAGCGCTTTTTTTTACAAAGCACTTTCTATTCTCCACTTAGGCAGCGCTTTTTTAAAAAGCGTTGTCTAATGTATCATTTAGGAAGCGCTTTTTTGTTAAAAGCGTTGTCTATTGTGCACGTATGACAGCGTGTTTTTGTTAAAGCGTTGGCATAAGTCTTATTTTTTAATAAATGGCAGCATATTTTTTAGAAGCACTGGCACAACATGAAACCGTTATAGCAGATAGATTTTTATATATATATATTCCAAATTTGCATATTACCAATATATATACAGCAGATAGTTTTTGATATATATTCCAAATTTGCATATTACCAATATATATACATACCAGATATATACCAACTCTAGCTAAAAAACTATGAACTTGTCTTCTGCACATATAAACAACTTTTAGTAACTTGTTATCTCTATCTTCTGCACCTATCTGAAACAAAACCAACAAATTAAAAGGCATCAGAACCAAGCTATATAACACATAAACCTTATAATCATTATAATTCAACACAAACCTTATAATTATTGCTATATACCATTATACATCAAGAAAATCATATTTTTATCAAAATTTATCACAAACCTTTATAATTCAACACAAACCTTTAATTCAACACATAAACCTTATAACCTTATAACCATTATAATTCAACACATAAACCTTATAACCATTATAATTCAACACATAAACCTTATAACCATTATAATTCAACACAAACCTCATACACCAAGAAAATAATGTTTTTATCAAAATTTGTAAATGCTATATACCATTAATAATCAATTTTCTTCATAATTAAAACATCCATCATTCTAATAACAACAGATCTACTTCCAAAACCTTTAACTTCTAAAGATTCACCAAACATAATTACAAATTCCATCAACACTTAATTCACAACAACTTCCAGAACTATTCCAATCCAATACAGAACATCACAACAACAAAAATCTCTAAGGACTATAAACTTCACACAAAAGAAAGAAAGACAATACCTTATATAATTCTCATCTCAAGAAAGACAAAACCATTTTTTTTGATGCAACTGACTCGTTGTGCCGCTTAATCCCCTTATATTTTGATTTGGATTTTGTAGGAGTATAACATTACCATGTAAATAAAATATACGTCAATGTAAGAATAACTTACATGGCTCATAAAACATTTGAATACTCAAAGGTTCATAATGATTTTCAACATACCTCATCATCTATGAAAATGAGGTTTGACAGCCATGCAACATACGATCTTATTGCGTCTCCCACTAATGTTGCATCTGAAACATCGTCAGGAATAGGTAATAGTGCATCCCCCTCTAAAGCAATATCAATTGATACTTTAAAAAATCCAGCAGGGAGCGGTTTATGGTGAAGTACATATCCCAAAGTATTATGCACTTTTCCCTTGCTAACCATGCGATATGTCTGTTTTTTGTTCACAAATTGGACACGCACATTGACCTTTAATGCTATACCCTGATAGATTTCCGTATGCTGGAAAATCATTAATTGTGCCAAACAACATCTCCCTCAAAATGAAACTTTCTTTCCTATATCCATCATAAACCTCCACATCGTTCTCCCACAAAATCTTTAAATCTTCGATTAAAGGTATCAAGTATACGTCTATGTCATTCCCCAGTTGCTTAGGCCCAAAACATTAACATAGATAACATCATGTACTTACGCTTCATACATAGCCATGGAGGTAGGTTATAAATCATAATAATCACAGGCCATGTGGAATGTAAGATACATTGAAGACCATGTGGGTTCATTCCATCAGTAGATAATGCCAAGCGAAGGTTTCTTGCTTCTTCTCCAAAATCAGGATATTCATTACCAATTTTCATCCACTGTGGTGAATCTGTCGGATGTCGAAACTTTCCATCTATAATTCTTTCGTCTACATGCCAAGTCAAGTGTTTTGCACCGGTTTCACTATGAAACATGCATCTAAATCTCGGAATTATAGGAAGATATCATAAGACTTTTACTGGAGACCATTTTTTCTTATATCGAGAAACACCGCATTTAGGGCACTCATTTAACGATGCATATTCATTTTGAAACAAAATGTAATCATTTGGACAAGCATGTATCTTATCATAGCTCATGCCAATATAGCACAACATTTTTTTGGCCTCATAGGTTCGATTTGGAAGAACATTATCCTCCGGAAGCATATCTTTCATTAGGGCTAATAACTCTATGAAACTTTTATCCGACCATCCATTGCCCGCCTTTAAGTTGTATAACGTTAATACTGCAGACAATCTTGTGAATTTAGTGCAAGCTTTATACAACAGTTTCTCTGCATCGCTTACCAACCTCTCAAACATTTTGGGACAATCCTGAAGATCTTCTTCAAGTGCTTCTGCAATCTCTTCGACTCGATCACAATCGTATGTATCTGTGCCATTGTCGTTTGAAGCATAGGTCGTATTATCCCCCGGTTCAACATTCTTGTTACTTATCTCACCATGTAATATCCAACATGTATAACTTCGATCAATTCCATGTCTCTTTAAATGCGATTCCAACTCAACTGCGTCAATTCGACGCCCATAACAACAATCTAAGCAAAGACATATGATTCGATTGAGGTCTTTGGCGTGTTCAACAACAAACTTAACGGCTTATAATACCTCACTCTCGTACTCTTTTGACAATCGATTGGAAGACATCCATTTTTTATCCATGGTTTTACTAAGTAAGCTAAACAAAAACACTAATTATTCACGTAACTATAGCAAAAGAACAACTAATTACCTATAGAGATGTCAGTAACTTCTAGAACCACACAGTGTAAGATTCTTGGAAACGATCAGAAAGCTGACAGAGGGAGTATGTCCGAAACTAGTGCGCGATCGGAAATCAATGGAGTTAAGAACTGGTGAACGGAGGGGGAGGGAGTAACGTTGCGAGCTGCTTTAGACGGAGGGGAGATCGGACGTTGGGGGTGGTCAAGCCGAACAGTGATGGAACGAGAGGGAGGAGCTTTGCGAGCTTCTTCTTCATTTTTGTTTAGGTTCTACTTGAAATGTCCAGGGAAACGACGGCGGAACGAACGGAGAAAGGCCGGTCGGAAATGAAGAGAAAAATGCCGAATACGAATGGGGAACGGTCGGAAGGAGAGTTTTAGAAGTTTTGGAAGTTTTAGGGTTTCGTAAGTTTTGGAAATTTCTAAAGTTCTAGCTAGTACTGTGAGTTTAGTATTTAGAAATTAATGACATAAGGCAGCGCTTTCTAAAGTGCTTTCTTATGTATTGCCCTTAGCAGTGTTTTTTCATAAAAAGTGCTTTCTATTCTATGGCCTATAGCAGCGCTTTTATGAAGTGTTTTCTAAAGAACAACCTTTAGCAGCGCTTTTCAAAAGCACTTTCTAAAGTGTGACCTCTAGCAACGCTTTTTAAAAGCGCTCTCGTATGTATGGCCTTTAGCAGCGCTTTCTAAACTTAGCCTTTAGCAGCGCTTTTTCTCAATTTAGTATATAGTTTTAATTTTTTTTTTGAACTTATAGCAGCGCTTTGGGAAAAAAGCCCTGTCTATGGAGTGCTGCCTAAAACCAGTTTTGGCGTAGTGTCTATTTCAGGCAATAATTCTAAATACAGGGCTAGCTCTACCATAAGAGATTTTGTTTTGTTAAAAAGTTCAAGGTTGAGCTCCATCCGCCTCGTCCCCTAGAAGTGACTAAGGTCTTGTGGTCGCCCCCCAGCAGGGTTGGATCAAAGTCAATGTTGATGGGTTTTCTTGTGGCTTTCCTTTGCAGGCTGCGTGTGGCAAAATTTTCCGTAAGGATGTTGGAAATCATTTAGGTAGCTTTGGTTATTTTTTGGGGTCTGTGAATACGAATCAAGCTGAGTTTTTTGAAGCCATTTTAGCCTTGGGAGTCGCTTTGGAGAGGAATTGGCATCACCTGTGGTTGGAATCTGATTCTTCTTTAGTTGTCTCAGCGTTTGCTAATTCTTTTGTTGTTCCTTGGGGTATTACAAGTAGATGGGATCTTTGTTTGTCTAGGATAAGTCATTTTAAGTTTTTTGCTTCCCACATTTTTAGGGAAGGAAATTCTTGTGCAGATATTTTAGCTAACATTGGTTTTTCGGTTAACTCATTTACTTGGTGGAATGAGGTTCATCCGGCGATCCTAGTTGACTTTACCAAAAATAAATTAGGCTTACCTTACTTTAGAACTAGATAGGTTTGAGGTCAGGTTTTTGCTCCCCTCATTTTTGTACCTATTTTTCTTATATTTCTTGGGCTTTTGCCTTTTTCTTTAATATATATATATATATATATATATATATATATATATATATATATATATATATATATATATATATATATATAATCAAATAATTTATATTTGTAACCAAAATTGTGAAGATATACCTGTACTTTGATCCATCTAATGTTGTTGGATTTAGTCTTTGGCACTTGAGTTCTTCTTTGAGATCGGAATACTTGTAGCGCGGTTTTTGTGGTTTCGAATCACTATCGCTTTGGTACTACTGTTCGATTCATTTTTTATCCTATGAAGCTGATTAAGGAAGGGAAATAGATGTCTCCAATTAACCCTGCTTGCAAACTGAGGTTGAACAGTCAAAACTGTTGGTTTACAGATGCTATCTAATAGGGGGTCCTTCTTAGGGTTATTTTCTTAAGAATACAAGTGTCTGGGTTATCTGCGAGGCTTTTGGTTAGGATACTAGACCTAATTTTCTTTGGTTGATGTGTGGAGGTACTGGATTTTGAGTTTTTGATTAGTATGCTTGCTAAGATTTTTGCAATCTTATGCCTACGTATTCCCGTTTAACGAAACAGGGAAATCAGAGCGATCGTAGTTCCTCCTATTCTATGGGAGGAAAAAAAGGTTGTTTTGGTGTCTTGTTCAAAGCCCAAGACATGAAGCTAAAGGTGGCTTGTATCTTGTTCAAAGCCCAAGATGTGAAGCTAAAGGGTTCTGACTGAGAGAGAATTTGTCATCTCTAAATAGGAGTTGTTGATGTTTATATGCTGTGAGCCAGACACAAATTTGATGCTAAAAGGTTGATTGACTCAACCGGGGTTTTCTTTATACAAAGCCTAAGAGGAGGCTAGAAGTTTGCCTTTTCCGGGGGAAATGTTCTTTCTGTCTTGTACAACGCCCAAGATTGAGGCTAAAAGGGATTTTGACTCCGTTGGGGAGAATGTATCTTGTATAAAGCCCAAGATGGAGGCTGAAATGGTTTGACTCAACAAGAGAGTAATTTTATCTGTCCTGTATAAAGCACAAGACGGAGGCTAAAAAAGGTTGACTCAACAAGAGAGTCTTGAACAGGTGATTGACTCAACAAGGGAGTCTGAAGGTTGATTGACTCAACAAGAGAGTCTTTTATACTCAACAAGAGAGTGATTTTCTGTCTCGTACGAAGCCCGAGATTGAGGCTAAAAGGAGATTAACTCAACAAGAGAGTCTTTTATACTCAACAAGAGAGTGTTTTGTTGTCTCGTACGAAGCCCGAGATTGAGATTAAAAGGAGATTGACTCAACCAGAGAGTCTTTTATACTCAAAAAGAGAGTGTTTTATATGTCTTGTACAAAGCCCAAGACGGAGGCTAAAAGGGATTGACTCAACAAGAGAGTCTTTTATACTCAAAAGAGAGTGGGTTTTTATATGTCTTGTACATAGCCCAAGACGGAGGCTAAAGGTGGTTGACTCAACAAGAGAGTCTGAAAAGGTTAGCTCCGCTGGGGAGAATCATTTGTACAAAGCCCAAGAGGAGGCTGACTTACTGTTGAGGATTAGATCCATAGGCAGGCCCAAGGGTGGGGAGCTCTCATAGAGAGACCGGGTTTCTGCTGGAGATTGATCCAGAGTGATCGGTGTTTTTTCCTATGTTTGAAAGGAACTTGAGAATGTCTTTGAGACTCAAAAGGTTTAGAATGTCCAAGTCTAGAGTTTTATCTTTTGTACAATGCCCAAGAGGAGGCGCGGGCATTAAGGGATGAGTATCAACCCTAAAATGGCCAGAGTTTTGACGCTGGAAAGACTGCTCTAGCAAAGGATGACTAAGTTCTATCTTATACCTTTAAGAGGTCGTCAGGGTCCTTGTATTAACCCAAAGAGAAGGCATGAGAACTTCTAAGAAGCCGAAGGGTCCTTGTACAATGCCCAAGAGGAGGCGGGATGCTTTTAGGAAGCCTGTGGGTCCCCAAACCAAGAGAAATTCAAGAAATGCAATTCATCGAGAAGAGATCATTCCAGGAAAGTTCGAGAATTTGGAAGAAACTCAAGAGATGTCGTTCACGGAGAAAAGATCATCCCTGGGGAGTTAGAGTTTCTTTGACAATTTCTAAGGGTGACAGTCTAAGAAAAGGTTCACCGAGAATACTGCCTTTCTCTTTGTTTCATATTGTTTAACCCTAAGAGGAGGGAAGATTGTATCTGGAATCCTACGGGGGATCTAGTTTTGTTTGTATTTAAGAGTGAGCAGTATATGTGACAAGTATATAAAAGGATGTGAAAGAATACCTACAGTGAAACAGCCCCACAATACAGTTATATACATATGAAAGCGGTAAATGAAAGCGGATAAACACTTACCCGTTGTAGAGCTTTCATGTTGTTTGGTTAGTTGTTCAATAAAGAAATTAAAGAAAATTTTGATGACAACATATATTTTAATTCAAAATCAAAGGAGAAAGTGCTTTGAAAAGATGGTTAGGGATTACAGCTCAAGGAGAGGCCCAAGTTTTAACGATGAACGCACCGTTGTTTTGAAAACTGCACAGAGGGACTTATACAATATGTGAGGCCCAAATCATTTTGGTTTCAAAAAGGGGTTGGGTCTTACACTCTATTAGAGGCCCAAAGAGTTTGAAAATGACTAAAGACGGGTCTTATAGCTCAAGGAGAAGCCCAGTTGACTTTGTTAAAAAGGCGACGATCGCGCCGAACGTTTGAAAATATACAGAGGAACTTATACAATGTGTGAGGCCCAAAGGTATTATTTACAAAGGGGTTGGGTCTTACACTCTATTAGAGGCCCAAAGAATTTTAAAGAAAATAAATGGGGCTTATAACACGAGGGTAGGCCCAGATGATTTGATTTTTGAACTGGCGATCGCGCCGAGATTTTTCTTTTAACGCAGAGGGACTTATACAATATCTGAGGCCCAAAATGGTGTTGGTTAAAAGGGGATTGGTTCTTAAACTCTATTAGAGGCCCATAAAGTTTAAAAAGGAATAAAGATGGGTGTTATAGCTCAAGGAGAAGCCCCAAGATTTTTGTTAAAAAGGCGACGATTGTGTCGAACTTTTTGACGGTATCGGGACTTATACAATACGCTGAGGCCCAAAATATTTTGGTTTTCAAGAAGGGTTGGGTCTTACACTCTATTAGAGGCCCATGAGTGTTTGAAAATGATTTGTTTAGGGTGATCAAAATCAAAACCCTAAATTAATTTCAAAAAGGATTTTAATTAAATAAAAATTTAATTAAAATGATCAAAATTATCAAACATGTGTGAAAAACAAGTTGTGATCTTGGATTAATGTTTGAAAAATCATGTTTATATCCACAAAATGATTGGGAACCAATTAAATTTGGAAAATCAAGGAGGAAAAAATATTTTAAATGTTAAAAACAAATAAAAGATTAATTCTTTGCAAAAATACCAAGTATATGAAATAAATAATATTTTTGGGAATTTTTGGCAAAATAAAATATTTTAACATTTTTGTGAATTATTATTAACAAAGAATCAACTCAAAATCATTAAAACTCATAGAGAAATTAATTTTTGAATCAATTAAATAAAAATCACAAAATTCAAATATTTGAATTTGTGAAAAAGGCGCCAAGAACATGGCAAGAACACACGCGTGTTCTGAGTTTGTCCTGATTTGTATTTTCTATCCAATCTCACTGAATACTTGATGAAATCACACAATCCACATATCAATCTGCTCGTTTTCACCTCACGATCATGTCTATGGTCTTTAATTTCATTTATTTTAAGCATGTAATAAGAAATCAAGACAAAACCTTAAGAACCCTAAAATTTGCATGAAGGATGAGAATTTTTATACACGATTCAAACAAAGCAATTAATTGAGGGGAAACATTCTATGCATGATTATGAACATTTGGCAAAAGTATTGTGCGAGGAAATATGCATAGATTAAGAGATTACCAAGTTTAGGCTTACTTGAAGGTCGTGACAGCAAGAGCAAAGTGATTTTTCAGTTGGAGGTGTTACAGATGAGTTGTGATGATCTGAACAGCTTCCCTACACCATATGGAATGTGTTTGAATGCTTGGACTTTATTGGAAATGGCTGGATCATTTCATGGCATCTCAGCTGCAACTTGGTTAAAACCTTGAGCAACTGGCTAGTGATCCTGAGAAATCAATGTTACAGTTGTTATTTAAGTGTTTGTATCACTTCTATATGATGTTTATGAGATGTGGTGTGATTGGTTTGGTTGGAATAGCTCTCAAACTCAAAACCCGATAGCGACTTGCTTTGGAAGGCAAATTTGGAAGTGAGAAGGTGATTTTGAGGAAAACACCTGTTTGATGGCTTTGGTGTACTTAAACTGAGCACAAATGAGCTCTATTTATAGTAGAGCAAGTTTTTTTTTGCAAGGAATAGGGAATGGCAACTGCAGCTGAGGTTTGGCAAATGTTGATCAATAGGAATCCAAGTTTCCTCTAGCCATTGACTAGAGGTTAGAGCACAGGCTGCTGGTTCCCTAGTTCAGAGATCATCCTTGACTCATTCAGTTAGAAATGGCTCAGTTCATGCCACCTTGGTGCATCCATTGAATGCTCCAAAACAAAATTGGAGTCTTGTCCCCTCTTTAGGGTTTTCTAGGTTTGGCATGGTATTTTTAGTTCCAAAGACTTGGGAGGCTTATGGATCAGTGTTTGTCCCTCCTTGGTCCCTCCCTGAGGTGTTCATATGGTTAAACTTGTTTGTCATTCACTCATTTGCAAAATTTGCTCAAATCGGGCAAAATGCACAAATCTGCCTTGCCATGACAGTTTGCAGCAAGGCACATTGCCATTGTCATATCTCATGGCTTAAGTGGAGTTTCATGGGGTTGTTGGCCATTTTGGAAAGCTCTCATATGATACAACATGTGTGTGATCATAGTTTGTCTTGACACTTTTTGGATCCAAGTGAAAAATTCCCTTACATTTGGCAAAAAGTGAAACAAATTCTGACTTAGTGAAAATTTCACTAAGTGTTGGAAAAAGTGACATTTCATGTTTTCAGCCATTTTGATCCAACCATAACTCAAAATCCATGATGAATTGGAATGAGGTGTAGTTGACACTTTTAAAGTATGCCATGAGAGCTACAAATCCATCTTTGGATCGGCCCAAATGGTTGCTTGGATCTCAAGTTATGATCCTTGGAAGTTGGTACCCTAGCCACTTTGTTCCATAACTTCGAAAATTTCTAAGTTTTTTTATGGTTACCCCTTTTACAAGTTATCTCACTTTTCTTGGTTTTTCTTGATGAATGATGATTCCAATCACACATTAACATCATTTTAGGGTTAGGGGACCATAATTGATCAAAAATAAAAAAAGTCAAACTTTGACTTTTGGGCACAGTTGACTTTTTATCAGATGAATTCCAAACTGTGCGATCCTCTATGAAATCAAGTCCTTGACCTAAATCAAACTTGATGGATTGATTTCATAGGGTTTATAGGGTGTATTGAATCATGTCTAAAGGCTTGGGAGCATGTCTTGGTCAAAAGTCAAAGGTACAGTTGACTTTTTCCGCGAAACCCTAACTGTGGTTCTGATGAACTTGAAACTTGTGAATCAAGCTTCTTGGATCAATCCATTGTTGCAAATGGATCAATATGGTTTATTAGAGACCCTCAAATCATGTCTTGAGGCCTTGGCTCATGTTTTGTCCCAAAAGTCAACTTAGGGGTGAATTAGGTCAAGAAACCCTAATTCCTGATTTTTTATGAAAGCATCCCCTGAGGCTTAATTAACTTGATGATTGGGTTTATAAGGTACCTTAAAGTATTTTGGGTTATGCTTTGAAGAATTGGCTCATGCCCAGAGAAAAATTTCCATCTGGAGGCCCTGGTCGACCAAAACCCTAATTTGGTGACACTGGCGATCTTAAGGCTTAATCCACTTGGAATCTTGCAGCCTTGTGCTTGATCCTTGATGCGGGAGTCCTCTTGATCCATTATGGATGTTTGAGAGGTTTAGACAAGTTGAAGATCATGTCATTTCTTGATTGATCCTTTGTCTAAGAGCTTTGAGAGGGCTTGAAACCCTAAGTTTGATTGTAGTGGATGCTCACCCATCTTTGGGGGAGACTAATGAGGTATGATGGTTCTTCCATATTGTGATGATGATTTGAACAATGATGGGAATCTTAGTGGTCAAAATTTGGGGTATGACAGATGCCCCTATTTAATCTTCTTGGACCCGAAGGTGTGAATGGCGAAGGTATTCGGGCATTCGGGGTGCAAGAGGATTAAATATCATAATACCCGAAATTTTGATGATGGTTATGAATTGTAGCTTACGCATTCATCTTCTTTTGCTAAGCAATGATGCTTAGAAAAGGTAAAACTTCCCCTCGATCCTGGTTTCCTACCAAGGAACTGGTCTCAGCTTCTGCAATAAACTTCCCCTCGATCCTGGTTTCCTACCAAGGAACTGGTCTTAGTTTCTGATATAAACTTCCCCTCGATCCTAGCCTTCAGCCAAGGAACTGGTCTCAATTTCTTTTGTCAATAAACTTTCTTGACAAGGGACGCTGTTCGTAGCGGTTTTCCTCAAACTTCTCGCCGAATTTTCCTGGGGAGATGCCATTTGATGGAAAAAATTCTGATTGTAGAGGTGTACAAACTTCTTTGTTGGAGTTGCCATTCATTGACTCTACTGGGGAAAACGAGTCTCTTGAGAGACTGCTTTTGCTTGGGGATATTACATCATACTTTTCCCGGGATCTTCTCGGAGAAATGCCATATGATGTGATCTAATTTTGAGGTGTTGATGACCTTTTCGTCAACGAATTTTTTGGAGAAAAACTGTTGTATGCCGAATCTCTGATTAAGAGGCTTTCTCTAGGGATTTTCCTTAATCCGGGAAAGCGAAGATATCATCTTCAATGGCGAAGAGTGACATTTATCGAAGGTCTTTTTGTCTTTCACAGGTTCAAGTTATCAAAGTGGTCAAGGGACCAACTTCAATCCAGAAATAACCGGGAGGAGAGTGTTCAGACGCAACATTTCCTGACGAGGAAAGAACTGACAACTCGATTGAGAGGACCTTTATCACTTGTGAATAAGACCGACTTGAGTGATAGTGATGCAATATGACTATGAATGAATCAATAATGCATGATGTATGTATGTATATGCTGACAAAACTGACACAACATACAGACTGATAGATGAACATGATGGGATACTCGGCCACAGTGGGAGATGAAAGGTATCCCTGGTTCACGATAGCAATTCTGCCTTGCTTAGGAGAGATAGTCCCCGTGGCGAACACCGTCGGTCGGGCTTAGGAGATAAGAACTCTGCCGGGGATGTCAGATGAGACATGGTCTCTGACATAGCCGATCCTTCATTCAGGCACACTGGTTTAGAAGGGGTACTTTGATTATGCACTTTGAGGTTCGATTACTTCTGGAGAAGCGATCGATGTTCTTTCGATGTTCAACAGTAAAAAGAAATTGCCATCTTATTTCGAAAAGCAGAAAAATTTTAACAAGTAAAATTCATTTTTTGTTTTATTTCAAGAATCGTTAATCATGTTAAAACATCGTTCTGTAAAGCTAAAACAAATGAGAATTGCAAACAAAAGCACTAGGGCTCAAATTTTATTGATAGGATGGAAATCAGCTAAGCGCGTGATTCCATGGAGTATTTACAAAGTTAGAAAATGGTAATTTAAGGGAAAAGGGCTACGACCGCTATCCTTCTACCAACTCGATTTTCTTCACGAGGGATGTGATGAAACTCGATTTTCTTCACGAGGGATATGATAAATGGTAATTCCATGGAGTGATTCCATGTGCGATGATGAAGAAGCGCGGACCTAATGCATCAGCCATGTGATTCTCTTCACGATGGATATGATGAAACTCGATTTTGTTGAAGAAGGGTAACAACTTTCTCGCGTAATCTTTGTAACAAATCAGTCTTGACTAGTATGTGTTCCAATATCCTTTGATCTGATCGATAACCAGGGCTGAGTCACCATATACGTCCAAGTTCTTGATCCTTAAGTCGATCGCTTCTTCGATACCCATGATACAAGCTTCGTATTCGGCCTCGTTGTTTGTGCACTTGAACGTAAGTCTAGCGGTGAAAGGAATGTGGGTACCCTGAGGTGTTATGATGATTGCCCCAATTCCGTTTCCGTAATGATTGACAACTCCATCAAAGATTAGTCCCCATTGGGAACCTGGTTCTGGCCCTTCACTGGGTAGCGGTTCATCGCAATCTTTCATTTTTAGATACATGACATCTTCGTCTGGGAAGTCAAATCCGACTAGTTCCTGATCGTCAATCGGTTGATGAGCCAAATGATCGGCTAAAACACTTCCCTTAACGGCTTTCTGAGCGTGGTACTCGATGTCGTATTCTGACAACAACATCTGCCAACGGGCAATCCTTCCTGTGAGAGCAGGTTTTTCAAAGACGTACTTGATCGGATCCATTTCTAAGATTAACCAAGTAGTGTGATGAATCATATACTGGCGAAGACGTTTGGCTGCCCAAGCCAGAGCACATCAAGTTTTCTCGAGCATAGTATACCGAGTTTCACAGTCCGTAAACTTCTTGCTTAAATAGTAAATGGCAGACTCTTTCCTTTTTGTTTCGTCTTATTGGCCAAGTACACAACCCATCGAGTCTTCCAAGACTGGTAGGTAGATAATCAGTGGTCTTCCTCCACTGGTGGTGATAGAATTGGTGGGTTCAACAAGTATTCCTTGATACTGTCGAAGGCGGTTTGGCAGTCCTCTTTCCAAACGCAGTCCTGATTCTTTTTGAGTAATTTGAAAATTGGCGCGCATGTCGCGGTCATGAGGAATATGAATCTGGAAATGTAATTCAGACGTCCCAGGAATCCCCTGACTTATTTTTCAGTCTTTGGAGAAGGCATTTCTTGAATGACCTTGACCTTGTAAGGATCAACCTCAATTCCTTTCTGGCTGACGATGAACCCTAGAAGTTTCCCTGAACGGACACCGAATGTGCACTTATTGGGATTCAAGCAGAGTCTGTACTTTCTCAACCGCTCGAATAGTTTTGACAGGTGGGTCACATGCTCCTCTTCTGTTTAGATTTTACAATCATATCATCGACATATACCTCGATTTCTTTGTGTATCATGTCATGAAAAAGAGTAGTCATGGCCCTTTGATAGGTTGCCCCGGCGTTCTTCAAACCAAATGGTATTACCTTGTAACAAAAGGTGCCCCATGGGGTAATGAACGAATTTTTCTCCATGTCTTTCGGCGCCATTTTGATTTGATTATAGCCCGAGAATCCATCCATGAAGGAGAATACTTTGAACTTTGTTGTACTGTCTACCAGCATGTCAATGTGTGGTAAGGGAAATTCGTCCTTTGGACTGGCTTTGTTCAGATCCCTGTAGTCTACACACACTCTGACCTTTCCGTCCTTTTTTGGAACTGGTACTATGTTGGCTAACCATTGAGGATATTCTGATGTGGCGAGGAAGCCCGCGTCAATTTGTTTCTGTACCTCCTCTTTGATTTTGATGGCCATGTCTGGATGAGTCTGTCTCAACCTTTGTTTTACTAGCGGACACTCTGACCTTAACGGTAGATGATGTTCCACGATGCTGGTATCCAACCCTGGCATGTCCTGATAGGACCAAGCGAATACATCGGGAAACTCTTTGAGAAGCTATGTCAAACTTTCTTTGACAGTTGGACTGAGTAGTGCCCCAATCTTTACCTCTTTTCTTTCTTCCTCTGAGCCCAAGTTGACCGTTTCCAACGGCTCTTTGTGAGGTTCAATAGACCTTTCCTCTTGTCTGAGTAATCGGGAGATCTCCTCTGGAATTTCTTTGTCATATTCTTCTTCAGCCTCAAATACCGGGAATTCAAAGTTGGGAGAAGGCATTGGATCGTATGTTTCAACGGGGTTTAAAACAAGCAATCTGCATGACGTGATGATTTGTGTATAGAAGAGATAGAGAGAAATGCAAGAGTGTGTGCAGTGTTTTTCTGAGAACTGCTTGTTTTTATTATTTTTTGTTTTTTAGGATTACCATTTTCTGAAAAAGCAAAAAGAGAAAACAACAATTAATACGGAAATTACAGAACGACGTTATTTTATTTATGATCTTGTCGATTCTTGAAACTACAGCCCTATAAAACAAAACTCTGTCGCTTTGGGCAAAACGAAGAGGTATTTATAGAAAAGTGAGCCCTATCAAAACATCCATTTCACTTGGGCAGGGTGAAAGGTTAATATAAAGACGACAATTACTTAGACTTATGAACGATCTTCGGAACATCGACAGCAACCCATTGGCGGCGAACTCCTCGGTGAATCATAAAGTCTGGTACCTTCCTTGATTTGTCTTCAGAAATAACGCTGATTTCTGGTGGAGCAGGATCGTTGGAATCTGTCTCCCAGGCAGAGTTGTCGTAGGAGGATTCCTCAGTTGTATTTTGCATAGTGTTTGTGCTCTCAGGTATATCTCCCCATCCAGTTGGATGGATGTCTTCGAGCCTGATATGAGAGCTTTTGGGAGCGATATACTTGACCATGAAGTCAAAATTTCCACTTGGTTGTCCCAGGGTGTCCCATACTTCTTTGTAACTGGAGGAGTCATCTCTCTCGATGACGTTGACCTCGGGAAAGGCATAGTTGATGAATTCTAGTCCTGCAAACTTTGTGAATTCATCGTCGTGCTGGATACTTTCTGAATGACCTGAGTGTTGATCCCATGACATGGTGGGGACGCAGGTATTCTTTTCAATGATGCTTAGCTGATTTTCACTGTTGCTGATTTTCTTGCCCCAAGTCTCCTGGGTACGGCTGCCAGATATGCAGACCATCCATCGGGCTAAAATAGTCGTGGTCAAAGTAGTCTTTCATCAGAGTGTCCTCCTATAATGAATTTGGTGGAGTACGACATCCTTCCGGATCATAATCTCCGTATATCATTTCGACATCTGACCTTGGTATAAATCTCGGACTCTGTGCGGGATAGCAAAATGGCGTAGGCACCTCTTCCTAAGACATATAACCATCCTCATTAAGATAGGACTTCCATTCCTCATCTGTGTCGGAGGAATCTCCCTCGTTGATGGTATGTACTTCTTGAGACACTGGGTGAAGGAAACCTCCACTATGGAAGAAGTTCTGAATGGGATGAAGACTTTCATCGTTAGCACCAGTCTGGGTACAGGTTGAAGAAAAACCAAGACCTTTCTTTGTTTTATTATCAGTAGGAATGACAAGGTGTCCCCATCCCTTTGCATTGTTACTTTTGATCACCTCGAGAGCATATTTGTACGAGGATATCGATGTTCCCTTCTCTAGTTGATTCTCATTGCTCACCGAAAGTGCCTGGAACTGAGTTCCAACAACCTCCTCGGGTTCTACACAAGTGGACAATGAAAGGTTACTCACGATCAAGGCTTGTTCTCCGCAGACCGTGACGAGTTGGTCGTTCTTGACGAACTTCAGCTTCTGGTGAAGTGTCGAAGTGACTGCCCCAGCCTGGTGTATCCAAGGTCTTCATAATAAGCAACTGTATGTTGCCCGGATGTCCATGACCTGGAAAGTGACTAGGAAAGTGTGAGGACCGATAGTTATGGAAAGGTAGACTTCGCCGATAACTATTTTTCTGGACCCATCAAATGCTTTGACGATGACCTCACTGCCTCTCATCGGAGATCCTTTGAATGATAGTAGCATTAGAGTAGACTTCGGCATGACATTGAGAGTCGATCCGGTGTCTACCAGTATGCTGGCTAAGGGATCGTCCTGGCAGTTGACTGTGATATTGAGCGCCATGTTGTGACTTTTGCCTTCTTCTGGCAATTCCTCATCGCTAAACCCCAAGTTGTTGTAGGAAATGATGTTAGCGATGATGCTATCGAACTGTCATATTGACACATCCTATTCCACAAAGGCTTGTTCTAAGACTTTCTGTAGAGCCTCTCTGTGGGCTTCGGAACTGAGCAAAAGCGATAACACTGAGATCTTTGAAGGAGTTTATAACAGCTAATCAACAATGTTGTATTCACTCCTTTGGATGAGCTTCAACATCTCATTATCGTTCTTTGAAAGGTTGGGATCACTGGATTGACCGACTGGTGAATTGGGAACCCCTGTTTGAGGTTCTTTTTCTTTGTTAGGTTCTCCAACTCCTCTGTTGAAGATTCGACCGCTCCGTGTTACTCGACTGATGTCTGCAATATTCACGACGGAGGGCAATGGAGTTTCCTTTCCATTCTCAATTGTTGTTGAACCGTATTTGTAAGGGATCGCCTTAGTTGATTCATACGGTAACGTCCCGGTAGATAGATAACTACAGGGGCCTTCTAATTTTTCTGACCATCGTAAGTAACTTCAATCAATTCTTGGTTAAGAACCTTCGATTCGTCAAGTAGAGGGATGATGGTATAAACATCTTTGGTCCTTTCATGATCAGAGATTACGACAACCTCCTTAATCTGATCAGCGAAATAGTCTGGCGTCCAGTTGATTGATTCAAAACTTGGACACAGTTGAATCTCTTTGCGGTCCAACTGACTTTGAAGGGTTGCTCACACGAGGTAACATCCTTGATTATTTTCCGAGCGGACCCTACAGCGTTCATAGTTATGAGGTGGCACCTGGCCACGTCCGTTTTGAATGTAGTGCAACCTTACCAGGTCAATTTCCATAGATCGGACATCCTGACTTTGATGCCTAGTAGGGTTTCCATTAGTCACACTGATTTGTTGTGTGTCTTCATCCATATAGATCGGAAGCCACCCGTGGTTTAACAAGAGTTGTAAAGTTCTTTGAATGAGAGTGAACCCTTGGTTACTCTCACGACATACTTTATAGTTCTGATAATTATGCGAAGTCAGGAAACCGAGCTGGACTTGTGTAGCGTGTAACTCCACCAAGCTGGTATTCATCAAACGAATATTGAAGATTTGAATCATATTCACTTGATACTGATTTCCATCGCGGTAATCCTGATTCCATCCAAGATCCATCTGACGCTGGAGGGCCTCTTATACAAAAGAGTATCCCTGATCATTTATTGAGCAGATAGGACAGGAATCGTAGTCGTGCCGTGGCAGATTATGATGTTGGCTTTGCCTTGAGTGCATTGCCACCAAGTTGACATTCATTGCACGGATGTCGTGGTTCTGAATGATGTTGGAACTTGTATAAGTCATGTTAACTCCACGAACTCGATGCTCTTGGATCCATCCGAGATCCAATTGTTCCTGTAGAGCTGATTGCACCACAGAACATCCTTGATTGTTTTTAGAGCAGATATCACACTGGTGATAATTCTGAGTTAGGACATGCTCGTATCCACTCTGTCTACAATGCATTTTGACCAAGTTGGCCCTCAATAAGAGTACATCATGAATTTGATAGCTGTTGTTGGACTCTCCCTCTATCAAATTTACCGCAGCTTTTTCGTGTTGAGGCAGCGGGTTCGTGAGAACATTCGGATTCGTATCTTTGAAGGATAAGACACCGCTCCTAACAAGCTTTTACACATCTGATTTGAAATTGAGATAGTTTTCTATGTTATACCCCGGTCCTCCTTGATGGTAAGGGCAAGTCTGACCCGTTTTGAACCAAAAAGGCGGATTTTCCAGAATTGTAAGAGGAGACCTGGTTTGGACTTGTCCCTTGACTAGTAAGAGTGGAAACAATTCTGCGTACAACATTGGTATAGGATCAAACCCTGGAGGTCGAGTTGTACGGTTGTTGTTATATGGAGGACGAGCATGTTGAAGAGGCTGTTGTGTCCTTTGCTGAAATTGTTGTTGATTCGGTTGGCTATGAGCAACCTGAGGTTGATACGTAGGAATAGGCGCAGGGTTGATAGCAGGATTTACGGATGCTACTGGTTGGTACCATCGCCTTTGCTTTCCGAGAGAGATATTCCCAATATCCTGCTCTTTTTTCTTAGGGAGAGCACTACCCTATCGTTTTGTATTACTTGATGATCCAGCGTCTTTAACTAAACACCCCTCTCGGACTACTTCCTCAAGACGAACTCCCATGCCCACCATCTCGGTGAAGTCACTGGGCGAACTGGAAACCATTCTATCGTAGTAAAATAAGCTTAAGGTTTTCAAGAAGATATTTGTCATCTCTTTTTCCTCAAGAGGCGGACAAATCTAGGCGGCAATTTCACGCCATCTCTGAGCATACTCCTTAAAGATTTCCTTGTCCTTTTGTGACATGGCTCTGAGTTGATCTCTGTCTGGTGCCATGCCCAGGTTATACTTATAATGTTGAACGAAAGCAGCGCCAAGATCTCTGAAAGTGCCAATCTTAGTGCGGTTTAAACCCATGTACCATTTGAGTGCGGCACCGGTTAAATTATCTTGGAAATAGTGGATCAATAGTTGGTTGTTTTCTGTCTGAGTTGACATTCGCCGAGCGTACATCACCAAATGGCTTTGAGGGCAAGAGTTACCCTTGTACTTTTCAAAATTAGGTACCTGGAATTTGTGCGGAACTTTCACATTGGGGACCAAACAGAGGTCCGCGGCGTCTTTTCCAAATAAATCCTGACCGCAAATGGCTTGCAGTTCCTTCTGCATCTCAAGGAACTGTTCCTGGAACTCATTCATTCTATCGAACATACTTTCGTTTCCACCAGAAGGTATCTGTGGGATCTGTCCTTCCGGGACAGTGTGTACCACGGGTGGTGGTATAGTCATCATGGCAGTGACTCTAGGTGCTTCCCGAAGTTTGTAACCTTCAGGCGTTGCTGTCATGCCCCGGGCATCTTCGCTTTCCCGAAGTTTGTAACCTTCAGGCCCAGCGGCTCCTGCTGTGGTTTCCGGATCTTCTGTGATCGGCGGAATATATCCTTCTGGGATATAGTTAAGTGGCATGCCCCAGGGACGATCTTTAGGCATGTTATACCGAGGATCATACTTTTCCACTATGGGCGTAGATGTGATCTCTGAGATCACAGTCCTTTGTTGTTACATCTGAGCTTCTGTCAGAGCTTGCATATCGCTGTGAAGCTTTATCAGATCCTTTTTCAAAGTGTCGATCTCTTCCCTCAACTCTCTATTGTCTTCCTCGAGATCATCCATCTTTTTCTAACGATTGGCCCGAGTATTGTACGAATGAGACAATTTGACTCTAGAATCGAGACGCAAACGTGAGATTCGTAGGTAAGAAGAATGCGTTATGCGAGAATGATATGCAATGATTATATTAATTGTATGTTTTTTTTGTTTATTCAAGGTAAACTTTGACAATTAGATTGCAAATATCAAACAGTGGGGAAACCCCATTTTATTGAATTCAAAGGACATAAAGTTTTTCTGTATCAGACATAAAGTAAAGGACAGAGTCCCTTAATGGAAGAACTCTCCTGTTGAACTTTGTTGAGAGTAACCTGAAGTTTTTCCGTATCAGACATAAAGTAAAGGACAGAGTCCCTTAATGGAAGAACTTCTTGATGAGGGTAAGGCATCCTCAGCTTGAGAGCTCTAGTTCGTACCCAGTGGAGATAAGGTTCCACTGAGACACAGTCCGATTTTCCTAGAGCCTCTCGTCCTTTTTTATGAACGTGTTTCCAGGCATGCATTATTTATGTCTTTAGTGCTCTGTCATTTTCTCCTTCCTTGAAGAAAAGACATTCTAGATGAGCATTTCGCGGGACATGCCTCATCGGGTATCCGAGTTGACGACGAAATAAAACTGGATGATAGTTAATTCCACCTTTAGTTCCTATGAGGGGTACATTTGGGAAGTTTCCACAACGGTCAATGATTCTGATCCCGTCATAGATTCGGTTGTACCAATCGATGTCAGAGTTGGTAAGAGACATGATTGTCTGTGACCAACGTAAAGTACTTTTTTGATCCCAAAATGTAGCAGACTTGGAAAATGGGAAGTGAACCATTTGTACAGCAGGGGTATAAAGCATGTGATCATTCCTCCGCTGTACAAATTCCTTAAATGTACAGAATGATAAGCATCTGCGAGCAAGGTAGGTACAGGGTTTCCAATTAGAAAAATCTTAATGGCATTGATATCTACAAAGTTATCGATGTTGGGACACAAAAATAACCCGTAGGTGAGTAAAACAAATATTCTCTCGAAAGCGGCCATGTTCCCTATACTGGTAAAGTACATCGCTTTCTTTATCAAGAACTGGGCTGGAAAACCTTGGATTCCTCCCTTAGTGGTCATGTGAGTCCTGACTTCTGACTCATCCAAATAGATTGCCCTTGCAATGGTTTGATCCTTTGGAATCTCTTCCAGTCCAGAAAAGGGAGCTTGATCAGTAATATGCAAATCAGTCAGGTGAGAGTACTCCTCCAGCGTTGGTGCTAGCTGATAATTCAGGAATGTGAAACAGTGATAGACCAAATCGTAGAACTGGATTAGTGTGGACAGGATTCCTTCGATTACATGGACCCTTAACAGAGAAAGCAGCCCTCCATACTTAGCTCTGAAAGCCTTAGGGTTGGTTATCATCCTTGCCAACCCTCTTAAATCCTCTAGTTTTGGAACCTTGAAGGTGTACTTGTGAGTTTTCCTTCTACCGAAATCCATAACGCAATCTCTTTATCTGACATTTGCAATCATTGTCTTAGTTTATTTTGAAAAAAAAAGAGACTAGAAGAGAAGATTTTTCTTTGTTTTTTAATGTTTTTTAAATGAATGTATGAATGCAGCAAAGGGTCGGTGTCATGAAGTCAAGGCTCTACCCATCCCCAAAGGTTTATACTGGTGATTTTTGTACCTATCTGCAAAATCATTGACCCCTCTTGGGATAACAACAGCAAGCGGATCGCCAGCAAGCTGATGTATCTTAGAGTGATCTCAGACGAGGGTAGTATCGCGTGACAACTATTCCCGATAGCTTACGCACTACAAAATGGTTTCAGTCTACTAAAAACCCCAGCTTCTCAGATAACCCAATCGACCACACTACTTTCAACAACCAAAGTCGTATAGGCAATGTATCTGCAAAAGGAGTCTCCACTGAGTTTGATGGTCGACCGGGGACTCTTAGCTGGGATTCACTCCCCGTAAGATTACCCGTATAATGCCATCCCCTATCTTAGGTGTATACTCAATCTTTCCACATGCGGCATTACAAGAATTCCCATTAGCAAAAAAATAAATACAAATATCAATTAGGAAAAGCAGTATATATATTTATTTTAATATCCTAGACCTCTAGTCTTATGATCCTATACAGACAATGACTCCCCAGCAGAGTCGCCATTTCTGTGTCACTTTGAGAACTTAAGGTTTCATCCCTTGGAAATGCAAGAAAGAATGCCTCCCACTGTGGTGGCCATTTTTCTATAGCGCAATTTTTGTGTTTTCAAATCACTATCGCTTTGGTACTACAGTTCGATTCGTTTTTTATCCTGTGAAGCTGATTAAGGAAGGGAAATAAATGTCTCCAATTAACCCTACTTGCAAACTAAGGTTGAACAGTCAAAACTGTTGGTTTACAGATGCTATCAAAATAGAGGGATCCTTCTTAGGGTTATTTTCTTAAGAATACAAGTGTCTGGGTTATCTGCGAGGCTTTTGGTTAGGATACTAGACCTGATTTTCTTTCGTTGATGTGTGGAGGTACTGGATTTTGAGTTTTTGATTAGTATGCTCGCTAAGAATTTTGCAATCTTATGCCTACGTATTCCCGTTTAACGAAACAGGGAAATCAGAGCGATCGTAGTTCCTCTTAAAATAGGAGGAAAAAGGTTGTTTTGGTGTCTTGTTCAAAGCCCAAGACATGAAGCTAAAGGTGGTTTGTATCTTGTTTAAAGCCCAAGATGTGAAGCTAAAGGGTTCTGACTGAGAGAGAATTTGTCATCTCTAAAGAGGAGTTGTTAATGTTTGTATGCTGTGAGCCAGGCACAAATTTGATGCTAAAAGGTTGATTGACTCAACCGGGGTTTTCTTTATACAAAGCCTAAGAGGAGGCTAGAAGTTTGACTTTTCCGGGGGAAATGTTCTTTTTGTCTTGTACAACGCCCAAGATTGAGGCTAAAAGGGATTTTGACTCTGTTGGGGAGAATGTATCTTGTATAAAGCCCAAGATGGAGGCTGAAATGGTTTGACTCAACAAGAGAGTACTTTTATCTATCCTGTATAAATCCCAAGATGAAGGCTAAAAAAGGTTGACTCAACAAGAGAGTCTTGAACAGGTGATTGACTCAATAAGGGAGTCTGAAGGTTGATTGACTCAATAAGAGAGTCTTTTATACTCAACAAGAGAGTGATTTGTTGTCTCGTACGAAGCCCGAGATTGAGGCTAAAAGGAGATTGACTCAACAACAGAGTCTTTTATACTCAACAAGAGAGTGTTTTACTGTCTCGTACGAAGCCCGAGATTGAGGCTAAAAGGAGATTGACTCAACCAGAGAGTCTTTTTTACTCAACAAGAGAGTGTTTTATATGTCTTGTACAAAGCCCAAGACGGAGGCTAAAAGGGATTGACTCAACAAGAGAGTCTTTTATACTCAACAAGAGAGTGGGTTTTTATATGTCTTGTATAAAGCCCAATACGGAGGCTAAAGGTGGTTGACTCAACAAGAGAGTCTGAAAAGGTTGGCTTCGCTGGGGAGAATCATTTGTACAAAGTCTAAGAGGAGGTTAACTTACTGCTGAGGATTAGATCCATAGGCAGGCCCAAGGGTGGGGAACTCTCATGAGAGAGACCGGGTTTCTGCTGGAGATTGATCCAGAGTGATCAATGTTTTTTCCTATGTTTGAAAGGAACTTGAGAATGTCTTTGAGACTCAAGAGGTTTAGACTGTCCAAGTCTAGAGTTTTATCTTTTGTACAATGCCCAAGAGGAGGCGCGGGCATTAAGGGATGAGTATCAACCCTAAAATGGCTGGAGTTTTGACGCTGGAAAGACTGCTCTAGCAAAGGATGACTAAGTTCTATCTTATACCTTTAAGAGGTCGTCAGGGTCCTTGTATTAACCCCAAGAGAAGGCATGAGAACTTCTAAGAAGCCGAAGGGTCCTTGTACAATGCCTAAGAGGAGGCGGGGATGCTTTTAGGAAGCCTGTGGGTCCCCAAACCAAGAGAAATTCAAGAAATGCAATTCACCGAGAAGAGATCATTCCAAGAAAGTTCGAGAATTTGGAAGAAACTCAAGAGATGTCGTTCACGGAGAAAAGATCATCTATGGGGAGTTAGAGTTTCTTTGACAATTTCTAAGGGTGACAGTCTAAGAAAAGGTTCACCGAGAATATTTCCTTTCTCTTTGTTCCATATTGTTTAACCCCAAGAGGAGGGAAGACTGTATCTGGAATCCTACGGGGGATCTAGTTTTGTTTGTATTTAAGAGTGACCAACAGGCTTTACCTAGTGCTAGACGTAGTTGCCGAGGAAAACTCTAAATAACTATACTAGTATTACACAGTGGATATGTGACAAGTATATAAAAGGATGTGAAAGAAGACATACAGTGAAACAGCCCCACAATACAGTTATATACATATGAAAGCGGTAAATGAAAGCGGATAAACACTTACCCGTTGTAGAGCTTCCATGTTGTTTGGTTAGTTGTTCAACAAAGAAATTAAAGAAATTTTGGATGACAACATATATTTTAATTCAAAATCAAAGGAGAAAGTGCTTTGAAAAGATGGTTGGGGCTTACAGCTCAAGGAGAGGCCCATGTTTTAACGATGATTGCACCGTTGTTTTGAAAACTGCACAGAGGGACTTATACAATATGTGAGGCCCAAATCATTTTGGTTTCAAAAAGGGGTTGAGTCTTACACTCTATAAGAGGCCCAAAGAGTTTGAAAATGACTAAATATGGGTCTTATAGCTCAAGGAGAAGCCCAGTTGACTTTGTTAAAAAGGCGACGATCGCGCCGAACGTTTGAAAATATACAGAGGGACTTATACAATGTGTGAGGCCCAAAGGTATTATTTACAAAGGGGTTGGATCTTACACTCTATTAGAGGTCCAAAGAAATTTAAAGAAAAGAAATGGGGCTTATAACACGAGGGTAGGCCCAGATGATTTGATTTTTGAACTGGCGATCGCGCCGAGATTTTTCTTTTAACGCAGAGGGACTTATACAATATCTGAGGCCCAAAATGGTTTTGGTTAAAATGAGATTGGGTCTTACACTCTATTAGAGGCCCATAAAGTTTAAAAATGAATAAAGATGGGTCTTATAGCTTAAGGAGAAGCCCAAAGATTTTTGTTAAAAAGGTGACGATCGTGCCAAACTTTTTGACGGTATCGGGACTTATACAATACACTGAGGCCCAAAATATTTTGGTTTTCAAGAAGGGTTGGGTCTTACACTCTATTAGAGGCCCATGAGTGTTTGAAAATGATTTGTTTAGGGTGATCAAAATCAAAACCCTAAATTAATTTCAAAAAGGATTATAATTAAATAAAAATTTAATTAAAATGATCAAAATTATCAAACATGTGTGAAAAACAAGTTGTGATCTTGGATTAATGTTTGAAAAATCATGTTTATATCCACAAAATGATTGGGAACCAATTAAATTTGGAAAATCAAGGAGGAAAAATTATTTTAAATGTTAAAAACAAATAAAAGATTAATTCTTTGCAAAAATACCAAGTATATGAAATAAATAATATTTTTGGGAATTTTTGGCAAAATAAAATATTTTAACATTTTTGTGAATTATTAAAAAAGAATCAACTCAAAATCATTAAAACTCAGAGAGAAATTAATTTTTGAATCAATTAAATAAAAATCACAAAATTCAAATATTTGAATTTGTGAAAAAGGTGCCAAGAACATGGCAAGAACACGCGCGTGTTCTGAGTTTGGCCTGATTTGCATTTTCTATCCAATCTCACTGAATACTTGATGAAATCACACAATCCACATATCAATCTGCTCGTTTTCACCTCACGATCATGTCTATGGTCTTTAATTTCATTTATTTTAAGCATGGAATAAGAAATCAAGACAAAACCTCAAGAACCCTAAAATTTACATGAAGGCTGAGAATTTTGATACACGATTCAAACAAAGTAATTAATTGAGGGGAAACATTCTATGCATGATTATGAACATTTGGCAAAAGTATTGTGTGAGAAAATATGCATAGATTAAGAGATGACCAAGTTTAGGCTTTCTTGAAGGTCGTGACAGCAAGAGCAAAGTGATTTTTGAGTTGGAGGTGTTACAGATGAGTTGCGATGATCTGAAAAGCTTCCCTACACCATATGGAATGTGTTTGAATGCTTGGACTTGATTGGAAATGGCTGGATCACTTCATGGCATCTCAGCTGCAACTTGGTTAAAACCTTGAGCAACTGGCTAGTGATTCTGAGAAATCAGTGTTACAGTTGTTGTTTAAGTGTTTGGATCACTTCTATATAATGTTTATGAGGTGTGTGTGTGATTGGTTTGGTTGGAATAGCTCTCAAACTCAAAACCCGATAGTGACTTGCTTTGGAAGGAAAATTTAGAAGTGAGAAGGTGATTTTGAGGATAACATCTATTTGATGGCTTTGGTGTACTTAAATTGAGCACAAATTAGCTCTATTTATAGTAGAGAATGTTTTTTTGCAAGGAATAGGGAATGACAACTGCGGCAGAGGTTTGGCAAATGTTGATCAATAGGAATCCAAGTCTCCTCTATCCATTGACTAGAGGTTAGAGCACAGGCTGCTGGTTCCCTAGTTCAGAGATCATCCTTGACTCATTCAGTTGGAAATGGCTCAGTTTATACCACCTTGGTGGATCCATTGAATGCTCCAAAAAAAAATTGGAGTCTTGTCCCCTCTTTAGGGTTTTCTAGGTTTGATATGCTATTTTTAGTTCCAAAGACTTGGGAGGCTTATGGATCAGTGTTTGTCCCTCCTTGGTCCCTCCCTGAGGTGTTCAGATGGATAAATTTGTTTGTCATTTGCAAAATTTGCTCAAATCGAGCAAAATGTACAAATCTGCCTTGCCATGACAGTTTGCAGCAAGGCACATTGCCATTGTCATATCTCATGGCTTAAGTGGAGTTTCATGGGGTTCTTGGCCATTTTGGAAAGATCTCATATGATACAGCATATGTGTGATCATAGTTTGTCTTGAAAATTTATGGATCCAAGTGAAAAATGCCCTTACATTTGGCAAAAAGTGAAACAGATTCTGACTTAGTGAAAATTTCACTAAGTGTTGGAAAAAGTGACATTTCATGTTTTCAGCCATTTTGATCCAACCATAACTCAAAATCCATGATGAATTGGAATGAGGTGTAGTTGACACTTTTAAAGTATGCCATGAGAGCTACAAATCCATCTTTGGATCAGCCCAATTGGTTGCTTGGATCTCTAGTTATGATCCTTGGAAGTTGGTACCCTAGCCACTTTGTTCTATAACTTAGAAAATATCTAAGTTTTTTATGGTTACCCCTTTTACAAGTTATCTCACTTTTCTTGGTTTTTCTTGATGAATGATGATTCCAATCACACATTAACATCATTTTAGGGTTAGGGGACCATAATTGATCAAAAATCAAAAAGTCAAACTTTGACTTTTGGCACAGTTGACTTTTTATCAGATGAATTCCAAACTGTGCGATCCTCTATGAAATCAAGTTCTTGACCTAAATCAAACTTGATGGATTGATTTCATAGGTGTTATAGGGTGTATTGAATCATGTCCCAAGGCTTGGGAGCATGTCTTGGTCAAAAGTCAAAGGTACAGTTGACTTTTTCCGCGAAACCCTAACTATGGTTTTGATGAACTTGAAACTTGTGAATCAAGCTTCTTGGATCAATCCATTGTTGCAAATGGATCAATGTGGTTTATTAGAGTCCCTCAAATCATGTCTTGAGGCCTTGGCTCATGTTCAGACTAAATTGACTTGATGATTGGGTTTATAAGGTCCCTTAAAGTATTTTGGGTTATGCTTTGAAGCATTGGCTCATGCCCAGAGAAAAATTTCCATCTGGAGGCCCTGGTCGACCAAAACCCTAATTTGGTGACACTGGCGATCTTGAGGCTTAATCCACTTGGAATGTTACAGCCTTGTGCTTGATCCTTGATGTGGGAGTCCTCTTGATCCGTTGTGGATGTTTGAGAGGTTTAGACAAGTTGAAGATCATGTCATTTCTTGATTGATCCTTTGTCTAAGAGCTCTGAGAGGGCTTGAAACCCTAAGTTTGATTGTAGTGGATGCTCACCCATCTTTGGGGGAGACTAATGAGGTATGATGGTTCATCCATATTGTGATGATGATTTGCACAATGATGGGAATCTTAGTGGTCAAAATTTGGGGTATGGCAATACTTTTATTGCTCTAACCAAGTATAGATGAATATTTAGATTAGTCAAACATAAATAAATAAATAAATAAACACACACACACACACACACAGATTAATGGTTTTAATACATTAATATACTTACATATCAACCATATTCTTCATTTATGAGTGAATTGTATGATCACCATGTAATGAATCCAAATAATATGTTATTTATTATTTAGGACTAATTACAATCAACACCTAGTGTCCCCTATAACATAATTAAAAAAAATAGTTAAAAAAGAAATTCATCTACATAACAAAAAGCGAAAATTATAATAAAAGAAGTTAGAACGAAAATGTAACCCAATATTATATGGTTAAAAAAAACTTTTATGTATCTTTGTTATCCAAAAGTATACATACTATGTATTCTTTGACCTGATTTGGAGTTTTTTCGATTAATAGCTCAGACATACGATGGGGAAATAAAAAAGATATTTTTTCTGTCAATTGACGCGGGCACACCAATTTGTCATACAAGTACTTTGAATAAAAATATAACATTAGACTGTTCACTAAAATGAATAAAATAAATCGTTCAATTATTTAAAGATGATTAGAGTACTCGATGTATACAGAGATAACAGAGACACCGATTTCCATATGTTGAAAAATCTCATCCATTTTCTCTTTATTAATATTCTCTTCATAAAAAAATGGATTTCTCCATAGGTATCGCACGCGTTTCGCCATCCATCTTGTTTGTTCCTACATATGTTTCAAGGCACAACCTAAATCGAGAAAGAGATGGTTTTTAAAGTTCAGCTTTTGCGAGATCTTGTTTTTGTTTCGCAACCACATTGCTAAATTCAGTCTTCTTATTCTTACTGACTTGGTGCAACTCCAGAGCTTGAATCTAAATATCGCATAATAAAATTAGTTAATATTAGCATCTAATTTGACATGCTATTTTGTTATAATAATTAACATCTAGTTTCACATTATTATATTATAATAATTAGCATCCAACAATATACTTCTCTTTATACACTTTTCAATATATTTTTTTATTGATTCATTTTTCAAAAAGGCAACACTTACTGAAAACCAAGTTTATACACTTTTCAATACATTTTTTTATTGATTCATTTTTCAAAAAGGCAACACTTACTGAAAACCAAGTCTTAAAATCACAAAAATGATCAAAGATGTAAATTTGCAAATATAAAAATTGATAATAATTGACATAAACACTTTGTCAAGCAATTGTAATCATAAAATAAAAAATCTTAAATTATAAATTAGGATTCCAATAGAAAAATTGTGAAGTAAAAAAAAACAAATGATCTAACAAATTTCTACAATCTTCTATGATATAATAATCAATTCAATTCACACAAAGCTTGTTTACTTAAAACTTGACTTGGCCAACAATTCTTAAGTACCTAAACATGTCCACTAGTATTTTCTCTTACTTTAGCCAATAATCATTTAATGCCCCTAAAATATTACACGTAGCATGACAAAAACAACAATACCAACACAAATACACGTAGAATGACAAGACAACTGACAAAGGAAGTAACAAAGGAAGAAAACAGTGTAATAATTTTTGTCTAGTTTTCTGAACAGGGAAGAATTGTTATGAACACCGCATCTAAATCAAACTAAAAAAGAGAGAGTTTTAAATGGAGTTGTTGAAGACACGAGAAATAGTTAATGATTAACTAAAAAAACTAGAATTAAAATTTGCTATACATATCAATGTACCTCCTTTTTTGATGAAATTGACTTGTTGTGCTGCATAACCTTCTTATCATTTGCTTTTGGTTTTGACGGAGTCTAAAATTACCATATAAAAAGCATAGGTCAATGTAAGAACAACTTACATGGCGCGTAAAATAATTGAGTACTTAAAGGTTCATAATGGTTTTCAACATATCTTGTCATCTAAGAAAATGAGGTTTGACGACCATGCAACATATGACCCTATTGCCTCTCCCACCAATGTTACATCTGCAACATCGTTTGGTATATGTAATAGTGCACCCCCTCTAAAGCAAAATCAACTGATACTTTCAAAAAGCCAACAGAGAGTGGTTTATTGTGTAGTACATCTCCCAAAATATTATGCACTTTTTTTCTTACCAACCATGCAATGAGTTGGTGACGATAAATAGAGTTGACAAGGTGATATTCCCTAAACCATTAATAAATATTAAATTGTTAATGTACATATATATATATATATATATATATATGACGTATCATATGAGAATGTCATTTTTATGTGAGAACATGAGAATAAATTTGAACCATTAGATTTTATAATAAATGATGGAGATTATGTGTGGTTTTTTTCTCTCTCCTCCATCATTTATTTTAATAATTGAGGAGAGAGAGAAAAAAACCACACATAATCTCCACCATTTATTTTAAAATCTAATGGTTCAGATTCATTCCCATGTTCTCACATAAAAATGACATTCTCATAGGATATGTCATATATATATATATATATATATATATATATATATATATATATATATATATATATATATATATATATATATATATATATATATATATATATAGTGCTAATTGAATTTCATAGTAAGATGATTACCTCAGGAATTTTTGTTGGAAAATTAAAGTTGATACTATCTTTGTCGCTAGAGATATGCTTAAAATGTGGACTTCCTGACAAATCATTTTCTTTTTCCTTTTCCAATTCATGAATTTGAGATCTTAAATCTTGTAAAAAATACATTACTTGTGCAGTGGTAGGATTTTTACTCTTTGGATGTTGATAAAATTTTGTTGGAGTGACCCTAAACCCCTTACCCCTCACACTACCAGAATACTCAGGAACAATTAATTCTTTATTGAGTAAGTCCCTGCAATTATGGTCTTGTAACTCACCTTGAGATAAAGACTGGGATAGATTCTCTTGAAATTCATATGCAAATGAAAAAGAAAAGTGTGTTACCAAATACATTTGCAAAAAGCTATCATTAATGGAATTTTGGTGGCATTTAGTGGACTAAAAATTCAATTAAACTTATAAAACATAAATATTATGTTAAATTTTTTATTTAATTAAATAAGTAGTGTTATACACTTTCGTTAACAACTCCATCCTTATCCACAAGAGCAACCTTCCATAGACCATGTTTTTGGAATAGTTGTTTCTTCACATCTCTCCTCTTCTTGTAACTATACATTAAGATAAATAATAATATCAATTAGAAATTATTATCATTTAATACTTTGGCAATAAGTTTTCATTATATATAGGATCTCAACTACACACATACGTAGCATTTATATATACTTACTATTTTTTTCTCTAAGCGTGCATATCCCAAACGCCCTTTTTTGTATGGATAGGCAGGATTTAATGCTCGTTGGAGATTTATGTTACTTATGTCCTGTATAAACAAGTATATGTCATATTAGAATACATGATTATGAAGTATATCATAAAATGCGCTTGTCATGATAAATTAATATTACATGGAAATCCATGGCTTTTCATTTGTCTACAAAATCTTTCCTTTTTTCTTTGGAAATCAAGCTTTCATAATTCTTTAGACGTACTTCAATATAATTTTCATGGGCATCTTTAACATAATTGTTTCTTAAAAAACATCGAAAACCTTTGTGCAATTTTCCGGAAACTTGAATAGATGTTTTTTGTGTACATCATCAATAATGAAAGACCTCTACAAAAAAAACATGTATAGTGTGTTAGTATACGTACTTTAAAGAGTTAATCGTCAACAAAAACTAATAACATCACATATACTACCTATATATCACTCCATATTTTGTGTTTAGCGAGTTTTAATGTTTTATCTCTCCAATTATCACATGTGATTCGAACTTGCTCACGAGCAATATCACCAATGTAACATATCAACATTGAACCGTTACGCTCAACTGGTTGATTAGTTGAATTCCATGCTATCTAACAATATTATTGAATAACTAAATGTGTCTAGAAAAAAAATATAACATAATTGAATTTTAACCAAAATATTGATCTGCCTCAAATCTTATTCCTTTATCTCTTGTAAGAATGACTTTCTACATAATAGTTATTCCACGTGTAATCTCTTTTTCCTCGTTATGAACCGAGTCATTTTCCTTATTATTAAAATATTCCTTATTATATGAATTTTATATTTGACATGTAATAAAGAAAAACATAAACACAATATAAAAATCAGCAATCCATAATCATATTGGATGACATTTGAACTTTGTAGCACATAAATAACCTTACTATGCTGCCAAAAATTATAATGAACATATGTTTGTAAAATTTGCGCCTGTTGCTCGAACTTGATCTTATTTTAGAGATTATTACGGTACCACAGGCAATTAATGATAACAAAATGTGAATAACTAATGTTTTGTTTCATTTTTCAAAGCAATTAACTATTTACAATTATTTTAGCATACAGACATGCGTAGAAAAGCTTCAAGGTATATGTATAATCCTAAAACCCATTTTTTATAAGTTTTTTTTAGCTTTTGTAAACATGTTCAAATTTCATCCTTCTAACTAGAAATAGAACTGACTTTCCTTAATCTAATGCACTTTACTCATGTTTTAGGCTCAACATGCTTTCAGTTATGAAATTAAGAGTATAAAATGTTATTGAAAGACAACATTTGTCAATAATAAAATAGAAATTTATTGAGTGAAAACATTTCTTTAAAGGTGTTAGTTTCCCCTTAACTAGAGCATTCTCTAGTTCATAATAAGTCAATCATGTTTATGTTGATCTCTTTCTTTTCTTGGTGGAAATACAATTTACTTGTCTCTTAACTACGCAGACAGATGGATTGATCCAAATTCCCTCATCGTGATCATTTCTAAAACATAAGTCATTCCCTCTAATATATGACTCATCCTTTATAGTGTACGTACTTTTGACTGAAGAAAATTTTGTTAATAAAACATCATCCTCAACATCAATATCACCTTGATCTATATTTTTATCATCACTTATTTTGTTAGTTAAAAGTACTATATACCATTTCGTATTTGTCGGATCATTGACATCGAACACTTGTTTAGCTTTAGAGGCTATAATAAAAGGCTCATCTTTGTACCCCACCCTATTAAGATCCACCTGCAAGAATCCTGACTTATCAATTCACATGCCATTATTATTTTCAACCCACTTGCAACTAAAGATAAGAATCCGAAACTTATCATAATCAAACTCCTAAATGTACTCGATAACCCTAAAATATGATAGATTTGCATATTTAGGGTTTAAGACCTTGGAACTTGAAATGTGCATTGCTGCAGCTACCACGGTGACACCACTATTTTACATAGTACTTTTATCATCTTGTTGTTTAGTATAAAATGTGTATCCATTAATTGCGTATGCGTTATAAGAAAACACATGTAAACTTGGACCATATGATAAGCATCTCATCCTTTCTGTTATTGAAGCAGGGTCTATAGAAAACTTTGAATAAATATGATTCTTAAACCATGCTATAAAACTTTGATTGCGATCTCGTACTATCCAATTTTCATTTCTATTCAGATTTAAAATCCTGATTACATCCTTGTGCATTTCAACATATGGCTCAACCTCATTGTCTTTGTGCAAAACATACAAATGCACTTGCTCCCATTCATCCCTTAATATTGTCACAATTTTATTTCCAACTAATTTTTTTCTTTTCTTTTCTCCAAATCATGAGATTTAGGGAGTCCAATGGATTAGACATTGGACAAATATTTAGTACAAAACTCAATCGCTTCTTCAATAATGTATCGTTCAAATATACGAACCTCTGGTCGACTTTGGCTTTTCACATACCCTTTTAATATTTTCATATAATGTTCAACCGGGTACATCCATCTCATATAAACTGGTCCACACAGTTGTGCCTCTTTCACAAGATGAACAACTTGATGTATCATTATGTCAAAAAATGAGGGAGGAAAATACATTTCAAGCTCACACAAAGTAATAATGATTTCTTTTTGCAATATAGGTAAGCTTTCAGGATCGATCACCTTACTACAAATCGTCCAGAAGAAAAAACACAATTTAGTTGTGGCGCATCTTACTTTTTCTAGCAGAATACAATATATATCTATTAGTAGAAAATGTTCCTTTAGAACATGGAAATCATGAGTCTTTAAACTCTTTAATTTGAGGTCTTTCATAGATACAAGATTTATAATATTTGAAGAGTACCATTCTGGGACTTTAACTTCACTTAGAAACTTACACAATACTTTTTGCTTCTTTCTAGATAAAATATAAGCAGCGGGTGGTAGATATGTTCGTTTTCCTTTCTTCAATGGTCCTAATTCATTTCTTATTTCCATCTCTATCAAGCCATTTCTTGCATTGATGCCATCCTAAGACTTTCTTGCATTGAAGAATATTATGCCAATTATTATTGAAAAAGTCATATCATGTATCAAAATTTAACTCTATTACTTATTATTCTAGACATATCATTATGGGATATAATTATCACTACAAAAAAACACGTAAATTATGGCGGTTAAATTATGGCGTTTAATGTAAAACGCCACAATTTACGGTTGATTACGGCGGTTTTCCTAAAGGCCGTAATAATAATATTAAAATGACGGTTTCAACCACCACTATTTACTGAAAATGTAGGCCCAAACGTCTCTCGTCTTTATCTCACTCTTCCCTCTCTTTTTTCATTCATATATATATATATATATATATATATATATATATATATATATATATATTTATTAATGTTAAATAATAGTAATATTATTTAAATAATAATAATAATAATAATCTTACATTACTGTACGACTTAGAGAGAAGAAAAGAAAATCACATTCATCTTCTCCTTCGCGGATTCAACCTTTTCTCTTCAACAAAATTGAATCTGATTCCTTCCTTCCATCCAGTTTCCCTAAACCCTTTTGATTTCAATTCGTTCATTTAATTCAAATTCAAACCCTAACAATGATTTGAAATTAGAATCGTCAATGTCAATTTATAACCCTAATAATCAACCCTACAAATCATTTGAACCCTCATTTTCGCTTCATTAAATTGAAAATCCTCAATTCCGCAATCAAGTTTTCTGCTGCTCTGTTCTGTTGCTCCGCAATCTATAGTTTCACAATTGATCGTTGCTTTATTATGCTTCTCGACAATTAACAATTCTACAATCCACCAATTTCAAGGCAACACTGTGCTTTGGTTTTTCTCAATATGGTTTCTGATATGCCTTTGCTTGTTGTTGTATCGCATCATGTTGTTTCATTTTAACTTAGTTGTATGAATCTTATTCTAATAGCTGTTGTTATTGTGGTTGTTTATTGATAGATGCGCAACTGTTTCTCCAACTAAAATTTTGGATTCATAACTCTATTTGCTAGTTGGTGAGTCATTCCTTATCTTTGTAATTGTTTGATGCATAAGTATATAACCTCAATTTGCGATGCACATCAGTTGTTCGATGAAATGCCATATTGGACTACGTTTGACTTATATTCCCTTTTCATGAAAATCTTGGTTGAATCACAAGTATCTCAGTGACTTCACCCGCTTGAACCACTGGGTAGTTAACGACTACTTCCGTTTTGAAGTAAGTTCTCTCACCATGTTCATATTGGGTTCTTAATTTCTTGCTAAATAGTTACCTGCTATATGCCTATTTGAGTATAGGTTTAGATTCGATGTTTTCCCATGTCTCTCCTTATTTACAATTCTGATCAAAAGTGGTTCTAGGTTTTCGGATAGCTATAGTCATTTGATCAAAATTGGTTCTTGGTTTTAGGATACAATACTAGGGGATTTACGAAATGTTTTTGCTCGGTTTGCATCGGGAAAAGACGTGTTTGTTCCGACTAGAAGAGATAGATGAAGAAATGGTTTCGGGTTTGTTCGATTTAATGAGGTCTCAAATTCTTGAGGTTTAACTAGGAAAGGTTTGGGTGGGGGGTTTTAAGCTTAGGATGAACAAACCTAAGTTTGATCATAGAGGTGGTGGGGTGGGAATGGTTCAGCCAGATCTTGGTAGAACAAAACCTTAGCCAGAACTCGACCGGTAGTGCTAAACCTCGGGTTGATACTAGTTTTGTATTGAGTAACCTGTTGGTTGGAAATTTAGTTGCATTATTTCTTTATTTTTAAATCCTTTTTTAAAACTGCATGTTTAACCACTTGATGTACTGGTTTGAAAAATAAAAAGTAGTAATAATGTTTGATCATTACTATCATGAATCATATTCAAATGCTTAATTTAATATAGTTTGTGATTTTAACTCTTGGGAATTTAATCAATATAAAAACCTGTGCCAAGGATTGAAATGCTACTTTATACATATTCTACTTCTTTCTTTGATGACCACAAAGTAGCTAATCTAAGTGCACGATAAAGAAAATTGGATATTACTTCTTTTTATTTTAAGCATAGCCATAATGACATAGTTTAAACAAGTGCGTCTGGATAAAAGTTTCGGATACCATGGGTTGGTAATTGATAGAAATTGGATAGAATCAGTAGCATTGACTTAGTGATGGCCCCTTCTAGAAAGGCTTTAGAAACATAAAATTTGATAAGGTTGAAAATGTTAGAGTTTTTTATAAACTAATAGTGGTTACTCTAAATGTGTTGATCACATAAATACTAATGAACTTATTTTGTTTTCTTTATCTCAAATAGTGTTTCCTTTTTTAATTAAAGGTCATTTATTTAATGAAAGCTAATATATCATACAAAATGCTAGTTATAAGATATATCCTCATGTAGAAGCAAAAATGAAGGTAGTAAAAAAAAACCGTAGAATAAATGAATTTAATAGGCTCTTGGAAAGAAAACTCTTAATACACACCTTAATTTGATTGACAATAACTTGTCAACAAAAACACTTCCATAAAACTCTAATAACAAAGTGATTAAGTGATTGAGTCAGAACATACCAATACTGAATATTAGAAAATATATTCCCTGAATTTGTTGTCTTAGTTTGTAGCAGTTGGCTTAACTCCTTTTGTTTTCTACATGAGATTTAAATTGAACTGTAATTCAGTTTCAACATTTATACACTCTGTTCTATATCATTTTGTACAACAGTGGCACTACAACTAGTAAACAAATATGAAAATCGTGTAGTGGGGCTCTGAAATAATGGCCATTATAATTGAGAATTGAGAATTGAATACAGGTATTATATACCATCACAACTTCGCCAATGTTTCTTAGACTCATAGCTAATGAAACAGAGGACGGATTGAATAAATGTGTTTCTACATAGATACCATCTTTTGCTAATGATTTTTCGACTTGACACGCGAAACTAGCTCTTAATGAATGTCCTGCTACGCAAACATTGCTACTTCCATATGCATTGGAAACTTCTTTTGGTGTCTCTGATGCTACTTTAAATCTAACAAAACCTTTTAAGCTTTCCCAAGTGAGGAACCAAAGGTCGCTTCGATGTCTCTTCGTATTGTGAGGCTTTTGAGTAATGTTCCTCTGAGTGCTAATAAAACTTTTGGCGCACCACTTGGTCTGATTAATACTAAATTAGACATTACCGCGGAACTGTCACATTCAAGTATTGCACCAAAAATTGAACTGTCTCTTTTGTCTATTAGTGTTTTTATTAGCTTGTGTCTAATACATATAGGTAGTGTGCCATGGGTGTCATTCAATGCAGTAGTACTTTTTCAAAGGAGTAGTACATAAAACTATTGTAAGGAATACAAGTTAAGCTTAACTTTGTGATACTATAATAATTTAGTTAAGGATGCCATATAAATCTCTTTATTGCCTTAATAAATTGGTATTTCTATATAATTTGTGTTGTAAAAGAAACTAACATATCACTTTCAATTATCATCCTATGTAGTTTGAAACTTGGTTATTAACTAATAATTGGGTGTATAACAACTAATTGCGAAATCAAAGTGTCTGTAATTTACTTCAGATCCTGTTCACTATTAGATCTAGTGTTCATGACATAATTGGAACATCGCATTTTAACTTATTAACCCATAAATGATTCATAATAAGGAAGATACTTATGGTTGTAGTTCATCCTATAGTTGTCAAAGCCATAAAGAACTCCTTTTTAATTGAATCCTGACAAATCTTTTGAATAAAAATTACATTCTACATCTCTGATTGAAAATCCCAAGTTTAGCCATAAGTTGAGTTATTGTGAGGTGCTTCTTACTTCCCAGTCACGATTAGGCACATGGAGAGGGGATCTAACAATCTAAATGTCTAGAATTTTAATATATTAAAGTAGTGAAATGATTTGTAGAGTAGTAATAATTATTTATATTTATATAAATAGGGGATCTGACAATCTTATGAATGTTCTCTCTGACAGCTTGTAGTTTGATTTAGTTATAAATAGATTTCTTAATGAATGGTAGTCTCTATTGAAAAAAAAAAGTGCTCAAACCCAAATACTATAGGTATTCCAATTCTAAAGTAGAGTACTTTACTATGGAAATGATCCGATGTGCTCGAACGGGTCCACGCGGGCTGGTCGTTATGGAGGTGTCCGGATGGGTGCTGGTCGTACTGGCTGTCCGATAAGTGATTGAGGAGAGGTGGTGGTGTACCTGCAAGGCACTCCGACGCTCAAGTTAGAAAGGGTCAGAAGAAAGGGGCAAGTACAAAGTATTAGTTCGTAGGGTGAATATTTGATACCTGACCCTCTCAAGTGAGAGGGTTTATATAGGGCTCTAAGCGCGTGGCTAACGGTCCTATTTTCGGGGCGAAATAACCGTTTTCCCTAAAGAATCGGTCGCTGCCCAAACTAGCCGTTACGACGGGCAGGGTGTCCAAAACTAGCCGTTATGTCGGGCATATGCTTAGTTTCGGGCATCTGCTCATGGCTGTCGGGGAGCACTGAAGCTGTGCACGTTGGGCAGAATGTCCGGGGAGGAACGTTATGTTCCTTGCCTGGTAGGAGGGGCACAAAGGTAACTTTTTCCCTCCTGCGGATTGGACTTAGGCGATTTGGGCCGCTCTGTAGCAGAGGCTTATTGGGCCAATTCTATCCATTGGTCCAGTCCAGAACAAGAGCCCCCCAAGTCGTTGCTCCCGAGCATGGGAGTGATGACTTAAGGACTCCTCGTTGTCCCGGGGGACGATTGTCTCGAGGTGCTCGTGGTTCTCCGTGTCCGCGATGCTCGTGGTCGAATCCCTCTTGCCCGGTATTCGGGGAGGTGACGCGTCAGATGGAATGGGAAATGTTGGGTCGCCACGTGTGCATCGAGACCTGTGTAGCAGTTAAGTAGGTAATCATGGCTAGTGGGTCGTCATTATTACCTACGGGCGCGTGTGTGCACGTGCCTCTTGGTATAAAATGGGGGAAACCGTCCCATTTTTCACTTTTCCCTTTCTGATTCTTCCCCGTCGCCGCCTTTGTTCTTGTCCGTCATCGGCTCTAAGCAACCGGCCACCGCAACAAGTTTCGAGCAGTTGCTTTTCTTCCAGTAAAATCAAGTAAGTTTTCAGATTTTCTGTTTGTTTTGCTTCCTCTTGTTGTTAGTGGTAGGTTGCATGTGGCTAGGGTTAGTTTTTGATGACAAGATAGGTAGATTTCCGGCGAGTGTTGGTGGTGGGCGGTGGTTTTGCCCTTTTGCTGCGCCAAGCATCTCGTCGGAGTAGGTAGTGCGCTAGGTGGGCGTGGTGGTCCACGTGGTGGTTGTGAGTTGTGACCACCGCGTCTTATCATTTTCTGGGGTACTTGGTGAGTTTCCTAGTAGGATGTTTCCAGATTCCGGTGGAGTTGTGCGATTCCTGGCGGAGCTTCAACGGAATCTGGGCATATGCGCGGGGAGGTTACTCGTAGGAAGTTGACATGTCTCGGGCATCTCTTCACGGGGATGTTTTGTTCTTCTTTGTTCGATGTTGGGGCCTAGGCCGGGGACGTTGTCCCTAGCCTTTCGCGCGCCCTTTCATTTGTCTTAGCGGTGGAAGGGTGGATTTGATTTCCTGTCGAATTCACTGCCTTTCTCTGCTTTTTCAGGTGATCATAGTGGCGATGGAGCCCGAGAGGGAGGTTATACCCGTTACGTCCGAAGAAACTGTCTCCGATGAGAGCAGCAGTGCAACAGCCTCGAGTTCTGCGTCCTCGAGTTCGTCGGCTTCGAATTCCTCGAGCGACGTCGAGGGGGAAGCGAGTGATGCCGAGGAGGGAGATGACCTGGGGGTCGTGGAGGAAGATGTAATGGAAGAGGACGTAGACGCGTTCTGCCCGGAAGAGTGGGAGGTGGCCGAGCCTTCCGAACACACTTCCACGTTTGCGAGGTTTGCGGCGGACGCTTTTACTGAGGTGGGGCCTTCAGGTGAATGGAGGGTGCTTCTGCCTAGCGTGGGCGAGTGGATATGCTCGAGCTTCGGGGACTGCTTCGGGATGTACGAATACGTCTTCAAAGAACTGGGGCTGAGGTTTCCCTTCACTGACTTCCAGCGGTCGGTGTTCCATCATCTGAAGCTGGCGCCTTCCCAACTCCACCCCAATTCGCTGGCCTTTATACGGGCTTTTGAGTTGGTGTGCGAGCACCTTGCTTTGGGGCTCACCATCCCTCTGTTCTTTGCTGTTTTCCACCTACAGCGGCAGCTGACGGGGAAGAGGTACGGATGGGTCTCTTTGAAGCAGCCCAAAAAACTGTTCAAGCCGTTCTCGGAGTCCATCCGAAACTTCAAGAGACGGTACTACATCGTCGAGCCTCTGTCCGAAGCTGCTAAGGACAGCACGTACTGCTGGGAGGTGGAATGTGATGAGAACGAGGATGATTTGATTAACGAGGAAGGGAAGTACATTGGGAGAGAGTGTATAAGTTCCCAATCCGCTGGACGCCCGACCACTTCTCAAAGAAGCCCAGTGCCTATGTTTTTGAGCCGAGTGCTTTACGCGGGCAGGATGCCGCGTCTTACAAGACCCTGGTGAAGTGGGTCAACTCCTTTCAGCTCGCGACCTGTTGGAAGAGAAAGGGTAATCCTATCTTCGAGGAGGATGGCAGTCAAAGGGTCGAGCGCCGGTTTATCCCCGTCAAGGCACTGCTGGAGTGCAAGACTTCTGCGGATGTCACGGCGCTGCTCGGTAGATTTAGTTACTTAGACTTTATTTGCTATTCTTTCTTCCTCGTTTCTGACGCGCTTGTTTTCGTTGTGCAGGTGAGATGCCTCAAGCCCGTGACCGCATGGTGAGGAACGCTATGGCGAGGGGTAAGGCTGGAGCGACCCCCTCCAAGACCCGGACTGCTGCTGGTGCTCGTGCGCCTCCCCCTATTCAAACTGCTCCGGGGACCTCCTGTTCTCCCACTCCCTGTCCGCGGGATTCTCCGCTGCCTTTGGTCGGGCGACAGAAGCGCCTCCGGACAACAGATACGGTGGATCTGAGGGGGGCAGTTGAGAAGGGGAAGTTCGAACTTCCTCCGTGCATCAACGATATGAGGTTCTTTGAGGGTAATACCTTGGTTGTTCCTCGGGCTGAATCTCTTAGCCCGGGGAACATGGATCGCGCGGGCAAAAGGGCGATGGTGGCCAGGGATGCTTCTGCCCTCGTGAGGATGCTCGAGATGGCAGCTGTGTACGCTGAGGGGGACCACGTGCTCGAGGCTGAGCTTACTGCTGCTCGGGCCTCCGAAGCGACGCTGAAGGAGGAGGTCCGGAATGCCCGTGAGGCGAAGAAGAAAGCCGAGGAAGAGGCGACAACGCTGAGGGAGGAAGTTACCAAGCTAAAGTCGGAGAAGAAGGCGTCCGAGGAGTTGAACGCGGAGTTGATGGCGGCCAATGCCCCAGGTGATGACGAACCAGAGGAGATAAGAGTGTTGAAGACTCGGGCAGAGCTGGTCGCTGGCATTCTGCAGGCCGAGGATGATGGTATTGCTGTGGCCGCGGAGTCTTTTGATAGTGCGGTGGCCCAGTTGAGAATGGTGAACCCTGGGCTCGAGATTTCGACCGGGGGTACTCACTACCTAGCTCGTGTGGAGGGTGGCCGCATTGTCCTGCCCGAGGGTCTTGTTCTCGATACTCCCGAGGAACATATCGAGGAGCAGCCCGTGGAGAAGCTGAGGCCTGAAGCAGCGTCAACCGAGCGTGTGGAAGACTGAAGAGTTTTTGTTGCTTAGCTGTATCTTGTCCGGCCTGCATGCCGTTGAACTCGTTGTAATCTTATTTTTGTTCTGGGGGCGTGGCCCCTTTTTAATGTAACAAGCACAATCTTTGGCCCTTGTGGCCTTTTAATTTAATGCCCGGTTAATTTATACAACTTCTGTTTATACTGTTGTATTTTGTTTTAGTTGTGTATGCGTGACTGCCCGTCGGAGGGTGTGTTTGTCAACAAGGCTTATTTTTGACAGATTGCTCGTTGCGTTATGAATTCGCCAGTGTGGGGAACTGGTCGAACAGCCGGGGAAGATCCTGGCGAGGTTGCGAATCTCAGGTCGCGATTGAGGCCTGAGGTCGCGACGTGAACGTCCCATCGCGAGCTGGGGTTCTGCCAATCATGGTACTTGGGCGAAGGCGGTGCTCGATCGAGGACCGCCGACGAGCGGAGCTCCGGCTCATTTATTTGAGCGGGATTCCGCTTTGTACGTACGCGTCGTTTGTACCTGAACGAGCGTGATGGCCGTTAGATGGCCTTGTGACGCGAGGAAGCTTCTTGTGCCTTTTAGCTGTAGTATTGCTTAAGTTTTTCAGCGTTCCATGGTCAAGGGAGCGTTTCCCCGTTGAGGTTTTCGAGGAAGTATGCGTCGTTCCCCGTTTTGGCGCGGACTCGGTATGGTCCTTCCCAGTTGGGCGCCAGTTTACCTTCGCGGGAGTCCTTGTGGTTTCTTCGCAGGACGAGGCTGCCCACGTCGAATTCCCGTCGCAAGACTTTGGCGTTGTGCCTGATCGCTATTTTTTGCTTGAGAGATGCCTCGCGGAGGGCTGCTCCTGTTCGGATTTCCTCGACGAGGTCGAGCTCCTCTCTTATCGCTTCGTCGTTCATTTCCTCGTCCATGGGTGTTTCCGTCCTCCTGGACGGTACGTGGATTTCGATGGGTATGACCGCCTCGGTGCCATATGCCAAACGGAAAGGTGTTTCCCCGGTGGTGGACTGGGGAGTGGTGCGGTATGCCCATAGGACACTGTGAAGCTCCTCGACCCAAGCTTTCTTTGTTTCGTCCAGTCTTCGCTTGAGGCCGCGCAGTACGACACGATTGGCCGCTTCTGCCTGCCCGTTGGTTTGGGGATGCTCCACGGAAGCGAAGTGTTGCCTCGTTCCGAGGTGTGCGACAAAGTCTTGGAATTTTTTGTCTGTGAATTGTGTTCCATTGTCCGTGACAATTGCTTGGGGGATCCCAAACCGGGCAAGGATGTTTCGCTTGTAGAAGCGCAGAATGTTGAGCGTTGTTATCTTGGCTAAAGCTTCTGCTTCTATCCACTTTGTGAAGTAATCTACGCCTACTATCAGGTATTTGTTTTGGCTGGACCCCGTCACGAAGGGTCCTAGGATGTCCAGGCCCCACCAGGCGAATGGCCACGGGGAGGTCATGCTTTTTAGTTCGTTTGGCGGAGCTAGGTGCATATCCCCGTGTCGTTGGCATTTGTCGCATTTCTTTACATGCTCCTTGGCGTCTTGTTGCATGGTCGGCCAATAGTACCCTGCTCGGAGGGCCTTGTGGGCAAGGGACTTTCCTCCGAGGTGTTGGGCGTTGATGCCTTCATGGATTTCTCGCAATACGTGGGGGACGACCTCCTCTTCTATGCATTTAAGAAGTGGGATGGAGAAGCCCCGCCGGTAGAGTTTGTTTTCGAGGATAACGTACGAGCAGGCCCTTCGTTTGATGGTGCTGGCCTCCTTGGGATCCTCTGGAAGTTCGTCCCTGGTGAGGTAGTTGTAAACGGGCGTCATCCAGCAATCGCTATCCCCGATCGCGTGTACGTGTAGGGTCGAAGATCCCTTAGTGATGCTTGACCGGGGAAGTATCTCTTGGATGACTGGCCTGTTTCCGCCTTTCCTCTTGGTGCTTGCCAGTTTTGACAATATGTCTGCTCGTACGTTGTGTTCGCGTGGAACGTGTCTTACTTCTACTGTTATGAATTTCGACATCTTTTCTCTGACGAGGGTGAGGTATTCGGAGAGACTGTCGTTTTGGCTTGATATTCCCCGGACACCTGGTTGGCTACGAGCTGCGAATCCGTGCAGATGATGAATTCCTCAGCCTCCAGGTCTTCGGCTAGGCGTAGCCCGGCGAGGAAGGCTTCGTACTCGGCTTGGTTGTTTGACGTGGGAAAAGACAATGTGAGAGAAGCCTCGACTATGGTCCCTTCGTCGTTTTCCAGAATTACGCCTGCCCCGCTGCCGCTCGAGCTGGATGCCCCGTCCACATAGATGGTCCATCTATTTGTCACGTGGGGCGAGGAGTTTGAAAAGGTCACTTCTGCTACGAAATCGGCCAGGGCATGGGCTTTAAGAGCTTTCCTGCTTTCGTACTGGACGTCGAATTCGGACAGTTCTAGCGACCATCTGAGCATTAGCCCGGCCATGTCTGGTCGTCCCAGTAGCTGCTTGATGGGTTGATCTGTCCTCACCACGATCGTGTGGGCCAAGAAATAGTGTCTTAGTCGTCTGGCAGCGTTGACGAGGGCCAATGATACCTTCTCTATCTGTTGATATCTCAATTCTGTGTCCTGCAGTGCCTTGCTCGTGAAATATACCGGCTTTTGCCCGCTAGGATTTTCGCGGATGAGAATGGCGCTAACGGCCTCGGCGGAGACGGCGAGGTACAGGAACAAGACCTCCCCGGTATCTGGTCGTGACAACACGGGCGGTTCCGATAGAGCTTGCTTCAAATGGAGGAGGGACGCCTCGCATTCTTCGGTCCATTCAAACGCTGCTTCTTTCCGCAAGAGCTTGAAGAAAGGGAGGGCGTGCTGGGCGGACTTTGCGACGAAGCGGGACAGCGAGGTCAGTACTCCGTTGAGGGATTGGATGTTCTTTTTAGACGTGGGCGTTGGGAACTCGGAGAATGTCCGACATTTATCGGGGTTAGCCTCTATTCCTCATTCCGTAAGGTAGAAACCGAGGAACTTACCTGCTCGTACCCCGAACGTGCACTTCTCCGGGTTGAAACGCATTTGGTATTTCCTTGCCTGCTCGAAAATTTTGCGGAGGTGGGCGACATGGTCTAGTTCCTCATGGGATTTGACGATCATGTCGTCCATGTATACCTCGAGCATATCGCCTATCTGTTCGTGGAAGACTTTGTTCATCATTCGTTGGTATGTAGCACCGGCGTTCTTCAGTCCGAAGGGCATTACGTTGTAGTAATAGTTGCCCGATTCGGTCATGAAGGCTGTGTAAGTTTTATCGCTCGCGGCCATTGGTATTTGGTTATAGCCCGAGTAGGCGTCGAGGAACGATAAAAGTTTAAAACCGGCCGAATTATCTACGAGTTTGTCTATATTGGGGAGGGGGTAGGCGTCCTTTGGACAGGCCTTATTAACATCAGTATAATCAACGCACATCCTCCATTTGCCATTATTTTTTCGTACAAGTACAACATTAGAGAGCCATGTAGTATATTTGGCCTCGGAAATAAACCTAGCTTCTAGAAGGTATTTGACAGCTTTCTCCGCGGCTTCTGTCTTCTCCGGGGATTGCTTCCTTCTGCGCTGGGCAACGGCTTTGACGGTTGGGTCGACCGTGAGCTGGTGTCAGGCGACGGAGGGGTCCAATCCGGGTATCTCAGCAGCACTCCACATGAACAGGTCTGCGTTTTCGTGGAGGCACGCTTTCAGCTGTCTTCTGGCCAGGTCGGGCAGATCTGCTCCAATCTTCACTCCCCGTTGGGGGTCTTCTCCGAACGGAACGATCTCGAAGTTTCCATCTGGGACAGGTCGTAGGAGATGGCCGCTGTTGTCGGACTTAATGCCCGACGGTGTTGGAACCTTGGCGTAATCTTCTTCGCTGAACCGACTGTCTAGATCGATTGATTCGACCTGGGGGAGTGGTTTTGGCTGCTCGGAGCTGCTGGGCAGGTGGGGACGACCAGATGCTCTTGGCTTCGCCGAGATGGTGTTAAGTCCCTTTGACGCTGCTTCAAAGCAGCGGCGGGCAGCCTCGATGTCGCCGTGGATGGTGGCGACCATCCCTTCAGAAGTGTAGTACTTCATTTTGAGATGTACGGTGGAAGGTACTGCAATCAACTCTGCCAGGGTTGGCCTTCCGAAGATGCACTGGTATAGTGACGGGCAATCGATTACCAGAAACTGTGCCTTGATTACTCGGGTTGTCTTTCCTGAACCGAAGGTTACGATGAGCTCTACGTAACCTCGGGGCTTTGTCACCGCTCCGTTGAACCCTTGCAGGTCAGATCCGACGTATGGAGTGAGGTGAGAGTCGTTCAGCTGCAATGTCTCGAATAGGTGGTTGTACATTATGTCAACCAAACTGCCCTGGTCCACGAGTATCCTTCGGACATCGAAATTCGCCATCCTTGCCCGGATAAGCAGTGGGATGTTCGAATTCGGTGCCCCGCCGAGGAGTTCTTCCTTGTAGAAGGAAATGGGAGCGGACCCTTTGTGCGTGGTGTCCAGCGTGGTGACCTCGTTGGAGCTTTTGCTGATCAGTTGGTCGAATCTCCTTTTGACCGAGCCAACTGTGACTTTGTTGAATCCGCCCCCGGAGATCACCATGGCCGACGGGAAGGCGTCCCATGGGCTGCTGGCAGCGAGGTATGTGGAGACGAGCAGATTGTCCGGGAAGCGAAAGTCTTCTGGTCGGGTCACGGACATAGCGGCCTGGATGTTGGCGTCGTCGGAGAGCGGAATTTCCTCTGCGACCTTTTTGCTTTCCTGGGCCTCTTGCCGGGGAGCGTCCTTCTTTTTTGCGAACTACTTCAGATGGCCGTCGCGAATGAGGATCTCTATGGCATCTCTGAGGTGGATGCACTCTTCCGTTGTATGGCCGTGACTCTTGTGGAAACGACAGTACTTGGACTTGTCCATCCCTGGTCTGACCGGCAGCTGCTTGGGGAAGCGGACTCCCGCCTGTTTGAACTCCGAGTTGGCGCACTCGGACAGTATTTTCTCCCTCGAGGCAGTGAGGGGGGTATAATCGTGGAATCGCCCGGAGGGTGCTCTCTGCTCGCGTGTATCGCGAGGTCGATTGTCGCGTCTCTTGTCTCCTCGACGGGACGTCGAGGGCTCTTCAACTCTGGACGTCTGGGCACCTTCTTGGTTGCGAGATGTCCGGACCGAGTGGGCAGCGACTTTCTCCTCGTACTGTATATGTGACTGGGCCTGGTGGAGAAGTGCATTGAGATTCCTCGGTGGGTCGAGGCCGATGGCTTTCGCGAAATCGAAACCAGGACGTAACCCTTGCTCGAGCAAGAATTTCTTCATGGCGTCGGTCGTTGGTACCTGGACAGCCTCCTTGTTGAAGCGCTCGATATAAGCCCGGAGAGGCTCCTCTTTGCCTTGTACGACGGCTCCCAGGGACGCCTCGGTCTTGGGGTGGCATCGTGAAGCAGTGAAATGACGGGAGAAGATCCTCCCCAGCTGTCTCCATGACGTGATGGATTCCTCGGGCAGCTGCTTGTACCACGTCATTGCTCCTTTACGGAGCGTGGTCGGGAACAGGCGGCACTTGATGGCTCCCCGTACCCCTCTGTAATCCAAGAGAGCGTCGATGTTCTCTATATGCTCGTCTGGGTCGGTGGTTCCGTCGTACGTCCCTAGCGACGGAGGCTTCTCCAGCCCCTTAGGAAGGCGGGTTGCTAGGATCTCCCGGGACAACGGGCCGCGAGGTTCGTCGTCGCTATCTGAACTTGGCTCTGATGGTGACCGTCGTCTGCGCTCGCGGTGACGGTTTCTGCGAGGTGAGGGTGAACGGGACCGGTCATGAGGTCTGCCCGGCGGGGAGGGCCTATCTTGCCTCGTTCTTTTGCGTCTCGACGGGGATCGATCTCGCGGGGAGATCTGGTCGCGCTTGCGAGTGGGTCGTATCTCAGGCCCGTGCCTAACCGCACGGTCTTCTCCGCGCCTAGGTGGCGGGCTTTTGGATCTTCGGGCTTTATTCCGGGGAGGAGAGGATCATGGGAAAGATGCCTCCTCAAGAGCCCATATCCTTTCTCCTTGTCGTAGGATGAGGAGGTTGGTGCGGTTAACAACTTCTAGAAGGGCTGCCACGGCCAAATCGGCGCTGGGTGGACCGGGAACTGGCCGGTCTTCCGATGGGATCTGCACGTCTCCTTGCCCGGTGGGAGGAGGAGTTGGAGATGCAGTAGCCCCGTCCCGACGGAAACGGGGGTCAGAAGGTAACAAAGAATGTCCGTCAACGTCCACCTTGTTGACGGGGATGAGAACAGTGGTGTCAGCACCTATCGCGGAATTCTGGGCAGCCATACGTGGGCGGATCAAAGAGAATATGTTTTGATCTTTCGATTTCTGAGGAGGAATGAAAGAAGGGGAGAACAAGAAGTTCCCACAGACGGCGCCACTGATCCGATGTGCTCGAACGGGTCCACGCGGGCTGGTCGTTATGGAGGTGTCCGGATGGGTGCTGGTCGTACTGGCTGTCCGGTAAGTGATTGAGGAGAGGTGGTGGTGTACCTGCAAGGCACTCCGACGCTCAAGTAAGAAAGGGTCAGAAGAAAGGGGCAAGTACAAAGTATTAGTTCGTAGGGTGAATATTTGATACCTGACCCTCTCAAGTGAGAGGGTTTATATAGGGCTCTAAGCGCGTGGCTAACGGTCCTATTTTTGGGGCGAAATAACCGTTTTCCCTAAAGAATCGGTCGCTGCCCAAACTAGCCGTTACGACGGGCAGGGTGTCCAAAACTAGCCGTTATGTCGGGCATATGCTTAGTTTCGGGCATCTGCTCATGGCTGTCGGGGAGCACTGAAGCTGTGCACGTTGGGCAGAATGTCCGGGGAGGAACGTTATGTTCCTTGCCTGGTAGGAGGGGCAGAAAGGTAACTTTTGCCCTCCTGCGGATTGGACTTAGGCGATTTGGGCCGCTCTGTAGCATAGGCTTATTGGGCCAATTCTATCCATTGGTCCAGTCCAGAACAGGAAAAATAGTGGATTTTTAAAGTTGATCATATGCCATACTTGCTTATGTTATAGGGTGTTCATTTGAGTCTCACAAACAGGTCATCCCATTCGATGATATATCCCATTTAATAATTATATATTTTTATATTGATTAGTTTTAATATAATTATTGTTCTTTTTTTTTTGTAGGTTTTTGAAGCAGGAAGTGAACCTGCATCACCTTATGACATAAAGACATAAAGAAAATCAGATGCAAGCAATACACATGAAGAAAATCATCGTAGTCCTTCAAAGGACATATGATTTTTATGGCAATTTTATGCTCTAAAACTTGTTTATTGAGAATAACTTAAGATACTAGATATACAAATTGTTGTTCATTTTTATGTTTTAATATTTCAGGAATAGATTGTGATACATATATACATTTAAAGTTTCAATGTAATTTTTAAAATGTTAGACAATTGCACTGACTTATAAATTTTTGGTCATTTTAATATATGTTTTTTAATTTTTTTTTACAAAAATGCATAAATATAAATTTATTATAGATATTTTAATTTACTTTTAATCTTGGTTTTAAACTGTGACAGAAAGATTAAATTTATTTTAGCATATTTCAAAGAGATCTTTTTCAAATTAATTAGAAAATTGTGGCAGTTTATAAAATGTTGTTTTGGCAAATATCATAAGTAAATGAGGACCGTTTAAAATCCAGTATTTTTATTATATTACGAAGGTTTTAACCGACGTAAAATTCAAAGATATTTGTTTATTATTTGAACAATACGACATTTTAAACCGCCACTATTTTCAAATAGAAATAGCCAATTTACACTATGTAAGATACGACGGTTTGCATGGAGTTTTATTTTAAACCGCCACTATTTTCCTTGCGACAGCCAAATTTACGGCGTTTTTAAAAACGTCGTATTTGTAAATTGTGTCAGTTCAAACCGCCATAGTTTTCTTGAACTAACCGCCACAATATACGCGTTTTTTGGTAGTGTATGGGTTGTTTCTCCTCTTTTCCACATCTTCATGCGATAAAATAATAAGAATCTAAAAATTTCAATTGACCAATTTATTCCTTGCTAAAATTTTATTATTCATATTTTCCAGAGGAATAAAGATACATTCAATGGACATGTCTTTTTTCTCTAAAGAAGACCCCAAGAACCATAGGTTCCTTATGCACCTCCTCAGTCAATACATAATAAATTATATTTACAAATTGCACTTTACTTGGGTCAAGTCTCCAAACCCTCTTATCAACAAAGTTTAAAGTTTATAAACAAAAAAAAATTTCTACATAACGAAGACCAACAATCTAGCCAACTCCATCATTCATTAAACTCACATCAAACATTTCCATCATACAACCAACTTGCCATCCTATCCTTCACATGATTTCCCTCCACCCTATAGCGAGTAACCAAAACCTTAAACCATAGATCCTCTAATTCATATGCACCCTCCAATACCTTTAATCTAACAAAGATATATTGAACTCGCATACTCTATGATTCCATAGACTACCATTATCGTGTTGCTGAAACATCGTATCACATTTAATCAAATGAACTTTTCTAGCTCAATCTCCCCTCACACTAAAACATTTAGTTTAATATTCAATACAAGAGATTATTATGATGCATGGAGTTGTAAAAAAAGGAAAGAAATATTGATATAGAGTTTTTTCATTCGTGTTTCTATAAGAAGACTTGGCATCTAAAAGGGAGTTAGCATCTATGAAGGTGTGGAACCAACTAAACATGAAAGAGAGCTTACTTCGTCAGAAATCGAGAGCATTATGGTTAAAGGAAGAAGATAGGAATTCTAGATTCTTCCATAGGGTTATGAGAGCTAGATTTAGGAGGAATTTCATTTCCTTTGTAAAGAAGGTAAGAAGGAGAAAGTGGAAGAGGTCAAAGGCGAGGTTCATAACTTCTTCGAGGCCAACTTCAAAGAGGCTAATTGTTCTAGACCAATGCTTAGTGGTGTAGATTTAGGGTGCCTTTCTGAAGGCGATATCTTACTTCTTGAGGTCGAGTTTTCAAAAGAAGAAGTCAAGGATGCGGTGTGGAGTTGTAATGGCTCTAAAAGTCCTGGGTCTGGCGGTTTATCATTCAATTTTCTAAAGGATTGTTGGGAGATTGTTTAGAAGGAAGTCATTCGGTTTGTGGTGGATTTATATTCTAATCCTTCTTTGACTAAGGCAACTATAGCGTCGTTCATCACGCTTGTTCCCAAGGTAGATAACCCTCTATTTTTAGCTAACTATAGACCAATTTGTTTGGTCAATATCTTCCAGAATATTCTGTCGAAGGTTTTAGCAAATCAGTTAAAGAAGGTAATAAAGAGTCTTATATCAACTGAGCAAACTGTATTTGTGGCTAGTAGGAGCATGTCTAACGAGGTTGTGGTAGTGAACAAAATTTTGGACCTTGCGAGACATACGAAGAAGGAATGTTTGGTTTTAAAGGTTGATTTCGAACTACTTAAGATTCTTGCTGTAAAAGATGAACTTTGGTGATAGGTGGCTCAAGTGGACGAAGGCTCTTGTGTTTAATGGATCTATGTCAGTCCTTGTTAACAGAAGTGCAACAAAGATTTCGCGGTGGGGAAAGGTCTAAGCAAAGGAAACCCTTTGTCTCCCTTCCTCTTTATCATTGTTATCGAAGGTCTCACGAGGCTCGTGAAGAAGGCAGTGGATTTAAGTTTGTTCGGTGGCTTCAAAGTGAATGAAGTTGTTTCTTATAGTGTTATGCAATTTGTGGATGACACTCTGTTTGTTGGTGATGGGAATTGGGCTAATCTTTGGTGCGTAAAGGCTCTTCTTAGAGGTTTCGAATTGGTTTAAAGGTGAATTTTTTAAAAAGTAGCATTTGTGGCGTCAACATGAAGCCTGGTTTTATGGAGGCAGCCTTTGTTTTCTTAAATTGCAAGGTTATCACTCTCCCTTTTAAATTTCAAGGAATTATGGTGGTAGACAGCTCAAGGAAAACTAAGTCTTAGAAATCAGTTGTCGAAGCTTTAAGGAGTAGGTTAACTGTTTGGAGACGGAGAAATCTTTATGTTGGTTGTAGAGTGGTTTTGACCAACTCGGTGCTGAATGCTTTACCGGTTTTTTCGCTTTCGTTTTATAAGGCTCTGGTGACTATCTTAAATGAGATTACTATAATTCAAGCTAACCTTTTGTGGGGAGGAACTTCCAGCCAAAAACACGTCCATTGGATTAGTTGGAAGATGGCAGGGGGATATCCTTAGTGCTGATGGTGATGAGTAAAGGAGGTGGCAGAGGTTGCAAATCAGACTCTATATGGTGGAGAGACATTATGTCGTTGGGGTTTGATAAGGAGAAGTTTTCAGATGAGATTGTGGGCGAAGGTAGGAAGATATCATTTTGGCATTGTAAGTGGATGGCCGATCAATCTCTGAAGGATGCTTTCACTCACCTGTTCTGTGCCTCCCCTAATCATTTCTGCAGCATGGCCGAGTCGGGCTACTAGAGAGGAATTAATTTTGGAGGAAACGAATCGTATTGTGTTATGTGTCTTTGTTTTGCAGAGACTCCCTGACACCTTTTCTTGGAGTGTGTTTATGCGAATAAAGTGTGGAAGGGAGTGGAGAGATGGTTGGGTTTGGATCTGAGTTGCTCATCCAATGTAGTAGCTTCATTTTCCTGTTTCTATTCTTTATTGAGGAATAAGGCTGGGAACAAGCATGGCCTCATCATCTGGTCATTTACAATGTGGGTTTTGTGGAGTGGAAGAAACAACCTCATTTTTCAAAGTTTGGCTTTTAGTGTTAAGGATTCGTTAAATTCTATTAAATTCCTCACTTGGAGATGGCTATATTCAGAATTTAGCCCGTCTTTCTCTTATGCTTTCTATGATTGGTATTACTCTCTGGTTAGTTGTTTAAAGCGGATGTAATATTCCCGCTTTTGGTTATTTTGTAAGAATTTGGAGTAACCCTTATACTCTTTTGTGTTAATTCTATTATCTATTAAAAAAAATTAGTTGATTTGATAAAATGTTAAAAAAAAAAAAAACATTTAGTTTAATAAAATGTTTCCCACAACATTAATATTGAGTTTGTTTAAAATATATATATAAATTTAAGCAAATGAATAATATATTACTAAAATATTGTTATTATATCATAAGTTTAGAAAAATATTTTAATTGTATATTAATATTTCATTGTTAGCTTAATCTTGCGTATTGGAAAATTTTAATAAGGTTATTGTATTTATCATGCTTACTTAATTAAAATATGAATAAAATAATAGGAGTCTTATTTAATTTTTTTTTTTAAATGTACAATATCCAACCCTCTTTAAATTATACAATAAATTGTTATATTTGTCATAAAAATATTTTAAAAAAATTTTAATTAAAGAATTCAATCTATAAATTTATACAGTTGTATATTAAAAGAAAAATTATTATAAAAATAAAATATAAATAAAACAAGTTTCTTTTTTTAAATATATTTTAAAAATAAATTTGTCAAACAAAACGTTTGATTTTACATCTTTAAAACAGTTTTTTTTTTTTTTAAATTACAAATTATATTTTATGTGAGTTGTTCTTCAAAACATTTTTTTAAATATTAATTTGTAACATAAATTTTAAAAATTAAAACCAAAACTTGTTCAAAACAAATCGAGATATTTTCTCCATCTTTCTTGTTTCTCTCCGAAAAAGCTGAAGTTGTTGTTGAAGAAGTAAAAAAAAATAACCGATCCGATGGGTATTTATAACTCAACCTTTCCATGAATATTTTGCGTCAAACTTTGTATTTATTTTATTGTTCACTTTAATTTTTTCTGTGATTAAAAAATGTTAGAATTTCTCTATTGATTTCCTATAGGCACATTCTTGAAGGTAAACAATTACGGTGTAAAACAAGTGATTAACATTCTCATTTTTTTCACATTCTCGTATGTTAAGAATACTATGATTGCCATTTTATTCTTTGTTAGAATTTTGCAACCAACCACAAATTATCCTTCACTTATATCAAGTCTCCAATGTCTGTTATTGAAAACATTTATTTTGCAAAATATCCTCCCAAGTGACTCTTACGCCAACCCCTCTTATCCAACACAATATTTTCTAATGTATGTATTTTTGCAAGCGTCACAAAAGGGTTCTCAAATAACCCAAATAATCTAATATAAGCATTTTTGAAATTGTATACATTCCGTTGTGATTGTAAGTAAACACTAGACACATGCATATAGATGTTTTATAAAAATAGTCCATTACCCAACGATAACCCAATGATAAAACCAACACCGCTATTCACCATTCTTGTTATAAACTACGGCGACCGCAATTAATGTCATATACTGTATTTATTAAAATCGCGAAAGTCTTTACAATATTATTTTGATGAGTAGATTAGTCTGCATTCTCCGGTCAAGTAGTTGACTCTAATTTCCAATCAGATATAAGCTTTTGGATTATTTGATTTTGAGTATCCAGGAAGTCGAAGTTGTTGTTGAAGAAGTAAAAAAAAAAACTTGAGCAGCGTCAGAAAAATCGGTAACTAGATCCTCACATTGAAGAGCAATTTAGTGGTGGGCATTTGATGGCCTGTATTTCATCTCGCCCATGTAAATGTGACCGTTCTGACGGTACGTAGTGTATGACTCAACGTGTATGTGAATATTTTGATATTTCTTTTGAATATTTAATTTGTGTATATTCATTCAAACAACATTAGCAATTTGACAAAGTGTAATGCTGTGATAAAAATGTGAGAATTTCTCTCTTTTTAAAATAATTCAAGCAACCAAATCTATTACAGTGTAGAAAAATCATTGTGTTTTTCCAACCATCACTAAACGTTTCTCAAATAACCCAAAAAATCTTTTAAATTTATTACAACGTAGAACAAATTTTTTTCGGAAAATATAAGAACCACTATATTGAAAAACAAGAAAAACGTTAAGAGAGTCATAATCTAAAATACTATGTTAAAATTTTATTGTTCATATGTTCTACTTTGTTACCAGATTAGTCTTAATGACAAAACACCAAAATCAATTTTGCCATAGAGGTATTTCATTATTTTCTTAACTGCTTGCATATGTTTACAAATGTGACAGTTTAGGAATTTCAAACATAATTGTATGGAATTTTTTAACTGATTGCATATATCATGTATGGAATTTCAAACATACCTAAAGTATCATACCATTTTCTTGTAAAAGGTGTTATCCACTGCGTCGTCTCTCTCATAGTTGCTCAACTAAAAATCGGCGTCCATTATAGTGCATGTTGAATTGCAATTCAACATGTTGAACCTCTTTAGGATATTAATTAATAATTTTTTCTAACGAATAGGCATGGCAAGAAAACCCGGGTCCGTCAGGGCCCGCCTAGACCCGGCCCGAAATTAAAAGGGGACGCCTGATTTGATTGGGTGCGAGTGCGGGTAAAATCCGATTTGTAATTGCGGGTGCGGGAGATGCTACTATCCGCCCGCACCCGCCCCCACCCCCGCCCGGTCTTATAAAATTTACTTTAATATCCATATTTAAATTATTTTATATCACATTTATTCACTTTTGAAGAAATAATTAAAAATTCTCATTAGTCCTTTTTCACCATTCACTCAAACTCACATCTTTAGAAACAAGTTTATTATTAAAATGGTTAAGTTTTTAATAAAATTGTTAATTTTTATTATTATTTAAAAAAAATTGCGGGTGGAGGCGGAGGCGGGTGCTGTTGCGGGAAAACCCGTTCCTATCGGAGGCAAGTCTGGGTGGTAAATTTTTACCCCCGACTGAGTTTGGGGGCGGGGACAGGTCTATAACAGGGAAGCGGATGCGGGTGCGGGGCTAGCTAAACCCGCCCCTCCCCGTTGCATGCCTACTAACGAATCACTATTCCTCTTTTAGTTTTAGCAAAATCAAGGTCAAGAAAGGAACTTAATCCTCCTAAATAAATCATATCAAATTCAATGTTTATATGTATTTTGTGTTGGATATGAGACACCAAATATAAGAGGGGGATGAATTATGTGGGAATGAAATTATATTTTCAAAATAAATTCTTTTACAAAATCGAAGTTACAAAATCTTTTTATAAAACAAACATAGTTAAAGTACCGAAAATTAAAAAAAAAACAAAATTATAGTGAAAATAAATCACTAGAAATTAAAAAAGTAAAGGATTTAGCTTAGTTTTATAAATAAGTACGCACTAAAGAACCTACATAAATAACAAACCCTAAACCTACTTATTCATATACTTGTGGTAACCAAATTTGCTATAGCTCATATAAATAACGAACTCTAGTTTTAGTATGTCGTTGAAGTCCGCTCACATGCTGTTGTCGAAGACCGACATGCTGTAGTCAAATTGTGTTCTAGTATGTAGGAGATCAAATTGGGCCTTGTGTTATGGATTTAATTGTTTAAGTTAGCTTGTACCCTAAGTTAGCTTGTAATAGGTAATTGTTAAAAATCTCGTTAGTTTAGTATGTTAGGTTTATTATAAATAGCATACTAGTCTCTCTTCATAAGGTGTGGCAAATCCTTATTAGGTTGAGAGAGGTTAATTGTTGGTATTCACTTGTAATCTTTGAACCCTATTGAGAAAGTGAATAGTAAAACAGATTTAACCAATTCTCTATTCTTCTTCCTCTTTTCTCTTCCTTTGTGAACCCTAATAGGGTTTCGTGTGTTTGTTCAAGTTTTTCCTTCTTTTCTACCCTTGTGGATTTCTTGGTGTTCAAGAAACCAAATATACTTTGTTATTCCGGTATCGTTTTTCACAACAAATTGGTGCGGTGAGCGTGGTGAAGATGCCTTCAACAAAGTATGAGATTTAAAAGTTCACCGGAGTGAACGACTTCAGTCTGCGGCGCTTGAAGATGAAATCCCTACTGGTTCAGCAGGGTTGTTTAGAAGCGTTGAAGGGAGAGGCAGTCATGGAAGATGCGTTAACGGAAAAAGAAAAGATGGTCATGATAGAGAAAGACCACAGCGCAATATTGTTGAGCCTTGGTGATAAGGTTATTCGACAGGTATTAAAGGAGACTACGACATCGGGGTTATGGTTGAAACTTGAAAGTTTGTACATGACCTAATCTCTGGTGAATCGACTCTACCTGAAGCAAGCTTTGTATTCGTTCAAGATCAGTGAAGACAAAGTTTTGGCTGAGCAGTTGGATATGTTCAACAAGCTTGAAATTCTGGTATCAGATGTGTGATGTTAAGTGTGATGTCACAACAACACAATCTACTAAATGAACAAGACAATAAAACTGTAAATCAACGCAATGAATTGTTTACCCAGTTCGGTCTAACTACCTACGTCTGGGGGCTACCAAGCCAGGGAGGAAATTCACTATTAGTAGAATTAAATTACAGACTCAACAATACCAGTTGGCAATCAACTAACTTAATCTCTACCCAATGACACTTCTACCTAAGTTACACTTAGATATGAGAAGCCACTCACTCCCCCTTAATCACCTCAGTGATACAATTCAAGATTACAAAGCAAAGAAAAACAATCTTCAACGAACACAACTTGATCTTACTTAACAGCTTTGATCAAGAACAATACACTCTTGCTTAAAAGCTTTAGAGTGGACAAATTACAACTCAAACAATCACACCAATTCAAGCATCAATGATGAATGAATGGTTTACAAAACACGGACGAAAACACACTTGACACTCAGTCTTTAATCTCTTGTCTTCGTATCCTCAAAGTAGGGTTGTGGCTGCTTTATATAGAAACTCAGACTTAGGCTTGGACTCCTTGAAAATCTCTGATTTGATTTGAAATTAAAACAGATTTTATCTTCAAATCTTTTCATATCATTCATCCCTAAAAATAGCAACAAGATCTGCTCCACAAATGATTGCACCAGAATATATCTTTACCAAGATATTCGCCTGCAATCTCTCACTCCCTTAAGCAAAAATCTCACCAACAACTAAAACACGTGCAACCCTAATAACACAGCAGACTGATGATCTGTCAACAGATGTCAAGATATTGTGTTTGACATCAGCACAAAAACTGCAACCTTAAGTAACTTAACATAACCAGAATGTTAGTAACTCATGTTAAGACATCATACATGACATCAACATTGTTTTACCAAAATTGTAGCCAATTACAAGAACTAACAATCTCCCCCTTTGGCTAATTTTGGCTAAAACAATCTCAGCCAACATCAGAAACACTTGCAGCGGATAAACACCAAACTCCAAACAACTACTAACATTCACTACACAACCAGCATCAGCAACATCCAACAGCTGCACCAAAAACAAACTCAAACAGCATAACAGCTGCACAAACTACAAACTCCCCCTCAAAACTAGACTCGCACTAGACAACAAGACAACACCTTTGGCTAACTCTCCCCCTTTTTAGCCATAATTGGCCAACCATCAAACAATTAGTCCCTCTCACTACTGTCAAAAACTACCAGTTAGTCCTACGCTAGCTCTCCTTGTCAGTCAAAAGAAGGCATCACATGACAAAACAAATCATAGAACAAAAACCAGATAAACATAACAGTACCACTATCCAAGATACAAAATAGGCACTCAAGGTGCAGACAAAGATAAAACAAAAAAATTGAAAGAGCACAGCTAGCTTAATCAATCTTCATCAGAATCATCAGTAGAAACATCTTCATCATCCTCATTCTTAGTTGTTGAATCACCTTTCTCAGAACCTGAACCTTCAGCATTGACATTTGTGTTGACATCCTCATCATCTCCATCCTGTTCCAAAGACTTGATCAACTGCTCAAGTTTCATCTTCCTGGAAGTGCTGGTGTTGATCACCACATCTAGATCCTTGCAGGCAGACTTCAATTCTTCTATCATATCAGCTTTGGTACATGCCTTCTTGACACCAGAACCTGATGTTGAGACAATATCTGGGATATGATTCCCTACAAACAACTTGGGATGCAAGGATAATGCATACTCCCTCTTGCAAGCAGTATCTGAAGTAGTCAATATTCCAGGATGAAATTCTGGCCTGTATATATCAGATGTCCTATCGAGATGTCGTGACACTGATATACAACAACAATGAACAAGTTCAAAATAAACGTGTGCATAAAATGTAAAGAACACCAGAAATTGTTAACCCAGTTCGGATCTAACTATCCTACATCTGGGGGCTACCAAGCCAGGGATGAAATCAATATTCGATAGTATCAATTCACTGATAACCACACCCGGTTCAATCAGCTCACTTAATCACTACCCTTCCTATGACTTCTACCTAAGACTCCCCTAGGTATGAGGCCCTCCTCAAATCCCTCTTCAATCACAACCCGTGACTGGTTCCTTACAAGACAAGTAACAATGGTCGAAACACAAATTCTCAATACTTCACAGCTTATGAGAATTAACACTCAGCTACTCAATGCTTAAAAGCTTATGAGCAACCTTACACAACTTACACTACAGTCCTTGTACTGTTATCATAAGATACCAGTTAGGCTCATAAAACACAAGCACACAACCCTAAAAATACATGTAAGTTCGACACCTAAAACTAGGTTTACATCAGTCTATTTATAGCTTGTAATCTGGACTGAATTGGGCTTCAAAAACGCAGCAATTAGGCTGCTCACAAATCTGCAAAATTAACTCCAATAAAATAGGTCTTCAATCCAAAGTTTCCTATTATGTCTCCATAATTAGAAACAGCAGCAAATCCAAAAACCAACAAGTAACCCTAATCCAAAAATGCTTTGGATGCCAGATAGGATAACCAAATATTCACAGAATATTCAGTTACAAATCATTGTAACAGAATCTGCAATAAATCCTGACTGCACAGCGCGATGTCCTACGAGCAGTCATGGGACATCTTCATTCGACATGTTGAACAAAGAGTAGAGAAACATATCTTTAGACATCTTCATTCAACACCTGCTGCTACATGAGTTTTAGCAAAATAATGCCAACCATAAAACCAAGGAAATAACAATCTCCCCCTTTGGCTTATTTTTGGCTAAAACTCCACACACACTTAAACACCATCAGAATCAGCAGCGAAAAAAAATCAAACACCATCAGTATCAAAAACACAAACCAAACCAGCATAGCAGCACTCCCCTTCAGCTGCAAAATAACACACACAGTACCACAAGAACACTCATTATAGTAAGCTGGCAAAAACTCCCCCTCAACAGCAGCAACATCTCAACAGCAGCAACATTTCACATCATAATCTCCCCCTCAGCAACTGCAGCACCACAAACATAATCTACCTGCAGCACACACACTCCCCCTCAATAGCACAAGCACATACCAAAACTGCTCTCCCTCACACTTACCAATCTCCCCCTTTTTAGCCACAAATATGACAAAGAGAGGTCATAGATGAATGTAAATATATTACATAACAGTATATTGTTCAACACCAAACCAGAATTAAGTTGCCCAAAAAGAAAAGAGAAAAACAAAAACAGACAAAAATAGAAAATAAACTTTGCAGATAGTCTAGCTAATCAGCACTGTCCTCTTCATCAGCAACCTCATCACCTTCAGATCCAGAGGCACCATTCTCAGAATCGGAATCATCAATCTGCTGGAGACTCCCTCTATCAGACTCAGTAGATTCACCTTGTCCATCATCTTCAGTCAGCTCTTGAGCTTTAGCAGCATTTCTCTTCTCAACCAAGGCTTTAATCAGCTGCTCTAGCTTTGTCTTCCTAGCTGTATCTCTTTTGATAGATTCTTCCAACTCTTTGCAAGTTTCCTGCATCTGAGCAATGATTTCATCATCAAGACTAGCATGACTTGAAGTCGAGAAGGGTGTTCCAACATCAGACACATGATCTCCACCTAACAGCCTATAATTCAAAGTCATTGGAGGTTTTCTCTTGATGACTTTGTCACTTCTTACTAAGCATTCAGGAAATTGGTCCAAGATCATTCCACAGATTAAAGATGGAAAACATATGGGTAGCTTAACAGCAGATGAGCTAGCTTGCTTCAAAACTTGTTCAAAGATATATACTCCAAAGTTGAAAGGGACCTTCTTTCCAATAGCATAGATAAATTTTCCAAGCATGGATGAGATGGTGGAAGTATGGTTGGTAGAAACCCAGTTTACCACTGCAATTCTGTGAAGGATAGCATATTTGACACTTAGCTTCCCAGAAGAGAGCTTTCCTTCATTTGGCCAAACTTTGATGCAGCCACCTGTTATCTCCTCAGAGATTTCATCATCTGTTGCTTCTAACTCAGCCTGATGGTCCGTAGGTCTCCCCAGAAAGTTATTAATCACTTTGGGAGAAAATTTCACAGCTTTGCTTCTTACATAGACTATTCAGAGTTTGCTATTACTGTCTTTAGGGATACTCACAACAAACTCCTTAAGCAACTTCTCATAACATGGTCCTATGTCAGACACAGTCTTCATCAACCCAGCAGCTTCAATAAGATCAACCACTTCCTTATACTTGTTGAAGTCTTTTCCCAGTTCTCTCTCTAAAGCTACCCTTCTTTGGTTGACAATGTTCAACCTATCAGTTTGCCTCTGAGATCTGACAGTTTGATCCTCCCTTCTCCTACTGATGTCCTGGACATCAGTTCCAGCATTTGACTCATTCAGTTCTGTGACCCTCCTTTTCTTGATTGGAACCACAACTTTACTCCATTGCTTAGAGGGACCTGCTCCAGCCTTTCTTTTGTTATTCCCCACATCAGCAGATTTCTTAATCATTTTTGCATCCTTTGAAATCTCAGTTACAATGATATTCTCTTTTCTACTCCTGATTCTTTGAAGTATGTCAGCTATTGGTTCCTCATCATAGTTTTTCTCAGCAATATTACTAGACATCTCAGCCCTCTTCTTGCTTCTTCTTTCCCTAGCCACCTGAGCTGGTATACAACTTTCAGTCCTATCAGTAGGACTATTATTTGTATTTCCAACTGTGGATATTGGGACATCAGACCCGACATCTTTATCAGCTTCACTAACAGCAATGGTGGCAAATCTTCTAAGACTCTGATCTCTGCTGGAAACATTATCATCAAGAGTCCTACTATCATTCTTAGTTTTATCCACCCTCCTATTTGAACTCTTTTCAGTGACATTTTTTCTAGGGTTTAACTTATCAGAATAAAACCTAGTAATCATTTTGTCTTTCTTCCTAGATGAAAGGGGTTTAGACTTCTTACTTGACATACTTTCATTCACAGAGTGGGAAACTGGTTGCTCACCTCTAGTGTCAGAATGAACTACATTCAACGGGGAGATATCAAGAACAAGGTCTGTGAGTTTGATCATTCGGTGAGGATCATAGTCTTCGTCATTGACTTGAGAAGTTCTTGAATCAGCAGGAGAATCATGATGTTGAGACATTTTTTGTTGCTTACAAAATGCAGTATTGAAGAGAGTAAGGGCAAACCCTAGCGAAGAAGAGTTTTGAGAGAGTAGGTCAGATGAAGTTTTCGCACTGTAGGATTGAAGTTGGAATGTGTTAGCTGGGCTGTTTATAAGTTTTGGAAATGGGTCCTTATACACGTGCCATTCACAAGTTCTTTGGTTTAACACTTCCACAATTGTGCTTTCGTCTTTCCACAAATAGCAATTTTCTGAGGTTCTTTCACCTCTCATAACAACAACATGCTTTTCATCCATTATTAAACATTCGTGGGTTGTAAAAATGACCTTAAGACCTTGATCACACAGCTGGCTTATGCTTATTAGGTTAGTATCTAACCCCTCAACAAGCAATACTTCTTCCAGAATTGGCTGTCCTGGATCATCCACTCTACCAACACCAAGCACTTTTCCTTTTGATCCATTACCAAAAATCACCTCATTAGGAGCATGATACTTAACATGTGACATATATCCACTAATGCCTGTCATATGTCGAGAACATCCACTATCAAAGAACCATTTTTCATTTGTAGAGACTCTGAAAGACTTGTAGTCCCTATGTTTTTCACTATCCTTTGAAGTCCATATCCTTTTTGTTTCAACCCAGCTCTTTTTCCTACTATACTGTTGCATGGGTTTGGGATAACCATGTAGCTTGTAGCAAAAAATTTTTATATGACCAAACTTCCCACAATGGTAGCATGTCCACCTTTGATTCTTTTTCTTTATGAACTTCTTCTGATGCCTGGGAGGATGTTGCAGCATGTTATTCAACATCTTCAAACGTCTCTTATCTTGAGCTGGTACTTCCTCAGATTCATTTGTTCCTTTAAATCCTATACCACTGACATTTCCAGTATCTTTTCCTGACTTCAGAATTTCATCAAGTACATCTGAACTCCTATTTAACATCCTGACATTTTTGATCATGTTGTCCAGTTTTGAATTCAAATGATTTACTTCACTTTGTAGATCAGCTATAGTAGACATATACTCAGTAATAACACCTGCTTGTTCTTCTTTCTGCTGACATACTTCTTCATGTTCAAAGAACAATTTCTTATAGGAGATAGCCAGCTCTTCAAAAGTAAGCTCTTCAGATTCATCATCTGATTCACATACTCCTGTTAATGCTGTCACCAACTTTGCAGATTTCTCATCAGTGTCAGTTTCAGAATCATCTTCTGACCATGTCACAGATAATCCCTTCTTCGGTCTTTTGAGATAAGTGGGACACTCAGTTTTTACGTGCCCAAATCCTTCACATTCATAGCATTGAACTCTCTTCCCTTGATTAGAGTCTTCTTCAGTTCTGGATCTTCTGCCTCCTCCCTGGTCTTTGTTGATGTCGAGAGACTTGTTCCGAACATTTTCTCTTGACTTCCAGTCCATTCTTTTCAACACTTTATTAAATTGTTTTCCAAGCAACACTAGCTCTTTGGATACATCTTCATCTTTGACCAGTTTTCCTTCATCATCTGAGTCATCAGCACTTGACACAAGTGCTATACTCTTCTTCTTTTCAGCTTTTTCACTGAATCCTAACTCAAAAGTTTGGAGTGATCCCATAAGCTCATCCACCTTCATCTTGTCAATGTCCTGAGCTTCCTCTATAGCAGTAACCTTCATATCAAATCTCCTAGGAAGAGACCTGAGAATCTTCCTGACCAGCTTGCCGTCAGACATCTTTTCTCCTAAGGCACTAGAGGCATTAGCTATCTCAATAATGTTCATATGAAAATCATGAATGCTCTCATCCTCTTTCATCTTCAAACTCTCAAACTTGCTAGTGAGAAGCTGAAGCTTTGACATTTTCACCTTTGAGGTCCCTTCATGAGCAACTTTCAAGACCTGCCAAGCCTCTTTGGCAATAGTACAATGCTCAATCAGTCTGAAGATATTTCTGTTGACACCATTGAACAATGCATTCATGGCTTTAGAATTTCCAACAGATCCTTTGTAGTCAGCATCATCCCAGTCCTCTTCTTCCTTCAGAACATCAGTAAGATTTCCTTCTCCATCTCTTACCTTTGGAGGCTCCCAACCTTTGAGAACAACTTTCCATGCTTGATCATCCATGGACTTGATGAAAGCTATCATCCTAGGTTTCCAATACTCATAGTTTGAACCATCCAGCAGAGGTGGTTTATTCAGAGCTCCTCCATCCTTGTCCATTGTGCCAGAAAGTACCTTCCCTGAATCTCACCCAGAAACAACAAAGGGTGCCAGCTCTTGATGCCAATTGAAATTCTGGCCTGTATATATCAGATGTCCTATCGAGATGTCGTGACACTGATATACAACAACAATGAACAAGTTCAAAATAAACGTGTGCATAAAATGTAAAGAACACCAGAAATTGTTAACCCAATTCAGATCTAACTATCCTACATCTGGGGGCTACCAAGCCAGGGATGAAATCAATATTCAATAGTATCAATTCACTGATAACCACACCCGGTTCAATCAGCTCACTTAATCACTACCCTTCCTATGACTTCTACCTAAGACTCCCCTAGGTATGAGGCCCTCCTCAAATCCCTCTTCAATCACAACCCGTGACCGGTTCCTTACAAGATAAGTAACAATGGTCGAAACACAAATTCTCAATACTTCACAGCTTATGAGAATTAACACTCAGCTACTCAATGCTTAAAAGCTTATGAGCAACCTTACACAACTTACACTACAGTCCTTGTACTGTTATCATAAGATACTAGTTAGGCTCACAAAACACAAGCACACAACCCTAAAAATACATGTAAGTTCGACACCTAAAACTAGGTTTACATCAGTCTATTTATAGCTTGTAATCTGGACTGAATTGGGCTTCAAAAACGCAGCAATTAGGCTGCTCACAAATCTGCAAAATTAACTCCAATAAAATAGGTCTTCAATCCAAAGTTTCCTATTATGTCTCCATAATTAGAAACAGCAGCAAATCCAAAAACCAACAAGTAACCCTAATCCAAAAAGCTTTGGATGCCACATAGGATAACCAAATATTCACAGAATATTCAGTTACAAATCATTGTAACAGAATCTACAATAAATCCTGACTGCACAGCGCGATGTCCTATGAGTAGTCATGGGTCATCTTCATTCGACATGTTGAACAAAGAGTAGAGAAACATATCTTTAGACATCTTCATTCAACACCTGCTGCTACATGAGTTTTAGCAAAATAATGCCAACCATAAAACCAAGGAAATAACACAGGATATTGCTTCAGGATCACTCCATAAATGAGATAAGGAAATGCTATAGGAATTTTAATAGCATTTGTTGAAGCATGCTTCACAGTCTGATAAAAAATGTAGGACCTATAATCAAAGTTTTTCTTTGTCCCAACAGCATAAATCATCTTCCCCAAGCCAACAGAGATAGTAGTTTTGTGATTAGTGGGGACCCAATTTGCAGCACCTATCCTGTGCAGGACAACATATTTGACACTAAGAAGACTAGCAGACAGCTTTCCTTTCAAAGGCCAAACCTTCACTTGAGTTGCAGTGATCTCCTTGCACACCTCATTGTCAGTAACTTCCAGCTCTCTATAATCTTGCTCATTTCTTCCTAGGTAGGTGTTGATAACCTCAGGAGAAAAGTCAATACACTTACCTCTCACATATACTTTTCTAAAGTCCACACTCCTTCTGTCAGTAATGTCCACAGGAATGTTTACATCAAACTCCTTAACTAACCCATCATAACATTTGGAGAACCCAAAACAGTTTTCATCAACCCAGCAAACTTAATCAGCTCCATAACTTCCTTAATCTCCAGAGCATCTCTGCCAAGCTCTCTTTCCAGAGCCAATCTTCTTTGACACACAAACTTCCACATGTGAGCACTTTCAGCATAGTGAAAAGAGATGTTGTCCACAGGTACATCAGGAACCTTATCAATAATCCTCTTCAAAATGGACCTTCTCACTAGAGTGATGTCTTGAACATCCTCATCAACATCAAACTCAGAGTCAGAGTCTTCCCTTATCTTCCTCTTTTTGGATGAGCCAGAAACTTTGCTCCAAGACTTTGCAGGGCCAACAACAGAAGTCTTCTTCTTTTTGCTTTCAGTTCTCACCTTAGGAGATAAATCAACAGTCTTCCCTTTTCTAGACTTCAATCTTTTTGCAATACCTGGAATTGCATTGCCAATAACCTCATTGTCTGATAAATCCTCAACATTCACAACCTCAACAGGCTTCTTTCCTTTGGGGCTAGAAGAAACTTCCCTAGCAGGTGATGTTCTAACATCAGGTTCAACATCAACCCTAGTTCCAACATTAGGATCCACATCAGCATCAGCTTTAGTTTTAGCATCTTCAATGAGAGAAACAACCAACCTGTGAAGATTGGTTTCAGCTGGTTGCATGTCATCCTTTTTACCTTCAGATTGCACAACAACCATTTGAGCCAAAGGTCTTGATATTCCAGCCACAGGAATCCCTTTCTCAAAAATCTTAGTGACAATCTGACCTATACTCTTATCAACATCTACAGTCTCTTCCTCATTCTGATTTCCAACAGCTTGAGGAGTGGAGGTCCTAGGAGCAGATTTATCTCCAAACAGAATGCTAGTAACAAACTCTCTACTTTTCCTATCATCAAATTTTTTACCAGCAGAATGATCAGAAGATTTACCTGATGTATCATGAGAAGGCCTTTTTGTTTGCAGCTTGTCAGGTCTTGTCTTAGAAGCTAGAATCATTGAGAGAGGGGCTATATCCAAAGGTTCATCCTCAGAAACCCCTTTCGTCAAAACCTTAGGTTTTGTATGTGAGGGACTCTTGGATGCAAACTTCTTGGAGGGAGCCGACATTTGTTAAGACATTGTTTCTCTGTAGCAACTGATGAACAACAATGTGTTGAGACTTCTATTCTTTGGAGAGAAGATGAACAGACTATGTGAATGAGGATTGATGTAGCGTGTGGAGGCAAAGTGAGGAAATGATTGCATAGGGTAGGAGGGCTGCTTTTGTTGAGCACTTAAAAGCCAATAAATGTAATTCCCCCACCAAAATGTATAACATTTCAAATTTTTGAATTTTAATAAATGTTCAGCACAAGTCATTAATATCTGTTGACTTTTACATATACCCAGTTTTTCTCTTACGATATCACAATGTTCAGCACATATATCCTTAGAGAAACTGTCATTACACCTCCTTCCTGTATGGTCAACCTCAATGATCTTGATTTCCCTAAGATTAACACTAGAGAGTTTGGTGATCCTTGGAATGTCACAGTAGGATGTCATGACATCATGCTTGACATTGCGATCAATCAGACTTTGTTTCACCTCTAGATGTTCTCCCTTTTTATCCCATAGATAGCAGTTGTCTTTGGACTTAGCACCCTTCATGACAACTTCACCTTTCTCATTAGTGACAATACATTCAGCTTTAGTAAAGTGAACTTAAGTACTTGCTCACATAGTTGACTAATACTGATCAAGTTGGCCTTTAATCCTTTGACCAATAACACATCATCTAGTCTAGGAGCACCTGCACAGTTCAGTCTTCCCACACCCTTGATTTCTACTTTGACACCATCTCCAAAAGTTACACAGCTGGAATAATGTTCAACATTCAACAACAAACTCTTCATACTTGTCATGTGCTTAGAGCAACCACTATCAAAATACCAGTCCTCTTTGGCAGAACCAGTTAAGGACATCTGAGCTAACAAACAAGTGGCACCATCCTTGGGAACCCATTGCTTAACAACAGTATGACTATCCTGATTCTGTCTAGGTTGGGGATTAGGTTGAGGATATCCATAGAGCTTGAAACAGAAAGATTTCAAGTGACCAAATCTTCCACAATAGTGACATCTCCAGCTTTGAAACTCTTCTCTGAAGTGATTAACATGCCTTCTCTCTTGAGGATGTTTTCTGTTATACTGCTGAGGCTGCCTTCTGCCATAGTATTGAGACTGTCTCCTCCCATAGTATTGAGACTATCTCCTATGATAATGAGGTTGTCTTCTGTAATGATAATTAGGCTGTCTTTTCCCATGATGATGGGGCTTTCTTCTGCCATAATAGTGAGGCACAATATTATTAGGCCCATACATTTTCCCATGATGTTGAGACATAGGTTGGGACATGTTATGTTTAGGTCTAGATGCATAACCTTTCACATGGTGTTGAGTCTTCTGATGAGGTACATATTGCTTGGGTCCTGACACATGAGTTTTCCCTTGATGTTGAGACATCTGATGGGACAAGTTCTGTTTGGTACCAGAAGAACTAGCATCTGAAGAAGATTTCTTTTCACCATTAAATCCTAGACCAGTCTTATCACTTGCTCCTTTTCCAGCCTGAAGGATTTCATCCAGAGTGTCAGTTCCACTATTCAACATTCTGATGGATTTGGACATTTGATCAAGCTGGGATTTTAACAACAGAACTTCATTCTCAAGTTCAGCTTTATCAGCCTTAAGCTGGATTATAATTTTCTTCTTCTTCTCCCTTTCTTGACAAACCTCTTCACTTTTCAGACACGACTCTTTATAGGAGGTTGCTAGCTCTTCAAAGGTCAGATCATCATCACTAGACACTCCATCAGAAGCACATATTCCAGTCAATGCCCTAACATGCTTGGCAGTCTCTTCATCACTCTCACTCTCAGTATCAGACCAGGAAACAGATAACCCCTTTTTCTGCTTCTTGAGATATGTAGGACATTCTTTTTTGACATGACCATAACCTTCACACTCATAGCATTGGACTTCTTTGTCAAGATTAGGCTTTTCCTCAACTATAGTTCTCTTGTTGATGTCAGACGAGATATTCTTAACATTTGGTCTATAGTTCCTGTCCATTCTTTTTAACACCTTATTAAACTGTCTTCCTAGAAGAACAATGGCATATGACAGCTCCTCCTGAGACTTAGGACTATTCTCTTTCTTAGTATCTTCAGAACTAGATACCAAAGCTATGCTTTTGGTCTTCTTTTCAGGTTCCTTCATGAGTATTTTTCAAGACATCCCAAGCTTCCTTAGCCACTTCACAAGTGTTGACCAGCCTAAAGATGTTCTTGTCAATACCATTAAAAATGGCATTCAAAGCGTTAGAATTTCCAAGCGCAAGTTCATATTCTTCCTTGGTCCACTCTTCCTCAGGTTTCAGCTTTGATGTTCCATCTTTTTCAACAATAACAGGATGTTTCCATTCTTTTAAAACAGCCTTCCAAGCCCTGCTGTCCAAGGACTTCAAGAAGGTAACCATGCGAGGTTTCCAATAATCATAATTTGAGCCATCTAGAATAGGGGGTCTATTCACAAATCCACCACTCTCTTTGTCCATAGTACCAGAAAGTAACAGCCCTAGATCTCACCCAGATGCAGAGCAGGATACCTGCTATGATACCAATTGAAATTCTGGTATCAGATGTGTGATGTCACAACAACACAATCTGCTAAATGAACAAGACAATAAAACAGTAAATCAACACAATGAATTGTTTACCCAATTCAGTCTAACTACTTACGTCTGGGGGCTACCAAGCCAGGGAGGAAATTCACTATTAGTAGAATTAAATTACAGACTCAACAATACCAGTTGACAATCAACTAACTTAATCTCTACCCAATGACACTTCTACCTAAGTTACACTTAGATATGAGAAACCAATCACTCCCCCTTAATCACCTCAGTGATACAATTCAAGATTACAAAGCAAAGAAGAGCAATCTTTAACGAACACAACTTGATCTTACTTAACAGCTTTGATCAAGAACAATACACTCTTGCTTAAAAGCTTTAGAGTGGACAAATTACAACTCAAACAATCACACCAATTCAAGCATCAATGATGAATGAATGGTTTACAAAACACAGACGAAAACACACTTGACACTCAGTCTTTAATCTCTTGTCTTCGTATCCTCCAAGTAGGGTTGTGGCTGCTTTATATAGAAACTCAGACTTGGGCTTGGACTCCTTGAAAATCTCTGATTTGATTTGAAATTAAAACAGATTTTATCTTCAAATCTTTTCATATCATTCATCCCTAAAAGTAGCAACAAGATCTGCTCCACAAATGATTGCACCAGAATATATCTTTACCAAGATATTCGCCTACAATCTCTCACTCCCTTAAGCAAAAATCTCACCAACAACTAAAACACGCGCAGCCCTAATAACACAGCAGACTGATGTTCTGTCAACAGATGTCAAGATATCGTGTTTGACATCAGCACAAAAACTGCAACCTTAAGTAACTTAACATAACCAGAATGTTAGTAACTCATGTTAAGACATCATACATGACATCAACATTGTTTTACCAAAATTATAGCCAATTACAAGAACTAACAAAGCTGATTATTGATCTTGAAAATATTGATGTGAAGATCGATGACGAAGATCAAGCACTATTGATGTTGTGTGCTTTGCCCAGAACATATGCTCACTTCAAAGAAACTCTCTTGTATGGACCTGAACGAACGAATGGAGCATAAACCTTTAACGATTGGTGAAGGTTTGGCCGTTAAGGGGAAATTCTTTAGAAAAGATGGTAAGTTCGACAAGAAGAAAGGTAAAAGTCAACAGAAGTCTTATAGTGGCGAAGCATCTGGTATTCGATGCTATCATTGTAAGAAGGAGGGTCACACAAGAAAGGTGTGCTCTGAACGCCTGAAAGATCATGTAGGTAAGGATAATGGCGACGCAGCCATTGTTCAAGATAACTTTAACTCATCTGATGTCCTTGTGGTTTCAAGCAGCAACTCAAGAAAATAGTGGATTATGGATTCAGGTTTCACTTGGTACATGACTCCAAACAGAGAATTGTTCGAGGAGCTATGTGATTAAGATGGAGGATCAGTGCTGCTGGGAAACAACAAAGCTTGCAAAATTACAGGCATTGGATCTGTGAGATTCAAGCTCCATGATGAGTCAATAAGGTTATTGACTGAAGTTAGGTATGTACCTGATTTGAAGAGAAATTTGGTTTCTCTTGGTGAATTCGACAGGAAGGGATATGTTTTTCAAGGAGAGAAAAGTATCCTAAGAGTCATGAAGGGGTCGAAGGAAGTCTTGAGAGGCGTGAAGAAACAAGGCTTATATACCCTTGAGGCTGAAGTTGTAAGTGGTTCGACAAATGTTGCATCCACGAAACCTTTGTCGAAGACAGAAATTTGGAACATGAGATTGGGCCATGTAAGTGAAAGGGGTCTGATCGAATTAGGGAAACAAAATTTGCTTGGAGGAGACAAAGTCGAAAAGCTGAAATTTGTGAACCCTGTGTACTTGGAAAATCTTGGAGAGTGAAGTTCAACAAAGGAAAACAAAGAACTCATGGATCCCTTGATTACATCCATGCTGATCTTTGGGGGCCTGTAAGGTGTCCATCACATTCAGGAGTAAGGTATTTTTTATCCATAGTCGATAATTATTCCAGAAAGTTGTGGGTATTCATCCAGAAGACTAAGGATGAAACTTTTGAGAATTTCAAAGGTCGGAAGACTCTGGTTGAAAATCAGACTGGTAGAAAGGTCAAGAGGTTAGAACCGACAATGGCCTTTAATTTTGAAATAAGGCGTTCGACAGCTTTTGTGCTGCCTCAGGTATTGCAAGGCACAAAACTACTGCATGTACTCCACAACAAAATGGTTTGGTAGAGAGGTTTAATCGAACTATTTTGGAAATAGTTAGATGCATGTTGACTAGTGTTGGGTTAAAGAAGGAGTTTTGGGCTGAGGCTGTTTCGACAGCAACATATCTGATAAACAGATGTCTTTCGACTGCGTTAGATATGAAGACACCTGAAGAAGTTTGGTCGGACATCCACCTAGTCTCGACAGACTGAGAGTATTTGGCTGCGTGGCCTATGCTCACATTAGGCAAGACAAGGTCGAACCTAGAGCTCTAAAATACATGTTAATGGGATAGTCTGAAGGAGTCAAAGCTTATAGCCTATGGTTCCTAGAGCCAGGTCACAGGAGGTGTATCACCAGTCGAGATGTAGTTTTCAATGAAGCTGAGATGGCTTTCAAGAAAACTGATGATGCTGACGAAGAGCTGGAATAAGGAGATATTCCTGTTGAGGTGGAGCATGTTGATGTTGAATTGTGTATCCCAGATGAAGTCAAAGAAGAAGCAGAAGATACTGTCGAAGATGAGGAGATTGATAATGACTACCTGCTAGCAAGAGACAGATCGAGGAGAGTCATCAAGCCACCTCAGAGACTTGGGTATGTAGATCTTATAGCTTATGCCTTAATCTCTGCAAGTGAGGTTCTCGACGAAGAACCTAGAGACTATAAGGAAGTTATGAGGAGTCGCAAAAAGACTGAATGGCTGAATGTAACACCCCATTTTAATTTATTTAATCATCGTGTGTTATTTCTGTTGTTTGGCCTTGTTTAGGGCGTGTGTAGTTGAGGTTGTAAGCGTAGAGTCCGTAGCGGAACGGAGAATTAGGGATGTCGGAATTATAATAATGTACTAATGAATAATGTGGGGACATATTCAGTAATACTAGAAGGAGGAGTATTATTATTTTTATGTCCAATATTATTATTAGTATGATTATTATTATTATTATTATTATTATTATTATTATTATTATTATTACTATGGTTATTATTGTTACTATTAATATTGTCATTATTAACTAAATCAGATTTTTTTTTTAGTAAAATAGAGTTAATGTTAGTAAAATAAGAAAAAGAAGAGGATTAGGAAAAATGAGAACATAACCACACTTCCACCAAGAGAGAAAGTTGGAAAGGAAGAAGCTGAGCTTGGCATCATTAATTTTCATCAGAATTTAATCGAGAATTCGAGGTATTGCAGATTTGGGTGCTAGAATTGAGCAGAAATTGGACTGGTGTGAAACCAGAAAATTCTGGGTATTCGCTGCTCATACGCGTAATGGGCAAGGCAATACGCGTATTGGGTAGGGAAATACGCGTATGGAAAGAGCGAAATGTGGACGTTACGCGTATGGAACCCATTTGACACGGCCCTCTGCTGGAATGCGTAATGGTATGCGTAGGGGGCAAGGCATTACGCATAAGGGAGGTGGTATTGCGCGTAATGGGAGTAAAATATAATTAAACTGGAATTTTTGAGAGAAATCAGTCTCTACCCGTATGCGTAACCCTCAGGGCAATACGCGTATGGCTGGCGGAAGAAACTGGGCATTACGCGTATGGCTGGGGACAATACACGTATGACCAGCGAGGGTGCAAAATTTTGCCGTTTCGCGATTTCTTTCCCGATTTCGCGTCTGATGCGTTTCCTTTTTGGTCTGAGAGGTTGGGATAGGTGTCAGAACTTGTTGACTTTAGGAATGGTAGTAAAAATGATTTAAAATGGAATTTGGATGGATTAATTAGGTAATTAACTAATTAAGGTCACGTGAGGTATTTTCCTTACTTGTGTGTATTATGATGAATTGAATTGACAGTTGTGGTAATACTAGTGTGTATTACGGTGAGTATGTATCTCAAGTGTGATCAAGGGGATCGTGAAGAGGTATAGTTGTTATTATACCTATGTTTTTGTGCATCATTGTGTCGTGCATTTCATGATGTGTCTGGTGGAGACAGCTAGGTGGGAATCTATGATGGGTGCCTAGTATTGTCCGGACTCCAATGTGGAGTTGTATGGAGACAAATCATTTCTCAGTGGGAGTGTATATGATTTGTCCGGACTCCAATGTGGAGTTGTATGGAGATAAATCATTGCTCAGTGGGAGTGTATGTGATTTCTCCGGATTCTTTTATGAATCGGGTTCAATTGAATGAACCATGTTGTGTGGTACCACTTGCATTACATTGTGTCATTGAGTCACATTGCATTATTATGTCTTTGTTGGATTATAATCAGAAAGTGACAAGTGTGTCGTGAATGTGTGCATATTATGTGTGGTTACTTGATTACTACTCCTTCACATGTATTTTACACTGTTAATTATTGAATGTAGTTCTCACCCCTTTATTGTTTCTTGTGTCTGTGCTTCTTGGGAAGTACAGATAATCCAGGTACTTGAGTAGTGCATGGAGTATGTCTTGCCTGATCGAGTCGTAGGAGTCGCTCTGATACGTAACACGGGATAATGGGAATTTCATCTTTTGTTGTATATATGGTTTATTGTATTATGTATCACTACTCACTTTAAAACATGGTGAACCACGAGGTTATGTGGACCATGATTTTGTTGGCCAATGGCCTTGTTATTTTGGGGTTCGATATTTCATTCCGCTGTTTTAACTTATCTTTGAGAAACAAGAAGTGAATGAAGTAAATAGAGAAATTCAGGTTATGTTTTATGGTGTGACATCCCACTATTTAAGGGAATTCTGATTATATTTGTAATTTTTGTATATTTTTGTAAATGGGGAAAGTGGGGTGTTACACTGAAGGCCATGGATGATGAGATGAAATCTCTTCATGATAACAACACATGGGAATTGATCAAGAATCCTGTTGGAGCCAGGTTAGTCAGTTGTAAATGGATTTTCAAAGTTAAGGAAGGAATCGAATGAGTGGCGTCGAAGATATACAAGGTGTTCTGGACTGGGCCAGTGCCTGCCCATCAGTCGGGCAGGCCCAACCCAATATCATGCTATGCAGCCCATTAAGGCCCAATCCTCTTCCTCGTCGGGCACGATCAGGTCCCATCGTCGAGCAGACACTATAAGGACCAGGGAGAGAATGAACATCCTCCCCGCGTCTCTCCACGTGCGCCTCCCGCGGGGACACGTCATTAGGTAACTACCCACCTCCGAAAGAGTTGGTATGCCCACCTTCCGGAGATCTCAGGACAGTTACTCTAGGGCGAAGACCACATGCTGGTCTTCTCTACGCCACGTAAGCCCTGGCAATTATCTGCATTGGGCCTAGCAATCCAACCCAGTGCAAACGACCATTGGCCCAGCGCTAGGGGCACAATATAAATACCCTCTCTCATGAGAGGGCCAGGTTACATTCTATTCTAACTCTTACTCTCACTTTCTGTACTTGCTTGCTCCAGTCCTAACTTTGGCATCAAAGTACCTTGCAGGTACACCCCCCCCCACCGTCTCAACACCACCGGAGTAGCGGAGCTCACGACGTTTGCTGGCCACTAATCTACTTTCTGATCAGGTACGATCAGTGGCACCGTTTGTGGGAACCTTTGCTTCTCCATTTTTCTCACCGTAAAAACCAAAGCAAATTTCATTCTTTGACAATCATTGCCAGCCCTCGAGCTGACACCAACGCTCCGGACACCGCCTTCGCTCCATTCAACAACAGGGACGACCAAGATCCCAACATGGTCGTCAACGTCGAGGAAGACGACTAGAGGGATGGGCATACTGCCTCCCCCTCTTCTGATGACGCGACCTTCAACGCCGGCCATCACGATGGAAACCCAGCTGCCTACCAGCCTATCCTCGCGCCACCAAATACTGATCCAAATACGGTGACCCTGTTCACTCTGATCAATCAGACTAGCTAACTTATCTCCTAGCAGAACGTGAGTATAGGAGCGCTCGAAAGGGACCGACAACAGCGCTCTCCCCCGCGGAGACATCATCGCCCTCCATCTCCCAGTCCTTCTCCTCCCCTATGGAGGAAACCACCAGTCGACTCTTGGAGCCCTTCCCCCCCAACCTGTGGGATACCACCCGCGCCTGGAACGACCCCAGCCTGTGGTCACCCAGAAGCGCAATCGCTCCCCTCCTCGGAAGGAACAACGACGCTCCCCTGTCCAGAAGAGGAGAAAAGCTGACGGCGAAAAGACGAAGAGCCATCCAAGGAGTTCCCCTTGACGATACGGGCATGGTCGGGGCAACCACTCCCCATCATGGTCACCAATTAGGAGTGACGAGGACAACCAGCGGACCCCGCTGTCCAGGGAGATTAAGGAGACCCCTATACCTGTGGGGATGGAAAAGCCTCTATCCTTGGCGACGTACGACGGCACCGCCGACCCCGACAATCACATCGAGTGCTTCGAGGCAATGCTCAAATACCAGAATGTTCGGGGAGCCATCAAATGTAGGCTTTTCCCGACCACCCTCTGGAAAGAGGCCATGGCGTGGTACAAAAGCCTCAAGCCGGAGTCCATCACTACTTGGAAATAACTGAAGAGACAGTTCTCCAGGCATTTCACTGCGTCCCAACGCCACTCGAAGGTGGTGGCCTCCCTGGAAGCCATCATCCAAGGGAGAGACGAAACTCTCAGAGGTTACATCGAGAGATTCAACCGGGAAGTCGTCGAGGTACCCGCTACCGACGACATGAAGAAGTTCTTGATCGAGCGGGGACTGCGTCATGGGACCGAGTTCGCCAAGGCTGTGGGCATCCATAGACCTTACAACTTAGAAGAGCTCCTCCATAAAGCCTAATCATACATCCAATATGAAGAGTTGGATGCCGCCCACGTTGCCCGCGACTCGCGGCACCGCGATGGCCCCCGAAGCTCCAGGCATGAAGACTCTACTACCCCACGGCGTGGGGGAGAGAGAAGACGAGAAGACCGTCCCAGGGACTCTCGCGAGCCGAGAGGTCCAGCTGGCCGGTTCACGGACTACACTCCACTCACTGCTCCCCACGAGCGAATTCTCGCTGAGTGCGCCAACTCAGAATTTCATAAAGGGAGTGTCTGCTTTCCGAAGCTGACGCCCCCCAAATCAAACACTGACAAGTCCAAATACTGCAGGTTCCATCAGAGCCACAGACATGTCACCGAAGACTGCATCCACCTCAAGGATGCGATAAAGATCCTAATCAAGAAGGGGCATCTAAAACAGTATACAAAGAGGAACGACGCTCCTTGACCTGATGCACGGGACGCATAAAGCGTCGAGGAGACGATCCCTCCCTCTGGAGAGAACAAACTGCAAGTCGCTCTAAGCATCACTTGGCCAGAGGAGTTTTACGTTCCCGAAGAGATCGAGGACCCCGTGGCAGTTTGCAGCCTGTGGGAGGTTTTCCCCCTGAGGACCCTGTCACAGCCCGTAGCACATGGGAAAGTTTCCCCACGACAATGGTTATATCCGGCGGGGGCTTCAATAAGGTCTCTGTCGGGTCAATCAAGCAGAAGTTCGACGAGCTGGAATCCGCGAGCTCAGCATAGACTGTCACCTTTGAGAAGGTGCAAAGGAAGTCGAACCCCATCACCTTCTACCTCGAGGAACTGCCAAGCGGTGCGCCCAACTCCACCATCCCTCTCCTAATCCGGGCGCAGATGGCAAATTTTGACGTCCGTAGAATCCTGGTCGACCAAGGGAGTTCGGTGGACATCATGTACGCCCACCTCTTCGAGACCCTCCAGCTCGATGAAAAGCATCTGACCCCCTACGTGGGCTCAGATCTCCAGAGTTTCAACGGCATGACCACCAGGCCATGGGGTTATGTCGAGCTGATGGTCACCTTCGGGAGTGATGACACTGCCCGACAAGTCAAGACCTATTTCATAGTAGTGGACTGTCCTTCCCTGTACCAGTGCATCCTAGGGAGGACAACTCTAGTCGAGCTCACGGCGGTACCATCTACAGTGCATCTGAAGATGAAGTACTACACCACCCGAGGTCGGGTCGTCACCATCCACGGGGATATCAAAGTTGCAAGGAGGTGCTTAGAAGCTGCAACCAAGGGCCTGAGCTCGATCAACGTCAAGCCCAAGGCCGGAGAGAAGTCAACCCCAGACGCAGTGCAGAAGCCACTCCCGCGCGTCAACGCGGTGGACCTCGACAGTCGTTTCCCCAGAGAGCAGGAAGGAGTGGGAGCAGCAGACAATGACCTCCCAGCTGAAGTCAACGGGCAGCCTCTCCACTCAAAGCGCCCCATCCCAGATGGAGACTTCGAGCTCGTCTCCCTCGCAGATGATCCAGATAGGAGCGTGAAGATTGGTACCGGGCTCCCCGACCTGGCGAAGAAATAGTTGAAGGCATGCCTTCGAGAGAATGCTGATTTGTTTGCGTGGAGCGCGTCAGAGATGCCTGGCCTCGACCCAGAGGTTGTAACGCCCCAGTTTTGTCCGATTGGGTTCCGTTTATCCGATTTTTACATTCTTGGTATCGTTGGAAAGCTATTGAACTGTACTTTCTTATTATGATGATTTGGAAATTGTTAGCCGATTTAATTATGTCGAAAATCAGGAATAGTGTCGTTTTGTCAATTTTTATCGTTATAACTGTGTGTAACTAGTGTGTATCGTGCAAGGTGCTGTTGTATGATGTAAATGCAGGTGTTTAGATGGTATTGAGATGATTTGTAGCCGTATGGAAATTAAATGCATTGTTTTGGGCTTAAGTGCAAAGTGTGATTTTGGTGAATGCATATATGTGTGTATTTGAATGTCATGAGTCCTTGTATGCCAAGCATCATGATATGCATTATTGTGATGTCCTGAGTGACGGTTTGGATTCCAGAGGGAATCCGCTATAACGTCGTGTGCCCGTGTGGGGGTGTGAGCGATGATTATAGACGATCGTGTGCCCATGTGGGGTGTGAGCGATCGGGTCGTGTGCCCGTGTGAGGTGTGAGCGATCCATAAACGTCGTGTGCCCATGTGGGGTATGAGCGACGAGGGACATCGTATGCCCGACGGGGAGTTACAGTGATGTAACGAGCGATGATTCCAGCAGAGTTCCTGAGTGAACTAGTGATGAGAAACAATGGAAGTCGGTACCGCATGTGCATATGCATAGAGTCGTTGTATCGGTCTCTTGCATTTGCATAAATCATTGTGGTTGTTTATGTGTAGAATTGTGGATGAAATTGATATATTGATATATGGATATGTGTTGGTGATGTTTGTATTGTGCATGGTTGGTACACCTTGGTGATGGAAATATGAATTATACCTCGTGTTGTATTGTGTTTGAATTATGGTGTGAGTTGTGGTGAGAACCGTATATATATATGTATTTTTGGTGTTATATATAATTGTATGCAATTATATGATGATTATTTTTCTCACCATTCTGCTGTTTTATAATGCTCTATGAGGCATTGCAGATTAGAGTTACTGGAGGTCTTTTTGTGAAGCTTAGGACTTCATTCTTTTGTCGGTCGGCTCTGATATGTGGCACCGGGTAGTTAGGGAAGCCGTTTGTGATTATTTGTATATGCATATATATATATATATATATATATATATATATATATATATATATATATATATATATATCTTTTGGCTTGTGCATGTATAACTTGATGTATGACAAATTTTTCATGTGATATATATATATGATATTCAGTTTTAGATTTTCCACTTTTATTCTAAAATCTGAAATGTGGGTGTAAGGAACTGAGTTCCCCTGTTGATTGCTACCCCGCTGTTGCATATCTTTATGAGCAGGTGTTGTATGATTTGTTTCAATATAATGTGATTTCCCCCGTCTATGCCATGATAATTTAAATATACTCTGATGAAATTTTAAATTTTCTTTTACTGCTTTAATTATTGGGGGTATAGATTGGGTGTGTTACATTAAGTGGTATCGAGCCAGTCCGTGTCAGTTTGTGTCAGTCCTGGTCTGTGTGGTGTGTGGAGTGAGTTGTTTGTTTAACCATAGTTTCTGTTATTGGAAATGAACAGAATATGGCTGGTAGGAATGATGCTGCTTTAGCTGCTGCTATGCAAGCTATGGCTCGTGCTGTGCAGGGTGCACCTAATGCTGCAGGTAATGATGAGTTCAGGAAGAACAAACCGCCTGTCTTCAAAGGGAGATATGATCCTGATGGCACACAGATTTGGCTGAAAGAGATTGAAAGGATTTTCTGAGTGATGGATTGTGCTGAGGATCAGAAGGTGAGACTGGGTACTCACATGTTATTGGAAGAAGCTGATGATTGGTGGGTTAGTACTCGTCGTGTGTTGGAAGCTGCAGAGGAGGAGATTACTTGGGCTGTGTTTAGTATGGAGTTTCTGAGGAGGTATTTTCCTGAAGATGTAAGAGGAAAGAAGGAAATTGAGTTCTTGGAACTGAAACAAGGTAATATGTCTGTTGTTGATTATACTGCTAAGTTTGTGGAACTTGTGCAGTTTTATCCTCATTATGCTGAAGCGACTGCGGAATTTTCTAAGTGTGTAAAGTTTTAGAACGGATTGCGTCCTGAGATAAAGCAGGCAATTGGTTATCAAAGGATTCGGAGGTTTTCTGATTTGGTGGATTGTTGTAGGATTTATGAGGAGGATAGTAAGGCTCGTTCTACTCATTACAAGAGTGTGAGTGAGAGGAAAGGGAAGCAACAGTTTCGTGGTGGTCCGTATGTGACACCAGCTGATAAGGGTAAACAAAGGGGAAATTTTGAGAAAAGGTCAAGTGGAGGAGGAATGTCTGGTCCTCTGAGGTGTTATAAATGTGGTGAGTTGGGGCATCGTCAGTTTGAGTGCAGGAAAGATTTGAGGAAGTGTACTAATTGTGGAGGTGTAGGGCATGTTGCAGCTGATTGTGCCAGGAAGAATATGGTGAAATGTTACAACTGTGGTGAACCTGGTCATATTAGTACGAAGTGTCCGAAACCGAAGCAAGCTCCAGCTAGTGGAAAGGTATTTGCTTTAGCGGGAACTCAGAATTCAAGTGCAGACCGTCTGATCAGAGGTACTTGTTTTATTAATAGTACTCCTTTAGTTGCTATTATTGATACGGGAGCGACTCATTCGTTTATTTCGTCTGAGTGCGCGAAGCGTTTGAATCTTGTGTTGTCTTTGATGGGTGGCGAGATGGTTATTGATACTCCAGCAATGGGGTCAGTAATTACTTCTTTAGTTTGTCTAAGTTGTCCTTTGACAATTTATGGTAAAGACTTTGAGATGGATTTGGTGTGTTTGCCGTTTGAGGGTTTAGATGTGGTTCTGGGAATGAATTGGTTGCAATTCAATCGGGTTCATATTGATTGTTATCATAAGCTGGTAAGGTTTCCTTCTCTGGAGGAAGACGAAGGCTCGAGTTTCTTATCTACCAAAGAGTTGAAGAGACTTTTGGCAGATGAAGCTCAGTTGTTTGGATTGTTTGCATCTGTGACTGTGGATAGTCAAGTTTCACTTGATGTGTTTCCTGTTGTGTGTGAATTTTTGGAAGTATTTCCTGAGGATATTTCAGACTTGCCGCCAGAGTGAGAGGTGGAGTTTTTTATAGATCTAGTTCCTGGTACTAGACCTGTTTCTATGGCACCTTATCGTATGTTGGCATCTGAGTTGGTTGAGTTAAAGAAGCAGTTGAATGAGTTGTTGGAGAAGAGGTATGTAAGGCCAAGTGTTTCTCCTTGGGGTGCTCCAGTTTTATTGGTGAAAAGAAAGATGGAAGTATGCGGTTGTGTATCGATTATCGCCAGTTGAATAAGGTGACGATTAAGAATAAATATCCTCTTCCAAGGATTGATGATCTGATGGATCAGTTGGTTGGTGCTTGTGTGTTCAGTAAGATTGATTTGAGATCGGGGTATCATCAGATTAGGGTGAAAGAGGAAGATATTCAGAAGACGGCTTTTAGGACACGTTACGGTCATTATGAATATTCTGTGATGCCGTTCGGGGTTTCTAATGCGCCAGGTGTGTTTATGGAATACATGAATCGTATTTTTCACGAGCATCTGGATCGATTTTTTGTTGTGTTTATTGATGACATTTTGATTTATTCTAAGTCTCGGGAGGAGCATGCGGAGCATTTGCGTATTGTTTTGCAGGTTTTGAAAGAAAGGAAGCTTTTTGCCAAATTGTCCAAGTGTGAATTCTGGTTGTCGGAAGTCAGTTTTCTTGGACACGTAATTTCAGGTAATGGTATTTCTGTGGATCCATCTAAAGTAGAAGCAGTTCTACAATGGAAGGCTCCTAGATCTGTTACTGAAATTCGAAGCTTTTTGGGTTTGGCTGGTTATTATCGAAGGTTTATTGAAGGTTTTTCTAAGCTAGCACTTCCTTTGACCCAGTTGACTTGTAAAGGGCAAGCGTTTATTTGGGATATTCGGTGTGAGGAAAGTTTTAATGAGCTGAAGAGAAGATTGACGACAGCTCCGATTTTGATTTTGCCGAATCCTAATGAACCATTTGTGGTTTATTGTGATGCTTCTTTGATTAGTCTAGGTGGTGTTCTGATGCAAGAAGGTAAGGTCGTGGCTTATGCTTCAAGTCAATTGAGAGTGCATGAGAAAAATTATCCTACTCATGATCTTGAATTAGCGGCTGTGGTTTTTGTGTTGAAGATCTGGAGGCATTATCTCTACGGTGCAAGGTTTGAAGTCTTTAGTGATCGTAAAAGTTTGAAATATTTGTTTGATTAGAAAGAGCTAAATATGAGGCAACGTAGATGGTTGGAATTTTTGAAGGACTACGACTTTGGCTTGAATTACCATCCTGGTAAAGCTAATGTGGTAGCCGATGCATTGAGTTGGAAATCGTTACATATGTCCGCTTTAATGGTTAAGGAATGGGAACTTTTGGAATCGTTTAGAGATTTGAATTTGGTTTGTGAAGTGATGTCGGATAGCGTGAGGCTTGGTATACTAACGATTACTAATGATTTTCTGATGACGGTTAGTGAGAAACAAAAACTGGATGTGAAATTTGTGGATTTGATGTTGGTGGGAGAAAAAGATGCGAATAGTGATTTTTAAGTGGATATTAATGGTGTTTTGAGATTCTGAGGTAGAATTTGTATTCTGAATGATGCGGAGTTGAAAAAGATGATTTTGGAGGAAGGACACCGGAGTAATTTAAGTATACATCCGGGAGCGAATAAGATGTATCAGGATTTGAAGAAGATTTTCTGGTGGTCTGGATTGAAAAGAGATGTGGCTCAGTTTGTTTATGCATGTTTGACTTGTCAGAAATCGAAGGTGGAACATCTGTGGCCTAGTGGTTTGTTGCAACCATTGGATATCCCTGAGTGGAAGTGGGATAGCATTTCAATGGATTTTGTAACAGGGTTGCCGAATACTCAGCGAGGGCATAATGCTATTTGGGTGGTTGTGGATAGACTGACTAAATCGGCTCATTTTATTCTGATTGATATCAGTTTTACTTTGGAGCGGTTAGCTGAGATTTACATCAGTGTGATTGTGAAATTGCATGGGATTCCATTGAGTATTTTTTTGGATCGAGATCCAAGGTTTACCTCGAGATTTTGGGAAAGTTTACAGAAGGCGTTGGGTTCTAAATTGAGGTTAAGTTCGGCTTATCATCCGCAGACGGATGGTTAGACGGAGAGAACGATTCAGTTGTTGGAAGATTTGTTGAGGGCTTGTGTTTTGGAACAAGGTGGTGCGTGGGATAGTTATCTTGCATTGATTGAGCTCACGTATAATAACAGTTTCCATTCTAGTATTGGAATGGCACCGTTTGAAGCATTGTATAGACGAAGATGTCGAACACCGTTGTGTTGGCACGAATCTGGTGAGAGCTCGGTGGTTGGACCAGAGTTGGTGCAACAGACGACGGAGAAAGTGAAGTTTATTCGTGAGAAAATGAAGGCTTCTCAGAGTAGGCAAAAGAGTTACCATGATCGGAGACGGAATGATCTCGAGTTTCAAGAGGACGATCATGTATTTTTGAGAGTTACGCCGGTAACGGGCGTGGGCCGGGCATTGAAATCGAAGAAACTTACTTCTCAGTTTATTGGTCCTTACTAGATATCCGCGAGAGTGGGTGTTGTGGCTTATAGGGTGGCGTTGCCGCCGAATCTGTCAAATTTGCATGATGTGTTCCATGTTTCACAGCTTCGGAGGTATGTTCCGGATCCGTCGCATGTGATTCTGATGGATGAGGTTGAGGTAAGGGAGAACCTTACGATCGAGGCATTACTAGTTAGGGTTTTGGATCGCGAGGTGAAACGGTTGAGAGGCAAGGATATTGCACTTGTGAAGGTGGCGTGGGGAGGCGCTGCTGAGGGCAATTTGACTTGGGAGTTGGAGAGTCGAATGCGGGAGTCGTATCCAAAGTTGTTCGTCTCAGGTATATTTTCGAGGACGAAAATTTCTAAGTGGGGGAGAGTTGTAACGCCCCAGTTTTGTGTGCTTTTATTTAATCGAGTCGTTTTGATTATTTTATTTTTGACTTTTATTTGAAAATATGTTATTTTTCAATGTTGTGATATTTTATCGGGTTTTGGGAACGTTTGCGAGATATTTGAGTGTGGGGGTATTTTGGCCATTTCATGATATTTTTCTTAAGTTAGAAAGAATAGAAAATAGAAAGAGAGAGAAATAGAGAGAAAGAAAAAGAGAAGAAGGAAAAAGGGAAGAAAAGAGGCGAAGAGAAGAAAAGTGAGAAAATCTTGGAAATACAAGAAATCAACTTCTAGAATCGATTTAATCGGGTAAGGGTGCGAAACTCAGTTATTGTATGCTTGTATATGATTATGTATGTGTGTTTGTGGTTGTTATTAGATTGAATTGGAAAAATTTAGTAAAACCTATATTATGTAAAATTGATTAGAAATCGATTAAATGTGTTGGAAATCATGTTTTTAGTGTTCATTATTGTTGGTACATGATAGATACATGTTGTTAGACATTGTATTGGCAATTTTCTGGTTTGTAGGTGAAAAATGGGATGATTTGGGGTGGAAATGCAGAACTTTGTTCTGCATAATTTTTTTCTGGTTTTTCCAGGTCATACGCGTATGGGGCATGTTCATACGCGTATGGACCTTGGAAATACGCGTAACATGGGTGAGTCTTGGGCCAATATGCGTACAGGCAGGAGAATGGTAAAATGGGACTTTTCAAAATATCATTTTCGTTTTTCTTTCATAACTTGGGTTCCGTTTATCCGATTTTTACATTCTTGGTATCGTTGGAAAGCTATTGAGCTGTACTTTCTTATTATGATGATTTGGAAATTGTTAGCCGATTTAATTATGTCGGAAATCGGGAATAGTGTCGTTTTGTCGATTTTTGTCGTTATAACTGTGTGTAACTAGTGTGTATCGTGCAAGGTGCTGTTGTATGATGTAAATACAAGTGTTTAGATGGTATTGAGATGATTTGTGGCCGTATGGAAATTAAATGCATTGTTTTGGGCTTAAGTGCAAAGTGTGATTTTGGTGAATGCAAATATGTGTGTATTTGAATGTCATGAGTCCTTGTATGCCAAGCATCATGATATGCATTATTGTGACGTCCTGAGTGACGGTTTGGATTCCAGAGGGAATCCGCTATAACGTCGTGTGCCCGTGTGGGGTGTGAACGATGATTATAGACGATCGTGTGCCCATGTGGGGTGTGAGCGATCGGGTCGTGTGCCCGTGTCGGGTGTGAGCGATCCATAAACGTCGTGTGCCCATGTGGGGTATGAGCGACGTGGGACATCGTATGCCCGACGGGGAGTTACAGTGATGTAACGAGCGATGATTCCAGTAGAGTTCCTGAGTGAACTAGTGATGAGAAATAATGGAAGTCGGTACTGCATGTGCATATGCATAGAGTCGTTGTGTCGGTCTCTTGCATTTGCATAAATCATTGTGGTTGTTTATGTGTGGAATTGTGGATGAAATTGATACATTGATATATGGATATGTGTTGGTGATGTTTGTATTGTGCATGGTTGGTACACCTTGGTGATGGAAATATGAATTATACCTCGTGTTGTATTGTGTTTGAATTATGGTGTGAGTTGTGGTGAGAACCGTATATATATGTATTTTTGGTGTTATATATAATTGTATGCAATTATATGATGATTGTTTTTTTCGCCCTTCTGCTGTTTTATAATGCTCTATGAGGCATTGCAGATTAGAGTTGCTGGAGGTCTTTTTGTGAAGCTTAGGACTTCATTCTTTTGTCGGTCGGCTCTGATATGTGGCACCGGGTAGTTAGGGAGGCCGTTTGTGATTATTTGTATATGTATATATATATATATATATATCTTTTGGCTTGTGCATGTATAACTTGATGTATGACAAACTTTTCATGTGATATATATATATATATATATATATATATATATATATATATATATATATATATATATATATATGATATTCAGTTTTAGATTTTCCGCTTTTATTCTAAAATCTGAAATGTGGGTGTAAGGAACTGAGTTCCCCTGTTGATTGCTACCCCACTATTGCATATCTTTATGAGCAGGTGTTGTATGATTTGTTTCAATATAATGTGATTTCCCCCGTCTATGCCATGATAATTTAAATATACTCTGATGAAATTTTGAATTTTCTTTTACTGCTTTAATTATTGGGGGTATAGATTGGGGGTGTTACAGAGGTGGCCTGTCACCAGCTCACTGTAGATCCAGCCGCTAGAGCTATAGTGCATCTTAGGTGTGGGCAGTCTCCCGAGAAAGGGGGGGCTGCTGAAAAAGCTGTAAAAGACCTCTTAGAGGAAAATTTTATTTCGGAGGCCAGGTACACAACCTGGCTGTCCAACGTTGTACTTCTCAAGAAAAATAATGGAAAATGGAGGATGTACGTTGACTATACCGATCTTAACCGGGCGTGCCTGAAAGATTCTTATCCATTGCCTAACATAGACCAGCTGGTCGACAATTCTGCAGGTTTCAAACTATTGTCCTTCATGGACGCCTACTCAGGGTACAATCAAATCCCCATGGCCAAAGCCGAAAAGTAACACACCGCCTTCATGACCGAGTCGGGCAATTACTACTACAACGTGATGCCCTTCGGCCTAAAGAACGTCGGCGCGACCTACCAATGACTGATGAACAAAGTCTTCTGGAGAGAGATCGACGACATGCTCGAGGTCTACATGGACGACATGATCGTTAAATCCACAGAAGAAGTCGACCACGCTACCCATCTCACAAAGGTCTTTGACACAGCGAAGAAATGCAGGATAAGGTTCAACCCCGACAAATGCACCTTCGGCGTCCGAGCGGGCAAGTTTCTCGGTTTCTACCTCACAGAGCGAGTAATCGAGGCAAACCCCGACAAGTGCAGGGAATTCTCCGAGATCCTGACCCCGAACTCGAAGAAGTCGATACAATTTTTGAACTGGATACTGACCTCGCTTTCCCATTTTGTGGCCAAGTCGGCACAGTACGCACTCCCGTTTTTCAAGCTTCTACTCCAGAAATACATGTTCGAATGGACCGAGGAATACGAGCAAGCGCTCCTCCACCTCAAACAAATCATTTCTCAACCCCCGGTTCTCTCGCGACCAGAGGGTGGGGAGACGTTATTCCTGTACCTCGCCATCACGAGTGAAGCAGTCAGCGCAGTCCTAATCTAGGAAAACCCCGACGGGCAGAAGCCGATTTACTTCTCTAGCAAAGCCCTCCATGGTCCAAAACTTAGGTACCAGCAAATCGAAAAGGTCGCTCTGGCTCTTGTCACCGCGGCTAGGAGACTGCGACATTACTTCTTGGCCCACACAATCGTGGAGAGGATAGAGCAACCCGTACGACAACTCCTCGGCCGGCCAGACATGGCGGGGTAGATGCTCAAATGATTGCTCGAACTCACTGAGTTCGACATCCAATATGAGGGGAGGAAGGCCCTGAAAGCCCAGGTGCTGGCCGACTTCGTGGCGGAAATGACCCTCCCAGAGCCTTTGACCAACGGATCCTAAAAGTGGACGATCTACGTCGATGGGGCATCCAGCTCAACAGGCAGCGGAGCAAGCATCATCCTCGAAAATAGGGAAGGTATCTTGATCGAAGTCTCCCTCAAGTTGTCTTTCCCGACATCGAATAATCAAGTCGAGTACGAGGCTTTCCTCGCCGGGTTACGCTTAGCTGAGGACCTCGGTGCCAAAGAGGTCAAAATATTCAACGACTCCCAACTCGTGGCCTCCCACGTACGGGAAGAATACCAAGCCAATAATGACAGACTCATCGAATACTTGGCTCTGTTGAAGGAAACGATGAAAAAGTTCTCCTCATAGGAAGAGAATCACATCTCGCGTGAACACAATAATCGAGAGGACGTTCAATCGAAGCTCGCAAGCACAAAGAATAAAGGCGGGAACAAGTCCGTCATTCAGGAGGTGCTCTCGCGTCCGAGCATCGAGAAAACCATCCCCGCGGCTGACGTGAATGCCATTGGAGACAGAAACAGCTAGATGACCCCGGTGTATGAGTACCTCAGCACGGGCAAACTACCCGACGACCCCAAAGACGCCGGAGTTGTTAGGCGACGTGCCTGCTCCTATACAATCGTCGAAGACAAATTATATCGTTGCGACTTATCGATCCTTCTTCTTAGATGTGTCGAGGAGTCCAGGGTTCTCAGCATACTCCAGGAGATCCATGAGGGGATCAATGCACAACACTGCGGCGGACGATCACTAGCCCGTAAAGCGCTGCGGGCAGGGTACTACTGGCCCACCATGCAGCAGGACGCCAAGGAACACGTCAAGAAGTGCGACAGGTTCCAGCGACACGGGGACATGCACCTGGCCCCACCCAGTGAGCTCAAAACACTCTCGTCCCCATGGCCGTTTGCATGGTGGGGGATGGATATCCTCGGGCCCTTCGTCGTAGGGTCGTTCCAGAACAAGTACCTGATCGTCGGAGTTGATTATTTCACGAAATGGATCGAGGCTGAAGCCCTGGCCAAAATCACGTCCCATAACATACTACGTTTCTACAAGAGGAACATAGTTTCCTGGTTTGGCGTGCCCCAGGCAATTATCACCGACAACGGGACTCAATTCACTGATAAGAACTTTCAGGACTTCGTCGCGAAGCTGGGCACGAAGCAACACTTCACCTCGGTCGAGCACCCACAAACTAACGGTCAGGCTGAACCCGCGAACAGGGTGATCCTGCGAGGTCTGAAACGGAGACTGGGCGACGCCAAGAAAAGATGGGGTCAAGGAGCTACACAGCGTCCTCTGGGCCTACAGAACAACCCCGGACTCCACTACCGGGAAGACCCTCTTTGGTTTGACCTATGGAACTGAGGCGGTGATCCCTGTGGAAATAAGGGAACCTTCGAGAAGAAAGGAGTCTCCCCTCGACGAGGAGGCGAATGATGAGGCCCTATGGGAGAAGCTCGACTTCATCGAAGAGATAAGGTCGGGCGCGTCCCTCCGCGAAACCTCACTCAAGCAGAAGATAACTCTACGCTATAACAACAAAGTTATTAAACGTGATTTTTAGATAGGCACCCTTGTCCTACGAAGGAACCAGAAAAATTCACGAGAAGGCAAGCTCGCCACGAACTGGGAGGGCCCTTACTGCGTCCGCGCGAAAACAGGGACAAGAGCCTACTACCTCGAAAATCTACACGGGGCGGAACTTGCTCGACCCTGGAATGCTGAAAAGCTTAAATAATATTACAGTTAAACACTGCCCGCGACCCATCCGCATCGCGACTACGGGGGCTCACTAAGGTACAAGTGCGACTCCCCTCGAGACAAAAAGACAGGGGCCCGCGTTGTGTGTGCGCGAGGACCCTTGATCCGACGGGGACACCTCAACCGAGCTCCACTATTGTTGTACCAGTTTGGCAGGGCACCCAGCTCGCGATGGGAAGTCCACGCCACGAAGCTAAGACCTCGATCGAGCTCTTAGCCTCGTTAAAGGTCGGAACACAGCTCCGACCACTCGACCAGTTCCCTGCACTGTCGAGGATCGACAAAGTCGAGCAAAACCCCCCAATTACTTAGGCAAAAACAACACAGATATATCATTAAAGATACAAACATCACACACACAAGATAACGAAAGACAGTACATTAGAATCGGGCTTGCCCATTGTTCAGAAAGTACATACAAAATATCACAAGCCCCCGACGCGCATGCCGGGAAAAAGTCATTACAAAAACTGGCGCGTAGGCCAAACAAAATAAGCAAAAGAAAAGCTAAACAACTGTGTTATCCTCAGACTGCTCGTCTCCCATAGTCTCGTCGTCATCATCCTCCTCGGATGCCGGTGGGATAATCTGACCTTTGACCACATCATGGTAAGGGCCAGTCCCTTCAGTGATGAGGTCGGGGTTCACGATCCGGAGCTGCTTCACACCGTTAGCAAAGCCCACCTCGACAGCCTAAAGGACATCCTATTCGGTCAGCCAGAGCTTCACGGTTAATTCGGCCCGAGAGGTCAATAGCTGGTCGTCCACAGTTTCCTCTTCAGCAGGTCAGACAACTTGCTCCAGCTCAGCGATCCTCGCCAGGAGATTCTTCCTCTCCTCAGCGGCGCTCTTCAGCTTCCCCTCCAACTGTCCCTGATGCTCGACCTGGGCTTCATTATGCTTTTTTCACTCCGAGAGGTCCTTGCCCAGCTTCTTCATCTCGGCCTCGACTGACGCAAAGCTATCCTGCAGTTTGGTCAGCTCCGCTGATGGACAGGTTTCAATGTTCAGGACCAGTGCCGTAGCAATAACCCGCATCATCATGGCCATGTCCTCCACCAAGAATTTTCTCCTTGAAACCCGGTCAGCGCCTAGGATGGCCTGGGCTTCAGGTGCACTAACGGCGGGGGAGTTGGCCCCTGAGAAGAAATTCGGCCTCAAGTGACAAGGCGGGAGCACGAACTTCTCGGTGGGAGGGCTCTCAGTAAGATCGACATGCACCTGCTCGCTTGTTCACTGTCTTTTTTAGGACCCCTGCGAATTAGGAGATTGACTATGCTTAGGGGAGCTGGAGGAGTCCCCGGCTACCGGGATGGGACCTGGGCGCTGCTGTCGGATCTGATCGACTCGTCCCTTTCTGCTCTTCTTCGAACCTCGAGTAGCTGCGAACTTTTTAATACGCTCCTCCGCGCTCGACATTTTACCTGCAAAGATAAAATAGAAACACGTCAATAAACCGAAGATAAAAATGTACAGGAAATCCCAGGCAAGGAGTTGTTCGCCACCTAACAGCTTGAGGGCGTCCTCGTCGAAAAATGTCTCGAGGAGGGCCCTCGTATTAATCAACCGGGCCTCCTCTAAGATCTGCCCGTTGTCATCGCGGATAAAATTCCCGTCCGGAGTCACGAGCTGCACAAGTTTAAAACCGCCGACGAACTTGACTATCTCCTCGTGGGCTAGACGATCATCTTTGGCCAGTGCGCCCAGGCTGAATATATAGTTGTCCGTGCCTTTCTTGAAGTGTTCCTCCGTCCAATGCAGGGGGAACTTCGCCTCGAGGACTTCCACCCGCTGCCCGTCTATTTCTTTGAACACCCAGTTGTACACTATCTCCGCGACCTTGAATGAGATAGGCTTCACGACATAATACCGAGACTTGAAGTGGCGGACAAAGTCCATATAAGTCCAGAATAGCCTGCTCACTTGCTTGAAGGATACCCGACCATGCCTTCTGTTGCGGTGAGAATAGGATAACAAGCTATTATATTAACTTGCATCACAATTCTTAAAATGTTCACCACCGTCTTTGATTTAGCCAAAGGAAAAGTTCAAAAGCGAAAAAACCTAGAGATCTAAGGTTCGGGGGTTGGTTACGCCTAGGGAAGGTATTAGCATCCTAAACGTCCGTAGTACTCTACGGGAACCTCTTGTTAGTATCTTATGTTATCTATTACTCGTTTGCTAAGGGTGTTATACTAAAGGCTGAAAACCCTAGGGGTTAGTATCTAAGTATACTCGACAAGGTATCACACCTTGTGCCTACGTATCTTTGGGAGTAGAATCAGAGTAATGCGTAGTTCTGAAAAGAGGAACTTCTTGACGTGGTCAAGGTTCTAAAGGGAGGTAAAGTCTTGGGCAAGATCTTACATAGAGTACGACGACTCTAAAGTTGTAGGTTGGTTATAGAGGGGTAGGATTGTAAATGTTTGCGGCGGAGCATTAACTTGGAGTGCGGTGACTCCGATCCTAAGGCTAAGATTCTAAGTGTCTACGGCGAGACGTGGAGTACGGCGACTCCGAATCCTAAGGCCAAGGGTTCTAAAGTTAGTCCTATGACGTTTGAGTCAATATTTTAAAAGTTACTAATTTTTTTAAAAAAGGTTTTTATTATTTTTGAAAGGATCTTACAAAGTTTTTTATTTTAAAAAGGTTATATTTTAAATAAAAGATTTCTACATCTTTAATTATGTGAAAAAAAAACAAATTAATTGATTAAAAAAAGAAGAAAAATGAAAGGTTAAATTAAAGATAAACGGGGGGATCTCGTAATACGCAGGGAGGAGGGTCCATCACGGACTCTCAACTCTCAACCGTTGATGCGTATGAATTTGTGATCAAAAAGATAAAAAAGAAGGTGCATGTGAATGACGTGTGTGTGGTGTGTGTACGATTAAAACGGAAGACAAAAGAAAAAAACCAACGGAATCTCACTCCCTCAGATTCTCACTCTCGTCTCTTTCCTCTCTCAATGTTCTCTCAAGAAAACTTAGGGTTCATGGAAACCCTAGATGGCCGCCGTCTTCTCTCGTTCTCACCATCTCTCGATCAACAAACATAAACCCCACCCCACGCAGCCCGTACCCCAATTTCATTATGATTGAGAGTATTACATATTACAAATTGATGATTCAAGCAAAAAAAAAGGAAAGGTGGTCGGCGATGACGATGAACGGATCCTCCTTCAGTGATGGATCTTTCTCTCTTTACCTCTTTATCTGATTTGTTTGCTTTTGTTTGTTGTGATTGCTTCATTGTTCTGTTGTGTTCTTTGTGAGATGATGATGATTGAAAGCATTTTTGAGTCTCTGTATTTTGTGTGAGTTTGGTGGCGAAACTTGGTGATTTTCGTGTGATCGTGGATTAGGGTTTGATGTTGGTATACGATGGTTGTTTCTTTTCTTTCTGATTTTTCGTCCCCTTTTGTTCTGTGTAGGAGTCCCTCTTTTATAGTCGAATTCCTGAGATTTCACTTGATTTCGTAATAAATTTCCTTTTAATTGGTGTGAGCCCGTCTGAACTAATTTGGAATGAATTTGAAATTCTAATGAATGCATTGGCAGCCTGTTGATATTTCCATTTTCGTCTCAAATTATTTTGGACAGAAAAAACCGATTTGCCCTGTGACTATTGATTTTTTCATAAACTGTTTTGGAAACAAATGCTTTGAGTTAATCCGGGAGGGAATCTACAATCAGACAGTGTTTTTTTTCTTGTTAATATAACATTGAATTGCTTTCATGTGCTTTTCAATTGTAAACAAAGTGGTTTTGTTTTGCAGGACTTCTGACTTTTGGTTACTAAATCTTAAATGATGACATGGCTGAATTTGGATGAAGATAGTGATGAATGAGCAGGGCTGTCATGGTTACAGTGAAGACAAAAAAGTTAAATGTGGCTTGGACATGAAGACGGGGCGTGGAGCGATGATGCTAGACGATGTTGTGAGATAATTCCTTCAAAAACGAATGGTTGGCGACGTTTTTTTTTTGTTTATCATATAGCACTATGTAAACAAAATTTTAGAAAATGCAGTTCCATGCCTTTTTATGTTTTAATGATCCTTGGCTCTCCTTTTTTGACAGGTGATTTTGGTGCTATTGTGAGATTAACTGAGGTTCCTTGACACTTACCATATGCGGAACCTTTTGTGCGAACGATACAAATTCACCAAATTCGGAGTGTAGTCTTAATGGTACGTGGCGACAAGCAAACAGAGGCATTACCAAAATGGATTCGACTTGTATCTTACCGACAACTTAGAGTGTACTTATAGGTTTTCTTTGATGTAATCACCTTATGAAGCCATTCTTCTTTCTGAAATTATGTTCTGAACAATCGTGAATATTATATACCTTAAACCAATGTGAACTTTATTGGGAATGATTTGAGCTCTGTGTTCTCAAAATCTTCAAACTAGAAATTTCATGATGTTTGCAAACCTGAATCTTGAATGGGTCATGGTCATGGCGTGGCAACTTGAATCTTATAATCACACCAAAAGTTTTGAGCAAAATAAATTCTTTGAAAGGGTTCTCCAGTAGCTTGCACGGATCTTAGTATTGAAACCAATTTAGATTTGTTTTGTAACTGTAAACATATTATGCCTTTGCCGGTACTTTGTAATGTGACCTTATGTGAATGATTAGACTCTAAAACATGAACTTGCTGGATGAAAACCCTGGATGAATTTGAGTGGTACAGATTCTCAACAACATACGTGAAGTCTTGTAACTCAAAAGTTCAATCTTGAAAACATGCTTTGGACTACCAAACAAAAATTGTATTTAGAACTTGATTTAAACTTGATATAAAGAATCCATCCAAATCTTGTATTTGTAGGAGTTTCTTGGCAATTTCCAACCTATAGGAACTTGAAGTTAAAGGCCCAACTTGAGATCTTGGAATTAAATTCTTAGTGAAATTCGACATGTACCACTCGTAGTATAATGAATTTCCATATATCACGTAAGTCTCGTAGGATTTGAATTTGATTTCTTATACGTGCTTTGAGGCTCTTCAAATCTTCTTAATTAAACTGGGTTATCTTGAAACACCTGGAAATCACCAATGGCCCAGATATGTCCTGAGGTTTGGAATACAACCAAGAAAGATTGAAGGCACATCTTCACGGTAATTCAACACAAACTTGTAAAGACCAGCATCTTCACAAGCACACACGCATAACATTCAAGACCTTGACCTTCTGCAGCAGCACATGTGCTTCCAAATGAAACAGACAGACAAAAATCTGGATAAAGCGGTTAGTTATGCACGAATGATTGACCTAAAATGTTATGTGTACGGTCAACGAATCTAAGGGTAAAATTTGGGGTACAATAGTTGCCCCTATTTAAATATCGTCACCGGATGACGTGAATGATGAAAATCTTCATTAGGTCATGGTGAGAGATATTTAAATACAGATAACCGAAATTTTTGCCCTTAGATGCAATGACATGCAATGTTATGGACAAACTATCCTAATGCTGACATGCTATGAACTTTAGCATGATGAAAGTGATGGAATGATAAATGCAAAAATGCAGGCAAAAATAAAACAAACAGGAAAAGAGCCAACACAACGAGTAACAACTCACTGGGGATGACCAGACGCACTGGGGAAAAGAAAACAACACTGGGGACTCCGAAGGCGACGACCTAGCAGGTTCAAGCGTGACCAGTTGATATATAAGCAAGCAAGAAGACAAAACAGGATCCGCACGGCGGTAGGATCATGCAAACAAAAATGATGGAGTTTTCAATAAGAAATAACATCCAACGCCTGGAAATTCCTTTAAATGAAGAGATCAAACGGACTCTTCAGGAACCGTCAGGGAAAAGTACAGGGTTATTAAAAACTCTCATGTATGCCAAGTAAATGGACTTCGTGAGGAAAACGCCCTGATAAACTTCTCAAACGAGACTGCAGCTTATCAATTGTACGGGACTCACACACTATCAATAAAGGGATAAGTTTCTCCGAAGAGACTGCAACTTATCTGAAAAAGCAGTAAATGATAAACTTCTCCGAAGAGACTGCAGTTTATCTGAAAAAAGTAGTAAATGATAAACTTCTCCGAAGAGACTGCAGTTTATCTAAAAAAAGCAGTAAATGATAAACTTCTCCGAAGAGACTGCAGTTTATCTGAAAAAGCAGTAAAATGATAAACTTCTCCGAAGAGACTGCAGTTTATCGAAAAAGAAACTGAAAACGATAAGTTTCTCCGAAGAGACTGCAACTTATCGGAAAAAGCAGTAAAATGATAAACTTCTCCGAAGAGACTGCAGTTTATCAAAAAAGGAACTAAAAATGATAAGTTTCTCCGAAGAGACTGTAACTTATCTGAAAAAAGGAAAAAATGATAAACTTCTCCGAAGAGACTGCAGTTTATCGCAAAAGAAACTAAAAACGATAAGTTTCTCCGAAGAGACTGCAACTTATCTGAAAAAGGGAAAAATTATAAACTTCTCCGAAGAGACTGCAGTTTATTGAAAAAGAAACTAAAAACGATAAGTTTCTCCAAAGAGACTGCAACTTATCAAAAAGGGAAAAAAAGATTCTTCTTGCCAGACACAGTGCAACATAAATGCACGCTCAACCTAGGTTCGACGACCTAAAGTAAAGGTGGTATCCCCAGGGACCAAAAATTAATCTAGGATCAAACTAGAATGAAACTGTCAAACAAGACCCGCCATTGAGAAATGAACTCGAATGGCGATTTATCTTATCCAAGCACGAAAAAAGATAACTGAAATAACCATCATCCACGAGGGTTGAACTCTGTGGGGAAACTTGGAAATGATTAGCACTTTCTGCCTAAGGTTGACGACCTACTTGGAGAGATCAGACAAACCCAAAAACTCGGCGCAAACGCAATCAAGGATAAAGCAACAAAAGACAAACAGACAGCAAACACGCACGGATGCAATGCATATGATGTCATGCGATGCTTATGCTCATGCTGACAAAACAGAAAAAGAAAACAGGAGGAAAAAACAAAACGATGAGGAAGCCCGTCTATCCTTTGCATGAGAGATACATCTGTCAATCTTGTACAGAAATCCAAAGGTGGAACCCAATAGTTGAACTTCAAAGTCCAAACTTCTCTGGGGAAATAGCAATCCACTTGGGGATATAATTGTAAGACCCTAATTTTTGACCCCTAAGATTCCAAATATCATTCACATCTCATTTTGCATCTTTACCACAAACCAGATCATGCATTGTTTCCCTCGTCCCCCTCATCTTTAGGTTTATGCCTTGCAGGGTTCACTGAGCATCTGTGTGTTTCTTTATTGCTTTTATTTGTTTATATTTTACTAAATTTAATTAAAATCCAAAAATATTTTGTTTTCTTTCACTAACATTTTCAGGGGAAGAACAAGTCAAAAATGCCAAAATAACAGTCCCACAGCTCGATTGAATTTCACTTGACAAAGTCAAAGTTGATATGCAAACAATTCAAAATTCATCTGATCAAGAGTTTCCAAAATTTAATTGATTATTATTCAAGGAATTCCAAGGTTCATGTGTTTATTTCCATGCCTTCTTTGACGAGCAAAAGAATCGAGCCGAACCACAGCAGTGCATTCAAAAAGGGAATTTTTTTCAAAATTTGCACTAAGTAACCGGTTAGCAGATATGCTTTAACCGGTTACCATCGTGAAATTTTGAAAAAATGGCAGCAAATTCAAATTTCAGCATTTGGCACCAATTTTGATGACATTTTGGAATATTCCATACCATCTCATTTTAATTCCCTACATCACTTTGATCATTTCCTACCATACACCTCCACTAATCACCACTCTTTTGATAATTCCCTCCAAATTTGAATTCCAATCCTAATTTTCAGATTCCAAGCCTAATTCCAAACCACCAAATTCCCAAACCTAAACTCTTTAAATAGAGGCTTCATTTCACAAGCTTTTGAGAGCCAAATTCACCTTCCTAAAATTTCATTCAAGCTTTTGATAGCCAAAAAACCTCTTGCAAATTCTCTCCCCAACCACAAAATTCACCAAAGCTCACATTTCTTTCTTTGAAAGTAAACAAGAATTCACATTGAGTCTTGTTCAACTTTGAGCTAAACCTTCATCTATTCTTGTTTTTGTTCATCAATTACAGTAGATCAAGGCTTTGGAGTGTAGATCTTGAAGCAATTTGAAGGAATTTTGTGATTTGAAGTGGTAATTCATCTTTCACCATTGTTGAAGCTTCATCTTCATCTTCCATAATGTAGATCTTTGGAGATCCTTGTTACTTAATCCTTTGGATCATGTAGTTGTGTTTAATTTCTGGTTTTGGCCGTTATTTTACTTTAAATTTCGTGCAATTTCAGTTCCATGATCATAAGGTGTTTGTAAAAAGTTTTGGAAATGGATCATGCTGAATTTTGCAGATTTTTCTGCATTCTGGTGCTGTGTAACCGGTTAGCAGTTATGCTATAACCGGTTACACTGTGTAAATTTTGAAAAACCACACTTATTTTAAACTAAGTAACCGGTTAGCAGTTATGCTGTAATCAGTTACTTCGAAACAGAATGCATATTTTGACTTGTTTTTGGGGCTGTTTTGGTTCCTTTTCCATTGTCTTCCCTCTCCTTTTTTTCTTAGCCTTAGATCACATAATTATGTGGTTTAATTTGGCCTTCTCTTCATCTATTCCTCTTTTCTTTTGATCGATGAAAGTCTAAAAGATCTTGAAATTCCTTTGTTGAATTTTGATCAAGACTAGATCGTTACCATTTTTCTTTTCGTGCGGTATTGCTTTCGGATGACGATTTACATATCGTTCATATAGCATACATTGACACATAGATCTATTGATCGGCCTCATTGTAGGGTAATTACTCCATAAATTACTCGGCGATTGCTTAACATGGCGCAATATTTGTCCCGCATCGGAAAACTATCAAGAATAGTTGATTATTTGTCTTTTGGTTCAAAACTTATGAAACTTATTGTTATGAGGCTTTGGTCTTATCAATCCTCTAATGAGTTCTCATTAACCTTGACCTAATTGCAATCATTCAATTATTATTGATCACTTACTCTAACAACTAACAACTAATCACTAACTTCTAACTTTGTTTACAATTCCTTCTCGCTCCTTATCTCTCTTTTACTTTTATGCTTCATTCTTATCATTTCATATCATGTTTATGCTTCCGCAATTTTTACTTTGTCCATTGGACATATGTTTATGCTTCTGCAATTTTTCCTTTGTCCGTTGGACACATGTTTATGCTTATGCCTTTTTCTCTTTGTCCACTTGGACCAAAAACATTAATAAAGGCCAAATCCTCTAAAAACTTGTGCTTCTAATCTTGGACTATGGTTACTATCCTTTGCAATGTACATGGAGTTTTGCACCTAGACCTTGGACTTCAATGTTATTCTTGGATCCTTGGATTTAGAACTAGGGCTTTTTCCCTTTGCTTTGGAATTATGGTTCGAAGACTTTGGACTTCAATGTTATTCTTGGATCCTTGGACTTAGACTTAGGACCTTTTCCCTTTGCTTTGGAATTATGGTTCGAAGACTCCGAAGACTTGTGCTTTTACATGGTTTATGGTGAAGATAGCTACATTGTGTGGTTAGATCTTTCTTATCCTTAGCTTTTACTTTATGCTTTAGGATAGTCACTTCTTCTCCACCCATTCTTCAATTTTCAATACTCTCTCTCTTTTTCAAAACCTTCTTGCTTTCAAACTATCATCTCTTTCATAATCAAACCTTAACTTTGTCAAGTGATTTTAACTCTCTTCTTTTCATTTCTTAACAAAATGCTAAACTACATAAGCATATTGACACCTTTTTCAAAACACTTAAAAAACACCAAACCCATTCAAACTCTTTTTGTGCCCTCGCGCACTTTTCTCTTTCAAAACTTTTTCATAAGTTTAGACATGATTCATTTCTTTAAGCAGAATTATTCGCTTAGAAATGACGACTTGTCTTTACATTTAAAATAAACTAAAACAAACAAATTTCATTCTTTGTACCACGAACTACGGGGTTTTGATCCTACATTGCACATCGTGGGTACGTAGGCATGAGACGACAAGTCTCTCCAAACACAAAAATCTTAAAAACAATTTCTCTTCTCATCTTCTCAATCACTTTTCAAGCAAACGTTTTCAGACCAAAAGCGGTAGATATTTCAAAGGGCTCCTATAGAGTACTATAGACGCTTTGGGTGCTAACACCTTCCCATTGCGTAACCAACCCCCTTACCCGGTTTCTCTTCACTTGTTCTTGTTTAGAGCTTGTGTAGGTTTTGTTCGCTTTTTTTCCTTTCCATTTTTTTGGATAAAATAAAAGTGTGGTGGCGACTCTTGCTTTTCGAGTTAAGTTAATCAATAGCTTACACTCACGATTTTGCTGCTACAGAAAAATGGCGACTCTGCTGGGGACAGATTGACCTCTTGCTAGTCCATCCCTTAAGGGGTTTAGCCTACTTTGATTTATTTACTGCTTTTTGTCTGACTTGCTTGTTATCTGTCTGTTCTGGTTGGGATGTTCTGAGAGATAAGCCCAATACATAGGCTTGAGTATACACTTAGGACTAGAGTGAAAAGTAGTGGGACCTACGCACTGTCTTGGTACGTTTGGTGTTCACGAAATTCATATCCAGACGAGGCTATCTTGGGAGATATTCTGACGTGCGTGTCTTGCACATTTCAGGGTGTTGATCTAGAGAGCTGTCAACTCTGGCGACCGCCTCCCGAGAATTCAGCAACGCCTCTCCTCTCAAGATGCAATAATGGCAGACCAGAAATGGCAAACCTGTTATGCTTCTTGATCCGAGGACCCAAAGCTGAGAACTTTAGAATCCTTTAACCTATCTTGGCCTTATTAGGACATGGTGCGGTGGCTATTCAGGTACAAACTTGAATCATTTGTTACACGATACCACACTCAGACGAGACTCTCTTGAGAATATTATTGACTACCAAGCAGTTGGGAAATTGATAATATCCGAAAGATGGGTTGTAGACTCTGGGAACTTCTTTAGAACCTTGTTCGGCAGGTGTTATACCCTTAGTACATACCTTTGTGGGCTGGTTCTTAACCTTGACTTCATGCTTGTGACTCGAACCTTTGAACCCGTGTGCTTTGAGTGATCTTGTTTATGGGTGTTGCATCCATGCACTCTTGCATCCATGAGCATACATATGCATTCTTCCGAGTTGTCTCAGAAACTCATGTCAAATGTCTCCTTCTCCAGTTATCTGTTCACCGTCAAGCTATTTCCTCAACACAACTACGGAACTAGAGCTGCTGTCAGATTGAGAATGGAAAACCAAGAACAACACAATGCCGAAGTCAGAATGGAAATTGATGAGTTGAAGGCCGGCATGACCAGACTCATAGAAATGCTGCAAGTTTTGATTGCTAGAGGTGAACCACCTCAAAGTACTATGATTGTTGAAACTTCAGCTGCTGCTGTTGACCCTCCACTGACTCAGCAACTAGCTTCTACTTGGCCAGAATTTAGGTTACCTCTAAATTACTCACCACCCTTTGCAACTACTCCTGTGTTTGTCTCGCCGGTATCTTCGGCTCCATTGTTCACTGAACCTCAGCCTGTTGTGCATTCTGTTGCTCAAGCTATTCCTGAGAATCCTTTCGTGTACCGTGCTGCTGGTCCACAATCTGAAAGTCAGGGAGAACCTGGATACATTGAAGAAGTCAGAGAGCAATGGAAAACTCTAGACAAAAGGATAAGAGCCGTAGAAGGAAGTGATGTCTTTAGTGCTGCTGCAATGGACATGTGTTTGGTTTCTGACTTAGTTATTCCTCCAAAATTCAAGACTCCTGATTTTGAGAAATTCAAGGGGCACACCTGTCCCAGAACTCACTTGGTGATGTACTACCGCAAGATGGCTGCTCATGCCAAAAATGACAAACTGCTCATTCACTGTTTCCAAGACAGCCTAAGTGGGGCTTCAATGAAATGGTATATGGGACTTGAGAAGAATCGTATCCAAAGCTGGATGGACTTGTCTGATGCTTTCTTAAAGCAATATAAGTACAATCTGGACATGGAACCTGATCGTCGTCAATTGCAGAATATGTCTCAGAAAGAAAAAGAATCCTTTAAAGAGTACGCTCAACACTGGAGAGAGCTAGCTGCTCAGGTGGAGCCACCATGGGCTGAAAAAGAATTGACTGGATTGTTCATGGACACTCTTCAGCCACTCTTTTAGGAAAAGATGATAGGCAGTGTATCATCTGGTTTTGCTAACCTAGTCACTATTGGAGAAAGACTAGAAGAAGGTATCAAGAAAGGAAGGATTACCAATGCTGAAGCCTTTAGTGGTGCTAAAAAGTATGCTGGGAATTTTCAAAAGAAAAAGGATGGTGATACCCATGATGTTTCAGTTGAAGGTAAACTTTGCCACAGACAACAACAATATGTAGCTGCAGTTGCTCCTGTTGTCAATGCTCAACTAGTTCAAGCTCCTCGTCAGCCTGTTAGACAAAATCAGAATCGTAATAGGGTTAACTTTGATCCTATCCCAATGTCCTACGCTGAGTTGTATCCGTGTCTTATTCAGAAAGGTTTTATTACAACGAGGGATCTACCTCCTCCTCCAAATCCTCTTCCAGCCGGCTATAGGGCTGATCTTCACTGTGAGTTCCATCGAGGTGGGGCAGGCCATAATTTGGAAGGTTGCTATGCATTGAAAGCCATAGTACAAGAATTGGTGAACTCAAAGATTTTGACTTTTCTTGATGAGAATCCCAATGTTGTCAACAATCCTTTGCCAGAGCATGCCAAGTGACGTTTAAGTCAGCTCAGACGAATCATCTCCTAAAGCCAGTGTTTCAGACATGACAGCTCATCCTTGCTGCTGATTAGTCACTAGGCCTTGTTTCTTTCTGTTTGCATTTTTCTTTGATTGTATTGTTTGTTTACTTTTGAACTTTATTTGTACTTTCATGGTAATTTCAATGAAATGAGCATTGCAATTTTTTATTCAAATTCATATCCACTGTGTGCATCTTTATGTTTTCTTTTTCACAAAAAATATATCTCCTGTTCTTTTTCTTTATATAGCTTTTATTTATGCAAAGATTGGAGGGAGGATGATGAAAGCGAAATACCTAAAATTGCTGGATTGTATGCTTTCAATTGAGACTTGGTTGAGGATGTACAGGCATTGTTTCAACTCCCAAACACCGGAGAAATAAGGAAGTTAATCCCTTGTCAACCCCTTCGAGCCTAGATGTTGGAGTTTCTTTCTATACAAAAAAACCCGTAATCTTAACCTGGGGATGGGTAGTTCTCAGTTAATTTGGTTGTGCATTCAAATTCAAGTGAATCAATCAAGACACCTTTCAATAAAGGTTGCAATTACAAGCTTTCCTTCGCACACATCAAAGAAGTGTCGAAGATGTCTTTCAAATCGAAAGCCAATGATGGTTCACCGAAATCATTAAGTCAGGCAGTCACTATCTTTCAAAATAAAAATCAAAAGAAAAGCCCGCTAAGTCAAAACCTATGAAGGAGACTTAGGCAAAAATTGGGGCATCCCGCTGACTATAAGCTCAAATGACACAGTTCAGGAAAAAGTTAGGGATAACAAAAGAAAAAATCAAGAGGTTACCAAAATCCTCAAAGACAAAACAATTTGACTGAGGTCCTCATCAAAAACAACAAAATGTTGTAAGAAAGAGTGACTGACATCTCAAAAATCTCTTGAGCCATCATCATAACAGTGTTGCAATTCCAAAATCGCTTAGAACCTGAATGCATAGTGTGAATTAACTGAGCATAGGACTGAAGGTCATCACGAAGAATGGGTTGGGTACAAATAAACTTTGAGCCTATATCCTTTGTTTCAAAAAACCGTGAACCAAACCACGTTACAACCTTCAAAAGACCTAATTGAAGCCAGGTTTCTTTTGAAAGCATACTACAACAAGGTTGCGTAAACTGACTCCTATGTTTGTTGCCAATCATTTGCTTTGATGTCTTACCTTTGCTTTCTCTTTCACTTTGCACGTCTAAACCGCCGTGTTTTGACAAGTGATTCATTTTGCTTTACATCAATAATATCATTCCAAAAATGATTTTTGATTTCAAAATTACATGAGCTTTGCAATAAAATTACCATGTTTGTTTGAATAATCTTATTTGCAGGCAAAATTTCCTCAGCAAAAAATTTCAAACAGTTAAGAAACTCGGTCAGTGATCCTATCAGGGGCATATTACTTCCAGATCCTATTGTGAATCAGTTCAAGATTTGTTGCTCAGTGCAAGTTACTCTCAGAATTGATTATCCAGAAGATCTCCTTCAAGACCCATACTGAGTTTAGCCTTCTCAACTTTCATTTCAAGAATTAAAGCCATGATCAATTCATCCCCAGCAATAGCAACTGAAGCCATGATCAGTTTATTCTCAACAATCATTTCAAGAATTGAAGCCATGATCAGTTCATCCCCACCAATAGCAGCTGAAGCCATGATTAGTTTATCCTCAGCAGTCATTTCAAGAATTGAAGCCATGATCAGTTCATTTTTTCCCCTGCAGCAGTTAAACTGAAGCCATGATCAGTTTATCCTCATCAATCAATCAATCTGGGGCAGTCTTCTTCAAGAATCCTCAAGATGTCTTTCCTCAAAAGACCATCACCCTGATACAATTCATACGTGTGACAGAGATGTGTTTAACATCTTATCTCCAAGCAGAGTGGGCAGTGTTCCTTGTGTTGGGGAATCAGAGTTCCATTTTCGCCTCACAAAAGAGTTTATCTTAGTTGTCCCTATCATCTGCATTGCATACATAAATCATTCATCTATCATACATAGAAATATTTTCATAGCTCGAAGTGTGCTTCGCGCTCATATGCATTTCCCGAGGTCTTGTTGCTGTAAACATCTTACCTTGCGGTCAGAGTCCAACTTACTTGGCGCCTACCAAAACTTTTGCCTGCCTTTTCATTTAGTGCCATTCTTGAATGTTGTCGTTTACCTGTCTTCTTTCATTCCAGTGCTATTCCTGGATGTCTTTTTCGTCTTCTTTCTTTCCAGTGCCACTTCTGGATATTGTCGTTTCCCTGTGCATCTAATGCTGTTGTTAGATGTTTATCTTCTCTTATTCCAGTGTTATTCCTGGATCTTTGCTTTTCTTTCATTCCAGTGTCATTCCTGGATGTCTGTCTTCTTTTGATCTCCAGTACCATTCCTGGATATCTTGTTCCTCTTTTTTCTCCCAGTGCTATTCCTGGAAGTTTTGCCTCTGTTCTGCAATCCCCATCAGATTTACTTGGATATCTTTCAGTGCCATTCCTGAAAGTTTTATCTGTTCATTCAGTGCCATTCCTGAATGAGTTTTCTCCTTTGCATTTAGTGCCATTCCTGGATGTCTTTCTCACTATTATTCAGTGCCATTCCTGAATATAGTGATTCACCTTTACCTTTCAGTGCCATTCCTGAAAGCTCTTTCGCACTATCATTCAATGCCATTCTTGAATGTAGTGATTTACCTTTACCTTTCAGTGCCATTCCTGAAAGTTTTATTTGTTCATTCAGTGCCATTCTTGGATGATTTTTCTCCTTTACCTTTCAGTGCCATTCCTGAAAGTCCCTGCTCACTTTATTCAATGCCGGTCTTGGATATTGTGAACTCTTTTTTATCCAATGCCATTCTTGGATACTCCTGATATATTGTCCAGATCTTTTCTCACCTAATCCAATGCCATTCTTGGATGTTGAGATTTCTTTTGTCCAATGCCATTCTTAGACAGCTTTTCCCCAGCCAAGTCCAATGCTATTCTTGGATATCTCTGATATTTACCCTTATCATCCAATGCCATTCTTGGATGCCCCCAATGAAGTTTTTCAAATGAAATTTTGTTTATATCCAATGCTATTCTTGGATGTTTCTGATGCTTGTTATTGCCCCCATTCAATGCCATTCTTGAATGTTGTAGTTCCTTTCATCCAATGCCATTCTTGGATATCTTATCCCCAATAGAGTGTTTTTCACCTCCATCCAATGCTACTCTTGGATGACGTTGTTGCTTTTACCAGAAACTTTCTTGTTGTTGTCCAATGCCATTCTTGGACATCTATTGGCATACTTTTGTCTCGTTCGTAGTTTTTATCCAATGCTATTCTTGGATGTCACTACTCGTCTTCTCAGGGTCTTGTCCCTCTCTTTCCAACTATTGATGGATACTTCTTGTCACCTTGACAGATCTCCAGAAATAGCTTGTGTTCCCCGACGTGTCTTTTTGCGCCATCTCTCTCAATTTGCAGAAAATCCTTTGTTTCAAGTTTCCCCGCAGTCTGTTTTCATCCTTTGCATTCATATCATCTTGTGGCATCTTGGGGCTAAAAAATATAGCTTTTTGTATTTAAGTATCTTCATATCTCCCGATAGAAGAGACTTAAATAGGGGCAGCTGTAAGACCCTAATTTTTGACCCCTAAGATTCCACATATCATTCACATCTCATTTTGCATCTTTACCACAAACAAGATCATGCATTGTTTCCCCCGTCCCCCTCATCTTTAGGTTTATGCCTTGCAGGGTTCACTGAGCATCTGTGTGTTTCTTTATTGCTTTTATTTGTTTATATTTTACTAACTTTAATCAAAATCCAAAAATATTTTGTTTTCTTTCACTAACATTTTCAGGGGAAGAACAGGTCAAAAATGCCAAAATAACAGTCCCACAGCTCAATTGAATTTCACTTGACAAAGTCAAAGTTGATCTACAAACAATTCAAAATTCATCTGATCAAGAGTTTCCAAGATTTAATTGATTATTATTCAAGGAATTCTAAGGTTCATGTGTTTATTTCCATGCCTTCTTTGACGAGCAAAAGAATGGAGCCGAACCACAGCAGTGCATTCAAAAAGGGAATTTTTTTCAAAATTTGTACTAAGTAACCAGTTAGCAGATATGCTGTAACCGGTTACCATCGTATAATTTTGAAAAAATGGCAGCAAATTCAAATTTCATCATTTGGCACCAATTTTGATCACATTTTGAAATATTCCATACCATCTCATTTTAATTCCCTACATCACTTTGATCATTTCCTACCATACACCTCCACTAATCACCACTCTTTTGATAATTCCCTCCAAATTTGAATTCCAATCCTAATTTTCAGATTCCAAGCCTAATTCCAAACCACCGAATTCCCAAACCTAAACTCTTTAAATAGAGGCTTCATTTCACTCATTTCACAAGCTTTTGAGAGCCAAATTCACCTTCCTAAAATTTCATTCAAGCTTTTGATAGCCAAAAAACCTCTTGCAAATTCTCTCCCCAACCACAAAATTCACCAAAGCTCACATTTCTTTCTTTGAAAGTTAACAAGAATTCACATTGAATCTTGTTCAACTTTGAGCTAAACCTTCATCCATTCTTGTTTTTGTTCATCAATTACAGTAGATCAAGGCTTTGGAGTGTAGATCTTGAAGCAATTTGAAGGAATTTTCAGATTTGAAGTGGTAATTCATCTTTCACCATTGTTGAAGCTTCATCTTCATCTTCCATAATATAGATCTTTGGAGATCCTTGTTACTTGATCCTTTGGATCTTGTAATTGTGTTTAATTGCTGGTTTTGGCTGTTATTTTACTTTAAATTTCGTGCAATTTCAGTTCCATGATCATAAGGTGTTTGTAAAAAGTTTTGGAAATGGATCATGCTGAATTTTGCACATTTTTCTGCATTCTGGTGCTGAGTAACCGGTTAGCAGTTATACTGTAACCGGTTACACTGTGTAAATTTTGAAAAACCGCACTTATTTTGAACTAATTAATCGGTTAGCAGTTATGCTGTAACCGGTTACTTCGAAACAGAATGCATATTTTGGCTTGTTTTTTGGGCTGTTTTGGTTCCTTTTCCATTGTCTTCCCTCTCCTTTTGTTCTTAGCCTTAGATCACATAATTGTGTGGTTTAATTTGGCCTTCTCTTCATCTATTCCTCTTTTCTTTTGATCGATGAAAGTATAAAAGATCTTGGAATTCCTTTTTTGAATTTCGATCAAGACTAGATCGTTACCATTTTTCTTTTCGTGTGGTATTGCTTTTGGATGACGATTCACATATCGTTCATCTAGCATACATTGGCACATAGATCTATTGACCGGCCTCATTGTAGGGTAATTACTCCGTAAATTACTCGCCGATTGCTTAACATAGCGCAATATTTGTCCTGCATCGGAAAACTATCAATAATAGTTGATTATTTGTCTTTTGGTTCAAAACTTATGAAACTTGTTGTTAGGAGGCTTTGGTTTTATCAATCCTCTAATGAGTTCTCACTATCCTTGACCTAAGTGCAATTATTCAATTATTATTGATCACTGACTCTAACAACTAACAACTAATCACTAACTTCTAACTTTGTTTACAATTACTTCTCGCTCCTTATCTCTCTTTTACTTTTATGCTTCATTCTTATCATTTCATATCATGTTTATGCTTCCGCAATTTTTCCTTTGTCTGTTGGACATATGTTTATGCTTCCACAATTTTTCCTTTGTCCGTTGGACACATGTTTATGCTTACGCCTTTTTCTCTTTGTCCACTTGGACCAAAAACATTAATAAAGGCCAAAACCTCTAAAAACTTGTGCTTCTAATCTTGGACTATGGTTACTATCCTTTGCAATGGACATGGAGTTTTGCACCTAGACCTTGGACTTCAGTGCTATTCTTGGATCCTTGGACTTAGAACTAGGGCTTTTTCCCTTTGCTTTGGAATTATGGTTCGAAGACTTTGGACTTCAATGCTATTCTTGGATCCTTGGACTTAGACTTAGGACCTTTTCCCTTTGCTTTGGAATTATGGTTCGAAGACTCCGAAGACTTGTGCTTTTACATGGTTTATGGTGAAGATAGCTACATTGTGTGGTTAGATCTTCTTATCCTTAGCTTTTACTTTATGCTTTAGGATAGTCACTTCTTCTCCACCCATTCTTCAATTTTCAAAACTCTCTCTCTTTTTCAAAACCTTCTTGCTTTCAAACTATCATCTCTTCTTAATCAAACCTTGACTTTGTCAAGTGATTTTAACTCTCTTCTTTTCATTTCTTAACAAAATGATAAACTACATAAGCATATTGACACCTTTTTCAAAAGACTTAGAAAACACCAAACCCATTCAAACTCTTTTTGTGCCCTCGCGCACTTTTCTCTTTCAAAACTTTTTCATAAGTTTAGACATGATTCATTTCTTTAAGCGGAATTATTCGCTTAGAAATGACGACTTGTCTTTACATTTAAAATAAACCAAAACAAACAAATGTCATTCTTTGTACCACGAACTACGGGGTTTTGATCCTACATTGCACATCGTGGGTACGTAGGCATGAGACGACAAGTCTCTCCAAACACAAAAATCTTAAAAACAATTTCTCTTCTCATCTCCTCAATCACTTTTCAAGCAAACTTTTTCATACCAAAAGCGGTAGATATTTCAAAGGGCTCCTATAGAGTACTATAGATGCTTTGGGTGTTAACACCTTCCCATTGCGTAACCAACCCCCCTTACCCGGTTTCTCTTCACTTGTTCTTGTTTAGAGCTTGTGTAGGTTTTGTTCGCTTTTTTTCCTTTCCATTTTTTTGGATAAAATAAAAGTGCGGTGGCGACTCTTGCTTTTCGAGTTAAGTTAATCAATAGCTTACACTCACGATTTTACTGCTACAATAATATCATGACTTCACTTAGGGATCGTCAAGATGAATCTGATTGTTCGAATGAGAAAGATCCACTGGGACAAATCAAACTCGTGTTCGGAGAGACTTTGATGGGGATAAGATAAATATCCGCCATAACTGAGGTAATCTGAAGTGAGAATGTAGTAGTAGATGCCATAGATGAGGCTTCGTGGGTATAAAATAAATCCACTGCTTTGTTGGGGAAGCTTGAACCCATATTGTAGTTGTAGACGTCAGAGTAGACTTCAATGGGGATGAAATAAAAATCCACTGTTGATTGAAAATTGAAATCTTAAGAATGCACCGAGGAGTGAAATAAACACTCACTTCATCGGGGAAAGTTGAGACCGAGGAGATTCTCTGGGAATCCTTAGGTCAACCCGGTGCTGAATTCTTGTACTGATCTTGTCATAATTGCTTGAAATAACGATTCACTGGGGAGTCGTCATGACTTCTTAGAGTGAAAACTTGCTGGGGGAGCTATCATGCTATTAGAATATCTTCGGGAAATTAGGTGAAGAGATGCTGCGAAGTTAATGTAGCTTTGTCTTGCATGGTAGTCGTCATTTTTAAATATCAACTGTTGGAAAAGTCTTCGATTCTCGAATGCCCCAGACTGCATGGTCTACGAAAATAAATCATCTCAAAAGGATTTTACAGGAGACTTGGCATCCCAACTGTTCCAATGTCTTCTAACTCTTGAGAGATTGGTAGAATCTCGACGTAACTGGCTCAGAATGCCGGTATTCTGTGTACTGAGTCTTCGATCTTGCCCCTCAAGGTTAATATATTTGCAATAACTGAGGAATAACTTGCCCCAGTTCATCATGATCTTCAGGCAGTATGCCCCGAACTGATATTTTGAAATGACTATCTTCAACAGAGTTCCATATCTCAGAGGTTGAACTTCTCGTAGCTGTTTGCGAACTTCTATGACATCAAGCGGTATTTACATGCAGAAAATGTAAATTCCGAAATTGCTAATACAACATCATGTTTGTTTTGAAGTTTATTGAAAAAGGATATCGCAAACTTGTGACCAAATCACTAGTTAGGATATGATATTAGTTTTCCCTTTTATAAAGCCAATGCGAACTTTGAGCGTGGCTCATAGGAGTCAGGAAACATTATCCCATCGAATATGCTTTCGAAATAAACCCTACTTCAATGAGGTCTTTTGAGGGTTTTATAGTGGTTTTAGATCGTGGTTGAAGAAACAAAGGATATGTGTCTCAAATTTTATTTGGTACCCACCCCCTTCTTCGGTATACTTACTCTTTTTTTGAAAATTACCCTGCCCCTGGTACAACATGAGGGTTCTTTGAATTTTTTAGAGAAGAAACTACTACTCCAAGGCTCAAAGGGGTTAACGAAGGTTTATCTCCGGTGTTTGGGATTTTGAAACAATGCCTTACATCTTTAGCAGAGTTTTGTTCAAAGGCATACAACAAGAGACGTTATGTTTTATTTCGTCATTCTCCATTCATTATTGGCATTATAAAACAGTAAACAGTCTTAAAAATGAGCGAAGTGAATGGATTTCTTCGAAACAAACATTAAATCACATTAACGTTCGAAATAACAAGTCCTTACATGAAAACATGCTTTAATAATCAAAGAAAGAAAACAAATGCAAGTAAACTAAACAACTTGAATGATCTTAGGAAAGGCTTCTCTTATTATCCATGTCCAATCAGCGCAAAGGAATTCCATTCACAACTGGGCTTCCTCCCTTGAAGATCAGCACCTCTTTATCAATCATCTCTTGAACTTTCTCCTGGAAGGCCCTGCACTCTTCTGTCGAATGCCTCACTGCCCCATCATGAAATTCACAATTGACATTTAGATTGTCCCTAGAAGAGAGGGACTTCGTGGGTTTAGTTTTTATAGGTGCCATCACCGAGTTTCGGGAGAAATAATTCCACAATCGATGGTAGGTCATTGGGATTGGATCAAACTCTTTCGGAGCATGGCTCTGATGTGTTACCTGACGAGGTTGTGGTTGATAAGTCAGATTTTCTTGAGAAACATCTTCACATCCATTCTTGGTAATTTCTTCCACAGCCGGGACTAATGAACCTGCATGATTGGGTGGAGGGCTGTGAATCTGAATGCCTTGAGGCGTGAAGGAGATCATTTTGGAGTCGAGCAGGGTCTGAACCTTACTTGGGAGTACTTTACAGCCGTCGGTTGAATGCCCCGGTGCCCCAGCATGGTAGTCACATCGGGCGTTAACGTCAAAACCTGGTGGGTATGGGAAAGGCACTGGCTTCAATTCCTTTGGCACTATAAGTCCACCTTTGATTAAATCTGGCAAGAATTGACTGTATGGCCATGGTAGCGGAGTGTAATGCTTCTGCTTCTTTAGCCCTTGTCTAGCATGTTGACACGATTTATAGTGATATGATTGAGGACGTCTTCGATTAGACCACTCTTGACCACGAATTTAAGCATCATTCTGATGTATCCTCTGATGAGATTGTGATTGATAATTCAAAGTTGCTTGAGTAGCAGGAGTAATATCAATACGAGCTTTCTTAATGTTTGGTTGAGAGTCACCAAAAGACAGAATCTTCTGATTCGTTAACTTCTTCACGATACCCTTAAAAGCATAACAATTTTCTAGATCATGGCCAGGTGACCCTTCATGAAACAGGCAATGAGCATTGGGATCATAATTAAGTGGAAGTGGGTTAGGAGGCGGACCCAAAGCTTCGATAGTAATCAAACCTCACTGCACCAAGGAGGGGTACAACTCAGTATAAGTCATTGGAATAGGAGGAACTGGAGGTCTATGTGGTCTTCCATTAGGAGCATTTGGACATGGTATCGGAACCCTCTGTGGTTGATAATTAGGAGCGTTGAGTACTCGTTGATGATTCTGCGAAGTTTGTGCTGGCTGATAAGCAGGAGCCGATGGATAAACAAAAAGTTGATAGACGGGTGCCTGTTGCATAGGCTGATAGGTAAGATCTTGTTGATACTGAGGAAGTCTGCGGTCAGAATGATAATATTGCTCCTTACGTTGTTTAACTTGGCTACGAGATCCTTTATACTTTCCTTGTAACATGGTCTTAACAGCTTGTTCCTTATGGTTGGGAATCTCAGGAATGGGCATCGGTGTGGGAAGCGGGGTCTGGGAAGCAGATTGATTTGCTACCAAGGTTTCAACCAAAGCAGAGAGCCTTTCAAAACCACTCTTCAGAGTAGTTACTTCCTTGCGGAGTTTCTGATTTTCTTGCTCCGTTTCATTCATCTTCCTTCTTTGATTAACTTAAGTAGTGACTTGATAGCTCGTCTCTCGGAACAGAGGATTCAGGCTGACAGAAACACTGAAGAGACACAACAAGAATAAGCAAAAGAGAGGACAAAGCACATGCAAAAATGTAAAGATATGAGATGCAAATGCAAGGCAATGCAACTATCAAGGAACTCAAATTCTATTGCAGTCATTGTAGATATTAAAGTAAAACATTTTATTAAAATTCAACAGGCCAGTACACCTCCAAGGTTTTATTACATATAACAAAAGGAACTAGGAGTCTAATCCACTGGATGATGCCCCTTGTCTTCCACGGAGTTCTTCCATTAACCTGTCGATCTGATGTTGCATTCTTGCTTTATCCAGGGTAAGCTTCTCTATTTCAGCCTTTAGTTTCGAAACTTCATCTGATTGGACAACGGGAGGCTTGGGAAGAGGATAAGGCATCCTCAAGGTCAGAGCCCTTTCACGTGCCCATGCTAGACATTCTTCAGTAATTGAGCAATCAGGATTTGTTGTCGCCGTCGTTCCTTGTCGATTAATGTGGTGCCACGCGAACACAATTCCAGTTTTCAAATTTAAGTTCTCTCCTTGATTGAGAAAAAGTCTTGTCAGGTTCTCCGGATCAGGTACGTCTTTCATTGGGTGCCCCAGTTGACGACGGGCGAGCACAGGATTATAACTGACATATCCCTTTGTACCAAGAAGAGGTACATTGGGAAAGTCTCCACAGCTATGAATCATGGGGATTCCTCCATACATCGGGTCATGCCAAACAATATCTGAATGAGTAAGAGCCATGAGCTTCATGGGCCATTCTGAACCATCTTTCACATCCCAGAAATCAGTAGACCTCGGTAGGTGCGAAATAAACCACCTATAGAGGATAGCGGTGTAACAAGTAATCCGACCTTCTCCCTTCAGAGCCTTCGAGTGGATAGAATGGTAGGCATCAGCTAACAATGTGGGAACTGGATTCTTGAGCATGAAAATCCTTATGGCATGGACGTCAACAAAATCTTCAACATTGGGAAATAAAAACAAACCGTAGGCCATCAACGTGAAGATGTGCTCGAACGCTCCAATGTTCCCTACACTAGAAACGTGTCGAGCCTTTTCGAATAAGAATTGGGCAGGTAAGCCATCGATTCCTCCTCTGACTGTCATGTGAGTTTGGATCTCTAACAGCTTTATGCGGGTCGCCCTTGCGATGTCTTCCTGGACGGGCCTTCCTTCTCCACCGGAGAACGGAGACAAATCTTTGACCGGGATCCCTAACAGGGCGGAGTACTCTTCCAACGTGGGTGTCAGCTGGAAATCTTGGAAGATGAAGCAGTGGTAAATTATGTCGTAAAGTTGAACCAGCGTCTCCAACAGACCAGCAGCTACTCGATCCTGCAGTAGCGGAAGGATCCTTTCATACTTCACGGTGAGCGCTTCGGGATCTTTAACCTGACCTCCTAGTTCCCTTAGTTGTTCAACATCCAAAACCTTGAAGGTGTACGACATAGCCCCTTTTTTCTGTAATCCATCGTACAATGCTTGCAACACAAAATTTCAAGTTCCTTGATAGAGAGAAATGAGAATGCAAATGCTATGCAACAAGATTCATGGAAACTCGACTATTTATAATCATCGCGGGATATTGAAAGACACATTTTATTAATCATAAAAGTCGGTTACAAAAAATTAATGTCTGGGATACCGAAAGATGAAACCGTTAATTAAAACAAGATTTATTATAAAGCGTCAGCACACTTTTCAAGAATCGTAACGAAAAAGCTAAATAAAGCTAATGAAGAAAGATCTAAGGAGATTCTCCAAAAAGCCTTGTCTTGAGTTTCTTGATTTCTTCCTCCATCTGGCCTTTCTCCAAGATGAGCTTGTTGACAATCACATTCTGAGGTGTTGATTGAGAGCTAGAAGAAGGCAACTCTTCTCGTGCTTTCCTTTTCTTGTAAGAAGTGACTTCTTCGTCCTTTATCTTGAGTTGTTGTTGAAGCTCTGCATTTTCTTCCACAACTATTTGGTACTTGTTCTTCCAAACCTCCTCCATCTGTTGAGATTTGTCCAAATCAATTTTCAACTTTTCTGCATCAGACGAGAAAAATAAGACCGATTTTTCTTTTAGGACCATCGGCTCCTGGCGGTGATAAGGCATCTTCAACTCAATGGCTCTTTTCCGGACCCATTGGAGATAAGGTTCTAAAGAGACACAATTAGGTTTCCCTAAGCTACTCTTATCCTTCTTGATCTTTTGACTCCAAGCATTCAAAACCTGTTCTCTTAATTCCTTGCTCAATTTCTCTCCTTCAAAATAAATGCTTTCCACGTGAGCACTGACAGGCTTGTCTTTCAGGGGGAACCCTAATTGTCTGCGGGCCAAGACTGGATTGTAGCTGATTAATCCATTAATGCTAAGGAGAGGTACATTTCCGAAATTGCCACAACTGTCTATAATCGTCACCCCATCATAAACACGGTTATACCAGTCGATGTCGGAGTGGGTAAGAGACATTATCTTCTGTGACCACCACCCCTTCTTAAGATCCCAAAAGACACGTGCTTTGGGCAAGTGCGAAATAAACCACTTGTACAACAAAGGGACACAACAGGTAATCATTCCTTTTCTGCGAGCATTCCTCGAATGAACAGAATAATAGGCTTCAGCCAACAAGGTCGGTACTAGAATCTTCTTCAAGAAAATTTTAATGGCATTGAGGTCCACAAAATTTTTGAAACTTGGGAATAAGAGAATACCATAGACAAGTAGGGCGAAAAACCGCTTCGAAAGCATCCTTATCTTGATGACTGTCATAATATCGGGCTTTGGCAATTAGAAACTCTGTAGTAAAACTGGAAATTCCCCCTTTCGTAGTCATATTGGTTCGAATGTCAGCCAGATCCAAATATGTATATTTAGCAATTTCTTTTTCATCGGGGTTGTTTGCGAAGATAGGAAAAGGAAACTTGTCCCGAATGGGTAAGCCAATTATTTGAGATTACTCTTCAAGTGTAGGTACAAGCTGATAATCTGGAAAGGTGAAACAGTGATACAGTGGGTCATAGAACTGGAGTAAAGTAGAAAGCAGTCCTTCATCGATCCTCGCATTCATCACATATAAAAGTCTCCCATATTTGCCTCTGAAACTCTCCTCGTCTGTTACCAAAGCTCCTAACCTCCTTAGATCATCCAAGTTAGGAATCTGAAAAGTGTACTTCATTGTATTCCTTCTTTCGGTATCCATAGTATCCATAGGGGAAACCCTCGACAATTCCCCAATGAAGTCGCCATTTTTGTTGCGGTGAGAATAGGATAACAAGCTATTATATTAACTTGCATCACAGTTCTTAAAATGTTCACCACCGTCTTTGATTTATCCAAAGGAAAGGTTCAAAAGCGAAAAAACCTAGAGATCTAAGGTTCAGGGGTTGGTTACGCCTAGGGAAGGTATTAGCATCCTAAACGTCCGTAGTACTCTACGGGAACCTCTTGTTAGTATCTTATGTTATCTATTACTCGTTTGTTAAGGGTGTTATGCTAAAGGCTGAAAACCCTAGGGGTTAGTATCTAAGTATACTCGACAAGGTATCGCACCTTGTGCCTACGTATCCTCGGGAGTAGAATCAGAGTAATGCGTAGTTCTGAAAAGAGGAACTTCTTGACGTGGTCAAGGTTCTAAGGGGAGGTAAATTCTTGGGCAAGACCTTACATAGAGTACGGCGACTCTAAAGTTGTAGGTTGGTTATAGAGGGGTAGGATTATAAATGTTCGCGGCGGAGCATTTACTTGGAGTGCGGCGACTCCGATCCTAAGGCTAAGATTCTAAGTGTCTACGGCGAGACGTGGAGTACGGCGACTCCGAATCCTAAGGCCAAGGGTTCTAAAGTTAGTCCTATGACGTTTGAGTCAATATTAGGGTAACCTTTCCTTTGGAATTAAGGGGACGACTAACTTAAGATTAGTTGTGCGCACTAGCAAAGTGGGCTAGTATAGTGTATGGTGACCAAAGGTCGAATGCGATGCCAAAAGGCAATTGACTTATATGGGTAGAAAATGGACTCGACGTTGGATCGAGAGTTTTTTATCTTTTGAAAGGGTTTTGACAGCAATAACGAGTAAACATTCAAATAGAGGTAAGCATACAAAAGCAATCAATCAAGTAGCACAAACAAAGCATGATCACAAACAAGATAATAGAATAACATACAGGCGGACACTCAGGGACTAATGGAAAATGATTATTGAGAAAGGATTTGATAAAGATTTAAGTTATTAACAATTTACGAAAAGTTAAAGGTTTTCTTAAAAAGGATTTTAATAAAGAAGTCTTTTAATCCTAAGAGGTTTTACTATTAAAAAAAAAGGGTCTTGCCAAGGTTAAGATTGATTTAAAAGATCATTAGAATATAAAAAGAAATTATATTTTTACTAATAATAAAAAAGTTATATCTAAAAGAAGAAGAAAAATTATTTATAAAATTTCAAAGAAAATGATTATTAATATAAAACTAATATTAATTAGAAAAACAAATTAGTTTTAGTATTGATAAAGTTCAATATTTTAAAAGTTACTAATTTTTTAAAAAAAGGTTTTTATTATTTTTGAAAGGATCTTACAAATTTTTTTTTTTAAAAGGTTATATTTTAAATAAAAGATTTCTACATCTTTAATTATGTGAAAAAAAACCAAATTAATTGATTAAAAAAAGAAGAAAAATGAAAGGTTAAATTAAAGATAAACGCGGGGATCTCGTAATACGCAGGGAGGAGGGTTCATCGCGGACTCTCAACTCTCAACCGTTGATGCGTATGAATTTGTGATAAAAAAGATAAAAAAGAAGGTGCATGGCAATGACGTGTGTGTGGTGTGTGTACGATTAAAACGGAAGACAAAAGAAAAAAACCAACGGAATCTCACTCCCTCAGATTCTCACTCTCGTCTCTTTCCTCTCTCAATGTTCTCTCAAGAAACTTAGGGTTCATGGAAACCCTAGATGGCCGTTGTCTTCTCTCGTTCTCACCATCTCTCGATCAACAAACATAAACCCCACCCCACGCAGCCCATACCCCAATTTCATTATGATTGAGAGTATTACATATTACAAATTGATGATTCAAGCAAAAAAAAAAGGAAAGGTGGTCGGCGATGATGATGAACGGATCCTCCTTCAGTGATGGCTCTTTCTCTCTTTACCTCTTTATCTGATTTGTTTGCTTTTGTTTGTTGTGATTGCTTCTTTGTTCTGTTGTGTTCTTTGTGAGATGATGATGATTGAAAGTGTTTTTGAATCTCTGTATTTTGTGTGGGTTTGGTGACGAAACTTGGTGATTTTTGTGTGATCGTGGATTAGGGTTTGATGTTGGTATACGATGGTTGTTTCTTTTCTTTCTGATTTTTCGTCCCCTTTTGTTCTGTGTAGGAGTCCCTCTTTTATAGTCGAATTTCTGAGATTTCACTTGATTTCATAATAAATTTCCTTTTAATTGGTGTGAGCCCGTCTGAACTAATTTGGAATGAATTTGAAATTCTAATGAATGCATTGGCAGCCTGTTGATATTTCCATTTTCGTCTCAAATTATTTTGGACAGAAAAAACCGATTTGCCCTGTGACTCTTGATTTTTTCATAAACTGTTTTGGAAACAAATGCTTTGAGTTAATCTGATTTCCATCCCCACATATTGGTGTATTGGTGCCTCTTTTATATGCTCCAACATCTTTGATTTCCAAATTAAATATGATATATTGTTGTTGATTCCTTGTGATTTCATGATTAAAACTTTTCGTTTTCGTGTCGTCATGTTGAAACGTGTCTTGGAGATAGCTTTCGGATTGCTGTCTTGATTATATTTTTTGAAACTTGATGAATTCTCTATTCTCTGATTGATGACCTTTCCTTTCTTCATTCTGATCATGTTTGGTGCCTTTGGTTTCACTAACGAACTATGCTTGAATGGTGACAGGATTCTGAATTGAACGGAGGCGTCTTCGATTTGTACTTGATCAAGGGCTTCAATCATGCTTGTCCTGGTAAGTTTGCTTAAATTTGCCTTGAGTTTTACTGATAAGAAACTTGCCCATCAATTGTCCCACCACTGTTTTAATGTTGATTTTTTTGAAGTTAATTCTTTAACTGCAATGTCTTCCTGTATTGAAAGCAGGTAGATTCCTGAAGAAATAATGGCTACGTTTGTGTTTTGCAGGTGCCAAAGTTGTCTATTGTCTGAAGTTGTTTATGAATGGCATCATTAAATCGACGATTGTACCTTCTTGTTGCTACGGCTACAAGGTTTTTTTTCATCCACCTTCTGTAAAATTTCCTCTTGACCAATCCATTCTTTCTTGAATAAAAATGAGACTTCAAAGAATGTCTAGAATTTTTACTTGACTGTTGTTTTGTATTTTGAATCTTTAAAATTGAACGTACCTTGGAATGTTGGAATGTTTGACATGTAAAGGTGTGAATATGGGGTGACTGTTTTTTTCTTGCAATGCAGGCCTCGACACTTAGATGCAGCGAGTTGTTGGAACAGTTCGTAGACAAGTCGTCTGCGGTCAAAACTGGTAGCCTTTGCAAAGCTTGCTTGTCTTTTATAAAAACAGTTATGGTAGAGTAAGGAATACTGAGAATTTCCCATGATTGATAGCTGCACTTGGTAATCAAATTTTGATGCTAGTCGACCAAATTCTTCAATGGTGTCCATCATCCCATGAGGAAATCCGGGAGGGAATCTACAATCAGACAGTGTTTTTTTTTTCTTGTTAATATAACATTGAATTGCTTTCATGTGCTTTTCAATTGTAAACAAAGTGGTTTTGTTTTGCATGACTTTTGGCTTTTGGTTACTAAATCTTAAATGACGACATGGCTGAATTTGGATGAAGATGGTGATGAATGAGCAGGGTTGTCATGGTTACAGTGAAGACAAAAAAATTAAATGTGGCTTGGACATGAAGACGAGGCGTGGAGCGATGATGCTAGACGATGTTGTGAGATAATTCCTTCGAAAACGAATGGTTGGCGGCGTTTTTTTTTTGTTTATCATATAGCACCATGTAAACAAAATTTTAGAAAATGAAGTTCCATGCCTTTTTTATGTTTTAATGATCCTTGTCTCTCCTTTTTTGACAGGTGATTTTGGTGCTATTGTGAGATTAACTGAGGTTCCTTGCCACTTACCATACGTGGAACCTTTTCTGCGAACGATACAAATTCACCAAATTCGGAGTGTAGTCTTAATGGCACGTGGCGACGAGCAAACAGAGGCATTACCAAAATGGATTCCACTTGTATCTTACCGACAACTTAGAGTGTACTTATAGGCTTTCTTTGATGTAATCATCTTATGAAGCCATTCTTCTTTATAAAATTATGTTCTGAACAATCATGAATATTATATACCTTAAACCAACGTGAACTTTATTGGGAATGATTTGAGCTCTGTGTTCTCAAGATCTTCAAACTAGAACTTTCATGATGTTTGCAAACCTGAATCTTGAATGGGTCATGGTCATGGCGTGGCAACTTGAATCTTATAATCACACCAAAAGTTTTGAGCAAAATAAATTCTTTGAAAGGGTTCTCTAGTAGCTTACACAGATCTTGGTATTGAAACCGATTTGGATTTGTTTTGTAACTGTAAACATATTATGCCTTTGCCGGTACTTTGTAATGCGACCTTATGTGAATGATTAGAATCTAAAACATGAACTTGCTGGATGAAAACCCTGGATGAATTTGAGTGGTACAGATTCTCAACAACATACGTGAAGTCTTGTAACTCAAAAGTTCAATCTTGAAAACATGCTTTGGACTACCAAACAAAAATTGTATTTAGAACTTGATTTAAACTTGATATAAATAATCCATCCAAATCTTGTATTTGTAGGAGTTTCTTGGCAATTTCCAACCTATAGGAACTTGAAGTTAAAGGCCCAACTTGAGATCTTGGAATTAAATTCTTAGTGAAATTCGACATGTACCACTCGTAGTATAATGAATTTCCATATATCACGTAAGTCTCGTAGGATTTGAATTTGATTTCTTATACGTGCTTTGAGGCTCTTAAAATCTTCTTAATTAAACTGGGTTATCTTGAAACACCTGGAAATCACCAATGGCCTAGATATGTCCTGAGGTTTGGAATACAACCAAGAAAGATTGAAGGCACATCTTCACGGTAATTCAACACAAACTTGCAAAGACCAATATCTTCATAAGCACACACGCATAACATTCAAGACCTTGACCTTCTACAGCAGCACCTGTGCTTCCAAGTGAAACAGACAGACAAAAATCTGGATAAAGCGGTTAGTTATGCACGAATGATTGACCTAAAATGTTATGTGTATGGTCAACGAATCTAAGGGAAAAATTTGGGGTACAACACCTTCCATCAATAGTCTACCTCTGTAGGTGGAATATACGGAAGAACAGAGGTATGGTCGCCCCGATGCCGAGGTGCCGGCAGATGAGCTCGAAGGCGCGAATGAAGGCGAGAGTGTTGGGGTGATGTTGCGAAGGTGCCAGGTGCAGCCAAGTGAACACCTCTTGCTGGAAACCGCTGAAGGGGAGGCGCCAGCCCGCCTCATCGAAAGTAAACTCATACACAGGGAATCTCATCCCTTTGAATCCCGAACAGATGCGATAGTGTGTTAGAGGTTTGTACACCAGCCAGTTCTTCGAGGAGCCCTTACAATGATTCTCAACAGTGGCAAAGGCATCATGGGAGTCCGTGACAAACAGAGACGGGATGCCCAGAGGCTCCTCGCTAGCCCAGTCTTCTGGTGGTCGCTCCTCGTCAACGGTGATCGGCGCCAAGGGGGAGTCAGGCTCGTCGCCGGTCTCTATGATCCCTGTGGCCATGGTCTCCATTTTTACTTGAAAAGCAGAGGGAATTGGTGAATTCGATAATCCATATCAAATTCACCCTTGCACCACAAATCAAGTGAAAGGGCGAAGAAGGGAAACGAGGAACTGCTCAGAAAACGCCCCCGACCAGGGCCTTCCTCGGGGACGTCCCACGATGGGGAAGCATCCCTTCGAACAAGGTTACTGAGGGCGATGAAGAAGGGATACATGAAGATCGAGGACACGCGCAAATATGCTCGGGGTTTCCATCGGACGTCCCCGGGGCCTTCATAAGGTCCCATACTTCTTCATCCCACGACCTCGGGGAATTCATCCTATGTCCTCGGGACCTACATCAGGTCCTCGGAAGATTAATCCCAGGTCCACAGGGCATTCATCAGAAAACTAAAGAAGCCCCACCGTATTCGCCGGAAACTCCGTGGCCTCCCCGGGAACTTCATCAGTTCGCGGTAGAAACCACCGTGGAAAACATAAAACAGAAAGAAGGAGACAGAAACTTACTTGAAATGACGGTTGGGAATCTCCGGTGCGGCAGCGTACGGTGTAAGGATGGCAACGGAAGCTAAAGACAAAGAGAGAGAGTGGTGAGCGGAGAGAGTGGAAACGCGCAAATGGCATGAACCCGACTTTATTTATAGAGCCATCACAGGACTCGAGGCGTCTCTAGGCACTCAAGTGCCTAGGATCCTAGCCGTCCTAGGCATTGATGACGAGTGACACATGGCACTCGAGGCCCCGCGTACGTCGATTCGCTTCCCTGTGTGCCTGCGGGATAAGCGTGTCCGTCTCCTTTCATCTCCCCGCATAGTCAGCCACAAATAACCTTTCAAATGACAGAGGAACAGTAGTCCCCGTGGCTCCAGCCCGACGGACACCCCTGCGTCTGATCGCTTACATTTCCCATCAGCTTGGCACTTTGGGCATGCTGCCCTACTAAACCATTCCCCGAGGAATGGGCTGCCTCTTAAGTCATTACTCCGACACTTCGGAGCAACGACTTGGGGGGCTCTTGTTCTGGACTGGGTCAGTGCCTGCCCATCAGTCGGGCAGGCCCAACCCAATATCATGCTATGCAACCCATTAAGGCCCAATCCTCTTCCTCGTCGGGCACGACCAGGTCCCATCGTCGAGCAGACACTATAAGGACCAGGGAGAGAACGAACATCCTCTCCGCATCTCTCCACGTGCTCCTCCCGCGGGGATACGTCATTAGGTAACTACCAACCTCCGAAAGAGTCGATCTGCCCACCTTCCGAAGATCTCAGGACAGTTACTCCAGGGTGAAGACCATGTGCTGGTCTTCCCTACGCCACGTAAGCCCTGGCAGTTATCTGCATTGGGCCTAGCAATCCAACCCAGTGCAGACGACCGTTGGCTCAACGCTGGGGGCACAATATAAATACACTCTCTCATGAGAGGGGCAGGTTACATTCTATTCTAACTCTTACTCTCATTTTCTGTACTTGCTTGCTCCAGTCTTAACTTTGGCATCGAGTACCTTGGAGGTACACCCCCCCCCCCCCACCGTCTCATCACCACCGGAGTAGCGAAACTCACGGTGTTTGCTGGCCACTAATCTACTTTCTAATCAGGTACGATCACAAGGCAAGATTGTTCCCTGGGGGGGTCACTCAGAAAGAAGGTGTCGACTTCAATGATGTGTTTTCTCCTGTTGTGAAGTACAGGTCCATTCGAATGTTGCTTGGCACGGTGGCACAATTTGATCTTGAATTGGAATAGATGGATATGAAAACTGCGTTCTTGTATGGTGATCTAGATGAGACAATCATGATGAGGCAACCTGAATGATGTGTCAAAAAGGGGAAGGAAGATTATATGTGCAAGCTAAAGAGATCTTTATATGGGCTGAAACAATCTCCTCGACAGTGAATAGGAGATTCGACGAGTTTATGGCACGCATAAGTTTCATTAGTAGTCAGTTCGACCACTGTGTTTACTTCAGATTTCGACCTGGTAATTCATTTGTTATTTTGTTGCTTTATGTTGATGATATTCTAATAGCAAGCAACAATGTCGAAGATGTAATGGGGGTGAAGGCTGAACTCAATAAGGAGTTCAACATGAAGGATCTGGGAGCTGCGTCCAGGATTCTTGGGATTGACATCCGAAGAGATAGAAAGCAGTCAAAATTATGCTTATCTCAAGAGGCATACCTACGGAAGATTCTCGAAAAGTATGGTATGTCGAATTCAAAGCCTGTTGTGACTCCGACAAACCCTCAATTCAAGCTGAGTATAGATCAGTGTCCCAGTACTGATGTCGAAAGAGCTTATATGAATAGCATTCCATATGCTAATATAGTGTGTTATTTTATGTATGATATGGTCTATACTAGACCTGACATAACATATGCAGTAAGTCTTGTAAGCAGGTACATGGCGAATCCTGGAAATATGGATTTTAAGGTACATAAATGGGTCTCTGAATAGAGTCCTAATTTATGGTGGAGCCTTGGGCGAAGATAGTAAAACAGCAATCGAAGGATATGTCGACTCTGATTATGCAGGTTGTATGGATTCCAGAAAATCTATTTCTAGATATGTGTTCACTATGTTTGGGACAACAATCAGTTGGAAAGCAACACTTTAGAAGGTTGTTGCCTTATCAACCACTGAAGCGGAATATATCGCCCTAATTGAAGCTGTGAAGGAAGCATGTGGCTTAAAGGTTTTGCAAAGGAGCTAAAACTTCAAGGTCCAGTTATCACTGTTAAATGTGATAGTCAAAGTGCAATACACCTATCGAAGAATTCAGCCTATCATGAGCAAACCAAGCACATTAATGTGAGGCTGCATTTCGTCAGAGGGGTAATCGAGCATAGAGAAGTCCAAGTGCTGAAGGTTTCGATAAATCAAAATGTTGCTGATATGATCACCAAGACATTGCCCAGTTGCAAGTTTTTCCACTGTATGCAGTTGATAAAGCTGCATGAAGAAAGCTAGTTTGTTTCTTGATGTTATAGAGTTTGTTCCAAGGTGGAGATTTGTGAGATATTGGATCGAACTCTAATTTTAGCATGCCGTTGAAGTCCGCTCACATGTTGTTGTCGAAGACCTACATGTTGTAGTCGAATTGTGTTCTAGTATGTAGGAGATCGAATTGGGCCTTGTGTTATGGATCCAATTGTTTAAGTTAGCTTGTACCCTAAGTTAGCTTGTAATGGGTAATTATTAAAAAGGCCATTAGTTTAGTATGTTAGGTTTATTATAAATAGCATACTAGTCTCTCTTCATAAGGTGTGCCAAATCCTTATTAGGTTGAGAGAGGTTAATTGTTGGTATTCACTTGTAATCTTTGAACTCTATTGAGAAAGTTAATAATAAAACAGATTTAACCAATTCTCTATTCTTCTTCTTCTTTTCTCTTCCTTTGTGAACCCTAATAGGGTTTCGTGTGTTTGTTCAAGTTTTTCCTTCTTTTCTACCCTTGTGGATTTCTTGGTGTTCAAGAAATCAAATATACTTTGTTATTCCGGTATCGTTTTTCACAACAACATATATATATATATATATATATATATATATATATATGGTTCGTTTTGGTTGTCTTTTGATTCTCTTGAATATATTGTCGTAGGATTTTATTGAATATCCCATAAATGATGACCCTAATTACTTAAAGAATTATTTTATCTTGAACATATTTATTCTATTTCCCATTCTTCATTACACATACATATTTGTACTACTTTTGTCATGAACACTTCAAATCTCTATTATGGTGTAAATTATTTATAGGTGATGATAACATTTTTTACCAACTTCTTTGGGATCCCAGGAAGAAAAGAATGTTATGAATATTCTATACCTAAATACCGTTATAAAGTATTAAGTATTTTCTTCGACTGAAAATTTTTTTGGGTCAGCTAATTGGTTGATTAATATTTAAGTCAGTTTGGATAAATGTTTTTATTAATCTTCTCTTCTTTATGCTTTTTGTCCATATTGTGGATTTTTGTTGGTAACTTTTTGAACAACTAGCGAGTAAAACTTACATTTAAAGCTTCATTTTTAGAAAATATAAATCTTTAAAGAAACTTCAAAGGTAATTTGTACTCACTTTTAGTCCAAAGAGGTACAAACCCGAACCAACAATATGTCCAAATAGCATATAGAAGAGAATATTTATTAAAACATTTGCCCAAATTAACTCAAATATTAATCCAATAGGTTATTAACTAATTAACAGAGGCAAAAATCTTTTCAATCAAAAAAATATTTTATAATGATAATTAGATATAGAATATCCTTTTCTTATTGAGACCTCAAAGAAGTTGGTAGGAAATTTTTTATCATAAGTTGCAAATATTTTTCATCGTACTAAAATAAATTTTCAAATAATTTCGAGCATCCTTTTTGGCAATAGTCATTAAAATCCGCATATTCTAGAGAATCATAAGACAATCAATACTGCAAATGAACATTAATATATATTAATATTTATATGGCCTATCATTAAATTTTATTATAGAAAGGGCAAAGCCAACCTTTCCATATGAAAACGGACTTTGGTCATTATTATTATTATTATTATTATTATTATTATTATTATTATTATTATTATTATTATTATTATTATTATTATAGTATCAATCCATAAAGTACATTATTGAGTTATTACATGTAGTATATTGTTTTCAATATTGAGTCAAGGGTTTATACTTGATTAGAACTTTGTTATTTGCACCTTTGATCAGATTGGAATTTCAATGCAAAATATTTTTTTTTGATAGTTTTTTATGGTATAGAGATTCCAATTAATTATTATTTATGCTAATTATAATCTCCCCGGGTTTGTATAGGTACGAGCTTGGTCGTTACTATGCAAACACTAAGTTGTCGGACATCAAGACAATTAGGAGGATCCTCTTAGAGGTGGCAATATGAAATGGAGATTTCTAAAATTGGATGTGGTTTACAATGCACCCGTACAAACTCAGACTTTTGTTAGTATTCTGCAGAGGTAATAGTTTTTGATACATGTCATTCGATACATGTCTTTAGTGAGTGGTTTCTCCCATATAAATCACACCATAAATACACCAGTCTAACAAAATAAAAAAAACAAAGTTTGAAGAAAAGAAAATTACTACAAATATCAAAGGTCACGCGTAAAATTGGTTCCTTCCGTGAATAGTTTAATGGGTAGAGTTTTCTTTCTTGATATGGAAGAAAGAGCTTACTGATGCATATTTTGTCATATCCCTTTTAGTCTCTGATTTGAGGTAAACCCAAATATAGGATGTTTAGAGTTTTGAATTGTTTGACTGATGTATAAGATGATGTTACATTGTTAGATCTCGTTTAAAATAAATAGAAAAAAGAAAACGGCTTATAAAAACGATTCTGCAGAGTTAATAGTTTTTTCATACTTGTCTTACAATACATGTCTTTAGTTAGTGTTTTTACAATGTTTCTCTTTGAAAATTGTTTACCAATAAATGTGCTTTAACGTATGGTTTATATGATTAAATTAGTCTACATTATACTCTAGAGTAGTTGCTCTAATTTTCGATCTAATACAAACTTTTAGGCTTTTTGATTTTGAATATCTAAAAAGGTAAAGTTGTTGATGAGGATTGAGGAAGGCAAGAAAAGTAACCACGGGCAGCGAGAAACACCGGCAATATCTGACGAGTATGTATAACTCAACTTGAATTTTTAATTTTTGTGCATTCATTAGCAATTTTCTTTTTTAAGTTCATGATCTAGTGGAATTATCACTTTTTCTGTAATTTCATGATCGAATGATAATTTCATGATCTAGTGGCATTAGCATTTTTATTTGAGAATATCTTAGCTATAAGACCATTAGTAAGATAAAAATAAAAATTCATCTCAAAAGACCAAGTTAATGCATATTTGTAAAAATAAAGATGACCAAGTACTTAAAATGCAACTTTTTGAAATATTAGAACACAAGCCCAACTCACTTTTGGATCCATTATCATTTTAGCATGTACAACTTTTGTGATAGAGTGACAGAAATCTTATACAACTTTTAAAATGATTGATGAAGCATACTACAACTTTTAAAATGATTGATGAAGCATACTACAAAATAAAGAAGAAAAAATGTACTCCTTGAACATAAAATATGTGCATTAATGCGTGTAGTTGTCAAACTCACTTATCAAAAATATGTTGTCTTTTTACTAGCATTAATGTTATTTTTCTCTTTAAAAACAGAAAAAAAAATTGTGAGCAATACTATTATACTATGTATTATACCTAGAATTGATTCTAGATGTGTAGAGTTGATTTAAAAATGTTTAGTTACTCTCGAATAAAATTGATTGTGCTTTTTAGAATTGATTATGTTTTTTAAATTTGATTAAACTTAATGTTAAAATTTGTAGTTTTTTAGTCTAAACATGATTTTTTATATCGAAATATATTATTCAACTCATTTTTGAAGAAATCTATTCAAACATAAGTACTTTTAATTTCAAACAACTTTTATACATAATCAATTTTATAGAATCAATTAATTCAAAATTAATTTTCTTCAATGCAGAATCAAACATACACGTAAATAGTTTAGGAAAATCTAATATATATATATATATATATATATATATATATATATATATATATATATTGCTTTTTACATGAATCCTTCAAATCTTTATTATGGTGTAAAATACTTGGAAGTTATATGATAATATATTTTCTACCAACTTTACCTAATTATTTCCGTTATACAATATCTTCTTCGATTGAAAATATTTGTGTATATTCTCATTTGTCAATCTCCTGTTGAATTAGTTTGGACAAATTTATTCATAAACCTTCTCTTCCATATGCTTTTAGCCCATGTTATGGGTTCGTGTTGTTACCTTTTTGTACTACAGATGATAGAAGATTTATGAACAAATTTGTCCAAATTGATTCAAATACGAATCATATAGAATTGTCAACAGGGGCAAAAATATTTTGAATCGGAGAAAATATTGTTTAATAATAAATAGGATGTAAGATTTTTAAAATTCCTTTTTCCTTTAGATCCTAAAAAAATTGGTAGTAAAAATATTATCATAACCTCCAACTATTTTACATAATATTAAAGATTTGAAGGGATCATGTCAAAAGCAGAATATTTATTTATGTGTAGTCAAGAAATAGGACGTAGAATAAATAACTCAAAGATAAAATAACTTTTCAAGAAGGTGATCAAATCTACGGGTGAAAAATGAATATCCTTTCCTTAAACCTTAGAGGGGAAGGTAGTGTGGTGAAAAATGAATAACTTTTCACGAAACACATATTCAGTCAGGCGGTGTGGATATGTGTTTCGTGCAAGAAACGAAGTTTGCATCTATTAATTTGGATATGGCGAAATCTTTATGGGGAACTTCTGAGGTGGAATGGTCGGAATCAAGAGCGGTTGGAGCGTCGGGGGGTCTTATCATCATGTGGAGAAAGAGTTGCATTCAACTTATGTACAGCTTCAAGGGCACTGGGTTTCTAGGTATCAACGCAGTTTGGAAGGGGCAGGTAATTTCCTTCGTCAATGTCTATTCTTCGTGCCTGACTACCATGAAGAGGAGGCTTTGGAGTGATATAGTGGCTTTGAAAAATAGACTTTTTTCGGACAAGTGGATCGTAGGCGAAGATTTCAATGCGGTCTCTAACAGCATAGAAAGAATTGGTGTTTCTACCATTTGGCCACTAATACTCTGTTGAATATGCAAATGTCTTTAACTCCTAAGCCACCTTGGTTTCTTGGTTTACAAACTAAAGACCATTTCACCCATGCTATACTTTCCTTCTCCCCATCTCCTGCCTATAAGAATCTTCTCTGTATTGTTGTAATTTCCTTTACTACTTTAACTGGAGCAATATAGAAAGCTAGATAATATTGGCAAGTTGGTTAAAACAGAATTGATCAAAGTGACACGACCTCCTATGGATAACATTCTACCCCTCCAAGAAGCCAAACGATTCTTGATAGATGATATGACAGGTTTCCAAAATTCTGTAGATTTGTGCCTACCTCCAACTGATAATCCTAAGAATTTAAAAGGGAACTGTCCAACCTTACAGTTCAAAAATGTAGAGACAGCTTCCACCCTATTTTCCTCTAATCCAAAACCCATTATTTTGCTTTTGTTGTTATTGACCTTCAAACCCGACAGAGCCTCAAAACCTCTTAAGACATATTTAATTGCCCAAATATTTGACCAAGATTCATCACATAAGATTAGTGTGTCATCAGCAAATTGTAGAAGAAATATAGTTGTGTCACCCTCAATCTTGATTCCATTCAACAATCCACCTAATTCAGCTTTCTTGAATAGAAGAGACATACATTCTGTGATCAGTACAAACAAAAATGGTGACAAAGGGTCCCCCTATTTTAGACCCCTATTGATCTTAAAATCCTTAGAGGAACTCCCATTCACCAAAATAGAACCATAACTTTTGCAGACTAAACCCCTCATCCAATCTAGCCACTTAGGACTGAAATTCATAGCTTCAAGCACCTTTAATAAGAAATTCCAACTTACACAATCACAGGCTTGGACAAAGTCTACCTTAAACATGAAGCCTTTCTTCCTTTTCTTTTTGACATAGTCAAAGACTTCGTTTGCCACAAGAACTCCATCTAATAGTTGTCTTCCTAAGACAAATGTTGTTTGAGAAGGAGATACCAGTTTACTAATGACACATCTTAATCTTACAGCTAGGATCTTAGAAACAATCTTGTGTAGACAACCTATTAATGCTATAGGTCTAAACTCCTTCAGATTTTGAGGGTTGTCTAACTTTGGGATAAGGACAAAAAATGCTAAGCAGAAAGATTTTGAAAGAGTAGCCTTATCATGAAATTCTGATATGCAATTAAAGAAGTCATGTCCAACAATCTCCCAAGTCTTCTTTAAGAATTTCATGTTGAACCCGTCGGGGCCCGGACTTCTATCTCCATCACAAGACTTAATAGCTTCTAGAACCTCTTCATATGAAAAAGGTTCGGTTAACATTATATTATCCTTCTCTGAAAGATTTTCTAAAGAGCTTAAATCCAAATCAAAACATTCAGTAGCATTGTTCTTGTACTTCTCTTCAAAGTGATCATGAATGACTTGTTTCACTTTTTCCACTCTTTCTTCTTCATTCAGACCTATATTCAAAGCTGATATTGTATTATTCCTTCTCCTTTTGTTAATTATTGAGTAAAAATACTTTGAATTATAGTCTCCCTCTTCTAGCCACTTTGATTTTGCCTTCTGATGAAGTATACTTTCCTTGGTATGTAATTTATTCCACATTTCTTCCATAGCCTCACCTCTTGAGTTCAAAATCTCCTCAGGAATTATTGCTTCAAACTCAGCCATTTCATCCTCCAATTCATTTATTTTCTTAATGTTTTCCTCTACTTTAAGGTCAAAAATGCCAAAAACATTTATGTTCCACCACCTTAGTCTCCTTTTAAGGTGTCTCATTTTTTGTATCAGCACATTACCCGCATCACCAGAGATTATAGCAGAGTTCCAACTTTCTTTAACAAAATCTAGAAACTCTGGATGATCAAACCATGCATTGATTGTTTTAAAGGGCTTTGGTCCCCAATTCCTATCATTCAATACCAGGGAAACAGACATATGGTCTGAAACATCTCTTAGACCAACCTTCTGATTTACAACTTTCCATTCACCGCATAAGTCCTCATTTATTAGAAACCTATCTAATCTACTTTTGCAAGAACCATTGGAGTTAAACCAGGTAAATCTATTGCCCACAGTTGGAAGATCTAAGAGTTCCATGTCCTCTATGAACACTCCAAATTCCTCCATTTCAGCTTGATTGTGATTCCCTCTACCTTTCCTCTCTCCCTTGGATTTGATGGAATTGAAATCCCCCTAATATCCAGTCCCCCCTTGGCAAATTGGTTTTCAAATTAATAAGCTTCCCCCACAACAATCTTTTTTCAGCTAAAACACATGAGGAATATATGTTTACAATGTAAATGGCCCTACCCCTCCACATTCCATATACCCCTAAATAACCTCTACCATAAAAACTGAAAATAGAGCTAAAAGAGTTCTTATTCCAGATTGAGATCATACCTCCCGACTGGCCTTTAGATCCAGAAGCTTACCACTCGAATTCTCCCCTACCCCAAATGCTTCTTACAAAACCTCCCTCCACCTTTTGACATTTTGTTTCTTGTAACAGGCAAAACTCTATGTTGTTTTTCTCAAACATCTGTTTAAGTCTTCTTCTTTTGATTAAGGAATTGCACCCTCTAATGTTGTATGTTGTCAAATTCACGGACCTCTGATTGAAACCTCCTTCGAATTTTCCTTTCTAGTGTTATCCCTATTTTCCATCTTTCTCAGAATACCTTCTAGAACTTCATCATCTTCTTCTCCTTCTATGCCCAAAGCCTTAAGAATTGTCCATACTTTTCCAGGAACATCTTTAATTCTTCTCTTCACCCTCTCATTACCTTTAATAACATACAAATCTGAAATAGACTCGCAACACAAAATGGATCCTCCTGAATATCTAGATTCATTATCTCCATTTTGAGAGGAATTCGACATTGGTTCTTCTTCTACACCAACTAATGCTTTAACTGGTTTTTGACTAATGGATGTATGAAGTAAAGTGGAATAAAAAGATGGTTCATATGGAATCTATAAATTCTTATAGATCTCTTCTAAGGACTTCTTTTTTCTCATTAGGATTTGGGGGGCCTCCCAATCACCTTAGAAACTGTGATGGGAGGTGCATTGGGCCTAACTCCATCAAACTTATCTGAACACTTGATTGGGCCCAAACTCAACTTATTTTTGATATGAGAATCACCTTCACTATTCTCTTCCGTACACCCTATTCCACTGTCTATTTCCTCTTCTCTGGCATTCTCCCTCCTTTTGTCTAAAACCTTTTCCTCTTGTCTCATCAGGGTTCCTTGGGACACTACAACATTAATTGTCGCCTCCCCTTTTGACTTATCAGAACTATGACAATCTTTCTCATTGCCTCCAAATAACACCTTTTTGGTATAGTTTGTTATATTTTCCAAGTTGGCAGATAAGGTATATACACTTTTATGATTGTTTCCTACCTCCTGACTTTTGATCCTATCAATAGATCCCACTTGCCTATTGGCACTGTCCCCAACATCTTTGAAATTCTGGTACCAGATATGTGATGTTACGTGTGTTGTCACAACAACACACTCTGCAATGGACAATGTAAAACAACAGAAGAGTACACAAAGAATTGTTCACCCAGTTCAGTTAAACAACTTACTCTGGGGGCTACCAAGCCAGGAAGGAATTTCACTATCAGTAGAATTAATTTACAGACTCAACAACCCAGTTGACATCTCCTAAACTTAATCTCTACCTAATTAACTTTCTACCTAAGAGACCACTTAGGTATGAGAACACTACTCACTTCCTAAAACACCTCAAAGATCACACTTTGAGATACACCTTGATCCTGCTTACAAGATTTGATCAAGTAACAACACTCTCTTGCTTCACAGCTCTAAGAGAGTACACCTTACAACTCACCAATTCAACCTAGAATGGTTTACAAAATACTCGTACAAAGACAATGATTGACACTCAGTCTATGCTCTCTATCTTCTGTACTTTTCCTTCAGGATTGGTGCGCTTTATATAGCTATTTGATTTGGGCTTGGACTTGCTACAATATCTGACCTGATTTGTTATTTAAAACTGAATCTTCAAAACATATTTTTTTTCTCAAAATCTTCTTAAATCTTCAGCCTTTAAACACTCCTACAAATCTGCATCAAATCTGTTTGCAACAGAAAATATCTCCTCCAAGATATTCGCATCCAATAACTCTAACAGCTCTCCTAAAATCCAGCTAATACGCTTAACCCTAAAAACATCTCAAACCTGATGTTTTAATGATCTGCATATCTGATGTCATGACATCGCATGTGACATCAGACTTCAAAACTTCAACAACTTAAACACTTAACATATTCCAATGTTAAGACTCAATGTTAAGACATCACCCATGTGACATCAACATTGAACAACTTTGTTTTACCAAAATTCTAGCCAATCCAAGAACTAACAATCTCCCCCTTTGGCTAATTTTGGCTAAAACAATCTCTGCAACATTAGAGACTTCAACAGCGGATAAAAAATTGAAAAATGTTAAAAACTCCTAGCAGTAGCAGCACTCCTTCAAAACAGCTCCTACTTCAAAATGCTGCACATACTCCATCAGCTCAGCAAAGGGTCAAGCTCCCCCTCAAAACCAGAACCAGCATACAGGTGCACAAACACTCTCCCCCTCAACTTGGCTTGGCTAACTCTCCCCTTTTTTAGCCATAATTGGACAAACACCTACTAACTACCAGTTAGTCCTAAGCTAGCTCTCATTGTCAGTCTAAAGTCAGCATTCAAGACAAGACAAATCATAGAACAAAAACATAAAAAGTGCTTAAAACATAATATTCAGGTTACAAACCAAACACATCAAGTGCAAAATAACAAAAGCAAAAAAAAACTACTATATAGCAGAAACAACAAAAGAAACTTAATCTTCATCAGAGCTAGGCCCATCTTCATCATCCTCATCATCTTCCTCAGAATTGACATCTTCAGCATCATCATTATCATCCTGTTCCAAGGACTGGATCAGCTTCTCAATTTCCTTCTTTCTAGTCATGCTGGTACTGATCACAATATCCAGATCCTTGCAAGTAGCCTTCAATTCTGCAAGCAAATCAGCTTTGGTACTTTTCTTCTTGACACCAGCATCTGATGTTGAGACAATGTCTGGAATATGACTCCCAACAAACAATTTTGGATGCAGAGATAATGTAGACTCCCTCTTACAGGCTGTGTCTGAACTTGTCAATATGCCAGGATGTTGTTTTAGAATTACTCCACAAATGAGAGATGGAAATGCTATAGGCATTTTGATAGCATTAGTGGTGGCATGTTTCACAGTCTGTTAAAAATATATGATCCATAGTCAAATTTCTTCTCAGTGCCAACAACATAAATAAACCTTCCTAATCCCACAACTGTTGTGGTTTTATGATTAGTAGGCACCCAATTTGCAGCTCCAATTCTGTGCAAGATAGCATACTTAACACTAAGTTTGCTAGTTGTCAATTTTCCTTTCAAGGGCCACACCTTTACTTGACTAGCAGTTATCTCCTTGCAGACATCATTATCAGTAACTTCTAACTCTGTAAACTCTTCTTCTTTTCTTCCTAGGTAATTGTTGATAACCTCAGGAGAGAACTCAATACATTTGCCTCTAACAAACACTTTCATGAAATCCACACTTCTTTTGTCAGAAATATTCATAGGAATGTTAACCATAAATTCCTTAATCAGACTGTCATAACACTTGGAGAACCCACAAACAGTCTTCATCAATCCAGCAACCTTTATCACCTCTATGACTTCTTTAATTTCCATAGCCTCTTTGCCAATTTCTCTTTCAAGAGCAAGTCTTCTTTGACAAACAAATTTCCACATGGAAGCACTGCTTGCATAATGGAATGAAATGTTGTCAACAGGAACATCAGGTATCTTGTCAGCAATTCTCTTCAAGATTGACTTTCTCACAGGAGTGATGTCTTGAACATCATCCTCAACATCATACTCTGATTCAGATTCTTCCACCAGCTTCCTCTTTCTGGGATTCACAGCAACTTTACTCCATGTTTTTGTTGGACCAACAACAACAGTCTTTTTCTTCTTTCCTCCAGCTGACTTCTTAGGAGAAGATTCTACATTCTTTCCTTTTCAAGTTTTAAGTCTTTTGGCAAGACTAGGTACATCATTTCCAATCACTTCATCATCAGACAGGTCAACAACATTTACCACATCTTCATTCTTCTTTCCACCAGGGCTAGTTTCAACATCCCTATCAGGTGATGTTCTGACATTTGTTTCAACATCAGCTTCCTCATGAACACCTTCTTCTTCAACACCTACTTCAGCATCTTCAATGACAGACATAGCCAGTGTGTGAATATTTGTATCAGCACTTTGCATGTCCTCCTTTTCAGCAGGCATTTGTCTCAGGGGTACAGAAATCCCTTTTACAGATAAACCCTTATCCAAAATTTTGGTGGCAATCTGATTAAGACTGCGATCAACATCAAACCTCTCTTCAACAGCTTGAGGGGTGGAACACTCAGATGCATATTTCTCTTTAAAAAGAATGCTAGTGACTAACCTCTTAGTTTCATTATCATCAATTTTAGGTGTAGGCCTTTTGGGTTGCAGTTTGGAAGGTCTTGACTTACCAGATTCAGGAACCATCATGGAGATGGGTGCTATATTCAAAGCGTCTTCAGCAGAACCCTCTTCTGTAGAAACCCTAGCTTTTTCGCGCGATGAACTTTGTGAAGAAGATTTCTTAGATGGAGATGATATATGTTTTGACATTGTTCCTGTGAAGCACTTTAGATTCAGAGATGAATGGCAATTTCTGTTGTAGGAGAAGGAGATGAACAGTTTAGGGATATGAAGTTTGATGAAGCGTGAGATGGCTATAATAGGAAACGATGGCCTAAAGTATGGAGCCTGATTTTGTGGATCACTTAAAAGCCAATCAATGAGTTTCTCCCTCCAAAATAACTTTCCTTTTAAAAATTTAAAAGAGTTCACACCATAAGTTATTAACCTTAATTGACCTTTCAACATGCTCAGACTTTCACACTTAATGTTACAGTCTGATGTCACAACATCAACCTTAACATCATTAGATGAGCTGACCTCTTGAGGTACCCATTGATAACAATTATCTCTGGATCTGACTCCTTTCATAACTACCTCATTTCTCTCATTAGTTATCAAACACTCATCTTTAGTGTAGCTGACCTTATATCCATCATCACAAAGCTGACTTATGCTAATCAAATTAGCACTCATACCTTTGACAAGAAGCACATTGTCAAGATCAGGTCCATCATGACACTTCACTTTTCCAACACCTTTTACCACCCCTTTCTCTCCATTTCCAAAAGAAACATCAATTGAGGAGCAAGAATTGACATCCACCAATTGGTTTTTGAATCCAGTCATGTGCTTTGAACAGCCACTGTCAAAGTACCATTGTTGAAGCGGTATAGGGCAAGCAAACAAAAAGATTTGGAAGTATTTTTCTGGGAATTATCGTGTCCACAGAGATCGGTGCTACTGAACTGCCATTCGACAATTTAATTGTTAATGAGTTTGGGTTTAAATGGTTTGAATTAAATGTGGAAAAGCAAATATGAACATAAAAAGAGTACATTCTTTGAAGAGAAGAAACCTATCAAGCATGAATATACACTACTCAGAACAAACGTAAACCTATCGATCGGTCGCATTCAACATACAATACTCATCAAAATCATCACGTATCGCTCACAACAGTGTCCATCTCTGGCACACTGAGCTGAGAGAGCAACCGTATCACTCTCGTCGTCACTCTCGCTCACGACGCCTCGAAACACGGAAGACATTAAGTTCTGACACCATAAAGATTATTATCTAAATCTATCTCTAGCATCTAGACAATAGATATCCATCCTTAATCAAGATTCGCGATGTTTATCTCTAACACAACACAAATCCAAACATAAATGCAAAAAGATCAAGGAAGACGTCGATAATGATTTGTAAAGCATATATATTATACAACCATGATCAATACATGTACATAGGTTTAGAGTAACAATACAAACATAACCCAACAAATAGAGAAATACATAGAGAAGAAATGGAGAAAAACCAAACATTTCATGAGTTGTCGGCTCCGATTGATGAAGGATTCGACTCCGGATCATCCTAATGCATGCTCCAATGTGTTTTCTAGCCTAATTCTACTCAAAAATGATATTGGATGGATTTGGAACCAAAAATATCAAAACCCATCCCTAAAAATTGTGTTTTTGGACCTTTAATGGAGTTTCTGTCCGCCCAGTTTCGCCCCGCGGAGTTTTGGGGCGCCCGGCGGCGAAAGGCAGTTTATTTTTGCAAGTTCCAGTGTTGTGACACTGCTGCGCCTTCTGAGTTTTGGCCGGCGGAATTTTGTCTTCTCCCGACGCTTTTGAAGTTTCACCCGACGGAATTTTCGCCCGGCGCAGCAGGGGCGAATCACACCAGAAAATTCTGCACTGTTTTATTCGTAACTTTTGAACCTTAACTTCGTTTTACGCACGGTTTGAAGCGCTGGAAAGCTTATTCAATGCTCTATACAACAATGGCAAAATCCCATTGCTAGAATACCTGTAAAAATAAATGAAAATCAATTAAACTCAATGATATTTACACGATACGCAATATATACACTAAAACGTAAACTATACGCATTTACAAACAAAGCGGGGTTTATTCGTATGATATTTAACAAAAAGTATCAATAAGTGCAACAAAACTTATATACAAAAATAGGTACATTTTGCACTTATCAAACTCTCCCCAACATACATAATTGTTTGTCCTCAAACAAAAATCAAGCGACTCAAAGAAACAAAAGCAATAACCAAAGAATTATGAATCAACAGGTTTTGAAAACGGAAAACAAATGTATGGTTCAAATGAAAATGGTACACACAAAGTAAATACTTACCACTAAACTACAACAATAACATAGTCACGAAACAAATGCAAAATACAAAAATCATGCCAAACATTCTAAAACAACACAAGTTCCAACGTGAATCACACCTAGCAAAAACAATCATCGGTAGATGAAAAACACAAAATGAGGTTCTTATCACTCACACAACAATCTTGCAAACAAAAGACTAAATTATACATACATCCACAAATTCACATTGAAAATACAAAGGCAAGAATCACAAGGGCTTTTCAAGGTTGTAGTGTGGTCGGGTAAACAAACAAGGGGCAATTTCTAAAGGTAATTGAAACAAAAACTTGCCTAAACCTAAGGGAGTGAAAACTCACAAAGATTCACACACAAAATTTCAATCGAACTTCTTCTTTCATCCCAAGTGCTACACAACACACAATACTTATTTAGCACAATTATTGAAACTCTTTTTGTTTCCTTTTTCAAGGATTTTCTTTTTCTTTATTTTTTCTTTCTTTTTCTCTTTCACAAATTTTTCTTTTTTTTTCTTTTCTTTTTCAATCCTCATAGAATCCAACCAATGAGTATACAATCATCCTCTCCCCAACTTGAATTCAACCGCACCATCATGTGAATACTCCCTACTTTCTAAGGCAAGGAAAAAATCCATACAACAACACAAAATTGAGGTCCAAGAAAAAACAAAATTCATTCAAAAATAAGTGAACTAAATACTCATAGACAAGCATCAAGTTCAAATAGAAACATGGATCAAAAAGCTCAAAGGGGTTACGAATTCTCACACCCTCACAAGGTGAATTGACTATTTGGCTAAGGTGGTTGTGCTCAAAATGAAACAATTGCCTTGATCCTTTTCATGCATTCATATAAACAACACAAACAACAGATTCAACATAATAAAATCCAGTTAGAACAAGAATGTTGGTTCTCCGCGCGTATATGAACAAATGGAAAGCCACCTCACAAAAAGGTTGGGAACTAAAGTGATTCACAATAGAACAAGTATACAAAAGAATGGATGGAATGGAAGTTGTAAAAAGCCTAAGTATCATGAATATGTTAAAGTCAAGAAAGCGATAAATACATACCTTAGACGTGTACAAAACATAACAAAATCATTACCATACATCTGCAAGTTGAAACGATCAAACTTGGAACATCACCAAATTTCCTCAAGCTACTCAAAACAAGCTCATTGACAAACACAAAGACCATTAATATAAACAAACTGAAAAAAACCGGAAAAAATTCATTAAACAAGTTGTAAAGTGAAGATTTGAGAATTTTATGAACAATTCGAGTACAACTTGTTTAATAAAAGTTCACCACACTACCTAAGCTAAACAACAACAAAAGAAAGTAATAAAACATGCTTGTTTTACGTCGTAAGCTCGACGCCTTTACGGTGCTTAGCTAGCAACATCCTCTCTTCATGCCATGGTGATGCCTCACCGGTCAACCAAAAGCAAGCGACCTAACCAAACACTTGAACAAACGTTAAAATATACAAGTATCAATATAAACAAGTGAAAATATACAATATGTATGATATCTACAAAACTCAAAAACAATGAAACTATTGCAATGCAAGAACAATAAAAACCAATCCCCGGCAACGGCGCCATTTTGTTGAAGCGGTATAGGGCAAGCAAACAAAAAGATTTGGAAGTATTTTTTCGGGAATTATCGTGTCCATAGAGATCGGTGCTACTGAACTGTCGTTCGACAATTTAATTGTTAATGAGTTTGGGTTTAAATGGTTTGAATTAAATACGGAAAAGTAAATATGAACATAAAAAGAGTACATTCTTTGAAGAGAAGAAACCTATCAAGCATGAATATACACTACTCAGAACAAACGTAAACCTATCGATCGGTCGCATTCAACATACAATACTCATCAAAATCATCACGTATCGCTCACAACAGTGTCCATCTCTGGCACACTGAGCTGAGAGAGCAACCGTATCACTCTCGTCGTCACTCTCGCGCACGACGCCTCGAAACACGGAAGACATTAAGTTCTGACACCATAAAGATTATTATCTAAATCTATCTCTAGCATCTAGACACTAGATATCCATCCTTAATCAAGATTCGCGATGTTTATCTCTAACACAACACAAATCCAAACATAAATGCAAAAAGATCAAGGAAGACGTCGATAATGATTTGTAAAGCATATATATTATACAACCATGATCAATACATGTACATAGGTTTAGAGTAACAATACAAACATAACCCAACAAATAGAGAAATACATAGAGAAGAAATGGAGAAAAACCAAACATTTCATGAGTTGTCGGCTCCGATTGATGAAGGATTCGACTCCGGATCATCCTAATGCATGCTTCAATGTGTTTTCTAGCCTAATTCTGCTCAAAAATGATATTGGATGGATTTGGAACCAAAAATATCAAAACCCATCCCTAAAAATTGTGTTTTTGGACCTTTAATGGAGTTTCTGTCCGCCCAGTTTCGCCCGGCGGAGTTTTGGGGCGCCTGACGGCGAAAGGCGGTTTAGTTTTTCAAGTTCCAGTGCTGTGACACTACTGCGCCTTTTGAGTTTCGCCCGGCGGAATTTTGGCTTCGCCCGACGCTTTTGAAGTTTCGCCTGGCGGAATTTTCGCCCAGCGCAGCAGGGGCGAATCACACCAGAAAATTCTGCACTGTTTTATTCGTAACTTTTGAACCGTAACTCCGTTTTATGCACGGTTTGAAGCGCTGGAAAGCTTATTCAATGCTCTATACAACAATGGCAAAATCCCATTGCTGGAATACCTGTAAAAATAAATGAAAATCAATTAAACTCAATGATATTTACACGATACGCAATATATACACTAAAACGTAAACTATACGCATTTACAAACAAAGCGGGGTTTATTCGTATGATATTTAACAAAAAGTATCAATAAGTGCAACAAAACTTATATACAAAAATAGGTACATTTTGCACTTATCAACCATCCATCCTTAGTAGAGTGTCTATCTGAAATGTTAGCCAATAGACATGTAACCTCAGCTTTAGGAACCCACTGTTTAACAACCTTGGGCCTGTTATCCTTCTGTCTAGGTTGAGGGATAGACTTGGGATAACCATGAAGCTTGAAGCAAGAAAATTGCATATGGCAAAATCTTCCACAATAGAAGCACCTTACTCTTTCTTCTCTGAAGTTGTTAAACTTCCTGCCACCTTGATGATGAAACTGCTGTGGCTGCCATTCATAGTACTGGTGCTATTTTCTTCCATAGTTTGCCTGTCTCCTGTAGTGAGGATTCTGTCTCTTAGGTTGTCTTCTATGGTGATGTGGCTTCCTTCTTCCATAATAATGAGGCACAACATTATTATATTCAAAGCCATACATATTCCCCTGATGTTGAGACATCTGATGGAACATGTTAAACATAGGAGCCTGCATACTTCTATGGTATTGAGGAGACATATACTGCTTGGCTCCAGAAGTATGTGCCTTCCCTTGATGAGGACCATGAGCATATCTTTTCCCAACATTTTGAGGCTGTTGGTGAGCAACCTGCTTAAGTTTAGGATTATGTCTCTTTATGTTATGTTGAGACATTGGTTGAGACATGTCCTTTTTGGTTCCTGAAGTACTAGCTTCAGCAGAAACCTTATCCTCAACAACAAATCCTAATCCAGACTTGTCTCCTGCTACCTTTTCTGCCTGAAGGATCTTATCAAGAGTATCAGATCCACTGTTCAACATTCTCACAGATTTTGTCATTTGATCAAGTTGAGATTTAACCAACAAGTCTTCATTTTCAAGATCAGCTTTAACAGTCTCAAGCTGAACAATTTGTTTCTTTTGTTTCTCACTTTCTTGACAAATCTCTGCACTCCTCAGACATAACTCTTGATAGGAGGCTGCTAACTCCTCAAAAGTCAGTTCCTCATCACTTGATTCTCCATCAGAAACACAAGTTCCTGTCAATGCTCTGACATGCTTGGCTGACTCTTCTTCACTTTCACTGTCAGTATTAGACCAGGAAACAGTCATGCCCTTCTTTTGCTTCTTAAGGAATGTAGGACATTCTTTCTTGACATGTCCATAACCTTCACACTCAAAGCATTGAATCCCTTTGTCTTGAGCAGTCTTCTCTTCATCCTTCTCTTTTGACTTGCTGATGTCAGAGGAGATGTTCTTAACATTAGGTTTGTAGTTCTTATTCATCCTCTTGAAAACCTTGTTAAACTGTCTTCCTAGCATAGCAATGGCCTGAGACAGCTCCTCCTGAGATTCAGCATCATTCCCTTTCTTCTCTTCTTGAGTATTGGATACCAAGGCTATACTCTTGGTCTTCTTTTCAGGTTCCTCCTCATTCAGCCCTAACTCAAAAGTTTGAAGAGATCCAATAAGCTCATCAACCCTCATTTTGCTGATGTCTTGAGCTTCTTTAATTGCAGTCACCTTCATCTTATACCTTTTGGGAAGAGATCTAAGGATTTTCCTCACCAGCTTTTCTTCAGTCATCTTCTCTCCAAGAGCACTAGAGGCATTAGACAGCTCAAGAATACTCATATGAAAGTCATGAATAGTTTCATCTTCCTTCATCTTTAGACTTTCAAACTTTGATGTCAGAAGTTGAAGTCTTGACATCTTAACCTTTGAAGTTCCTTCATGAGTAGTCTTCAAGATGTCCCAAGCTTCCTTAGCAACTTCATAGGTATTGATCAACCTGAATATGTTCTTATCAACTCCATTGAAAATAGCATTTAAAGCTTTGGAATTACCAAGGGCAAGCTCATCTTCTTCCTTGGTCCATTCTTCTTCAGGTTTCACTTTTGAGCTGCCTTCTTTTTCTTTCCCAGCGTCATCTTTCTCAACAACAACAGGTGATTTCCATTCTTTTATGATAGCCTTCCAAGCCCTACTGTCCAAGGATTTCAAGAAGGTAATCATCCTTGGCTTCCAATAATCATAATTAGAGCCATCCAGAATAAGGGGTCTATTCACAAATCCACCAGCTTTGTCCATCTTACCAGAAAGTATCAGCCCTAGATCTCACCCAGATGCAGAGCAGGATGCCTGCTCTGATACCAATTGAAATTCTGGTACCAGATATGTGATGTTATGTGTGATATCACAACAACACACTCTGCAATAGACAATGTAAAACAACAGAAGAGTACACAAAGAATTGTTCACCCAGTTCAGTTAAACAACTTACTCTGAGGGCTACCAAGCCAGGAAGGAATTTCACTATCAGTAGAATTAATTTACAGACTCAACAACCCAGTTGACATCTTCTAAACTTAATCTCTACCTAATGAACTTTCTACCTAAGAGACCACTTAGGTATGAGAACACTACTCACTTCCTAAAACACCTCAAAGATCACACTTTGAGATACACCTTGATCCTGCTTACAAGCTTTGATTAAGTAACAACACTCTCTTGCTTCACAGCTCTAAGAGAGTACACCTTACAACTCACCAATTCAACCTAGAATGGTTTACAAAATACTTGTACAAAGATAATGATTGACACTCAGTCTATGCTCTCTATCTTCTGTACTTTTCCTTCAGGATTGATGCGCTTTATATAGCTATTTGATTTGGGCTTGGACCTGCTACAATATCTGACCTGATTTGTTATTTAAAACTGAATCTTCAAAACAGATTTTTTTTCTCAAAATCTTCTTAAATCTTCAGCCTTTAAACACTCCTACAAATCTGCATCAAATCTGTTTGCAACAGAAAATATCTCTTCCAAGATATTCGCATCCAATAACTCTAACAGCTCTCCTAAAATCCAACTAATACGCTTAACCCTAAAAACATCTCAAACCTGATGTTTTAATGATCTGCATATCTGATGTCATGACATCGCATGTGACATCAGACTTCAAAACTTCAACAACTTAAACACTTAACATATTCCAATGTTAAGACTCAATGTTAAGACATCACCCATGTGACATCAACATTGAACAACTTTGTTTTACCAAAATTCTAGCCAATCCAAGAACTAACAATCTTCATCTCCTAGCTTGAGAGATTCATCTTCGCCTGATTCAACTTCCTAGGTGGGAACTCCATCTTTGTTGTCTTCATCTTCTGAGTCATCATCTGTATCCTCCACTATGGACTCATCTGTTTCCTCAAATCTCTTCCTCTTAGACTCATTTTTGACAATCCATTTCGGTCCATGATTATCTTCAACTAATTTTATAGTGAACAACACACCATTGACTTCAATGCCAAAGATCTCATTCAAGTTGCTTGTATATCTTGTTTTTATCAAAATTCTCGCCACATCAAATTTGATTAAGATTCTGTTTCTTCGTCACAACAAATGGATTCTCCAATGCTACTTGATATGTATTTGAAGAAATCATTTCTCCACGCATGACAGGGTATACCAAAGCATTTAACCTAAGTGAGCCTTTCTTTATCCACTTCAGTTGGTGACCAACCTCTAATGTCTTTAAACCAGTTCTGTAACCACTCTTCTTCTTCCTTAATTAACATTTTCATTGCATTCTCCTCAAGGTCTTCAAGAAGACACATGTTGGCTCCCATTGGAGTCGCTTTTATTTGGAAGAATCCTTCTCTATAAAATACCTCTTGTATGTTATATGAGTTACCTGATTTCTTTAAGACACCAACAAAAGCTTTTTCGAAATGTTTCGCTTCCTCATCTTCAACTTTAAATAAGAGACCTGCCAAGTTAAGATTTGACCTTCTTTCCACCATAGATTTTTCACCATACAAGTGATGGATGTTGCTCTTGGTTTGTCCATAATCACCCCTAGTCGCTTCCACATAAGACCTCCCTTGTTTCACTCTACTCCAGCTATTCTTGTTGAAATTTACTTTGTGATCAGTTTTCTCCTTCTGTTTAGTTCCTAGATCTTTACCTTCTGTCTCTCTTCTTCTATAAAACCTTGGAATGTTAACGTATATTTTCGTCCCATTGATTTCAATGTTGTCTAATCTGATAGCCAGTCTTCTCTCGTCCTCCACCTTCATAAATCTGACAAACCCATACCGTTTTCCTCTCTTATCTTTCTTTGCAGGGATGAACACCTCAAATACAATCCCAAACTCCTTAAATACATTGGCCATTTCTCTTGCATTGTGTTGATTTGGGATTTCAGTAAAGAAAAATGATGTTATTACTTCATTCTGACCTAAGTGTTTGCCTGACCTCTCTTTCCAAACTGAAAATCGTATTTTATCAGTTTCCTTATTCTTTCTCCCCACAACCTTCCACTCCATGATCTCGTAAAAATGCTGACAACCTACAACAGTTCAAAGCTTCACCGGGAAAACACTTGACTAATGCCAAGGCCCCTAGCCCAAAGGCTAGGAGTTTAAGCCAAAAACACTAACCAAGTTAATCCCAGTAGGTTTGAAAATCTAATCGGATGAAGATGATCTAAAAAATATTAAATAAATAAAATTATATAAAATGGGCACAAAATTTTCACTAACTCAGAAGCATACTTATGATTGATGATTAGTTAAAGGGTATTGTATTCCACCTATGTTGGTGTAATATTTTCATTTTGATTATTATGGGATAATATAGATATTATTAATTGTTTAAATTATTTAAAAATTAAACAAAATAAAGTTTATGAGAATCAGATGGATAATAATTTTTTATTATTAGACATAACTAAGGATGGCAAAAAAATCCATACCCGCGGATATCCGCGGATAAAATCCGTCACAGATATGGTACGGATAGTTTAAGGAATATCCACGGATAAAATAAATGGATATTTAAATACCCGTTTGTTAATGGACATGGATACGGGTTTAATGATATCTGTGCCCGCAGATATCCATATTTGTTAATAAGTTATAAAAATCATTTAAATATTATTAATTTATTATTCCTCATATTTTCATCTTCTAAAAAACAATTAGTCTTCTTATATTTCTTTCTTTTTTTGAAATTTTCTTTAAAGAAAATCTTTCATATTTCATTCAAATTCGATTAGCCGTTTCATATTTAAACTCTTCATTATTTTATATCTCACTTCAACAATTTCATAGTCCAACCAACTAGTGTCGTCGTTCCTTTTTCAAACTAGTGTCTCCCTTCCTATTCCTCTATCGTTCACTCTTCCATCATAACTCACAATCATAATATCTTTTATTTGTTTGATTAAAAATGAAATGTATGGATATTATGTTTGGATCTAATTATTTTTTTGGTGAATAAGAAGAAAATTAATGTGATGAAGTTTTATTGTTAAATTAAGAGTGAATTGTATCGATGTTATGTGATAATAACTTTTTGTGTCTTTAAAAGAAGTTAATAATGTTTTTTCAAAAAATAATTTTCATAAAAGAATTATTATCCATGGATATCTGTAAATATCCGCGGATATCGTAAAACCCGCGGATTACCCGCTTAACGGATATCCGCATGGATATGTGGCGGATATGAATATCATATTTATCCAATGAGACGGATATGAATATCATAGTATCCGTCCCCATGGATATCCATTTACATCCCTAGACATAACAAAATTCTATAAAAAAACCAGAACATAAAAAAACGAGATGAAGCAAAAGCAAAAAACAATTATAATTGAGATTGTTTTTAATTAAATATATAATTATATTTTTAGTACTCATTTTCATTTATTGAAATTACTTCTTTTTATGCCCTTTAATTATTTACTATTTCAAACTAAAATAAAATTAAATGAGTGTTATTTAAATTTTAAAAAATACGATATCCAACCTTATAAATTATAGAACAAATTCATTTATTTGTCAATAAAATAAAAATAAAAAAAGTTCAATATGTAAATTTATACAAGTCATATATTAAAGTAAAAATTACAATAAAAAATAAAAAATAAAATATAAATAAAACAAATTTCTTTTTCTAAATATATTTTAAAAATAAATTTATCAAACAAATCTTTTCATTTTATGTCTTTAAATCAGATTTTAAAAATAAATTTACAATCATATTTTATTTTATTTGTTCTTCAAAACAATTTTTAAAATTAATTTGTAAAATAAATTAAAAAAAAACAAAACTCGTTAAAAATAAACCCTAAATATTTTCTCTTTCTTTCAGTTTCTCTCCCATATAAAATATATACAATAAATAAAATTAGTTTAACAAATTTGAACAAAATAAAATTACTATAAATATCGAAGATCACACCTTAATCAAACGAAACGAGGTTGATGCGGAACCATTAATGAAAGGGGACCACTTCTCTACCCATCACCAAAAGGTGGGTAATGTACCTTCAACCAATCACATGATACCATCTAAGTTTAACATATTTAATTATTTATTAAATAGTACAATTATTTGTTGTTTTCAAAGCATTTTACATTGAAGGTTACGTTCAACAGTATGATGCAATTGTTCAGGTTAGGAGCTATTGTTCAAGTTGATGGGCACCATTCAAGAAATGGTACATTCAACCCTCTTTAGTTAGTGGTTTTATGATATTTATCCTTATAAATTGTTTCCATTATGTTGAGATTGTAAGTAAGCACAAGAATCATGTATAAGGATATAAAAAATGGCCTGGTACTAAAAAAACATACATAACAAAATGATATTGAAAAGTGTTGATAAGATACTATTATTTATTATTTTTATGATAAAGAATAAATTATAATTAATTCACACATTGACAATCTCAATTACTATCATAACACATGTACCTTATGTTGTATTTTTCATCGGCCTGATCTTACATTGATAATTTGTTCTATTATGTCTATGATGGACTTTGTTTACCATTAAGGATACCATTAGTCTGCATTCTACTATGAGTTCTAATATCTAATTTGATGTAAATTTTTTGATACTTTGATTTTCAACATCGAGGAGGCTGAAGTTGTTACTGACGTTGGCCTATATTTTTTTCGCCGAGGTCAACGTGGCCATTATGATGGGTATGTATAACTCAATATTCTTTTTCAGAAATATTTGGGATAATATTCTTCAATACTTAGATATATGATGTGTTCTTATATGTTTTCAAAAAAGATTTGTTATAAGCTGAAATATAATTTTTCTTATAAGAAAGAGACAATTTGATATTAAAAATAAATAATACGAGTGTTCACCTTGATACAACTAAAGAAACTAAAAGGAAAAAAAAAACACCAACCACCAAATGTAAACCAAAACACCACCCAAGAACTATAAAATTACTCCCAACAAACACCAGGATTATTACATCATTCGGACTAAAATAATGTCCTTTCCTTTTCTATGAAAGACATTGAAAGTCTTTGTTTATTCCATTTTTTACATATGAATCCATTCTTGATACATTTCATTAGTAACATTTATTCATGCAATAATTTTATAACTCGACATTTTTAAAGTCTCATCTAGATATAAGAACAACACCACACATGATGGTGCGTTTGGAGATCAAGAAATGGTATTGTTTTCAAGGACGAACTGTGGGATGTGGAAACTATATTCCAATATGTCAAAGTGTTGTCTTGGAGATGGATTCCTACATTGTCAACCTCCATTGGGAGGTGTAGTTTGTATGATTGGTCTAAACTTCCATTAGACTTCCTTTAATTCCTTTGGTTTGAGAATGATTGAATGCATTGTAAGAGCTGTATTGTAAAGATGGGGTTTCCCCCTTACCATTAATACAATTTTGCTTATAAAAAAAGACAACACACATTTTTTATCTGTGTGTTTCACCGAAACATACTCAATGAGATTTGTATAATATTAATGGTTGGATTTTTTTTACCAATTAAATATATAGTTTTATGGCTTAAATAGTATTTTCGTTCCTGTAAGTTGGCGAGATTTTCGTTTTCGTCCCTGAATATTTTTTTTTCGGTTTTAGTCCCTATATTTCACATTCGTGTTTGTTTTAGTCCTTAAAACCAAAATCCGCAGGAAAATTTGAAGGTTTCCTGCGGATTTTAATTTTAAGGACTAAAATGAATACGAATGTGAAATATAGGGACTAAAACCGAAAAAAAAAAAGATTCAGGGACGAAAACCAAAAACTCGCCAACTTACAGGGACGAAAACATTATTTAAGCCTAGTTTTATATATGATTGAGGTCACACGGTATGATTTCCATTCATAACAACTTGCAATTCCTTTGTTTATAGTGTTATTTATTTGTAAGATTATATTATATGCAAAAAAATTTTTACATTAATAAAGCTATTTCTACTGTTGATTTTTTTTGTAAGCAAGAATTTTATTGAAAGGAGTACAAAAGGTACTCAAACCTGATTACAAAAAGTGGTGAGACAGAGCTCAACAATAGAAAGAAATTATCGACCAATTGAAATCTACGACAAATAGAACAGAAGATTTTTTACGAAATCATAAAAATTACAATTGGGATTAGTAATGTCTCCAATAAAAGACCACCTCCACACCGAAAACTTAACCGACCACACCGTGTCTAACACATTCCAACCGATGTTCCTAAAGGCTATGCCATTTCTGAGTAACCAAAGGTTCCAACAAACCGCCAACCAAATGCAACCTTCTCTCCCAGGCTTAACTTTCTTAGCTTTGCAAAAAGAAAACCAATCCAAAAATCTTCCCTTGAAGTTATTTCCTACAGGGGCTGTTAAACCAATCCACTCGGCCGTTTCTTTCCAAACCAATTTAGCCACCGAACAGTAAAGAAAAGAGTGTGACGCCGACTCCGGATGATTATTACAAAATAGACAATTAGAATTGGTCATCGATGGGATAATACCTCTATAATACAACAAATCTCTTGTCGGAAGTTTGTTCAAAAAATATCTCCACCCGAACACCTTAATTTTCAAAGGAACCTAACTTTCCAAATTAATTTGAAAACGAGGTCGTTCCGGTTAGAATGACCAAAAGGAATATGATAACTATTGGCCAAATTGTAAAAAGAGCTAACCGAATAAATGTCGCCTCCCCCACAAGTCCAGGTCACACAATCCTTCGCCGATAAATCTAAACTCACTGAATTAACAACTTCACACAGCTGCGCCAACTCTTCGACAGCAGCCCTCACTTCCTGGTTGTCAGACGAAGAAACAATGGAATTCTCATTTAAATTTCCAACAGCCACTACATGCCTGCTAGGAGAAATCGTGTTCGCTTCCGGACCGCCTACATAAATGCCCCGAGCATGAACATAACAGAAAAGGTCCGCTCCTGTCAACGCTTCCCTCCTGCCCGGAACGCTGCTGTTATAAATGCTAGCAGATCTGAACACTTCCATGCCTTGGGTGCAATTTACATTAACATTACTAGTTGTGTATGTTGTCTCCAAATCCTCCTCAATTGATGACTCAATACTTTGCTGCAAACCAATCACTGCAGAAGACTGGGGAGTTGCAGAAAATTCCCCCAAGTGAGCTAACAGAGGGGTTCCGAAATCACCCCAAGACCACACACCATTGGTTCAGCCTCCCATTCCCACCACAACTACATCCTGTAAGCGCGATAAAGAAAAAACCTTCGGAAATCTATGTTTTAAACACCCTATCCCGATCCAATTAGCGTTCCAAAACGAAACCGTATAGCCATTTCCTACCTGAAAAAAAACAGTTATTCAAGAAAAAATCATCTGGATATTTCTCCGGAAGAGAAAGAATGTCCATCCACCATGAAGAACAAGAACTCCAGCTGTTACGAGAATATTCCACACCTGAAATAAACATTCTTATGTCGCCATACTGAGCAATTAACACTCTAAACCAAATATCGTCCGATCCTTGAAGAATTCTCCACCGCCACTTACTAAGAAGCGCATAATTAAAATCCTTAATTCTCTTCAAATTTAAACCCCTATTCTCAACCGGAAGGCAAAGAGAATTCCAATTAATCCAATGAATCCGACTTTTAGTATCCGAGCATCCCCAAAGAAAGCCATTCTGAATCTTAATGATATCTTTGCAGACTTTCGCCGGAGCCAAATAAAAAGAGAGTTGAAAAATCGGAAGGCTAGTAAGAACAGACTTAAGGAGAGTAATTCTTCCCCCATGCTCAAAAAGCGATTTTTCCATCTAGACAACCTTCTCTCCAACTTCGAGACCAAAGAAGACCAAGTAGAAACCCTCCTAGGATTAGATCCTATAGAAATGCCAAGGAAAGTAAATTCCTTCCTTTCCGTTCTACAAGATAAGAAGAAAGCCGCCACGTCTAAAAAGTTGGACGTAGTATTGATTCCAATAAGCTTACTCTTATGAAAATTAATACCAAGTCCCGAAACTAATTCGAAACCTCTTAGAACCGTTTTGATAGCCCACAAATGCCTCCAACTCCCATCTCCAACCAAAAGAGTGTCATCCGCGAATTGGAGGATATCAATGAAACAACCACCATTAATGTTGATGCCCTCAAAGTCTCCTAACAAAACCGATCTCTTCACCAACCCCGTTAGACCTTCCGCCACCATAACAAAAAGAAAAGGAGAAAGAGGGTCTCCTTGTCTTAATCCTCTTTCCACCAAGAATTCCTTAGTCGAGCTTCCATTAACCAAAACCGACATCTTGCTTGAAAAAATTGTGGCCTCCATCCAACTCAACCAAAGGTCACCAAAACCCATTCTCCTCATCATGTATCTTAGAAAACCCCAACTAACATTATCGTAGGCCTTCTGGAAATCGACCTTGAAAAGCGTTACTTCCTTCTTTTCCTTAACCGCATAGTCTACCACTTCATTCGCAACTAAAACACCGTCAAGCAATTGTCTACCAGGCACAAAAGCACTTTGGCAATTAGAAATAATAGGCTTCAAAACCATCTTAAGCCTCGCCGCCAAAAGCTTCGTCAAAATCTTGTACAAACAACCCACAAGACAAATAGGTCTATAATCGTCCAAATCCAACGGGTTCTCTTTCTTTGGAATCAAAGTCAAAAAAGAGGAAGTAATAGCTTTAGATAAAACAGCCCCGCGATGGAAATCATTGAAAAACGTATAAATATCCTCTTTTAGAAAGTACCAATATTTCTTGATGAACATCAAGGAGTATCCATCCGGCCCCGAACTTTTAGAACCATCGCAACCCCACACCGCTTCCTTAATCTCGACCTCCGTGAACGGTTTCTCAAGCGACTCCCTCTCAACCGAACTTAGGGAATTAAAAGGGATTCCCTCCAAGTTAGGCCTATGCAAGTCATTTTCCAAGAACTTCCTAGCAAAATGATTTCTCACCTCCTCCTTAACTTCGTTAACTGATTCTAAAACTCCTCTATCCGAGTTAAGACCACCAATGAAATTACGCCTCCTTCTCTCTTTCATTACACTATGAAAAAACTGGCTATTATTATCTCCATCGTTAGCCCACTTGATTCTAGACTTTTGAATAAGCATATTCTCCTTAATTCTAAGGTTCATCCAAAAACGACTAGAAGCCTTCTTGCGATTGATCAAAATCTCATCCGAAATTAAACCGCAAGCCAACTCTGCCGCTTCATCCCCATCATTTACCTCCTTAACACTATCCTCAACCTCCAAGTCAAACTTACCGAAGACCTCAACATTCCACCTCCTAAGACTCCCTTTTAGTAATCTCAATTTCTCTTTCAAAACATAATCACTCCTTCCTTCAATAGAAAGATCTTTCCATTCTTTCTCTACGAAGGAAATGAAATTTTTATCGCTAAACCATTCATTGTTCAATTTAAATGGTTTCGGACCCCAATCCGACGAGTCCACCATCAACCAAACCGTACAATGATCCGATAGATCTCGCATATCAATGAATTAACCCACTACTCCCCACCTACTAATGATATCGTTTGAGACCAAAAAGCGGTTTATCCTGCTCATCGAAGTTCCATCTCTACTGTACCATGTAAACTTCTTTCCTTTACATGGAACATCGACCAACTCACTATCCTTAATAAAATTCGAGAACTCCTTTATCTCATTGCTGCGATTTCCCTGCACCCTACCTTTCCTTTCACACGGGGAAGAGATAGCGTTAAAATCGCCCCCAATGCACCAAGCTTCATCCCTGTGACGGGATTTCAACTCCAATAAAGACCTCCATAACTCTCTTTTGGCCCCCATCTCACATGGAGAATACACATTAATAATGTAGTAGAAATTGTCCTTCCAAAAGAATTTAACTCCAATGTAACCGACCCCTTTAAAGCTGCTTATCACCTCCACACTATTCTTCTACATGATTAAAATCCCACCGGAAATTCCCATCGAACTAGAGAAAGACCAACCTATATCCTCTTTAGACCAAAAGCTCTTCGCCATATTTTCAGATACAGAAAACATTTTAGATTCCTGTATAAGGAACATATCCGCATTACCCTTCTTAATCACTTGATTGATTCTTTTTCTCTTAATCAAACTACCTCCCCCTCTGATGTTCAATGATCCGATAATCATTTCCACACTGTTAAATTCGCCTTCCCTCCTAACATTCTTTCCTTGTCAATTTTCTCCATCATATCAATCTTGCTTTTGTAATCCTTCTTATTATCTTCGTCCGCTACCCCTAGCTTTGAAATTGCCTCCCATAACTTTCCACTGACATTAGAATCCAAGTTTTCCCACAGGCGTAAATTGCTTAAGAATATCTGAATCAGCTGAATTGTCCCCGTAAACCGCCGTATTAATTGAAGTGTCCATTTCCTTGTTAATAGAGATGCCATTTGAAAACTCTTTATCCTTATAACAGGCCGCTGTATCCAATAAAGGAAAAGATAAAAAATCAATTCTCTTTTTATTCCTCCCAGTAGGTTTACGGTTTAGCTTACCCTTTTGAATATATCCCAATATGCCTCCGGTCCCACACAAACTTTTAAACTTCATTTTCTTGTTACCCTTTTTCCTGAAAGCATGGCCCCCACTATTCTGACCTATTGACTTTACCAAAGAACTACTCACCTTTGTGGCTTCTGTACATAACGTACCTATAGCAGCGGATTTTTGTAAGTTTGAAGAAAGAGAATGCATAGAGCCGCTCAACATCCCTTTGCTTTTCTCAATAGCCCCGTCAAAAGTGCCTGCACCAGACTGCACACCTTTCTTATTACCTGAAAAAAACTTCTTACCCAAATCATGATTGCCCAGAAGCGTTCCTGAACACTCCACCTACTCCGTCTGCTTCAAAACCCTTTTTGTTGCCATACCATCCTCCAAGAAAACTTCCTTGAAAATGCCGTCATCTTCAACCTCGAAACCAGTTTCTTCCACCATAGTCCCAAACTTTGAATCAGAATCCGAAGAGCTAAGGACTCGACCAGTTGAAAGAAACAGAGAAGTTCACAACGGACCGTAAAAGTCTTCCCGTAAGACAACCTCAAACTATTTGCCATTGATTTCAACCTTCACCTTGTCTTGAAGAACAAAATAGGTAGGCACTCTCACCATAAATCTTCCTACATCCATGTTAGTTCCTCTCTGTGTGTTTTCGTCTGAACATATGTAAGTACCAAAAGAATTTGCCAGTTTCTCAAAGAAATACAAGTTCCAGGCATGGCAAGGAACTCCGTATGCTCTTATCCAGGTTACTCTTTCATCATTAACTACTTCATCAGACCATGCAATGATCTCACTAAACCATTGCCTCCACCAAGTACTTCCCTCTGTAATCAATTCCTTTAACGCCCCTAACTCAATTTCCTCTAACAAGCACAGACTGGAACCCAAGGGGGTGACTTTACGAAGAAAACACCCTCTGTCTCAAAACAAGTCTGAATGTTGTATGACATCCCTGCATTAATAGTTCTTCCAACAAAGGCCTTCTGCATTCTAGCCTTGTCGACCTTAATAGAATCATACTTCAAGCAGCATGGCCTAGAGGAATCGTTTTTTCTCCTGCTAAGAGCCTCCATGTAAGACCTTCCGTCGAAAAGGGCTTCATCTTCTCTAACTTGACGCTTATCTGACCTTCCTTCTTGCACACCCCTCACTTTGTTAATCTGAGAAAACACTTCCTTATTTCTAACCGTGTCCCTCTCAAACCTAGGAGGGTTAGCATGTATTTTCTTCCCATATATCATCACATTATCAAGTTTGACACCCAAAAGATTAACATCCTCCACCTCTTTAAAACGAGCGAAACGAAATCGTTTCCCCAGATTGTTCCGTCTGGGAGAGATTACGATCTCCACCACATTGCCTATGCATCCGAAAAGAACAAATATATCTCTCGCCTTGGTAAAATCTAGAAAATCAGACAAGTAGTATGAACTCAAACCATCAATCTCCCTTCTATCCAAACCCTTACCAAAAGGAAAGATATCCCACCTCGTTGAAGAAGCAGAAAAGTTCCTCCATTGTACTTCGATCCACGCCATGAAAACCCTTTAACAGCAACGATCCTAACTCATCTTTTATGAGTTTTTAGTTAATGAGATGCTAAGTTCTACTGTTGTTGTTGGAAAAAAGATGAAACATGTTTAGCAAACCAAACTTTTTAATTAAAAGGTGTAACTCATTAAATATTTTTCATCTTTTACACATAATCAATTTTATAAAATCAATTAACTCCATCTTATTGTAAAAGATGTTATCCACTATCCTGTCCTTTTCATTTTTGCTCAATTTGAAATTGGCTTTCATAAACGTGCATGTTGAATTTCACTTTAACATGTTGAACCTCTTTAGGATATTACGTATGTACTGTTTCTAATGAATAATAATTCCTCTTTTAGTTTTAGCCAAATCACGTTCAAGAAAGTAACTTAATCTTTCTAAATAAATCATATCAAAATTCATGTTTTTTTAAAATAACCATGTTTTTAAAAATATCGTAAATAATCTTTTTTTTTTTAAATACCAAACTAACAATGTTTCAAACAAAAAAAATCGCCCCCAAGAGAATGTGCCACTGCTTGTGCGCATTCACTCATTTTTTTGGTCTAAGGCTCCATAGCCTGTGGCGCATACTCATGTGACATGCCATTTTCTGTAGCGCATGCGTGCATCCTTTGAGAGCATATGCCATTGACAGTGGCTACTGTGTTATTTTGGTTTTTTTATATATAGATCATTTTCTCTGTATCGTACACTAAATTTTTTCTGCATGTTATTTATTTTATTTATATAATGTCAAAAAAATCAAAAGTGTAAGTCAGTTTAGTTGGTAGTTAAGCAAGAATGTCAAGTGCTAGGTCGCAAGTTCAACCACCATTGCATTTCTTTTCATTAATTATTTTTATTAAAACGTCAAAAGTCTACAAAAGTCAAATATTGTCTTTTTTTGAGTTATTTTAGTTTTATTTTATTTTTCTAACATAGGTATTTTTTAAAATTATTATTTTTTTCTTCATTTTATTCATTTTAATCCAAAAAATCCAAAAAATGTGAAAATGGAATTTTTTTCATTATATTTCTATAAAAATTTTAATAAATAAAAAATTCAAAAAAAAAATAATTTTATTCATTTTTAATAAGAAATCAATCACATTAATTATTTTTATGTTAGTTTTGATGTTGTAATTATTATTTTTAATTCTCTAATTAAATTTAAACATAACTTTTTTAGTATAAATAAGTAACTAAAAACACGAGAAAAGCAAAAAAATCATCCCAAAACCTCTCTGACGTTTAGTTTTTTTTTTCAGAAAGTTACAAAATCATCACAAAACCCACACGAAAAATGCAGTAAAAATTCTCACTCCCACTGTCACCTTCAACCTTTTCAACACACCAAAATCTCATAAAGTTAACATTAAACTTCTTCCACAAAACCATGACACCATTATCATAAAGTCATTACATCGCTTCATCCCTAACCTCCATTATCAACAAAATTCACAAAGCTTCAATCATCACTATCACCATATAAACATAAACTCAAAACCACTATACCATAATCTTCATTATCATAAACCAATTTCAAGCAACATACTCAAATTAACATTCAACCAAAGCATTACACCCCTTCACTTTGCTCTATCAACATAAACTACACCCCCAACTTTAATTTCTTTTTTATCTATTATTTTATTTATGTCTATTTCATTTATTTAGTTTTTTTAGAAATATTAATTTTATATTTTGTTTTTTTTTTATATTTAAGTTTTTTTCCATTAAATTAATTTAGGTTATTTTTAATTATTGATAAAAAAATACAAATTTGTTTCTTTCAAAATTTTCACTAATATTTAATTAATTGCAAAAATACAAAAAATGGTTTCGTTGGCTCATTTAATTAGTTTAGTGTTGTTGAATTTTTTTCTCATTTTGATTTATTTAGTCTAGGTTATTTTGTTTTGAGTATTATAAAATAAAAATAAAAACAAAAAGCAAATTTATTTCTTTCGCCCATTTTTTACTAATATTTTAGTTAGTTGCAAAAAAAATAAAAAACATATTAATTTGTTCATTTAATAAATCAATTGTTGATAGGTTTTCTCTCCCTTTCATTTAGTTAGCTATTTTCTAATTTTTTATTATAAACCTAAAAATATCAAAATACTTCTTTTATTTTATTTGGTTATCTTTCTTAAATCTAAAAAAAAAAAAAACAAAAATAATAGAAGACAAAAAAATAATATTTTTCTTTCACGATTAAAATTGACTTTAACTCATCAAATGTCTTTTTGCCCTTATGCATAAATCAAGTTCTTTTTCATAAAAGGATAGACCGGTCCATTTAACGTGAATACAAAAAATGCATAAGCCTTCATCATGGGAGCATATAAGCATAACACAATTCTCTAAAATCAACCAACCCACAAACTTATTTTACAATAACTATGAATCTCTGATTTTCTCATAGCATGGTGAGAATACGTAGACACGAGGTTTTGAAACCTTGGCGAGCACATAAATAAAAACTATTTTCCCTTTTATTTTTGTAAATTTTCTTTTAGTAATTAGCCAACTGCAAACCCTTTTAAAACACTATTTCACTAAACTAATTAGAAGGTTTCCATTGAGTACAACAGATGTGAGGGGTGCTAATACCTTCCCCTCGCATAACCGACTCCCGAACTCGATTTTGTTGCGATGGTCATCTTATCCTTTCCTTGGGATTTTAACGTTATTTTCACTATTCTTAGGAATAAATAAAATTCGGTGGCAATTCTGTTAGTCATTTGCAAGCGTGCAATGTCCTCGTAAGGTCGTATTTTTCGAGACGCGACACTCCCCCACCATTTTCACCCATCTTCTAATTCGCTCCTTCAATTTTTCTTTAAAATGTCGTGTTATATTATCAAGAGAAGTGCTAATTGTATTTATTTGGCAGTAAAACCTCTGTTGAAGATCCGAATTTGGAACACGGAGACTTTCGAGCATCTTCAGAGGAGCTTGATCCATTGGTTAGATGGAGACAATGTAAATGGTGAAAAGATTAGAAGAATTGAAAGACTTGTTATGGTGTATAACAATAATGGAGAACATTGTATCTGGGAGTCAGTTAAAACAGACAGTGATTCTCATATCTGGTTGTAATCGCATAGATATGTTAATTATTTTAGTCATTTTATTTGTTGGTCGTTTTGTTGTTTTAATTGTTGTAGCTGAATGTTGTAATCTTTATGCAAAGAACATTGTTTTCAATATCAAATTAAATGGTTACATAAAATGAATTACATATAAAAATTAGGACTAAAAGTGGATTATTTAATTATGTTGTAGAGCTTGCTCCAACATTGGGACAGTTTGTACGACTGTGTCCAGGCTGGCGGTATGAACTACATAATCTCACCATTTTGTTTGTCATATCCATTTCGGTTCGAATATGCGTGTTGTTAGGCGACCCTTTTTCTTTCTTTGCATATTTTCATTATGCAAAATTATGTCCTCTTTATATGAAGGCTAATAATCTTCCTTTGCTACCACTGGAGAGCTATTGTTGAACACATTGTATAAATTTATGACTTTGTAAACAACACATAATAGGTAGGAAGGTTTCTACCGAGCATGTGAACATGCCACTATGTTATGGGAGGAAGGTGTAACACCCCAGTATTTGAATGGTTATTTTATGTGTTTATTCGTTATTTAATTTAATTTTAATTTAATTATTATGTGGGATAATTGAATTAATATGGGTGTTAGGGATGTTTGACCTTGTGGTGGGAGTGTGGAGAGTGACTAGAGATTGGTAGAGGTGTGCTAGAATTATTAGAGTATATTTTTAATAATTAAATAATAGTATTTTAAATTAATTATATAATTATAATGGGAAAATAGAAGGTTTGAGGCCAAAGTGTGAATTATGAGAGATAGAAAGAGGAAGGAGAGAGGATGTTAGTAAGTGAGCGGTGAGTTTGTAATTTCAACAAGATTATCCATAATGATATAAATTAGGAACATAACCTAAGTTTAGGAGTTTTTAATCAATACATAGAATCTTTGGAAAAGAGAGAAAGAGGCTTGAGGCAAAAGGAGGACTTGGAACTTTGGGTGAGAGGAGAACATTCAAACCAGTCCATATTAAAATTTCTAGCTAGAAATTGAGGTAAAGGGGAAAATTGATTTAATAACAAGTATATGCTTAAGGGTAGAATTGAGGAGTCGTTAACCTCCAATAGGCTTTGTATGATTATGTATGTTTTGTTGTGTTCATATGTGAATCTGAATTTTGGTGATCAATTGGTGTTGTAATCTGTTTTTCATGATGAAATTCGTGTAAATGTTAGTGGGGTAGTTTCTGTTTTGATGTGTTAATATATTTTCACCATTGGTTAGTTTTGAAGGTTTTTGTAATCGTGATAAAAGTGTTGAATAATTAATGATAATGCTTGCAAATTGATAGATATAGGTTGAGTGATTTTAATATGTTGATTTCCTGTTATTTTCTGATTGTTTTGAATATGTAGACTGAAAAATTGGAGTTCCGATGAGAACTCCATAGCGGACGGAAAATTTTTCATTTTGCAGATCGAAGGAGGGTGCCATGGCCATGACGGGTAACCCGTCATAAAGCCCATACTCAATTTTGGAGTCGGTCGTCATGCAGGTGATGTGTTTGTGTTGTTATGTCCATGGCGGGTGCCATTCCCATGACAGGTAACCCACCATGAACCTTAATTGGGCGTAAACACTTGTTTTGATGATGTTAAGTTCCAGATTTCAAAATTTTGACTTTTGTGTATTGTTTGTGCTTTGTTAGGCTCTGTTTGTGCTGAGATAAGGTGAAGTAACAATTAAAAATATTTTAATTGAGAAATTGGTGATTGATATGAGTTATGGGTTGTAATGTTGCCATGATGTTTTAAGATGTTAATTATGATGTCAGTGTTGTTGTATATCTGAGATAATAATACGAATGAAGAGAATTGTTATAAGATTGAGTGGCACCGAGTTATATTATGTTATACATATATGAATTGTCTATGTGTGGTAATCTAGATAGGGGATTACTTGAGTTGTTGGTGCATTCTATTAGGATCAGAGAAGGGTCTTAACGCATTAATTTTGTTGTGCATTGATGTATATGAGCATGCATCATTGAGATGTATCAAGAGTCATGTTTGCTAGTTTAGAGAGGGGACTAGTGACTTGTCCCAAACTTAGAGAGGGGGCATGGAGCTCAGAGAGAGGGCTCATGGGTTCATAGAGGGGACCCGATTCCTGAGGTAACCAAATTGTTCAATCGGTACCACATGCATATGCAATCGAGTTGCATAGTTGAGTCGCATTCCATATTTTAGTTGTATGTGTAATTAAGATTGTGTATGGTGTTGTTTTAGGTGTGAGAATATTGTTGTAAAGTGAAGTGGTGTGTTTGTAATTGAATGTGTAGATGTTTTTAATTCTACCTTGCAGTTTATGCCATTTATATTTTTGATGTGAATTTTTACTCCATTTGCTTTGATGTTGTCCACCTTGGACATCTAGCAGATAACCAAGATTAGGCGTTATAGTTGTGAGTGGAAGATTAGATCATTGGTTTTTATTTCCACTTACTTTTCGTTGTTTGCCTTAGTAGGTTATGCTATGATTATGTAACATTGGGGATGGGAACAATTGTTTTAATTATTATGTAGGATTTTTGTTACGATATTGAGAAGTCAGTGATTTTGTTTTATTTGGAGAACAAACATGTTGTTTTGAAGAGAATTTTTATAATTATTTGCGCTGCTATTTGAAAAATTGTTTAGGTGTTTCGTTGAGGTAGCACTTTAATTTCTGTATGAATTTTTATATAAGGATCGGGGTTAAGGTGTTACATTAGTGGTATCACATCATATCGGTCTGCCTAGCTAGGTTTTTTGCATGATAGTTGTTCCCTAGTATGCGACATATGTGTGTACACGACCGGTGCATTGTTTCTTTTAATATCCCTTTATGATGTGCATAATGGCCGGAAGAAACGACCGCGCTATTCATGATGCTTTGGATTCAGTGGCTCAGGCGCTGCATGGACAACAGAATCAGGCTAGTGATAAGTTTCGCGGCTTGGGAAAATTTTAAAGGAATAATCCACTGACGTTCAAGGGTAAGTACGACCCGGAGGGTGCTCCTCCATGGCTGAAAGAGATTGAAAAGATTTTCCGAGTGATGTCCTGTACTGAGGAGTAAAAGGTTTTGTTTTGAACACACGTGTTGTCTGAGGAAGCTGACGATTGGTGTGATAACGCACGCCAGACACTAGAGGTTACTGATAGTGAAGTGACTTGGGCTATGATCAGAGCATGGTTTCTAGAAAAGTACTTCCCTGAGGATGTGTGTAGTAACAAGGAGATCGAATTCCTTGATTTTAAGCAAGGAAATTTGACGGTTACACAGTATGCGGCAAAGTTTTAGGAGCTACTGAAATTTTGTCCGCATCATGTTTGAGAGCGGGTTACGTCCCGAGATCAAACAATTTTTTAGCTACCAGGAGATCTGTCACTTTTCTATACTGGTGAATAAGTGTAGAATCTATGATGAGGATAGCAGAGGGTGATGTGCTAATTACAAGAGTATTCGTGAAAAGAAAGGGAAGGGACAATTTCGAGGAAAGCCATATGTGACTCCTGTTAAGTGCTACAATTGTGGTGTTGTGGGACATTGTTCTCATGAGTGCCAGAGTTCTAAGGCAAAATGTTACAAGTGTGGAAAAATGGGTCATAAGGCTTATGATTATAAGAGTGATGGAATAACTTGGTATAACTGTAGAGAGCAGGGCCACGTCGATACCAATTGTTAGAAGCCAAAAAAGGTCCAGTATAGAGGGAATGTTTTTGCTTTGTCTGGTTCGGAGACTACTAGTGAAGACAAATTGATTTGAGGTACGTATTTTATTAATAGATGCCTTTGATTGCTATTATTAACATGGGTGTGACTCATTCATTTATTTCTGAGGGTTATGATAAGAGGTTAAACCTCGAATTATCTTCTATGAATAGGAGTATGATCATTGATACCTAGACTTTTGGACCAGTAATGACATTGTGGGTCTGCTTGAAATTTTTTGTTGACTATCTTTGGTAAGGATTTTGGGATAGATCTGGTATATCTATCATTTAGAAAACTCAATGTTATACTTGGTATGAATTGGTTGGAGTTCAACCATGTCTATATTAATTGTTTCGACAAGATATTGTAATTTCCCGAGTTCGTGGAAGAGAGGGATCTATTGGTATCTGCTAAACACATATATGAGTATGTGAAAGATGGTGCACTAGTGTTTATGGTGTTAGCTTCATTGGATGCAGGGGTAAGGGAGTGATTGGTGAATCACCTGTTGTTTGTGATTTTCCAGAAGTGTTTCCTGAGGACATAAGTGATTTTTCGTCAGAGTACGAGGTGGAGTTTGCTATAGACTTAGTACCTGGTACTAGCCCAGTGTCGATGGCTCCTTATAGAATGTTCGATTTAGAGTTGAGTGAGCTGGAGAAACAGTTGGATGACTTGCTTGAGAAGAAGTTTTTCAGATCGAGTGTTTCACCGTGGGGAGTGCTAGTGTTGTTTGTTAAGAAGAAGGATGGTAGCATGGGGTTCTGCATTGATTATCGATAGTTGAGTAAAGTAAATATCAAGAACAAGTATTCACTTCTGAGAATCGACGATATGATAGATATGTTAGTTGGTGCTTGTGTTTTTTGGAAGATTGATTTACGTTCAGGTTATCATCAGATTCGAGTGAAACCAGAGGATATTCTGAAGACTATTTTCAGAACCAGGTATGGTCATTATGAGTATTCAGTGGTGTCGTTTGGAGTGTCTAATTTACCTTGAGTTTTCATGGAGTACACGAATCGAATTATCAATCCGTACTTAAATTATTTTGTGGTTGTGTTTATTGACGACATCTTGATATATTCGAAGTCAGACAAAGATCATACAGAACATTTGAGAATCTTGTTACAAACCTTGAAGGATAAGAAATTGTATGAAAAATTATCTAAGTCTGAGTTTTGGCTGAAATAGGTGAGTTTCTTAGGTAATGTAATTTCTAGTGGGGGTAATGTTGTTGATCCGTCGAAGGTTAATTCCGTGTTACAATGGGAAACTCCGAAGTCTGTTACAGAGATCATAAGTTTTCTAGGTTTGGCTGCTTACTACAGAAAGTTTATTTAAGGCTTTTCAAAGTTGTATATGCCTTTGACTCAGTTAACTCAAAAGGGCCAAGCATATGTATGAGATGTTTTATGTGAAGAGATCTTTATAGAACTCAAAAAGAAGTTGACGTCTACTCTAATATTGATTTTTCCAAATCTGAGTGATTCTTTTGTTGTGTATTGTAACGCTTCCATGATGTGTCTGGGTGATATGCTGATGCAGAATAGACAGGTTGTGGCTTACTCTTCTAGACACTTAAAGGTTTGTGAGAGGAGTTATCCCGCGCATGATTTAGAATTAACCGTCGTGGTGTTTGCACTTAAGATTTGGAGGAATTATCTATTTGGTTCCAGATTTGAAGTGTTCAGTGATCACAAGAGTTTGAAATATCTCTTCGATCAAAAATATTTGAATATGAGGCAGAGGAGGTTGCTCCAATTTCTGAAGGACTATGATTTTGGTTTAAATTACCATCCTGGTAAAGGAAATGTCGTAGTTGATGATTTCAGTAGGAAGTTGTTGTGTATGTCAATGCTTATGGTTTGAGAGTTAGAGTTGATTGAACAATTCTGAGATCTGAGTTTGGAATGTGAAAGGACTCGTGATAATGTGAAGTTGGGCATGTTGAAGTTGACAAGTGGTATTCTTGAAGAGATCATAAAAGCTCAAAATATCTACTTAGGATTGGTTGACCGATGGGTGTCAATTAATCAAGGTCAAGGTGGTGATTTCAGAATCAACGAGAATGGTGTGATAAGATTCTGAGATAATGTCTGTTTACCAGATGTTCCTGAACTTAAGATGAATATTCTTGAGGAAGGTTATAAGAGTGGTTTGAGTATTCATCCTAGTGCTACTAAAATATATAAAGACTTGAAGAAATGTTTTTGGTGGCCAGGAATGAAGAAGGAGATTGTGGAGTTCGTGTATGCTTGTTTGACTTTCCATAAGTCAAAGATTCAACATTAGAAGTCGTTGAGTCTAATGGAGCCGTTTTTTATTCCTAAGTGGACATGGGATATCATTTCAATGGACTTTGTGTCTGGTTTACTGAGGACATTGAAGAATTATTACCATTTCGGCTATTGTAGATAGGTTGACTAAGTCGTCTAACTTTATTCTAATTTGACTAAACTATCCATTGGAGAGGATAAAAGAGTTGTATATTGAGAAGATTGTCAATTTGCATGAGATTCCATCTAGTATTGTATCTGACAGAGATTCGAGGTTTACGTCATAGTTCTGGGAGAGTTTGCAGAAGGCTTTGGGTACGAAGCCACGTTTAAGTTATGCTTATCACCCGCAGAAAAATGGTCAGATGGAGAGGACTATCCAATCTTTAGAAGGCTTGTTAAGAGCCTGTGTGCTAGAAAATGGAGGTGCTTGGGATAGCTTTTTACCGTTTATTGAGTTTACCAACAACAACAGTTTCCATTGGAGCATTGGAATGGTACCGTTTGAGGCGTTGTATGGTAGAAGGTGTAGAACTAGGGGTGACAAAATGGGCCCGGCCCATTGGGCATGCCCGTTTTACCCTGGGCCAAGAATTTAGGCCCTCACCCTTTAATGTGTCCGCCCCTCCCCGCCCCGTTTTCTTCGTGGGCTTTTGCGGGCACGAGCATTTACATAAAATTTTACATTTTTAAGCTTAAAAGGTGCAGTGCCCGCGGGTTTTTCCCGCCCCTCCCTCACTTTTTTGCGGGGTGGGCCTAAGTTTTAGGCCCGCATCCTCAACTATGACCGCCCTGCCCCTCCCTGTTTTTTGCGGGCATTTGCGGGGAGGGCCTAAACTGGGCGGGCATGCTCGTTTGCCACCCCTATGTAGAACACCTTTATGTTGGTTTAAGTAGGGAGAGGGTGCTATGATTGGATTGAAGATTATCCAACAGACCAAAAAGAAGATCAAAGTAATCCCAGAGAAAATGAGACCTTCACAGAGTCTCCAAAAGAGCTATAATGATTAGCAAAGGAAAGCACTTGAGTTCTAAGAGGGGGATCACGTGTTTCTGATGGTTACTCCGGTAACTAGTGTTGGTAGATCTTTGAAGTCTCGAAGACTCATTCAGAGTTTCATTAATCCATATCTAATTTTGTAGAGGATAAGAGAAATGGCCTACCATACTGCTTTACCACCGTCAATTGCTAACCTTCATGATGTGTTTCACGTGTCTCAGTTGAGGAGGTATATTCCGGATCTGTCTCATGTGATCCAAATTGATGATGTACAGATGAGAGATAACTTCACTGTTGAGGCCTCACCCATGCAGATAGAGGAACGAGAAGTGAAGAAATTGTGTGCTAAAAAGATTACCTTTGTGAAGGTAGCTTGGGGAGGACCTGCTGGTGGATGAGACTTGGGAGCTTGAGAGTTAGATGAAAGAGTTATATCTGAATCTGTTTACTTACGGTAAATTTTTAGGGAATAAATTCATTAAGTAGGGGAGAGTTGTAACACCCCAGATTAGAATGGTTATTTTACGTGTTTATTTGTTTTTTAATTTTATTTTGATTTAATTATTATGTGTGATAATTGAATTAATATGGGTGTTAGGGGTGTGTGACCTTGAGGTGGGAGTGTGGAGAGTGATTAGAGATTAATAGAGGATGACTAGAATTATTAGAGTCTATGATGGACTTTGTTTACCATTAAGGATACCATTAGTATGCATTCTACTGTGAGTTCTAATATCTAATTTGATGTAAATTTTTTGATACTTTGATTTTCAACATCAAGGAGGCTGAAGTTGTTACTGACGTTGGCCTATATTTTTTTTCGTCGAGGTCAACGTGGCCATTATGATGGGTATGTATAACTCAATATTCTTTTTCAGAAATATTTGGGATAATATTCTTCAATACTTAGATATATGATGTGTTCTTATATGTTTTCAAAAAAGATTTGTTATAAGCTGAAATGTAATTTTTCTTATAAGAAAGAGACAATTTGATATTAAATATAAATAATACGAGTGTTCACCTTTATACAACTAAAGAAATTAAAAGGAAAAAAAATCCAACCACCAAATGTAAACCAAAACACCACCCAAGAACTATAAAATTACATTACTCCCAACAAACACCAGGATTATTATATCATTCAGACTAAAATAATGTCCTTTCCTTTTCTATGAAAGACATTGAAAGTCTTTGTTTATTCCATTTTTTACATATGAATCCATTCTTGATACATTTCATTAGTAACATTTATTCATGCAATAATTTTATAACTCGACATTTTTTAAGTCTCATCTAGATATAAGAACAACAACACACATTTTTTATCAGTGTGTTTCACCGAAACATACTCAATGAGATTTGTATAATATTAATGGTTGATTTTTTTTACCACAATTAAATATATAGCTTTATATATGATTGAGGTCACACGGTATGATTTCCATTCGTAACAACTTGCAATTCCTTTGTTTATAGTGTTATTTATTTGTAAGACTATATTATATGCAAAAACTTTTTTACATTAATAAAGCTATTTCTACTGTTGTTGTTGGAAAAAAAGATGATGAGACATGTTTAGCAAACCAAACTTTTAAATTAAAAGGTGTAACTCATTAAATATTTTTCATCTTTTTTTCCCATAAACAACAAAAGAACTAGATTTATTAATTGAAAAAGTTTTGGTGCATAAATAGCCTTACAAATAAATAACACTACAAACAATTCACATCTATAGTTGTCTAAAGGTTGCATAGGAATAAGTTCAAGGAGATTGTGAGTTGTTATGCATGGAAATCAAGCATTAATATTATACTTAATCTCGTTGAGCATGTTTCGAAGTAATATGTAAAAAATACAACAAACAAACACATTCAATTTATCTAACAACTGTATTACTCTAAATTCTTTGTGAAAAAAAATGTAAGAATTCATATGTAAGCTAATCAAATTAAGTACAGTCTAGAACAAATCTTTTTTGGAAACATATAAGAACATAACATATATCTAACCATTGATGAATATTATGCCAAATATTACTGAAAAAGTCATACCCTGTATCAAAATTTCACTCTACTACTTATTATTCTAGACATATTATTATGAGATATAATAGAGTGTTTCTCCTATTTTCCACATATTTATGTGATAAGATAATATAAATCTAAAAACTTCAATTGTCCTATTTATTCCTTGCTAAAATTTTATTGTTCATATCCTCCGGGAGAATAAAGAAACATTCAAAGGGCATGTTATTTTCCTAAATAAGACCCTAAGAACCATAGGTTCATTGTTCACCACCTCAGTCAATACATAGTAAATTCAAGGCATAATTATACCAGATGTCCTTTAAGTTATTTGTTTGTAACAGATTGGCCCTTAAGTTTGTTTTGTAATAACTTGATCCTTTAAGTTTTATTTTTTTTAAAAGCAAGAAATATATTAATAGGAGCACAAAAAGTACTCAACCAATACAAACAATCGAAAAAAATCGAAAGAGATTACAAACCAAATTGAAACTAGGACTAAAACAATATATGATCCTTGTTGAAGTCATACAAATTACAATTGGGATATGTAATTTACCCAATCAAATACCATCTCCAAATCATAAATTTCACCTTCCAAACAATGTCGACGATATTCCAAACATCGTTCCTAAAAAGAATGTCGTTTCTAACTGTCCAAAGAACCCAACAAACAGCCAACCAAATGCTACCTTCTTTCCCTTTCTTCAACTTCTTGGACTTTCCGAAAGCGATCCAATCAAGGAAACTACCCTTAATGCCGTTCTCGCGATACTCATAGAACCCGATCCATTCGGCAATATCTTTTCAAACCAAAGTAGCCACTCGACAAGACAAAAGGATGTGGGGAAGGTTTTTCGAAGTAGCTTTGCAATATGGACACAACGGATCGCTCGAAGAAGAGATAATCGCTCTCGACAACAAGAGGTCCCTTGTCGGTAATCTATTAGACAAACTACGCCAACCAAAAGCTCTGATGTTATAAGGAACCTCAACTTTCCAAACTAAAGACATAACACTATCATTCCTATTGACAGGACCAAACTATGTAACAAAACGAGAGGACAAGCGATAAATGGATTTAACCGAAAAAAACCCCGTTATCTCCCGATAACCAAGTAACAATGTCGCTGACATTGTTCGAAGGAGCCTCAAAGTCAACCACCTGGAGCAGCTGGCTAAGAAGACTGTCAGAAGAAGATGAGGACACACCTTCTAAATCAGCCCTGTGTAAACCTACAGAAACAGAATCTAAAGAAGGAACAGCTGCTAAGCTGGAACGAGAACCTACAGCAGTGTTCGCAAAAGGCACAAAGGTTGTGTTGCACCCCAAAATTTTCCCTCACATCTTTGAGATAAATTGATTCAAGAAGCTTCCTCACACTCCTAGGAGTCTCAAAAGCTCAAGACTACTTAAGAATTGACCATACAAGCTCTTCTCCTAAACAATCAACCTACAACTAGGGTTTTATTTTTTCTCAAAACGAATTGAGCTCTCAATACCTCAGATGGACTTCATGGTTCTCTATGTGCTCTAGGGTATCCTCATGTCAAGTCTCAAGCCTTGCTTCACAAGTTTGCTCAGTCAATTGCTCAAATGATCAACAGTCGATTGTATTTGACCAAAAGTCAAATTTGACCAATTTACAGTCAAACGTCATCATTTCTTTCCAACATCAAGATTTTGAAGTCCCATTCATCATTTGATCAAGGGTTGATCATGATTCCTCAAGAAAATCAAGATTTACTCAAAAGTCAAAAATTGCCAAATTAGGGTTTTCTTAAGGAGAAGTCAACTAAACTTTGACCACGCACGACTTTCACATACTTCATCAGAAATTCCTCAACCAAAGCTTATTTTGAAGGAAATTCAATTCTCTACAACTTTGTCTCTCTAAGCTCAAGGCCAAAAATGCATCGTTTGAGAGATACGGACCAAAACTTTATAGGTCATTTTGAAAGTCAACAAAAAGACATTTTTTTCGTCAAAGCAATTTACACAGAAATAAAAACTTCAAATGAAAAAGTGATCAACACGAAAGTTATAGGGGACATCTTGAGGGTTCCAAAAAGTCCAAGATCACCTTCATATGACAAAAATTGAGAGAGTTACAATTGGTGCAAGTTGAGCAAAATTTGAGAAACGCATGAAACCTACATTGAACATTTTTGAGCTTTTTGACCAGTGGGCCTATCTTTTAAGGTTGAATCATGTTTATGACATATTCAAGGACCTCAAAGTTCACTTTGGTATTATTTTGATTTTGATTTTATTTTATTTTGATTTTATTCAAAGAAATAAACAAAATTAAATGAAACAAAATAAATCAAATAATGGTGGGCACATGGATCCTTTTAATGGAGTTTCTAGAAGGTTAAAACATGTCATTCAAGGCCATCAAAACCCAAATAAAACAGTGGGAGAGAGTGAAGGAAACATGGTTTTCAAAAAATTAAAATGGTTGGAAACATGTTCCTTGATCCTAGCTCTTCAATGATTCTTTGTCTACCATGTTTCTCCTATAAATACAAGGCTCAAACACAAGAGAAGGGACTTCACAAAGGAAGGCTTCCAAACCACAAAATTCTTGAAAAAAAAAGGTGAAAATTCAAAACTCCATTTCCAATCATTCTCAATCCAAACCAAGGATTAAATACTCATCTTGAAGGTTCGATTCCCACCCCATGCAATTTCCTTTTAACCATTTTCTAATCCCTTTCTTTTATCATATTTCAATTGATTTATTTATTTCTTTTCAATTAAATTAAAACAATAAAAAAAAATCATAAAACCATTAAAAGAATAAAAAATATAGTTTAGATTATGTAATCATTTTTTAGGCATAGATTATTTTTATTAAAATTAATTTTTTTAGACTTAGACTTATAATTAATTAATTTTTGTACAAATGAATTAGAAATTAGGTTTATTTATTTTAAAATTATTTCTCAAAATAAAAAAAAAAACGAATATTGACTTAGATATTTAGGACATTTAACTTGATTTTAATATGTAATTGCTTTTCGTTTATCATTTATTTTCTTAGAATAAATGTATAGGTTTGTGCATAAATTGTAATAGTGTAGTTTATAATTCTTGTACGATTATATTATGTAACTGTTCATAAGCCTTGTAATAGTGTAGTTTACATTTCTCGTACGATTATATTATGTAACTGTCCATAAGCCTTGTAATAGTCTATGTTACATTCTCACACGATTATATCATGTAACTGCCCATATGCCATGTAATAGTGTAGGTATTTATTTTTTGCACTTATATTTTATTTGCTAGATAAATAGGCATGTATGGCAAGATCTAAAATCAAACGTTAGAATAACCTATAACTCAAGATAATATAATTGAATCAACGCACATTGCACATATTCACCTCTAGGGTAGCCTCTCTCTGTTGCCTTACGATTAAAACGGTCATGTCCCTCGAAAGTAGGGGTACTTTAGTAAAAGACTCTTACGAATAATATCATCATAGTCCATTCGATATAAAGATCATAGCCCCTCGATGACCCTTCGAGCTGCCTACAAAAAATGATCTTGTCCCTCGACGACCCTATGGAAAAATGATGATAGTCCCTTCGCATTGCTAAGGTATCCTTACATGTTGCCTTCTATGACCATTCGATGACCCTTCGCTGTCCCTCAACATCCAATAGACAGTACTACCTACCCATTAATGGTATGGATAGTACTATCTCTCAAGGAAAATGATAAGTACAAGAAAGACCTTACAAATTAGGGGTAAGTAACTTTTAAATGCTTGCTCACAACTCAAAAACAAATACTTTTCATATCTCACTTTTCCAAAAATATTTTCAAAAAAAAAAAAACCAAACACTTTGTATACATTCTTACACGAATTATTACAAAGTCAAATTTTTACAAAATATTTTCAAAAAACGTTCACACACATTCAAAAAGTAAGTAAAAAAAGTGAGCTAACCATTTAAGAGCCCGTGGATAACCATGGATACAAAGGGTGCTAATACCTTCCCTTTGTATAACTTACCCCCCGAACTCAAAATCTATCAAGGTCTTTCCTGTTCTTTTCAGCCTTTCCTTATTGGATAAAAGAAAAGTCGGTGGCGACTCTTGCTAACCGCAACATGTTTTGCGAAAACAAAACAAAAATAAAATTCAGTTCTCCCACCGTGTTACAGGCTGCATCAGAAAATGCAGCAGGAACAAAACCACATCCAGTAACAGCAGGCGAATCCGGGACATCATCAGCAGCATAACTGGATGCCGTATTCGGGCCTGTAGCAGCAGCAGGTCTGAGCACTGCATTCGCGAAAACCTCCCTTACCACCGAAATTTCGAAATCCCCCACCTGCACACTCCATCACTCCAACCCCCCATCGCCGCCACCGACACATTGTGCAGCTTAGAAAACGAAAACAGTACCGAAAATTTGTCCCTAAAACAAACAGACCCACACCACACAGAGTGCCAAAAAGAAATTCCATAACCATTACCAAGCTGGAAATGACAGTTAGGAATCAAAAAGTCAGCAGAATAACATTTGGATAACGATAAGATGTCCGACCACCAAACCAAAGATCCGTTCGATATGATCTTAGAACCCTCACTATCCGAAATAAGTAACTTGATGTCACCGTAACGCGCCTTCAAAACCCTGAACCAAAGATTATCATGGCCTTCCAAAATTCTCCACCTCCATTTGTTCAATAGAGCTAAGTTGAAATCACCAATCCTTTTCAAACCAAGCCCACCATTTTCAACAGGGAGGCATAGAGTGTCCCATTAGATCCAATGAGTCCTTCTTTTCGATTCTGATCTTCCCCAAAGGAACCTACTTTGAAGCTTAATAATTTCCTTCCGAACCTTGCCCGAAGCTTTGTAGAAGGAAAGTTGGAAAATGGAGAGACTGTTCAACACCGACTTTAGAAGAGTCACCCGACCTTCAAAACTAAGGAATCGACCATGCCAACAAGAAAGCCTTTTCTTTAACTTAGCAATAAGGGGATTCCAAGTTGAGATTCTTCTAGGATTGGAACCAATAGGAATTCCAAGGAACACAAAATCTTTGTCTTCCGTCCTACAAGATAGAAAGAACGAAGTTGCGTCAAGAAAGTTGGGATTGACATTAATACCAATAAGTTTACTCTTGTGAAAATTGATGCCGAGACCCGAAACCATTTCAAAACCTCTAAGAACCGCCTTGATAGCCCATAAATGCTTCCAACCTCCATCTCCGACCAATAGAGTATCGTCCGCAAATTGAAGAATGTCAATATGACAAGAGCCTTTCACTTTGATGCCCGCAAATTCACCAAGGTTAACAGAGTTCCTAACCAGCCCCGATAAGCCTTCCGCCGCCAAAACAAATAAGAACGGAGAGAGAGGATCGCCTTGCCTAAGGCCCCTATCGACAATAAATTCTTTGGTTGGGCTACCGTTGACCAAGACAGACATTTTACTAGAGAAAATGGTGGCTTCCATCCATCTCATCCAAAGATCCCCAAATCCCATCTTCCTCATCATAAATCTAAGGAAATCCCAATTCACTTTGTCGTACGCCTTCTCAAAATCAACCTTAAAAAGGGTACAAGTTATTTTCTCTTTGCACGCAAAATCCACAACTTCATTAGCAACCAACACTCCATCAAGGAGTTGTCTACCAGGAACGAAAACACTCTGACAATGAGAGATAAGAGAGTTTAAGACCCCCTTCAAACGATTAGCCAAAATCTTGGACAAAACCTTGTAGATACAACCGATGAGGCAAATCGGCCTATAGTCGTCTAAACTCAAAGGATTATCTTTTTGTGGGACACCTTAGGACAACCGAGTGGAAAATTCGACTTCTTAGTCAAGTACACCTCTCCCGAGAGCTCTCGTATCAGGCTCGAAGACATCCAGCCAACTGGATGGGAAGATACCCCTGAGAGTGCAAACACTGTGCAAGATACAGTTGAAGAATCTTCCTACGACAACTCTGCCTGGGAGACAGATTCTAATGATCATGCTCCACCAGAAATCAGCGTTATTTCTAAAGACAAGCCAAGAAGGAAGGTACCAGAATTTGTGATTCACCGAGGAGTTCACCGCTAATGGGTTGCTGTCAACGTTCCGAAAGTTGTTCATAAGTCTAAGTAATTACCGTCTTTATCTTAGCCTTTCACCTTGCCCCGGTGAAACGGATGTTTTGATAGGGCTCACTTTTTGTAAATGTACCTCTTCGCTTCGCCCAAAGCGACAGAGTTTTGTTTTATAGGACTGTAGTTTCAAGAATCGACCAAATCATAAATAAAATAATGTCGTTCTGTAATTTCCGCATTTATTGTTGTTTTCTCTTTTCGCTTTTTCCGAAAATGGTAATCCTAAAAAACAACTCGAATAATAAAAACAAGCAGTTTTCAAAATATACACTGCACACACTCTTGCATTCTCTCTATCTCTTCTAAAAACAAATCATCACGTCATGCAAATTGCTTGTTTTAAACCCCATTGAAACATACGATCCAATGTCTTCTCCCAACTTTGAATTCTCGGTATTTGAGGCTGAAGAAGAAAACGACGAAGAAATTCCATAAGAGATATCTCGATTACTCAGACAAGAGGAAAGGTCCATTAAACCTTACAAAGAACCGTTGGAAACGGTCAACTTGGGTTCAGAAGAAGAGAGAAAAGAGGTCAAGATTGGGGCACTGCTCAGTCCAACTATCAAAGAAAATTTGATAAAGCTTCTCGAAGAGTTTCCCGATGTATTCGCTTGGTCCTATCAGGATATGCCAGGGTTGGATACCAGCATCGTGGAACATCATCTACCATTAAGATCAGAATATCCGCCGGTAAAACAAAGACTAAGACGGACTCATCCATACATGGCCATCAAAATCAAAGAGGAAGTACAGAAACAGATTGACACGACTTTCCTCGCCACATTAGAATATCCTCAATGGCTAGCCAACATAGTACCCGTTTCGAAAAAGGACGGAAAGGTCAGAATATGTGTAGACTACAGGGATCTGAACAAAGCCAGTCCAAAGGATGACTTTCCCTTACCACACTTAGATATGCTGGTAGACAGTACAACAAAATTCAAAGTATTCTCTTTCATGGATGGATTCTCGGGCTATAATCAGATAAAAATGGCACCGAAAGACATGGAGAAAACTTCATTCATTACCCCATAGGGTACCTTTTGTTACAAGGTAATGCCGTTCGGTTTGAAGAACGTCGGGGCAACCTATCAAAGGGCCATGACTACTCTGTTTCATGTCATGATACACAAAGAAATCGAGGTATATGTCGATGATATGATTGCCAAATCTAAAACAGAGGAGGAGCATGTGACCCTCCTGTCAAACCTATTCGAGCGGATGAGGAAGTACAAACTCCGCTTGAATCCCAATAAGTGCACATTTGGTGTCTGTTCGGGGAAACTGCTAGGGTTCATCGTCATCCAGAAAGGAATTGAGGTTGATCCTGACAAGGTCATGGCCATTCAAGAAATGACTTCTCCAAAGACTGAAAAACAAGTCAGAGGATTCCTGGGACGTCTGAACTACATTTCCAGACTCATATTCCTCATGACCGCGACATGTGCGTCGATCTTCAAATTACTAAAAAAGAATCAGGACTGCGTTTGGAGAGAAGACTGCCAAACCGTCTTCGACAATATCAAGCTATACCTATTGAACCCACGGATTCTATCACCTCCGGTGGAAGGAAGACCACTGATCATATACCTAACAGTCTTGGAAGACTCCATGGGTTGTGTACTTGGCCAACAAGATGAAACCAAAGGGAAAGAGTCTTCCATCTACTATTTGAGCAAGAGGTTCACTGACTGTGAAACTCGGTACATTATGCTTGAGAAAACTTGATGTGCTCTGGCTTGGGTAGCCAAACGTCTTCGCCAGTACATGATTCGTCACACTACTTGGTTAATCTCCGAAATGGATCCAATCAAGTACGTCTTTGAAAAAACTGCTCTCACGGGAAGGATTGCCCGTTGGCAGATGTTGTTATCAGAATACGACATCGAGTACCATGCTCAGAAAGCCGTTAAAGGAAGTGTTTTAGCTGATCATTTGGCTTATCAACCGATTGACGATCAAGAATCGGTCGGTTTTGACTTCCCAGACGAAGATGTCATGTATTTGAAAATGAAAGATTGCGATGAACCGCTACCCATTGAAGGGCCAGAACTAGGTTCCCAATGGGGACTTATCTTTGACAGAGCTGTCAATCATTATGGAAACAGATTGGGGCAATCATCATAACACCTCAGGGTACCCACATTCCTTTCACTGCCAGATTGACATTCAAGTGTACAAACAATGAGGCCGAATACGAAGCTTGTTTCATGGGTCTCGAAGAAGCGATCGACTTAAGGATCAAGAACTTGGATGTATATGGCGACTCAACCCTGGTTATCAATCAGATCAAAGGAGATTGGAACACATACCAATCAGGACTGATTCCTTACAAAGACTATGCGAGAAGGTTGTTACCATTCTTTAATAGAATCGAGTTTCATCATATCCCTCGTGAAGAGAATCACATGGCTGATGCATTAGCCATTCTCTCTTCCATGATTAGTGTAGGTCAATGGAATGATATACCTAAGATCGACATAATGCGCCTTGAATGATCCGCTTACATTTTCACAATCGAAGCAGTCATCGATGACAAACCTTGGTATCACAATATCAAGTGCTTCCTTCAGAAACAAGAATACCCACCTGGGGCATCCAGAAAGGACAGAAAGACCCTCAGAAGATTGGCAGGCCGCTACTTCCTTAGCGGTGATACACTCTATAAGAGAAAATTCGACATGGTCTTGCTCCGCTACATAGACAAACCAGAAGCAAACATGCTGATAAAAGAAATTCATTAAGGATCCTTTGGAACTCATGCCAACGGACACACAATGGCGAGAAAAATTCTAAGAGCAGGGTACTATTGGTTGGCAATGGAATCCGATTGCTACAAGTACATGAGGAAGTGTCACAAGTGTCAGATATACTCAGACAAAATCCATTTACCGTCAACGCATCTCAAAGTTCTTTCTTCCCCATGGCCTTTTTCCATATGGGGGATCGACATGATTGGCATGATCAAACCTAAAGCTTCGAACGGACATCGGTTCATCCTGGTGGCCATTGATTACTTCACCAAGTGGGTCGAAGCAGCGTCATACGCTAATGTAACCCGACAAGTGGTGGTCCGATTTATCAAAAACAATATCATTTTCCGTTATGGTGTTCCAAGCCAGATCATTACGGATAATGGATCCAACTTGAACAATAAGATGATGAAGGAGTTGTATGTTGAATTCAAAATTGAACACCATAACTCATTTTCCTACCGACCCAAGATGAACGGAGCGGTAGAAGCGGCTAACAAGAACATCAAGAAGATTGTTCAAAAGATTGTTGTAACCTACAGAGACTGGCATGAGATGCTACCCTTTGCTCTTCACGGTTATCGCACATCTGTCCGCACATCAACAGGGGCAACCCCTTTCTCTCTAGTATATGGCATGGAAGCAATGCTTCCCACAGAAGTAGAGATCCCATCAATTCGGGTATTGATGGAAGCTAAGCTAACAAAGGCCGAATGGTGTCAAAGTCAACACGATGAACTGAATCTGATCGAAGAGAAGCAAATAACGGCACTATGCCATGATCAGTTGTATCAGCAAAGAATGAAGAAGGCGTTTGACAAAAAGGCCCGACCTCGCGTCTTCAGGAAAGGAGACCTCGTGCTCAAGAAGATACAATCATTTCTCACTGATTCCCGGGGCAAATGGACTCCGAATTATGACGACCCTTATGTGGTCAAGAAAGCTTTCTCAGGCGGCGCCTTGAGACTCGCAACCATGGACGGAGAGGAATTTTCCTACCCCACAAATGTTGATGTAGTCAAGAAATACTTTGCCTAAATAAAAAAAACATCTCGGTGGATTGAAAACCCAAAAGGGCGGTCCAGGAAAAAATTAGAGACATAATCAAAAATCATCCCGATGGATTGGAAACCTCAAAGTACAATCCAGGCAAAAGTTAGGGATTCATGGCAAGTAACTACGTCCAGCAAAGGGGCAAATCCACCAGCAGCAATCATGCCATCCGTCAGGAAAACTCCAGTCAAGGTCATCTTCGACGGAAGCTCAGGATGTCCAGAATTCAAAGTTGGTAGAAAAATAGAGGTCGTTGTGTTTCAATGTAGCCCTTTTCCCTTAAAATTACCATTTTCAAACTTTATAAATACTCTATGGAATCACGCGTTTGGCTGATTTCTATCCTATCAATGAAATTTAAGCCCTAGTGCTTTTGTTTGCAATTTTGATTTGTTTTAGCTTTATAGAATCATGTTTTTAATATGATCAACGATTCTTGAAATAAAACAAAAATGAATTTACTTGTCAAACTTTTTTCTGCTTTTAAAATAAAGATGGCAATTTCTTTTGACTGTTGAACATCGAAAGAACATCGATCGCTTCTCCAGGAGTAATCGAGCTTCAAAGTGCATAATCAAAGTACTCCTTCTAAACCAGTGCACCTGAATGAAGGATCAACTGTGTCAGAGACCGTGTGTCATCTTACATCCCCGACAGAGTTCTTATCTCCTAAGTCCAACCAAGGTTGTTCCCCACAGGGACTATCTCTCCTAAGAAAGGCACAATTGCTATTTTGGACCAAATGGTACTTCCTCGTTCCCAGCAGTGGCCGAGTATCCAGTCGTGTTCATTAGTCTGTATGTCGCGTCAGTTTTGTCAGCATATACATACATACATCATGCATTATTGATTCATACTCATATTTATATCACTATCACTATCACTATCACTATAATCGGTCTTGTCCCCAAGTGATAAAAGTCCTCTCGGTCGAGTTATCAGTTCTTTCCTCGTCAGGAAATGTCGCATCTAAACAATCTCTTCCCGGTTTATTTATGGAATGGGGAAGATCCTCGACCACTTTGATAACTTGAACCTCTGAAAAGTAAGAAAACTTTTGACGAACGTCACTCTTCGCCATTGAAGATGATATCTTCGCTTTCCCGGATTAAGGAAAATCCCCAGAGAAAGCCTCTTAATCAAAGATTTGGCAGTACAACAATTTTTCTCCAGAAAATTCACTAACGAAAAGGTCATCAGCACCTCAAAATTAGATTACATCACATGGAATTTCTCCGAGAATATCTCGAGAAAAAGTATGATGTAATATCCCTAAACAAGAAGCAGTCTCTCAAGAGACTCGTTTTCCCCAGTAGAGTCGACAAATGGCGTCTCCAAAACAGAGAAGTTTGAATACCTCTACCGCTTAGACAGATGGGTTCCCCCAGCAAGTCTGACATCAAAACTTTTTCCCATCAAATGGCATCTCCCCAGGAAAATTCGGCGAGAAGTTTGAGGAAAACCGCTACAAATAGCGTCCCTTATCAAGAAAGTTTATTGACAAAAGAAACTGAGACCAGTTCCTTGGAAGAAAACTAGGATCGAGGGGAAGTTTATATCAGAAACTGAGACCAGTTCCTTGGTAGGAAACCAGGATCGAGGGGAAGTTTATATCAGAAACTGAGACCAGTTCCTTGGTAGGAAACAAGGAACGAGGGGAAGTTTATTTCAAAAGAAACTGAGACCAGTTCCTTGGCTAAAGACCAGGATCGAGGGGAAGTTTTTACCCTTTTCTAAAGCAGCATTGCCTAGCGAAAGAAGATGGATGAGCAAGCTGCCATTCATAACCACCATCAAAATTTCGGGTATTTCGATATTTAATCCTCTTGCACCCCGAATGCCCGAATACCTTCGCCATTCACACCTTCGAGTCCAAGAAGATTAAATAGGGGCATCTGTCATACCCCAAATTTTGACCACTAAGATTTCCCATCCTTGTTCCAATCATCATCACAAAATGGAGATACTTTCATGTCTCATCAATCTCCTTAAGGAATTGTTAAGCATTCACTATTAACAAGATTTAGGGTTTCAAGCCCTCTTAGGGCACTTAAACAAGAGATCAATCAAGAAATGACATGATCTTCAACTTGTCTAGCCTCTCAAACACCCAAAATGGATCAAGAGGACTCCCACATCAAGAATCAAGCACAAGGTTGCAACATTCCAAGTGAATCAAGCCTAAAGATCGCCAGTGTCACCAAATTAGGGTTTTGGTCGACCAAGGCCTCCAGGTGAAAATTTTCCTCTAGGCATGAGCCAATGCTTCAAAGCACAACCCAAGATACTACAAGGGACCTGATGGACCCAATCATCAATTCAATTTTACCTCAGGGGATCCATCCACAAAAAAATAAGGAATCAGGGTTTCTTGACCTAATTCACCCCTAAGTTGACTTTTGGGACAAAACATAAGCCAAGACCTCAAGGCATAATTTGAGGGTCTCTAACACACTACATTGATCCATTTGCAAAAATGTATTGATCCAAGAAGCTTAATGCACAAGTTTCATTTTCACCTGGACCACAATTAGGGTTTTGAGGAAAAAGTCAACTGTACCTTTGACTTTTGACTAAGACATGCTCCCAAACCTTGAGACATGATTCAATACACCCAATAAAACCTATGGAATATACCCATTAGGTTTGATTTAGGTCAAGGATTTGATTTTACAAAGGATCGCACAGTTTGGATTTCATCCGATAAAAAGTCAACTGTGCACAAAACCAAGTTTGACTTTTGAGATTTTTCACAATTATGGTTCTTTGACCCTAAAACAATGTTGATTTGTATTTGGAATCATCATTCATCAAGAAAAATCAAAGAAAGTGAGTTAACTTGTAAAAAGGGTGACCATAAGAAACTTAGAATTTTTCTAAGTTATGGAACAAAGTGGCTAGGGTACCAACTTCCAAGGACCATAACTTGAGATCCAAGCAACCATTTTGGATGGTCCAAAGCTGGATTTATAGATCTCATGGAATACTTTAAAAGTGTCAACTACATCTCATTCCAATTCCTCATGGATTTTTAGTTATGGAGTGATCAAAATGGCTGAAAACACAAAAGTGACATTTTTCCAAGACTTAGTGAAATTTTCACTAAGTCAGAATCTGCCTTATTTTTTCCCAAATGTAGAGGCATTTTTCATTATAATTCAGGTTGACTCAAAACCAAAGTCAGACATCATGTTGGAATAGGATATGCCAGCTTTCCAAAATGCCCAAGAACTCCATCAAATTCCATCCGAGCTAGGAGTTATGACAGCTGCAACATGCCTTGCTGCAAACTGTCTTGGCAAGGCAGATTTGTGCATTAGTGCTCGAATTTCCCAAATTGTGCAACTTCAAGCATGGTTATCCATCTGCACACCTCAAGGGGGAACAACCAAGGGACAAGCACTGATCCATAAGCCTCCCAAGTCTTTGGAACTACATATAGGTTTGGCACCCCTAAAAACTAAAGATGCCTCAAGACTCCAATTTTGTTTTGAGGCATTCAATGGATGCTTAGAGGTGGCATGTATTAGAGCAAAGATGAACACTTTAGTCAAGCCTTATCCTTGAATCAGAGAACCATAGGCCTGTGCTCTAATCTCAAGTCAATGGCTAGAGGAGACTTGAGATTCCATTTGATCCACATTGGTCAAAGGCCTGCTGCAGTTGCCATTCCCTATTCCTTGCAAAACAAACTTGACACACTATAAATAGACCTCATTTCTGATCAGTTTGAGTACACCAAAGGCCTATAACACTTGCCTTTCTCAAAATCACACTATCACTTCCAAAAATGCCTTCTAATGCAAGCTACTATCGGGTTTTGAATTAGAAAGTGTTTCCAACCAAACCAATCACACACACACACACACCTCATAAACATCATATGTGAGCTGATCAAACACTAAACCAACAACTGGAACACCAATTTCACAAAATCACCAGCCATCTGCACAAGCTTTTGACAGATTTGCAGTTGAGATGCCAAATCAAGTTCCAGCTCAATTCAATCCACTCCAAGCATTCAAACACACTCCATAGCACCTAGGGAAGCTGTCCACATCATTGGAGCCAAGCTGTAACACCTCCAACCTAGAACTCAATCACCAGCTGCAAGAGGTAAGCCTAAACTTGGTCATCTCATGATTCATGCATATTTCCTCGCACAATAATTTTTCCATATGTTCATAATCATGTATAGAGTGTTTCCCCTCCATTAATTGCTTTGTATGAGTCGTGTATCAAATTTCTCAGCCTTCATGCAGAAATTAGGGTTCTTGAGGTTTCTCTTTGATTTCTTATTCCATGCTTAAAATAAATGAAATTAAATACCATAGACATGACCGTGAGGTGAAAACGAGTAGATTGATATGTGGATTGTGTGATTTCATCAAGTATTCAGTGAGATTGATGAGAAAACGTAAATCTGGGCAAAACAGAGCACGCAGGCAAAACCAAGATGTTCTTGGCGCCCTTTTTCAAACTTTCAAATATTTGAATTTTTGTGATTTTATTTAATTGATTCAAAAATTAATTTCTCTCTGAATTTTAATGATTTTGACTTGATTCTTTTTTTAATAATTCACAAAAATGTTAAAATATTTTATTTTACAAAAATTTCCCAAAAAATATTATTTATTTCATATACTTGATATTTTTGCAAAGAATTAATTTTTATTTGTTTTTTAACATTTAAAATATCTTTTCCTTCTTGATTTTCCAAACTTGAATGGGTTTTAATCATTTTGTGGATAAAAAAATGATTTTTGAAACATTGATCCAAGATCACCACTCATTTTTCACATGTTTTCAATAATTTTTAAACAAAATTAATTCCATTTTTAAACAAAATTAGGGTTTTGATTAATTCCAACCTCATCAATCTTTTTGAAACACTCATGGGCCTCTAATAGAGTGTAAGACCCAATATCTTTGTAAATAAACAACCTTGGGCCTCACACATTGTATAAGTCCCTCTGTATATTTTCAAAAGTTCGGCGGGATCGTCGCCTTTTTAACAAAATCAAATGGGCTTCTCCTTGAGCTATAAGACCCATATTTATTCATTTTCAAACTCTTTGGGCCTCTAATAGACTGTAAGACCCAATCCCCTTTTAACCAAAACCTTTTCGGGCCTCAGACGGTGTATAAGTCCCAACACATTTTCAAAAAATCTCGGCGCGATCGCCAGTTCAAAATCAAATCATCTGGGCCTACCCTCGTGTTGTAAGTCCCACTTCATTTCTTTTAAAACATCTTTTGGGCCTCTCCTTGAGTTGTAAGACCTAACCATTTTGTAAATAAACCTTTTTGGCTCAGTCATTGTATAAGTCCCGAGACGATATTCAAAATAACGGTGCGATCACTGTTAAAACCTTGGGCCTCTCTTTGAGTATAAGCACCAATAATCTTTTCAAACAACTTTCCTTGTGATTTAATTTCAAATATATATATTATTATCAAATCTTTCTTTAATTTCTTTGAACAACTAACAATAATAGCATGGAAGCTTGCTCGCCTGTAAGTTTTAAACAACTTTAATTTACTCGTTTTCGTATATATATAACTATATTGTGGGAAGTTGCGCATGGTTAGTCTTCTTTCATACCCTTTTAAATACTTGTCATACATCAACTATATATATACTAGTATAGTTATTTAGAGTTTTCTCCTGCAACTAGGTCTAGAACTAGGTAAAGCCCTGTTGGTCACTCTTGAATACAGCAAAAACTAGATCCCCATAGGATTTCCAGATACAGTCTTGCCTTCTCTTGGGCTTAAACAATATGGAACAAAGAGAAAGGCAGTATTCTTCGTGAACCTTTTCTCAGGCTGTCATCCCTAGAAATTGTCAAAGAAATTCTACTCCCCAGAGTTGATCTATTCTCGGTGAATAGCATCTCTTGAGTTTCTTCAAACCTTCGAACTTTCACTAAATGATCTATTCTTGGTGAATAGCATTTCTTGAACTTTTCTTGGTTTGGGACCCACAGGCTTCCTAAAAGCATCCCCGCCTCCTCTTGGGCTTTGTATAAGGACCCTCCGGCTTCTTAAAAGTTCTCATGCCTTCTCTTGGGCTTAATACAAGGACCCTGACGACCTCTTAAAGGTATAAGACAGAACTTAGTCATCCTTTGCTAGAGCAGTATTTCTAGTGTCAGGTATCAGATTTTAGGGTTAATCCTCATACCTTAATACCCGTGCCTCCTCTTGGGCATCATACAAAAGATAAAACTCTTCCACACCAGTAGACTTGGACAGTCTAATCCCCTTGAGTCTCAAAGACATTCTCAAGTTCCTTACAAATATAGGAAGAAACCCCGGGCTCTCTGGATCAATCTCCAACAGAAACCCAGCCTCTCTCTTGAGAGTTCCCCAACCAGGGTCAGCTTATCCCAAATTAGAACCTCAAGGTCTCTGATATCTCAACTCTTCTGTAATCCTCAGCAAGAGTTGATTGCCCATTTGGACCTGCCTCGGGATCTTACCAATCCCTGGAAAAAGTTAGCCTCCTCTTAGGCTTTGTATAATGATCTTTCCTCAGCACAGTCAACCTCTTCTTGGGCTTTGTACAAAGATTCTCCCCAACGGAGCTAACCTTTTCAGACTCTCTTGTTGAGTCCATCACTTTTTCCAAACTCTCTTGTTAAGTCAATCAACTTTCAAACTCTCTTGTTGAGTCAATCACCTTTTCAGACTCTCTTGTTGAGTCAACCTTTTTTAGCCTCAATCTCAGGCTTTGTACGAGACAGATAAAAGCACTCTCTTGTTGAGTCAATCACTTTAAAACATTCTCTTGTTGAGTTAACCTTTTTCAGCCTCCTCTTAGGCTTTGTATAATGTTTTTTCCAGCTTTCCAACCTCAATCTTGGGCTTTGTATAAGACACATACAAACCTCCCCGGTGGAGTAAAAATCCTTTTAGCCTCAATCTTGGGCTTTGTACAAGATAGATAGAACATTTCCCCCAAAAAAGTCAAACTTCTAGCCTCCTCTTAGGCTTTGTATAATGATATCCCCAAAGAGTCAGTCTCTTCTTTGCCTCAATCTTGGGCTTTGTACAAGACACCAATATATATACACTCTCTTGTTAAGTCGGTCTTATCCAGCCTCCTCTTAGGCTCTATATAAAGACTTCCCCTAGTGGAGTCAATCAACCTCTTAGCTTCAACCTTGGGCTTTGATCAAGGCACACAAAAATCCACAATCCCCTCAGAGGAAGTCCAATCCCTCTTTAGAGATAACAAGTTCTCTCTCAGTCAAACCTTTTTAGCTTCAATCTTGGGCTTTGAACAAGACACAAACAAGTAACCTTTTAGCTTCAATCTTGGGCTTTGAACAAGACACCAAAATATCTTTTTCCTCCCATAGAAATGAGGAACTACGATTGCTCTGATTTCTCTGTTTCGTTTAAACGGAAATACGTAGGCATAAGATTGCGAAATCTTAGCGAGCATACTAATAAAAAACCCTAGGTCCAGTACCTTCATACATCAACCAAAACTTAGGTCTAGTACCTTACCAAAAGCATCGGGAACACCCGAACATCAACTTCAACTCACTCACTCATACTTCCCAAGAAACTTTCCCAACCCATTAACAGATAAACACTATCAATTACAAAGCGAAACCTAAAGCTAATATCCTGTGGATAACCACATATAGGATTGGTAATTGACAACTCCCCGTTGTATAACCTGACCCCGTCTCCCCAAATCTCTTTTAAGCGTTTGTTCAGTTAAACATTCGCGTGCAAGGTTAGTTTTAGATAGCTTTCTTTTCCCTTCCAGCTTCATGGGATAAATAAGAAACCAGAAAGTAGCATCCTCTCCTACCATTGCGGTGAGGAAAACCCAGCAATAAGGTGGTCGCGTCACCGACAAAAATCGCTCGCTACACTTATCCTTCATGTATGGATTCTATGGCTATAATCAAATCAAAATGGCGCCAGAAGATATGGAGAAAAATTCATTCATCAACCCATGGGGCACCTTTTGTTACAAGGTAATGCCATTCGGTCTAAAGAACACGGGGGCAACCTATCAAAAGGCCATGACAGCTCTGTTTCACGACATGATGCACAAAGAGATTAAAGTGTACGTCGATGACATGATTGCCAAATCTAAAATAGAAGAAGAACATGTGGAACACCTATCAAAGCTATTCGAGCGTCTGAGAAAATACAAACTCCGCTTGAATCCCAATAAGTGCATATTCGGTGTCCGCTCAGGAAAACTCTTAAGATTCATCGTCAGCCAAAAAGGAATCGAGTTTGATCCTGAAAAGGTTAAGGTCATTCAAGAAATTCCTTCACCAATGACTGAAAAACAGGTCAGAGGATTTTTGGGACGTCTGAATTACATCTCAAGATTCATATCCCTCATGAACGCGACATGCGCGCCGATCTTCAAACTACTCAGAAAGAATCAAAGCTGTGTATGGAAAGAAGACTGCCAAAAAGCTTTCGACATCATCAAAGAATATCTGTTGAATTCACCTATTATGTTTCCTCCAGTGGAAGGAAGACCACTGATCATCTACCTAACAGTCTTGGAAGACCCGCTTACATCTTCATGATCGAGGCAGTCATCGATGACAAACCATGGTATCATGATATCAAATGCTTCTTTCAAAGACAAGAATAACCGCCTGGGGCATCTAGAAAAGATAGGAAGACTCTCAGAAGACTGGCTGGCAACTTCTTCCTGAATGGTGACACACTCTATAAGAGAAACTTCGACATGGTTTTGCTAAGATGCGTAGACAGACAAGAAGCAAACATGCTGATGAAAGAAATTCACGAAGGATCCTTTGGTACTCATGCCAATGGACACACAATGGCAAGAAAAATTCTGAGAGCAAGATATTATTAGCTGACAATGGAATCCGATTGCTACAAGTACATGAGGAGGTGTCACAAGTGTCAGATGGAGAGGAGTTTACCTACCCCGCAAATGTTGATGTAGTCAAGAAATACTTCGCCTAAATAAAAATAAAAAAACAATGTCTCGTTGGATTGAAAACCCGAAAGGGCCGTCCAGGCAAAAATTAGAGACATAAGCAAAAATCATCCCGATGGATTGAAAACCTGAAAAGGTAATCTAGGAAAAAGTTAGGGATTTATGGAAAGTAACTACGTCTGACAAGATTAGATCCCCAGTGGTAATGTCATCTGTCAGGAAAACTTCATGTCAAGGTCACCTTCGACGAAAGCTCAGAATGTCCAGAATTCAAAGTTGGTCGAAGGATAGTGGTCATTATGTTTCAATGTAGCCCCTTTTCCGTTAAATTACCATTTTCTAAACTTTATAATGCTCTATGGGATCACGCGCTTGGCTGATTACCATTCTATCAATAAAATTTGAGCCCTAGTTCTTTCATTTGCAATTCTCATTTATTTTGCTTTACAGAATGACATTTTTAACATGATCAATGATTCATGAAAATAAAACAACAATGAATTTACTTGTCAAGTTTTCTTCTACTTTTTAAAAAGATTGCAATTCCTTTTGATTACTGAACACCAAAAGGGACATCGAAGGCTTCTCTGGAAGTGATTAAACCTCAAAATGCAGAATCAAAGTACTCCTTTTAACCAGTACACACTGAATGAAGGATCAACTGTTTCAGATATAATGTCCCATATGACATCCCCGGTAGATGTGTTACCTCTGGGAAACCGATATTTAGTCTATTTTCCCCAGTATGGTTTATCCCTCCTAAAGAGGAAATGATTACTATTTTGAACCAATAATACTTTTTATCCTCCGCAGTGGCCGAGTATCTAGTCGTGTTCATTCACTAGTTTGTATGTCGCGTTTGTTTTGTCAGCATAAACATACATACATCAGGCATGATTGATTCATATTCATACATATGTTGCATTAATATCACTCTGGTCATTTTCATCCCCAAGTGATAATGTCCTCTCAACAATAGAGTTGTAAGTTCTTTCCTCGTCCAGAAAATTGCCGCCTAAGCAATCTCTCCCCTGTTTATTTCTGGATTGGAGACTGTCCTCGACTACTTTGATAACTTGAACCTCTGAAAGGCAAGAAGATAATCAATAGACACCTTTGGAACATCACTCTTCACCATTGAAGATGATATTTTTGCTTTCCCAGATTAAAGAAAATCCCAAGAGAAAGCCTCTCAACCGAAGACTCTTAGCAATACGGCGGTTTCTCCCTTAAAAATTTATTTTTAGTGAAGTCATCAGCACCTCAAAATTGGATTACATCACATGGAATTTCTCCGAAAAGGTCTCGAAGGAAAGTATGATGTAACCTCGCCAAACAAAAAATGGTCTCTCAAGAGACTCGTTTTTCCCCAGTAGGTCGTCAAATGGCATCTCCCACAGAGAAGTTTGCACACCTCTGCAGTTCATACAAATGGGTTTCCCCAGCAAGTTTGACATCAAATTTTTCCATCAAATGGCATCTCCCTTGTAAAACTCGGCGAGAAGTTTGATGAAGACCGCTATAAATAGCGTTCCTTGTCGAGGAAGGAACTTAACAAGAAGAAACTGAAACTAGTTCCGTGGCTGAAGACCAGGATCGAGGGGAAGTTTATTTATAGAAAGAAACTGAGACCAGTTCCATGGCAGAAGACCAGGATTGAGGGGAAGTTTATTTCTTCAAGAAACTAAGACCTGTTCCGTGGCTGAAGACCAGGATCGATGGGAAGTTTATTTCAAAAGAAAACTGAGACCAGTTCCATGGCTGAAGAACAGGATCGAGGGGAAGTTTTACCCTTTTCTAAGTAACAGGGCTTAGCAAAAGAAGATGGATGGGCAAACCGCTACCATTCATAATCACAGTCAAAATTTTGGGTATTTCGATATTTAATCCTGTTTTACCTTGAATGTCCGAATGTCTTCGCCACTCACACTTTCAGGTCCAAGAAGATTAAATAGGGGCATCTGTCATACCCTAAATTTTGACCACAAGATTTCCCATCATTGTGCAAATCATGCCCACAATATGGATGTACCATCATACCTCATCAATCTTCTCAAGGATTGTTGAGCACTCTCCTCAACCAAGAATTAGGGTTTTAAGCCCTCTCAGAGTACTCAGACAAAGGGTCAATCAAGAATTGACATGATCCTCAACTTTTATAGCCTCTCAAACACCAATAAAGGACCAAAAGGGATCCCACATCAAGGATCAAACACAAGGTTGCAACATCCCAAGTGGATCAAGGCTCAAGATCGCCAGTGTCACCAAATTAGGGTTTCGGTCGACTAAGGCCTCCTGATGAAAATTTTCATCTAGGAATGAGCCAATACTCCAAAACATGAGTCAAGATGCTCAAAGGGACCTCATGGACCCAATCATCAAGTCAAAATAACCTCAGGGGATGCATTCATAAAAAATCAGGAATTAGGGTTCCTTGACCTAATCCACCCCTAAGTTGAATTTTGGAGCAAGACATGAGCCAAGACCTCAAGAAGTGTTTTGAATACCTCCAATACATAATTTTGATCCATTCACAAGGTTGGATTGATTCAAAGAACTTAGTTCACAAGCAATGCAACGATTCAAATTCATCTGGGCCAATTAGGGTTTCCTGATGAAAAGTCAACTGTATCTTTGACTTTTGACCAAGACATGTTCCCAAACCTTGGGACATGATTCAAGACACTCTATAACACATAAGGAATCCATCAATTAGGTTTGAATTAGATCAAGAACTTTATTGCATAGAGGATCACACAGTTTGAAATTCATCTGACATAAAGTCAACTATGCCTAAAAACCAAGTTTGACTTTTTGAATTTCTTGACAATCAAGGCTTACCTAAGTCAAAAACAATGTTAATTCATGGTTTGGATCATCATCCATCAAGAAAAATCAAGAAAAGCGGGGTTACATGCAAAAGGGGCAACCTTAAGAAACTTAAAATTTTCTAAGTTATGGAAGAAAGGTGATTTGGTACCAACTTTGCAAGGTCATAACTTCTAAACCACAAGGCCTTTTTCTTCCATCCAAAGCTCAAATGAAATCTCTCATTACATACTTAAAAATTATCAACTACATCAATCCTTATGGATTTTGAGTTATGGATTGATCAAAATCACAAAAACATGAAAATGACCACTTTTCCAACACTTAGTGAAATTTTCAAGTCAGAATCTGTTTCACTTTTTCACCAACTTTGAGGCCATTTTTCATTATGATCCAATATGTTTCAAGACCAAAGTTGGACATCAAAGTTAAAGAAGGATATACAAGCTTTCCAAAGAGTATAAGAACTCCCATTAATTCAACTTGAACAAGGAGTTATGAACCTCACAACATGCCTTGCTCAAACTGATTTTCATGACAGCATTTGGCAGATTGTGTACATTTCTTGTGCCACACGATTTCCATTTCCAATTTTGTTATTTTCCAAGCCTTGTCCTCTTCCAAGATCATAAAGAATCTTGATGAGTCACTTGATGATTTCAACTTTGAACCCTTGAGTTAAGAAATCAACTTGGCATCTGCAAAATCATCATTTACATGAACCTTGAATTTCAAATTTGGCATCAAGCATTTATGTGATGCATAGAGGTGGCATGAATCAATTACAAACCAGCCAAAAGGTGTCAAGAAACATGAGTGTTCAAACCTCCAAAGTTGATTGAAGTCAAGATAAGAGGAGACTTGGTACCTTGGCATTTAAGAAAGTGCTACATGACAAAATCCATTGGATAATAGCATGCTCCCTCATCCACTCACTATTCCTTCAAAAACAAACTTCCTCTACTATAAATAGAGGTCATTTCTAATGTTTTAAAACACACCAAAACAATACCAAAGCCTTGTTTTCTCACTCTCCCTCTCTTACTTCATTTTCAAGTCACCATGGAGCAATTTGGGGATTCTTGAAACCAGAGCAAAAACCACTCAAATAAATATCTAAACACATCATAAACCATCTATTGGAGGTGTTCAAACCTTCATTCTCATTGTACAACACTAAAATCAGAAAGTAAACCTCCAAAACCTCAAATTTTGACTTTTCTGCATTTTTCAAGACATGTCTTGATCCAATCACTTTCAAAACCAAAAAACACTTCAAATACTCTCCAAATATCATCCTCAAACTGTCCCAACAAGTTTCCCTCAACTCTAACACCATTTGAGTGAGTTACCATTTTGGTCACTTTTGCAACTTTTGCAAGAAAGAGCCAGTTCTAGTTCCTGAGGTTTCCAGCTGGTTTTGATCATCCTAAAAGCTTCCAAGGGATCAATCAAGAGTGTCTAAGGCATTAGATTACTTCTGGCACAAGCATTTTGCAAGATAGCACAAGGAGCTTCAAGAGGTTAATGCATAACAACTTGAACTCTTTAAAATATGCATTGCTTTGATGTCCATTGATCATGAACATGTCATACATATCATATGTGTTGTGTTTGAACCAATTTACAATGCTATTATTGCTTGTATGAAGAGATAACATAGAACTTGAAAATTTTGGCCTATTTTGAAACCACTATCGGGTTTTAAAATGTAGGCATCTTTAAAAAATTATGAAACCACCATTGGATTCCTCGTAAAATTCTAGGTAGGATCCATCTAAATTTCATCCAATTTCATGGAGAAATGAGGGAGATATGATCCTTCTTGCAAATCACTCAAAACTTGATTTTTGCCTTAGCCTGGCCAGAAAATAAGGCTACCCTTATCTATTCATGGGGTGGTTTTGATACACGGATGTATCAACACCCCAGTGGTAGCAACGCATGTGTGTTTGGTTGGAGGGCGTGGGTTCAACACCCACCCATACCACTTTTTGGCTCTCTCTCATTTTGCTATTTTTTCTTATTTTTCATGATTTTCTTAATTAATCTCAAAATTAATTTCTCTCTCAATTTTAATTATTTTTTATTGGTTCTTTTTTTTTGAAAATTCACAAAAATATTAAAATATTTATTCTACAAAAAAATCAAATTTATATTATTTATTTAATATAGCTTGAATTTTTGTAATTAATTTTATTTTATTTGTTTTCAAACATTTTTAAAATGAGGTTTCCACCTTGAATTTTCAAATTTAATTGGATTTCAAGCTTTCATGTGATTAAACATGATTTTTCAAAATATATTTTAAAGTTGACAACTTGTTTTTGAATATATTTGATATTTTGTATCATTTTATATTTTAATTTCCTTTAAAAAATTATATTTTAATTAAAATTAGGGTTTCTCTTAATTTTAATTTTTCAAAACACTTTTGGGCCTCTTGGTAGAGTGTAAGTCCCATCCCTTTGTAAATAAATAAATTTGGGTCTCAGTCATTGTATAAGGCCCGATACGATTTTAAAAAATCTCGGCGCGATCGCCATTTTCAAAACAATTTTCATCTGGGCCTCCATTTGAGTTGTAATCCCCATCGTTCTTCTTTTTAAACACCTTTGGGCCTCTAATAGAGTGTAAGACCCATCCTCTTTGTAAAATACAATAATTTGGGCCTCAATCATTGTATAAGTCCCTCCATGGTTTTCAAAACTACGACGAGTCGCCTTTTCGAAAGAATTCATTTGGGCCTCTCCTTGAGTATAAACCCCAAACTCCCTTTTAAAACAACTTACTTTTGGATTCAAGTTCAAATTCAAAGTTTTATCAAAACTTTCTTCAATTTCTTGAGAAAAACTAACCATGCAGCGGTAGTTAATATCTTTGAGCTTGCACAACTGTAAATTCCACTATCTCTTCAATACATACTTACGTAGATATTTCATCTGTATATATATATATATATATATATTTCAATACATACTTACTTAGATATTTCATCTGTATATATATATATATATATATATATATATATATATATATGCTTGTACATACTTGCTTAGAGTTTTCCCCAGCAGTTAGGTCTAGGTTTAGATCAAACTAGAGGTTACTCTTTCAACATAGTCAAAACTAGTTCCCCATAGGAAATGCCAGATACAGTCTTGCCTCCTCTTGGGCTTATACAATATGGAACAGAGAAAGACATTATTCTCGGTGAAACTTTTCTCAAGACAGTCCAAACTTAGAAATATATGTGTACAAGAAATTCATTTCCCCAGAGAGGATTAATTCCCGGTGAAACCTCTTTTGAATTTCTTTAAACCCTAAAACTGTTCAACAGAGAAAGGATTAATTCCCGGTGAAACCTTTCTTGAACTTTTCTTAGGCTTGGACCCACAGGCTTCCTAAAAGCATCCCCAGCCTCCTCTTGGGCTTAGTACAAGGACCCTCAGGCTTCTTATAAGTTTCTCTGCTTCCTCTTGGGCTTAGTACAAGGACCCAAAGGCCTCCTACAGGTATAGGACAAAAATTAGTCATCTTTACTAGTTCAATCCTCCAGAGAGTCAAGAATTCCAGAACATCAGACATCATAGGGTTGATTTTCATCCCTTAAAACCAACAGCCTCCTCTTGGGCATCATATAAAGACCCCTCTCTACACTAGAGCCTACCACTTCTTGAGATACTTGGACAGTCTCAACCTCTTCTTGGGCATCATACAAAGATTAATCTCTAGCTAAGAGTCAATCTCATCATTCAAGTAGACTTAGAAAGTCTCATCCCCTCCTAGATTTCCCAAGAAACCCTTAAGTTTCCTAAAAGCGCAGGAAAAAACCCTGATCATTTCATCAGTTCCAGCAGGGGTTAAAACCTCCATAGGTTTTCAAACTCAAGGTTTAAACCTCCACTTTAAAAAAAACCTCATCCAGTGTCAATTTACCATCAATAAAACCCTAACAGAATCATAGCCTCGTGGTATCTGATACTGTAACTCTCCCTTTGATCCCCAGAAAGAGTAAAACCTTTGGGATTCCCCAACACATATTGGACCTGTCTCTGGACTTCATTAATCCTCAGCAGAAGCCAGCCTCCTCTTATGCTTCATATAAGAATTTCCCCCAACCAGCCTCCTCTTAGGCTTTATATACTAATTTTCCTCAGTAGAGTCAGCCTCAATCTTGGGCTTTATACAAGACAGATAAAACCTCCCCAGTGGAGTCAACCTCTTTTCAGCCTCAATCTTGGGCTTTGTACAAGACAGATAAAACCTCCCCAGTGGAGTCAATCTCTTTTTAGCCTCAATCTTGGGCTTTGTACAAGACAGATATAAAACTCCCCTAGTAGAGATAACCTTTTAGCTTCAACCTTGGGCTTTGATCAAGGCACACAAAAATCAACATCCCCTCAGATTAGACCATGAGTCCACTCTGCAGGAGGATATTCTCTCTATACGTCACATCTCAAAATAGACAACCAAAACCTTTTTCCCAGATAATTGCTGTAAGTGGCACACTTGTTGATTCAAAATCCAAGCTGGAGTCCTTCTTTTATCCTGGTAAAAAATCATATTTCATCTAACTGCTGTAAGTGGCAAGCCTCTGGATTATCTACATCCATGCCAATGTCCCTCTCTTAGCGTGAAAGGGTCATAAGGGAAAATAGCATTGCTCAATACTGAGTTAAAGTTTCTTCCTTCATGACATCACCCTTATAAAGGAAATTATGGCATTGCTATATTCTCATATCCCAGCTAAAGTAATTTTCCTTTATAATTAAGTACCCAACATTTTGTGATGAATATGTGAGATGTCTCCCTTTAGAGATGACAAATTCTCTCTCAGTCAACCTTTAGCTTCAATCTTGGGATTTGAACAAGACACAAATACTCATCTAGCTTCAATCATGGGCTTTAAACAAGACACTAAACAAATTTCCTCCCATAGAAATAGGAGGAACTACAATTTTTCTGATTTCCCATTTTTCTTTAACGGGAATATGTAGGCATAAGATTGCGAAATCTTAGCGAGCACACAAATAAAAAACCTTAGGTCGAGTACCTTCCCAAAAACAACAGAAAACCCGAAAACAACAAAAACATCTCTCTCAACACTCCCAAAGGAGAAACTTTCCCAACCCATGACAGATAAACACAAGAAAGTATTTAAACCAATAGAGAAACATGCAATAAAAGTCTATGGATAACCATATATACGCGGGATGTTGACAACTTCCCTTTGTATAACCTGACCCCAAACCCCCAATCTCTTAGCATTTGTTAAAGAAAACATTTGCGTGCAAAGTTAGTTTTAGATATCTTCCCTTTCCTTTCCAGCTTCACAGGATAAATAAGAAATCAGAAAATAGCACCCAATTCTGACCATTGCGGTAAGGTGGTCGCGTCACCGGCAAAAATCGCACGCTACAGAAAAATCGCGAATCTGCTAGGGAGTTTTAGGATTAGAGTTCCTAAGAGGTCTTGGCTTTGCTTTGCTTTTATTTCTCTGTTTATTTACTTTCTGCTACATTTACTGTCATATTACTTGATACCCGTGTTTAAATTTCTGTTAACTAGGAATGCGATTAATTCGCATGTGGAAAGTTTGAGAGAACATTAAAATAAGTGGTGGCATATCTGGGAAACTCTTATAGGGAGTGAATCCCGACCAAGCTAACTTGGTGTAACACCCCAAAATTTGCCCTTTTGTTTTGAAGCTAACTGGCTTATGTTTCTTTGCATTTCTTGCATTAGCATTTGTGCATAGCATTGGTTCTTAGCATGGGATCAAGGTACTTGGTTCATCTCAAAGGAGTCTCAAGCCTCAAGGTGTTTTGTGGAGGTCATCATATCTTCATAAGATCAAGAATGGCAAAGGATTTCAAATGAATCTTTCCCTCCTAACCAGAGGGACCAAATTAGGGTTCTTGGGTTCAAAGAGCTTCTTGAGAAAACTTTGTGGATTCAAGCATGCTCTCATGGGTTCCATATTCTCCCAAACACTCATAGAGGAAGGCTTGGCTAGTGGTTCATTGTGGAAGATGTTCAGTGGACCAGTTGCTTGTGAACCAAGAAAAGTCAACTGTAAGGAGGAAAGTCAACCATGGAATTTTGAGGTCCTCTTCATGATTTTTAAGGTCTTATGCCCTCATATGGTCCTCAAAGGCTAGGATTCATACCATTCATCAAGAGTCAAGAGTTTGTGCAAAAGTTACTATTTTTGGAAAATGACCTATAATGTGTAACTTCCATTTTTGGCAACTTTTCAAACCATCTTTAACTTGACTTTTCATCATCAAAGAAGCTTCAAATGAATTTTCCTCAAACATGAAACTTGAAGATCTCTCTCTCCCATTTTCAAAAAGTACTAGATTATCTTCATACCATTTGTGAAACTCAAGTTATGATCAAAAGAAGGCAAGGTGCTTTTTAGGGTTTTCACATGTATCCATTTTTCCACCTTTTGCATTTTGGTTCAAAATGACTTGTAATTGCCTCTAATGCTTCAAGTCATATTGCAACATCCAAGTACACATCCTAAGGACCATTTTTGACCCTTGAATCAAGTGAATCCGTGCCATGTACCTCATGTATTTTTCAAATGCATTTTTGCAAGATGGATCAAATCTCATGAATTAAGCATCCACAAAGCCCAAACCCAATTCAGATGTGATCAGCAAGAGAAATGTGAATGACTCATGATGAAAAGCATGACAATGCACGTGTGGATTAGTGGTTTCATTACAACTTACATTTTTGCAAATCACTTTGGATAGCCTTAATCAAGGGATTAATCAAACCCTAATCATGCTCAGAGCTCTAACCAAGTGTATATAAGGAGACTCACATGTTCATTCACACCTCATGCACTCTCATTTGCTCTGAATCTCATTTTTCACTCAAAACTTTCCTTCTTCGAAACTCACTCCTCATAAGGGTTTCTGAAGAACTTTTTCCATATTCTTGATCCACATACTCCATAGAACAAGAATCAATCATTGTTTGAAGCTCTAAGCAAGGTTTTCATCAGATTCGAATTTGAGTTGGTCACTTTCAAACTTCAAGATCCAACCTGATTCAAGCCTCATATTGCATTTATTTTGCAATCAGAAGTTCTAAGGAGTAGATCTGCAGCTTTCTGAAGGATTTCTTGGTGTATTTTGAGCTCTACAAGTTTCAGGTTAGTGTGATTTTCTTGATCATAGAACTCAGTTTTCTTGTGTGCTTAATGTTCCTCATGCTTTGCTGATCATCCTGATGTGATTTGTTTTGATTTTGGACGTGTATCATGGCTGTATCGTGGATCTAAAGTTTTTAGATCCAAACTTTATTCCTTCGATTTGGTTTATACATGTATGATCTGTTGAAATGAAGGTGATATTCTTGATCCTTGTTAAAATATGAGTGGAATGGTGTACTTGTTTGTGATTTCTGAGAAATTTTGATGTTGAGGTCGCCGGAGAAGACGACCGGAGCTAGGGCTCCGGCGTCTAGTTTGTTTTCAGGCAGGTGAGGGTTTAGAGGAAGGAGATGCAATCTGGACCGTTGGTGGTCCAGATCTGATGGTTCTTGTGTTGCCAGATCATTTAAAATTTTCACATATTTTATTAATTGTGTGTTTATAATCCACGCTTCTTATTGTGCACACACGGATCTGGACCCTTGATCTTGCATGATTTTGTGAGCTGTTGACTTGATCTGGAATGTTTGATTAATCTGATGGTGTTGATTTTGCCAACGCATTAAATAACATGTGCTATTCACGTGCTCTGCTTTTAATTTCTGAATGATGTGGATGTGCGCGCGTGTACCTTTGTTATCATGAACTCTTGATCCTGGCCTTTCATCTTGTACACTGAGTGGACTTGTTGACTTGATACCATGCATAGATCTGATCCAATGGTTGATGTTAAGTCAAGTTGTTTGACTGGATCCTTATTTTTGTTGGACTGCGCTTGTTTTTTTTTGTTATGGACTGGGTTGATATCTGCACCCCCTCTTTGAGCCCATTTGATTTTCCAACATGATTATCTTGCTGTTTGCACCCCCTGGCATCATCTCTTTGCATTTTTTATTTTCTTTGTACATTTTGCATTTTTTATTTTTAAAATAGATTTATGCATCTAAAAATCACCAAAAAAATCATGAAACATCTTTGGAATTTTATAAAATTTTTTCAAATTTTATTTTTCCATTTTATTTTATTTTGTGCATCTGAATTAATTGTTTGATTAATTTCCTTTGGAATTGTCTCAATTGTGCACACCCTGCCTTGTTGATTTTTGTTCTCATCATTGGTGTATGATTTGCATCCCATTCTTTTTGTATATTTCAGAAGACATCTTGAGGTTCCTAAAAACATTTTTCTCATATTTTTAAACTCATCTCATATTGCATTTTAGTCCCTCTATTTGTGCATTGTTCTTCTTTGTTCTTATGCAACTTTGAAGCATTGTTTGAGGTACTTAACTTGTGAATTTTTGTGTGATATTTTGGCATGTTGCTAGCTTCTGAATTAGGTCACTTAGGTTTTAATTACACAATTTTTGAATGTCATTTGATATATGTTTGATTATTTGTGCTTAAGTGAATTATGCATGATCATCTCTTGACATCTCTTAACCCTAATTGTTTTGCCATGCCTAATTGTTTGAGTTTATTCGTGATTCTTTGCATGAGTATTTGATATGATGTTTACCCCTAGTTGAGGTCCCTTATGACCAAATTTTGCAATTTGTGTATCATGTTTGGGTATGCTTTAAGTGCTTGTACTTTGACGTCCTTTTGTGGACTTTCTTTGGTGCATAATGTTTCATGTTTTGATTTTCTCTTGCACATGAGAATTGTTGATGATGGTATGATCTTGATTCTGACTTGCTTTCATCTTCATCTTATTTTTCTCATTTCATCTTGATATGAAGTTCATTGGTGCTTAATTGTGCATTTCATATAAGTATGCTTGCATTCTTTCATGATTACCTTTGCATGCTTACTTGAGGTGTTTTGCATGATCTTTGAGACTTGTTTATTGATGTAAGTTGGATATACTTGATATGATGTGCTTGCTGCCCTATGTTGTTTCTTATCTCATCCTTTTTTTTTCATTCTTCTCTTTCACTTACTTTCTCCCATGAATCTCAAGACTTGTTTAAGCTTGGAGTAGGATTAGCATTAGGTTTTAGGTAGTTGTCCCTCATAAGCCTCACTAACCATAGGTTACCCATGCATGATAACATTAGGACTCTTAGTTTCCCTTTAGAGTTTCCTTTGGGTCTTCTCTCTTCTCATCTCAAAACTTCTTGAAAACACTTAATAAAGATAAAGTGTATTGCTCACGAGCCTTAAGCGTGGGGAATGAGAAATGAGGGGCTTCCTCTCATCTTTCTAGAGTGCTTAGCGGGCGTCCTGTCTTGGGACGATTCGTTAAGTATTCGTCCCTGTGCCCTAGACTTTGGTGCAATGTAAGTTATGAACTAACTTAAAAAGAAAACACTTCTGTCTAAAAAACACAAAAACAAATTCAAATCTTTTTATCCTTCGGGATTGTTGGGTTTGAAATTTCATTTTCAGAAAAGAGCTCGTCGCTCACGTAAAAAACACTTACCCATCCGTGGTCGTACCCACGAACTACATTAGCTCTGATTCCTCTCTCTCGTCCGATTGAGGATATGTAGGCATAAGACAGCGATTGTCTTGGCGAGCAACCTTCCCCCACAGTTCCCGTCCGAACTATGTTGACTCTGACTTTCCCATTGCACTGAGGGAGTACGTAGGCCTAGGGCATCGAATATGTCCTACCGAGTCCGTCTTAGTCACCCCATCCCCGTTTTCTTTTGCACAGCCATAGATAGTAGGACAGCTCACCCTCCGTTTAGATAACAAGCGTGGATCCCATCGAGTACGATGGATGCGTGGGGTGCTAACACCTTCCCCTCGCATAACCGACTCCCGAACCTGGACTATGGTTGCAATGACCATGTCTTTCCCCCTTTCTCTTCAGGTTTATGCAGTGTTTCGTTTCCCTCTCTCGGGATAAATACACATTGCTGGCGACTCTGTGTTTTCTACGCCACTCTCGCGTTTGTACCGTTGGATGCGAATCTTTCGAGAGCGACACTTGGCAGTCCACCGAATCAGGCGAGGTACCCGTGTGGAAATATTAATGTTGAACGACCGATTGTTGTGAAAGCATTGTTTATCCCAGTGCGGTAACCATGACCCTGAGGATTTAGTAGACATTTAACGATATGGCCATTTGGTTATGCGATGACTATCGTGAATAGTTGATACGCGATACTACACTCAAAAGAGATTCATCCTAGGATATTACAGCTCGCTCGAGTGAATCAGCTTGCTGTTAATATCCCTAGGAGGGGAGAATGATTTTGGGAACCTTTTAGAACCTGTTCTACAGGTACAAAAATTGACCAAATAGTACAACCTTTGGGAATGGGTAGATCCATGACTCCATGCTCGTGACGATGAACCCCTAAACCCATGTTTTCAAATGTTTTTTGCTGCATTCATGCATTCATTAAAAAACTATTTTCAAACAAGAAAAAATATTTTTCCAAAAGAACTATAACAATAATTGCAAATATCAGAGGTTGCGTTATGGATTTCGGTAGAAGAAAAACGCACAAGTACACCTTCAAGGCTCCGAAACTAGAAGACTTAAGGAAATTGGGAAGGATGATTACCAATCCCGAGGCTTTTAGATCTAAGCACGGAGGACTGTTGTCTCTGTTAAAGGTCAACGTGGTTGAAGGGATCCTGTCTACGCTGGTACAGTTCAACGATCCGGTTTGCCACTACTTCACTTTCCCGAATTACCAGCTTGCACCAACATTGGAAGAGTACTCCCACCTGATTGATTTACCTATCACTAATCATGCTCCATTTTTTGGACTGGAAGAAATTCCAAAAGATCAGGCCATTGCAAGAGCTATCTCTTTGGATGAGTCAGAAGTTAAGACTTACATGACCACTAAAGGAGGAATCCAGGGTTTATCGGCTAAATTCCTGATGGAGAAAGCTCTATACTTTACTAGTGTAGGAAACATAACAGCCTTCGAAGACGTCTTTGTTCTGCTCATATATGGGTTATTCCTCTTTCCCAAGATTGACAACTTCGTCGATACCAATGCTGTTAAAATATTCTTGATTAGGAACCCCGTACCAACCTTACTCGCGGATGCTTACCATTCTGTAAACTTAAGGAACTTGTACAGTGGAGGGATGATCACATGCTGTGTACCCTTACTCTACAATTGGTTTATTTCCCACTTGCCCAAGTCTGCTGCTTTTTGGGATCACAAGAGTACTCTACGATGGTCCTAGAGGATTATGTCTCTTACCAATTCTGACATAGATTGGTACAATAGGATTTACGAAGGGATAGAGATCATCGACAGATGTGGAAATTTCCCCAATGTACCCCTCATTGGTACTAAAGGAGGGATCAACTATCATACAATTCTGGCTCGCCGTCAACTCGGATACCCGATGAAGAATATCCCATATAATGTTCATCTGGAAGGTCTTTTCTTCAAGGAAGGGGAAAATGACAGGGCATTGAAGAAAGAAATAGTGCATGCCTGGCAACATATTCACAGGAAAGGGAGAGAGTCTCTAGGAAGACCAAATTGTACCTCCATGGAACCTTATCTCCATTGGGTGCAAAATAGGGCCCTCAAGCTGAGGATGCCTTACCCTCGTCAAGAAGTTTTTCCCTTAAAGGAATCTGTCCTTTATTTCATGTCTGATGCGGAAAAACTCCAGGTCGCTCTCAACAAAGTCGAACGTTAGAAGAACTCTTGGAAGAACAAATACCAGATCCTTAATTTGGAATGTACCAAGATTTAGGAACTGCTAAAGGAAAAGGATGCTCTGATTGAGATATTGGAGCAAAATGCCATAGAAAGCAAGGAAGAACGAAGAAATTTGCTCACTCCTTTTACTTGGCAGAGAATCGTCGACTCGACAACGGCTGAAGAGGCCCGATCAAAGAAAAGAAAAATACATGAACCGGCATCTGAGCTTTCATTAGAGAGAACTCAGGATCCATGAGCTTAGACGTTTCCTTCTCACACTTTGTAAAATACTGTACTTTTCCTTGTAAAATACTGCAATCTTTCGAATTTAATAAAAGGGGGTCTTCCCCCCCACTGTGTGATATTTGCAATCTAATTGTTAAAGTTTCTTTTGAAAACAAAAACTAAAAAATATGTCATTACATGTCATTCATCATTCTCACATAACACATTTTTTATCTTTGAGTCTCACGTATGTGTCACACTCTAGAGTCAAATTGTCTCATTCGTACAATACTCGGGCCAATCGACAAAAGAAAATGGACGATCTCGAGGAAGAGAACAAAGAGCTGAGAGAAGAAATAAACGCTCTGAAGGAGAGTTTGGAGAAACTCCACCATGACATGCAAACCCTGGCAGCAGCCCAGGAACAACAACATCAAAGGACTGAGATCTCAGAGATTACATCTACACCCATATTCGAGACACATGATAGTCATCCTCGGTACACCATACCTGAAGGTTACAAACTTCAGAGCACTGAAGCTCCAAGAGCGACCACTATAATGTCTATACCACAGCCAGTGGTACACACTGTCCCGGAAGGACAGATTCTCCAAGCCACTTCTGACAGAAATGAAGAAGTATATGAAAGGATGAATGAATTACAGGAACAATTCTTGGAAATGCAGAAGGAACTGAATGCCATTTGCAGTCAAGACTTATTCGAAAAAGACACCGACGACCTCTGTTTGGTCCCTAATGTAAAGATACCGCACAAATTCAAGGTGCCTGACTTTGGAAAATACAAAGGCAACTCTTGCCCTCAAAGTCATTTGGTGATGTACACTCGAAAAATGTCTACCCAAACAGACAATCAACAGCTACTAATCCATTACTTCTAAGATAGTTTAACCGGTGCCGCACTCAAATGGTACATGGGTTTAAACCGCACCAAGATTAGTACTTTCAGAGATCTCGGGGCACCCTTTCTTCAGTAGTATAAGTACACCTTGGACATGGCACTGGATAGGGATTAGCTCAGGGCAATGTCACTAAAGGATAAAGAAACCTTCAAAGAATATGCTCAGAGATGGCGTGAGATTGCCGCTCAAATCTGTCCCCCTCTTGAGGAAAAGGAAATGACAAAGATCTTCCTGAAAACGTTAAGCTCATTTTATTACGACCGATTGGTTGCCAGTGCACCCAGTGACTTCACTGAAATGGTGAACATGGGAGTGCGCCTTGAAGAAGCAGCCCGAGAAGGACGATTGGTCAAAGATGCAGAGCCATCCAGCAGTACCAAGAGATACGGTAGTGCTTTCCAAAAGAAAAAAAGAGCAAGATATCAGTAATATCTCTCTGCGAAAGCAAAGGCGAAGGTATCAACCAATAGCAGCAATAACTCCCGCTATCAATCCAGCGCGAGCTCCTACTTATCAACCTCAGGTTGCTCAGAGCCAACCAAATCAACAACAGTATCAGCAAAGGTAGTAACAGCCTTTTCAGCAGGCTCGCCCACAGTATAATGACAACAATCGTACTACACGACCATCAGGGTTCGACCCTATACCAATGTTGTACGCAGATTTATTTCCACTTCTACTGACCAAGGGGCATGTTCAAACCAGGACTCCTCTCGCAGTACTAGAAAATCCACCTTTTTGGTTCAAAGTAGATCAAACTTGTACTTACCATCAAGGAGGAACATGACATAACATTGAGAATTGTCTCAGCTTCAAGTCTGATTTACAAAATCTTGTCAAGAACGGGGGTCTTATCTTTCAAAGATACAAATCCAAAGGTTCAGACGAACCCATTACCGCAACATGAGAAGACTACAGTGAATTTGATAGAAGAAGAACATGTCAACAGTTATCAAATTCACAATGTACGCTTACTGGGAACTAACCTGGTAAAGATGCATTGCAAACAGAGCGGGTACAACCATGTGCCATCTCATAACTATCATCAGTGTGATATCTGCTCCAAGGACAATCAAGGGCGTGCCATAGTACGAGGAGCTATGCAAGAACAAATGGATCTGGGTTGGATTCAGGATCACAGGATTCGTGAAGTAAACATGGCCCATGCACATCCCAACATTGTTCAGAACCACGACATCCGTGCAATGAACGTCAATTTAGTGGCGATGCATTCGAGATAAAGTCAGTATTACAACCTGCCGCGGTATGATTACAACGCTTGTCTAATATGCTCAACAGACAATCAGGGATGCTCTTTTATACAAGAGGCCCTCCAACGTCAAATGGATCTTGGATGGATCCATGACTACCGTGAAAGAAGTAACCATCAAGTCAATACTGTTCAAATCTTCGACATATGCCTGATGAATACCAATTTAGTGGAATAACATGGTAAACAGACCAGAATCAGTTTTCTGGCCTCACACGATTATCTAGATTGTAATGAATGTTGCGAAGACGACCAAGGGTGTGCGCTTGTGCAAAGTACTCTTCAACACCTGTTGGACCATTGGTGGCTCTCGATCTACTTGGATGAAGACACTCAATAGATTAGGATGACTGATGGAAATCCTGGTAGACATCAAAGTTGCGATATCCGCTCAATAGAAACAGATCTAGTAAAAATGCACTGCATACAAGGCGGATATGGTCGGGTACCACCTCACAATTATGAACGCTGTAGAGTATGCTTGGAAAATAACCATGGATGTTATCTCGTACGAGCAGCCCTCCAGAATCAGTTAGATCGAAAGGAGATTCGACCATGTTCGAATTCTGGGTCGATCAACATGATACAGGATTACCTCCCTGATCATAACGAAAGCACTGTCATAATCTCTGATCATTGAATAACCAAGGACGTTTGCGCCATAATCCCTCTACTCAATGAATCAAAGATCCCTCTTAATAGTAGAAAAGTTCCCAACCAGGAACTGATTGAGGGTGCCTACGACGGTCAGAGAAACCAAAAAGCTCTTGTGGTTATCTACTTGCCAGGTCCAATACCGTATAAGTCAGAAAAGGCTACCCCTTACAAGTACGGTGCAACGACCATCAAAAATGGAAAAGAAACTCCATTACCCTCCATTGTGAACATTGCCCACATCAATCAAGTCACTCGGAGCGGTCGGATCTTCAACAGAGGAGTTGGAGAACCTGCCAAAGAAAAGGAACCTCAAACAGAAGTTCCCAACCAATAAGTCGGTTAATCCAGTAATCCAGAGCCTATAAAGAACAACGATGAGATGCTGAAGCTCATCCAGAAAAACTAGTACAACATTGTGGATCAATTGTTGCAAACTCTGTCTCGAATCTCTGTACTTTCTCTCCTGCTTAGTTCAGAAGCTCACAGGGAAGCTCTACAGAGGATCTTAGAACAAGCCTTTGTAGAACAAGATGTGACAGTAGGACAATTTGACAGCATTATCTCCAACATCACTTCCTGTAACAATTTAGGATTTAGTGATGAAGAACTGTCAGAGGAAGGCAAGAAACATAATATGGCACTCAACATTACAGTCAATTGCCAAAACGATGCTTTAGCCAGCGTACTGGTAGACACATGATCATCTTTGAATGTTATACCAAAATCAACTTTGGTACGACTATCGTTTCAAGGAGCTCTGATGAGAGGCAGTGAGATCATTGTCAAAGCCTCTGACAGATCTAGAAAAATAGTTATCGGCGAAGTCGATCTTCCCATAACCATCGGTCCTCACACTTTCCAAGTCACTTTCCAGGTCATGGACATCCGAGCAGCATACAACTATTTATTAGGGAGACCTTGGATACACGAAGCTGGGGCAGTCACTTCGACACTTCACCAGAAGCTGAAGTTCGTCAAGAACGACAAATTAGACACGGTGTGCAGAGAGCAAGCCTTAATCATTAGCAACTTATCATCATTCTCCTGTGTAGAACCAGATGAGGTTGTTGGAACCCAATTCCAAGCACTCTCCGTGAGCAATGAGAATCAACCAGAAAGAGGGACATCGTATACAAAGACGCTCTCAAAGTGATCGAGAGTAATGACGTAAAAGGATGGGGACAGATTATAACTCCTATGGATAACAAGACAAGAAAAGGTCTTAGTCTCTCTCCGACTTGTACCCAGACTACAAAGAAGGATGAAAGTTTTCATCCCATTCAGGATTTCTTCCACAGCGGAGGTTTCCTCCACAAGGTATCTCAAGAAGTACACACCATCAATGGGAACCACTCTTCCGACACAGATAAGGAGTGGAAGTTTTATCTCAACAATGACAGTTATATATCTCTGGGAGAAACACACATGCCATACTATTTTCCAAAGCAGAGCCCAAGATATATACCGAGATCATACATCAGAATGATCTATGGAGATTATGATCCCGAAGGATGTCGTGCTCCACCCAACTCATTAGAGGAAGACAATCTAATGAAAGAAAAATTTGACTACGACTATTATGATCCCCTGGATGACTTTCCTATCTGGAACCTATATACGGAAGACCCGGAGCAAAAGAGTCAGCCGGACAATGCCTCTCAGCTGAATGATCTTGAAAATAATAAACCTGCTTCCCCAGAGTCATGGAATCCTTACCCAGAACGCTCTGAGAGTGTCCAACACCATGCTAATGAATTCTCAAGGATCGCAGGATGAGAGTTTATTAACTACATGATTCCTGAAATCAATGTCATTGAGGAGAATGACTCATTTATTCACATAGAAACATGGGACACCTTGGGACAGCCAAGCGGCAAGTACGACTTCCTAGTCAAATACACTGCTCCTGAAAGCTCTCGCATCAGGCTCGAGGACATCCAGCCAACTAAATAGGGAGATCTTCTTGAGAGTGAAAACACTATGGAAAATACAACATAAGAGTTCATTTATGATAACTCTGCATGGGAGGGAGACTCCAATGATCATACACCCCCAGAAATCAGTGTCATTTCTAAAGACAAACCAAGAAGGAAAGTACCAGACATTGTGATTCACAGAGGAGTTCGTCGCCATTGGGTTGCAGTCGATGTCCCACAAGTCGTCCATAAGTCGAAGTAATTACCATCTTTGTTTTAAACCTTTCACTTTGCCCGGGTGAAATGGATGTTTTTATAGGGCTCACATTTCTGTAAATGTCCCTCTTCACCTCGCCCAAAGTGGTAGAGTTTTGTTTTATAGGGTTGTGTTTCAAGAATCGACAAATCATAAATAAATAATGTCATTCTGAATTCCCGCATTTATTGCTGTTTTCACTTTTCGTTTTTCAGAAAATGGTAATCCTAAAAAACAACTCAAAATAAAAACAAGCATTTTTCAGAAAATACACTGCACACACTCTTGCATTCTCTCTGTCTTTTCTAAAAAAAATCATCACATCATGCAGATTGCTTGTTTTAAACCCCATTGAAACATACGATCCAATGCTTTCTCCCAACTTTAAATTCCCAGTATTTGAAGCTGAAGAAGAAGAGGATGAAGAAATTCCAGAAGAGATCTCCCGACTACTCAGGCAAGAGGAAAGGTCTATTGAGCCTCACAAAGATCCGTTAGAAACTGTTAATTTAGGTTCAGAAGAAGAAAAGAAAGAAGTTAAGATTGGAGCACTGCTCAGTCCAACTGTCGGAGAAGGCTTGATACAACTTCTCAAAGAGTTTCCAGATGTATTTGCTTGGTCCTATCAGGACATGCCAGGGTTGGATACCAGCATCGTGGAACATCACTTGCCACTAAAAATAGAATGTCCTCCGGTAAAACAAAGACTGAGAAGGACTCATCCAGATATGGCCATCAAAATTAAGGAGAAAATGCAGAAACAAATCTACGCAGGTTTCCTCGCCACCTCAGAATATCCTCAATGGTTGGCCAACATAGTGCCAGTTCCGAAAAAGGAAGGAAAAGTCAGAATGTGTGTAGACTACAGGGATTTGAACAAAGCAAGTCCAAAGGATGACTTTCCCCTACCACACATAGACATGCTGGTAGGCAGCCCATCAAAATTCAAGGTCTTCTCCTTCATGGATGGATTCTCGGGCTATAATCAAATCAAAATGGCGCCGGAAGATATGGAGAAAACTTCATTAATCACCCCATGGGGCACCTTTTGTTACAAGGTAATGTCGTTCGGTGTGAAGAACGCGGGGGCAACTTAGAAAAGGGCTATGACAACTCTGTTTCACGACATGATGCACAAAGAGATTGAAGTGTAAGTCGATGACATGATTGCCAAATCTAAAACCGAAGAAGAACATGTGGAACACCTATCAAAGCTATTCGAGCGCCTGAGAAAATACAAACTCAGCTTGAATCCTAATAAGTGCACATTCAGTGTCCGCTCAGGAAAACTCTTAGTATTCATCGTCAGCCAAAAAGGAATCGAGGTTGATCCTGACAAGGTTAAGGCCATTCAAGAAATGCCTTCACTAAAGACTGAAAAACATGTCAGAGGATTTTTGGTACATCTGAATTACATCTCAAGATTCATATCCCTCATGACCGCGACATGCGCGCTGATCTTCAAACTACTCAGAAAGAATCAAAGATGCGTATGGACAGAAGACTTCCAAAAACCTTTCGACAGCATCAAAGAATATCTATTGAATCCACCTATTCTGTCTCCTCCAGTGGAAGGAAGACCATTGATCATCTACCTAATAGTCTTGGAAGACTCCATGGGTTGTGTGCCTGGCCAACATGATGAGACAAAAAGAAAAGAGTCTGCCATCTACTATTTAAGCAAGAAGTTCACAGATTGTGAAACTCGGTACACTATGCTCCAGAAAACTTGCTGCGCTCTGGCTTGGGCAGCCAAACGTCTTCGCCAATACATGGTTTGCCACACTACTTGGTTAATCTCTGAATCGGATCCGATCAAGTACGACTTTGAAAAGCCTGCTCCTACGGGAAGGATTACCCGTTGGTAGATGTTGTTATCAGAATACGACATCGAGTACCATGCTCAAAAAGCTGTCAAAGGAAGTATTTTAGCCGATCAATTGACTCATCAACCGATTGACAATCAGGAATCAGTCAAATTCGACTTCCTAGACGAAGATGTCATGTACTTAAAAATGAAAAATTGCGATGAACCGCTACCCAGTGAAGGGCCAGAACCAGGTTCCCAATGGAGACTAATTTTCGACGGAGCCATCAACACTTACAGAAACGGAATTGGGGCAATCATCGTAACACCTCAGAGTACCCATATTTCTTTCACTGCCAGATTGACGTTCAAATGCACAAATAATGAGGCCAAATACGAAGCTTGTATCATGGGTCTCGAAGAAGCAATTGACTTAAGGATAAAGAACTTGGATGTGTATGGAGACTCAGCCCTGGTTATCAATCAGATCAAAGGAGACTGGAATACATACCAATCAGGATTGATTCCTTACAAAGATTACGTGAGAAGGTTGTTACCATTCTTCAACAGAATCGAATTTCATCACATCCCTTGTGAAAAAAATCACATGGCTAATGCACTAGCCACTCTCTCCTCCATGATTAGTGTAAGTCAATGGAACGACGTGCCAAATATTGACATAATGCGCCTTGAAATGCCCGCTTACATCTTCATGATCGAGGCAGTCATCGATGACAAACCATGGTATCATGATATCAAGTGCTTCCTTCTAAGACAAGAATACCCACCTGGGGCATCCAGAAAAGATAGAAAGACTCTCAGAAGACTGGCTGGCAACTTCTTCCTGAATGGTGATACACTCTATAAGAGAAATTTTGACATGGTTTTGCTCAGATGCGTAGACAGACAAGAAGTAAACATGCTGATGAAATAAATTCACAAAGGATCCTTTGGTACTCATGCCAATGGACACACAATGGCAAAAAAAATTCTGAGAGCAGGATATTATTGGCTGACAATGGAATCCGATTTCTACAAGTACATGAGGAGGTGTCACAAGTGTCAGATATACGCAGACAAAATCCATGTGCCACCAACGCATCTCAAAGTTCTTTCTTCTCCATGGCCTTTTTCTATATGGGGAATCGACATGATTGGCATGATTGAACCCAAAGCCTCAAATGGGCATCGATTCATCTTGGTAGCCATTGATTACTTCACCAAATTTATCGAAGCAGTATCATACACCATCGTAACCAGACAAGTGGTGGTCCAATTTATCAAGAACCATCTCATTTTCCGTTATGGTGTTCCAAGCCAGATCATTACCGATAATGGATCCAACTTGAACAACAAGATGATGAAAGAGTTGTGTACTGAGTTCAAAATCGAACACCATAACTCATCTCCCTACCGGCCTAAGATGAATGGAGCGGTAGAAGCCGCTAACAAAAATATCAAGAAGATCGTTCAGAAGATGGTTGTAACCTACAAAGACTGGCACGAGATGCTACCCTTTGCACTTCACGGTTATCGCACATTTGTCCGCACCTCAACAGGGGCAACCCCTTTCTCTCTAGTATATGGCATAGAAGCAATGCTCCCCATAGAAGTAAAGATACCATCAATGAGAGTATAGATGGAAGCCGAGCTAACAGAAGCCGAATGTTGTCAGAGCAGACACGATGAACTGAACCTAATCGAAGAAAAGAGAATGACGGCTTTATGCCATGGTCAGTTATATCAGCAAAAAATAAAGAAAGCGTTCGAAAAAAAGGTCCGACCTCGTGTCTTCAGAAAAGGAGACCTCGTGCTCAAGAAGATACAATCATTTCTCACTGATTCCAAGGGTAAATGGACTCCGAATTATGATGGCCCTTACGTTGTTAAGAAATCCTTCTCAGGCAATTCCTTGAGACTTGCAACCATGGATGGAGAGGAGTTTACCTACCCCACGAATGCTGATGTAGTCAAGAAATACTTCGCCTAAATAAATAAAAAAAAAACAACGTCTCGTTGGATTAAAAACCCGAAAGGGCGGTCCAGGCAAAAATTAGAGACATAAGCAAAAATCATCCCGATGGATTGAAAACCTGAAAAGGTAATCCAGGCAAAAGTTAGGGATTTATGGCAAGTAACTACGTCTGACAAGATTAGATCCCCAGTGGTAATGTCATCTATCAGGAAAACTTCATGTCAAGGTCACCTTCGACAGAAGCTCAGAATGTCCAGAATTCAAAGTTGGTGGAAGGATAGTGGTCATTATGTTTCAATGTAGCCCCTTTTCCGTTAAATTACCATTTTCTAAACTTTGTAATGCTCTATGGGATCACGCGCTTGGCTGATTACCATTCTATCAATAAAATTTGAGCCCTAGTGCTTTCATTTGCGATTCTCATTTATTTTGCTTTACATAATGACATTTTTAACATGATCAACGATTCTTGAAACAAAACAAAATGAATTTACTTGTCAAGTTTTCTTCTGCTTTATAAAAAGATGCCAATTCCTTTTGATTACTGAACACCAAAAGGGACATCAACGGTTCTCTAGAAGTGATTAAACCTCAAAATGCAGAATCAAAGTACTCCTTTTAACCAGTACACCCTGAATGAAGGATCAACTATTTCAGATGTAATGTCCCATCTGACATCCCCGGTAGATGTGTTACCTCCAGGAAACCGATATTTGGTCTATTTTCCCCAGTAGGGTCTACCCCTCCTAAACAGGAAAGGATTACTATTTTGAACCAATGATACTTTTTATCCCCCATAGTGACCAAGTATCCAGTCGTGTTCATTCACTAGTCTGTATGTCGCGTCTGTTTTGTCATAATAAACACACATACATCATGCATGATTGATTCATATTCATACATATGTTGCATTAATATCACTATAGTCATTTTCATCCCCAAGTGATAATGTCCTCTCACCGATAGAGTTGTCAGTTCTTTCCTCATCCAGAAAAGTGCCGCCTAAGCAATCTCTCCCCAATTTATTTCTGGATTGGAGACTGTCCTCGACCACTTTGATAACTTGAACCTCTGAAAGGCAAGAAGACAATCAATATACACCTTTGGAACATCACTCTTCACCATTGAAGATGATATTTTTGCTTTCCCGGATTAAAGAAAATCCCCAGAGAAACCCTCTCAACTGAAGACTCTTAGCAATATAGCGGTTTCTCCCCGAAAAAATTGTTTTCAATGAAGTCATCATCACCTCAAAATTTGATTACATCACATGGCATTTCTCCGAAAAAGCCTCGAAGGAAAGTATGATGTAACCTCACTAAACGAAAAATGGTCTCTCAAGAGACTCGTTTTTCCCCAGTAGGTCGACAAATGGCATCTCCCACAAAGAAGTTTGCACACCTCTGCAGTTCAGACAAATGGGTTTCCCCTGCAAGTTTGACATCAAAATTTTCCATCAAATGGCATCTCCCCAGTAAACCTCGGCGAGAAGTTTGATAAAGACCGCTACAAATAGCGTTCCTTGTTGAGGAAGAAACTCAACAAGAAGAAACTGAGACCAGTTCCGTGGCTGAAGACCAGGATCGAGGGGAAGTTTATTTACAGAAAGAAACTGAGACCAGTTCCATGGAAGTAGACCAGGATCGAGGGGAAGTTTATTTCTTTAAGAAACTAAGACCAGTTCCGTGGCTGAAGACCAGGATCGTGGGGAAGTTCATTTCAAATCATCATATTGTGCAAATCATCACCATAATATGCATGTACCATCATACCTCATCAATCTTCTCAAGGATTGTTGAGCACTCGCCTCAACCAAAAATTTGGGTTTTAAGCCCTCTCAGAGTACTCAGACAAATGGTCAATCAAGAATTGACATGATCCTCAACTTGTCTAGCCTTTCAAACACCCATAAAGGACCAAAAGGGCTCCCACATCCCAAGTGGATCAAGCCTCAAGATCGCCAGTGTCACCAAATTAGGGTTTCGGTCGACTAAGGCCTCCAGATGAAAATTTTAATCTAAGAATGAGCCAATACTGCAAAACATGAGTCAAGAAGCTCAAAGGGACCTCATGGACCTAATCATCAAGTCAAAATAACCTCAGGGGGTGCATTCATAAAAAATCAGGAATTAGGGTTCCTTGACCTAATTCACCCCTAAGTTGAATTTTGGAGCAAGACATGAGCCAAGACCTCAAGAAGCGTTTTGAGTACCTCCAATACATCATTTTGATCCATTCACAAGGTTGGATTGATTCAAATAACTTGGTTCACAAGCAATGCATGGATTCAAATTCATCTGGGCCAATTAGGGTTGCTTGATGAAAAGTCAACTGTATCTTTGACTTTTGTCCAAGACATGTTCCCAAACCTTGGGACATGATTCAAGACACTCTATAACACCTAAGGAATCAATCAATTAGGTTTGAATTAGGTCAAGAACTTGATTTCATAGAGGATCACACAATTTGAAATTCATTTAAAAAAAATTCAACTGTACCTAAAAACCAAGTTTAACTTTTTGAATTTCTTGACAATCAAGGCTTCCCTAAGTCAAAAACAATGTTAATTCATGGTTTGGATCATCATCCATCAATAAAAATCAAGAAAAGTGGGGTTACTTGCAAAAGGGGCAACCTTAAGAAACTTAAAATTTTCTAAGTTATGGAAGAAAAGTGATTTGGTACCAACTTTGCAAGGTCATAACTTCCAAACCACAAGGCCTTTTTCTTCCATCCAAAGCTCAAATGAAAGCTCTCATTACATACTTCAAAATTGTCAACTACGTCAGATTCCAAATCCTCATGGATTTTGAGTTATGGATTGATCAAAATCACAAAAACATGAAAATGACCACTTTTCCAACACTTAGTGAAATTTTTAAGTCAGAATCTGTTTCACTTTTTCAACAACTTTGAGGCCATTTCTCATTATGATCCAAGATGTTTCAAGACCAAAGTTGTACATCAAAGTTAAAGAAGGATATACAAGCTTTCCAAAGAGTACAAGAACTCCACTTAATTCAACTTGAGCTAGGAGTTATGAACCTCATAACATGCCTTGCTCAAACTGATTTTCATGACAGCATTTGGTAGATTGTGTGCATTTCTTGTGCCACACGATTTCCATTTACAATTTTGTCATCTTCCAAGCCTTGTCCTCTTCCAAGATTAGAAAAAATCTTGATGAGTCACATGATGATTTCAACTTTGAACCCTTGAGTCAAGAAATCAACTTGGCATATGCAAAATCATCATTTACATGAACCTTGAATTTCAAATTTGTCATCAAGCATTTATGTGATGCATAGAGGTGGCATGAATCAGTTACAAACCAGCCAAAAAGAGTCAAGAAACATGAGTGTTCAAACCTGTAAAGTTGGTTGAAGTCAAGATAAGAGGAGACTTGGTACCTTAGCATTTAAGAAAGTGCTACATGACAAAATCCATTGGATAATAGCATGCTCCCTCATCCACTCACTATTCCTTCAAAAACAAACTTCCTCCACTATAAATAGAGGTCATTTCTGATGTTTCAAAACACACCAAAATAATACCAAAGCCTTGTTTTCTCACTCTCCCTCTCTTACTACATTTTCAAGTCACCATGGAGCAATTTGGGGATTCTTGAAACCAGAGCAAAAACCACTCAAATAACTATCCAAACACATCATAAACCATCTATTGGAGGTGTTCAAACCTTCATTCTCATTGTACAACACCAAAATCAGAAAGTCAACCTCCAAAACCTCAAATTTTGACTTTTCTGCATTTTTTAAGCTATGTCTTGAACCAATCACTTTGAAAACCAAACAACACTTCAAATACTCTCCAAATATCATCCTCAAATTGTCTCAACAAGTTTTCCCTCGACTGTAACACCATTTGAGTGAGTTACCATTTTGTTCACTTTTCCCACTTTTGCAAGAAAGAGCCAGTTCTTGTTCCTGAGGTTTCCAACTGGTTTTGATCATCCTAAAAGATTCCAAGGGATCAATCAAGAGTGTCTAAGGCATTAGATTACTTCTGGCACAAGCATTTTGCAAGATAGCACAAGGAGCTTCAAGAGGTAAATGCATAACAACTTGAACTCTTTAAAATATGCATTGCTTTGATGTCCATTGATCATGAACATGTCATACATATCATATGTGTTGTGTTTGAACCAATTTACCATGCTATTATTGCTTGTATGAATAGATAGCATAGAACTTGCAAATTTTGGCCTATTTTGAAACCACAATCGGGTTTTAAAATGTAGGCATCTTTAAAAAATTCTGAAATCACCATTGGATTCCTCATGAAATTCTAGGTAGGATCCATCTAAATTTCATCCAATTTCATGGCGAAATGAGGGTGATATGATCCTTCTTGCAAATCACTCAAAACTTGATTTTTGCCTTGGCCTGACCTGAAAATAAGGCTACTCTTATATATTCATGGGGTGATTTTGATACATGGATGTATCACCACCCCAGTGATAGCAACGCATGTGTGTTTGGTTGGAGGGCGTGGGTTCAACACCCACCCAGATCATTTTTTGGCTCTCTCTCATTTTGCTATTTTTCTTATTTTTCATGATTTTCTTAATTAATCTCAAAATTAATTTCTCTCTCAATTTTAATTATTTTTTATTGGTTCTTTTTTTTTGAAAATTCACAAAAATATTAAAATATTTTATTCTACAAAAAAATGAAATTTATATTATTTATTTAATATAGCTTGAATTTTTGTAATTAATTTTACTTTATTTGTTTTCAAACATTTTTAAAATGAGGTTCCCACTTTGAATTTTCAAATTTAATTGGATTTCAAGCTTTCATTTGATTAAACATGATTTTTCAAAATATTTTTTAAAGTTGACAACTTGTTTTTGAATATATTTAATATTTTGTATCATTTTATATTTTAATTTCCTTTAAAAAATTATATTTTTATTAAAATTAGGGTTTCTCTAAATTTTAATTTTTCAAAACACTTTTGGGCCTCTTGGTAGAGTGTAAGTCCCATCCCTTTGTAAATAAATAAATTTGGGTCTCAGCCATTGTATAAGTCCCGATACGATTTTAAAAAATCTCGGCGCGATCGTCATTTTCAAAACAATTTTCATCTGGGCCTCCCTTTGAGTTGTAAGCCCCATCTTTCTTCTTTTTAAACACTTTTGGGCCTCTAATAGAGTGTAAGACCCATCCTCTTTCTAAAATACAATAATTTGGGGCTCAGTCATTGTATAAGTCTCTCTTTGGTTTTCAAAATTACGACGCGATCGTCGCCTTTTCGAAAGAATTCATCTGAGCCTCTCCTTGAGTATAAGCCCCAAACATCCTTTTAAAACAAATTCCTTTTGGATTCAAGTTCAAATTCAAAGTTTTATCAAAACTTTCTTCAATTTCTTGAGAAAAACTAACCATGCAGCTATAGTTAATATGCTTGGGCTTGCACAACTGTAAGTTCCACTATCTCTTCAATACATACTTGTTTATATATTTCATCTGTATATATATATATATGCTTGTACATACTTGCTTAGAGTTTTCCCCGACAGTTAGGTCTAGGTTTAGATCAAACCAGATGTTACTCTTTCAACATAGTCAAAACTAGTTCCCCATAGGAAATGCCAGATATAGTCTTGCCTCCTCTTGGGCTTATACAATATGGAACAGAGAAAGGAATTATTCCTGGTGAAACTTTTCTCAAGATTGTCCAAACTTAGAAATATGTGTGTACAAGAAATTCATTTCCCCAGAGAGGATTAATTCCCGGTGAAACCTCTTTTGAATTTCTTCAAACCCTAGAACTGTTCAACAGAGAAAGGATTAATTCCCGGTGAAACCTTTCTTGAACTTTTCTTATGCTTGGTCCCACAGGCTTCCTAAAAGCATCCCCAGCCTCCTCTTGGGCTTAGTACAAGGACCCTCAGGCTTCTTAGAAGTTTCTTAGCTTCCTCTTGGGCTTAGTACAAGGACCCAAAGGCCTTCTACAGGTATAGGACAGAAATTAGTCATCTTTACTAGTTCAATCCTCCAGAGAGTCAAGAATTCCAGAACATCAGACCATCATAGGGTTGATTTTCATCCCTTAAAACCAACAGCCTCCTCTTGGGCATCATACAAAGACCCCTCTCTACACTAGAGGCTACCACTTCTTGAGAGACTTGGACAGTCTCAGCCTCCTCTTGGGCATCATACAAATATTATTCTCCAGCTAAGAGTCAATCTCTTCATTCAAGTAGACTTGGAAAGTCTCATTCCCTCCCAGATTTCCCAAGAAACCCTCAAGTTTCCTAAAAGTGCAGGAAAAAACTCTGATCATTTGATCAGTCTCGAGTAGAGGTTAAAACCTCTATAGGTTTTCAAACTCAAGGTTTAAACCTTCACTTAAAAAGAAACCTCAGCCAGGGTCAATTTACCATCAATAAAACCCTAACAGAATCAGAGCCTCATGGTATATGATACTGTAACTCTCTCGTTGATCCTCAGAAAGAGTAAAACCTTTGGGATTCCCCAAAACATATTGGACCTATCTTTGGACTTCAATAATCCTCAGTAGAAGCCAGCTTCCTCTTAGGATTCATATAAGAATTTCCCCCAACCAGCCTCCTCTTAGGCTTTATATAATGATTTTACTCAGTAGAGTCAGCCTCAATCTTGGGCCTTGTACAAGACAGATAAACCCTCCCCAGTGGAGTCAACCTCTTTTCAGCCTCAATCTTGGGCTTTGTACAAGACATATAAAACCTCCCTAGTGGAGTCAATCTCGTTTCAGCCTCAATCTTGGGCTTTGTACAAGACAGATATATAACTCCCCTAGTAGAGTCAACCTTTTAGCTTCAACCTTGGGCTTTGATCAAGGCACACAAAAATCAACATCCCCTCAGATGAGACCATGAGTCCACTCTGCAGGAGGATATTCTCTCTATACATCACATCACAAAATAGACAACCAAAACCTTTTTCCCAGATAATTGATGTAAGTGGCACACTTGTTGGTTTAAAATCCAAGCTGGAGTCCTTCTTTTATCTTGGTAAAAAATCATCTTTTATCTAACTGCTGTAAGTGGCAAGCCTCTGGATTATCTACATCCATGCCAATGTCCCTCTCTTAGCATGAAAGATTCATAAGGAAAAATGGCATTGCTCAATACTGAGTTAAAGTTTCTTCCTTCATGACATCACCCTTATAAAGGAAAATATGGCATTGCAGGATTCTCATATCCCAGTTAAAGTAATTTTCCTTTATAATCAAATACCCAACATTTTGTGATGAATAGGTGAGATATCTCCCTTTAGAGATGACAAATTCTCTCTCAGTCAACCATTAGCTTCAATCTTGGGCTTTGAACAAGACACAAATACTCATCTAGCTTCAATCTTGGGCTTTAAACAAGACACTAAACAAATTTCCTCCCATAGAAATAGGAGGAACTACGATTGCTATGATTTCCCAGTTTTCTTTAACGGGAATACGTAGGCATAAGATTGCGAAATCTTAGCAAGCACACAAATCAAAAACCTTAGGTCCAGTACCTTCCCAAAAACAACAGAAAACCTAAAAACAACAAAAACATCTCTCTCAACACTCCCAAAGGAGAAACTTTCCCAACCTATGACAGATAAACACAAGAAAGTATTTAAACCAACAGAGAAACATGCAATAAAAAGTCTATGATTAACCATATATACGCTGGGTGTTGACAACTTCCCTTTGTATAACCTGACCCCGAACCCCCAATCTCTTAGCATTTGTTAAAGAAAACATTTGCGTGCAAGGTTAGTTTTAGATATCTTCCCTTTCCTTTCCAGCTTCACAAGGTAAATAATACATCAAAAAGTAGCACCCAATTCCAACCATTGCGGTAAGGTGGTCGCGTCACCGACAAAAATCGCACGCTACACTTGGTACTTGGAAGTTTGGTTCCATCTTGTATCTTGAAGTCAGTTTGAAGGGAAGGTGAGTTGAGATCGTGTTTATCAAATTCATGATCTATGAATTTGGTAAATATTCTTTTCGACAAAGTTGCCGAAGATACTTGAGTTTTCACTCAAGTTCACTCATAAAGGCATCTTTGGTCGTGTTTAAGAGCTCTTTCAGAAGGATAATCTGGTTCTCATGCTGAAGATGCATTTCTGAAGATCTCTGGTGCTGATGGATGTTATTCAACTTGGAGATAATGGGAGGTGATTTATTTTCACCATTCATGATTTGCAAGAATTCTATTAGCAAAGGAAAGTCATAGGCAGGTTGAGTCAAGGGTGACAGACTTGATGTCTCAACATGTTGTTTGAGTAGAAAGATGTTGACACAAAAATTCTTGATTTGTGTTGATATCTGGTAGATCATATATCCTACAGGATGTATGGTTTTGTGGATAAGGATTTAAGATCAATTGCTATTTATGGAATTCACAAATATTTAATTGATTATCCTTGTATTTTGGAGTACAAGATTACTGGTGACAGGTTGGTACATCAGGAAGTGCAACATCTCTAGTTGCATCTGCTCAAGGATCTGTTCTTTGGAGAATGGATACAATCAAGATAAGGAACTGATGTTCTATCAGATGTTGAAACACCTTGACAACGAAGTATGTGCAGAATCTTGCTGATTCAAGGAGTGAATCTCTGGAGAAAAGGAGATGTAGCTGATGATCTTGGTACCATACACGTGTGTGGTAGGATCTGTCTTTTTTATGGGGTTGCAAAGGCACGTAATCCAATTAGAAAGTTTCCTAGCAAGAAACTTGGCTAGAATGTAGTGATGATGGAAGTGAAGATGAAGAATTTTTTTTGGATCAGTTTATTTCTGATCTAGGTGCATTGGAGTGCAGCAGGTGTGTTCCTGTCTCTACTCTAGGAGCATGTGATCTTGCTCATCATGAAGGTCAAGGATAAGTGGCAGTTATCTCTGACCTTCTGAAGAAGTCTCTACTTAAGGAAAGTGGGATTCCTTTTGTAAAGATCTTGTGTGACTAATCTCTTCTAAAGAATCAAGCTTTGGCATGTTTGGTTTCTCTGAAGATGAGGTGGTTGTTGTAGTACAGTAAAGCATGATGGAGGTTGTCTACTCGAACTTGATATCATTAATCAAGTCTATGAGAACATGGAACTCTTGTTCTGTAATAGGGAGGAGGTTCTTCTAAGTGGCAGAATGAAGAACTGAACTCTCCAGCTGGATGTCTTATCATATGTCCTGACATCAAGCTGAACTTCAGGGTCTTAGTTGATGTTGTGGCACATCATCTTAAGATAAATTGATCCTCTTAGTATAAAAGGTGTTGATGTTCAAAAAGGTCTATCTCATGCAGTTTATGGGAGCTGCAAGAAGGAGTAGATGTTACATATCCGAGTCTTTGTGTATCTAAGATGACTTGCTATGGAGTAGGTGGAATATGTAACTTGAAGATCAGGTTTCATTGGTGGATCAGTGGATCTTTTAGAGCCCTGAAGAAAGCTGAGATTAACCAAGCAGTGGAATTTGGTTGATCTCTAATATGAATCCAAGCAGTGTGCTTGGAACTAATTACTCTTGTGCAGAAGGGTAGTTAGTTGAAAATCAAAGGAGGTTCTGGTTCTGTTCATATCTTAGAGCTTGTGGTAGAAGCCCTAAGTTGCTTATGGAAGATTACCTTCTTTTGGGAGATGTATGAGAGTTTGTTTCTCTCTTTGGTTGTCTGGAGTTCTTATTGATCAAGCTGGTGGAGCTGTGTTCTCTGAAGATCTTCAGTTGGATTACTAGGCAGTAGTAAGTCCAGTGGTGGGCATATCAAGAACCATAGGGTGTGGTGTCTGTGATATGTGAAGGATGTCCTAACTGATGTTAGAACATTATCTGGTTTTGTTATCCTTGGAGAAAGACTTGAAGTTCTGTTGTGGAACTTAATATTCATATCTTGACTAAGAAGTATTCTATCTTGTCATACGGGAGAATGATGAGGTAAAAGGACTGTCTTGAAATATGATGTGATGGTACTGTACAAGACTGAAGTGGATCATTGGTTAATTGCATGAAGGTTTGGTTTCTGATGTGTTCAGAATATGGAAGTTGATATTCACCAGTTGAATCAGAAGTGTTCTGTCTTATCATATGGGAGAATGATGAGGTGAAGACTGTCTTGTATTATGGGGTGTCTATCTAGTTGTTTGACTCATGTTGAGGTCAAAAGCTTGTGGAGAGGAGGTTGGTTCTACTATAAGTCATGCTAGAGAAAAGTATATCAGTTTGGTGTTTGAGAAGCAGGCAAGCTGAGGATTTCTAGAGCATGTATTTGATGTTTTTTAAGTGTGAATGACATCTGGGCTAGCTAACAAACTAAGAGATTTTGTATGTCTCTTTGAGGAATGTGAAGCATTCCAGATTCAATTGGATTTTTTCTCAAGGAATAAGGATATCTATAGCTGTAAAATTCAAGGAGGATTTGTATAGGGTATGGATGGTTTCTGGATGAGAGGGATCAATGGAAATTTTAATCTCAATCCAAGAGTTTGTTAGTTATGGTACAGGGATGTGATTCTGGTACTCTCTCACTATATGAACATGAAGTTGGTCATGTGTTATCATGTGGCGATTTTGGGTGTTTCTTGCTAGAAGGAGCATCATTTCTGGAAGATAGGGGGAGAACTTCTGTTTGTTGGGTGTACTAATGTGGTACATAGATTGCTTGTGGAACAAGCAGTAAGTGAATGCGTTCAGCAGGTGTGTTGAACAGGAAGTGCGCTCTTGAAGACATGAAGATGAGTCTTATGTTTTCCACTCATTTTAAAGTGTTCTTCTTGCAAAGGAGCACTGATTATCTATGACAGGGGAGTTGGACTTCTGTTTTGGATTTGTTGCTGCAGTAGTGCAGTTGTTTATCAAGATTGTTTGTGGTTTCAAGCAGTTTGTGATAGAATACCTCTGGTGAGGGTGTAATGTCAGACGAGATGTCATGACATTGTGTTACTGGTTTAGTTCTGGGTGTACTTGACTGGTTGATTTTGGTTCTGTCATTGGGATGTCAATGAATTGAATCAGATTTGTACAAGTTTCTTGGGAGTATCCTGAGAGTCATTGCTTGTTTCTAGGAGAATTTATTTTTCTCCGTAGAAGCAGATAAAACCTCTTGCGAGTCTTTGTTGCCAACTGGGAGATGTTGGAAGAAATGTCTTAACATCTTGGTCGGTGTTATTTCTTCTGGTTGATAGGATTATTCTTAGGGCTCATTGAAAGAGATTGTGACTATGCTTCAGATGGACTAAACAAAGTCTGACTAGGTGTCAGGAAATTGGTTTGGACGTATGGTTGTTTCCTGATTGTTTGTCTTGAACAGTGAAGAGAATGTGTCTTAGGGAAAGCGTGTTAAACATATATCTTGATACTAGTGCATTCTTTGGATGGTTTATCCTAAAGTTGAAACCACCAAATCCTAGCTGGGCGGTGCACAATCATTTATGTTGAATTTACCTACCTAAATTTATTTCTCCATAGAATTGTTCAATTGTAACTTCTATGGACCATAAATTTCTAGAGAAACTGTTTTGGTATTTAAAGGAAGTGTCTGGTTCTGGATTCCCAGGTTGAGGTTCTTGTTCTAGGTTGTGTCGTCATGTCTTTTGTCTGGGTTTGGGTAAGTACCATGTGGGTATGGAACTGCATTGGCTACTTTTGCCAAGTTTTGGCTAAAAAGGGGGAGAATGGGTGTGGATTCATCTCGGTTGTGTGTGGGGTTACATTCTTGCACTTGTTTTGCAAGGATGTTAGACAAGATGTTCTAACATCTTGTCTGAGTCTCAAGTTCTTATTCCTTCGTGCCTTGTGATCTGAGTTAGGAAGCAAGTCGTGCCTTGTGACCTGAGTTACATTCTCTATGTACTCTGTGTTACGTATGATACATTTGTTTCTTCTTAAGCTCTTTCTGAACCTCCTTATGGGTTCTATTATGCCCCTTAAGAGGAAGATTTATCCCTCCATGGCAAGTATAGGTTTGAGGGGGAATGTGTTACATTCTCTTCCTCATGTACACCAACAGGCAGCTAGGAATTTCAGGGGTAAGAAGGAGTCTCAGAAGTGTGCCAATCATAACTAACACTCTCTGGATAAAATTGAATAACGTTCGGACTTTCTTTTTCTACCTATGGGTTTTAGCCAAAATTTGTCAAAACGGGGAGATTGAAGGCTCTGCAAATTTGAGCAAATTTTGGTAAAACAGGATATTGTGCAAGATGTTCCAACATGAAGAAGTCTGATGGAAGAAGACATGTCAGACAAGATGTCCTAGCTTGTGTCTCGACATCTTGACCTGATATAACAGACTGTTGCTATTTCTGGTCCAAGATTTAAGGAGTAATCAGAACATGGATTAAGGAAGAAATAAACAGAAGATTCGAAGCCCAAGGAAGTAGAAGACTATAAAAGAAGACTTATACCTAGGGCTAAAAAACTAATCCTTATTGTAATACTTGAAAAGTAGAAAATAGGGTTTAGGGTTTTGAGAGTCGTAGGACTTTCTTGTGTTGTAAGTCTTCCTTTGTATCAGTTTGATACATTGTGGTAGACATAGTAGTTTGTACAGATTCAGAAACCTTTAGGTAATGAATCATGTATTGTTCTTGGATGAAGCTTTGAAGCAAATTCGAGTTGGATTGTTAGTCAAGGTAGCTTGGCTGAACTTTGCATTGAAAGATGTGTCTTTCAAGTAGGATGATACAATTATTGTGACTATAACTGTTAGATATCACAGGTTATGATTTAGGGAGTGAGATGGGTTTCTCTTATCAATTAGATGTGACTTCTAATGATAAAGTTTTCATTGGGTAGTAATAGGTAAACCAGAGGTTGTTTACTGTAAACCAGAGGTTGTTTACATAAAACTATACTACTGATAATGAATTCTTCTTCCTGCCTTGGTAGCCCCCAGATGTAGGTGATTTGTACCGAACTGGGTCATCATATTTTGTGTTGTTTATCATTCTGCAATTTACAGTTCAGTATTGATTAACATGTCGTAACAGATGTTGAAACATCTGTTATGAATCTGTTGTTGATATTCCATATATCAGTTTGTTTATTTTTCCCTTGTTTTAAAGTTATGCAGAGAACAATGTTGTGACATGTTGTTAGGACATCTGTTATCTGCTATGCCAAAATTTCAACTGAACGACTGTTTAGATTGTGCTCAAGCAGTTAAACATTTCTTGTGCTCGCAATTGGAGGCATAAAGTGTTTGTTTGTATCGTACTAGAACAAACTAAACAAGGTTCTTTTGTAAAAGAGGTTTTCGATCGCACGGGGGCAAGAAAATAAGTTTTATGTGTTGAGTATTTTTTAGGAGAATGACAAATGCTCGGTAGGACCAAGACGTATGCCTTATGGCTGATTATTCGAGGTTTTCATGGAATGCAAGACTCCAATGTACCTTTTTCATTCAAAGCGTTTATGAAATCTATTTGTGGACAACGAATGTTCGGTAGGACCAAGACATGTGCCTCGGGGATAATTGTTCAAGGTTTTCATGGAATGCAAGAATCCAATGTCTCTTTTTGTCCAAGTTCGAATTATGTATTTTAGAACGAAAGAAAGAATAGTTGGTAAATCCAAGACGCATGCCTCAGGGTCGATCATTCGAGGTTTTCATGGAATGTGAAACTCCAATTTTCCTCTTATTTTGATTTCATTATAAAAAGATTTAACGTAGCGTTTGATTTGGAAATAGATTTGATTCACATTGATACGAAATTAATCGAAAGAAATGAATTTTGAAAACTTATCGTTTGACGTTGGATCAAAGGTTTTGATATACGTTTTAAAATATTTATTTATCAATCCTTCATTTATTTAATCATTATGTAATCAATTGAATAATAAATAAATAGAAAAAAAGGTGAAAGAATAAGGAGGGTGTGAAACATAGCATTGGGGTTTATAATTAGAAAAAAGGTGGCCTATGGCCCAAACGAAATCAAATAGGAAAAAAGGGGTATGCATTAACAATAAAAGGGGGGTGCAAAAAAGGTTTAGGCCTAATGAAGGGCCCAAAGTATGAGTCAATGCATGGGTCAAGAGAGGGAGATGAGTTAACAATGTTGACTCAATTCTAACCCTCAGATCTATGGACAGGGATTGGTTATTCACATGGTAGTATCGAGAGAATTACTCATGAGATTAGTCAAAGGGGAAGTTAGTCAGTGCAATCAAAAGCTGACACCATGCCACGTCGCCTACACGCGTCATCAACGGAATCACACAGAGAGAGGAACAAAATTGGGGGAAGGGTCACGCGCGTGCTCATCTTCCTCTCATCCTTCTCTCTCCTCATTCAAGGCCTATCTCTGCTCTCTATAAAATAAAACTGGCCACCCTCAAAACCTTCTGACCACCAACTGAAACTCCCCCCGCCTTAAGAACCCCAACTATCTCCAGTTTTTCGGAGCTTCAACCAAAAAACTCATCCACACCACCACCATTTCTAGAAATTAGCCTACATACCTCCAAACCCTAATCTACAAACTCAAACCCCTAACAAAATGCTCTTCATAACTCAAATCTCGAACCAAAATTAATAACAACTTACACAAATCTCGGGATCAGAGCCTTACTAAACCTAAAAACCTAAGTTCCCAATTTCCAAATTCAAAATAAATTAACCCTAAACCCTGAATCCAAATAACGATTTGCACATCACAACAAACTAAAACAATAACAATGCCACGAATTAAGTCAAATAAAAGAATTTAAAGCAAAACCCTATGCTCTATAGTGGAGGTTTAGTCAGTTTCAAATAGAACAACAAGCATGATCATGAAGATAAACAACTATGCTAAACGTGAAAAGAAAAAAAGGAAAAGAGGAGGCTACCGCTCAAGAAGTTACCGGAGGAAGGTGCCACGTGGGTACGACTTCTTGATTCCTTTGTCTTTTACTTCTGATGGATTCTTCTTCTATTACTTCTCTGAGTTGCTTGCTTCACTTCTGCTCCTTCTGAATCTCTTATATATTTCCTTTTTCTTTTATTTGTGTGTGTGTTGTGTTGTGTCAACCAAATAGAGTTTTAGTGTGAAGCTCTATTAATCAAGGAGGGGATCTTTGAGTGAAAGAGTGGAGATTTTCTTAGCAGAGCTTTACTAGGGTATTATGTGTCTTCAAGAGTGAATGATGGTACTATTATATAGGAGTAGAATTGAGGGATTATGGCACATGTGAAGGAGATATTTTGCAATTCTAAACCGTGTGAGTGAGGGAAATTGAGGGAATAATGGTGTATGATCGGTTAAAAATTGTTGAGGAAATGATGAGGTGGAATTTGGATAATGGTTGGAGTGATAAAACCGTTAAGCTTCAAAATCCCTTATTTTGTGCAAGCTGTGAGTTAAATTAGAGAGGGAATGCAATACATGAGAATTCTCCTCTTGAGGGAAATTTGTTCTGGTCCCATGTGATTTTGATTTGTTTGGTGACTCAGGTTTTACTGCAATTCACTCTCAATTCTACTACTGTAATATCTTTTGGCCACTTAATCTATTTTGTAAATTTGAAATTTGGTACTTGCTTTGTTGTTAATGTTTGGGTTTGTGCTTAAATCTATGTAATGAAACCTTGTACCAATTAACTCCAAGTGATGATGTATTTACTCTCTTTGTTGATGCTTTGCCAGGTTTTGTTCATGTGGATTACCAAAAGAGGCTTCTGTGGTGGTGCAAAAATTGATGGCATGGTGGAGAAATCTGAGCGTGAACGATGTTTATCCTAGGGAGCTTCAAGCTAACATTGAATCTTCATAGTTGAAGTATTTAAACATAGTTAAATGAAATTTGTTCTCCATTTTTCTAGCCATGTACATTTGCCTCAACTTGAATGAATAGAGTTTATACCTTGTTTGTAATTGAAAATGGTTCACTTATAAATCCCTTGTAATGCATTATATTTTGTAACTTGAACATTTGAGGTTCTACTTTGTACAAACAACAATGAGAAAATGTAATTTGTAACAAAATTTGCACCCAAACTTGAATGTACCACCAATTAGTTCCTCTTGTATTCAAATTGTTTTTTGAAACAACTATTGAGCTTAAGCATGATTGGAATGGATAAGCACAAAATAGTAAATGATTGAAAATAAAGTTAATATATGATGAAAATCATGGTGTCTCTTATAGATTAAAAGAAAAAGGGCAAACAAATTCAACTTGTACTTCAATCTAAAACGAATGTAGCAGCATGAATGAATAAGATGCAACTTTTTGAAACACAAATTCTTATTTGGATTTAAATTTTCCTTTTAAAAGCGGTGACTTCTAATGCAATAAACAAAAACCTTAAAAAAAACCTAACTAGAAATGGTAAAAGAAATGTCATGAATGCATGAAATGAATTGAAATGAAAAGAAAATTCTTTTAAGATCAAATGTTGACCTTTTGTTGACTTTTCAATCAAGTACCTTTTTATTCCAGCAACGTCCTAAAATGATGAATGGCTTGTGGATGAATGAGATGAATGATCCCTAAATATGAAAAAGATTAGACAATCAAGTCATGACTCCAAGGCTAACTTAAAAAAGGAAATAAATACTTCTAAATAACCCTAAGTCAAACACTCAAATCATGATTGTGTGCAAGGATAATGTCAATGATTTAAAATGAAATAAAGACATAAAAATACATATAAACACAAAGTCTAGATAGAGATGTCCATGGCCATAATCCAAATGGCTTATTATGAATGGCAGGGAACCTAACCTTGGAGCAAGGAAGTCTTTGGTAGAGTGGATGGTGAGATTGACGATGCTATCAACGACCTCAACAAGCTTGATCAGGAGGTGAGCAAGGCAGGGTTAAGAAACTATGGTGAATTAGCAAGATTCAGAGTGCAGGCTAGTGAGAAGGTTTGGATATTACTTAACTTGAAAGAAGAAGGGTTAAAGATCAAAGCTAAGGAGAAGTGGTTGAGTGATGGTGATAGTAATTCTACTTTTTTCCACAACGCGATTAAAAGGAGAAGGAGGAGAAATGGAATTTGGTTTGTGAAAACTGAGAGAGGTGTAGTAGAAGATGTGGAAGGTGTGAAGGGAGAGGTATGCAGATTCTTTGAAGCGAATTTTAAGAAGGGTAATAAAAATCGCCCTAAATTGGAAGGTCTCAATTTGAAGTGTTTATCAGATAAAGATAGAGATTGGCTTCAGGGTGAATTTTCTGATGGAGAAATCAAGGAGGCTATCTGGGATTGTGGGGGTGACAAGAGTCTAGGTCCTGATGAGTTTTCTTTCGCATTTTTTCAGGGTTGTTGGGATATTGTGAAGTATGAGGTGCTTTGTTTTGTGAAGGATTTTTTTGACAGACCTATTCTGACTAAAGCCTCTAAAGCTTCGTTTCTGACTCTGGTAGCGAAGACTAAGAATCCTCAATCTCTCCTCGATTACAGGCCTATATGCCTTGTATCTTGTTATCAAAAAATTCTGTCAAAAATTCTTCCTAGAAGATTGAAGAAAGTGGTCAGTTCTTTGGTGTCTGCTGAACAGTCTGCATTTATCCCAGGTGTAGCGAGCGATTTTAGACGCGGTTCTTAAGCGCTGGTCGCTCTCTGTGGTTTGAGCTTTAACTACAGGTCGATTCATTTTTTATCCTATTGTGAGCTGAATAAGGAAGGGAAATAGATGTCTCCAATTAACCCTGCTTGCATACTGAATTTAAACAGCGGTCTGTTAGGTTACGGATGCTATCAATGTGGGGGGGCCTTTGTACTGGTTATTTGTATTTTCGCCAATACTGTTTCTTTCTTTTTATCTTGGCAGAAGGTTTCTGGCGGGGAACAAGGATTAGGATGTTAGGACTGATGCTTTTTGATGTGAGAGTATGGGATTTGGGTTTTTTGTTTAGTGTGCTCGCTAAGATCTTTTCTTTCGATCTTATGCCTACGTATTCCCGTTTACCGAAACAGGGAAATCAGAGCGTTCGTTGTTCCTCCTATTCTATGGGAGGAAATGGTGTTTTGGTGTCTTGTTCAAAGCCCAAGACGTGAAGCGAAAGGTTGTTTGTATCTTGTTCAAAGCCCAAGATGTGAAGCTGAAGGGTAGTTTGTATCTTGTTCAAAGCCCAAGATGTGAAGCTAAAAGGTCCTGACTTTAGAGAGGATTTGTCATCTCTAAAGTAGGGTTTGTTTGTCACAACTGTTGGGTGACTGGTTATAAAGGAGAATTACTTTAACCGGGATGTGCGAATCCGGTAATGCCATAATTTCCTTTATAGAGGGTTTTAACCTGAAGGAGAAGACTTTAACTCAGTGTAGAGCAATGCCATCTTTCCTTAGGAATTTCTCATGCTAAAAGAAGGACAGTGGCATGGATGTAGATGATCCAGAGGCTTGCCGCTTATAGCGATTAGATGAAGAGGAAGGAGTTGTTGATGTTTGTGTACTGTGAACGAGGCACAACTTTGATGCTAAAAGGTTGATTGGATCAACTAGTGGTTTTCTTATACAAAGCCTAAGAGGAGGCTATTGGCCCAACAAGAGGGAGTTTATGTGTCTCGTACAAAGCCCGAGAGAGAGGCTAAAACGGCTGACTCAACAAGAGAATCTTTTATACTCAACAAGAGAGTGTTTTTGTATCTCGTACAAAGCCCGAGGTGGAGGCTAAAAGGTCAACTGACTAAGCTGGAAATTATCGGTCTTGTACAAAGCCCAAGAGGGAGGCTAAAAGACTGTTTGGCTCAATAAGAACCTTTTTGTATCTCGTATAAAGCCCGAGATGGAGGCTAAAAGGTGATTGACTCAACGAGGGAGTCTTTTAAGTGTCTCGTACAAAGCCCGAGAGAGAGGCTAAAAAGTTTTGACTCAGCGAGGGAATCTTTTGGTATCTCGTATAAAGCCCGAGATGGAGGCTAAAAGGTTTGCTCCACTGGGGAGAATCATTGTACAAAGCCCAAGCGGAGGCTAGTGTAACTGTTTCAGTTGAGTGACAGATCCAGCATACTGGTTTTAAAAGAGAAAATCAGTTCTTATATGAGTAACACTGTACTCGAGGATTTGGTTCGAGGACCCGGGTTATTTCCTGTTTCTTTAAGGAAGTGGGAAATCCAAAGGGTATTGAGATTGTCCGAGTCTACGGGTTTTCTTGCTATTTAACGAAAGGATCACTTGAGAATGTCTTCGAGACTCAAGGAAAATAGACTATCCAAGTCTAGAGTTTTATCTTTTGTACTATGCTTTGAGAAACAGTAGTAGACTCTTTTAAAGGACTGTTCTATGAAGATGACTAAGTTCTGTTCCTATACCTCTAGGAGGTCGTCGGGACAATTTGTACGAAGCCCAAGAGGAGGCTAGAAACTTTTAAGAAGCCGACGGGTCCTTGTACGAAGCCCAAGAGGAGGCTATCATTCCCGGAGGAAGAGATCATTATACAAAGCCTAAGAGGAGGCTGTGAATACTTCTAAGAAGTCGATGGGTCCTTGTACTAAGCCCAAGAGGAGGCGGGGTTGCTTTTAGGAAGCCTGTGGGTCCTTGTACGATGCCCAAGAGGAGGCCGGTTGCTTTTAAGAAGCCGATGGGTCCCCAAACCCCGAGAAATTCAAGGCAAGCTATTCACAAGGAATAGATCAAGTCAGGAAAGTTCGAGAATTTGGAAGAAACTCAAGAGATGCCATTCACGGAGAAAAGATCATCTCTGGGGAGTAGAGTCTCTTGACAAGTGCTTTTAAGAAGCCCGTGGGTCCCCAAACCCCGAGAAATTCAAGGCAATGCTATTCACCGAGAATAGATCAAAGTCAGGAAAGTTCAAGAATTTGGAAGAAACTCAAGAGATGCAATTCACGGAGAAGAGATCATCTCTGGGGAATAGAGTTTCTTGACAACTTCTATGAGTGACAGTCTATGAAAGGATTCACAGAGAATGTTGCCTTTCATATCTCCATATTGTTTAACCCCAAGAGGAGGGAAGACTGTCTGGTAATCCTATGGGGATCTAGTTTAGACTATTTCTAAGAGTGATCAACGGGCTTAATGCTAGACGTAGTTGCCGGGGAAACTCTAAATATCTATACTATTATTACACAGTTGATATGAGTTTATGAAAGAAGACTTACAGCGAAACAGCCCCACAATACAGTTATATGTATATGAAAGCGGTAAATGAAAGCGGATAAACACTTACTCGGTTGTAGAGCTTCGATGCTATTTGGTTAGTTGTTCAACAAAGACAGATTGAAAATAATAGTATATTCAAAATCAAAGGCGAAAGTGCTTTGAAAAAGAAAGATTTGTGGCTTACAGCTCAAGGAGAGGCCCAGGGTTTTATCAGTGAACGCACTGTTGAATTTGTACAGAGGGACTTATACAAGTGATTGTTGCCCAAAAAGGTTTTCTGTACAAAGGGATGGGTCTTACACTCTCTCAAGAGGCCCAAAATGTTTTAAAGAAAAAAAGTGAGGCTTATAACACGAGGGTAGGCCCAATTGATTTTTCGTTAAAAATGGCGATCGCGCCGAGGTTTTCTTTTAACGCATAGGGACTTATACAATAAGTGAGGCCCAAAATGTTTTGGTTAAAAGGGGATTGGTTCTTACACTCTATTAGAGGCCCAAAAATTCTGAATGGGTCTTATAGCTCAAGGAGAGGCCCAAGGTTATTTTTCAAAAGGCGACGATCGCGCCGTTTGTTTTTTACGGTATCGGGACTTATACAATACTGAGGCCCAAAAATGATTTGGTCATAAAAGGATTGGGTCTTACACTCTATTAGAGGCCCAAAGAGTTTGAAAGAAAAGAAATGGGTCTTACTACTCGAGGGTAGGCCCAAGGTTTGTTTTTCAACGGATGATGATCGCGTCGAACTTTTTGAAATACAACGGGACTTATACAATAAGCGAGGCCCAAAATGGGTTGTATTTACAAAGGATTGGGTCTTACACTCTATTAGAGGCCCAAAGAGTTTTGAAAAAGTTTGATGAGGGTTGAATTAATCAAAAACCCTAATTTCATTTTTTAAAGAGCATTTTTCAAAGAAAAATCAAGTAAAAAATGATAAAAAATATCAAATAAAATCGTTAATCATGTTATAAACAGTGATTAAGGTTTATGAAAAAGTATTTTATCCACATGAATATTTAAAATCATTTTGGTTTTAAAAATCAAGAAAAAGAAATCATTTTAAAAGCATTTAAAACAATTTAAAACAATATTTTTGAATATATTAAAAATATATCAAATAATAATATTTTTTGTGATTTTTTGGTGGATTAAAATATTATGGAGTATGAATAAAAAGTGTGTAAAACTAAGAAAAAGAGTTTTGAAGATAAACTAAGAAAAAGAGGAAAGATGTCACAACATCTCATTCGACATCTTTCATGAATTTTCAACATCTTTTTTATCAAACTTCCGACACCCATAACTTTCTCAAATCTCAATGGTTTGAGACAAAATGTATATGCATCTGGCCCAGAATTTCACAAGGAATCCAATGGTGGTGGTAGTTTTTTTTTCAGATCACACTCCCTCCTCAAAACCCGATAGTGGTTTTGAAAAGGACCTATAATTGCATTTTCTGTGCTACACTTTGATACAGGCATGGATTAAATGGTGAATTAGCCCAAACACAACATATACAACATGTATGAGATGTGTATGATCAGTGGACTTCAAAGCAATGCATGATTTCAAGGATTCCAAGTTGTGATGCTTACCTCTTTTTGAGCTTTTTGGAGTTTTTGTGCAATCTGTCAAGCCTCTTGTTCCAGAAATGATTTGATGCTTTAGACACACTCAAATGATCCCTTAGAAGCTTTTAGGATGATTGGAATCAACTGGTACCTGCAAAAACACAAACTGTCCCTTTCTTGCAAAAGGGGTTAAAAGTGACCAAAATAGCAACTCTCTCAAATGGTGTTTCAGATGTTGGGAACCATTTGGGACAGTTCAAGGATGATATTTGGAGTGTGTTTGAGGTTTTATCTGGTTTGGAAAGTGACTGAATCAAGACATGGCTTGAAAAATGCAAAAAAGTGCCATTTTAAGGTTTTGAGAAGTGACTTTGTGATTTTATGATTACAGGTCACTTGTGATAGTTTGCACAGCTTACATATGATATATATGAGGTGTGTGTGTGATTAGTTTGAGTGGAATTGCTTTCTAACTCAAAAACTCAGAATTACTTGCTTTGGAAGGCAAATTTGAGGTGAAAGAAGAGATTTTGAGGAAAGCATCTGTTTGATGGCTTTGGTGTACTCAAACTGAGCACAAATGAGCTCTATTTATAGTAGAGCAAGTTTGTTTTCGCAGTAATAGTGAATGGTAACTGCAGCAGAGGTTTGTTCAATGTTGGCCAATGAAAATCCAAGTCTCCTCTAGCCATTGACTAGAGGTTAGGGCACAGAGCTTTGGTTCCCTACTTGTTGGAGGAATCTTGACTGAATTCAGTTGCAAATGTGTCAGTCCATGCCACCTCTAAGCATCTATTAAATGCTCCAATCCACAATTGGAGTCTTGTCCCTCTTTTAGGGATTTTTAGGAATAACATGCTACTTCTTGTTCCAAGGACTTTGGAGGCTTGGCTCAGTGATTGTCCCCTTTAGATTTGATTCTCAGAGGTGTCCAAAGTGATGACAAGGCTTGGAAATTCGTGTGGCACAAGAAGTGTGCAAATCTGTCCTGAAACATGTCTTAAAAATCAGCTGCAGCAAGCCCTGTTGTAAAATTCATAACTCCCTGCTCGAGTATGCTACATGGACGTTCTAGGACTTTCTGGAAAGCTTAGATGACGTACTTCAACTTTGATGTTTGACTTTGGTCTTGGTTCAGCTTGCAAAGTCATCAAAAATGGTCTTGAACTTGTGTAGTCAAATCTGTCCTAAAAGCTGTCATGAAAATTCTGCTTTATCAATGCTTCTTGCGAAAATCATATCTCCCTGCTCGAGTATGCTACAAGGACATTCTATAACTTTCTGGAAAGCTGAGACAACTTACTTCAACTTTGATGTTCAAGGTTTGGCTTGAATCAATTTGGATCATGGAGAAAAACATCCTTGAAGTTGGGGCATTCTTGCTGAAAAAATATTAATGATGTCCTATGCAATGTCAGAACATTGGACATTAAGAATTCCCAACTTTGATCACTTATATCTTTCAATCCTTATGATATTTTGAGTTGATTCCCTCTACAATGTTGAAGTATCAAATACCCTCTTTAAAAGTAGCTCTTAGTCAAAATCAATGGATGTTTGGATCAATAGTTACAACCTTGAAAAGTTGTGCACTTGAACATGATTTTAACTTAGAAAAAATTTCTATAAGTTTCTTTCAATTTGATTAATTTTGCAATTTTACGTGATTTCTTGATTTAAATTTGATCATATTAAATCATCCATCATATTTTCTTGAGTAATTGCTTGTGAAGGTCAAAGTTGACCAAAAGTCAAACTTTGACTTTCTGCGTCAGTTGACTTTGTATTAAATGAACTTGAGGCTTGATCCACTTGAAATGTTGCACTCTTGTGCTTGATTCTTGAGGTGGGAGTCCTCTTGATCCTTTATGGATGTTTAAGAGGTTAGACAAGTTGAAGATCATGTCATTCCTTGATTGATCATTTGTCTAAAGGCTCTGAGAGCGCTTGAAACCCTAAGCTTGATTGTAGTGAATGCTTAACAATTCCTTGAGGAGATTGATGAGGCATAAATGTACATCTATATTGTGATGATGATTTGCACAATGATGGGAATCTTAGTGGTAAAAATTTGGGGTATGACACCAGGGAGATGCATTTTTGACGGTGTTTTATTGGCCAGCGAGATTATAGACCTTGCTAAGAGAAGAAGGTTGAGTTGTTTGATGTTGAAAATTGATTTTGCTCGTGCTTACGATTGCGTCTCGTGGACTTTTCTTAAAGAGTTACTTGTGAAGTTTAATTTTGGGGAGAAGTGGGTTGGTTGGATTGACACTTTGGTTTGCGATGGTACTATGTCTGTTCTGGTGAATGGGAGTGCGACAAAAGAGTTCAAGGTCCAAAAGGGTTTGAGACAAGGGGACCCTCTCTCCCCGTTCCTCTTCTTGCTTGTAATGGAGGTTCTGACTCACCTGGTGTATAAAGCAGAGGAGTTAGGTCTGTACAAAGGTTTTGATGTTGGTGAAGAAGCGTGCTTTAAGGTAACTCACTTCGCGGACGACACTTTATTCTTCGGCGAGGCGAATTGGGAAAATCTGTGGAGTCTTAAGTCAATCCTTATAGGGTTTGAGTTGGCAACAGGTCTTCAAGTGAATTTTTATAAAAGTAAGATTGGTGGTATTAATGTGAGTGACGACTTTTTGACGACTGCTGCTACTTTTCTCAAATGTGATTCCATGAAGCTCCCTTTCTCCTTTCTTGGAATAATTATTGGGGACAGTCCTAAGAAAGTGTACATGTGGAGGAATCTTGTGGAGAAAGTTAAAGCTAGGCTTGCAGACTGGAAAGGAAGATTTCTCTCTATTGGTGGCAGACTCATTCTCTTAAAGTATGTGATTAGTGCTTTACCCCTCAATGCTTTTTCCTTCTACAAGGTGCCGGTTGGGGTTCTGAAGGTTCTCCAAAGTATTCAAAGTAGGTTTCTGTGGGGTGGTTTTGAAGATAAGAAGAAAGTTCACTAGGTAGATTGGAAAACGGTCTGTCGTCCGATTTCTAAAGGAGGACTTGGCATTAGAGAATTGGATAGTTTTAATAGAGCTCTTTTGTTAAAATGGAAGTGGAGAATGGTTAATGGTGAGGAATGCGACTGGAAGAGGCTTCTGGAGATTAAGTACGGGAACTTAGCTTTGAGTATTTGTCGCCCAGGGGATGAGGTTGTTAGCAGATTCGATTCTATATGGTGGAGGGATTTACGTAATATTAGTTATAACAAAACTTTAAACAGTGATGCTTTTTCTTCTTCAGTATCAATTTTGGTGGGTAATGGTGCTAATATGGTGTTTTGGTACTCGAAGTGGGCGTTAGATTTTCCTCTTAAAGAGATTTCCCCTAATCTGTTTCAGTTCGCTGTTGGTAAACTTGGTTCCGTGGATAGAATAGATGGGTGGATTGGTGATGTTTGGGCCTGGAATGTTCAGTTTGTAGAGTTTCCAGCAGGTTCGGTAATGGCTAGGGAAGAGGATGATTTGAGGGACATTCTTTAGTCTATCATTATTAAGAAGGAAGAGGATGTCTACAGATGGGAGCCAGGCAACGCAGGTGGAAATATGTCGGGTTTCACTGTTAAATCTTGTTACGATTTGTTGTGGGATCTAAAAGAAGAAACGCAAGAGGAAATCGAAGGTTGGACTGTCATGAATAAGGTGTGGAAATCAAAGCTTCCTTTGAAGGTTAAGGTGTTTATGTGGCGAGTGGCGAGGAACCGTTTACCAACCAAGGAGCAATTAGCAATGCGAGGTGTAGCGTTTGCTGAGAATGAGGCAGGCTGTAAGGTGTGCGGTTGTGAGACGGAATCATTGAATCACGTCTTGTTGGAGTGTCCTAAAGCTTTGGAAGTTTGGAAGGGAATGGAGAGATGGCTGGGAATTAAAAGCAGTGGTTTTGGTAGTTGGAACGAATTCGCTGGTTCGTATCTTGAGTCGATTATGAAAAATTCTGGAGGTATAGCAGGTATTTTATTTTGGTGTGCTGCTGCTTGGTCCCTTTGGCATAACAGGAATGTTATTTGTTTTGAATCAAGATCTGTAGATGTATTGGATATTTTAAGTAGTATTAAGTATTTTAGCTGGAAGTGGAACGGGGCCGGTAGTAGCTTTAATGGCATCCCATTATATGATTGGTACACAGTCCCTTTATTGTGTTGTAAAGGGTTCTAGTGTCATTGTTTTGTGTGGGTTTCTGCACCCCTTGTGTAGGTTGTTAATATTATTGCCTTCAGAAAAAAAAAATGCAAGTAATACCATGCAACGTAACAAGTTAGGAAGTGAATAAATGGTAGGACGGAATTGGGGTATGACAAATGTATAGCATGAAAATCACATGAAGTTGGTCTGTATATTCAATTTTCAACTGGTACTAATTTACTTTAGTGAGATCATTAAATAACCTTATTGTACAAATATAAATATTTAAATGTCAAACCTTATAAACCAAAATGTTCAAACCTAGAGTATGCATACATAATACCAAACATAGAACACAAAATTCATAAATGACTAACTCCCACTAAACTAAAGATTCCTCAAATAGTAAAACACCCATGTGAGCAGTGTGCTCGTGAAAGACCTTGGGTGGAAGAGCTTTTGTAAGATGATATGTTATCATGGAGTTTGTCCCTAAGTGTTCTATGGAAATCTATCCACTTTGTATCGTTTCCTTAACAACTAGGAACTTGATGTCAATATGTTTGGACTTAGTCGAGCTCTTATTATTGTTGGAATATAGGATGTCTAATTTATTGTCACAATATAACTTAAGTGGTCTTTAAATTCCTTCTATAATTCGCATCTCAGTGCCAAGGTTCCTCAGCCAAATCTCATGGTTGGATGCCTCAAAACATGTTATAAGTTTAGCAGCCATGGTGTATGAAGTTATAAGAGTTTTCTTGGCATTGTGCCAAGAAACCGCACCACCATCCAACATGTAGATATAACCTAAAGTGGATCTTTAACTATTTTGGCATCCCTCAAAATTAGATTCAGAATATCCAATGATCCCCAAGTGGTCCGACCTCCTGTATGTGAACGTAATATCTGGATACATACAATTATGAACGTAATATCTGGATACATACATACTTAGGCATACATCAGACTCCCTACAACTGACACATAAGGAATCTTTTGCATTTGTTTAATTTCTAAATTTTCTTTTGGGCACTGACTAAGACTAAATTTTCTTCCCTAAGCAATTGGAGTATCCCCTGGTTTACGTTTATGCATGCCAAACCTTTTAAGTACTTTTCGATATTGCTCCTATGTAATAATCCAAGAATACCCTGAGATAGGTCTCGGTGTATTTGAATTCATACTACAAAGGAGGTGTAACCAAGATCTTTCATTTTGAATTTTCTTGATAAAAATTTCTTGGTTTTGTGCATCATGCCTATCGTTGAATGCCAGATTTTGTGGGGTAAAACTTCCCCATTCCCCTTTTTGTCTTCACTTTTCACTCTTGCCTCTCTACTTCTCACAAAGCACACTACACACAAATTCTCAAGTGTACCCGTACAAAGGTAGCAGTTCCAAACTTATTTGCTATTTCCATTCAATCTTCTCAGCACATTTCAGGTTTTAATTTTGCATTCATTCCCCTGTTCTTGTTAGCAAGCATGTTGTTAGGGTTTGTTTGAGAAAATGATAGAAATTTCTTCTAGGCTATGTGACTTTGTGAATGTTCTATATTGTTGATTTATATTGCTTTGCATGTGGGTTCTGAACTTCAAAAAGATTGAGAGTTGAGTTTGTTTCGGTTAAGGTTGAATTAAAATAGAATAAAACCTTGTGAAATCTTAAACTTTGGCTTGAACAATTGTGTAGTTGGTGTTGTTACTTGATGCTCATTGTGTACCATGATTAGAAATGAATGAATGTAGAAAATTGGCACTGTAATTGATTTCCTTTCAAGCAGGAAGAACCTGCAATTTTGAAAATTCGCAGATTTCGCCTCGAGTTCGCAAAGCGAACCTGGAACAAAAGTTCGTTGGGTCTCGCTAGGTGAACATGATAGAAATTAAATTTTTTTTTGTTGTGCTGAAATTCTTATTTTGATTCTTTGTGCATTAATTTTTCACTAATATATCTTGTGTTTGGCTTTCTAGTTTTGTTTGGTGAATGTGCAGATGACACCTCCTAAGGTAACCCCTCAATCCAAGAAAAGAAAGATTGGAAGCACATCCTATTCGCAGCCAATCCAATTTGATTATGAAAGGTTCAAGGGAGCTAAGCAAGCTTCTTGTTATGTTGCTCTCGAGAAGAGGAGCATTTTGGCAAAGAAGAGGTTTAACCTCAATCCTCACGGTTCCTACCGGGCGGTAGTGGGAATCCTACATTCCAAAAAGTGGAACAGATTGATCACACCTTGTGACAGTTTTAACGTAGAGCTCGTAAGGGAGTTATATGCTAATGCCCTTACAGATGACGACGAGGTGTTTTCTTAGACCACTATGGTGTATGGGAGAGAGGTGAAATTTGATCGGGATACCATAAATCATGTTTTAGGCAAAGCTCTCACCTTGGGTGAAGATGAAATTGATGAGTATCACAGAACCTTAAGGTTGCATAGAGATGTAGAGGCCATCTCTAGTGCATTATTGTTGGAGGGCAAATCGGTGGAATTGAACCCACCTGGGGTTCCTAGAAGATATCACAGGGAGGACATGCGGCCTTTAGCTCAGCTTGTACTTCTCTTGGGGTTGAATAACATCAAGCCAAAGTCGCACACCTCCACTATACCCATTCTGGTTACACACTTGGTTCACAGTATTTTGACTAACACTCAGATTGATGTTGCTAGGATCATAGTTGATGAGATGCATGTTTTGGCTGAGAGTGAACTTAGATCAGGGTCGCGGAAAAATTGACCCTTGGCCTTTCCATGTCTTATCATGGTTCTTTGTATGCATGTGAGGGTGAAAGTACCCTCCCGTCGTCAGGTGAGGATCCTGACTGCTATCGATGATAATTATATGGATAATTTTTGCAGGACGAAGGGGATGAGAGGAGGAAAGACCTCCAGTGCTAGTGATGATGTTGGTGTTGGTTCAGAAGTCGGTGATGCTTCTGGTTCTGGAGTTGCAGGCTCCTAGGACTTTGACCTATTCCAGAGGGAGATCTGTAACTACAACTGAGAGTGGATGGCGGTAACTCAGCACGCCTTGATTGATATCCATGATTCTATATAGGTACTACAGCTGCAGTGTAGGCAGCCCTCTGTGGAGCATTCTATGATGACTAGGGAGCAGTTCCTTGCGCATGCCGCTTGTCCTGAGGCCAGGCCATATTTTAGAGAGGGGGCAAGTGTAGCCGTTTTTTAGGAGGCCGGAGATGATGATGATGATGATAAGGCTGGTTCTGAGGAGGTTTCTGGTTCTGGAGAGGAGGTTGATCTAGAGGAGACCGAGTCCGAGGAGGACTAATTTGTTTTTGTTGTTGACATTTTGAGCATGATCTTAGGCGACTTCCTTTGGTTCTAAAAAGTGATGTTTTCTATTAGCTTAGATCATTGCTATTTATGATTATGTTTATTGTATTCCATTTTGATGTACAATATCCACTTGGTGGATTATTATGGATTATGTTGTTTTTATGTACAAATTTTGAGTACAAGTACTTTTGTTGGTGTTTTTACACTATTAACAATTTAATGTTATTTTCAGTTGAACTCTTCAGTTCACGGATGTTCAACTTTCGTTTTCTTTACTTTCGTTTTCTTTTATTATGTTGTTTAAAGTGTTGAATTCTTCAGTTTACGAATGTTCAACTCTTGTAGTTTCTATTGTTGATATGCTTTCTTTGAATTTAATGTTTCCCTTTGTGGTGTTGAAATGTGAGAACTTCTAGATTGGTTGCTATTTGTTAAAAGTATCTAATGAAGATTCTCCCAAGTTTGGATGGTGATGATAGTATTTGATCATGTAAATGTTAGCAAGGTACATGGTTACCTCTTTCTAGGATGTTAGAATGTTTAAAAAATTCTTTTCTTTGTGCAAATGTAATCTTGTTTCATTTTTTCCAACTTTGTTTGAATGCTTGTATCACTTAGGTTACAATAGCCACAAATTTGTGAGAAACCTCCATTGTTTACTAAATGCATAGGATGACTGACAAATCTTGTTGAATACACTTGATTCATGCTTAATCTTGTGATTATTTTGATTTTGTGGAAGCATTAGATATGATCAAGGCATTTGTTGATAATGAGCACAACCATATCCAAAAGTAACTTACATGTGAGTAGTGAGAATTTGCTAACCCCGTTGAGCTTAATAGTTTAGATCCTAGTTTAGTGATGAACTTGGTATTTGTAAATAATTTGAAAAATGGTTCATCATTGAATTGTGTAGGATTCTAAAAAAAATTCTTGAACCTTTTGAAATTGTGCTAAATTGTCTTCCTTGCCTAAAAAGTAAGGAACATTCACTTAAGGTTGGTTGAAACCAAGTTGGGGAGAGTGAAAAGTAAAGTGGTAGGTTGCTCAAAAATTTGAAAAAAAATTCAAACCAGCATTGAAAAAAGAAAATTGTGAATATGAATGGTGAAAAAGAAAAAGAAAAGGCATGCTTGTTTGAATGAGAAAAAAATTAAATAATGTGCAAAAAGATGTTGGAAAGGTGAGCATTAGATAAAAGAAAGTGTTGGATGGAGTTGTAATGTGTACATAACCTTGTATAGTGAATGTTTCTTTTGCATTGGCAACTTTGAATCCGTAGCCTTATAAATGTCCCTTTGTTGTGAACCTAACCAAGCTACAACCTTTAAAGACCTTAGTGATCTTCTTACTTCCATAATTTCTTTGATGATTGTTTAGATGAATGTATGAATTGGTTTGTATTTGCATCATTTGTCAGGTGAGTGAACTTGCCCCGCAGTTGCAAACATGTTAATTTCTTCAATTCTTATTCGAAGAGGAGTGTTAGAGTGATTCGAGCATGAGAATTTAGTTGTTACTTGAAGCATTGCATGATATTTGTTTAAGAACTAAATTCTTTTGCATTGTTCGATTCTAGGAAGTTGTAAGCATTGCTTGTGTGTATTTATTTGTTTATTTGAGCCATTATTCCATTCTTCGTTGAATTAAATGCTTGAGCAAATCCTCTTGTGTTCAATGAGAGGAATACTTTGCTTGAGGACAAGCAAAAATCTAGTTGGGGAGAGTTTTTTGAATGCCAAACTTGCTTTAAATTGATCATTAATTATTGGCATTTTTCAACTCTTTTGTGTTGTTTTGTTGGATTTACTCCATGATAGCATGCTTGTCATACCCTAAATTTTGACCACAAGATTTCCCATCAATGTGCAAATCATCACCATAATATGGATGTACCTTCATACCTCATCAATCCTCTCAAAGATTGTTGAGCATTCACTCCAATCAAGAATTAGGGTTTTGAGCCCTCTCAGAGTACTCAAACAAAGGATCAATCAAGAATGGACATGATCCTGAACTTTTGAAGCCTCTCAAACATCCATGAAGGATCAAGAGGTTTCCCACATCAATAATCAAGCATGAAAATTCAACATCTCAAGTTGATCAAGCCTCAAGATCATCAGTGTCACCAAATTAGGATTTTGGTTGACCAAGGCCTCTAAAGGAAAATTTTCATCTGGGCATAAGCTAATACTTCAAAACATGATCCAAGAAGCTCAAAGGGACCACATGGACCCAATCACAAGTTCAAAATAGCCTCAGGGGATGCGTTCATTAAAAATCAGGAATTAGGGTTTCTTGACCTAATTCACCCCTAAGTTAACTTTTGGAGCAAGACATGAGCCAAAACTTAAAGGAATGTTTTTGAAGACCTACGCTATCTTATATTGATCCTCTTACAAGTTCAAATGGACACAAAGAACTTGGTTCATGAGCAATATTAAGATGCAAGTTCATCTGAACCACAAACTAGGGTTTTTGAGAAAAAGTCAACCCTATCTTTGACTTTTGACCAAGACATGATCTCAAACCTTGGGACATGATTCAAGACACTCTAAAAGACCTATGGAAACCATCCATTAGGTTTGAATTAGGTCAAGAAATTGATTTCATAAAGAATCACAAAGTTTGAAATTCATCTAACAAAAAGTCAATTGTGCCAAAAAACCAAGTTTGACTTTTGGGGTTTCTTGACAAATATGGCTCCCTTAAGTAAAAAACAATGTTAACTTAGGGTTTGGATCATCAACCATCAAGAAAAATCAAGAAAAGTGGGGTTACTTGCAAAAGGGGAAACCTTGAGAAACTTAAATTTTCACTAAGTCATGGAAAAAAGTGATTTTTACCCAACTTTGCAAGACCATAACTTGTGATCCAAGTAACCTTTTTCTTCTATCTAAAGCTCAAATGAAAGCTCTCATTACATACTTCAAGATTGTCAACTACAACATATTCCAAATCCTCATGGATTTTGAGTTATGGATTGATCAAAATCACAAAAAATGGAAAATGGACATTTTTCCAACACTTAGTGAAATTTTTGGACAGAATCTGTTTTGTATTTTCACCAATTTTGAGGCCATTTTTCATTATGATCCAAGATGATTCAAGACCAAGTTAAACATCAAAGTTGAAGTATGATATATGGGCTTTCCAAAAAGTACAAGAGCCTCCCATGATTCAACTTGAGCAAGGAGTTATAAGCCTAAAAAAATGGCATTTTTCACCCTGCCTACACAACAACATTGGTACATAACTTGTATCCCACGATTTCTTGAGCCTATTTTGGAAACTTGCATCATTGTATTTCTGTCCAAAATCAACATGAATGATGAAGTATTTGATCACAAGGCCACCAAGTCAAAAATCCAATCCCTTAGGCATATGGCATTCAAGGTTCATTTCCAAAAACTCCAATTTTGCCGTGAAGCATTAAATGGATGCATAGAGATGGAATGTATCAGTGCATAACATTGCAAATAAGTTAAGATTAGTCCAAGAATCAGAAGACCATAGGCCTGCAAGATTGACTCAAGTCAATGGCTAGAGGAGACTTTGGCTACATGACAAAACTCAATGGATAATAGGGTGATCCAGCCCCTAATCACTATTGCTCCCAAAACAAACTTGCTCTACTATAAATAGGAATCCTTTCTGATTAGTTTGAGCACACCAAAGCATAACAACTCATGCTTTTCTTCCTATCACTCTCAAAAACCAGAAATTGCTTTTTTTTCAAGTAACATTTGAATTTTCAAATAGAGAGCAATTTTATTAGTTTGAGTACACAATTGCTCCCTATTGCTCCCAAAACAAACTTGCTCTACTATAAATAGGAATCCTTTCTGATAAGTTTGAGTACACCAAAGCATAACATATCATGCTTTTCTTCCTTTCACTTTAAAAAACCAGAAATTGCTTCTTTTTCAAGTAACATTCGAATTTTCAAATAGAGAGCAATTCTATCAAAACTAATGTTGTAGACACATAATACACATCATATGTGAGCTATCCAAACACTTCCCACATATTTGTAACCTTAGAATCACAAAGCTCCAAATCAAACTCAGGCCTATTTGCAGTTAAGTTGCCACAAGGTGATCCAGGTTGTTTCAATCCATTCCAAGCTTCCAAACACCTTACATAAGGTCCATTGAAGCTGTCCAAGTCATCAAACAACATATGTAACACCTCCAACACATAATTCAATTTCTTCTTGCAAGAGGTAAGCCTGAACTCTCAAACTCTATGATCCATGCATCATAAATGTGTTTTCAAGTTACAAACATGTTTCTGCACTTATGTAGAGTGTTTCCCCTCAATCAATTGCTTTGTAGCTATCGTGTCTAGGATTTTATAGTGTTCTTGCAGAAATTAGGGTTCATGTGTTCATCACTTGATTTCTCACTCCACACTTAATATAAATGCAATTAATTGGTACCATTGGAATCCTTGTTCAAAAACAAGTGAGATTGATGTTTACAAAAGTCAAAACCATTAAGTAATCAGAGAGAAAAGTGAGGTTTTGCAAATCGTCCATGGCGCGGGCACGAGGAAGAAGAAGGTGACCGTTGGCGCCATTTTCAAATTTATTTGAATTTTTGAATTTTTAAGTTATTATCTTAATTAATTTCAAAAATTAATTTCTCTCTCAATTTTAATCATTTTTTATTGGTTCTTTTTTTAAAAATTCACAAAAATGTTGAAATATTTTATTCTCAAAAAAATAAAATTTATATTATTTATTTAATATAGTTTGAATTTTTGTAAAGAATTTCATTTTAATTGTTTTTAAACATTTTTAAACATTGTTGAAACATTTTTTATATTATTTTTCCAATTCAAATGATTTTCACACTTTCATATAAACATAACATGATTTTTCAAAACATTTTTTAAAGTTCACAACTTATTTTTAAATATGTTTGATATTTTATATCATTTTTATTTAATTTTCTTTGAAAAAATTGTTTTTTTAATTAAAATTAGGGTTTTCCTTAATTTTAATTTTTCAAACTTCATTTGAAATACTTTTGGGCCTCTTTGTAGAGTGTAAGACCCATCCCATTTGTAAATACATGTTTTTGGGCCTCAGTCATTGTATAAGTCTCGATACGATAAACAGTACGATTGCTATTTTTCATCTGGCCATCTCCTTGAGCTATAAGCTTCAATTCTTGTATAAAAATAACATTTTGGGCCTCTTTGTAGAGTGTAAGACCCATCTCCTTTGTAAATACATGTTTTTGGGCCTCAGTCATTGTATAAGTCCCTCTGTGGTTTTCAAAACCGCGACGCGATCGTCGCCTTTTCAAATAATTCATCTGGGTCTCTCCTTGAGTATAAGCCTAATTTTTCTTTCTTCACAAACACCCTTGGGCATATATTAGAGTGTAAGACCCAAATCCCTTTGTACATAGATAATTTTGGGCCTTTGCTATAGTATAAGTCTCACAACGTCTTTCGGTATCGCTGTGCGATCCTTGTTTTCACAATAAGTCATCTGGGCCTTTCCTTGAGTATAAGCCCCAACCTTTTGTACAAAAACTTTATTTTAAACAATAAACAACTTCCATGGGCCTCTCCTTGAGTTGTAAGCCCCATACCTCTTTTTTCAAAATCATCTATCTGTTTTAAACTAGTACAAGGAGGAGCATTATTCCCGATGAAACTGCTCTTAGACTACTTGGGCCTTTTTTGAGCTATAAGCCTCAAACACTCTTTTCTTTTAAACAAACTTCTTTTAATTCAAATCCAAATTCAAAGTTTTCTCAAAACTTTCTTCAATTTCTTAAAACCCTAATCATACAGTTAAAATCATACAACAGATCACAACACACTTGGTCCTCTTCTCAGGGTATAAGTCCCAACATCTTTTCAATTTAATGCATATTTGTTATATACCTGTCAATACAGTTATCTGTATATACTTGTGCATATTTGTCTAGAGTTTTCCCAGCAGTTAGGTCTACACTTAGGTCAAACCAGAGGTTACTTTCTAACTTAGTCAAAACTAGTTCCCTCATAGGAAATTCCCTATACAGTCTGCCTCCTCATGGGCTTATTCAATATGGAACTGAGAAAGGCATTATTCCCAGTGAAACTTTTCTCAAGACTGTCAAAACTTAGAAATATGTGTGTATACAAGAAATTCATTTCCCCATAGAGGATTAATTCCTGGTGAAACCTCTTTTGAATTTATTCAAACCTTAGAACAGTTCAACAAAGAAAGGATTATTCTCGGTGAAACCTTTCTTGAACTTTTCTTTGGCTTGGACCCACAGGCTTCCTAGAAGTACCCCCAGCCTCCTCTTGGGCTTAGTACAAGGACCAACAGGCTTCTTAGAAGTTCCCTAGCCTCCTCTTGGGCTTAGTACAAGGACCCAAAAGCATAGGATAGAAATTAGTTATCTCAACTAGTTCAATCCCCCAGGAGAGTCAAAATTCCAGAACATCATACCATTCTAGGGTTGATCTTTATCCCTTAAACCAACAGCCTTCTCTTGGGCATCATACAAAGACCCATCTCTACACACAGAGACCCTTAAATTTCCCATAAGGCACAGGATGAACCCTGATCATTTTGCCAATACATTAGTCTCCAGCAGATTTGAAAACCTCTAAAGTTTTCAAACTCATCTTTAAACTCCCCTGACACATAACAAGGCTTAACTTTCACTTTAAACATCTTAGCCAGGGTCTTTTAACCATCAACAAATTCCCAATAGAATCAAAGCCTCATGGCATCTAGTGCTTCCACTCTTCCTTGATTCCCATCAAGAGTAAATCCTTTTGAATTCCCCAATGCAATTTAGACATGCTCCTGGATTTCAATAAATCCTCAGCAAGAGATAGCTTCCTCTTAGGCTTCATATTAGAATTTCCTCAATCAGTCTCAATCTAGGGCATTGTACAAGACAGATAAAACCCTCCCCAGTGGAGTCAGTTTCCTTTAGCTTCAACCTTGGGCTTTGAACAAGGCACACAAAAATCAACATCTCCTCAGATGAGACCATGAGTCCTCTCTGCAGGAAGACATATCCTCTAAACATCACATATCAAAACAAACAATTAAAACTTTTTCCCAGATAATTGTTGTAAGTGGCACACTTGTTGATTCAAAATCTAAGCTGAAGTCCTTCCCTTAACCTGGCTAAAATTCATCTTTCATCTAACAGCTATAAAAGATTCATAAGGAAAAAGTGGCATTGGTCTACACTGAGTTAAAGCTTTCTTGCTTCATGACATCTCTTTTATAAAAGAAATTATGGCATTGCTGGATTTCATACATCCCAGTTAAAGTAATTTCCCTTATAAACAATTTCTCAACATTTGTGATGAATAAGTGAGATACCTCTCTTTAGAGATGACAAATTCTCTCTCAGTCACCCTTTTAGCTTCAATCTTGGGCTTTAAACAAGACACAAACACTCTGATAGCTTCAATCTTGGGCTTTGAACAAGACACCAGATATCTTTCCTCCCATAGAAATAGGAGGAACTACAATTGCTCTGATTTCCCAAATCTCTTTACGGGAATACATAGGCATAAGATTGTGAAATCTTAGCGAGCACACAAATAAAAAATTTTAGGTCCAGTACCTTCCCAAAGTTAACAGAAAACCCGAAAACAACAAAAACATTCTCTCAACACTCCCAAAGGAGAAACTTTCCCAATCCACAACAGATAAATACAAGAAAGCATTTCAAGTTAACAAAAATACATGCAAAAGAAGGTTCATATGGATTACCATAGATACACTGGGTGTTAATAGCTTCCCTTTGTATAACCAGACCCCGATCCCCGATTTCTTAGCATTTGTTAAAGAAAACATTTACGTGCAGGGTTAGTTTAAGATATCTTCCCCTTCCTTAACCAGCTTCATAGGATAAATATAGAAATCAGAAAGTATCACCCAAACAAATTTCGAGGTAAGGTGGTCGCGTCACCAGGAAAAAACCGCACGCTACAGAAAAATGGCGACTCTGCTGGGGAAGGTTTAGGATTAGAGTTCCTAAGAGGTCTAGGCCTTGCTTTACATTTATTTTTCTGTTTATTTACTTGCTTTCTCATTTTTTATATATATTATTTGCTGTCATATTATTTGATACCCTTGTTTAAATTACTATTATCTGGGAATGCGATTAATACGCGTGTGGTGAGTCTGAGAGAACATTAAGATAAGTGGTGGTGTATTCGGGGAGGCTTATAGGGAGTGAATCCCGACCAAGTTGACTTGAGAGTCCACTGAATCAGTGGAGGTGCCCGCGTGGAATTACCAATGTTGAACGAGCATGTCGTGAAAACATTGTTTTTTCCCATTGGGTTACCCTTGAAGCTGAGGATTAATAGACACTTAACCAATAAATCATTAGGTAGTGTGGTGACTATCGGGAATAGTTGATACACGATACTACACTCAAAAAAGATTCATCTTAGGGTATTACAGCTCTCCTGAGTCAATCAGTTTACTGTTAATATCCCTAAGAGGGGTCAATGATTTTGGGAACCTCTGTTAGAACCGGTTCTATAGGTACAAAAACTGACCTATTAGTACACACCTTTGGGGATGGGTAGATCCATGGCTCCATGCTCGTGACGATGAATCCCTAAACCCAACTTTTTAAACGTTTTTGTTTGCTCATTCATGCATCCAAGCATTCATTAAAAAACCTTTTTAAAACATGAAAAAATCTTTTTTCTAAAAGAACTGAAACAATAATTACAAATATCAGAGAGAGGTTGCGTTATGGATTTCGGAAGAAGAAAAACGCACAAGTACACCTTCAAGGTTCCAAATCTAGAAGACCTAAGGAAATTGGGAAGAATGATTACTAATCCCGAAGCTTTCAGAGCTAAGCACAGAGGACTGTTGTCTCTTTTGAATGTTAACATGATTGAAGGGATCATGGCTACACTGGTCCAGTTCTACGATCCAGTATACCACTGCTTCACTTTCCCAGATTACCAGCTCAAACCAACACTGGAAGAGTACTCCCACCTGATTGATTTACCTATCACTGATCAAGATCCATTTTTTGGACTGGAAGAAATTCCAAAAGATCAAGCCATTGCAAGAGCAATCTCTTTGGACGAGTCAGAAATCAGGACTCACATGACTTCCAAAGGAGGAATCCAGGGTTTACCAGCTAAATTCCTGATGGAAAAAGCTTTATACTTTGCCAGTATAGGAAATATAACCACTTTCGAGGATATCTTTGTTATGCTCATATATGGGTTATTCCTCTTTCCCAACATTGACAACTTCGTCGATACCAATGCTGTTAAGATACTCTTAATTGGGAACCCGGTCCCAATCTTGCTCGCGGATGCTTATCATTCTGTACACTTAAGGAATTTGTACAGTAGGGGAATGATCACATGCTGTGTACCATTACTCTACAAATGGTTTATTTCCCACTTACCCAAGTCTGCTGCTTTTTGGGATCACAAGAGTAGTCTGCGATGGTCGCAGAAGATTATGTATCTTACTAATTTCGACATAGATTGGTACAATCAGATCTATGACGGAATAAAAATCATCGACAAATGTGGAAATTTCCCCAATGTACCCCTCATTGGTATTAAAGGAGGGATCAACTATCATTCAATTTTAGCTCGCCGTCAACTTGGATACCCGATGAAGAACATCCCACATAATGCTCATCTGGAAGGTCTTTTCTTCAAGGAAGGAGAAAATGACAGGGCACTAAAGAAAGAAATAGTGCATGTCTGGCAACATGTTCACAGGAAAGGGAGAGAGTCCCTGTGGAGGCCAAAGTACATCTCTGCATAGCCTTATCTCCACTGGGTGCAAACTAGAGCCATCAAACTGAGGGTGTCTTACCCTCATCAAGAAGTTTTTCCCCTAAAGGAATTTGTCCTTTATTTCATGTCTGATGCGGAAAAACTCCAGGTCACTTTTAACAAAGTCCAACGCGAGAAGAACTATTGGAAGAACAAGTACCAGATTCTTAATTTGGAATGTACCAATATTCAGGAACTGCTAAAGGAAAAGGATGCCCTGATTGAGATATTAGAACAGCATGCCATAGAAAGTCAGGAGGGATGAAGAAATCTGCTCACTCCTTTCACTTGGCAAAGGATCGTCGACCCGACAATGGCTGAAGGAGCCCGATCAAAGAAAAGAAAAGTTTAGGAACCAGCATCTGAGCTCTCCTCAGAGAGAACTCAGGATCCATAGGCCTAATTTTCCTTCTCGCACTTTGTAAAATACTGTACTTTTCCCTGTAAAATACTGCAATCTTTCGAGTTCAATAAAAGGGTCTCCCCCGCTGTATGATATTTGCAATATAATTGTTAAAAGTTATTTTGAAAACAAAAACTAAAAAAAATATATCATTCTCATTCATCATTCTCACATAAAACATCTTTGTCTTTGAGTCTCACATATGTGTTGCACTCTAGAGTCAAACTGTCTCATTCGTACAATACTCGGACCAATCGACTAAAGAAAATGGACGCTCTCGAGGAAGAGACTAGAGAGCTGAGAGAAAAAATCAACGCTCTAAAGGAGAGTTTAGAGAAACTCCACAACACCATGCAATCCCTGGCGGCAGCCCAGGAACAACAACATCAAAGGACTGTGATCTCAAAGATTACATCCACACCAGCATTTGAAACACATGGCAGTCATCCTCAGTACAACTTGCCTAAAGGTTATCCCCTGGGGCATGCCTCTCAACTTTATACCTGAAAGATACATCCCACCAGTCACTGAAGACCCAGAAGTCGTAGCAGGAACCGCCAGACCGGAAGGTTACAAACTTCAGGTAAATGAAGATGCTAGGATTACAGCAGAAACTCCTGAAGGTTACAAACTTCAGGTCACTGAAATGCCAAGAGTTACTGCCATAATGATTATAGCACAACCGTTGGTACACACTATCCTAGAAGAACAGATTCTGCAGGCCACTTCTAGCAAAGACGAAGACGTATATGAAAGGATGAATGAATTCCAAGAATAATTCTTGAAATTGCAAAAGGAACTGCAGGCCATTCGCGGGAAAGACTTGTTCGGTAAAGACGTCACTGGCCTCTATTTGGTCCCTATGTAAGATACCACACAAATTCAAGGTGCCTGACTTTGAAAAATACAAAGGCAACTCTTGCCCTTAAAGTCATTTGTTAATGTACGCTCGGAAAATGTCTACCCAGACATAAAATCAACAGCTACTAATCCATTACTTCTAAGACAGTTTAACTGATGCCGCACTCAAATGGTACATGGGTTTAAACCGCACCAAGATCAGTACTTTTAGAGATCTCGGCGTAGCCTTCGTTCAGCAATATAAATACAACTTAGACATGGCACCAGATAGGGACCAACTTAGAGCAATGTCACAAAAGGATAAAGAAACCTTCAAGGAATATGCTCAGAGATGGCGTGAAATCGTCGCCCAGATCTGTCCACCTCTCAAGGAAAAGGAAATGATGAAGATTTTCCTGAAAACATTAAGCTCGTTTTACTATGACCGGATGGTCGCCAGTGCGCCCAACGACTTCACTGAAATGGTGAACATGGGAGTACGCCTTGAAGAAGCAGTCTGAGAAGGATGATTGGTCAAAGATGCAGAGCCATCTAGCAGTACTAAAAGATACAGTAGTGCTTTCCAAAAGAAGAAAGAGCAAGATATCAGTAATATCTCTATGGGAAAGCAAAGGCGAAGGTATCAACCGGTTGCAGCAGTAACTCCCACTATCAACCCAGCGGCAGCTCCGATTAATCAACCTCAGGTTGCTCAGAGCCAACCAAATCAACAATAGTATCAGCAAAGGCCGCAACAGCTTCTTCAGCAGGCTCGCCCGCAGTATAATAATAACAATCGTACTACACGAACATCAGGGATCGACCCTATACCGATATTGTATGTAGAGTTATTTTCACTTCTACTGGCCAAGGGGCACGTTCAGACCAGGACTCCTCTCACAGTACCAGAAAATCCACCATTTCGGTTCAAAGCAGATCAAACTTGCCCTTACCATCAAGGAGGATTGGGACATAACATTGAGAATTGCCTCAGCTTCAAGTCTGATGTACAGAAGCTCGTCAGAAACGGGGTTTTATCTTTCAAAGATACTAATCCAAATGTTCAGACGAACCCGTTACCGCAACATGAAAAGACTACAATGAATTTGATAGATAGAGAACCTAGCAGCAGTTATCAAATCCACGATGTACGCTTACTGGGAACCAACCTGGTAAAGGTGCATTGCAGACAGAGCGGGTAAGGCCATGTGCCATCTCACAACTATCATTAGTGTGACATCTGCTCCAAGGACAATCAAGGGTGTGCCATAGTACAAATAACTCTGCAAGAACAAATGGATATGGGATGGATTTAAGATCATAGGATTCGTGAAGTAAACATGGCCCATGCACATCCCAACATTGTTCAGAACCATCACATTCATATAATGAACGTCAATCTAGTGGCAATACATTTAAGACAAAGTCAGTAATACAATTTGCCACGACCTGATTACAACGCTTGCCCAATATGCTCGAAAGACAACCAGGGTGCTCTTTTGTACAAGAGGCCCTCCAACATCAAATGGATCTCGGATGGATCCAAGACTACCATGAAAGAAATGATCATCAAGTCAATATGGTTCAAATCTTTAACATCCGCTTAATGAATACCAGTCTAGTGGAATTACATGCCAAACAGGTCAGACTTGGTTTTCTGGCCTCGCACAATTATCAAGACTGTAAAGAATGCTACGAAAATGACCAAGGATGTGCGCTTGTACAAAGGACTCTTCAGCATCTGTTGGACCACTGGTGGCTTCCAATCTACCTGGATGAAGACATGCAACAAGTTAGCATGAAAGATGGGAATCCTGGTAGACACCAAAGCTGTGATGTCTGCTTACTAGAAACACATCTAGTAAGGATGCACTGCATACAAAGCGGATATGGTCGGGTACCACCTCACAATTATGAACATTGTGGAATATGCTCGGAAAATAACCAAGGATGTTATCTCGTGCGAGCAGCTCTCCAGCATCAGTTAGACCGAAAAGAGATTCGACCACGCTTGAATTCTGAATCAATCAACATGATACAAGATTACCTCCCTATTCAAAACAAGAACTAAGGACTACTAGACAAAAGCACTGTCATAGTCTCCAATCATAGAATAACCAACGATGTTTGCACCATAATTCCTCTGCTCAATGAGTCAAAAGTCTCTCTTAACAATAGAAAATTTCAAAACTTAGAGCTGAATGAGGTTGCCTACGATGGTCAAAAGGCCCAAAAAGCCCCTGTGGTCGTCTACTTGCCAGGTCCAATACCGTACAAATCAGAAAAGGCTATCTCGTACAAGTACGGTGCAACGACCATAGAAAATAGAAAAGAGACTTCATTACCTTCCATTGTGAACATTTCTGACATCAGTCGAGTTACCCAGAGCGGTCGAATCTTTAACAGAGGAGTTGGAGAGCCTACCAAAGAAAATGACCCTCAAGTCGAAGTTCCTAACTAACAAGTAGGCCAATCCAGCCATGCGGAACCCGTGAAGAACAACGATGAAATGCTGAAGCTCATTCAGAAAAGCGAGTACAACATTGTGGATCAATTGTTGCAAACTCCATCTCGAATTTCTGTGTTATCTCTCCTGCTTAGTTCAGAATCTCAAAGAGAAGCTCTACAGAGAGTCTTGGAACAGGCCTTTCTAGAACAAGATGTGACCGTGGGTCAATTTGACAGCATTATCTCCAACATCACTTCCTGCAACAACTTGGGATTCAGTGATGAAGAACTGCCGGAGAAAGGAAAAAACCATAACACGACACTCAATATCACAGTCAATTGCCAGGACGATGCTTTAGCCAGGGTACTAGAAGACACAGGTTCATCCTTAAATGTCATGACAAGGTCAACTTTGGTTCGACTATCTTTTCAAGGAACTCCGATGAGAGCCAGTGAGATCATCATCAAAGCCTTTGATGGATCCAGAAAAATAGTTATTGGCAAAGTCGATCTTCCCGTAACCATCGGTCCTCATACTTTCCAAGTCACTTTCCAGGTCATGGACATCCGAGCAGCATACTGTAACACCTCAAAATTTGCCATCATGTTCCTAACTCTAACTGGCTTATGTTTCATTTCGTTTGCATCGTCATTTCTGCATTTGCATGGTTCTTTTGGGCATGAGATCAAGGTATTTTCCAGCAGCTCATGGCGTCATCAGTTCCAGTATCATTTTCAACAATGTTCAGGGCCTAGCAGATAGGTTTCAAAGTCTTTTTGAGCATTTATTTTGTTGATTAGATGATTTGATAATCAGAGGCTCCAACAGTCATTTTTTGACCAACGATTCAGTACCAAACGATTATTTTCAGCAGTACTCCGAGTACGAAATGGAATTCACAGCATATTTTAAGTATGTTTCAGTGTTAGTATCAAATGGCAAGTTTCATAGGTCTAATGTGGCTCAGAACAAGTGGAATCAGGCGAATATCCAAGTTTCCCTCCTAAAGGCGCCAAATTCAAATTTTCCTTGTGTTAATCGATTAACATAATTTGTAATAAAATTGGTTAATCGATTAACCAAGGCAGAATTTGCCCAAATATTGCATTTTTCAGCACTGCATTTTTGGGATTCAAATTTTAATCACCCAATTCAAATTTCACACCAGTAGAAGGATCTAGAGAGAATGATTTTCCACCCAAAATTTCATTTCTTTCCACTTCAATTCCTCATTTCCTTTCCTAATTCATTTTTCATCCCAATTCCACCCACTAAACCTCACTCCAAACCCAAACTTAATTCCTAACCTAGGGATTATTTAATCTAATCAACTCCAAACCTCTCAAAAAACCTTGATCATTTTTCACTCTCAATTTTCAGAATTCTCTCAATTCTCTCTCACTTTTTCATTCTCCATTTCCATCTTCAACCTTTCACCAAAGCTCCATATTCATAGATTCACAAATTCTTCATTGGAATTTGTGAATTCTTGAGCTAAACCTCCATCACATCCTAATTCTTGGTTCAATTCTGCAGTAGCAACTTATTTGGATCTAGATTCAAGATTTTGGAATCACTTCTTGGAGAGCTTTTGCTTATTTATGGATTATTGCTTGGATCTTTAAGTGTTCTTGATAAAGCTTCATAGATCTCTGAATTTCTCGCTTTGATTCATTAATTTTTGTTTGCAACACTTACCAAAGTAATTCTCAGCTTTGTAGGTTGGTTTTTCCTAGATCTATGCTTGATTTAGCTTAATTTCAACTTATATAATGTAGATCCTTGGTTTTGCATGTGATTTGATCCATTTGCTTGAAATTGATTGTTCATGTTGATGATTATTGGATCTAAGTGATGTTTGAATGTTATGATTGAGCTTATTTTTTGTGCATTGTTGATTACATGATCATTGGAAGTGATTGCATAAGTGATTTTGCTGCTGAAAGTGATTTTTCAAACTGATTTTCTGCTGCTGGTACAGGGTTAATCGATTAACCAATTGCAGTGCAATTAGGTTAATCGATTAACTAGTGTAAAATTTGCATAATGAGAGCTGTTAATCGATTAACCAAAATGAATTGTAATTGGTTAATCGAATAACACTGATGCAAAGTGTGATTTTTGTGCATTTTTGAGCATGTTTCGATCCCGTTTCATTGTTAATCTTCATGGATTGACATGATGCACATTTGAGGACTGTTTTGATGCTGTTGCACCTCACACCTTTGCATGAGTACGATTTTTAGGCACGCGATCTTTTGATTTTCATCGATGATTGTTTATGTTTGCGTTGTTGACTAATTGATGCGATAAACACGATGAACACACATTTGAATTGTGTTAATTCTCGATTGATGCTCAACTTGCTGGACATGTGATGCGTGATTGTTGTTTGCTCCCGTGGTTGCTTATGCATGATGTTTTGATCAATGTTTGAGTTGTGCAACTTTGTTGAGTAATTGTTCTTGAATTGTTAACATGATCAAGTTATTCATTCTTGATGCTTGCAACCTTCGTGATTGGTTTTCCATGCTTTGTGTGTCTATTTGCAATCGTTGCTTGCATGAGCGTTTGTTTTCAAATGTATGGCGTGCTACACTGTTTTTCACTGCTGTCCTGGTGTATATGTTTTGTTGTATGTGTTGCTGCTTGCCTTTTTACACCTGTTTTGTGTGCTGAACATGAGCTGTTGAATGCTGTTGGGTGTATTGTGCTATTTTTACCGCTGTGCAGTTGCTGGAACGCTGTTGTAGCCGCTGTTTTTGGTTTATTTCTTTGGTTTTTGCCTTGCTTTCGCTTGCCCCTTAAGGTTCCTAGTCCGACTTAATTTCCGATTAAGCTCGGTGTAGGATAGACATTAGGATTCAAACCAAGTATGCTAACTTAGGTAGATGTTTCCCCTTTGAACTCAACCTTAGGACCATCTTTTGCATGACAACATTAGGGTAGATTTCCCCTTAGTCTTTTCTTTTCGACTTGAGTCTTCTCTTCTCATCTCATAACATTCCTAAAACACTTAATAAATATAACGTATATTGCGCTCGAGCCTGAAGTGTAGGAAATGAAGAACGGGGGGTCTCCCCTCTTCTTCAAGAGTGTTTAGCATACATCCCATTGGGGGCGACCATGCGACGCATTCGTTCCCGCATGGTAGACTTTGGTGCAATGTAAGTTACGAACTAACTTCAATCCATTTCTGTCTAAAAAATACAAAAACAAATTCAAATCATTTTTATCCTTCGGGATTGTTAAGTTTTAAATCATTTTCAGAAAAGAGCTCGTCGCTCACGTAAAAAACACTTACTGACCTCGTTAGGTCGAACTACGTTTGCTCTGATTCCTCTTTCCTGTCTGATTGAGGATACGTAGGCACGAGATACGATATCTCGACGAGCAACCTTCCCCTTTTAGCGTAGTCCGTCGAACTACGTTGACTTTGATTCTTCGTTTGTCCATGAAGATACGTAGGCATTGGATTTCGAATAAATCCTTGCAAGTCCGTCTCAGTCTCCCCCTCCCCGGTTTTTGTTCAGCCGTAGACTTTAGGATAACTCACCCTTTGATTAGACAACAAACGTGGATCCCATCGAGTACGATGGACGCATGGGGGTGCTAATACCTTCCCCTCGCGTAACCAACTCCCGAACCCAGACTATGATTGCGATGACCATGTCTTTCCCTCTTTCAGGTTTTCTTCGATCATTTCCTTTCCCTGCGTCGGGATAAATAACGTTCGGTGGCGACTCTTCTGTTCTAGTTTTCTCGCCGATTGTTTTTTTTCGCAGGTTGCGACAGTTGGCGACTCTGCTGGGGACAGGTTGACCTCTTACTAGTCCATTCCCTAAGCGAGTCAATCCTAGCGCTTTTCTGTTTGTTTTCATTGGGTGTTTACTATTGTGCTTTATTTGTTGTATATTATTGTTTTTTACCGCAGTTATTGCATTGCATTTCATTATTGTCATATGCTGGACTGTGTTGCGCTGTACTGGATTTTCTGTTTGGTAGGTTGGGGGGTTCTGAGAGATAAGCCCAATACCCAGGCTTGAGCATACACAAAGGTATTAGCGTGGATAGTCGTGTCGCTCCCGTGGTGTTGACCATGTGGGGTGTTCGCGAGACCCATAGCCCGACGAGGTTCTATCGGGAGATGTCTGATACTACATGTTGATGCAGGCCATTGGATCTTCTCTTGATGAACTGTCGACTCTGGTGACCATTCCCGAGGACTCAGTTGCGGCACTCCTCCCGAGAGGTGATAATGGCAGACCATAAATGGAAAATCTATTACGCCTCTTGATCCGAGGACCCAATGTTGGGAACTTGCTATAGGATATCCTTTTTGAAAGAGAATCAGTGGAGGCACTCCTCGATTGGCGATAGTACTGTACCCAGAAGGTTGAATGTACTATTGCTTCTCGACCTCAGTGCCAGAAGCTGAGGACCTTTTGTTTTCTAGAACCCACATGTAAGAGGGGCGGGTTTTTGCAGGTTTACAGGTGACCGTAACCTTCAGCATACCCGATATTCTGGATTTATTATCAGTGTGGATTTATCAGTGTGGTTATTCTGGTATTCTGGGAATTTGGTGCCGAACCTTGAGATTGTTCAGTCAGTTCAGTGCAGCAGTTGTCCAGCTTGTGTGGCAACCTTGATCCCATGCTCTGCATTGCATTATCTTTTTTCTGACATTCATATTTTTCATTTCCAGGTAGTATTTGACTTTTGATTCCGGTCAACGGGAATTCATCGGGATGGACACTGAGAAGAAGAAGAAGAAGAATATCATTCTTTACAAGTTCCCGAAGCTCACTCTTGGTCAGCTTAGTAGTCTACCAGATATGGGCAGTCCAGAAGTGTTGGGGGCTTTCAAGGAGAAATATGGTTGGATCCTATCGCTTGTTTGTAACCTCAGTAACTATGAATATAGAGGCCTGCATACTTTGATGCAATTCTAAAATCCTCCCTTGAGATGCTTTATGTTGACAGATTATCTATTGGTCCCTACTCTAGAGGAATATTCCAGTATCTTGGGAATTTCCATCAAGGAATGCTCTCCGTTCTTTGGTTCCAAGCCAGATCCTAATTTCAAAGTTATGGCTGACGCTCTTTATTTGAGAAAATCAACGTTGGAAGCCTACATTTCTAGCAAAGGAAGATCCAGTGGCTATCATTTGGCATACCTGGTAAAGAAAGCTTAAGAAGCAGCTAAAGAAAAGAAGTGGAGAGTTTTCAACGCAGTACTGGCCCTCTGCGTGTATGGCATTGTTTTGTTTCCTAATGAACCTGATTTTGTTGATATGGATGCTATCAGAATATTTACAACTCAGAATCCAGTGCCGACCTTGTTAGGGGACCTTCATTATGCCTTGTATAATAGGAATGAGAAGAGACGAGGTGGGATGGTTCATTGTTGTTCACCTCTTTTTTACAAGTGGTTCGCAAATCGTCTACCTCAGTCAGGTGCTTTAATGGATACTAAAACTTCATTGGAATGGAGTCAACGGCGGATGGGTCTAGCTGCTAAAGATATCATCTGGGTGGATCATAGATTACTTGGTAAAGACATCTTGCATAGTTGTGGTGAATTCCCTAACGTTCCGTTGATAGGGAGAAAAGGAGGCATCAATTATAATCCTTCTTTGGCCATCAGGCAGTTCGGATATGCTCTGAAGGATCCACCGGCTGAGAAAGACTTGGAAGGATCTTTGTATTTTCATGCAGCTGATGGTTTGGCTATGGCGCAGAAGGCTTCCGAAGCATGGTTCAGTAGGCAGAAGAAAGGAAAAATTGGTTTGGGCAAATCCAACAATTAAGCTTTCTCTCCATATGTAGACTGGATCAAGAAGAGAGTGGAAGATTTCTATTTGCCCTTTGACTGGGCACCTCCCTTGTATCCTGAGATTGTGGAGAAGAGGCTCAATGTACCCATCGAAGAGTTTAACAAGCAACGGGAGTTGGTGTATGAATTGAGGGTAGAAAATTATGACATGAGTAGTCGGCTGCAAGGTGCTTTACATGATAACTTGGATTTGAAGTGGAAAGTTCAAGAAGTAACGAAGCGCCTGGAAGAGAAAGAGAAGGACCTTGTTGACAGAGCTCAGCACTATAGAAAAGTCAGCATGACTGCAGAATCTTCTAGCATAGCCCACCGGGAAACCAAGAAGCTCTTGACCAAGACGGAAGCCAAAATTACCACCTATCAGGAGATGTGAGAGGAGGTCAAGATTGAGAATGGGGAGTTGAAAGAAGAGTTTCAAAGGGCGAGTGCATAAAAGAAGCATTTCTCTGACAAGTGGAAGGAGGCCCAGAAGGAAATTTAAGAGCTTAAAGTGCAAGCCGAAGTCAAGAGATCAAAGCAAGGAGACAAAGACGTTGAAGAGCAGATTATTAGACTGAATCAGGACATTGAAAGGAGAAATAGGCTGATTAAAGGGCTGATAGAGCGACCTACACATCCCGACACTGTGAACCTTCTTGAGGAAGTTGAGGCCAGTTTGTTTGGAATTGATTTGTAATGATATTGATGTTTATCTTTTGTTATGATTACCATCAGGATTGTTGATGGAATCGCCTTTGATTATATCAGACCCGTTTGTATGAATTCTTGCGGTATGATATTGAAATGTTTGGTTCAATCATTTGTGTCTCAATGGTTCTTATCCTCAAAGGGGTTTGCTTCCATTGTGTTGGCTCTGCAGAATCTTTGTGTCCGGATTTATTTTCCGATGTGGCGTCTAATCCCTTGCCCGATTTCAAAGGCTAGAATCAAAGTAGATACATCCTGGAAATGTTTAAATATGATGTTTGCATTTGCATATTCATAATCATTTTTGCATCGCAGGTGTTTGTCTCTGGTTTTCTTATCTTGCTCTTTTCTTCAGACAGGATTGCTGATCAACGCATTCACCGATACTCTACCAGACAAAATCAAAAGAAAGCTATGGATCAGGTGTAGGTTGAGTTGATTGAGATACGGACTCGCATGGCCCAGTTTATGGAGTTGATGCAAGGCATTGCCCAGGGGCAAGAACAACTGAGGACTCTGGTCCAGCCTTTGGTTGCAAGAGTTGAAGAAGACGGTGTTCTTCATGGTGACCTTCATAACGATGTTGTTCCTCCGGGTGGAGGTATCGTTGGTAATGATGTTCAGGGTGGTCCCGTTGCTGGTATTTTTATCCCTCCGGGCGAAGGAGAGAATGTGATTCCTTCTATAGTATGAGGAGGCAATAGTGTCTGCGTAGTGCACGGTCGTCGCTATGATGATTAACAGGATGATATATTTTCTATGCTGGGTGGGGATGCTGACCCCCGACTTGATAATGATTAGAGAATTAGGATGATTGAAGAGCAGTTGAAAGGGGTTGTGAATCAGAATTCCCTGGGTTTGGATATGGATGACTTGGGACTGGTCCCCGATGTCAAAATTCCGCACAAGTTTCAGGTGCCTACTTTCGAGAAGTATAATGGTGTTACTTGCCCAAAGACTCACGTCCGAGCCTATGCTAGGAAAATGGTTGCCTATTCTAATGATGAAAAGTTACTGATGCATTCTTCCAAGATAGCTTGTTTGGGGCGTCTTTGGAATGGTACATGCAGTTAGAGAGATCTCATGTTCGCAACTGGAGGGAATTGGTGGAGCCTTTTGTTAAGCACTATCAGTACAATACTTATATGGCTCCTAATAGGACACAGTTGCAAAATTTGGCGCAAAAAACAATGAGAGCTTTAAGGAGTATGCCCAGAGGTGGCAAGAATTAGTAGCACGGGTGCAGCCTCCCATGTTAGAGCGGGAGATGATAAATATGTTCATGGCTACCCTGCAGGGTCACTACTATGAAAAGTTGGTGCCTTGTATGCCCGGAAAGTTTGCCGACTTGATCTTAGTCGAAGAAATGGTAGAAAGCGGGATCAAAGCTGGAAAGATCTTTGGTAGTGAAGGGTCCTCATCTGGAGGAGGGAAGAAGCCATATACAAACTACAAAAGGAAAGAAAGAGATACAAACTCTGTTTCATCGTACAATGGTAGGGGAAGAGCACGACATAATTACAATCAGCAAGTTGCCTCTGTAACTATTCCGGCTGCACCTTAGCAGCAGAGGAATAATCCTAATCAGTACCAAAACATGCAGCCAAACCAGTATCAAAACCGACAAAGGAATACTGAAAGGCATTTTGATCAGCCGCCCATGTCATATGCTCAATTGTTGCAACACTTGTTACAGCTGCGTTTAGTTGAGCTCTGCATATTGGCTCTGCCCACTAGGAGGCTACCGCTGGGCTATGATGCTAATGCACATTGTGATTTTCACTCCGGTGCTCCAGGGCATACAATTGAAGGGTACCAAGGAGAATGATGTTTCTACTATTACAATTCCTTTCAAGACAGTAACTATATCAGCACCGGCAAGACCAGCGCCGATCATCATTACAGTTCCGAGGCCAGTCCCTTATGAGAGTACCAAGGCTGTCCCATGGAGCTATAGGACTGAGGTGTTTGTTGATGGAAAGAAACAAGAGTTGGTAGGAACATCGGCTGTGAGCTCAAAGGTTGGCAATACTATTGACGCAGGGGCTATCACCAGGAGTGGTAGAGTCTTTGTTCCATCTGATAATCAGGTCGGCTTTTCCAAGCAGGATAAAGGGAAATAAGTGATGGATGATTTTGTACAGAAGCAGGTCGTGAATGATTCCACGACAAAACAAGTTGACAACTCCTTCTTGGAAAATGTGGAGGAGTTCATGAGATTAATCAGGAAAGTGATTACAAAATTGTTGATCAGTTGTATTAGACGCCATCCAAAATATCCATCTTATCTCTGTTGTTGTGCTCTGAGGCGCACTGGAATGCATTGCTGAAGGTTTTGAACACAGCCTATGTACCTCAAGAAATATCTATTAATCAGTTGGAATGGGTCGTGGCTCACGTGAATGCTGGTAATGGGTTGGGTTTCACTGATTTAGATCTGACTCCAGCTGAGAGGAATCACAACAACGCTCTATATATTTCAGTGGAATGCCGAGGTCCTCTGATGTCACATGTGCTAGTTGATACTGGGTCATCTTTAAATATGTTGCCAAAGAAGGCTCTGATGAAGTTAGATACCCGTGGGCTGATTTGCACGCCGAGTGACTTGGTGGTGCGTGCATTCGATGGTTCTAAGAGGTCTGTTTTAGGACAAATTGTATTACCGATCAAAGTTGGTCCTGAAGTTTTTCATGCCACTTTTTATATCATGGATATTCAGCCTGCCTATAGTTGTCTATTGGGTCGTCCGTGGATCCATAGTGCTGGGGCAGTGACGTCCACGCTACATCAAAAGCTGAAGTACATGGTGGATGGCCATGTTGTGACAGTCTGTGGTGAAGAAGACATCATGGTGAGTCACCTATCAACCTTCAAGTATGTGGAGGTAGGTGGTGAGATACACGAAACTGTATGCCAAGCCTTCAAAGCTGTGAAAATTCTTGAAGAACCTCCGAGAATAGTCAGTCAGCTTGAGGTGGTTAATCAACCCGAATCAGCCAGAGGTTTCGATGTCTTCTTTCAAAGATGCACGCGCTGTAGTTGAAGCTGGTAGTTCCCATAAGTGGGACAGGTCATTGATGTTCAGGTAAAGCAGAATACTTATAGACTGGGATATAAGCCACCCCGACGAGATCAAGAGCCTCCTAAGTTTTATGGTCCAGTCCAGTTCACAAGTGCTGGTGACTTCTTTAATCGGGTTAATGCCATTGATGATGAGGGGGATAGTGATTGTGATATGGATGAGTGGATCCGCCCCTGCACTCTCGGTCCAAGTCTATGCAATTAGTTGTCTGAGAAAGTCATCCAAGTGACCCGTCAAGAGTAGTTGCCTTTGTTTTCTGTTTGTGTTAAATCCTACGTTCAGCCCAAGACGTAGTGATATCTGTCTGTAGGGCTTTGATGCTTTTGTTTTCTTACTTTGTCATTAATAAAGGACGTTTTCGCATTCAAATATTTTGATCCCTGTTTTTTTGTTTTTACTTTTTGCACTAACTCATATCAAAATGGCAATGTGTTTTCTTGTTTGTTGCATTCATAATAACCATATATCATCAATCATGCAGGTTTCTTCGTTCAGATGCCACCAATAATGATTCAGCTATGGCTCGGTATGACTTCGGCAATCCTATCTATCAGGCTGAAGAAGAGACTGATGAAGATTGTGACTTACCTGAAGAATTGGCCAGACTGCTGAAACAGGAGGAAAGGGTCATTCTACCTCATCAGGAGGAAATTAAGATGGTTAATCTGGGAACCGAGACACAAGAAAGGAGGTAAGGATTGGGGCTACTTTAGAAGACACTGTCAAGGGAAGGTTGATTGAAATGCTTTGAGAGTATGTGGATATCTTCGCCTGGTTTTACCAAGACATGTCTGGGCTTGACACTGACATTGTGGTACACCGGCTGCCGCTCAAAGAAGGTTGTACTCTGGTTAAGCAGAAACTGAGAAGGACGAAACCGGATATGGCTGTCAAAATCAAGGAAGAGGTTCAGAAACAGTTGGATGCTGGATTTCTTGCCGTGAAAAATTATCCTCCGTGGGTTGCTAATATTGTGCCTGTACCTAAAAAGGATGGGAAGGTCAGGATGTGTGTCGACTACAGAGATTTGAATAGACCAAGCCCGAAAGATGATTTCACGCTTCACCACATCGACGTGTTAGTGGACAACACTGCTCAATACTCTGTATTTTCCTTCATGGATGGATTCTCTGGGTATAACCAAATCAAGATGGCCCCAGAGGACATGGAGAAGACTACGTTCATAACACCGTGGGGAACTTTTTGCTACAAGGTAATGCCCTTTAGATTGAAAAATGTCGGGGAAACCTATTAGCGAGCAATGGTGACTCTCTTTCATGATATGATTCACAAAGAGATCGAAGTCTATGTTGATGACATGATCGCGAAGTCACAAACGGAGGAAGAACATTTGGTGAACCTTCAGAAGCTATTTGAAAGGTTGAGGAAGTTCAAACTGAGGTTGAATCCGAACAAGTGCACCTTCGGGGTGAGATCTGGAAAATTGCTGGGGTTTATTGTTAGTGAAAAGGGTATCGAGGTCGATCCGGCTAAAGTAAAAGCCATACAAGAAATGCCTGAGCCGAGAACAGAAAAAGAGGTCCGTGGTTTCTTGGGGAGGTTGAACTACATTGCTAGATTCATATCTCATCTCACAGCCACGTGTGAACCAATATTCAAATTGTTAAGAAAAGGTCAAGAGGTCAGGTGGAACGAAAATTGTCAAAAGGTGTGTGAAAAGATAAAAGAGTATTTGCAGGAGCCTCCGGTCCTTATGCCGCCAGTGCCAGGAAGGCCATTGATTATGTATCTTATGGTTCTTGAGAACTCAATGGGGTGTGTGCTCGGTCAACACGATGAGTCAGGTAGAAAAGAGCATGCCATCTACTACCTGAGCAAGAAGTTCACTGATTGTGAGTCGAGGTACTCTATGCTGGAAAAAACATGTTGTGCACTCGCTTGGGCAGCCAAGCGTTTGAGGCAGTATATCTTAAACCACACAACCCTATTGATTTCGAAGATGGATTCGATTATGTACGTGTTTGAGAAGCAGGCGCTTTCTGGGAGAATAGCTCGTTGGCAGATGGTCTTGACAGAATATGATATTCAGTATGTTTCCTAAAAAGCCATTAAGGGAAGTGTTTTGTCAGAATACCTTGCCGAACAACCAATTGAAGATTATCAACCGATGAAGTTTGAATTTCCAGATAAATGCATCATGTTTCTGAATATGAAAGACTGTGAAGAGACTTTGCCTGACGAAGGACCCGACATTGGATCTCAGTGGAAATTGGTTTTTGATGGAGCTGTCAACTCATATGGTAACAGAATTGGGGCAATCATTACAACTCCAAGGGGTTCTCACATACCCTTCACTGACCGGTTAGCGTTCGTATGCACCAACAATGAGGCAGAGTATGAAGCATGCATCATGGGGTTAGAAGAAGCGATTGATTTGAGAATCAAGAACCTCGATGTTTATGGTGATTCTGTGCTGGCGGTTAATCAGATTAAAGGAAATGGGAAACCCGTCAGGCAAATCTGGTGCCTTATAACAACTATGCCAGAAGGTTGTTACCTTTCTTTGACAGAGTTGACTTCCATCATATACCCCGAGTGGAGAATCAGATGGCAGATGCATTGGCAACGTTGTCTTTGATGTATCAAGTGAACCATTGGAATGAAACTCCCTCAATCAGAATCATGCGTCTGGATAGACCAACTTTTGTGTTTGCAGTTGAAGACGTATTAGATGGCAAACCTTGGTATCATGACATCAAGTGTTTTCTCAAGAGTCAGGAGTACCCAGCTGGGGTATTTACCAAGGATAAGAAAACTCTGAGGAGGTTGGCAGGAAACTTCTTTTTGAATGAAGATGACGTGTTGTACAAGAGGAACTTTGACATGGTCTTGCTACGTTGTGTTGATGAACACGAGGCATACCTGTTAATGGAAGAAGTTCACGAGGGATCTTTCGGTACTCATGCCAATGGGCATGCTATGGCTAGAAAGCTGTTAAGGGCAGGGTATTACTGGATGATTATGGAGTCTGACTGCTTCAAATATGCCAGGAAATGCCATAAATGCCAGATTTATGCTGATAAGGTGCACGTACCGCCTACTCCTCTAAATGTACTATCATCTCCTTGGTCGTTTGCCATGTGGGGCATTGATATGATTGGAAAGATTCAGTCGATTGCGTCCAATGGGTATCGTTTCATATTGGTTTCCATTGATTACTTCACGAAGTGGGTGGAAGCAGCCTCGTATGCCAACGTTACCAAGCAAGTGGTAGCCCGGTTTATAAAGAAGGACATCATCTGCCGGTATGGGGTCCCGGAGAGAATCATTAATGATAATGGTTCAAATTTGAACAATAAGACAATGAAGGAGCTATGTCAGAGCTTTAAGATTGAACATCACAATTCTTCTCCCTATCATCCGAAGATGAATGTGGCTGTTAAAGCAGCGAACAAGAATATCAAGAAGATTGTGCAGAAAATGGTGGTAACTTATAAGGACTGGCATGAGATATTGCCTTACGCTCTACACGGTTACCGCACTTCGGTACGCACATTAACTGGGGCAACTCCTTTCTCATTGGTGTATGGTATGGATGCGGTTCTACCATTAGAGGTTAAGATTCCTTCTTTAAGAATTCTGAGAGATGTGAAGCTTGATGAAGCTGAATAGGTACGTGCTAGGTTGAATCAGTTGAACCTTATTGAAGAGAAGAGATTGGCAGCCATTGCACATGGCCGGTTATATCAGAGCAGGATGAAGAAAGCCTTTGACCGGAAAGTGCGTCCTCGGTGTTTTCAGACATGCGAGTTGGTTTTGAAAAGGATCATTCCTCCTCAGACAGATCACAAGGGTAAGTGGACTCCAAACTACGAAGGGCCATATGTAGTAAGAAAGGTTTTCTCTGGTGGAGCCTTATTACTCTCAACTATGGATGGAGAAGATTTTACATCCCCTATGAACGCAGACGTAGTAAAAAAATACTTTGCATAAAAGAGACCCGCTGGACATAAAAAGAAGATCCAGGCAAAAAAGGGCATCCCGGCGAACCATAAAAAGAGAAGGTTCGGGTAAAAATTAGGGATAAAAAGAAAAAAAAAAGAGAAAGAATAAACCCGCAACATTGAAAACCTGAAAAAGGCAACTTTGGCAAAAATGGGTATCCCGGTGGATTGAAAACCCGAAAAGAGCGATCCAGGCAAAAGTTAGGGATTTGAAAGCAAGAGGCTACAATCTGCGTTCGATCTGTGAGCACGTTTGATACTTGGGAATTTCAAAGGAAAAGAATCAGTCCAGTCAGTCTCTTCAAAGGTCAAGGCATCTGTGGATAAGCAAAGGCATATAAGTCATAGCTGAATTGAATCGTGGTGGATATCTGTTCCCACATTGCCGACATGTGTATTTTCTTTTTGTTTTTGCGTAATTACCTCTTTTCAGGAATTGCTTCCGGATGTAAATGCCTATTTACGGGCCAATTCATTCAATAAAATTTTATTTTCACTCAAAGAGCTTTCCGTTTATGTTTTTACTTTTACTATTTTATTTATGAAAACGTCCGATATTTTGATAAACATTGCATGCGAAAATGTTAAGCTTCGCAGAGCATACCGAAAAACCAGGGAAATTGCTTAGGCAACGAATATCATGGATGGTAATCGAGGTAGCCATTTTTCGCATATAGAACATTCTGTTGTTATTATGTGCAGGGTAGCATGGTTTCTCCCCAGTAGGGTTACTCTCCCCAGCGTTGAGATTTCATCATCCTCAGCAGATTGTTGCTCTGCCCAGCAAGAGTGCAGAGGATTATTTCCCCAGCAGGAGTATAGGGGATTATTTCCCAAGCCGGAGTCGTGATTGATTTGTTACTCCCTAACAAGCATTCAGTAGTTGATTGCTCCAAGGTGGACGTTGTTGTATCCCCAGCAGAAGACTGGTGGAATATCTTCCCGAGCAAAGATGTTATCTTCCCCACGGAGTTTTGGTGTCTGATTTCCTCAGCCGGTCAGGAAGTGGATTTTTCACCAGCAACAATATGCTCTAATCCCTAGCAAGGTGAGGGTAAAGTTATTTCCCCAGCAGCAGTTTAAGCTTAATGGCATCCCCAAGTAGAGTTGGTGGTAATCTCCACAGCAGTTCGTTCAACGATGGTTAACATCCCCCAGCAGGTTTCAAGTCCAATGGTTATTGGCACCTCTTCTGCAGCAGATTTTTGGGTTCCATCTTCGGCAATCGTCATTCTTAATTCCCCTAGCAGAGAAGAAGTATTAGGTTTTGGGTTCTATCTTCAGTAATTGTTATTCTTAATCCCCAACAGAGTGGAAGTTCTCTTGGAGTTTTAATCTCCAGCTGAGATTGTGATCAGGAAAGTTGTTCAGTGTGGTTTTCCTCAGCAGGGTTTTGTTCTCAGAGACAATTTAGTTTATCGTCCCCGGTGAAGTTGCCTTCGTCTTCAGCATTTATTTTGTTGAGGCGCTTCTTTTGAATTGCATAAGCATTTTTGCATGGCATCTTCCCAAAAGTGTAGCATTTCCATTTCGTATGGAGCATTACGCCATAGAAAAATTCAAACATATGCATTCGAAGCATAAGCCAGGTTTGAGTTCTCGTTTGTCAGGTGTTTCCCCGACAGGAAGAATGGTAATTCAGGAGATATTGTCCAACTTTATTCCCCAAGCAGTAGATTTGGTCCTTTGGAGAGACCGTTTGGTATACCCCTGCAAAGTTTGTCAGATTCGTTAATCAGTGATTTCTTTTATCATCACCCCTCCGTCCAGGTGGTCTTTTGGTTTATCCCCTCAAAGTTGTTAGCGTTAAACACCAGTCCGTGTTCTTTTGACACTCGTCCGTGTTATTTTTCATTTCCTTAATACTTCGTCCATATTGATTTTAAGCACTCGTCCGTGTTCTTTCAACACCCGTTTGTGTCTGGTTTAGTATTTCAATCCCCGGTGAGGTTACCTCATCCTTAGACACCCGTCCGTGTTCTTTCATCACCCGTCCGTGTTTGAACCTTTGAGACACCCGTCTGTGTTCTTTCATCACCCATCCATGTTTAAACCTTTTAGACACCCGTCCGTGTTCTTTCAGCACCCGTCCATGTTTGAACCTTTTAGACACCCGTCCGGGTTCTTTCAGCACCCGTCCGTGTTTGAACCTTTGAGACACCCATCCGTGTTCTTTCATCACCCGTTCGTGTTTGAACCTTTTAGACACCCGTCCGTGTTCTTTCAGCACCCGTCCGTGTTTGAACCTTTTAGACACCCTTCCGTGTTCTTTCAGCACCCGTCCGTGTTTGAACCTTTGAGACATCCATCCGTGTTCTTTCATCACCCGTCCGTGTTTGAACCTTTTAGACACCCGTTCGTGTTCTTTCATCACCCGTCCGTGTTTGAACCTTTTAGACACCCGTCAGTGTTCTTTCACCACCCGTCTGTGTTTGAACCTTTTAGAGACTAGTCCGTGTTCTTTCAGCACCCGTCTGTGTTTGAACCTTTCAGACACCCGTCCGTGTTCTTTCAGCACCTGTCCATGTTTGAACCTTTTTTGACACCCGTTCGTGTTCTTTCAGTACCCGTCCGTGTTTGAACCTTTTAGACACTCGTCCGTGTTCTTTCAGCACCCGTCCGTGTTTGAACCTTTTAGACACCCGTCCGTGTTCTTCCAGCACCCGTCCGTGTTTGAACCTTTGAGACACCCGTCCGTGTTCTTTCATCACCCGTCCGTGTTTGAACCTTTTAGACACCCGTCCGTGTTTTTTCAGCACCCGTCCGTGTTTGAACCTTTTAGACACCCGTCCGTGTTCTTTCAGCACCCGTCCGTGTTTGAACCTTTGAGACATCCATCCGTGTTCTTTCATCACCCGTCCGTGTTTGAACCTTTTAGAAACCCGTTCGTGTTCTTTCATCACCCGTCCATGTTTGAACCTTTTAGACACCCGTCAGTGTTCTTTCACCACCCGTCTGTGTTTGAACCTTTTAGACACTAGTCCGTGTTCTTTCAGCACCCGTCCGTGTTTGAACCTTTCAGACACCCGTCTGTGTTCTTTCAGCACCTGTCCATGTTTGAACCTTTTTAGACACCCGTTCGTGTTCTTTCAGTACCCGTCCGTGTTTGAACCTTTTAGACACTCGTCCGTGTTCTTTTAGCACCCGTCTGTGTTTGAACCTTTTAGACACCCGTCCGTGTTCTTCCAGCACCCGTCCGTGTTTGAACCTTTGAGACACCCGTCCGTGTTCTTTCATCACCCGTCCGTGTTTGAACCTTTTAGACACCCGTCCGTGTTTTTTCAGCACCCGTCCGTGTTTGAACCTTTTAGACACCTGTCCGTGTTCTTTCAGCACCCGTCCGTGTTTGAACCTTTGAGACACTCATCCATGTTCTTTCATCACCCGCCCATGTTTGAACCTTTTAGACACCCGTCCGTGTTCTTTCATCACTTGTCCGTGTTTGAAACTTCTAGACACCCGTCCGTGTTCTTTCAGCACCCGTCTGTGTTTGAACCTTTTAGACACCCGTCTGTGTTCTTTTAGCAGTCATCCGTGTTTGAACCTTTCAGACACCCGTCTGTGTTCTTTCAGCACCCGTCCGTGTTTGAACATTTTTGACATCCGTCCATGTTCTTTCAGCACCCGTCCATGTTTGAACCTTTTAGACACCCGTCCGTGCTCTTTCATCACCTGTTCGTATTTAAACTTTTTAGCCAATACCCGTCCGTATTGACCTTAGACACCCGTCCGTGTTCTTTCAGCACCCGTCCGTGTTTGAACCTTTTAGACACCCGTCCGTGTTCTTTAAATACCCGTCCGTATTTACCTTAGACACCCGTCCATGCTCTTTCATCACCCGTCCGTGTTTGAATGTTTTAGCCAATACCCGTCCGTATTGACCTTAGACACCCGTTCGTGTTCTTTCAGCACCCGTCTGTGTTTGAACCTTAGACACCCGTCTGTGTTCTTTCATCACCCGTCCGTGTTTGAACCTTTGAGACACCCGTCCGTGTTCTTTCAGCACTCGTCCGTGTTTGAACCTTTTAAACAGCCGTCTGTGTTCTTTCAGCACCCGTCCGTGTCTGAACCTTTTAGACACCCGTCCGTGTTCTTTCAGCACCCGTCCGTGTTTTGACCTTTGACACTCGTCCGTGTTCTTTCAGCACCCGTCCGTGTTTGAACCTTTTAGACACCCGTCCATGTTCTTTCAGCACCCGTCCGTGTTTGAACCTTAGACACGCGTCCATGTTCTTTCATCACTCGTTTGTGTTTGAGCCTTTTAGACACCCGTCCGTGCTCTTTCATCACCCATCCGTGTTTGAACTTTTTAGCCAATACCCGTCTGTATTGACCTTACACACCCGTCTGTGTTCTTTCATCACCCGTCTGTGTTTGATCCTTTTAGACACCCGTCCGTGCTCTTTCATCACCCATCCGTGTTTGAACTTTTTAGCCAATACCCGTCCGTATTGACCTTAGACACCCGTCCGTGTTTGAACCTTAGACACCCGTCCGTGCTCTTTCAGCACCCGTCCGTGTTTGAACTTTTTAGCCAATACCCGTCCGTATTGACCTTAGACACCCGTCCGTGTTCTTTCAGCACCTGTCCGTGTTTGAACTTTTTAGCCAATACCCGTCCATATTGACCTTAGACACCCGTCCGTGTTCTTTCAGCACCCTTCCGTGTTTGACCTTAGACACTCGTCCGTGTTCAAACCTTTTGGCACTCGTTCGTGTTTGTCCCCAGCATAGTCAACACTCGTCCGTGTTTGTTTCGATACATATTCAATAATTCGTCCGTAGTGATTTCTGACACTCGTCCTTGTTGTGATTTGATACCTCTTATTACTTCTTCCCCAGCGGAGTCGTCTCTCCTTTTGCAGGATGGAAATTTGTGCGGTTATTTTGGTATTCAATCTCCGTGTATCCTGACCGTCTGGAAGCCTTTGCTTCCATACCCTCAGATCCAAGAAGTTTGAATAGGGGCAGCTGTAACACCTCAAAATTTGCCATCATGTTCCTAACTCTAACTGGCTTATGTTTCATTTCGTTTCCATCGTCATTTCTGCATTTGCATGGTTCTTTTGGGCATGGGATCAAGGTATTTTCCAGCAGCTCATGGCGTCATCAGTTCCAGTATCATTTTCAACAATGTTCAGGGCCAAGCAGATAGCTTTCAAAGCCTTTTTGAGCATTTATTTTGCTCATTAGATGATTTGATAATCAGAGGCTCTGACAGTCATTTTTTGACCAACGATTCAGCACCAGATGATTATTTTCAGCAGTACTCCAAGCACGAAACGGAATTCACAGCATATTTCAAGTGTGTTTCAGTGTTAGTATCAAATGGCAAGTTTCAGAGGTCTAATGTGGCTCAAAACAAGTGGAATCAGGCGAATATCCAAGTTTCTCTCTAAAAGGCGCCAAATTCAAATTTTCCTTGTGTTAATCGATTAACACAATTTGTACTAAAATTGGTTAATCGATTAACCAAGGCAGATTTTGCCCAAATATTGCATTTTTCAGCACTGCATTTTTGGGATTCAAATTTTAATCACCCAATTCAAATTTCACACCAGTAGAAGGATCTAGAGAGAATGATTTTCCACCCAAAATTTCATTTCTTTCCAATCCAATTCCTCATTTCCTTTCCTAATTCATTTTTCACCCAATTCCACCACTAAACCTCACTCCAAACCCAAACTTAATTCTTAACCTAGGGGTTATTTAATCTAATCAACTCCAAACCTCTCAAAAAACCTTGATCATTTTTCACTCTCAATTTTCAGAATTCTCTCAATTCTCTCTCACTTTTTCATTCTCCATTTCCATCTTCAACCTTTCACCAAAGCTCCATATTCATAGATTCACAAATTCTTCATTGGAATTTGTGAATTCTTGAGCTAAACCTCCATCACATCCTCATTCTTGGTTCAATTCTGCAGTAGAAACTTATTTGGATCTAGATTCAAGATTTTGGAATCACTTCTTGGAGAGCTTTTGCTTATTTGTGGATTATTGCTTGGATCTTCAAGTGTTCTTGATAAAGCTTCATAGATCTCTGGATTTCTCGCTTTGATTCATCAATTTTGGTTTGCAACACTTACCAAAGCAATTCTCATCTTTGTAGGTTAGTTTTTCCTAGATCTATGCTTGATTTAGCTTAATTTTAACTTATACAATGTAGATCCTTGGTTTTGCATGTGATTTGATCCATTTGCTTGAAATTGATTGTTCATGTTGATGATTATTGGATCTAAGTGATGTTTGAATGTTGTGATTGAGCTTATTTTTCGTGCATTGTTGATTTCATGATCATTGGAAGTGATTGCATAAGTGATTTTGCTGCTGAAAATGATTTTTCAAACTGATTTTCTGCTGCTGGTACAGGGTTTAATCGATTAACCAATTGCAGTGCAATTAGGTTAATCGATTAACCAGTGTAAAATTTGCGTAATGAGAGCTATTAATCGATTAACCAAAATGAACTGTAATTGGTTAATCGATTAACACTGATGCAGAGTGTAAATTTTGTGCATTTTTGAGCATGTTTCGATCCTCTTCATTGTTAATCTTCATGGATTGATATGATGCACATTTGTGGACTGTTTTGATGTTGTTGCACCTCACACCTTTGCATGAGCACGATTTTCTGGCACGCGATCTTTTGATTTTCATCGATGAATATTTATGTTTGAGTTGTTGACTAATTGATGCGATAAACACGATGCACACACATTTGAATTGTGTTAATTCTCGATTGATGCTCAACTTGCTGGACATGTGATGCGTGATTGTTGTTTGCTCCCGTGGTTGCTTATGCATGATGTTTTGATCAATGTTTGAGTTGTGCAACTTTGTTGAGTAATTGTTCTTGAATTGTTAACATGATCAAGTTATTCATTCTTGATGCTTGTAACCTTCGTGATTGGTTTTCCATGCTTTGTGTGTCTATTTGCAATCGTTGCTTGCATGAGCGTTTGTTTTCAAATGTATGGCGTGCTACCCTGTTTTTCACTGCCGCCCTAGTGTATATGTGTTGTTGTATGTGTTACTGCTTGCCTTTTTACACCTGTTTTGTGTGCTGAACATGAGCTGTTGAATGCTGTTGGGTGTCCCCTCTTCTTCTAGAGTGTTTAGCATACGTCCCATTGGGGGAGACCATGCGACGCATTCGTTCCCGCATGGTAGACTTTGGTGCAATGTAAGTTACGAACTAACTTCAATCCATTTCTGTCTAAAAAATACAAAAACAAATTCAAATCATTTTTATCCTTCGGGATTGTTAAGTTTCAAATCATTTTCAGAAAAGAGCTCGTCGCTCACGTAAAAAATACTTATCGACCTCGTTAGGTCTAACTACGTTTGCTCTGATTCCTCTTTCCCGTCCGATTGAGGATACGTAGGCACGATATGCGATATCTCGATGAGCAACCTTCCCCTTTTGGCGTAGTCCGTCGAACTACGTTGACTCTGATTCTTCGTTCATCCACGAAGATACGTAGGCATTGGATTTCGAATAAATCCTTGCGAGTCCATCTCAGTCTCCCCCCTCCCCGTTTTTTGTTCAGCCGTAGACTTTAGGATAACTCACCATTTGATTAGACAACAAGCGTGGATCCCATCGAGTACGATGGACGCGTGAGGGTGCTAATACCTTCCCCTCGCGTAACAGACTCCCGAACCCGGACTTTGGTTGCGATGACCATGTCTTTCCCTCTTTCAGGTTTTCTTCGATCGTTTCCTTTCCCTGCGTCGGGATAAATAACATTCGGTGGCGACTCTTCTGTTTTAGTTTTCTCGCCGGTTGTTTTTTTTTGCAGGTTGCGACACATACAACTGTTTATTAAGAAGACCTTGGATACACGAAGTTGGGGTAGTCACTTTGACACTTCACCAGAAGTTGAAGTTCATCAAGAACGACAAATTAGTCTTGGTATGCAGAGAGCAAGCTTTAATCGTGAGCAACTTATCATCATTCTCCTGTGTAGAACCAGAGGAGGTTGTTGGAACTCAATTTCAAGCACTCTCGGTGAGCAATGAGAATCACCATGAAAGAGGGACGTCGATTTCTTCATACAAGGATGCTCTCAAAGTAATGGGGAGTAGTGACATAAAAGGATGGGGACATATTTTAATTCCTACTGATAACAAGATAAGAAAAGGTCTTGGTTTCTCTCTGACCTGTACCCAGACTACAAAGAAGGACGTAAGTTTTCGTCCCATTCAGGATTTCTTCCAAAATGGAGGTTTCCTCCACCCAGTATCTCGAGAAGTCCGCACCATTGAGGAGAACAACTATTCTGATACAGAGGAGGAGTGGAAGTCTTATCTCAATGATGAAGGTTATATATCTCAGGGAGAAACATACATGCCATTCTGCTCTCCAAAGCAGAGCCCAAGATATATACCAAGATCAGACGTCAGAATGATCTACGAAGATTGTGATCCCAAAGGATACCGTGCTCCACCCAACTCATTAGAGGAAAACAATCTGATGAAAGACAACCTCGACTATGATTATTATGATCCCCTGGATGACTTTCCTATCTAGAAGCCATACAGGGAAGACTCAGGGAAAAAGAGTTAGCCGGACAATGCCTATCAGCTAAGTAATCTTGAAAAGAATACACATGTTCCCAGAGAGTCGTGGAATCCTTACTCAGAACATTCCAAAAATGTCCAAAACCATGTTAATGAATTTGAAAAGATCGCAGGACAAGATTTCATTAACTATGCATTTCCTAAAGTCAACGTTATTGAGGAAGATGGCTCATTTATTCCCACAGAAACCTGGGATGCCTTGGGGTAGCCAAGCGGCAAATACGACTTTCTAGTCAAATACACTGCTCTCGAAAGTTCTCGCATCAGATACGAGGACATCCAACCAACTGGATAGGGAGATCCTCTTGAGAGTGAAAACACTATGGAAGATGCAACAGAAGAGTCCTCTTATGATAACTCTCCAATGATCCTACTCCGCCAGAAATCAGTGTCATTTCTGAAGACAAACCAAGAAGGAAAGTGCCAAACTTTGTGATCCACAGAGGAGTTCATCGCCATTGGGTTGCGGTCGATGTCCCGAAAGTAGTTCATAAGTCGTAGTAATTGCCACATCTTTTTTGAACCTTTCACCTTGCCCAGGTGAAATTGATGTTTTATAGGGCTTACTTTTTTGTAAATGTCCCTCTTCGTTTCGCCCAAAGCGACAGAGTTTTGTTTTATAGGGTTGTGTTTCAAGAATCGACAAATCATGAATAAATAATGTCATTCTGAATTCCTGCATTTACTTCTATTTTCACTTTTCATTTTTCAGAAAATGGTAATCCTAAAAAAACAACCCAAAGATAAAATCAAGCGTTTTTAGAAAATACACTGCACACACTTTTGTATTCTCTCTGTCTTTTTTAAAAAGGAATCATCATGTCATACAAATTGCTTGTTTTAAACCCCATTGAAACATACGATCCAATGTCTTCTCCCAACTTTGAGTTCACGGTATTTGAAGCTGAAGAATAGGACGAAGACATCCCAAAAGAGATCTCCCAACTACTCAGACAAGAGGAAAGGTCCATTGAGCCCCATAAAGAGCCGTTGGAAACAGTTAATTTGGGTTCAGAAGAAGAAAGGAAGGAAGTTAAGATTGGAGCACTGCTCAGTCCAACTGTCAGAGAAGGCTTGATAAAACTTCTCAAAGAGTTTCCAGATGTGTTTGCTTGGTCCTACCAGGACATGCCAGGGTTGGATACCAGCATCGTGGAACATCACTTACCACTAAAAACAGAATGTCCTCCAGTAAAGCAAAGACTAAGAATGACTCAACCTAATATGGCCATCAAACTTAAGGAGGAAGTACAGAAGAAGATCGACGCAGATTTCCTCGCCACCTCAGAATATCCTCAATGGCTAGCCAACATAGTGCCAGTTCGCAAGAAGGACGGGAAAGTTAGAATGTGTGTAGACTACAGGGATTTGAAGAAAGCAAGTCCAAATGATGATTTCCCCTTACCACACATTGACATGCTGGTAGACAGGACAGCAAAATTCAAAGTCTTCTCCTTCATGGATGGATTCTCGGGCTATAATCAAATCAAAATGACACCAGAAGATATGGAGAAAACTTCATTCATCACCCCATGGGGCACCTTTTATTACAAGGTAATGGCGTTCGGTCTAAAGAGTGCAGGGTCAACCTATCAAAGGGCCATGACAACTCTGTTTCACGACATGATGCACAAAGAGATTGAAGTGTACGTCGATGACACGATTTCCAAATCTAAAATAGAAGAAGTGCATGTGGAACACCTATCAAAGTTATTTGAGTGTCTGAGAAAATACAAACTCCGCCTGAATCCCAACAAGTGTACATTCGGTGTTCGCTCAAGAAAACTCTTAGGATTCATCGCCAGCCGGAAAGGAATTGAGGTTGATCCCAACAAAGTCAAGGCCATTCAAGAAATGCCTTCTCCAAAGATTGAAAAACAAGTCAGAGGATTTTTGGGACGTCTCAATTACATCTCAAGATTCATATCCCTCATGACTGTGACATGCGCGCCGATCTTCAATATACTCAGAAAGAACCAAAGTTGTGAATGGACAGAAGATTGCCAAAAAGCTTTCGACAACATCAAAGAATATTTGTTGAATCCAACTATTCTGTCTCCTCGAGGGGAAGGAAGACCACTGATCATATACTTAACAGTCTTAGAAGACTCCATGGGTTGTGTGCTTGGCCAACAAGACGAGACAAAAAGAAAAGAGTCTGCCATTTATTACTTAAGCAAGAAATTCACGGACTGTGAAACTCGATACACCATGCTCGAGAAAACTTGCTGCGCTCTGGCTTGGGCAGCCAAACGTCTTCGCCAGTACATGACTTGTCACACTACTTGGTTAATCTTCGAAATGGATCCGATCAAGTACGTCTTTGAAAAGCCTGCTCTCATGGGAAGGATTGCACGTTGGCAGATGTTGTTATCAGAATGAGACATCGAGTACCATTCTCAGAAAGCCATCAAAGGAAGTATTTTAGCCGATCATTTGGCTCATCAACTGATTGACGATTAGGAATCAGTCAAATGTGACTTCCCAGACGAAGATGTCATGTACTTGAAAATGAAAGATTGCGATGAACCGCTACCAAGCGAAGGGCCAGAACCAAGTTCCCAATGGGGACTAATATCCGACGAAGCCGTCAATACTTATGGAAACGGAATTGGGGCAATCATTGTAACACCTCAGGGTACCCATATTCCTTTCACTACCAGATTAACGCTCAAATGCACAAACAATGAGGTCGAATACGAAGCTTGAATCATGGGTCTCGAAGAATCTATTGACCTAAGGATAAATAACTTGGACGTGTATGAAGACTCATATCTAGTTGTAAATCAGATCAAAGGAGAGTGGAACACATATTAATCAGGATTGATTCCTTACAAAGACTACGCGAAAAGGTTGTTACCATTCTTTAACAGAATCGAGTTTCATCATATCCCTCGTGAAGAAAATCATGTGGCTAATGCATTAGCTACTCTATCCTCCATGATTAGTGTGAGTTGATGGAACGATGTACCCAAGATTGACATAATGCACCTTGAAAGGCCCGCTTACATCTTCGAGATTGAAGCAGTCATAGATGACAGACCATGGTATCACGATATCAAGTGCTTCCTTCAAAGACAGGAGTACCCACTTGGGGCATCAAGAAAAGATTGGAAGACTCTCTGAAGACTGTCTGGCAATTTCTTCCTGAACAGAGATATACTCTATAAGAGAAACTTCGACATGGTCTTGCTCAGATGCGTAGACAGACAAGAAGCAAACATGGCAAGTAACTACGTCTGACAAGATTGGCTCCTCGGTGGTAACGTCATCCGTCGGGAAAACCTCAGTCAAAGTCACCTTTGACAGAAGCCCTGAATGTCCAGAATTCAAAGTTGGTGGAAGAATAATAGTCTATATGTTTCAATGTAGCCCCTTTTCCTTTAAATTACCATTTTCTAAACTTTGTAATACTCCATGGGACCATGCTTTTGGCTGATTACCATTCTATCAATAAAAATTTGAGCTCTAGTGCTTTTTGTTTGCAATTCTCATTTATTCTGCTTTACAAAATGACATTTTAATATGATCGACGATTCTTGAAACAAAAATGAATTTTTCTTTTGTTTTCAAAACGGAAAGTTCAAATTTTTACTTCTGCTTTTAAAACAAAGATGGCAATTTCCTTTCGATTACTGAACACAAAAAAGGACATTGACGGCTTCTCCGAAAATGATTTAAAACCTCAAAGTGCATAATCAAAGTACTCCTTTTGACCAGTACACCCTGAATAAAGGATCAACTACTTCAGACAGAATGATCCATCTACCATCCCCGGTAGGGTTCTTACCTCTGAGACCCAATGATTGGTTTTTCTCCCCAGTAGAATCTACCCTAGAAGAGCCAGTACGAATTTCTATCCCTAGCTAGTTTATACCTCCGGAAACTGGAACGAACGCGGGAATCCCTGCTCCCAGGCAAAAGTACAACTTTCAGAATCTCCAGTGCTACCCCCATCTCCTAGAGTGGTTGAGTATCCAGTTGAACAATCACCAGTCTGTATGTCGTGTTTGTTTTGTCAGCATCAGTATCTCATACATCATGCATAATTGATTCATATTCATACACATGTTACATTAATATCACTCTGGTCATATTCGTCCCCAAGTGATAAGCGTCATCTCTCCGATAGGGTTGTCAGTCTACGACAGATATGACCAAAATCCCGGTTTGAGTTCTTTCCTTATCAGGAAACACCGTCTAAACAATCTCTCTCCAGTTTATTCCTGGATTGGAGTCTGTCCTCGACCACTTTGATAACTTGAACCTCTAAACGACCAGAAGCCATTTGGGTATACACATTTGGAACGTCACTCTTCACCGTTGAAGATCATATTTTGCTTTCTTGGATTAAAGAAAATCCCCAGATAAAGCCTCTCTACAAAAGACTCTTGGCAATACGGTAGTTTCTACCTTGAATGTCCGAACGTCTTCGCCATTCATACCTTCAGGTCCAAGAAGATTAAATAGGGGCATCTGTCATACCATAAATTTTGACCACAAGATTTCCCATCATTGTGTAAATCATCACCACAATATGGATGTACCTTCATACCTCATCAATCCTCTCAAAGATTATTGAGCATTCACTCCAATCAAGAATTAGGGTTTTGAGCCCTCTCAGAGTACTCAAACAAAGGATCAATCAAGAATGGACATGATCCTCAACTTGTCAAGCCTCTCAAACATCCATGAAGGATCAAGAGGTTTCCCACATCAAGAATCAAGCATGAAAATGCAACATCTCAAGTTGATTAAGCCTCGCGATCATCAGTGTCACCAAATTAAGATTTCGGTCGACCAGAGCCTCCAGAGGAACATTTTCATCTGGACATGAGCTAATACTTGAAAACATGATCCAAGAATCTCAAAGGAACCTCATGGACCAAATCACAAGTTCAAAATAGCCTCAGGGGATGCGTTCATCAAAAATCAGGAATTAGGGTTTCTTGACCTAATTCACCCCTAAGTTAACTTTTGGAGCAAGACATGAGCCAAAACTTCAAGGAATGTTTTTTAAGACCTCCACTGTCTTATATTGATCCTCTTACAAGTTCAAATGGACACAAAGAACTTGGTTCATGAGCAATATGAAGATGGAAGTTCATCTGGACCACAAACTATGGTTTTTGAGAAAAAGTCAACCCTATCTTTGACTTTTGACCTAGACATGATCTCAAACCTTGGGACATGATTCAAGACACTCTAAAACACCTATGGAATCCATCCAGTAGGTTTGAATTAGGTCAAGAACTTGATTTCATAAAGAATCACAAAGTTTGAAATTCATCTAACAAAAAGTCAACTGTGCCAAAAAACCAAGTGTGACTTTTGGGATTTCTTGACAAACATGGCTCCCTTAAGTCAAAAACAATGTTAACTTAGGGTTTGGATCATCATCCATCAAGAAAAATCAAGAAAATTGGGGTTACTTGCAAAAGGGGCAACCTTGAGAAACTTAAATTTTCACTAAGTCATGGAAAAAAGTAAATTTTACCCAACTTTGCAAGACCATAACTTGTGATCCAAGTAACCTTTTTCTTCTATCCAAAGCTCAAATGAAAGCTCTCATTACACACTTCAAGATTGTCAACTACAACATATTCCAAATCCTCATGGATTTTGAGTTATGGATTGATCAAAATCACAAAAAATGGAAAATGGACATTTTTCCAACACTTAGTGAAATTTTTGGACAGAATTTGTTTTGTATTTTCACCAACTTTGAGGCCATTTTTCATTATGATCCAAGATGATTCAAGACCAAAGTTAAACATCAAATTTCAAGTATGATATAGGGGCTTTCCAAAAAGTACAAGAGCCTTCCATGATTCAACTTGAGCAAGGAGTTATAAGCCTCCAAAAATGGCATTTTTCACCCTGCCTACACAACAGCATTGGTACATAACTTGTATCCCACGATTTCTTGAGCCAATTTTGGACACTTGCATCATTGTATTTCTGCCCAAAATCAATATGAATGATAAAGTATTTGATCACAAGGCCACCAAGTAAAAAATCCAATCCATTAGGCATATGGCATTCAAGGTTCATTTCCAAAAACTCCAACTTTGTCATGAAGCATTGAATAGATGCATAGAGCTGGCATGTACCAGTCCAAAACATTGCAAATGAGTCAAGATTAGTCCAAGAATTAGAAGACCATAGGCCTGCAAGATTGACTCAAGTCAATGGCAAGAGGAGACTTCGGCTACATGACAAAACTCAATGGATAATGGGGTGATCCAGCCCCCAATCACTATTGCTCCCAAAACAAACTTGCTCTACTATAAATAGGGATCCTTTCTGATCAGTTTGAGTACACCAAAGCATAACATATCATGCTTTTCTTCCTTTCACTCTCAAAAACCAGAAATTGCTTCTTTTTCAAGTAACATTCGAGTTTTCAAATAGAGAGCAATTCTATCAAAACCAATGTTGTAGACACATCATATACATCATATGTGAGCTATCCAAACACTTCCCATAGATCTGTAACCTCAGAATCACAAAGCTCCAAATCAAACTCAGGCCTATTTGCAGTTGATTTGCCACAAGGTGATCCAGGTTGTTTCAATCCATTCCAAGCTTCCAACCACCTTACATAAGGTCCATTGAAGTTGTCCAAGTCATCAAACAACATCTGTAACACCTCCAACACACAATTTGATTTCTTCTTACAAGTCCTAAGCCTGAACTCTCAAACTCTATGATCCAGGCATCATAAATGTGTTTTCAAGTTACAAACATGTTTCTGCACTTATGTAGAGTGTTTCCCCTCAATCAATTACTTTGTAGCTATCGGGTATAGGATTTCATAGTGTTCTTGTAGAAATTAGGGTTCATGTGTTCATCACTTGATTTCCCACTCCACACTTAATATAGATGCAATTAATTGGTACCATTGGAATTCTTGTTCAAAAACGAGTGAGATAGATGTTTACAAAAGTCAAAACCATTGAGTAATCATAGAGAAAAGTGAGGTTTTGCAAATCGCCTATGGCGCGGGCACGAGGAAGAAGAAGGTGACCGTTGGCGCCTTTTTCAAATTTATTTGATTTTTTGAATTTTTAAGTTATTTTCTTAATTGATTTCTAAAATTAATTTCTCTCTCAATTATAATCATTTTTTATTGGTTTTTTTTTTTAAATTCACAAAAATGTTGAAATATTTTATTCTACAAAAAAATCAAATTTATATTATTTATTTAATATAGTTTGAATATTTGTAAAGAATTTCATTTTAATTATTTTAAAACATTTTTAATGAAATTTTCCTCTTGATTTTTCAAATTCAAATGATTTTCACACTTTCATATAAACATAATATGATTTTTTAAAACATTTTTTAAAGTTCACAACTTATTTTTAAATATGTTTGATATTTTATATTATTTTTATTTAATTTTCTTTGAAAAAATTGTTTTTTAATTAAAATTAGGGTTTTCCTTAATTTTAATTTTTCAAACTTCATTTTAAACACTTTTGGGCCTCTTTGTAGAGAGTAAGACCCATCCCCTTTGTAAATACATATTTTTGGGCCTCAGTCATTGTATAAGTCCCGATACGATAAACGGTATGTTCGCTGTTTTTCATCTGGGCATCTCCTTGAGCTATAAGCCCCAACTCTTGTATAAAAATAACATTTTTGACCTTCTTTGTAGAGTGTAAGACGCATCCCCTTTGTAAATACATATTTTTGGGCCTCAGTCATTGTATAAGTCCCTCTGTGGTTTTTCAAATAATTCATCTGGGCCTCTCCTTGAGTATAAGCCCCATTTTTCTTTCTTCACAAACACTTTTGGGCCTCTATTAGAGTGTAAGACCCAAACCCCTTTGTGCATAAATAAATTTGGGCCTCTGTTATAATATAAGTCCCACAACGTCTTTCGGTATAGCAGTGCGATCCTTGTTTTCAAAATAAGTCATCTGGGTCTTTCCTTGAGTATAAGCCCCAACCTTTTGTACAAAAACTTTGTTTTAAACAATAAACAACTTCCATGGGCCTCTCTTTGAGTTGTAAGCCCCATACCTCTTTTCAAAATCATCTGTCTGTTTTAAACTAGTACAAGGAGGAGCATTATTCCCGGTGAAACTGCTCTTAGACCACTTGGGCCTCTCTTTGAGCTATAAGCCTCAAACATACTTTTCTTTTAAACAAACTTCTTTTAATTCAAATTCAAATTCAAAGTTTTCTCAAAACTTTCTTCAATTTCTTAAAACCCTAATCATACAGTTCATACAACAGATCACAAAACACTTGGTCCTCTTCTCAGGGTATAAGTCCCAACATCTTTTCAATTTAATGCGTATTTGTTATATACTTGTCAATACAGTTATTTGTATATACTTGTGTATATTTGTCTAGAGTTTCCCCAGCAGTTAGGTCTACATTTAGGTAAAATCAGAGGTTACTTTCTAACTTAGTCACAACTAGTTCCCTCATAGGAAATTCCCTATACAGTCTGCCTCCTCTTGGGCTTATTGAATATGGAATAGAGAAAGGCATTATTCCTGGTGAAACTTTTCTCAAGACTGTCAAAAGTTAGAAATATGTGTGTATACAAGAAATTCATTTATCCAGAGAGGATTAATTCCCGGTGAAACCTCTTATGAATTTCTTCAAACCTTAGAACTGTTCAACAAAGAAAGGATTATTCCTGGTGAAACCTTTCTTGAAATTTTCTTTGGCTTGGACCCACAGGCTTCCTAGAAGTACCCCCAGCCTCCTCTTGGGCTTAGTACAAGGACCAACAGGCTTCTTAGAAGTTCCCTAGCCTCTTCTTGGGCTTAGTACAAGGACCCAAAGGCTTCCTAAAAGCATAGGATAGAAATTAGTTATCTAAACTAGTCTAATTCCCCAAGAGAGTCAAAATTCTAGAACATCATACCATTCTTGGGTTGATCTTCATACCTTAAACCAACAGCCTTCTCTTGGGCATCATACAAAGACCCCTCTCTACACACAGAGACCCTCAAGTTTCCCATAAGGCACATGATGAACCCTGATCATTTTGCCAATACATAAGTCTCCAGCAGAATTGAAAACCTCTAAAGTTTTCAAACTCATCTTTAAACTCCCCTGACACCTAACAAGGATTAACTTTCACCTTAAACATCCCAGCCAGGGTCTTTTAACCATCAACAAATTCCCAATAGAATCAGAGCCTCATAGCATCTGGTACTTCCACTCTTCCTTGATTCCCAGCAAGAGTGAATCCTTTTCGATTCCCCAATTCAATTTGGACCTGCTCCTGGATTTCAATAAATCCTCAGTAAGAGATAGCCTCCTCTTAGGCTTCATATAAGAATTTCCTCAATCAGCCTCAATCTTGGGCTTTGTACAAGACAGATAAAACCCTATAAAACCCTCCCCAGTGGAGTCAGTTTCCTTTAGCTTCAACCTTGGGCTTTGAACAAGGCACACAAAAATCAACATCCCCTCAGATGAGACCATGAGTCCTCTCTGCAGGAAGACATATCCTCTAAACATCACATATCAAAACAGACAATCAAAACGTTTTCCCAGATAATTGCTGTAAGTGGCACACTTATTGATTCAAAATCCAAGCTGAAGTCCTTCCCTTATCCTGGCTAAAATTCATCTTTCATCTAACAGCTATAAGTGGCAAGCCTCTGGATTCTATACATCCAAGTCAATGTCCCTCTCTTAGCATGAAAGATTCATAAGGAAAAAATGGCATTGCTCTACACATAGTTAAAGCTATCTTCCTTCATGACACCTCTCTTATAAAGGAAATTATGGCATTGCTGGATTCCATACATCCCAGTTAAAGTAATTTCCCTTATAACCAATTTCTCAACATTTGTGATGAATAGGTGAAATATCTCCCTTCAGAGATGACAAATTCTCTCTCAGTCACCCTTTTAGCTTTAATCTTGGGCTTTAAACAATACACAAACACTCTGATAGCTTCAATCTTGGGCTTTGAACAAGACACCATATATCTTTCTCCCATAGAAATAGGAGGAACTAAGATTGCTCTGATTTCCCAAATCTCTTTACGGGAATACGTAGGCATAAGATTGCGAAATCTTAGCGAGCACACAAATAAAAAAATTTAGGTCCAGTACCTTCCCAAAAACAACAGAAAAGCCGACAACAACAAAAACATTTTGTCAACACTCCCAAAGGAGAAACTTTCCCAATCCACAACAGATAAATACAAGAAAGCATTTCAAGCTAACAGAAATACATGCAAAAGAAGGTTCCTATGGATTACCATAGATGCGCTGGGTGTTTATAGCTTCCCTTTGTATAACCAGACCCCAATCCCTGATCTCTTATCATTTGTTAAAGAAAAAATTTGCATGCAGGGTTAGTTTAAGATATCTTCCCCTTCCTTAACCAGCTTCATAGGATAAATACAGAATCAGAAAGTAGCATCCAAACCAATTTCTCGGTAAGGTGGTGGCGTCACCAGGAAAAAACCGCACGTTACATTGCTATTCTTCAATATTGTGAAAATACCTTTGGTTGCTTTGATTTGTGTGTTATTATGTAGAAATTAGGCATAAAAATATCAAAGAGTAAGACACAAGAAATTGGGTAAGGAAGCCAAGGGAAGAGAAGGATTTTAGCATGTCCGTTGTGTGAACATCCAACGAGGAGTGCCAGCGAATGTTCCCTATGCGACCTCATGGCGAAGTCCCAACAAGCCATCTCAGAATGAAGTGAGTAGCAAAAGGGCAGCATGTTCGTTGGGCAAACAAACAGGGAATGCTCGTTATGGTGAAGTGTAAGCGAAGAGCCAGGGAACCATTATAGATTGAAGTCAGAAGCTAAAGGGCCTTAAGTTTGCAGTGCGAACTTGTGGCGAGGCAGTTCGCAGTGCAAAGAATTGCTCTCACAACGAACTTCAGATATGTCTCAGGAGCGGTTTAACTATTCAGAGACACTTCAGGTGTCTAAATTGGCGTTCGTTGGGCGAAGAAACCGTTAGCAGTGCGAATGTGACAGATTCTAAAAGTGCTTTATAAGCACTTTTGACTATTTTTTGGGATCATAACCCCATTTTACACACAAGAACTTGATTTTCTGAGATTTCTTCACCAAAAGGTGATATTTTGCAAATAGAAGTTGGATTCGCATCCAAGTTTGATTCTTCGTTATGGATGCTCATTCATCTACTTCCAAAACTTGTAAAGCAAGCTACCATGGTTATGGGTATCTAATTTCCTTTGTATCAAAGGTAGAGGTAGTCTACCTTTTGCTTGTATGTATTTCTTTTGATTGACGTTGTATGTGAATAAGTGATGATTAATATATGATGAATATATTTGTTCTTAATGATCTATTCTTGTTTTGTAAAACTCTAGACATAGATTTTATAAAACTTGACCTAAAATATTCATCTATCGGTTCATAGATTGGAGAATTCGGTCTATGGTCGATAGTTGCTTTGTGTAGCACTTAAAGCTTACTATATTGGTTGTTATATGGAGAAATCGTATAGCGATGAATACGATATTTCTCACGACGTCGCTCTAGACATAGACGGTGTTGAGAGAATGCGTGACGATATTAATCGGATCCGACTTCAAATGCAAGATTGAAAGAATAACTATAAGTTAGAGTAGATGAAAACTACTTTTGATATACTTTGCTAACAACAATCTTTAGAATTTATAAGCTTTGCTACTAAAACGTGACAATTTTATGAACAAAACTTTGAAAACCCCTTATTCTTAAACAATAAACTGTTGAACAGCAAGCATCAAAGTATCCTCAATCCTTGTGGAGATGATAACAAAAACCCCCCTTTAACTACGATTCGAACACCTATATCATTAGCGGCAAGCAATATATCATCGACATACAAAACTAGAAAAATGTACTTGCTCCCACTGAATTTGTGATATACACAATCTTTAACAACATTCACCTCAAAACCAAATGAGAAAATTACTTCATGAAACTTGTGGAACCACTATAAAGACGTATGATTTAGTCCATCTAGCCAGCAGCCATCCCAACAACCATCAACACAAGCTTCACAAAGAGACACTCATAAATCCCAACAGCCATTCCAACAACCATCAAAGCAGCCATCCCAACATCCATCAACACAAGCTTCACAAGGAGTCAGTCATGCATCCTAACAAGTTACACAAGGAGCCAGTAATGTATCCCAACAATCATCTGATGGAAGGGAAGCAAAACAACCAATTAAGAGGGGCCAATCATCTACTTCAGCATCTCAAGCATCTCATGGAAGGGCCAAGAAGTTACCTATCAGAAGGCCAACTAAGCCTTTTATACCACAAGGACCTACCACAAGACTGAGTGCAGCCAAGATTGCTGTTGGGCCAACAATAAGGAGATCAACACCTACTAAGAGATCAACACCAAATAAGAGATCAACACCAACTTGGAAAATTTAGTTTTAGTTTGTGGCATTTTGTTATGTTCACTTTGTTAGTTTAAGTTTGAACCTTTACCACTTTGTTAGTTTAAGTCTGTTATCTATCACAAGCTATGACTTATGTATTTTGGCTATGACTTATATAATCTGTCACAATCTATGACTTATGTATTTTGGCTATGACTTATGTAAAATCTCACAAGCTATGACTTATGTATTTTGGCTATGACTTATGGAACAAATGTTATCATATTTTGAATTATGGAACATATTTTGGCATTTTGAATTATGGAACATATTATGGAACAAATGTTATCTCAAATGTTATCAGTAACTGATACAACTAATACAACAATGCAAAAACACTTCAACAACAAATTGTAACAACTGATACTACAATGCAAACAACTGATACAACAAATTCTAAAAATTAATATTTGTCTATTCATTTCAAATGGTACAAACTGATACAAACAACTGATACAAATCTAAAACTTGTCTATTCAATTCAACTTGTAAAAACTGATGCACATTCATTTCAACTGGTACAAACGGATACACATAAAATGTTTCCCTAATTCATTTTAAAACTACTACAATTATAATCATAAACAACATCAAATTCCAAAGTTTTTTCCACTTCATAATTTTCTTCATTTCACTTTCAAACCTGCTCCTTCAATTCTATCCATCCAAAACTGCTCCTTCTCATCTCTAACATCTTCATAAAACCAACCAAAGAAACCACACCCAACTTGCATAGATCCCTGTAAAATTTATAGGCTACAAATCAAATAGTTGTAGTAACATGTGTTTTACAAAGTACAAACATCAAATTTACATGAAATTTACCTTATAATTAGGACAACCCCAAAAATGTTTTCTATAGTTCTTAACAGTTGTTGCCCTTCGAAGAACGGCCAGGTCCCCACAATGACATAAGGTTTTCCAATCGGAGCTTGTATACAGATTCGAACCTTCCTTCGAAGAACAACCACCTTCTGCATTATTCTGTTTCAGCAATGGCAAAGATCCACTTGATTTGATGCTTGAATCTCTATTTCCAATTTGTTTGCCCTAGCCCTAGGTCAAATTTGTGAATCAATTTGGGGCTGAAATGAACACCATCATTGTCTTAACGAAGAAGACGATCCAACATGCCAACTCATATGTCACGTCTGCACACATTAATGGATGTTTTAGGGTCATTGACGGAGAGGACTAATATGACACCATTTTAAAACTTAAGGGTTGACTTTGGAACTTTTTAAAATTAAGGGACCAAATTGGACCCGAGGTAGACTTAAGGGACCAATTTAGGTATTTTGCCTATACAAATTTATCACCACTCGAACCAAAAAATAGAGATGTTATCATAACAATGACACACAACAAGAATTTTACCAACATTATACCATGTTCAACCATATTTAATGCAAGAATACTTAACAAGCCAAGTGCACCAAGAGTATATTTCAAGCATATAAGTGACATATATCAATCGAAATTTTTGGAAGTGAATATTCATGAACTATTTCATACATCAAGAATACCAATTATGTGGAACACAAGTAACATGCTACAATAAAAGGCTTACAAAAGAAGAGAGAAATGGAACGATATTACCTCGCTTATGAGTTGATAGAGGATACACTCTTAAGTAATAGAATTTCCAAGAAAAGTTAGAGAAAAAGTATATAAAGTGTATGCAACAATTCATATTTAGGCAAGATTTGAGATATCAAGTATCCCCAATTCCCTTCGAATGTTGAAAAATGGCTCAGTCACAAGAGGTTTTATAAAAATATTTGCAAGTTGATTTTTACTCTCAACATGCTCAAATACGACATCCCCTTTTTAAACATGGTCATGTTGGAAGTGGTGAGGAATCTCAATATGCTTAGTGAGAGAATGTAAAACCGGGTTTTTGGTTAGATTAATAACACTAGTGTTGTCGCACATAATAGGAATATGTTGGATTTTTATATCAAATTCAATTAGTTATTGTTTAAGCCACAAAATTTGAGCGCAAAAACTACCGGCCACAATGCATTCCACCTCGGCGGTCGACAAAGCAACGTAAACTTGTTTCTTGCTATGCCAACTTACTAAGGCATTTGAAAACATGTGGCAAGTTCCACTAGTAGTCTTCCTATCTGATTTGCAACTGGAAAAATCGGAATCGGTGTAACCAACCAAATTACAATCGCTTCCCTTAGAATACTAACACCCATAATTAGAATACCATGAAGATACCTAAGAATGCATTTTACGACTTTTAAGTAAGATTCTTTGGGAGCCGATTGATAACGGGCACACATACACACACTAAACATAATGTTCGGCCTAGATGCAGTGAGATATAGAAGAGAACCAATCACACCTCTATATTTCTTCACATTTACACCCTTACCATTATCATTCCTTTCTAAGTTACCATTTATTGTAATAGGAGTATCAATGGACTTTGTGTCTTCAATGCCAAATCTCTTTAGCAAGTCTTTGCAATATTTGGTTTGACATACAAATGTACCTTCATTGAGTTGTTTGATTTGAAGACCAAGGAAATAATTCAACTACCCAATAAGGCTCATCTCAAACTCTCTCTGCATAAGCTTAGAAAACTCCTCTACAAGTTGCGTATTAGTTGATCCAAAAATAATATCATCGACATAAACTTGAACTAGAAGAGTATGCTTTCCTTAGCGCTTAATGAAAAGTGAAGTATCTACTTTTCCCCTAGAGTATCCTTGATCGATTAAAAACTTACTTAGTCGCTCATACCAAGCCCTAAGGGCTTGTTTGAGGCCATACAAAGCTCTTTTGAGTTTGTAAACATAGTTTGGATTCTCGTGACTTTCAAAATAGGGGGTTGAGCTGCACACACTTCTTCATTAATATAGTCGTTTAGGAACACACTTTTCACGTCCATTTGAAATAACTTGAGAATTTTGGCGCAAGCATAGGAAAGTAGAAGGCGTATAGCCTCAAGGCGAGCAACCGGAGCATAAGTGTCCTCATAATTGATGCCCTCCTCTTGGTTATAACCTTGATCTACTATTCAGGCTTTATTGTGGGTTATCACTCCGTTTTTGTCAAGCTTGTTTCTAAAAACCCATCGGTTTGATGATTTTTAGGACTAGGGACAAGATCCAAAACGCCATTCCTTTTAAATTGGTTTAGTTCATCTTGCATGGCCATAAGCCAATGCTCATCAAGTAATGCATCTTTAGCATTTATAGGTTCAACTTGAGAAATGAACGCAAAGTGATAACAAAAATTACTTATTTTGGAGCGCGTTGTCATGCCTTTGGTGATGTCCACAAGTAAGTTGTCAATAGGATGATCTTTGGATGTTTACCAAGTCAAAGGTAGATCTTCCACTGTAGCTTAACTTTCAACCTTTTCCTCCTCACGATCGTCATCTTCTTCCTTCTCATGTTCCACCACTTTAGGTTGATCAATTCCTTGTTCAGTTCCATTGAGAATTTCTTGTGAAGATACACCGACATCATGAAAAGAAGCATCCACACTACCTTTTCCAAGTATAGCCCCTTCATTTTTATCTCCATAAGTGACGAACCCCTTTCTCTTTGGCACAAAGTCAATGAAGAGAGATATGTCACATGTCATATGTCTTGAGCATGCACTATCAAGATACCACATTTTTTCGGTTGAGTCAATATATTCAACCCGTGGAATCAAACAAAGGAAATAGGTAACCAATTTTCATTGGGTCCTTGAGAGTGAGTGAAATCAAAGTTGCATTTGGGAAACCATTGACTATCTCCTTTAAGGACAAAGAGTTTACTAAATTTTCACCTTTCAATAGTGTGGCATTTTTTGCAACAATAATGACAAGATAGGTTGTGATGAGATTTATCCTTGCTATTTAAATCCTTATGCACAAATTTATGCTTTCTATTTAAATGCTTTGTCATACCCCAAATTTTGACCACTAAGATTTCCCATTATTGTGCAAATCATCATCACAATATGGGTGTGTCATTATGCCTCATCAGTCTCCCCAAAGATGGGTGAGTATTCACTACTATTAAAATTAGGGTTTCAAGCCCTCTCAGAGCTTTTAGACAAAGGATCAATCAAGGAATGACATGATCTTCAACTTGTTTACACCCTCAAACATACACAAAGGATAAAAAAGGACACCCACTTCAAGGATTAAGCACAAGGATGTTCCCTTCTAGGTGGATCAAGCCTCAAGATCGCCAGTGTCACCAAATTAGGGTTTTGATCGACCAGGGCCTCCAGATGGAAAATTTCCTCTGGGCATGAGCCAAAGATCCAAAACATAACCTAATATGATCCATGGAACCTCATGAACTCAATCATCCAGTCAATTTTGCCTCAGGGGATGTATTCATCAAAAATCAGGAATTAGGGTTTCTTGACCTAATTCACCCCTAAGTTGACTTTTGGGACCAATTATGAACCAAGACCTCAAGAGACGATTTGAGGATCTCTGTCATACCCCAAATTTTGACCACTAAGATTTCCCATAATTGTGAAAATCATCATCATAATATGGATGTACCTTTGTGCCCCATCAATCTCCTCAAGGAATTGTTGAGCATTCACTACAATCAAGCTTAGGGTTTGAAGCCCTCTCTGAGTGCTTAGACAAAGGATCAATCAAGAAACGACATGATCTTCAACTTTTATAACCTCTCAAACATCCACAATGGATCAAAAGGACTCCCACTTCAAGGATTAAGCACAAGGTTGCTCCCTTCTAGGTGGATCAAGTCTCAAGATCGCCGGTATCACCAAATTAGGGTTTTGGTCGACCAGAGCCTCTAGATGAAACATTTCATCTGGACACAAGCCAAAGATCCAAAACACAACCTAATGTACTCCATGGAACCTCATGAACCCATTCATCAAGTCAATTTTTCCTCAGGGGATGCATACATCAAAAATCAGGAATTAGGGTTTCTTGACCTAATTCACCCCTAAGTTGACTTTTGGGACAAATCATGAACCAAGACCTCAAGAGATGGTTTGAGGGTCTCTAATGAACTATATTGATCCATTTGGAACAATGGATTAGTCCAAGAAGCTTGAGCAACAAGTCTCAATTTCATCTGCCCCACAATTAGGGTTTTAAGGAAAAAGTCAACTATAACTTTGACTTTTGACGAGGACATGCTCCCAAGCCCTATGACATGCACCAATATACCCTATAACACCCATGGAACATGTCCATCAAGTTTGATTTAGGTCAAGGACATGATTTCATGAAGAATTGCACAGTTTAGAATTCATCTGATAAAAAGTCAATTGTGCACAAAAGTCAACTTTGACTTTTTGAGATTTTTCACCGAAATGGATTTTTAACCCTAAAATGATGTTAATGTATGATTTGAATCATCATTCATCAAAAAAAATCAAGAAAAGTTGGATAACTTGTAAAAGGGGTAACCATAAAAACTTAGAAAATTTTCTAAGTTAAAAATAAAGTGACAAGGGTACCAACTTTGGAGGATCATAACTCCTAAACCACAAAGCCATTTTTCCTCATACAAAGATGGATTTGTAGCCCTCATTACCCTCTACAAAAACTTCAACTAGACCTAAGTCCAATTCATTAAGGATTTTGAGTTATGGAGTGATCAAAATGGCTGAAAAATGAAAATGTCACTTTTTCCAACACTTAGTGAAATTTTCACTAAGTCCAAATTTGTCTTCATTTTTTTCCAAATGTAGGGGGATTTTTCACTTGGATTCAAAAGAGATCAAAACCAAACATGTTCAAACAGTTGTTGTATCATGTAAGGGCTTTCCAAAATGACCAAGAACATTGCCAAATTCCATTTGAGTCATGAGATATGACATTGGCAAGTTGCCTTGCTGAAATCTGTCAAAGGCAAGGCAGAATTTGCAATTTTGCTCGATTTGCCAAAATCATCCAAATTCAAATGCTCCTATCCACTTGGACACATCTGAGGATTGAATCTAAAGGGGACAATCACTGAGCCAAGCCTCCAAAGTCCATGGAACAAGAAATAGCATGTTGAACCTAGAATGGCCAAAATAGGGACAAGACTCCAAATTTGGATTGAAGCATTCAATGGAAGCATCAAGGTGGCATGGACTGAGCCATTCTCATCTGAAATCAGTCAAGACTTATCCAAGACCAAGGGAACCAAAGCTCTGTGCCCTAACCTCTAGTCAATGGCTAGAGGAGACTTGGATTTTCATTTGCCAACATTGGCCAAACCTACTTAGCAGCTGCCATTCACTATTCCTTGCAAAACAAACTTGCTCTACTATAAATAGAGCTCAATTGTGATCAGTTTGAGTACACCAAAGCCATCTAACAGATGCTTTCCTCAAAATCTCTTTCTCTTGGCAAAAACGCCTTTCTTAGCAAGGTAGCTATCGGGTTTTGAGTTTGAGAGCTTTTCCAGTCAAACCAATCACTCACACACCTCACATACATCATATAGAAGTGATCCAAACACTCACATAACATTTGGAACACAGATTTCACAAAATCACCAGCCAATTGCTCAAGTTCTTGACAGTTTTGCAGTTGAGGTGCCATCTTCAACTCCAAACCATTTCAATCCATTCCAAGCACTCAGACACATCACTTGGTACCTAGGGAAGCTATCCACATCATTGGAACCTAGCTGTAACACCTCCAACACAAATCACGATCACCAGCTACAAGTGGTAAGCATGAGCTCTTCTAACTCTATGATCCACACAATTTTTGCTGCACAATAATTTGGCCATATGTTCATAATCATGCATGGAATGTTTTCCCTCAATTAATTGCATTGTTTGAATCGTGTATCAAAAATCCTAGCCTTCATGCAGAAATTAGGGTTCTTGAGGATTTTTCATGATTTCTTGGTATATGTTTAATTTAAATGAAATTAATGGACATAGACCTGATCGTGAGGTTGAGACGAGCATAATGATATGTGGATTGCATGTTATAATCAAGTATTTAGGGAGATTGGATAGAAAATGCAAATATGAGAATCTCAGAACACGCGCGTGTTCTTCAGCTTGTTCTTGGTGCCATTTTTAGAAATTTGAATATTTGAATTTTGTGATTTTATTTAATTGATTCAAAAATTAATTTCTCTCTGAGTTTTAATGATTTTGAGTTGATTCTTTTTTTAATAATTCACAAAAATGTTAAAATATTTTATTTTATCAAAAAATCCCAAAAATATTATTTATTTCATATAATTGATATTTTTGCAAAGAATTAATATTTTAATTGTTTTTGACATTTTAAATATTTTTTCCACATTGATTTTGCAACTTTTAATGTTTTCTAATTATTTTGTAGGTCAATACTTAATTTTTGAAGCATTAATCCAAGATCACAATTTGTTTTTCATATGTTAAACAATTTTGATCATTTTAATTGAACTTTTATTCAATTCAATACATTTTTGAAAACAAATTAGGGTTTTTGGATTAATTCAACCCTCATAAATCATTTTCAAAACACTTGGGCCTCTAATAGAGTGTAAGACCCAATCCTTTTTTGACCAATCATTTTGGGACTCAGTGTATTGTATAAGTCCCGATACCGTCAAAAACAAACGACGCAATCGTCGCCTTTTAAAAAAAAACCAATTGGGCCTCTCCTTAAGCTATAAGACCCATTCAAAACTTTTGGGCCTCTAATAGAGTGTAAGACCCAATCCCCTTTTAACCAAAACATTTTGGGCCTCAGATATTGTATAAGTCCCTCTGCGTTAAAAGAAAACCTCGGCGCGATCGCCATTTTTAAACGAAAAATCAATTGGGCCTACCCTTGTGTTATAAGCCCCACTCTTTTTCTTTAAACCTTTTGGGCCTCTTGAGAGAGTGTAAGACCCATCCCTTTGTACAGAAAAACTTTTTTGGGCCACAGTCACTTGTATAAGTCCCTCTGTACAAATTCAAACAGTACGCTCACTGATAAAAACCTGGGCCTCTCCTTGAGCTGTAAGCCCCAAATCTTTCTTTTTCAAAGCATTTTCTCCTTTGATTTTGAATATATTGTTGTTTTCAATCTTTCTTTGTTGAACAACTAACCAAACAACATGGAAGCTCTATAACCGAGTAAGTGGTTATTGCTTTCATTTACCGCTTTCATATACATATAACTGTATTGTGGGGCTGTTTCGCTGTAAGTCTTCTTTCATAAACTCATATCAACTGTGTAATAATAGTATAGATATTTAGAGTTTCCCCGGCAACTACGTCTAGAACTAGGTGACACTGTTCCGTTTATTCGTAGAAATAGACAACTAGATCCCCAATAGGATCACCAGATACAGTCTTCTCTCAGGCTATCCTCATTAGGAATTGTCAAGAAACTCTACTCCCAGAGATGAATGTATTCTCCGTGAATGGCATCTTTGAGTTTCTTCCAAATTCTCGAACTTTCCTGACTTTGATCTATTCTCGGTGAATAGCATTGCCTTGAATTTCTCGGGGTTTGGGGGACCCACGGGCTTCTTAAAAGCATCGGCCTCCTCTTGGGCATCGTACAAGGACCCCCAGGCTTCCTAAAAGCAACCCCGCCTTCTCTTGGGCTTAGTACAAGGACCCTACGGCTTCTTAGAAGTATTCACAGCCTCCTCTTAGACTTCGTATAATGATCTCTTCCTTCGGGAATGACAGCCTCTTCTTGGGCTTAGTACAAGGACCCGTCGGCTTCTTAAAAGATTCCAGCCTCCTCTTGGGCTTCGTACAAATTGTCCCGACGACCTCCTAGAGGTATAAGAACAGAACTTAATCATCTTCATAGAACAGTCCTTTCATAGAGTCTACTACTGTTTCTCAAAGCATGGTACAAAAGATAAAACTCTAGACTTGGACAGTCTAATCTCCTTAAGTCTCAAAGACATTCTCAAGTGACCCCTTCGTTAAATAGGGAGAAAACCCCGTAGACTCGGATAATCTCAATACCCTTCGGATTTCCCGCTTCCTTAAAGAACAGGAATAACCTGGATCCTTGAATCAAATCCCTGAGTACAGTGTTGCTCATATAAGAACTGATTTTCTCTTTAAAATCAGTATACTGGACCTGTCACTTAACTGAACAGTCACCATAGCCTCCTCTTGGGCTTTGTACAATGATTCTCCCCAGCGGAGTCAAACAACATTCAACCTCTCTCTCGGGCTTTGTACGAGACACATAAAGAGACCCCCTCGTTGAGTCAATCACCCTTTCGCCTCCATCTCGTGCTTTATACGAGATACAAAAAGGTTCTTATTGAGCCAAACAAATTTTAGCCTCCATCTCGGGCTTCGTACGAGATACAAAAAAAAACTCTCTTGTTGAGTCAAATAGCCTCCATCTCGGGCTTTATACGAAATACCAAAGAACTCCATCATCGGGTCAAAACCTTTTAGCCTCTCTCTCGGGCTTTGTACGAGACACATAATAGCCTCCTCTTAGGCTTTGTATAAAAAAACCACTGGTTGATCCAATCAACCTTTTAGCATCAAAGTTGTGCCTCGTTCACAGTACACAAACATCAACAACTCTTTCCCCTTCATCTAACTGCTGTAAGCGGCAAGCTTCTGGATCATCTACATCCACGCCACTGTCCCTCTTTTAGTATGAGAAATTCCTAAGGAAAGATAGCATTGCTCTACACTGAGTTAAAGTCTTCTCCTTCAGGTTAAAATCCCCTTTAAAGGAAATTATGGCATTGCCGGATTCACACATCCCGGTTAAAGTAATTCTCCTTTATAACAGTTGTGACATACAACCCTCCTCTTTAGAGTTGACAAATTCTCTCTAAAATCAACACCCTTCAGCTTCACATCTTGGGCTTTGAACAAGATACAAAACACTTTTCGCTTCACTTCTTGGGCTTTGAACAAGACACCAAAAACACCTATTTCCTCCCATAGAATAGGAGGAACTACGGACGCTCTGATTTCCCTGTTTCGGTAAACGGGAATACGTAGGCATAAGATTGAAAGAAAAATCTTAGCGAGCACACTAAACAAAAAACCCAAATCCCATATCTCCATCAATCAAAAGCAGTAATTCAAAAACATCAGTCCTAACATCCTAATCCTTGTTCCCCGCCAGAAACCCTCTGTCAAAGTAAAAAGAAAGAAACAGTATTAGCGAAAATACAAATAACCAGTACAAAGGCCCCCCCACATTGATAGCATCCGTAACCTAACAGGCTGCTATTTAAACTCAGTATGCAAAGCAGGGTTAATTGGAGACATCTATTTCCCTTCCTTATTCAGCTCACAATAGGATAAAAAATGAATCGACTTGTAGTTAAAGCTCAACCGCAGAGAGCGACCAGCGCTTAAGAACTGCGTCCAAAATCGCTCGCTACAGAAAAATGGCGCCCACCGTGGGGCCCGTCTCTGTTTTTCTTCCTTTTCATCTCTTGTGTGAAACCACAGATTGGGGCTTCCGCCGGGGAACCCATTTCTGTTAGGAACTTAAGATTCATAGCTTTAAAGGTCTAGGATGATTAGGACAAATATATATACTGCTTTTCCTAATTGCTATACATGTTTATTTTTCTGCTAATGGGAATGCGGGTGATGCCATATGTGGAAAGATCGAGTATACACTTAAGATAAGTGATGGCGACGGGGTTGACCATCAACCTCAGTGGAGGCTGACCAACGCAACCCATTCTCTCACCTAGACAATGGGCCGGTTGTTAAGTCTGAGAAGCTGAGGAGCCAAACCCTTTCGTAGTGCGAAAACTATCGGGAATAGTTGTTACGCGATACTACCCTCATTTGAGGCTGGTGATCTATTCTCGGTGAATGGCACTTACTCTAAGATTGCTCTACAACTCGCTGGCGATCCGCTTGTTGTTTTGCTTTCCTGGGAGGAGCTGATGATAATGAGTACAGGTACAAAAATCACCCTAGTATAAACCTTTGGGGATGGGTAGAGCTTTGACGTCATGACAACGACCCTTTGACCCCATGTTTTTTCTATGTTTTTGTGTGCTGCATTCATGCATTCATCTAAAAAACATTAAAACATTCAAAAAACTTCTCTTCTAGTCTCTCTATTTTTCAAATTAAACTAAGACTGTGATTGTAAATATCAGAGAAAAGGATTACGCTAATGGATTTCACTAGAAGGAGAACTCATACGTACACCTTCAAGGTTCCAAAGCTAGAGGATTTGAGAAGGTTAACAAGGATGATCACTAACCCTGAGGCTTTCAGAGCCAAGCACGGAGGTTTGCTACCACTGTTAAGAGTCCATGTGATTGAGGGAATCATGGATGCGCTCATTCAATTCTACGATCCGGTTTATCACTATTTCACATTCCCGGATTACCAGTTAGCACCAACACTGGAGGAGTATTCTCATCTGATCGATTTACACATTACTGATCAAGCTCCATTTTCTGGACTGGAAGGAATTCCAAAGAATCAGACCATTGCAAGAGCAATTCATTTGGATGAGTCTGAGGTTAGGACTCACCTAACCACCAAGGGTGGCACCCAAGGTTTGCCAGCCCAGTTCTTGACAAAGAAGGCCCTATATTTTGCCAGTATAGGAAACATGACTGCTTTTGAAAGCGTCTTTGTCTTGCTCACCTACGGGTTATTTTTGTTTCCCAACATCAATAACTTCGTCGATATCAACTCCATTAAGGTTTTTCTCATTGGAAACCCTATACCGACTTTGCTCGCAGATGCGTATCATTCTGTACACTTGGGAAATTTGTACAGCAGAGGGGAGATCACATGCTGTGTACTTTTTCTTTATAAATGATTTATCTCTCACTTGCCCAAGTCTGCTACTTTTTGGGATTGGAAGAGTTCCTTACGTTGGTCGCAGAAGATCATGTCTCTTACCAACTCTGATATATATTGGTGTAATAGGATTTATGAGGGAATTAGGATCATTGACTGTTGTGGAAACTTCCCCAACGTACCCCTCATAGGAACTAAAGGAGGAATCAACTACCATCCGGTATTGGTTCGCCGTCAATTTGGATACCCGATGAGACACATCCCAAGGGGTATTCATATGGAAGGTCTTTTCTTCGAGGAAGGAGAAAACGACAGAGCACTAAAGATGGAAATAGTGCAAGCTTGGAAATAGGTTCATAAGAAAGGACGAGAGTCTCTAGAAAAACCAGACTGTGTCTCAGTGGAGCCTTATCTCCATTGGGTACAAACTAGAGCTCTCAAGCTGAAGATGCCTTATCCTCGTTATGGAATTCTTCCGCCGAGGGAATCTGTTATGTACTTCATGACGGAAAGTGAAAAGCTTTAGGTTACTCTCAACAAAGTTCAATGGGAGAGAAGGTTTTGGAAGAACAAGTACCGCACCCTCGACGTAGAGTGCATCAAAATACAGCAATTACTGAAAGAGAAAGATGCTCTGATTGAGATTTTGGAGCAACATGCTGTGGATAATCAAGATGACCAAAGGAATTTGCTCGCTCCTTTCACCTGGCAAAGGAATGACAACCCGATAACGGCCCAAGAGCCCCAATCAAAGAAAAGGAAGATACCAGAATCAACACCTAATTTCTCTTCAGAGAGGACTCAGGACCCATTAGTTTAGGTTTCTGTTTCTGTACCTTGTAATCTACTGTATTTCCATTTCTATAATCCTTTGAATTTCAATAAAAAGGGGTTTCCCCACTGTTTGATATTTGCAATCTAATTGTCGAAGTTTATTTTGATTAAACTAAAAAATAATTAATATAATCATTCCATTCATCATTCTCACATCGCGTATTCTTCTTACCTACGAATCTCACATAGATTTGGGCTATCATTAATTTTCCTCCTTCTTCCTTGACAAACAAAGTTTTGTCAATGCCTCCTTTTCTATAACCATTTGCTACTAAGAATTCTGTCATCCTCTCATACCAGGCCCTTGGAGCTTGTTTCAAGCCATACAACGCTTTCCTCAGTTTGTACACATGATTGGGGAAGTTTGGATCAGTGAATCCTTTAGGTTGGTCTACATAGACTTCTTCATTCAGATAGCCATTCAGAAAAGCACTCTTAACATCCATTTGGAACAGCTTGAATTTTAGATTACAAGCCATCCCTAAGAGTAGTCTGATGGATTCTAATCTAACCACTGGAGCAAAAGTCTCATCAAAGTCAACTCCCTCAACTTGAGTATAACCTTGTGCAACAAGTCTCGCTTTGTTTCTTGTAACCACTCCAAGGTCGTCAGACTTGTTTTTGTAGATCCACTTTGTTCCAATAACATTCACCCCTTCTGGTCTTGGTACAAGATCCCAGACATCATTTCTTCTGAACTGCTCCAGTTCTTCTTGCATAGCATTTATCCAAAACTCATCTGTCAGAGCTTCCTTGACATTCTTTGGCTTGATCTTTGACACAAAACAAGCATTTGACACAGTCTCCCGTCTTCTGGTTCTCACACCTTCATTCAGATCTCCAATAATTAATTCCCTAGGGTGATCCTTCTGAATCCTTATAGAGGGTCCCCTGTTAGCTTCCTCTACCTCTTCATTCTCAGGTCTGGTGTTGATTTCGTGAGCACTATCTTCTACAGACTCAAAGCCTGGAGAGTTTTCATTGTTCATGGGCAGACATTCTCCAACATCATCTGGAACATCTTCATTGTTGCCAGAATCATCAACCACCACATTTATGGATTCCATCATCACCTGAGTTCTGGAATTGAACACCCTATATGCTTTGCTATTTGTAGAGTAAATCAAAAATATTCCTTCCTCACTCTTAGGATCCATCTTTCGCCTTTGCTCACGATCCGCCAAGATATAACACTTACTACCAAACACATGGAAATACTTCACGTTTGGCTTTCTACCTTTCCATAGCTCATAAAGAGTGACAGAGGTACCTGATCTGATAGTCACCCTATTGTGTATATAGCAAGTAGTATTCATGGCTTCAGCCCAAAAATGATATGGAAGCTTTTGGCATGAATCATGACTCTTGCACATTCTTGTATGGTCCTGTTCTTGAGTTCCACCACACCATTCTACTGAGGAGTGATTGGTGATGAAAATTCATGAGTGATTCCCTCAGATAGGCAGAACTCTTCAAACCTGCTATTTTCGAATTCTTTCCCATGGTCACTTTTGATTCGAACAACACCACAATCCTTTTCCCGTTGAATTCTTTGACATAATTCTTTAAAGGCTGCAAACACTTCAGACTTTTCTCTGATGAAACTTATCCAGGTGAGTCTAGAGTAGTCATCTACAACAACATAGGCATACTTCTTCCCACCAAGACTTTCAACTTGCATAGGTCCCATTAATTCCATGTGAAGGAGTTCCAGAACTCTAGAAGTTGTGGTAAGATGTTGAAGCTTCTTGTGTGACACCCTTGTTTGCTTCCCAACTTGACATTCACCACATATATTTGTCCTCATTAATCTTCACCTTGGGAATACCTCTAACAGCTTCACTTGACATAACCTTCTTCATCCCTTTCAGGTGTAAGTGGCCCAATTTTTGATGCCACAGTTTGGTTTCATCTTCTTTTGTCATCAAGCAAGTAGACAGGTTTTCAGGTTCTAGAGGATTCCAAAGATAGCAGTTATCTTTAGACCTGGTGCCCTTCATAACAACTTCATCTTTCTCATTGGTTACTAGACACTCAGACTTGGTGAAATTTACCTTGAGCCCTACATCACACAGTTGGCTTATACTAATTAAGTTTGCAGCCAGTCCTTTGACAAATAACACACGATCCAGATTTGGTTGTCCTGTGTAGTCCAGCTTTCCAACACCTTTTATCTCACCCTTCGATCCATCCCCAAAGGTGACATAATTGGTGGAGTGAGGCTTAATCTCTGACAAGAATTTCTTCACACCAGTCATGTGTCTTGAACAACCACTGTCAAAGTACCAATTTTCTCTAGCAGACGCCCTAAGAGAAGTATGTGCTTTGAGACCAGCCATCATTTGTCTAGGAATCCATCTTCTCTTCACTTTACCCCAACTCTGTTCTTTATATTGTTGCTGAACACTTTTGGGATAGCCGTGTAGCTTGTAGCAAAAGTCCTTTAAGTGACCAGTCTTGCCACAGTAATGGCATCTCCATGGTTTATACTTTGATCTACAAACTCCTTTCTGATGGTTCATCTGATGTTGAAACATGTGATTTGACATCCTCACTTCTTGCTTTATTTTCTGAGGAGCAAACTTCAATACAGTCTTCTTAGAAGTCTCGGCTTGATTGTTAAAACCAATACCTTGCACATTACCAGCTTCTTTCCCATTCTGAAGGATCTCATCCAGCTGCGTGGTACCATTGTTCAGCATTCTTATAGATTTGGTCATATTGGCAAGTTTTGACTTTTGCCATTCAACCTCCTCCTTCAGATCAGTAATGGTTGATAGATGTTCTTCCTTCTCAGCTTCCAGTTGAGCTATCAAGATCTTCTGCTCCAATATAATCTGGCACCTTTCTTCGTTCTTGATACATAATTCTGAAAACCCTGAGAATACTTCTTCCTTAGTGAGTTCTCCAACATAGGATTCTTTGTCAGAGTCAGATTCACAAGAAGTCTCTCCATCAGCCTTACAGATTCCAGCCAAGGCTGTCACCAATTTTGCTGATTCTTCTTCAACATCACTCTCAGATTCTCCTTCTGACCAAGACACGGATAGGCCCTTGTTCTGCCTTTTGAGATACGTGGGACACTCGGTCTTTATGTGCCCAAATCCCTCACATTCAAAGCACTGAACTCTCTTCCCTTGATTATAGTCTTCTTCAGTTCTGGATCTTCTTCCTCCATCCTGGTTCTTACTGATGTTGAGTGACTTGTTCTGAGCATTTACTCTTGACTTCCAGTCAATCCTTTTCAACACTTTGTTAAATTATTTACCAAGTAATACCAGATCTTTAGACACATCTTCTTCATCATCTGAGTCATCAGCATTCGACACAAATGTTATACTCTTCTTCTTTTCAGCTTTTTGACTGAATCCTAACTCAAAAGTTTGGAGTGATCCCATAAGTTCATCCACTTTCATCTTGTCAATGTCCTGAGCTTCCTCTATAGCAGTGACCTTTCTATCAAATCTCTTAGGTAGAGACCTGAGAATCTTCCTGACCAGCTTGCTGTCAGACATCTTTTCTCCTAAAGCACTAGAGGCATTAGCTACCTCAATAATGTTCATATGAAAATCATGAATGCTCTCATCCTCTTTCATCTTCAAACTCTCAAACTTGCTAGTGAGAAGCTGAAGTTTTGACATTTTCACCTTTGAGGTCCCTTCATGAGCAACTTTCAGGACCTGCCAAGCCTCTTTGGCAATAGTACAATGCTCAATCAGCCTGAAGATATTTCTGTTGACACCATTGAACAATGCATTCATGGCTTTAGAATTTCCAACAGATCCTTTGTAGTCAGCGTCATCCCAGTCCTCTTCTTCCTTCAGAACATTAGTAAGATTTCCTTCTCCATCTCTTACCTTTGGAGGCTCCCAACCTTTGATAACTGTTTTCCATGCTTGATCATCCATGGACTTGATGAAGGCTATCATCCTGGGTTTCCAATACTCATAGTTAGAGCCATCCTGCAAAGGTGGTTTATTCAGAGCTCCTCCATCCTTGTCCATTGTACCAGAAAGTACCTTCCCTGAATCTCACCCAGAAACAACAAAGGGTGCAAGCTCTTGATGCCAATTGAAATTCTGGCCTATATATCAGATGTCCTATCGAGATGTCGTGACACTGATATACAACAACAATGAACAAGTTCAAAATAAAAGTGTGCATAAAATGTAAAGAACACCAGAAATTGTTAACCCAGTTCGGATCTAACTATCCTACATCTGGGGGCTACCAAGCCAGGGATGAAATCAATATTCGATAGTATCAATTCACTGATAACCACACCCGGTTCAATCAGCTCACTTAATCACTACCCTTCCTATGACTTCTACCTAAGACTCCCCTAGGTATGAGGCCCTCCTCAAATCCCTCTTCAATCACAACCCGTGACTGGTTCCTTACAAGACAAGTAACAATGGTCGAAACACAAATTCTCAATACTTCACAGCTTATGAGAATTAACACTCAGCTACTCAATGCTTAAAAGCTTATGAGCAACCTTACACAACTTACACTACAGTCCTTGTACTGTTATCATCAGATACCAGTTAGGCTCACAAAACACAAGCACACAACCCTAAAAATACATGTAAGTTTGACACCTAAAACTAGGTTTACATCAGTCTATTTATAGCTTGTAATCTGGACTGAATTGGGCTTCAAAAACGCAGCAATTAGGCTGCTCCCAAATCTGCAAAATTAACTCCAATAAAATAGGTCTTCAATCCAAAGTTTCCTATTATGTCTCCATAATTAGAAACAGCAGCAAATCCGAAAACCAACAAGTAACCCTAATCCAAAAATGCTTTGGATGCCACATAGGATAACCAAATATTCACAGAATATTCAGTTACAAATCATTGTAATAGATTCTACAATAAATCCTGACTTCACAGCGCGATGTCCTATGAGCAGTCATGGAACATCTTCATACGACATGTTGAACAAAGAGTAGTGAAACATATTTTTAGACATCTTCATTCAACATCTGCTGCTACATGAGTTTTAGCAAAATAATGCCAACCATAAAACCAAGGAAATAACACATAGGATTACCAGACACAGTCTTCCCTCCTTTTGGGGTTAAACAATATGGAGATATGAAAGGCAGCATTCTCGGTGAACCCTTTCATAGACTGTCACTCGCAGAAGTTGTCAAGAAACTCTATTCCCTAGAGATGATCTTTTCTCCGTTAATGGCATCTCTTGAGTTTCTTCCAAATTCTCGAACTTTCCTGGCTTGATCTATTCCTCGTGAATAGCCTGTCTTGAATTTCTCGGGGTTTGGGGACCCACAGGCTTCTTAAAAGCACTTATCAAGAAACTCTACTCCCCAGAGATGATCTTTTCTCCGTGAATGGCATCTCTTGAGTTTCTTCCAAATTCTCGAACTTTCCTGGCTTGATCTATTCCTCGTGAATAGCCTGTCTTGAATTTCTCGGGGTTTGGGGACCCATCGGCTTCTTAAAGGCATCGGCCTCCTCTTGGGCATTGTTCAAGGACCCACAGGCTTCCTAAAAGCATCCCCGCCTCCTCTTGGGCATTGTACAAGGGCCCGTCGGCTTCTTAAAAGTATTCACAACCTCCTCTTAGGCTTCGTATAATGATTCTTCCTCCGGGAATGATAGCCTCATCTTGGGCTTCATACAAGGACCACTCGGCTTCTTAAAAGTTTCTAGCCTCCTCTTGGGCTTTGTACAAATTGTCCCGACGACCTCCTAGAGATATAGGAACAGAAATCAGTCATCTTAATAGAACAGTCTTTCCAAGAGTCTACTACTATTTCTCAAAGCATAGTACAAAAGATGAAACTCTAGACTTGGACAGTCTAATTTCCTTAAGTCTCAAAGACATTCTCAAGCACCCTTCAAAAATAGGAAGAAAACCTGTAGACTTGGACAATCTCAATACCCATTGGATTTCCCATTTCCTTAAAGAAACAGGAAATAACCCTGATCCTCGAATCAAAATCCCTGAGTGCAAACATTACTCATATAAGAACAGATTTTCTCTTTAAATCAGCATATTGGACCTGTCACTCAACTGAAACAGCACCATAGCCTCCTCTTGGGCTTTGTAAAATGATTCTCCCCAGCGGAGCAAACAATTTTAGCCTCCATCTCGGGCTTTATACGAGATACCAAAAAAGACTCTATTGTTGAGTCAAAAAGCCTCCATCTCGGGCTTTATGCGAGATACTAAAAGACTCCCTCGTTGATTCAAAACCTTTTAGCTTCTCTCTCGGGCTTTGTACGAGACACATATTAACCTCCTCTTAGGCTTTGTATAAGAAAACCACTGGTTGATCCAATCAACCTTCTAGCATCAAAAGTTGTGCCTCGCTCACAGTACACAAACATCAACAACTCCTTTCCCTTCATCTAATCGCTATAAGCGGCAAGCCTCTGGATCATCTACATCCATGCCAGTGTCCCTCCTTTAGCATGAGAAATTCCTAAGGAAAGATGGCATTTCTCTACACTGAGTTAAAGTCTTCTCCTTCAGGTTGGAAATCCCCTATAAAGGAAATTATGGCATTGCCGGATTCACACATCCCGGTTAAAGTAATTCTCCTTTATAAACAGTTGTGACATACAAACGCCTCTTTAGAGATGACAAATTCTCTCTAAAGATAGACCCTTCAGCTTCACATCTCGGGCTTCGAACAAGATACAAATCACCTTTTCAGCTTCACATCTTGGGCTTTGAACAAGATACCAACCAACTTTAGCTTCACGTCTTGGGCTTTGAACAAGACACCAAAATACCCACTTCCTCCCGTAGAATAGGAGGAACTACGATCGCTCTGATTTCCCTGTTTCGTTAAACGGGAATACGTAGGCATAAGATTGAAAGAAAAATCTTAGCGAGCACACTAAACAAAAACCCAAAATCCCATACTTTCATATATCCGTCCTAACATTTCAACCGATAGCCTAAAAACGCCCCTTTTTGAAAAAATAACCCAGGAGAGACCCCGAATCTTTGTAGCATATGTAAACCAACAGTTTTGACTGTTTAAACTCAGTATGCAAGCAGGGTTAGTTGGAGACATCTATTTCCCTTCCTTCATCAGCTTCAATAGGATAAAAAATGAATCGAACTGTAGTACTAGAGCGATTGTGCTTCGCAACCACATCTAAAAATCACTCGCTACAGAAAAATGGCGACTCTGCTGGGGAGAATTTAGGGATCTTGTTCTCTTCTCCTAGGTAGAAATCTTGAAAGGGGCGCCTTTCAAGGCATTTTGTTCCTTTTATCTCTTGAAACCCTGACGTCACTAGGATCTTAGGTCAAAACACCGTTAATTTGGAATGAAACCACAGGATGGTGACTCCGCCGGGAAACCATTTTCTGTCAGGAACTTAAGATTCTTAGCTGTTAAAAGGTCTAGGACATTAGGACAAATATATATATTGCTTTTCCTAATTGATATCTGTGTTTTTTTTTTCTGCTAATGGGAATGCGTGTGATGCCGCATGTGGAAAGATTGAGTATACACTTAAGATAAGTGATGGCGACGAGGTCGACCATCAACCTCAGTGGAGGCTTCCCAATGCAACCCATTCCCTCTCATAGGAAATGGGCCGATTGTGACGTCTGAGAAGCTGAGGAGCCAACCCTTTTGTAGTGCGGAAGCTATTGGAAATAGTTGTCACGCGATACTACCCTCATTTGAGGTTGATGATCTATTCTCGGTGAATAGCATTTACTCTAAGATTTCATACAGCTCGCTGGTGATCCGCTTGCTGTTTGTTATCCTGGGAGGAGCTGATGATTTTGAGTACAGGTACAAAAAATCACCCTAGTATAAACCTTTGGGGATGGGTAGAGCCTTGACTTCATGACAACGACCCTTTGACCCCATGTTTTTTCTATGTTTATGTGTGCTGCATTCATGCATTCATTTAAAAAACATTAAAACATTCAAAAAATTTCTCTTCTAGTCTCTCTGTTTTTTCAAAATAAACTAAGACTGTGATTGCAAATATCAGAGAAAAGGATTGCGCTAATAGATTTCGGTAGAAGGAGAACTCATAAGTACACCTTCAGGATTCCAAAACTAGAAGATTTAATAGGTTTGGCGAGGATGATCACAAACCAAGAGGCTTTCAGAGCCAAGTACGGAGGTTTGCTATCTCTGTTAAGAGTCCATGTGATTGAGGGAATCATGGATGCGCTCATTCAGTTCTACGATCCAGTCTATCATTGTTTCACATTCCCGGATTACCAGCTAGCACCAACGCTGGAGGAATATTCTCATCTGATTGATCTACACATTACAAACCAAGCTCCATTTTCTGGACTGGAAGAAATTCCAAAGAATCAGACCATTACAAGAGCAATTCATTTGGACGAGTCTGAGGTCAGGACTCACATGACCACTAAGGGTGGCATACAAGGTTTGCCAGCCCAGTTCTTGACAAAGAAAGCCCTGTACTTCGCCAGTATCGGGAACGTGACTGCTTTTGAAAGCATCTTTGTTTTACTCACCTACGGGTTATTTTTGTTTCCCAACATTAATAACTTCGTTGATATTAACGCAATTAAGGTTTTCCTCATTGGGAACCCTGTGCCAACTTTGCTCGCAGACGCATATCATTTTGTACACTTAGGGAATTTGTACAGCGGAGAGGAGATTACATGATGTGTACCTCTGCTTTATAAATGGTTTATCTCTCACTTGCCTAAGTCTGCTGCTTTTTGGGATCACAAGAGTGCCTTACGTTGGTTGCAGAAAATCATGTCCCTCACCAACTCTGACATAGATTGGTGTAATAGGATTTATGACGGAATCAGGATCATTGACCGTTATGGAAACTTCCCCAACGTACCCCTTATAGGAACTAAGGGAGGAATCAATTACCATCCAGTTCTTGTTCGTCGTCAATTTGGATACCCGATGAGGCACGTCCCACGGAGTGTTCATCTGGAAGGTCTTTTCTTCAAGGAAGGATGAGAGTCTCTAGGAAAACCGGACTGTGTTTCGGTTGAGCCTTATCTCCACTGGGTGCAAACTAGAGCTCTCAAGCTAAAGATACCTTATCCTCGTCATGGAGTTCTTCCACCGAGGGAGTCTGTCATGTACTTCATGACTGAGACTGAAAAACTTCAGGTTACTCTCAACAAAGTTCAACGGGAGAGGAGGTCTTGGAAGAACAAGTACCGCACCCTCAACGTAGAGTGCATCAAAATACAGCAACTACTGAGAGAGAAGGACTCTCTGATTGAAATTTTGGAGTAGCATGCTGTAGAAAATCAAGATGATCAAAGGAATTTGCTCGCTCCTTTCACCTGGCAAAGGAATGACAACCCGACAACGGCCCAAGAGTCCCGGTCAAAGAAAAGGAAAGTACCAGAATTAGCACCCGATTTCTCTTCAGAGAGGACTCAGGACCCATTAGCTTAGGTTTCTGTTTCTGCACCTTGTAATCTACTGTATTTCCATTTCTGTAATCCTTTGAATTCAATAAAAAGGGGTTTCCCCACTATTTGATATTTGCAATCTAATTGTCGAAGTTTATTTTGATTAAACAAAAAAAAACAATTAATATAATCATTGCATTCATCATTTTCACATCGCATATTCTTCTTACCTAAGAATCTCACGTTTGTGTCTCGGTTCTAGAGTTAAACTGTCTCATTCGTATAATACTCGGGCCAATCGTCAGAAAAAGATGGATGATCTTGAGGAAGAAAATAGAGAGTTGAAAAAAGAGATCGACGCTCTGAGAGAGGATATGAGAAAGCTTCGTAACGACATGCAAGCCATGGCAGAAGCTCAACTACAAAGGACTGTGATGTCAGAGATCACCTCAACGCCCATAGTGGAGAAGTATGATCCTAGGTATCAAATGCTGAAAGATCGTCCTTGGGGCATGCCTGTTAACTATATCCCGAAAGGATATGTTCTGCCGATCACTGAAGATCAGGGAATCACAATAGAAGCCGCTGGGCCTGAAGGTTACAAACTTCGGGAAACCGAAGATGCCAGGGGCATACTGATGACTCCTGAAGGTTACAAACTTCAGGAAATGCCAAGGTTCACTGCCGTAGTCACAGTACTACCCCCTGTGGTGGACACTATCCCGGAAGGACAGGTTCCACCGATACCTTCTGGTAAGAAGGAAACTATGTTTGATAGAATGGATGAATTCTAGGAACAGTTCCTGGAAATGCAGAAGGAACTGCAGGCCATCCGCGGTCAGGATCTATTTGGAAAGGACGCCGCAGACCTTTGTCTGGTCCCCAATGTGAAAGTTCTACATAAATTTCAAGTGCCCGACTTTGAAAAATACAAGGGTAACTCTTGCCCTCAAAGTCACTTGGTGATGTACGCTCGGCGAATGTCAGCTCAGACGGAGAATCAGGACCTACTGATTCACTACTTTCAGGATAGTTTAACCGGTGCCGCACTCAAATGGTACATGGGTTTAAACCGTGCTACGATTAGTACATTCAGAGATCTTGGTACTACCTTCGTCCAACAATACAAATATAATTTGGACATGGCACTGGACAGAGATCAACTCAGATCAATGTCACAAAAGGACAAGGAAACCTTTAAGGAGTACACTCAGCGATGGCGTGAAATTTCCGCTCAGATTTGTCCACCTCTTGAGGAAAAAGAGATGACAAAGATCTTCTTAAAGACCTTAAGCTCATTTTACTATGACAGAATGGTTGCCAGTGCGCCCAGTGATTTCACCGAGATGGTGGGCATGGGAGTTCGTCTTGAGGAAGCCGTCCGAGAAGGACGTCTATTAAAAGACACTGGATCATCAAGTAGTACAAAACGATACGGTAGTGCTCTCCCTAAGAAAAAAGAGCAAGATATTAGGAATATCTCTCTCGGAAAGCAAAGGCGACGGTACCAACCGGTAGCAGCTGTAACTCCTGCTATCAGCCCTGCGCCTATTCCTACGTATAAACCTCAGGTTGCGCAGAGCCAACCTAATCAGCATAAGACACAATAGCCTCTTCAGCAGGCTCGTCCTCCATACAACAACAATCGTACAACTCGGCCACCAGGGTTTGATCCTATACCCATGTTGTACGCAGAACTATTTTCGCTACTACTGGCCAAGGGGCACATCCAGACTAAGTCTCCTCTTACAGTACCAGAAAATCTACCTTTTTGGTTTAAGGTGGATCAGACATGCCCTTATCATCAAGGAGGACCAGGGCATAACATAGAGAATTATCTCAATTTCAAATCTGACGTGCAAAAGCTTGTTAGGAGTGGGCTCTTATCTTTCAAAGATACGAATCCCAATGTTCTCACAAACCCGCTGCTTCAACATGAGAAAACTGCAGTCAACCGAATTGAGAAAGAATTTAACAATATCTATCAAATTCACGATGTACTCTTGTTGAGGACCAATCTGGTCAAGATGCATTGTAGACAGAGTGGATATGGCCATGTGCCACCTCATAATTATCATCAATGTGATGTCTGCTCTAAAAGTAATCAAGGATGTTCTGTGGTGCAAGCAGCTCTATAGGAACAGATGGATCTCGGATGGATCCAAGAGCACCGAGTTCGTGGAGTTAACATGGTTTACACGAATTCCAACGTCATTCAGAACCACGACATCCGTGCAATGAATGTCAACCTGGTGGCAATGCACTCAAGGCAAAGCCAGTATCATAATCTTCCGCGGCACGATTACAGTTCTTGTCTGACTTGTTCGGTAAATAAACAAGGATGCTCTTTCATACAGGAGGCCCTCTAGCGTCAGATGGATATTGGATGGATCCAAGACTACCATGATAGGAATCCCTATCATATCAATATGGTCCAGATCTTCGACATTCGCTTGATGAATACCAACTTGGTAGAGTTGCATGTTGAGCAGGTCCGACTTGGATTCCTGATATCACATAATTATCACAGCTGTAAAGCGGGTTGTGAAAATGATCAGGGATGTGCCCTTGTCCAGGAAGCACTTCAGCACTTGTTAAATCATTGGTGGATGCCAATCTACATGGATGAAGATACTCAGCAAATTAGTATCAATAACAGAAACCCCACTCGGCGTCAAAGTCAGGATGTCCGATCCGTGGAAGCTAACCTAGTGAGGTTACATTGTATTCAAAGCGGGCGTGGCCAGGTTCCACCACACAATTATGAACGTTGTGGAGTCTGTTCGGAAAGTAACCAAGGGTGCTACCTTGTGCGAGCAGCTCTCCAGGGGCAGGTGGATCGTGGAGAGATTCGCCCATATCCAGGTTCCGGACCCATCAACTGGGTGCCGAATTACCTTGCCGGTCAAATTGAGGACGTTGTTGTAATCTCTGATCATCAGAGGACCAGGAATGTTTTTTCCATTATCCATCTGCTTGACGAATCAAGAATTCCCAACCGGGAACAGATCGAGATTACCTACGATGGTCAGAAAAACCAGAAGGTTCCCATGGTCATCTATCTACCGGGGCCACTACCGTATGAATCAACTAAGGTTATCCCTTACAAATACGGTGCGACGATAATTGAAAATGGAAAGGAAATTCCATTACCCTCCGTCGTGAATATTGCAGACATCAGTCGTGTAACACGGAGTGGTAGAATCTTCAACAGAGGAGTTAGAGAGTCTAACAAAGAAAAGGAACTTCAGACAGAAGCTCCCGATCCACCAGTCGGTCAATCCAGTAATCCCGACCTTTCGAAAAATGATGATGAGATACTGAAGCTCATCCAAAGGAGTGAATACAACATTGTCGATCAACTGTTACAGACTCCTTCAAAGATCTCGGTATTATCACTGTTACTCAGTTCAGAAGCGCACAGGGAGGCTCTAGAGAAAATCTTGGAGCAAGCCTTTGTGGAACAGGATGTAACCATCAGACAGTTCTATAGTATTGTCTCTAACATCACTTCTTACAATAACTTGGGATTTTGTGATGAGGAATTACCTGAAGAGGGTCGTCGTCATAACATGGCGCTCAATATCACAGTCAACTGCAAGGACGATGCTTTAGCCAGCATACTGGTAGACACAGGGTCAGCCCTGAATGTTATGCCGAAGTCCACTTTGACTCAATTATCATTCGAGGGCCCTCCGATGAGAACCAGCGAGGTCGTCATCAAAGCATTCGACGGATCCAGAAAAACGGTTATCGGCGAAGTTGACCTTCCCATAACTATCGGTCCTCACACTTTCCAAGTCACCTTCCAGGTCATGGACATCCGGGCAATGTACAGTTGTTTATTAGGAAGACCTTGGATACATCAGGCTGGAGCGGTCACTTCAACCCTCCACCAAAAGCTAAAGTTCATCCAGAACGGCCAACTCGTCACAGTCTGTGGGGAACAGGCCTTGCTCGTCAGTAATTTATCGTCATCCACTTATGTGGAACTAGAAGGGATAATCGGAACCCAGTTCCAAGCGCTTTCGCTACACAAGGACGATTAATCCGAAGGAGGAACTTCGATTTCCTCATACAAAGATGCTATTAAAGCAGTCGAGAGTACCGATACAACAGGATGGGGACAGCTTGTCATTCCTACTAGCAATACAACAAAGAAGGGTCTTGGTTTTTCTGCAACCTGTACCCGGACAGCTGCTAACGATGAAAGTCTTCATCCCATTCAGGACTTCTTCCACAGTGGAGGTTTCCTTCACCCAGTGCCTCAAATAATCCATGCTATCAATGAGGAGGATTCTTCCGATACAGATGAAGAATGGAAGTCCTATCTTAACAAGAACGGTTATATGTCTCAGGAAGAGGTGCCTACGCCATTTTGCTATCCCGCACAGAGTCCGAGATTTATACCACGGTTAGATGTCGAAATGATAAACGGAGGTTGTGATCCAGAAGGATGTCGTGCTCCGCCAAATTCATTAGAGGAGGACACTCTGATGAAAGACAACTTTGACCACAATTACTATGGCCCGATGGACGGTCTGCCAATGTGGCGGCCTTACCCAGGAGACTTGGGGCCAAAAAGTCAGTGAGTAATGAAACTCAACTGAGCATCATTGAACAGAATACCTGTGTCCCCACCATGTCATGGGATCAACACTCAGGTCATTCAGAAACTACTCAACATGACGATGAATTTGTAACGTTTGCAGGACTTGAATTCATCAACTATGCTTTTCCCGGGGTCAACGTCATCGAGAGGGATGACTCCTCCAGTTCGAAAGAAGTGTGGGACACCATGGGACAACCGAGTGGAAAATACGACTATATGGTCAAGTACACCGCTCCCGAAAGCTCTCGTACCAGGCTTGAAGACATCCAGCCAACTGGATGGGAAGATTTTCCTGAGAACACAAATAATCTGCAAAATACAACTGAGCAATCCTCCTACGACAATTCTGCCTGGGAGACAGATTCCAATGATCCTGTTCCACCAGAAATCAGCGTTATTTCTGAACACAAATCAAGGAAGGTGCCAGACTTTGTGATTCACCGAGGAGTTCGCCGTCAATAGGTTGTTGTCGATGTTCCGAAGGTCGTTCGCCAATCAAAGTAATTGCCATCTTTAACCTTTCACCCTGCCCAGGTGAAACAAATGTTTTGATAGGACTCACTTTTTGTAAATTTTCCCTCTTCGTTTCGCCCAAAGCGACAGAGTTTTGTTTTATAGGGCTGTAGTTTCAAGAATCGACTTGTTCATTAATAAAATAACGTCGTTCTGTAATTTCCGCATTAATTATTTTTTTCTCTTTTTGCTTTTCTCAGAAAATGGTAATCCTAAAAAACAACTCAATAATAAAAATAAGCAGTAAAATAAAATACACTGCACACACTTGCATTCTCTCTATCTCTTCTAAACACAAATCATTACGTCATGCAGATTGCTTGTTTTAAACCCCGTTGAAACATACGATCCAATGCCTTCTCCCAACTTTGAGTTCCCGGTATTTGGGGCTGAAGAAGAAATTTACAACGAAATTCCAGAAGAGATCTCCCGACTACTCAGACAAGAGGAAAGGTCCATTGAACCTCACAAAGAGCCGTTGGAAACGGTAAATTTGGGTTCAGAAAAAGAGAGAAAAGAAATCAGGATTGGGGCACTGCTCAGTCCAACTGCCAAAGAGAGTTTGATAAAGCTTCTCAAAGAATTCCCCGATGTATTCGGTTGGTCCTATCAGGACATGCCAGGGTTGGATACTAGCGTCGTGGAACATCACTTACCGTTAAGATCGAAATGTCTGCCAGTAAAGCAGAGATTGAGACGTACTCACCCGGACATGGCCATCAAAATCAAAGAGGAGGTACAGAAACTGATTGATGCGGGTTTCCTCGCCACATCAGAATATCCTCAATGGTTAGCCAATATCGTACCCGTTCTGAAAAAGGACAGAAAAGTCAGAATGTGTGTCGACTACAGAGATCTAAACAAGGTAAGTCCAAAGGACGACTTTCCTTTGCCACATATTGACATGCTGGTAGACAGTACATCAAAGTTCAAAATTTTCTCCTTCATGGATGGATTCTCGGGCTATAACCAAATCAAAATGGCGCCGAAAGACATGGAGAAAACTTCGTTCATTACCCCATGGGGTACCTTTTGTTACAAGGTAATGCCGTTCGGTTTGAAGAACGCCGGGGCAACCTATCAAAAGGCCATGACTACTCTGTTTCATGACATGATACACAAGGAAATCGAGGTATATGTCGATGATATGATTGCAAAATATAAGATAGAGGAGGAGCATGTGACCCACCTGTCAAAACTTTTTGAGCGTTTGAGAAAATACAAACTCTGCTTGAATCCCAACAAGTGCACCTTCGGTGTCCGTTCAGGGAAACTTTTAGGGTTCATCGTTAGCCAGAAAGGAATTGAGGTTGATCCTGACAAGGTCAAGGCCATTCAAGAAATGCCTTCTCCGAAAACTGAAAAACAAGTCAGAGGATTCCTGGGACGTTTGAACTACATCTCCAGATTCATATTCCTCATGACCGCGACATGTGTGCCGATTTTCAAATTACTAAAAAAAACCAGGACTGCGTTTGGACAGAAGATTGTCAAACCGCCTTCGACAGTATTAAGGAATATCTATTGAATCCGCCGATTCTATCACCTCCAGTGGAAGGAAGACCACTGATCATCTACCTCACAGTCTTGGAAGACTCAATGGGGTGTGTACTTGTCCAACAAGACGAAACCAAACGGAAAGAATCTGCCATTTACTATCTAAGCAAGAAGTTCACCGACTGTGAAACTCAGTACACGACGCTTGAGAAAACTTGCTGTGCTTTGGCTTGGGCAGCCAAACGTATTCGCCAATACATGATTCGTCACACTACTTGGTTAATCTCCGAAATGGATCCAATCAAGTATGTATTTGAAAAACTTGCTCTCACGGGAAGGATTTCCCGTTGGCAGATGTTGCTATCAGAATATGACATAGAGTACCATGCTCAAAAAGCTGTTAAGGGGAGTATTTTAGCCGATCATTTGGCTCATCAACCGATTGACGATCAAGAATCAGCCGGGTTTGACTTCCCAGACGAAGATGTCATGTACCTAAAAATGAAAGACTTCGACGAACCGCTACCCAGTGAAGGGCCGGAACCAGATTCCCAATGGGGACTTATTTTTGACGGAGCAGTTAATCATAATGGAAACAGAATTGGGGCAATAATTGTTACCCCTCAGGGTACCCACATTCCTTTCACCGCTTGACTTACGTTCAAATGTACAAACAACGACGCCGAATACGAAGCTTGTATTATGGGTCTCGAAGAAGCAATTGATTTAAGGATCAAAAACTTGGACGTATACGGTGATTCAGCCTTGGTTATCAATCAGATAGAGGGAGATTGGAACACATCCCAATCAGGATTGATTCCTTACAAAGACTATGCAAGAAGGTTGTTACCTTTCTTCAACATAATCGAGTTTCATCATATCCCTCGTGATGAGAATCACATGGCTGATGCATTAGCCACTCTCTCTTCTATGATTAGTGTAGGTCAATGGAACGACCTACCTAAGATCGAAATAATGCGCCTTGAAAGGCCCGCTTACATCTTCACGATTGAAGCAGTCATAGACGACAAACCTTGGTATCACGATATCAAATGCTTCCTTCAAAAACAAGAGTACCCACCTGGGGCACTAAGGAAAGACAGAAAAACCCTCAGAAGACTGGCTGGAAACTTCTTCCTGAGTGGTGATACTCTCTATAAGCGGAATTTTGACTTGGTTTTGCTTCGATGCTTCGACAGACCAGAGGCAGACATGTTGATGAAAGAAACTCACGAAGGGTCCTTTGGCACTCATGCCAACGGTCACACAATGGCGAGAAAAATTCTGAGAGCAGGGTACTATTGGTTGACAATGGAATCCGACTGCTACAAGTACATGAGGAGGTGTCACAAGTGTCAGATATACTCCAAAAAAATCCATGTACCGCCAACGCATCTCAAGGTTCTCTCTTCACCGTGGCCTTTTTCCATATGGGGAATCGACATGATTGGCATGATTGAGCCCAAGGCTTTAAACGGACATCGGTTCATCCTGGTAGCCATTGACTACTTCACCAAGTGGGTCGAAGCAGCGTCGTACGCCAATGTAACCCGACAAGTGGTGGTCCGATCTATCAAAAACAATATCATCTGTCGTTATGGTGTTTCGAGCCAGATCATTACTGATAATGGATCTAACTTAAACAATAAGACGATGAAAGAGTTATACGCAGAGTTTAAGATTGAACACCATAACTCATCTCCCTACCGACCCAAGATGAACGGAGCGGTAGAAGTGGCTAACAAGAACATCAAGAGGATTATTCAGAAGATAGTTGTAACCTACAAAGACTGGCACGAGATGCTACCCTTTGCTCTTCACGGTTATCAAACATCTGTCCGCACTTCAACAGGGGCTACCCCTTTCTCTCTAGTGTATGGCATGGAAGCAGTGCTCCCCATAGAAGTAGAGATCCCGTCAATCTGAGTATTGATGGAAGCTAAGCTTGCCGAAGCTGAATGGTGTCAAAGTCAACACGACGAATTAAACCTGATCGAAGAGAAGCGAATCACGGCACTATGCCATGGTCAGTTGTATCAACAGAGAATAAAGAAGGCGTTTGACAAAAAGGTCTGACCTCGCGTCTTCAGGAAAGGAGACCTTGTGCTCAAGAAGATACAATCATTTCTCACTGATTCTCGGGGCAAATGGACTCCGAATTATGATGGACCCTATGTGGTCACGAAAGCTTTCTTAGGCGGTGCCTTAAGACTTGCAACCATGGATGGAGAAGAATTTGCCTACCCCACGAATGTTGATGTAGTCAAGAAATACTTCGCCTAAAAAAACATCTCAGGGGATTGAAAACCCGAAAGGGCGGTCCAGGTAAAAGTTAGAGACAAAATAAAAAAAATCATCCCGGTGGATTGGAAACATCACAGTACGATCCAGGCAAAATTTAGGGATAATGGCAAGTAACTATGTTCAATAGAGGCAAGTCCCTCAGCAGCAGCAGTTACACCGTCCATCGGAGGAAAACTCCAGTCAAGTTCATCTTCGACAGAAGCTCAGGATGTCCCGAATTCAAAGTTGGTAGAAGGATATTGGTCTTTATGTTTCAACGTAGCCCTTTTCCCTGTAAATTACCATTTTCTAACTTTGTAAATACTCTTTGGAATCACGCGTTTGGCTGATCTCCGTCTTATCAATAAAATTTGAGCCTTTGTGCTTTTGTTTGTAATTCGCATTTGTTTTAGCTTTACAGAACGGCATTTTGATATGATTAACGATTCTGGAAATAAAACAAAAAAATGAATTTACTTGTAAAACTTTTTCTGCTTTAAAATAAAGATGGCAATTTCTTTTGATTGTTGAACATCAAAAGAGTATCAACCGCTTCTCGAGAAGTAAGCGAACTTCAAAGTGCAGAATCAAAGTACTCCTTCTACGCCAGTGCGCCTGAATGAAGGATCAACAGTGTTAGATTCGACTATTCCATCTGACCTCTTCGGCAGAGTTCTTATCTCCTAAGCCCGACCAGCATAGCTCCCACAGGGGACTATCTCTCCTAAGCAAGGCAGAATTTCTACTCTTAGATCAGCGATACCTCTCCATCCCCTGCAGTGGCCGAGTATCCAGTCGTGTTCATCCATCAGTCTGTATGTCTTGTCAGTTTTGTCAGCATATATACACATACATCATGCATTACTACTTTGCATTCATATTCATGTTGCATCACTATCACTCTAGTCGGTCTTATCCCTAGTGATAAAAGTCCTCTCAATCAAGTTGTCGATTCTTTCCTCGTCAGGAAGTGAATCATCTGAACAATCTCGCCTCCAGTTATTTCTGGATTGAAGTTGGGTCCTTGACCACTTTGATAACTTGAACCTCTGAAAGACCAGAGAACCTTTAACAAATGTCACTCTTCGCCATTGAAGATGATATCCTTGCTTTCTCGGATTAAGGAAAATCCCGAGAGAAAGCCTCTTAATCAGAGATTCGGTGGTACAGCAGTTTCTCCGAAAAACCACTGATGAAAAGGTCATCGGCACCTCAAATTGGATCCCATCATATGGAATTTCTCCGGGAAGATCCCGAGCAAAGTATGATGTAAGACCCCAAGCGGAAACAGTCTCTCAAGAGACTCGTTTTCCCCAGTAGATTCGACAAATGGCATCTCCAATAGAGAAGTTTGTACACCTCTACAGCTCAGACGACTGGGTTCCCCAGCAAGTCTGGCATCATAAATTTTTCCATCAAATGGCATCTCCCCAGGAAAATTCGGCGAGAAGTTTGAGGAAAACCGCTACAAATAACGTCCCTTGTCAAGAAAGTTTATTGACAAAAGAAACTAAGACCAGTTCCTTGGTAGGAAACCAGGATCGAGGGGAAGTTTATTTCAGAAACTAAGACCAGTTCCTTGGTGGGAAACCAGGATCGAGGGGAAGTTTATTTCAGAAACTAAGACCAGTTCCTTGGTAGGAAACCAGGATCGAGGGGAAGTTCATCTCAAAAGAAAACTGAGACTAGTTCCTTGGCTGAAGACCAGGATCGAGGGGAAGTTTACCTTTTCTAAGCATCATTGCTTAGCAAAAGAAGATGAATGCGATCTGCCATTCATAACCACCATCAAAATTTCGGGTATTCCGATATTTAATCCTCTTGCACCCCGAATGCCCGAATACCTGCGTCATTCACACCTTCTGGTCCAAGAAGATTAAATAGGGGCATCTGTCATACCCCAAATTTTGACCACTAAGATTTCCCATTATTGTACAAATCATCATCACAATATGGGTATGTCATTATGCCTCATCAGTCTCCCCAAAGATGGGTGAGTATTCACTACTATCAAAATTAGGGTTTCAAGCCCTCTCAGAGCTTTTAGACAAAGGATCAATCAAGGAATGACATGATATTCAACTTGTTTACACCCTCAAACATACACAAAGGATCAAAAAGGACTCCCACTTCAAGGATTAAGCAGAAGGATGCTCCCTTCTAGGTGGATCAAGCCTCAAGATTGCCAGTGTCACCAAATTAGGGTTTTGATCGACCAGGGCCTCCAGATGGAAAATTTCCTCTAGGCATGAGCCAAAGATCCAAAACATAACCTAATATGATCCATGGAACCTCATGAACTCAATCATCCAGTCAATTTTGCCTCAGGGGATGCATTCATCAAAAATCAGGAATTAGGGTTTCTTGACCTAATTCACCCCTAAGTTGACTTTTGGGACCAATTATGAACCAAGACCTCAAGAGAGGATTTGAGGATCTCCAATATGACATATTGATCCATTTGGAACAATGGATTGATCCAAGAAGCTTGAGTAACAAGTTTCAACATCATTAGAGCCACAATTAGGGTTTCGCGAGAAAAGAAAACTGTAACTTTGACTTTTGACCAGGACATGCTCCCAAGCCCTAAGACATGATTCAATACACCCTATACCACCCATGGAACATGTCCATCAAGTTTGATTTAGGTCAAAGACATGATTTCCTGAAGAATTGCACAGTTTGGAATTCATCGAATAAAAAGTCAACTGTGCACAAAAGTCAACTTTGACTTTTTGAGATTTTTCACTAAAATGGATTTTTAACCCTAAAATGATGTTTATGTATGATTTGAATCATCATTCATCAAGAAAAATCAAAGAAAATGGGATAACTTGTAAAAGGGGTAACCATAAAAACTTAGAAAATTTTCTAAGTTATGGAAAAAAATGACAAAGGTACCAATTTTGGAGGATCATAACTCCTAAACCACAAAGCCATTTTTTTTCCATTCAAGGCTTGATTTGTAGATCTCATTGCCCTCTACAAAAACTTCATACCAACCTATGTCCAAATTCCTCATGGATTTTGAGTTATGGAGTGATCAAAATCAAGAAAAGTCACTTTGTTCCAACACTTAGTGAAAATTTCACTAAGTCAGATTTTGCCTTACTTTTTTCCAAATGTATGGGCATTTTTCACTTGGATCCAAAAAGTATCAAAACCAAATATGATCAAATAGTTGTTGTATCATATAAGAGCTTTCCAAAATGGCCAAGAACATCACCAAATTCAATTTGAGCTATGAGATATGACATTAGCAAGTTGCCTTGCTGAAATTTGCCAAGGCAAGGCAGATTTTTGCACTTTTGGTCGATTTTCCAAAATCAGCCAATTCCAAGCCTTGTCATCACTTTGGACACATCTGAGGATTGAATTTAAAGGGGACAATCACTGAGTCAAGCCTCCAAAGTTCTTGGAACAAGAAATAGCATGTTAAACCTAGAATTGCCCAAAATAGGGACAAGACTCCAATTTTGGATTGGAGCATTCAATGGAAGCATCAAGGTGGAATGGACTGAGCCATTCTCAACTGAATTCAGTCAAGACTTATCCAAGACCAAGGGGACCAGCAGCTTGTGCCCTAACCTCTAGTCAATGGCTAGAGGAGACTTGGATTTTCATTTGCCAACATTGGCCAACCTACTCAGCAGTTACCATTCACTATTCCTTGCAAAACAAACTTGCTCTACTATAAATAGAGCTCAATTGTGATCAGTTTAAGTACACCAAAGGCCTACAACACTTGCTTTTCTCAAAGTCCACTTCTCACTCTCAAAAATGCCTTCCTTAGCAAGTCACTATCGAGTTTTTCATTAGAGAGCAATTCCACTCAAACCAATCACACACATACCTCATATACATCATATGTGAGCTGATCAAACACTTAAATAACATCTGGAACACTGATTTCTCAGAATCACCAGTCAATTGCTCAAGGTTTTAACCAAAGTGCAGTTGAGATGCCATGAAGTGATCCAGCCAATTTCCATCAAGTCCAAGCATTCAAACACACTCCATAGGGTGTATGGAAGCTGTTCAGATCATCACAACTCATTTGTAACACCTCCAACTCAGAAATCACTTTGAACTTGCTGTCACGACCTAGAGGTCAATACTTAATTTTTGAAGCATTAATCCAAGATCACAATTTGTTTTCCATATGTTAAACAATTTTGATCATTTTAATTGAATTTTTATTCAATTAAAACACATTTTGAAAACAAATTAGGGTTTTTGGATTAATTCAACCCTCATAAATCATTTTCAAAAACTTTTGGGCCTCTAATAGAGTGTAAGACCCAATCCCCTTTTAACCAAAACCATTTTGGGCCTTAGATATTGTATAAGCCCCTTTGCGTTAAAAGAAAATCTCGGCGCGATCGCCATTTTAAACGAAAAATCATCTGGGCCTACCCTCGTGTTATAAGCCCCACTCTTTTTCCTTAAACCTTTTGGGCCTCTTAATAGAGTGTAAGACCCAAAACCCCCTTGTACAAATCATCTTTGGGCCTCACTTATTGTATAAGTCCCTCTGTACAAGTAAACGGTGCGACTGTTGTCCGTTTAAAACCTTGGGCCCACCCTCGAGTAGTAAGACCCATTTCTTTTCATTCAAACCTTTTGGGCCTCTTGAGAGAGTGTAAGACCCATCCCTTTGTACAAAAAATAATTTTTGGGTCTCAGTCACTTGTATAAGTCCCTCTGTACAAATTCAAACAGTGCGCTCACTGATAAAACCCTAGGCCTCTCCTTGAGCTGTAAGCCCCAAATCTTTCTTTTCAAAGCACTTTCTTCTTTGATTTTGAAATATACTATTGTTTTCAATATTTCTTTGTTGAACAACTAACCAAACAGCATGGAAGTTCTACAACCGAGTAAGTGGTTATATGCTTTCATTTACCGCTTTCATATACATATAACTGTATTGTGGGGCTGTTTCGCTGTAAGTCTTCTTTCATAAACTCATATCAACTGTGTAATAATAGTATAGATATTTAGAGTTTCCCCGGCAACTACGTCTAGCATTAAGCCCGTTGATCACTCTTAAATAGTCAAAACTAGATCCCCATAGGATTACCAGACATAGTCTTCCCTCCTTTTGGGGTTAAACAATATGGAGATATGAAAGGCAGCATTCTCGGTGAACCCTTTCATAGACTGTCACTCGTAGAAGTTGTCAAGAAACTCTATTCCCTAGAGATGATCTTTTCTCCGTGAATGGCATCTCTTGAGTTTCTTCCAAATTCTCGAAATTTCCGGGCTTGATCTATTCCTCGTGAATATCCTGTCTTGAATTTCTCGGGGTTTGGGGACCCACAGGCTTCTTAAAAGCACTTGTCAAGAAACTCTACTCCCCAGAGATGATCTTTTCTCCGTGAATGGCATCTCTTGAGTTTCTTCCAAATTCTCGAACTTTCCTGGCTTGATCTATTCCTCGTGAATATCCTGTCTTGAATTTCTCGGGGTTTGGGGACCCATCGGCTTCTTAAAGGCATCGGCCTCCTCTTGGGCATTGTTCAAGGACCTACAGGCTTCCTAAAATCATCCCTGCCTCCTCTTGCGCGTTGTATAAGGACCCATCGGCTTCTTAGAAGTATTCACAGCCTCCTCTTAGGCTTCGTATAATGATTCTTCCTCCGAGAATGATAGCCTCCTCTTGGGCTTCATACAAGGACCACTCGGCTTCTTAAAAGTTTCCAGCTTCCTCTTGGGCTTTGTACAAATTGTCCCGACGACCTCCTAGAGGTATAGGAACAGAAATCAGTCATCTTAATAGAACAGTCTTTCCAAGAGTCTACTACTATTTCTCAAAGCATAATACAAAAGATGAAACTCTAGACTTGAACAGTCTAATTTCCTTGAGTCTCAAAGACATTCTCAAGCACCCTTCAAAAATAGGAAGAAAACCCGTAGACTCGGACAGTCTCAATACCCATTGGATTTCCCATTTCCTTAAAGAAACAGGAAATAACCCTGATCCTCGAATCAAAATCCCTGAGTGCAAACATTACTCATATAAGAATTGATTTTCTCTTAAAATCAGCATACTGGACCTGTCACTCAACTGAAACAACACCATAGCCTCCTCTTGGGCTTTGTACAATGATTCTCCCCAGCGGAGCTAACAATTTTAGCCTCCATCTCAGGCTTTATACGAGATATCAAAAAAGACTCTCTTGTTCAGTCAAATAGCCTCCGTCTCGGGCTTTATGCGAGATACTAAAAGACTCCCTCGTTGAGTCAAAACCTTTTAGCTTCTCTCTCGGGCTTTGTACGAGACACATATTAGCCTCCTCTTAGGCTTTGTATAAGAAAACCACTGGTTGATCCAATCAACCTTCTAGCATCAAAAGCTGTGCCTCGTTCACAGTACACAAACATCAACAACTCCTTTCCCTTCATCTAATCGCTGTAAGCGGCAAGCCTCTGGATCATCTACATCCATGCCACTGTCCCTCCTTTAGCATGAGAAATTCCTAAGGAAAGATGGCATTGCTCTACACTGAGTTAAAGTCTTCTCCTTCAGGTTTGAAATCCCCTATAAAGGAAATTATGGCATTGCCGGATTCACACATCCCGGTTAAAGTAATTCTCCTTTATAAACAGGTGTGACATACAAACCCCTCTTTAGAGATGACAAATTCTCTCTAAAGATAGACCCTTCAGCTTCACATCTTGGGCTTCGAACAAGATACAAATAACCTTTTCAGCTTTACATCTTGGGCTTTGAACAAGATACCAACCAACTTTAGCTTCACGTCTTGGGCTTTGAACAAGACACCAAAATACCCACTTCCTCCTGTAGAATAGGAGGAACTACGATCGCTCTGATTTCCCTGTTTCGGTAAACGGGAATACGTAGGGATAAGATTGAAAGAAAAATCTTAGCGAGCACACTAAACAAAAACCCAAAATCCCATACTTTCATATATCCGTCCTAACATTTCAACCGATAGCCTAAAAACGTCCCATTTCGAAAAAATAACCCAGGAGAGACCCCGAATCTTTGTAGCATCTGTAAACCAACAGTTTTGATTGTTTAAACTCAGTATGCAAGCAGGGTTAGTTGGAGACATCTATTTCCCTTCCTTCATCAGCTTCAATAGGATAAAAAATGAATCTAACTGTAGTACTAGAGCAATTGTGCTTCCCAACCACATCCAAAAATCACTCGCTACACGCTTCAAAGATGTTCTTTAAGTTTTTAAAGGATCAATTGTAAGTGTATTCTTAGGTTGTAAGGCTTCATCCAATTTGACATGAAGTGTATTTACTTCCTCTTACCAATTATGACAATGTTCACAACCAAACCTAGAAGATTTTACATCCTCATTCTTATCACTTTGAATATCTATCATATATCTCTTAATAGCTTTAAATTTCCTTTTGAATTCTAACACCTAAGCTTCTAAATTTAAAATTAATTTTTCATGTGAAATTAACTTGTTAAAAGCTCTCAAGGCCTCTCTATGAAGATCTGTAAAGGCTTTTTGTAATTGAGAATAGGATAAATCATTAATAGATTCAAGCTTAGAAAGACTTACATTTTTCTTCTTCTTTCTATTTACCATGAGACAAATATGAGCCGATTCAATACTTGAAGTGGTGCTTTCATCACTTGAGTAATCACCTGCACTTTTCCAACCGACATAAGCTCCTCTAGACATGCTAGATTTCTTATGATGTCTCTTTTCTTTGTCTTTCTTCCTCGTAGTACATTCCAGTCTATAATGACCGACTTCCCCATAATGATAGCAAGATTTTCTAAGTTTACCTCTTTTATCCTCATCGTTCTTTGAAGAGTTTGTTACTCTTCTAAATTTGACTAGATTCTTGTCGGAGTCTCTAACTTCATTCTTCCTTATATACCTATGATATCTTTTCACAAACAGCCCCATATTCTCATCATATGAATTCTTTTCATCTTCACTTTCACCATCACTTTGCTCATTATAGGAGGACCTTGAGCTTGAAGTCTTTAGAGCAATAGACTTCTTCTCTACTTCCCTGTCTTTACCTTTCTCCTTCTTCACTTTCCTTTCATACTCTTTTTCATGTTTTTCCAAGAAAGAGAGTTCTTGCTCATGCTCTTCCAATTTGTCGAACAAAGTCGTGAGATCCAGTACTTTAAGATCATTCACCTCTTTGATATAGGAGACCTCGGGTTTCCATTCCCTACTTAAACATCTTAACACTTTGTTAGTATCAACTCATTGGAAATAGGCTTACCTAACACATTTAATTGATTGAAAAGATGTGTGAAGCGTTTTCGCATGTCTGCAATGGTTTCGCCATGCTCTATATGAAATAGCTCAAACTCATGATTTAATGTGTTGATCCTAGCTTTTTTGACATCATTAGTACCCTCATGGGAAACTTCTAATGCGTCCCACATAACCTTGGCGGTCTCATAATAAGAAACGCAATAATACTCATCAACACCTAAAGTGGATGTGAGAATATTTTTCGCTTTCCAATCATGTGACCACAATTTCCAATCATTAGCATCTCATTGTGCTTCTAGTTTAGGTAAAGTAACACCTTCATCATTGGTCGCAGTTGAAGGGGTGAGAAACACAAGAAAGAGGGGGTTTGAATTGGGTTTCACCAACTATGTTATTTTCTACGGAATTCAAAATTCAATGTTAACAAGAGAATAAAAATAAATAGACCCGATTATTTTTATCCTGCTTCACTGTTAACAGAGATACTCCAGTCCACCCATCAAGGTGATTTCGCCTTAAACAAGGACTTAATCCAATAATCTAGAAAGAATACAACCTCTAAGTATTAGAAAATAACTTAGCCCTCTCAAGTATCCAGACTAACAACTTAGTCACTTGAGAAATCTCCACTTTGAAAAGAGTTACAAAGGTGTGTACAAGAATTGCTTCTAAACAAGCAGATGGCATAAATGAAGTACAAAAACACAAAAGTATTTCTAGCAAGATATGAACAACAACTCCTTGCTAATTTACAAAAATATCTTAAGAATAATCTCCTAGAGATTTTCATCGTATCAACATGAGTTTTTTTAGCTTAAAAGCCTCTTTTAATGTTTCTCTCGTTTTCTTGTAGAGTTAGGCTCTAATTTGGTTGAGCTTCAAGCATCTTCTTTTAAGCTTTACAATTTGGTGCTTGATTCCACCTTGCACACATACTCTTGTGTTTTCTTTAGCTCTTTTTCTTCTTGTTCTAGTTACTATCTCATGATTATCTCTTTGTCTCTTGCAGCATTCAACACTTCAGCATTCAACATTTTCGCTCGGCTCACCGCAACATTTCTTTAAGCGTTCAGATCTTCAATATATAGAGCTTGAGAATAGATATGTTGGAGGGTATAATAGGAAACATATTCCAACTTTAATATCCCAACGTAAACTTAAAAGAATGGTCAAATCACAATACAAAAGAGTTGTCCTTGCGCCACCTATTCTAGGTAGAGGTCACAGACTAATTTGTACTTTTATATTCGTTGAAACACGCAAACCATTCTTGATCTTCTGTCTTCTAATATTCAGAGGCTTCAGATGTATATTTGATGAAGCATGTGTAGAGAGATCAATACTTGTAACTTCATAACCTAAGTCTTCAGAATCTCAAATCTTCGTTCAACCGAACTATCTTAAGAGTCTTCGGCACTTGGTCTTTAGAAGTGATGCCTTCATAAACTTTAGAGCTTGTTCAGCAGAACCTCGTCTTTAGAATCTTCAGAACTTGTTTATCACATACTTGTCTTCAGAGTCTTTAGAACTTTGTGCAACAGAACCTTGTCTTCAGAGTCTTCAGAACTTGAACTTTAGAAATGATGTCTTTAGAATCTTCAGAACATCATTCAACAGAACCTTGTCTTCAGAAACTTCAGAACTTGAACTTCAGAATTGATGTCTTTAGAATCTTCAGAGCTTTGTTCAATAGAACCTTGTCTTCAGAAACTTCAGAACTTGAACTTCATAATTGATGTCTTTAGAATCTTCAGAACTTTGTTCAACAGAACCTTGTCTTCAGAAACTTCAGAACTTGAACAGATAAAAGCATGTCTCTTAGAAAGCCTTCAAGGATTATCTACTTAGTCATGATTAGAAGCTTTAGTACAAAATTTCTTCAGAGTTGTTGCATTAGAAGCATTTCTGAGTCTTGACTTTAATCTTGTACACAACATATGTTTTCTTCCAGAGTGTTTAGATCATAGTCTGATGACATCACACACCTTTCTATCAGAGTCAGATCCTTTTTAGCAAAATCTACACACTAGATAGAAACCATAAAGTACCGAATTATTCTCAAGGATAACATGTGCAGTTATCATCAAAACTTAAGGCTAGATGCAGAACAACTATTATTCTTACAATCTCCCCATTTTTGATGATGAAAACCATGTATTTTGATAGAGCAATTCATACAGGGTAATAACTATAAACCACTGAATCAGAGTTAAGCTAACGAACTCCCCCTGAATCTGTTACTCTTAAAATTCATTTATGCTTGTTCAGAGTCTCCCCCTGATCCTAAGACTCGCAAAATAATTTTGAAGTACAGAGCATACGAGCAGAGAATGAATACTTCTCAGAGATGTCACATCAGAGTCTGACTAGAGCTGCCTGGTCTTCATCACAGAACTTGGCTTGCTATTAGAACATGATTGACGTAATCAGAACCTGATTAGTAATTTTGTGATGCCTCGCATCATGTATCAGAGCTAACTTTTTTCAATATCTTAAATATGTCACCAGAAGGTGCATAAATCAACATGTGATCAGAAGGTTCAAAAACTGAACATTTCCTGAATGACCATTTCTTGAATTGATATCCATAAGGTCCACAATCTTTGAAGTACTAGAGTCTAGCTACCATGCTTTCAGAGAGTTCACAACTTTTGACAAACCTGAGGTATCAGAGCACTCATATACGTTCTTTCAGATTGTTCTTTTTCTTCTGATTAATGAGTGGTCAAAACCAATTTTTCATTGAATAATGTAGTGTGTCAGAGCAAACTCATTTAGAGCATTCTTCTTACTTCTTGAACATATCTTCTGATAACCTATTCTAAAAGATAGTGAACTTTTACAAAGTTCCTGATCAAATATTAAACAAAGGTTAGTAGTAAAAGCATATTGAAATATGTATTTGGGATCAAGATTATGAGAATAGGTTTTATCAAAATCATTTCACTTTCTCCTCCTTTGTCAGAAATAAAAAAGGTATAAATAATGAGAAGAAAAATAAGTAATATGAGATAATTAACAAAAGTATTAATAAAGATAAGAGACCAAAGTCTTGAGATAACAGAATACAGAAAACAACTGAAAACTTCATTAATATTATAGAGGGAGTACAAGCCAGACGTTTTAGAGGAAAAAGCAAAGGAAAGGGGAAATATATCCATAACCCGATAACAACAAGATCACAAGAAACAAAACATCAGAAAACAAATGACCACAGACACCGAAACCACAAGACCCAGAAGCACCCAAACACTTCATATCCATCCAGCAGAAGAGATTACCAATCCAACAAGCTTGTAACAACTTCACATCTTTCTTCAGCAGCGTAACATCCAGACCAAGCCTCTTAGCCAAACTAATAATTTCAGCCTTATAAAACAGTTTTGATAAGATACTTCCATAAGAAATGAAGGACTTATACTGACTTCTTAAAATAGTGACTGATTCTTTCAGATGGTTGAAGATGGTTTGAGGCAGGTTGACACAGACATTATTCATAACAAAGTAGATGAAAAGTCTGTCAACATGGGATAGAACATTATAATCTATTCCTCGAGGACGAAAATTTGTTAACAAGAGGTTAAACCAAGCTTTAGCTGTGGGTAGAAGCCTTTCGGGATTGGTGGGTTCAAGTATGAGGAAGGAGGTGTCATGGATGTTAATGAGCCTATCAGCAAAGGTGTAGGTAAAATGAAACTCATCCACAGTGATACCGGTTTGAGGACAACCAATAGCTTAAGCAATGAAGGTAGGAGTGATGTGACGGGAGTGCCATAAACACAGGAACAAATGGAGCCACCATCTAAACTAACTAAGGAATATTTCCAGAAGGCCTTCACAAGGTTGGGATAAATAGTTCCATGCAACAATGCATAGTATTTGGACCAACCATGTATATGCATGCTCAACACAATGTCGCAATCAGTTCCTTTAAGACGAGGAAAGTTATGTAGTTTTTCACAGATAACATCCAGTAGGTCTTCATTGCCATAAATTGTTTTGGCATACATGGTTGGGTGAAAAAGAGAGAAAAGAATAGAAATATAGAATGTTTTTTGTAAAGGTGGAAGAGAGGAATGACTATTAAAGGATGAACTAGAGAATATAAATAGAGCAAATCATGAGACGAAACAAGGCAATAAAGACAAAACAATTAAGACAAACAAATTTGAAACACCCAAAGTGTCACACCCTAATTTTTAACCCTAAGATTCCACCTCATTTACATCATTTTTGAATGACATTAATCATCTCATGTGTGTGTCTTTATGCATCTCTAACCCCATTGAAAACACAAAAATATGTACCTTGTTTTGATTTGATCTCAAGTTAGGGTTTTGGCCCCAAGAAGCTTAAGAAGTTGACCAATCAAGGACTTGTGTGATCCTAAACCTTTCAACATGATCAAGAGTCTCCTTTCATTAACAACCACGTGCAAAGTTTCATAAACTCAAGTTCAACAAGTTCCAAGTCATCTGATACACCAAATTAGGGTTTTGACCAAAATCAACCCTGAGTTAACTTTTTGAGCAAGGCATGATCTCACACCTCAAGAAATGGTTTAAAGGCCTCAATTACACCATCTTAGTCCATTAATATGTTTAGATTTGTTCAAGAAGCTTGATTCATTGATAATTGAATAATTCTAATTCAATTGAGAAAAGTCAACTGTTGATCAAAGTCAAAGTTTGACTTTTGACATTTTTGGTCAAACATGGACTCCACAAGTCAAGTATCATGAAAATACGGAGGATGTTTGGATTTGATCGTGATTAATCAAAGAAATCATTCAAAGATCAGGATTTGAGAAAATTAGGATTTTTGAAATTTTTCTAAGTACAAATCCTCAAGGTCAAATGACCTACTTGCCAAGAGTGTAACTTCTTCCTCAAGCATCTAATGAAAACACTTGAAAGCTACTTTGAAATATGGTATTTGATACTACAAATTTATGGAAATTGAAAGCCAATAGCCTTCTTGGATTGAAACTTATTGATGTTCAAAGTTGGAGTTTCAAGTTGTTTGAAAATCTAAAACACTTAGAAATTTTTATAAGTATTCAGCATGGTCAAGTACATGACTTTGAGGACTTCTTTTGAACAATTCAAGCTATCCCTGTTGATGCTTGATAGATGCAAATAAATACCATATTTTATACTTCATTTTGGTGGAAGAATGAATCCAAAAGCCTTCACCAATTGAAAATTATGATTGACCAAAGTTGGGGTTTCTTCATGATCAATCTAGTTCAAGATGAACCAGAATTTTGCCAAGTCCCTAGTCAGTTTGGTCACACGAGTTTGGGACAACTTTTGCCAACTTTTCAAGCATTTCCAAGACATGTAATCAACACAAAACCTGTAGTATCCCATGAGATCTCAACATCGGTACCAAATTTGTGGGAAAATGATCTCAATTCAAAAGGCAAAAGTTCACTCCAATGGTCCATGGTGAATTGTATGTTGCGCATTACATAAAGTAAACTTTTGATCCAAATCTTTTCCACAAATTATGCAGTTCATCTGAGCATCCAAGATAGCTTATCCAACCAAGAGGGATTGCTTAGAATGTCAACTTAGGGACTGCACCCAAAAGCATGGCTCAAATGTACTTGCATTAACTTTATTCTAAAAGTGACAATACTCATTGGATCACGATTCTACTTTATCCAAGCTTGGATATTTACATCATATTCACTCCACTATAAATAGAGCCTCATTTCATCAGTTCAAACACACCAAGAACATCCAAAACCTCAGCATAGCAAAGCAAGAACATTTGAAACTCCTTGAGTGTTCTTTATTTCATCACATAACCAAAATTGCCAAAGTCCATTACAGTCACCAAACATTCATTCTTTTCACTCAAACACACCACAAAGACCTCACATGACTTGTTGAAACTCATCAAAACCCCACATTCCATCCCAAACCATAAGTCAAGCTTCAAGAGCCACCATTGTTGACCAAGAGACCAAAGCTTCGAATCTCTTTGTTCTTGCATTTCCCTTTCACTCAAACACCTCAAACACTTTCCAAATGCATCATAGAACCTTTCCAAATCATTAAACCTGACCTGTAACACCTCCAACATCAAAATCATTTTTCAAATTTCTTCCATTGCAAGTTGGTTTGGACAGAATAGCCGAGGGCATTCCAAGGCAAGTTGAGCATCCTAACACCTTTCTGGGAGTTCATTGAAGCTAAAGATATCATCATCCATCATATGGAGCAGCTTAAAAGGTGTATTGGACACTCTCCAATAGGTAATCTTTTTTACTTTTCAAACTTCATGATACAAGCACCATTTGCATTCATTTGAGTTACCATTCTATTTGTCATGATGCGAGGATCAAAAACCCTAAGCTATTACTGATTGATTGTACATATATGACATTTAATTTTTGTTTTAGGAATTAGGTTTCTTCTGGTAATGTGTAGAATTCATGAACTAGGGTTAAAAATAAATGAAATTCATGGCCATTTCTAAACTCCTGGTGAAATTCTGATCAAGATAAGGTATCTACTTGTCTTGCTTGGTTCCAAAATGAGAGAATTAAAAATTTGAAATTCTGAGCTTCAAGGTTGAAGATGATCATGGTTTCGTGTGTTTTCATTTTTGAATACTTTGTTTTATATATATATTTTATTAATGCGTGCATTTTGACAAGATCATTGGCCTGGCCCAGTGGTTGGCATGTTTTGTGAAGTAAACCCTAGGGCGTGGGTTCAAACCTGGCCGACCCTCCTTTATTTTTAATGCCTTGTTCACTCTTATTTTCTCCCTCTTTCTCATTCATTTTATTAATTAATTAATTTCTTTTTTTGTTTTATTTATTCAATTTCATTTTCCACTTTATTTTAAAAGCTAAAAAAATCAAAATAACTAATATTATTTATGTCATTTATTTTATTTTATTCACATTAAATTTTAAATGTTAAATTATCCTTTTTTTTATTATTCTTTTATCATTTTAATTTAAACCTAAAAAATCCTTTAAAAAAATACTTTATTCATTTACTTCTCATATTTTGAAACTTGAAACATTTACCCTTTTTGTTTCCTTTGACTTACTTTTTTTATCTTGATTATTTGAAAATATTTGTGATTATAAATATCATGTTTGTTTTAATTTGTTTGAATGTTTAGAACTTGGTTGATTGTATTCTTGACCTAAAGACCATGATGAACTCTTATCTTGTTCCTTGTTCAAATGTTAGTATTGTTTTGTATGACTATGTTGTGATGAAAATGATGTGTTGATAACATGAACTATGTCTTGTACTTGATAACCCATGATGATCTTGTCTTGGTTTAGGACATGTCTTTACCCATGAATTGTTATTTTGAAAATCTCTTTAGGAATGATTTCTCCATGTCTTTTGTTCACATGAGAATTTTAGCTTAGGCCTTGAACATGACTTAACAAAAATATGTTGCTTAACCATGTACAGGTTTGTTGATTCATTAATGATCTTGTCCATAATTGTGCCATATTTTAAGTTGTTCTTTGTTTAGCCATGTATCCAAGAGTTGTGTTGGTATACCATGTTTCGCATACTTAACTTGTTGGTTGAATAGTTGTGTACATATGTTTATCATGTTGCCTAATTCAAGGGGAAGGACTTATTGTTGACTTCCTGTCATTTTGCATATGCATCTTTATTTTCTTGTACATCACTTACATGATCCTTGTTATCTCTTAGATTATTTGCCTTTTAGGAAGTTCTCCTTAGGTTGATTCAACTTTAGATAACTCCAGTAGGTTCCCCTATCCTCAAACTCAAGATCTCTTTCAATAGAAACTTTGACCTTAGGTCATTGACTTTTCAAACTTTTTTCAATAAATACTTCAAGACATCTTAAGCGCATTCAAACTTTTTTCATAAGAATAAAAGACACTAACTTCAATTCAAATATTTTGCCACTTGGCTTTTCAATTCAAAACATTTTCAAAAAGATTAGACATTAGCCATCCGTAGTTGAGATATAAATCTCCTAACCCATGACATTGTTGAGAAAGATGTTTACTCTTTTCCACTTGAGAGAGGTATGTGGCATACTTGTTGCTTATATATCCAAGTTGGATCCCTTCTCTCAATGTGAAGCAAAGATCCATCTTCCACTTGTTTTTGGTGGATTAGTTGAGTATTCTCCTTAAGATGACAACTTGTCTCTTCTTCATTAAAATCCACCTTAACAAACCATTTTCTATTTATACCTCAAACTATGAGGTTTCGATCCTTCATTGGTACGTAAGCATAAGACTTCATGTCTTGCCAAACGCAAAAACAATTAAAAAAAACACTTCTCTTCTCATCTCCCCAATCATTCCCAAATAGAAAACAACTTGAAACTATAACATAAATACAACAAGAGGTTCCTATAGGATACTATAGATACTTAGGGTGATAATACCTTCCCTTAGTATAACCAACCCCCAAACCTTATATCTCTTTATTGCATTGTTTTACATTGCATATTTATGGGTTATTATTTCTTTTTCCCCTTCCCTTGGATAAATTAAAGATCGGTGGTGATATCTTAAGATTTGTGAAGCCTAGTTAACTTAATAGCTATGGTCTCTGATTCTCACCGCGGCACAAAGCAATTATTGCTAAACCAATAAAAAGGACTACCATAATTTCCAAAGAGAGTCACATATGAAATATAAACGCATGAAACAGAAATACAGTGGAATAGTAAAGATTGTATTAAATACTTTCATTAAATCAATAAAGGAATAAACAGACTGATACCTAAAAGGTATTAGGTAACTGAAAAGTTATAAGAAAAGGTAACAATTTAGGAAATTAATTCTATCAAAAGATAAGGCGTGAAGATTTATCATCCTAAATTCAGGAGTCTCGTCACTTAATGTGTCACGTCAAGCATGAAGCGACGTTCATTAAAAGACAGCCGACTTATAATGAAATCACAAACTCTTCACTTTCCTGACAATGTGTTAATGAAGTAAACTTTCAGTTTCCAACGGTCAAAAATAACTTAATAGAACATTCTGACCTTGGATACTTTAGATACATGAGAACTTCACTTGTCAGAAGCTTCACATCTCAAAAGTTAAACGCTACGACTCAAACATTAGAAACTTATTTTTCTATTCTAGAGGACATGTATATTCTGAGATACTTCTTTTCATTCTGGACATAGAACAGAGTTCATGTAACACCCCAAATTTATTAGAATATTTATTTAATTTATTTAAATATAATATTTGTGAATTTTCGGTAAATTTTGGTGGTTTGTGTTGACGTTGGCGTTTTCGTGAAGTTTCGGTTATTTAATTAAATAATAGTATATAATATGAATATATTAATATTATTATTAATTTAAATAATATTAGAGGAATTAAGGGTAAGATGGACTTTTAAGGAGGATTAGCGAGGGTATTATGGGGAGAGCCTATTTTGGAAGCCCAAGGGTTTAACAAAAAGGAATTGGAAAGGAATAGGATTCATTTTGTTTGAACGTGAAAATAAGGAGAAAGTGCAGAGCTCTGAGGAAAGAAGGAAAAAGGCGAGGATTCGTGAAGGTTTCCAAAGACTCGGTAGAGAAAGCTCTGAATCGAAAATCTAAGGTATGGGGAATATTGCCTTTCATTGTTTTCAATATAGGGCGTGATGTGCTTAAAATGGATCTTGAGGTTTTTGGGGTTTTTGAAGGGTTCATGAGTTATTGATGATTTAGGGGTATTTCTGAGGATCGATGATGGATTATTAAGGGTTAAATTGATTAGGGTGAAAATAAGCCTTCGTGGCAAAACCTTCTTGATGATATGTGGGATCTTTTATGAGAAAGGAATTTATGGGGTTTATGGGAATCTTGAGAATTTTTGAAGGTTTGGGTATTTCGAGTTAGAATAGTGAAGTTACCAACCTAATAGTCGTAGGTTTTATGCTTTCGATTGCCTTGATGTTTCAGGACTGTTTGGGGAGTGTTTTTGGGTGAACTGAGGTTGAATTCGTAAGGTAATTTGGGTATGTTATGCTACTGATGTGTAGTAGCGATTTCCTACAATCGCTAGTTCGCAAAGCGAATGAATCATTCGCAAGGTGAATGTTCGCCCAGGCTCGCAAAGCGAGCAGCGTAGCGAATGCATGATGATTGTGTGATGATACTAAGATGAATCTTAGGAAGTGACTGTTGGTGCTCGCAAAGCAAATGTCCCAGTGAAGGGCTTCGTAAAGCGAATGAAGTGATGAGGAGAGGCAGAATGGGGGATTGTTTGGGATTCTGGGAGTTGCTGGAGGTTCACAAAGCGAATATCTCAGCCAATAGATTCGTAAGGCGAACTCTGCAGCGAACGCCTGCTGTTCATGAAAAGTGTTTTATGATGCTGTGTTGTCTTGATGTTTTGATGCTGTGATTTTTCTGATGAATTACCATGATGTTATTGATGACTATAAGATGATGATATTGTGATGTTTGATGTATAATTGATGATTTGAACTACTATGAGTTATTGATAATTATGAACCGTTTATACATGATTTTGAAGGTTAAGTAATGATATGAATTACCATGATGTATATTGACGTTATGAGCTGCGTATATGTGATGTTTTGATGAGTAATTGATGATGTGAATTACTATGAGTTATATTGATGATTTTATGATGATGATACGTGATGTTGGATGATGTGAATGACCATGAGTATTATTGATGATTAGGAGATGATGATGCATAATTAATTTGATGTGATTTTCCGTGAGTTGTATTGATGATTATAAAATGATGAAGCATGATGTTTTGATGAATGAATGACGATATGATGAGATTGTGATGAATGATGATGTACGTGATGACTTGTGTTGATGATGATTATTATGACGTGGTGCATCATGCATTCATAGCATATTCTGGTGATGATGTTAGGACTTCGGTCCAGTGATGATGATGTTAGACTTCAGTCTATTTGTGGCTTCCATCCCATTGTGTGGATGTGAAGTGGATTATGACGTGCTCTGGTTCTTGTGTAGAATCGATCCTATTTGACGGGGATCTTTGGAGGGTGATGGCCTAAGTGTCCATCGATTGTGATGATTGGTACCACATGCATGAGTCTTGTTGTGCATTGCATTTATGTGGCATATTGTTGTGATTTGTGATGTCGTGCTTTGATGTTTGCCTGTGATGACTCTGACGATGTTGTATATGATGATGACGCCATTTTTATGCATATCTTATTTTATATTGATTATAATGAATTGTATTACTCACCTTGCCTGTTTGAATGTTGCCTCCATGTGGGTAACGTGCAGGTGATCAGGATTAGTTGTGGATGCTTTTGAGGACTTTTGAAGTTATTTACTTTTGATCGATGTAGAGGGTCTTGTAGCGAGCGATTTTGGACGTGTTTCTTAAGCACTGCCGCTCCTTGGGGTTACTACAGGTCGATTCATTTTTTATCCTATTAAAGCTGATGAAGGAAGGGAAATAGATGTCTCCAATAACCCTGCTTGCATACCGAGTTTAAACAGCGGCCTGTTAGGTTACAGATGCTATGTGGTAGTGGGGCCTCTCTTATGCTATTTTGACAGAATGACGGATTTATTCTATGGACAGGAAGTTAGGACTGGTGTTTTTCAATTGTTATGGGATTTAGGATTTTTGTTTAGTGTGCTCGCTAAGATTTTTCTTTTAATCTTATGCCTACGTATTCCCGTTTTCCGAAACAGGGAAATCAGAGCGATCGTAGTTCCTCCTATTCTATGGGAGGAAATGGTGTTTTGGTGTCTTGTTCGAAGCCCAAGACGTGAAGCGAAAAAGGTGATCTGTATCTTGTTCAAAGCCCAAGATGTGAAGCTGAAAGGGTTTGACTTTAGAGAGAATTTGTCATCTCTAAAGAGGGGTTTGACTGTCACAACTGTTTATAAAGGAGAATTACTTTAACTGGGATATGTGAATCCAGCAATGCCATAATTTCCTTTATAGGGGGGTTCCAACCTGAAGGAGAAGACTTTAACTCAGTGTAGAGCAATGCTATCTTTCCTTAGGAATTTTTCATGCTAAAAGAGGGACAGTGGCATGGATGTAAATAATCCAGAGGCTTGCCGCTTACAGCAATTAGATGAAAGGGAAGGAGTTATTGATGATTGTGTACTATGAACGAGGCACAGCTTTGATGCTAAAAGGTTGATTGGATCAACCAGTGGTTTTCTCATACAAAGCCTAAGAGGAGGCTATTGGCCCAACAAGAGGGAGTTTTTATGTGTCTCGTACGAAGCCCGAGAGAGAGGCTAAAAGGGTTGACTCAACAGGAGAATCTTTTATACTCAACAAGAGAGTGTTTTTGTGTCATGTACAAAGCCCAAGACGGAGGCTAAAGGGTTCTGTTTCAGTTGAGTGACAGGTCCAGTATGTTGGTTAAGAGAAAATCAGTTCTTATATGAGTAACACTGTACTCAGGGATTTTGATTCGAGGATCAGGGATATTTCGTTTTCTTTGAGGAAATGGGAAATCCAAAGGGTATTGAGACTGTCCAAGTCTGCGGGTTTCTTCCTATTTTTGAAAGGGACTTGAGAATGTCTTTGAGACTCAAGGAAATTAGATTGTCCAAGTCTAGAGTTTTATCTTTTATACTATGCTTAAAGAAACAGTAGTAGACTCTTGGAAAGACTGTTCTATTGTCATGACTAATTTTTGTTCCTATACCTTTAGGAGGTCGTCGGGACAATTTGTACGAAGCCCAAGAGGAGGCAAGAAAAAAACTTTTAAGAAGCCGAAGGGACAATTTGTACTAAGCCCAAGAGGAGGCTATCATTCCCGGGGGGAAGAATCATTATATGAAGCCTAAGAGGAGGTTGTGAATACTTCTAAGAAGCCGACGGGTCTTTGTACAACGCCCAAGAGGAGGCGGGGATGCTTTTTAGGAAGCCTGTGGGTCCTTATACAATTCCCAAGCAGAGGCTGATGCTTTTAAGAAGCCCGTGGGTCCCCAAACCCCAAGAAATTCAAGACAGGCTATTCACTGAGAATAGATCAAGCCAGGAAAGTTCAAGAATTTGGAAGAAACTCAAGAGATGCAATTCACGGAGAAGAGATCGTCTCTGGGGAGTAGAGTTTCATGACAATTCCTAAGAAGGACAACCGAAGAGAAGACTGTATCTGGTGCTCTTATGGGGGATCTAGTATTGTCTATTTCTACGAATAATCGAAACGGCTTCACCTAGTGCTAGATGTAGTTGTCGGGGAAACTCTAAATATCTATACTACTATTACACAGTCGATATGAGTTTATGAAAGAAGACTTACAGTGAAACAACCCCACAATACAATTATATGTATATGAAAGCGGATAAACACTTACTCGGTTGTAGAGCTTCCATGTTGTTTGGTTAGTTGTTCAACAAAGAAAGATTGAAAACAACAGTATATTTCAAAATCAAAGGAGAAAGTGCTTTGAAAGGAAAGATTCGGGCTTACAACTCAAGGAGAGGTCCAGATGATTTTTCGTTTGAAATGGCGATCGCGTCGAGATCTTCTTTTAACGCAAAGGGGCTTATACAATATCTGAGGCCCAAAGTGGTTTTGGTTAAAAAGGGATTGGATCTTACACTCTATTAGAGGCCCAAAAGGTTTTGAATGGGTCTTATAGCTCAAGGAGAGGCCCAGTTGATTTTTTCTTAAAAAGCGACGATCGCGCCGTTTACTTGTACAAAGGGACTTATACAATAAGTGAGGCCCAATATTGTTTGTACAAGGGGGTTTTGGGTCTTACACTCTCTCAAGAGGCCCAAAAGGTTTAAAAAAATTGTGAGGGTTGAATTAATCAAAAACCCTAATTTATTTCCAAAATGTATTTTAATTGAATAAAAATTCAATTAAAATGATCAAAAATTGTTTAACATGTGGAAAACAAATTATGATCTTGGATTAATGCTTCAAAAATCATGTTTTTCCCTACAAAATGATTAGAAGTCATTAAAATTTACAAAGTCAAGAGGGAAAAAAAATATTTTAAATGTCAAAAACAATTAAAATATTAATTCTTTGCAAAAATATCAATTATATGAAATAAATAATATTTTTGGGAGTTTTTGGTAAAATAAAATATTTTAACATTTTTGTGAATTATTAAAAAAAGAATCAACTCAAAATCATTAAAACTCAGAGAGAAATTAATTTTTGAATCAATTAAATAAAATCACAAAATTCAAATATTTGAATTTGAGAGAAATGGCACCAAGAACAGCTGAAGAACATGCGCGTTTTTCAGCTTTGCCCAGATTTGCATTTTCTATCCAATCTCACTGAATACTTGATTATATCATGCAATCCACATATCAACATGCTTGTCTCAACCTCACGATCATGTTTATGACAATTAATTTCATTTAAATTAAGCATAAAACAAGAAATCATGACAAATCCTCAAGAACCCTAATTTCTGCATGAAGGCAGGGATTTTTGATACACGATTCAAACAAAGTAATTAATTGAGGGGAAACATTCCATGCATGATTATGAACATTTGGCAAAAGTATTGTGCGAGGAAATATGCAAAGATTGAGACATGACCAAGTTTAGGCTCACCTCTAGGTCGTGACAACAAGTTCAAAATGATTTCTAAGTAGGAGGTGTTACAGATGAGTTGTGATGATCTGAACAGCTTCCTTACACCCTATGGAGTGTGTTTGAATGCTTGGACTTGATGGAAATTGGCTGGATCACTTCGTGGCATCTCAACTGCAACTTGGTTAAAACCTTGAGCAATTGACTGGTGATTCTGAGAAATCAGTGTTCCAGGTGTTGTTTAAGTGTTTGATCAGCTCACATATGATGTATGTGAGGTGTGTGTGTGATTGGTTTGGTTGGAAAAGCTCTCAAACTCAAAACCCGATAGTGACTGGCCTTAGAAGGTAAAATTGGAGTGAAAGAAAAGATTTTGAGGAAAACATCTATTTGATGGCTTTGGTGTACTCAAACTGATCACAATTGAGCTCTATTTATAGTAGAGCAAGTTTGTTTTGCAAGGAATAGTGAATGGCAACTGCTGAGTAGGGTTGGCCAATGTTGGCAAATGAAAATCCAAGTCTCCTCTAGCCATTGACTAGAGGTTAGAGCACAGAGTTTTGGTTCCCTTGGTCTTGGATAAGTCTTGACTGAATTCAGTTGCCAATAGCTCAGTCCATGCCACCTTGGTGCTTCCATTGAATGCTCCAATCCAAAATTGGAGTCTTGTCCCTATTTTAGGCAATTCTAGGTTTGGCATGCTATTTCTTGTTCCAAGGACTTTGGAGGCTTGGCTCAGTGATTGTCCCCTTTAGATTCAATCCTCAGATGTGTCCAAAGTGATGACAAGGCTTGGAATTGGCTGATTTTGGCAAATCGACCAAAAGTGCAAAAATCTGCCTTGCCTTGGCAGATTTCAGCAAGGCATCTTGCCAATGTCATATCTCATGGCTCAAGTTGAATTTGGTGATGTTCTTGGCCATTTTCGAAAGCTCTCATATGATACAACAACTTTTTAATCGAATTTGGCTTTGATACTTTTTGGATCCAAGTGAAAAATGTCCCTACATTTGGAAAAAAGTAAGGCAAATTCTGACTTAGTGAAATTTTCACTAAGTGTTGGAACAAAGTGACTTTTCTTGATTTTGATCACTCCATAACTAAAAATCCATGAGGAATTTGGACATAGATCAGTATGAAGCTTTTGTAGAAGGTAATGAGATCTACAAATCAAGCTTTGGATGGGGAAAAATGGCTTTGTGGTTTAGGAGTTATGATCCTCCAAAGTTGGTACCTTTGTGACTTTATTTCATAACTTTGAAAATTTTTTAAGTGTTTATGGTTACCCCTTTTACAAGTTATCCCACTTTCCTTGACTTTTATTGATGAATGATGATTCAAATCATAAATTAACATCAATTTAGGGTTAAAAATCCAATTTTTGTGAAAAATCTCAAAAAGTCAAAGTTGACTTTTGTGCACAGTTGACTTTTTGTCAGATGAATTCCAAACTGTGCAATTCTTCAGAAAATCATGTCGTTGACCTAAATCAAACTTGATGGACATGTTCCATGGGTGTTATAGGGCATATTGAATCATGTCCTAGGGTTTGGGAGCATGTCCTGGTCAATAGTCAAAGCTACAGTTGACTTTTCTCGCAAAACCCTAACTGTGGTTCAGATGAAATTGAAACCTGTTGCTCAAGCTTCTTGGATCAATCCATTGTTCCAAATGGATCAATAAGGTATATTAGAGACCCTCAAATCATGTCTTGAGGTCTTGGTTCATGGTTTATCCCAAAAGCCAACTTAGGGGTGAATTAGGTCAAGAAACCCTAATTTCTGATTTTTGATGTATGCATCCCTTGAGGCAAAATTGACTTGATGATTGGGTCCATGAGGTTCCATGGAGTATATTAGGTTATGTTTTGGATCATTGGCTCATGCCCAGAGGAAAATTTCCATCTGGAGGCCCTAGTCGACCAAAACCCTAATTTGGTGACACTGTCGATCTTGAAGCTTGATCCATCTAGAAGGGAGCAACCTTGTGCTTAATCCTTGAAGTGGGAGTCCTCTTGATCCATTGTGGATGTCTGAGAGGTTTAGACAAATTGTAAGATCATGTCATTCCTTAATTGATCCTTTGTCTAAGAACTCAAAGAGGGCTTGAAAGCCTAATTTTGACTGTAGTAAGTGTTCACCCATCTTTGGGGAGACTAATGAGGTATGATGGTTCCTCCATATTGTGATGATGATTTACACAATGATGGGAAATCTTAGTGGTCAAAATTTGGGGTATGACAGATGCCCCTATTTAATCTTCTTGGACCCGAAGGTGCGAATGACGAAGGTGTTCGGGCATTCGGGGTGCAAGAGGATTAAATATCGGAATACCCAAAATTTTGATGGTGGTTAAGAATGGTAGCTCACGCATTCATCTTCTTTCGCTAAGCAATGATGCTTAGAAAAGGTAAACTTCCCATCGATCCTGGTCTTCAACCAAGGAACTGGTCTTAGTTTCTGAAATAAACTTCCCCTCGATCCTGGTTTCCTACCAAGGAACTGGTCTTAGTTTCTGATTTAAACTTCCCCTCGATCCTGGTTTCCTACCAAGGAACTGGTCTTAGTCTCTTTTGTCAATAAACTTTATTGACAAGGGACGCTACTCGTAGCGATTTTCCTCAAACTTCTCACCGAATTTTCCCGGGGAGATGCCATTTGACGGAAAAAGTTTTGATGTCAGACTTGCTGGGGAACCCAATCGTCTGAGTTGTAGAGGTGCACAAACTTCTCTGTTGGAGACGCCATTTGTTTCTACAGGGGAAAACGAGTCTCTTGAGAGACTACCTTCGTTTGGGGTATTACATCATACTTTTCTCGGAGATCTTCTCGGAGAAATGCCATATGATGTGATCCAATTTTGAGGTGCCGATGAACTTTTCATCAGCGGTTTTTTTGGTGAAAAACTGTTGTATTGTCGACTCTTTTGTTAAAAGGCTTTCTCTCGGGATTTTCCTTAATCCGGGAAAGCAAGGATATCATCTTCAATGGCGAAGAGTGACATATGTTGAAGGTTCTCTAGTCTTTCAGAGGTTCAAGTTATCAAAGTGGTCGAGGAGGCAACTTCATTCCAGAAATAAACTGGAGAAGAGAGATTGTTCAGACGCGGCATTTCCTGACGAGGACCAATTGACAACTCGATTGAGAGGACTTTTTTATCACCAGGGGATAAGATCGACTAGAGTGATAGTGATGCAATATGAAATGTGAATGCAAATCAATAATGCATGATGTATGTATGTTTATGCTGACTGACGCGACATACAAACTAAAAGATGAACATGACTGGATACTCGGCCATCGCGGGGCGAAGAAGTACCGTTGGTCCAAAAGGTAGCAATTCTATTTTGCTTAGGAGAGATATTCCCTGCGGGGAACTATGTTGGTCGGGCTTAGGAGATAAGAACTCGGTTGAGGCGTGTCAGACAAAACAAGGTCTCTGACACAGTTGATCCCTTCATTCAGACGTACTGGGTTAGAAGGAGTACTTTGATTCTGAACTTTGAAGTTCAATTGCATTCGGGGAAGCTGTCGATGTTCTTTCGATGTTCAACAGGTAAAAAGAAATTGCCATATTTATTTTAAAGCAGAAAAAGTTTTACAAGTAAATTCATTTTTGTTTTATTTCAAGAATCGTTAATCATATTAAAATGTCGTTCTGTAAAGCTAAAACAAATAAGAATTACAAACAAAAGCACAATGGCTCAAATTTTATTGATAAGAGGGAGATCAGCCAAACTCGTGATCCCAAAGAGCATTTACAAAGTTAGAAAATGGTAATTTACAGGGAAAAGGGCTACGTTGAAACATAACGACCACTATCCTTCTACCAACTTTGAATTCGGGACATCCTGAGCTTCTTTCGAAGATGACCTTGACTGGAGTTTCCCTCCGATGGATGGTGTAACTACTGCTAAGGGACTTGCCTCTTTGTCGAACATAGTTACTTGCCATTATCCCTAATTTTTGCCTGGATTGTACTGTGATGTTTCCAATCCAACGGGATGATTTTTTTTTATTTTGTCTCTAACTTTTGCCTGGACCGCCCTTTCGGGTTTTCAATCCACCGAGACATTCTTTTTTTTAGGCGAAGTATTTCTTGACTACATCAACGTTTGTGGGGTAGGCAAATTCCTTTCCGTCCATGGTTACAAGTCTCAAGGCACCGCCTGAGAAAGCTTTCGTGACCACAAAGGGGCCATCATAATTCGGGATCCACTTGCCCCGAGAATCAGTGAGAAATGATTGTATCTTCTTGAGCACAAGGTCTAATTTCCTGAAGACGCGAGGTCGGACTTTTTTGTCAAACGCCATTCTCTTTTCTTCTATCAGATTGAGTTCGTCGTGTCAACTTTGACACCATTCAGCTTCTGTAAGCTTAGCTTCCATCAATACTCGGATTGACGGGATCTTTACTTCTATGGGGAGCACTGCTTCCATGCCATATACTAGAGTGAAAGGGGTTGCCCCTGTTGAAGTGCGGACAGACGTGCGATAACCGTGAAGAGCAAAGGGTAGCATCTTGTGCCATTCTTTGTAGGTTACAACCATCTTCTGAACAATCCTCTTGATATTTTTGTTAGCCGCTTCTACCGCTCCGTTCATCTTGGGTCGGTAGGGAGATGAGTTATGGTGTTCGATCTTGAACTCAACGAACAACTCTTTCATCATCTTATTGTTCAAGTTAGATCCATTATCAGTAATGATCTGGCTCGGAACACCATAACGGCAAATGATATTGTTTTTGATAAATCAGACCACCACTTGTTGGGCTACATTAGCGTACGACGCTGCTTCGACCCACTTAGTGAAGTAATCAATGGCTACCAGGATGAACCGATGTCCGTTTATAGCTTTGGGCTCAATCAAGCCAATCATGTCGATTCCCATATGGAAAAAGTCCATGGGGAAGAAAGAACTTTGAGATGTGTCGGCGGTATATGAATTTTGTTGGAGTATATCTGACACTTGTGACATCTCCTCATGTACTTGTAGCAGTCGAATTCCATTGTCAACCAATAGTACCCTGCTCTTAGAATTTTTCTCGCCATTGTGTGTCCATTGGCATGAGTGCCAATGGATCCTTCGTGAATTTCTTTCATCAGCATGTCTGCTTCTGGTCTGTCTATGCATCGGAGCGAGACCATGTCAAAATTTCTCTTATAGAGAGTATCACCGCTCAGGAAGAAACTACCTGCTAGTCTTCTGAGGGTCTTTCTATCCTTTTTGAATGCCCCAGGAGGGTACTCTTGTTTTTGAAGGAAGCATTTGATATCGTGATACCAAGGTTTGTTGTCTATGACTGCTTCAATAGTGAAGATGTAAGCGGGCCGTTCAAGGCGCATAATGTCAATCTTAGGTAGGTCATTCCATTGACATACACTAATCATGGAAGAGAGAGTGGCTAAGGCGTCAGCCATGTGATTCTCATCACGAGGGATGTGATGAAACTCGATTCTATTGAAGAAAGGTAACAACCTTCTTGCATAATCTTTGTAAGGAATCAGTCCTGATTGGTATGTGTTCTAATCTCTTTTTATCTGATTTATAACCAGGGTTGAGTCGCCATATACGTCTAAGTGTTTGATCCTTAAATCAATCACTTCTTCGAGACCCATAATACAAGCTTCGTATTCGGCCTCGTTGTTTGTACATTTAAACGTAAGTCTGGCAGTGAAAGGAATGTGGGTACCCTGAGGGGTAACAATTATTGCCCCAATTCCGTTTCCATAATGATTAACTGCTCCGTCAAAGATAAGTCCCCACTGGGAACCTGGTTCTAGCCCTTCATTGGGTAGCGGTTCATCGCAATCTTTCATCTTTAGATACATGACATCTTCGTCTGGGAAGTCGAACCCGATTGATTATTGATTGTCAATCGTTTGATGAGCCAAATGATCGGCTAAAATACTTCCTTTAACGGGTTTTTGAGCGTGGTACTCTATGTCATATTTTGATAGCAACATCTTCCAACGTGCAATTCTTCCCGTGAGAGCAGGTTTTTAAAATACATACTTGATTGGATCCATCTCAGAGACCTACCAAGTAGTGTGACGAATTATGTACTGGCGCAGACGTTTGGCTGCCCAAGCCAAAGCACAACAAGTTTTCTCGAGCATCGTGTACCGAGTTTCACACTCGGTGAATTTCTTGCTCAGATAGTAGACGGCAGACTCTTTCCTTTTGGTTTTGTCTTGTTGGCCAAGTACACAGCCCGTGGAGTCTTCCAAGACTGTTAAGTAAATGATCAGTGGCCTTCCTTCCACTGGAGGTGATAGAAACGGAGGATTCAACATATATTCCTTAATACTATCGAAGGCAGTTTGGCAGTCTTCTATCCAAACGCAGTCCTGGTTCTTTTTCAGTAGTTTGAAGATCGGCGAACACGTGGCGGTCATGAGGAATATGAATCTGGAGATGTAGTTCAAACGTCCCAGGAATCCTCTGACTTGTTTTTTAGTTTTCGGAGAAGGCATTTCTTGAATGGCCTTGACCTTGTCAGGATCAACCTCAATTCCTTTCTGGCTGACGATGAACCCTAAGAGTTTCCCTGAACGGACACCGAATGTGCACTTATTGGGATTCAAGCGGAGTTTGTATTTTCTCAGACGCTCGAATAGTTTTGACAGGTGGGTCATATGCTCCTCTTCTGTCTTGGATTTTTCAATCATATCATCGACATATACCTCAATTTCTTTGTGTATCATGTCATGAAACAGAGTAGTCATGGCCCTTTGATAGGTTGCCCCGACGTTCTTCAAACCGAAAGGCATTACCTTGTAACAAAAGGTACCCCATGGCGTAATGAACGAAGTTTTCTCCATGTCTTTCGACGCCATTTTGATCTGGTTGTAGCCCGAGAATCCATCCATGAAGGAGAAAACTTTGAACTTTGTTGTACTGTCAACCAGCATGTCAATGTGTGGTAAAGGAAAGTCATCCTTTGGACTTGCCTTGTTCAGATCCCTGTAATCAACACACATTCTGAATTTTTTGTCCTTTTTCGGAACGGGTACGATATTGGCTAACCATTGAGGATATTCTGATGTGGCGAGGAAACCCGCGTCAATCTATTTCTGTACCTCCTTTTTTATTTTGATGGCCATGTCCGGGTGAGTGCGTCTCAATCTCTGCTTTACTGGCGGACATTCCGATCTTAACGGTAAGTGATGTTCCACGATGCTGGTATCCAACCCTGGCATGTCCTGATAGGACCAAGCAAACACATCGGGGAATTCTTTGAGAAGCTTTATCAAACTCTCTTTGGCAGTTGGACTGAGCAGTGCCCCAATCCTGATTTCTTTTCTCTTTTTTTCTGAACCCAAGTTTACCGTTTCCAACGGCTCATTGTGAGGTTCAATGGACCTTTCCTCTTGTCTGAGTAATCGGGAGATCTCTTCTGGAATTTCGTTGTCAACTTCTTCTTCAGCCCCAAATACCGGGAACTCAAAGTCGGGAGAAGGCATCGGATCGTATGTTTCAACGGGGTTTAAAACAAGCAATCTGCATGTTGTGATGATTCGTGTTTAGAAGAGATAGAGAGAATGCAAAAGTGTGTACAGTGTATTATTTGAAAAATGTTTGTTTTTATTATTGATTTGTTCTTTAGGATTACCATTTTCTGAGAAAAAGCAAAAAGAGAAACCAACAATTAATGCGGAAATTACAGAACGACGTTAGTTTATTAATGAACAAGTCGATTCTTGAAACTACAGCCCTATAAAACGAAACTCCGTCACTTTGGGCAAAGCGAAGAGGGAAATTTACAAAAAGTGAGCCCTATCAAAACATCCGTTTCACCCGGGCAGGGTGAAAGGTTAAAGATGGCAATTACTATGACTTATGAAAAATCCTTGGAACATCGACAACAACCCATTGGCGGCGAACTCCTCGGTGAATCACAAAGTCTGGCACCTTCCTTGATTTGTTTTCAGAAATAACGCTGATTTCTGGTGGAGCTGGATCATTGGAATCTGTCTCCCAGGCAGAGTTGTCGTAGGAGGATTCCTCAGTTATATTTTGAGTAGTATTTGTACTCTCAGCTGTATCTCCCTATCCAGTTGGCTGGATGTCTTCGAGCCTGATACGAGAGCTTTCAGGAGCGGTGTACTTGACCTTGAAGTCGTATTTTCCACTCGGCTGTCCCAGGGTGTCCCACACTTCTTTGGAATTAGAGGAGTCATCCCTCTCGATGACGTTGACCTCGGGAAAAGCATAGTTGATGAATTCTAGTCCGGCAAACGTTGTGAATTCATCATCGTGCTGGGTATTTTCAGGATAACCTGGGTGTTGATCCCATGACATGGTGGGGACGCAGGTATTCTTTTCAATGATGCTCAGCTGAGTTCTGTTACTCGGCTGACTTTCTGGCCCCAAGTCTCCTGGGTAAGGCTGCCACATTGGCAGGCCATCCATCGGGCCATAGTAATTGCGGTCAAAGTTGTCTTTCATCAGAGTGTCTTCCTCTAATGAATTTGGTGGAGCACGGCATCCTTCAGGATCACAATCTCCATATATCATTTCGACATCTGACCTGGGTATAAATCTCAGACCCTATGCAGGAAAGCAAAATGGCGTAGGCACCTCTTCCTGAGACATGTAACCATCCTGGTTGAGATAGGATTTCCATTCCTCATTTGTATCGGAGGAATCATCTTTATTGATGGTGTGCACTTCTTGAGGCACTGGGTGAAGGAAACCTCCAATGTGGAAGAAATCCTGAATGGGATGAAGACTTTCATAGGTAGCAGCTGTTTTGGTGCAGGTTGCAGAAAAACCAAGACCCTTCTTTGTTTTATTGTCAGTAGGAATGACTAGCTGTCCCCATCCTGTTGTATTGGTACTCTCGACCGCTTTAATAACATCTTTGTATGAGTAAATCGAAGTTCCTCCTCTTCGAATTGATTGTCCTTTCTCACCGACAATGCTTGGAACTGAGTTCCAATAACCTCCTTGGGTTCTACACCAGTAGATGATGATAAGCTACTCACGAGCAAGGCCTGCTCCCCACAGACTATGACGAGTTGATCGTTCTGGACGAACTTTAACTTTTGGTGGAGGGTCGAGGTGACCGCTCCATCCTGATGTATCCAAGGTCTTCCTAATAAACAACTGTACGTTGCCCGGATGTCCATGACCTGGAAGGTGACTTGGAAAGTGTGAGGACCAATAGTTATGGGAAGGTCAACTTCACCGATAACCGTTTTTCTGGATCCGTCAAACGCTTTGACGACGACCTCACTGGTTCTCATCGGAGGGCCTTTGAATGATAATTGCATCAAAGTGGACTTCGGCATAACATTCAGGGCTGACCCTGTGTCTACCAGCACGCTGGCTAAAGCATCATCTTGGCAGTTGACTGTGATATTGAGTGCCATGTTATGATGGCGACCCTCTTCCGGTAATTCCTCATTACTAAACCCCAAATTATTGCAGGAAGTGATGTTAGAGACAATACTATCGAACTGTCTGATTGTTACATCCTGTTCCACAAAGGCTTGCTCCAAGATTTTCTGTAGAGCCTCCCTGTGCGCTTCTGAACTGAGTAAAAGTGACAACACAGAGATCTTTGAAGGAGTTTGTAACAGTTGATCAACAATGTTGTATTCACTCCTTTGGATTAGCTTCAGCATCTCATCATTGTTTTTCAAAAGGTCGGGATCACTGGATTGACCGACTGGTGGATTGGGAACTTTTGTCTGAGGTTCCTTTTCTTTGTTAAGTTCTCCAACTCCTCGGTTGAAGATTCGACCACTCCGTGTTACTTGACTGATGTCTGCAATATTCACGACGGAGGGTAATGGAATTTCCTTTCCATTATCGATCGTTGTTGCACCGTATTTGTAAGGGATATCTTTAGTTGATTCATACGGTAATGGTCCCGGTAGATAGAAGACTATGGGAGCCTTCTGATTTTTCTGACCATCGTAAGCAATTTCGATCCGTTCCTAGTTGGGAACTCTCGATTCGTCAAGTATAGGGATAATGGCAAAAACATTCCTGGTCCTCTGATGATCAGAGATGACGACAATGTTCTCAATTTGATTGGCAAGGTAGTTCGGCGACCAATTGATGGGTCCGGAACCCGGATATGGGCGAATCTCTCCACGATCCACCTGCCCCTGGAGAGCTGCTCGCACAAGGTAGCACCCTTGGTTACTTTCCGAATAGACTCCACAACGATCATAATTGTGTGGTGGCACTTGGCCATGCCCGCTTTGAATACAATGTAACCTCACTAGGTTAGCTTCCACGAGTCGGACATCCTGACTTTGACGCCGAGTAGGATTCCTGTTATTGATACTAATTTGCTGAGTATCCTCATCCATATAGATTGGCATCCACCAGTGATTTAACAAGTGCTGAAGTGCCTCCTGGACAAGGGTACAACCTCGATCATTTTCACAACCCGCTTTACAGCTTTGGTAATTATGTGATATCAGGAATCCGAGTCGGACCTGCTCAGCATGCAACTCTACCAGGTTGGTATTCATCACGCGAATATCAAAAATCTGAACCATGTTGATCTGATAGGGATTCCTATCATGGTAGTCTTGGATACATCCAAGATCCATCTGACGCTGGAGGGCCTCTTGTACCAAAGAGCATCCCTATTCGTTTATCGAGCAAGTCAGACAAGAACTGTAATCGTGCTGCGGTAGATCATGATACTGGCTTTGCCTTGAGTACATTGCCACCAGGTTGACATTCATCGCACGGATGTCGTGGTTCTGAATGATGTTGGAATTCGTATAGACCATGTTAACTCCCCGAACTCGGTGCTCTTGGATCCATCTGAGATCCATTTGTTCCTGTAGAGCTGATTGCACCACAGAACACCCTTGATTGCTTTTATAGCAGACATCACACTGGTGATAATTATGAGGTGGCACATGATCGTACCCACTCTATCTACAATGCATCTTGACCAGATTGGTCCTTAACGAGAGTACATCATGAATTTGATAGACGTTGTTAAATTCTTTCTCAATCAGGTTGACTGCAGCTTTCTCATGTTTAGGCAGCGGGTTTGTGAGAACATTGGGATTCATATCTTTGAAAGATAAGAGCCCACTCCTAACAAGCTTTTGCACATCAGATTTGAAATTGAGACAGTTCTCTATGTTATGCCCCGATCCTCCTTGATGATAAGGGCATGTCTGATCCACCTTAAACCAAAAAGGCGGATTTTTCGGCACTGTGAGAGGGGACTTAGTCTGGATGTGCCACTTGGCTAGTAGTAACGGAAATAGTTCTGCGTAGAATACCGGTATAGGGTCGAACCCTGGTGGCCGCGTTGTACGGTTGTTGTTGTTGTATGGAAGACGAGCCTGCTAAAGAGGCTGTTGTGTCCTTTGCTGATTAGGTTGGCTTTGCGTAACCTGAGGTTGTTACATAGGAATAGGCGCAGGGCTGATAGCAGGAGTTACAGCTGCTACCGGTTGGTACCGTCGCCTTTTCTTTCCGAGAGAGATATTCCCAATATCTTGCTCTTTTTTCTTAAGGAGAGTACTACTATATCGCTTTGTACTACTTGATGGCCCAGCGTCTTTTATTAGACGTCCGTCTCGAACAGCTTCCTCGAGACGTACCCTCATACCGACCATTTCGGTGAAGTCACTGGGTGCACTGGCAACCATTCTGTCGTAGTAAAACGAGCTTAAGGTCTTTAAGAAGATTTTTGTCATCTCTTTTTCCTCAAGAGGTGGACAAATTTGAGCGGAAATTTCACGCCATCTCTGAGCGTATTCCTTAAAGGTTTCCTTGTCCTTTTGTGACATTGATCTGAGTTTATCTCTGTCCGGTGCCATGTCCAAATTGTATTTGTACTGTTTGATGAAGGCAGTACCAAGATCTCTGAAAGTGCTGATCGTAGCACGGTTTAAACCCATGTACCATTTTAAGGCGGCACCAGTTAAACTATCCTGAAAGTAGTGAATCAGTAGGTCCTGATTCTCCGTCTGAGCTGACATTCGCCAAGCGTACATCACCAGATGAATTTGAGGGCAAGAGTTACCCTTGTATTTTTCAAAGTCGGGCACTTGGAACTTGTGCGGAACTTTCACATTGGGGACCAGACAAAGGTCCGCGACATCCTTTCCAAATAAATCCTGACTGCGGATGGCTTGCAATTCCTTCTGCATTTCCAGGAACTGTTCCTGGAATTCATCCATTCTATTGAACATAGTTTCCTTCTTATCAGAAGGTATCGGTGGAATCTGTCCTTCCGGGACAGTGTGCACCACAGGGGGTGGTACCGTGACTACGGCAGTGAACCTTGGCATTTCCCGAAGTTTGTAACCTTCAGGAGTCTTCAGTATGCCCCTGGCATCTTCGCTTTCCCGAAGTTTGTAACCTTCAGGCCCAGCGGCTTCTGTTATGATTCCCTGATCTTCAGTGATCGGCGGAACATATCCTTCCGGGATATAGTTAACAGGCATGCCCCAGGGACGATCTTTCGGCATTTGATACCTAGGATCATACTTCTCCACTATGGGCGTTGAGGTGATCTATGAGATCACAGTCCTTTGTAGCTGAGCTTCTGCCATGGCTTGTATGTCGTTACGAAGCTTTCTCATATCCTCTCTCAGAGCGTCGATCTCTTCTTTCAACTCTCTGTTCTCTTCCTCCAGATCATCCATCCTTTTCTGACGATTGGCCCGAGTATTGTACGAATGAGACAGTTTGACTCTAGAACCGAGACACAAACGTGAGATTCGTAGGTAAGAAGAATACGCGATGTGAGAATGATGAATGCAATGATTATATTAATTGTTTTTTGGTTTAATCAAAATAAACTTCGACAATTAGATTGCAAATATCAAACAGTGGGGAAACCCCCTTTTTATTGAATTCAAAGGATTGCAGAAATGGAAATACAGTAGATTACAAGGTGCAGAAACAGAAACCTAAGCTAATGGGTCCTGAGTCCTCTCTGAAGAGAATCGGGTGCTGACTCTGGTATTTTCCTTTTCTTAGACCGGGGCTCTTGGGCCATTGTCGGGTTGTCATTCCTTTGCCAAGTGAAAGGACCAAGAAAATTCCTCTGGTCATCTTGATTCTCTACAGCATGTTGCTCTAAAATCTCAATCAGAGCATCTTTCTCTCTCAGTAGTTGCTGTATTTGGGTAAACTCCATGTTGAGGGTGCAGTACTTGTTCTTCCAAGACCTTCTCTCCCGCTGAACTTTGTTGAGAGTAACCTGAAGCTTTTCAGTCTCAGTCATGAAGTACATGACAGACTCCCTCGGTGGAAGAACTCCGTGACGAGGATAAGGCATCTTTAGCTTGAGAGCTCTAGTTTGTACCCAGTGGAGATAAGGCTCCACCGAGACACAGTCCGGTTTTCCTAGAGACTCTTGTCCTTTCTTATGAACATGTTTCCAAGCGTGCACTATTTCCATCTTTAGTGCTCTGTCATTTTCTCCTTCCTTGAAGAAAAGACCTTCCAGATGAGCATTACGCGGGACATGCCTCATCGGGTATCCAAATTGACGATGAACCAATACCGGATGGTAGTTGATTCCTCCCTTAGTTCCTATAAGGGATACGTTGGGGAAGTTTCCACAACGATCAATGATCCTTATTCCATCATAAATCCTATTGCACCAATCAATGTCAGAGTTGGTGAGAGACATGATTTTCTGCGACCAACGTAAGGCACTCTTAGGATCCCAAAAAGCAGCAGACTTAGGCAAATGGGAGATAAACCATTTATAAAGCAGAGGTACACAACATGTGATCTTCCCTCCACTGTACAATTCCCTAAGTGTACAGAATGATACGCATCGGCGAGCAAAGTTGGCACAGGGTTTCCAATGAGAAAAACCTTAATGGAGTTGATATCGACGAAGTTATTAATGTTGGCCAACAAAAATAACTCGTAGGTGAGTAAAACAAAGATGCTTTCAAAAGCAGTCACGTTCCCAATACTGGCGAAGTACAGGGCTTTCTTTGTCAAGAACTGGGATGGAAAACCTTGGGTGCCACCCTTGGTAGTCATGTGAGTCCTGACCTCAGACTCGTCCAAATGAATTGCTCTTGCAATGGTCTGATTCTTTGGAATTTCTTCCAGTCCAGAAAATGGAGCTCGATCAGTAATGTGTAGATCAGTCAGGTGAGAGTACTCCTCCAGCGTTGGTGCTAGCTGGTAATCCAGGAATGTAAAACAGTGATAAACCGGATCGTAGAACTGAACGAGTGTATCCATGATTCCTTCAATCACATGGATTCTTAGCAGAGGTAGCAGACCTCCGTACTTGGCTCTGAGGCCTCTTGGTTTGTGATCATCCTCGCCAAACCTCTTAAATCCTCTAGTTTTGGAACCTTGAAGGTGTACTTATGAGTTCTCCTTCTATCAAAATCCATTAGCGTAATCCTTTTCTCTGATATTTGCAATCACAATCTTAGTTTTAATTTGAAAAAACAGAGAGACTAGAAGAGAAAATTTTTCTTTGTTTTAATGTTTTTTAGATGAATGCATGAATGCAGCACACAAAAACATAGAAAAAACATGGGGTCAAAGGGTCGGTGTCATGGAGTCAATGCTCTACCCATCCCAAAGGTTTACTAGTGATTTGTGTACCTATCTCTCTTCATCATTAACTCTTGTCAAGAAAACACCAGCGGGCCGGGAACCGTGCTAGGTGGTGTTTTTTGAAGAGTCCTCAGAAGAGGGTGGCATCGCATGACAACTATTTCGGATAGCCTCTGCGCCACTAAAGGGGTTTTTCCTAGGTGTGTACTCAATCTTTCCACATGTGGCATCACACGCATTCCCATTAGTGGAAAAATAACACATATATCATTTAGGAAAAGCAGTATATATATTTGTCCTAAAGTCCTAGACATTTAAAGCTATGAATCCTACGTTCCTGACAAAAAATGGTTCCCCGACGGAAACGCCATTCTGTGGTTTCGACACAAGAGATGAAAAGAAAGAAGAAAAATAGAGAGCGGCCCCACGGTGGGCGACATTTTTCTGTAGCGAGCGATTTTGGACGTGGTTCTTAAGCACTGCCGCTCCTTGGGGTTACTACAGGTGGATTCATTTTTTATCCCATTAAAGCTGATGAAGGAAGGGAAATAGATGTCTCCAATTAACCCTGCTTGCATACTGAGTTTAAACAGCGGTCTGTTAGGTTACGGATGTTATGTGGTAGTGGGGCCTCTCTTATGCTATTTTGACAGAATGACGGATTTACTCTATGGACAAGAAGTTATAACTGATGTTTTTCAATTGATATGGGATTTAGGATTTTTGTTTAGTGTGCTCGCTAAGATTTTTCTTTTAATCTTATGCCTATGTATTCCCGTTTTCCGAAACAGGGAAATCAGAGTGATCGTAGTTCCTCCTATTCTATGGGAGGAAATGGTGTTTTGGTGTCTTGTTCGAAGCCCAAGACGTGAAGCGAAAAATGTGATATGTATCTTGTTCAAAGCCCAAGATGTGAAGCTGAAAGGGTTTGACTTTAGAGAGAATTTGTCATCTCTAAAGAGGGGTTTGTCTGTCACAATTGTTTATAAAGGAGAATTACTTTAACTGGGATATGTGAATCCAGTAATGCCATAATTTCCTTTATAGGGGGTTCCAACCTGAAGGAGAAGACTTTAACTCAGTGTAGAGCAATGTTATCTTTCCTTAGGAATTTTTCATGCTAAAAGAGGGACAGTGGCATGGATGTAAATAATCCAGAGGCTTGCCGCTTACAAGAATTAGATGAAAGGGAAGGAGTTGTTAATGTTTGTGTACTGTGAACGAGGCACAACTTTGATGCTAAAAGGTTGATTGGATCAACCAGTGGTTTTCTTATACAAAGCCTAAGAGGAGGCTATTGGCCCAACAAGAGAGAGTTTTCATGTGTCTCGTACGAAGCCCGAGAGAGAGACTAAAATGGTTGACTCAACAGGAGAATCTTTTATACTCAACAAGAGAGTGTTTTTGTGTCTTGTACAAAGCCCAAGACAGAGTCTAAAGGGTTATGTTTCAGTTGAGTGACAGGTCCAGTATGTTAGTTAAGAGAAAATCAGTTCTTATATGAGTAACACTATACTCAGGGATTTTGATTCGAGGATCAGGGATATTTCCTTTTCTTTGAGGAAATGGGAAATCCAAAGGGTATTGAGACTGTCCAAGTCTGCGGGTTTCTTCCTATTTTTGAAAGGGACTTGAGAATGTCTTTGAGACTCAAGGAAATTAGACTGTCCAAGTCTAGAGTTTTATCTTTTGTACTATGCTTAAAGATACAGTAGTAGACTCTTGGAAAGACTGTTCTATTGAGATGACTAATTTATGTTCCTATACCTTTAGGAGGTCGTCGGGACAATTTGTACGAAGCCCAAGAGGAGGCGAGAAAAAAACTTTTAAGAAGCCGAAGGGACAATTTGTACTAAGCCCAAGAGGAGGCTATCATTCACGGGGGGAAGAATCATTATATGAAGCCTAAGAGGAGGTTGTGAATACTTCTAAGAAGCCGACGGGTCCTTTTACAATGCCCAAGAGGAGGCGGGGATGCTTTTTAGGAAGCCTGTGGGTCCTTGTACAATGCCCAAGCGGAGGCTGATGCTTTTAAGAAGCCCGTGGGTCCCCAAACCCCGAGAAATTTAAGACAGACTATTCACAGAGAATAGATCGAGCCAGGAAAGTTCGAGAATTTGGAAGAAACTCAAGAGATGCAAGTCACGGAGAAGAGATCGTCTCTGGGGAGTAGAGTTTCTTGACAATTCCTAAGAAGGACAGCCGAAGAGAAGACTGTATCTGGTGCTCCTATGGGGGATCTAGTATTGTCTATTTCTACGAATAATCGAAACGGCTTCACCTAGTGCTAGACGTAGTTGCCTGGGAAACTCTAAATATCTATACTACTATTACACAGTCGATATGAGTTTATGAAAGAAGACTTACAGTGAAACAACCCCACAATACAGTTATATGTATATGAAAGCGGTAAATGAAAGCGGATAAACACTTACTCGGTTATAGAGCTTCCATGCTGTTTGGTTAGTTGTTCAACAAAGAAAGATTGAAAACAACAGTATATTTCAAAATCAAAGGAGAAAGTTCTTTGAAAGGAAAGATTGGGGCTTACAGCTCAAGGAGAGGCCCAGATGATTTTTCGTTTGAAATGGCGATCGCGCCAAGAACTTCTTTTAACGCAAAGGGGCTTATACAATATCTGAGGCCCAAAGTGATTTTGGTTAAAAGGGGATTGGGTCTTACACTTTATTAGAGGCCCAAAGGTTTTGAATGGGTCTTATAGCTCAAGGAGAGGCCCAGTTGAATTTTTCTTAAAAGGCGGCGATCGCGCCGTTTACTTGTACAGAGGGACTTATACAATAAGTGAGGCCCAATATTGTTTGTACAAGGGGGTTTTGGGTCTTACACTCTCTCAAGAGGCCCAAAAGGTTTAAAAAAATTGTGAGGGTTGAATTAATCAAAAACCCTAATTTATTTCCAAAATGTATTTTAATTGAATAAAAATTCAATTAAAATGATCAAAAAATGTTTAACATGTGGGAAACAAATTATGATCTTGGATTAATGCTTCAAAAATCATGTTTTGCCCTACAAAATGATTAGAAGTCATTAAAATTTACAAAATCAAGAGGGAAAAAAATATTTTAAATGTCAAAAACAATTAAAATATTAATTCTTTGCAAAAATATCAATTATATGAAATAAATAATATTTTTGGGATTTTTTGGTTAAATAAAATATTTTAATATTTTTGTGAATTATTAAAAAAAGAATCAACTCAAAATCATTAAAACTCAGAGAGAAATTAATTTTTGAATCAATTAAATAAAATCACAAAATTCAAATATTTGAATTTGAGAGAAATGGCGCCAAGAACAGCTGAAGAACACACGCGTTTTTCAGCTTTGCCCAGATTTGCATTTTCTATCCAATCTCACTAAATACTTGATTATATCATGCAATCCACATATCAATATGCTCGTCTCAACCTCACGATCATGTTTATGACAATTAATTTCATTTAAATTAAGCATAAAACAAGAAATCACGACAAATCCTCAAGAACCCTAATTTCTGCATGAAGGCTGGGATTTTTTATACACGATTCAAACAAAGTAATTAATTTAGGGGAAACATTCCATGCATGATTATAAACATTTGGCAAAAGTATTGTGCGAGGAAATATGCATAGATTGAGACATGACCAAGTTTAGGCTTACCTCTAGGTCGTGACAGCAAGTTCAAAATGATTTCTGAGTAGGAGGTGTTATAGATGAGTTGTGATGATCTGAACAGCTTCCTTACACCCTATGGAGTGTGTTTGAATGCTTGGACTTGATGGAAATTGGCTGGATCACTTCGTGGCATCTCAACTGCAACTTGGTTAAAACCTTGAGCAATTGACTGGTGATTCTGAGAAATCAGTGTTCCAGGTGTTGTTTAAGTGTTTGATCAGCTCACATATGATGTATGTGAGGTGTATGTGTGATTGGTTTGGTTGGAAAAGCTCTCAAACTCAAAACCCGATAGTGACTTGCCTTAGAAGGCAAAATTGGAGTGAAAGAAGAGATTTTGAGGAAAGCATCTGTTTGATGGCTTTGGTGTACTCAAACTGATCACAATTGAGCTCTATTTATAGTAGAGCAAGTTTGTTTTGCAAGGAATAGTGAATGGCAACTGCTGAGTAGGGTTGGCCAATGTTGGTAAATGAAAATCCAAGTCTCCTCTAGCCATTGACTAGAGGTTAGAGCACAGAGCTTTGGTTCCCTTGGTCTTGGATAAGTCTTGACTGAATTCAGTTGCCAATAGCTCAGTCCATGCCACCTTGGTGCTTCCATTGAATGCTCCAATCCAAAATTGAAGTCTTGTCCCTATTTTAGGCAATTCTAGGTTTGGCATGCTATTTCTTGTTCCAAGGACTTTGGAGGCTTGGCTCAGTGATTGTCCCCTTTAGATTCAATCCTCAGATGTGTCCAAAGTGATGACAAGTCTTGGAATTGGCTGATTTTGGCAAATCGACCTAAAGTGCAAAAATCTGCCTTGCCTTGGCAGATTTCAGCAAGGCATCTTGCCAATGTCATATCTCATGGCTCAAGTTGAATTTGGTGATGTTCTTGGCCATTTTGGAAAGCTCTCATATGATACAACAACTGTTTGATCATATTTGGTTTTGATACTTTTTGGATCCAAGTGAAAAATGTCCCTACATTTGGAAAAAAGTAAGGCAAATTCTGACTTTTCTTGATTTTTCTTGAAAAGTGTTGGAACAAAGTGACTTTTCTTGATTTTGATCACTCCATAACTCAAAACCCATGAGGAATTTGGACATAGATCAGTATGAAGCTTTTGTAGAGGGTAATGAGATCTATAAATCAAGCTTTGGATGGGGAAATTGGCTTTGTGGTTTAGGAGTTATGATCCTCCAAAGTTGGTACCTTTGTCACTTTATTTCATAACTTAGAAAATTTTCTAAGTGTTTATGGTTACCCCTTTTACAAGTTATCCCAATTTCCTTGATTTTTCTTGATGAATGATGATTCAAATCATACATTAACATCAATTTAGGGTTAAAAATCCAATTTTTGTGAAAAATCTCAAAAAGTCAAAGTTGACTTTTATGCACAGTTGACTTTTTGTCAGATGAATTCCAAACTGTGCAATTCTTCAGGAAATCATGTCCTTGACCTAAATCAAACTTGATGGACATGTTCCATGGGTGTTATAGGGTATATTGAATCATGTTGTAGGGTTTGGAAACATGTCCTGGTCAATAGTCAAAGCCACAGTTGACTTTTCTCGCAAAACTCTAACTGTGGTTCAGATGAAATTGAAACTTGTTGCTCAAGCTTCTTGGATCAATCCATTGTTCCAAATGGATCAATATGGTATATTAGAGACCCTCAAATCATGTCTTGAGGTCTTGGTTCATGGTTTGTCCCAAAAGCCAACTTAGGGGTGAATTAGGTCAAGAAACCCTAATTCCTGATTTTTGATGTATGCATCCCTTGAGGCAAAATTGACTTGATGATTGGGTCCATGAGGTTCCATGGAGTATATTAGGTTATGTTTTGGATCATTGGCTCACGCCCAGAGGAAAATTTCCATCTGGAGTCCCTAGTCGATCAAAACCCTAATTTGGTGACACTGTCGATCTTGAAGCTTGATCTATCTAGAAGGGAGCTACCTTGTGCTTAATCCTTGAAGTGGGAGTCCTCTTGATCCATTGTGGATGTTTGAGAGGTTTAGAAAAATTGTAAGATCATGTCATTCCTTGATTGATCCTTTGTCTAAGAACTCAGAGAGGGCTTGATACCCTAATTTTGACTGTAGTAAGTGTTCACCCATCTTTGGGGAGACTAATGAGGTATGATGGTTCCTCCATATTGTGATGATGATTTACACAATGATGGGAAATCTTAATGCTCAAAATTTGGGGTATGACAGGTCTTGCTCTGATAGTGTAACATCGGGTTGTGTCGTTGAGTCGAACCATGTTGAGTTTTATTTGGCTGTTATTTTATTGATTATTTGATGACTATGGTTTATTTTAATAAACCCTTTTTGTGGGATTGTTGTGGTTATGGTGGTTCTGGTGCCCTTTGAAGTCTTTTGAGTTATTTTGAGGAAAACCTGTTGTTTACGGAGCAATTTTGTGAATTTGAAGTTAATGAGAAATGTGCACCCTTTGAGGTGATTTTGATTTTACTCTGATAATTTATGTAATTTGCCGTGTATAATTGTGGGGTAGAAATGGGTGTTACATTAGTGGTATCAGAGCAGGTCGGTCCGTCCGGCCAGGTTGTCTAATGTTGTCTATTCCCTAGTGTGCGACATGTGCGTGAAAACAATGTCGATGCTTGTTTTGTTTTCCATTTGCAGGTTGGTAATGAAACAAGTGGGGGAGAAGATGGTGCTTCTCCCAGATGCTTCAAGTGTGGAGCGATGGCTAAGTGTGGTGTTGGACGCTACGATAGTTTGGTAAGATAGTTTGTACCACCTCATAATAGTCGGCTGCTATTGACAAATTGAGGAACTGATCACCCTTAATCTCTTGTTGATAATAGACGGGATCATGTTGGATGGCATAGACGTGTCTTGCGAGCTTAAGTGGTGTGCGCAGTGAATCATTTGGAGTTAAGCCAAGTGCTTACATATGGTTTTAATGAGTCGATGCAGGATGGTGCTGAGATGTTATGTTGAGGGAAACCTTGAGTATTAGTGAAGGTGGAGAAGCTTGTGTTCTGCTCTTGTTTGTGAAATTTCGGAAGTGTTTCCTGATGACGTAAGTGATTGGCCTCTAGAGCGTGAGATAGAAGTTATGGCGGATTTGATACCAGGTATGAGTCTGGTGTCAATGGCTCCTTACCGGATGTCTACATCTGAGTTGGGAGAATTGAAGAAGCAATTAGAAGAGTTGCTTGGGATGAAGTTTGTTCGACTGAATGTTTCTCCGTGGGTGTTCCTGTGTTGTCGGTGGAAGAGAAATATGGTATTATGAGATTGTGTGTGGATTATAAACGATTGAATAAAGGGATGATCAAGGATAAGTATCCACTTCCGAGGAATGATGATTTGATGGATCAATTGGTGGACGCTTGTGTTTTGGTAAGATTGATTTGAGGTCTAGTTATCATCAGATTCGTGTTAAACCTGCTGATATTCCAAAGATAGCTTTCAGGATGAGGTGTGGTGTTCATATAGTATATGAATCGGATTTTTCGTGAGTATTTGGATAATTTTGTAGCGGGTTTTATTGACGATATTCTGATGTACTCTAAATCCGAAGGAGAGCATACTAAGCATTTGAGGACTGTGTTGCAAGTGTTGAAAGAGAAAAAGTTGTATGTGAAACTGTCGAAGTGTGGGTTTTGGTTGAGGGAAGTGAGTTTCCTTGGCCAAGAGATTTAAAGGGGTGGAATTGATGTTGATCCTTCTAAGTTTGATGTTGTGTTGCAGTGGTGAGACTCTGAGGTTTGCTACTGCAATTCGAAGTTTTCTAGGGTTGGCGGTTATTACCGCAATTTTATCGAGGTTTTTCTAAGTCGGCTTTACCTTTGACTCAGTTGACTCGAAAGGGTCAAGCTTTTGTGTGGGATGTAGCTTGCGAAGGGGGTTTTGTAGAATTGAAGGAGAGGTTGACGACCGCTCCAGTGTTGATTTTTGCCTAATCCGAGCGAATCTTTTATGGTGTATTGTGATGCGTCAAAGATGGGTATATATGGAGTATTAATGCAGATTGGACAAGTTGTTGCTTATACTTCGAGACATTGAGGGTTCATGAAAGGATTTATCCTACGCATGACTTAGAGTTGGCCGCTCTGGTGTTGTGTTGGAAATTTGGAGGCTTATCTGTTTGGCCCTAAATTTGAAGTGTTCGGTGATCATGAGAATTTGAAGTGCTTGTTCGATCAGAAGGAATTGAATATGAGGCAGAGAAGGTGGTTAGAGCTGTTGATGGATTTCGATTTTGATTTGAGTTATCATCTGGGCCAAGCAAATGTAGTGGATGATGCATTAAGCAGGAAGTCATTACATATGTCGATGCTTGTGGTGAAAGAATTGGAATTAATTGAGCAATTCAGAGATTTGAGTTTGGTATGTGAAGAGACTTCTGACAGTGTGAAGTTGGGAAAGTTGAAGTTGACTAGTGGCATTCTAGAAGAGATCAGAGTGGAACAACAATCGGACTTGAAGTTAGTTGACCAGTTGATTTTGAGCAACCAAGGTAACGAAGGAGAATTTCGGATCGACGAGGATGGTGTGATGAGGTTTCGAGATAGAGTGCGTGTTCCCGATGTTCCAGAAATTAAGAAGAGCATTCTTGAAGAAGGACATCGAAGTAGGTTGGGTATTCATCCCGGTGCTACGAAGATGTACCAGGATTTGAAAAAAGTTGTTTTGGTGGCCAAGTATGAAGAAGGATATTGCGGAGTTTGTAACACCCCGATTTTCGTAAGAATATTTATTTAATTTATTTAAATATTATATTCGTGATTTTCTGTGATTTTTGTCGGATTGTGTCGATCTCGGTGTTTTTATGAAGTTTTGGTTATTTTAATTAAATAATAGTATGTAATATGGATATATTAGTATTATTATTAATTTAAAATAATATTAGAGGAATTAAGGGTAAGATGGACATTGGAGAGAATTAGTGAGGGTATTATGGAGAAAGCCCAATTTTGAGGCCCAAGAGTTAAATTAACCAAAAAGGAGGAATTGAGGAAAATTAGGATTCATTTGTGGAGATCGTGAAAATAAGGAGAAAGTGCAGAGCTCTGAGGAAAACGGGAAAAAGGCGAGGATTTTCGTGAAGGTTTCCAAAGGCTCAATAGAGAACTCATCGGATCGACAATCTAAGGTATGGAGAGTAATTGTCTTTCATTGTTTTCATTATAGGATTCGATTGATTAAAGTGGATTTTGGGGTTTTTGAGGGTTTATGGGTTTTGAGGTAAACTGATGATTTTAAGGGCATTTTTGTGAATCGATCAATAACGTGGAATTGAACCGCTAAAGTAGACCTTGGGGCTGATTTCCCCGTCGTTGTTGTAGTTTTAACCTTGTGGGAAGGATCTATGGAGTTTATATGAAGTTTGAGAATTTGTGAAGGTTTAGGTGATTTCGATTGGAATAGTGAAATTAATTGACCTAATAGTTGTAGGTTTTGTGTCCTTAATGGTTGTAATGCCTTAGGAATGTTGTAGGGATGTTTTTGGGCGAACTGAGGTTGAATTCGTAATGTAATGAGGGTCTGGTATGCTACTGATGTGTAGCAGCGATTCCGTACAATCGCTAGTTCGCAAAGCGAACGAAACACTCGCAAGGCGAATGTTCGCCTGGACTCGCAAAGCGAGTAGCGCAGCGAATGCGCGATAAATATGATGATTCTGGGTTGATTTCTGAGAAGTGGTGTCGTGGGTTCGCACAACGAATGTCCCAGCGTAGGGCTTCGTAAAGCGAATGAAGTGGCGAAGAGAGGCAGAATGGGGGCTTTGTTGGGATTCTGGGATTCGCTAGAGCTTTGCAAGGTGAAGGTCCCAGCGAATATGTTCGCACAGCAAACTCAGCAGCGAACTATTGTTGTTTTGTGAAATTTGTTTATGATGCTGTGATGTTCTGAGGTTTTGGTGCTGTGATATTTTGATGATTTTCTATGATGTTATTGATGATATTGATGATGATAATTTGTGATGTTTTGATGAATCTATGATGACGTGATTAACATGACGTTTTGGTGAATGACAATGCACATTTGTTGTTTAATTGATGATGATGATTAATGATGTTGTGTATCATACATTCATATGCATACTCTGTGACGACGCTTCATTCCCATTGTGAGGATATGAGGTCATTATGACGTGCTCCGGTTCTAATTGCGGGGTCGATCCTATTGACTGGGATCTTTGGAGGGTTGATGGCCTAGTGTCCATCTATTATGACGGTTGGTACCACATGCATGAGTCTTGTTGTGCATTTGCATTTAATTGGCATTGTTGTGTTTTATGATGTTGTTCGTGATTTCGATGTTTCCTTGTGATGACCCTGAAGATGTTGTATATGAAGATAATGCCATTTTATGTATATCTTGTTTTATAATGATTATTATGAATTGTGATTACTCACCCTGTCTGTTTGACTGTTGCCTCCATGTGGGTAAAATGCAGGTGATCAGGTTTAGCTGTGGATGCTTCGAGGACCTTGAAGTTTATTTGCTTTTGGTCGATTTAGAGGGTCTTGCTCTGATAGTATAACATCGGGTTGGGATCCTTTGAGTCGAACTATGTTTTTCCTTATTTTGTTGTCATTTGATGATATGGTTTTATTTGTTGAAAACCTTTTAATTGAGAATTTTGAGTTTCGCTGCCATGTGAAGGTTGTTGAGTTATTTTGAGGAAATCCCTTGTTTACAGGGCAAGTGTATTATTTTGATTTAAATGAGAAATGTGCACCCTTTGAGGGAACTTTTATGTTTTACTATGATATTTGAGTTGTTTCTGCTGCAACATTTGTGGGGGTAGAAAAGGGTGTTACATTAGTGGTATCAGAGCAGGTCGGTCCGTCCGGCCAGGTTGTCTAATGTTGCCTATTCCCTAGTGTGTGACATGTGTGTGAAAACACTGTTGATACTTGTTTGTTTTCCTTTTGTAGGCTGGGAATGAAACAAGTGGGGGAGAAGATGGTGTTTCTCCAAGGCGTTTCGAGTGTGGAACGTTGGCTAAGTGTGGTGTTGGACGCTGCGATAGTTGGTAAGATAGTTTGTACCGCCTCATGATAGACGATTGTTATTGACCAATTGAGGAAATGATTACCCTTAATCTCTTGTTGATAATAGACGGGGTCATGTTGGATGGGATAAACGTGTCTTGCGAGCTTGAGTAGTGTGCGCGGTGAATTATTGAGGTGAAGCCGAGTGCTTACGGATTGTTTTGATGAGTTGATGCAGACTAATAGACTTGAAGATAAGGAGAATTAGAGTTTCTTGCCTGTCGGTCAAGTTGGAATATCTTGAGGAGAACAATCAGGTATTGTTGATGTCTGTTTTTGAGGGATAGCGAACAGAGTGGTGGCTAGTGATATGCCGGTGGTGTGTAATTCCTGACGATCACCTGAATCTAATTTCGACGAAGGTGACGAGTTTTTTGTTATGTAAAGCAAGTGGGTGAGTCTGTGAAAGATAGTGCAAAGGTGTTATGATGTTGGATTATTGGAAGGCATAAGGGATGCGGTGGTGTGTGACTATTTGAAGGTGTTCCCATGAGATATCAGTGATTTACCACTGTAGTGTGGAGTGTAACTTGCTATCGACCTGGTGCGCGATGCAAGGTCGATGTCGGTGTTTGCATACAGAATGTATGTTTCTGAATAAGTGAATTGAAGAAATAGCTGGAAGAATTGTTTGAGAGGAAGTTGTTCGACCAAGTATTTCCCTGTGAGGTGCCCCTGTGATGTAGGAAGTATGAGGTTGTGTGTTGATTATCGGCAGTTGAATAAAGTGACGGTCTAGAATAAGTGTCTGCTTACTAGGATTGAGGGTTTGATGGATCAGTTAGTAGGTGCCTGTGTGTTTACCAAGATTGATTTGAGGTCTGGTTATGATCAGATTCATGTTAAGTATGATGGTGTTCCGAAGATGGCTTTTGGGACGAGGTATGGTGACTATGAGTATACTATGATGTCGTTTGGTGTGTCTAATGCACCTAGTGTTCATGGAGTATATGAATCGGATTTTCCATGAGTATTTGGATAAGTTTGTGGTGGTGTTTATCGATGATATCTTGATATATTCTAGATCTGAAGAAGAGCATGCCAAGCATTTGAGAACTGTGTTGCAAGTGTTGAAAGAGAAGAAGTTGTATGCAAAGTTGTCGAAGTGTGAGTTCTGGTTGAAGGAAGTGAGTTTCCTTGGCCATGTGATTTCGAGTGGAGGGATTGCTGTTGATCCTTCTAAGATTGACGCGATATTATAGTGGGAGACTCCGAAGTCTGCTACTGAGATACGAAGTTTTCTGGGATTAGCGGGTTACTACCGCAAGTTTATTGAAGGCTTTTCTAAGTTGGCATTACCTTTGACTCAGTTGACTCGAAAGGGTCATACTTTTGTGTGGGATGTAGCTTGTGAAGAGAGTTTTGTGGAATTGAAGAAGAAATTGACTACTGCTCTAGTGTTGATTTTGCCTAATCCAAGTGAATCTTTTGTGGTGTATTGTGATGCGTCGAAGATGGGTCTTGGTGGAGTGTTGATGCAGAATGGACAAGTGGTTGCCTATGCTTCGAGACAATTGCAAGTTCATGAGAGGAATTATCCTACACATGACTTGGAGTTGACCGCGGTGGTGTTTGTATTGAATATTTGGAGACATTATCTATTTGGCTCTAAATTTGAAGTGTTCAGTGATCATAAAAGTCTGAAGTACTTATTTAATCAGAAGGAATTGAATATGAGGCAGAGAAGGTGGTTAGAGCTGTTGAAGGATTTCGATTTTGATTTGAGTTATCATCCGGGAAAAGCAAATGTAGTGGCCGATGCATTGAGCAGAAAGTCATTGCATATGTCGATGCTTATGGTGAAAGAATTGGAGTTGATTAAGCAATTCATAGATTTGAGTTTGGTATGTGAAGCGACTCCTGACAGTGTGAAGTTGGGAATGTTGAAGTTGACTAGTAGTATTCTGGAAGAAATTCGAGTGGGACAACAATCTGATTTAAAGTTGGTTGACCAATTGACTTTGATTAACCAAGGTAACGGAGGTGACTTCCAGATTGACGAGAATGGTGTGATGATGTTCAGAGATAGGGTGTGTGTCCCAGATGTCCCAGATATTAAGAAGAGCATTCTTGAAGAAGGACATCGAAGTAGGTTGAGTATTCATCCCGGTTCTACGAAGATGTACCAAGATTTGAAAAAGTTGTTTTGGTGTCCAGGTATGAGGAAGAATGTTGCGGAGTTTGTTTATGCGTGTTTGACTTGTCAGAAGTCGAAGGTTGAGCATCAGAAGCCTTTAGGTATGATGCAGCCATTGAGGATTCCAGAATGGAAATGGGATAGTATTTCCATGAATTTTGTGGTGGGATTTTCGAAGACTGCTAAGGGAAATGATTCAATTTGGGTTATCGTGGATAGATTAACTAAGTCGGCTCATTTCTTACCGATGAAGATTAATCATTCCATGCAGAAGCTAGCCGAGATGTATATTGAGGAGATTGTGAAGTTACATGGGGTACCTTCAAGTATTGTGTCGGATAGAGATCTGAGGTTTACATTGAGGTTCTGGAAGAGTTTGCAAGATGCTTTGGGTACTAAGTTGAGGATGAGTTCTGCATATCATCTGCAGACGGATGGTCAGACAGAAATGACTATCCAATCTTTAGAGGATTTGTTGAGGGCTTGTGTGTTGGATCATGGAGGATCGTGGGATGGCCATTTACCGTTGATTGAGTTCACGTACAATAATAGTTTTCATGCTAGTTTTGGGATGGCGCCCTATGAGGCTTTGTATGGGAGGAGGTGTAGGACTCCTTTGTGTTGGTATGGGTCGGGCGAGAGTGTTGTACTCGAACCTGAAATTGTGCAAGAGATGACTGAGAAGATTAAGAAGATCTAAGAGAGGATGAAAGCTTCGTAGAGTCGTCAGAAGAGCTACCATGATAAGAGGAGGAAAGCACTTGAATTCCAAGAGGGAGATCATGTGTTTTTGAGAGTGACGCCACTGACTGGTGTGGGTCGAGCTTTGAAGTCTAGGAAGCTCACTCCATGTTTTGTTGGTCCATATCAGATATCGCAGAGGATATGAGAGGTAGCCTATCGAATTGCTTTACCGCCGTCACTTGCGAATTTGCATGACGTGTTTCATGTGTCTCAGTTGAGGAAGTACATTCAGGATCCGTCGCATGTGATCCAGTTGGATGATGTACAAGTGAGGGATAATCTGACCGTGGAAGCATTGCCTGTGCGTGTCGAGGGTCGAGAGACGAAGCAATTGCGGGGTAACGACATAACTTTGGTGAAGGTGCTGGGGGGTGGACCAGCTGGCAAAAGTTGGACTTGGGAACGTGAAGATCAGATGAGGGAGTCGTATCCGACTCTATTTCCTTGAGGTAATTTTCGAGGGCGAAAATCCTTTAAGTGGGGGAGAGTTGTAACACCCTGGTTTTCGTAAGAATATTTATTTAATTTATTTAAATATTATATTTGTGGTTTTCTGTGATTTTTGTCAGATTGTGTCGATGCCGGTGTTTTTATGAAGTTTTGGTTATTTTAATTAAATAATAGTATGTAATATGGATATATTAGTATTATTATTAATTTAAAATAATATTAGAGGAATTAAGGATGAGATGGACATTGGAGAGAATTAGTGAGGGTATTATGGAGAAAGCCCAATTTTGAGGCCCAAGAGTTAAATTAACCAAAAAGGAGGATTTGAGGAGAATTAGGATTCATTTGTGGAGATCGTGAAAATAAGGAGAAAGTGCAGAGCTCTGAGGAAAACGGGAAAAAGGCGAGGATTTTCGTGAAGGTTTCCAAAGGCTCAAGAGAGAACTCATCGGATCGACAATCTAAGGTATGGGGAGTAATTGCCTTTCATTGTTTTCATTATAGGATTTGATTGATTAAAGTGGATTTTGGGGTTTTTGAGGGTTTATGGGTTTTGAGGTAAACTGATGATTTTAAGGGCATTTTTATGAATCGATCAATAACGTGGAATTGAACCGCTAAAGTAGACCTTGGGGCTGATTTCCCCGTCGTTGTTGTAGTTTTAACCTTGTGGGAAGGATCAATGGAGTTTATATGAAGTTTGAGAGTTTGTGAAGGTTTAGGTGATTTTGATTGGAATAGTGAAATTAATCGACCTAATAGTTGTAGGTTTTGTGTCCTTAATGGTTGTAATGCCTTAGGAATTTTGTAGGGATGTTTTTGGGCGAACTGAGGTTGAATTCGTAATGTAATGGGGGTCTGGTATGCTACTGATGTGTAGCAGCGATTTCCTGCAATCGCAAGTTCGCAAAGCGAACGAAACACTCGCAAGGCGAATGTTCGCCTGGATTCGCAAAGCGAGTAGCGCAGCGAATGCGCGATAAATGTGATGATTCTGGGTTGATTTCTGAGAAGTGGTGTCGTGGGTTCGCACAGCGAATATCCCAGCGAAGGGCTTCACAAAGCGAATGAAGTGCGAAGAGAGGCAGAATGGGGGCTTTGTTGGGATTCTGGGATTCGCAAGAGCTTTGCAAGGCGAAGGTCCCAGCGAACTCAGCAGCGAACTGCTACTGTTTTGTGAAATTTGTTTATGATGCTGTGATGTTCTGAGGTTTTGGTGTTGTGATATTTTGATGATTTACTATGATGTTATTGATGATATTGATGATGATGATTTGTGATGTTTTGATGAATCTATGATGACGAAATTAACATGACGTTTTGGTGAATGACGATGCACATTTGATGTTTAACTGATGATGATGATTAATGATGTTATGTATCATACATTCATATGCTTACTCTGTGACGATGCTTCATTCCCATTGTGTGGATATGAGGTAATTAAGACGTGCTCCGGTTCTGATTGCGGGATCGATCCTATTGACGGGGATCTTTGGAGGGTTGATGGCCTCGTGTCCATCTATTATGACAGTTAGTACCACATGCATAAGTCTTGTTGTGCATTTGCATTTAATTGGCATTGCTGTGTTTTATGATGTTGTTCGTGATTTCGATGTTTCCTTGTGATGACCCTGAAGATGTTGTATATGAAGATAATGCCATTTTATGTATATATTGTTTTATAATGATTATTATGAATTGTGATTACTCACCCTGCCTGTTTGAATGTTGCCTCCACGTGGGTAACATGCAGGTGATCAGATTTAGCTATGGATGCTTCGAGGACCTTGAAGTTTATTTGCTTTTGGTCGATTTAGAGGGTCTTGCTCTGATAGTGTAACATCGGGTTGGGGTCCTTTGAGTCGAACTATGTTTTTCCTTATTTTGTTGTCATTTGATGATACGGTTTTATTTGTTGAAAACCTTTTAATTGAGAATTTTGAGTTCCGCAGCCAAGTGAGGGCTTTTGAGTTATTTTGAGGAAATCCCTTGTTTACAGGGTAAGTGTATTATTTTGATTTAAATGAGAAATGTGCACCCTTTGAGGGAACTTTTATGTTTTACTCTGATATTTGAGTTGTTTCTGTTGCAACATTTGTGGGGGTAGAAAAGGGTGTTACAGAGTTGTTTATGCGTATTTGACTTGTCAGAAGACGAAGATTGAACATCAGAAGCCTTTAGGTATGATGCAGCCGTTGAGTATTCCAGAGTGGAAGTGGGATAGTATTTCCGTGGATTTTGTGTCGGGATTGCCAAGGACTGAGAGAGGGAATGATTCCATTGGGGTGATTGTGGATAGATTAACTAAATCGGCTCATTTCTTGCCGATGAAGATTAATCATTCTATGCAGAAGTGAGCCGAGATGTACATTGCTGAGATTGTGAAGTTGCATGGGATACCTTCAAGTATTGTGTCGGATAGATATTCGAGATTTACATCGAGGTTCTGGAAGAGTTTGCAAGATGCTTTGGGTACTAAGTTGAGGTTGAGTTCTGCCTATCATCCGCAGATGGATGGACAGACATGGATGACTATCCAGCCTTTAGAGGATTTGCTGAGAGCTTGTGTGTTGGATCAAGGTGGATTATGGGATATTCATTTGTCGTTTACGACAACCGTTTTCATGCTAGTATTGGGATGATGCTGTATGAAGCCTTGTGTGGAAGGAGGTGTAGGACTCCATTGTGTTGGTATGAATCGGGTGAGAGTGTTGTACTCAGACCTGAGATTGTACAAGAGACGACCATGAATATTAAGATGATCCAAGAAAGGATGAGAGTGTCACAGAGTCACCAGAAGAGCTATCATGATAAGAAGAGGAAGACACTTGAATTCTAAGAGGGAGATCACGTGTTTTTTAGGGTGACGCCAGTGACTGGTGTGGGTCGAGTTTTGAAGTCTAGGAAGCTCACTCCATGTTTTGTTGGTCCATACCAAATCTCGCAGAGGATAGGGGAGGTAGCCTATTGGATTGGTTTACCGCCGTCACTTACGAATTTGCATGACGTGTTCCATGTGTCTCAGTTGAGGAAGTACATTTCGGATCCGTTGCATGTGATTCAGATGGATGATGTACAAGTGAGGGATAACTTGACGGTTGAAGCATTGCCTGTGCGGATTGACGGACAAGAGATGAAGCAACTGCGAGGTAAAGAGATAACTTTGGTGAAGGTGTTGTGGGGCGGACCAGCTGGCGAAAGTTGGACTTGGGAACGCGAAGATCAGATGAGGGAGTCGTATGCGACTCTATTTCTTTGAGGTAATTTTCGAGGTCAAAAATTCTTTAAGTGGGGGAGAGTTGTAACACCTCAAATTTATTAGAATATTTATTTAATTTATTTAAATATAATATTTGTGAATTTTCGGTGAATTTTGGTGGTTTGTGTTGACATTGGCGTTTTCGTGGAGTTTCGGTTATTTATTTAAATAATAGTATATAATATGAATATATTAGTATTATTATTAATTTAAATAATATTAGAGAAATTAAGGGTAAGATGGACTTTTAAGGAGGATTAGTGAGGGTATTATGGGGAGAGCCTATTTTGGAAGCCCAAGGGTTTAACAAAAAGGAATTGGAAAGGAATAGGATTCATTTTGGTTGAACTTGAAAATAAGGAGAAAGTGCAGAGCTCTGAGGAAAGAAGGAAAAAGGCGAGGATTCGTGAAGGTTTCCAAAGACTCAGTAGAGAAAGCTCTGAATCGACAATCTAAGGTATATGGAGTATTGTCATTCATTGTTTTCAATATAGGACGTGATGTGCTTAAAAGGGATCTTGAGGTTTTTGGGGTTTTTGAAGGGTTCATGAGTTATTGATGATTTAGGGGTATTTCTGAGGATCGATGATGGATTATTAAGGGTTGAATTGATTCGGGTGAAAATAAGCCTTCGTGGCAAAACTTTCTTGATGATATGTGGGATCTTGTATGAGAAAGGAATTTATAAGGTTTATGGGAATCTTGAGAATTTGTGAAGGTTTGGGTATTTCAAGTTAGAATAGTGAAGTTACCGACCTAATAGTCGTAGGTTTTATGCTTTCAATTGCCTTGATGTTTCAAGACTGTTTCGGGAGTGTTTTTGGGTGAACTGAGGTTGATTCGTAAGGTAATTTGGGTCTGTTATGCTACTGATGTTAGCAGCGATTTCTTGCAATCGCTAGTTCGCAAAGCAAACGAATCATTCGCAAGGCGAATGTTCGCCCAGGCTCGCAAAGTGAGCAGCGCAGCGAATGCGCGATGATTGTGTGATGATACTGAGATGAATCTTGGGAAGTGATTGTTGGTGCTCGCAAAGCGAATGTCCCGGCGAAGGGCTTCGTAAAGAGAATGAAGCGGCGAGGAGAGGCAGAATGGGGGATTGTTTGGGATTATGGGATTCGCTGGAGGTTCGCAAAGTGAATATCTCAGCGAATAGATTCGCAAGGCGAACTCTGCAGCGAACGCCTGCTGTTCGCGAAAAGTGTTTTATGATGCTGTGCTGTCTTGATGTTTTGATGTTGTGATTTTTTTGATGAATTGCCATGATGTTATTAATGACTATAAGGTGATGATTTTGTGATGTTTGATGAATAATTGATGATTTGAACTACTATGAGTTATTGATAATTATGAACCGTTTATACATGATTTTGAAGGTTAAGTAATGATATGAATTACCATGATGTATATTGACGTTATGAGCTGCGTATATGTGATGTTTTGATGAGTAATTGATGATGTGAATTATTATGAGTTATATTGATGATTTTATGATGATGATACGCGATGTTTGATGATGTGAATGACCATGAGTATTATTGATGATTAGCAGATGATGATGCATGATTAATTAGATGTAATTTTCTGTGAGTTATATTGATGATTATAAAATGATGAAGCATGATGTTTTGATGAATGAATGACGATAGGATGAGATTGTGATGAATGATGATGCACGTGATGACTTGTGTTGATGATGATGATTATGACGTGGTGCATCATGCATTCATAGCATATTCTGGTGATGATGTTAGGACTTCAATCCAGTGATGATGATGTTAGACTTCGGTCTATTTGTGGCTTCCATCCCATTGTGTGGATGTGAAGTGGATTATGACGTGCTCCGGTTCTTTTGTAGAATCGATCCTATTTGACGGGGATCTTTGGAGGGTGATGGCCTAAATGTCCATCGATTGTGACGATTGGTACCACATGCATGAGTCTTGTTGTGCATTGCATTTATATGGCATATTGTTGTGATTTGTGATGTCGTGTTTTGATGTTTGCCTGTGATGACTCTGATGATGTTGTATATGATGATGATGCCATTTTAATGCATATCTTATTTTATATTAATTATAATGAATTGTATTACTCACCCTGCCTGTTTGAATGTTGCCTCCACTTGGGTAACGTGTAACTGATCAGAATTAGCTATGGATGCTTTTGAGGACTTTTGAAGTTATTTACTTTTGGTCGATGTAGAGGGTCTTGCTCTGATAGTGTAACATCGGGTTGGGTAGTTGAGTCGAACCATGTTGAGTTTTATTTGGCTGTTATTTTATTGATTATTTGATGACTATGGTTTATTTTAATAAACCCTTTTTGTGGGATTGTTGTGGTTATGGTGGTTTTGCTGCCCTTTGAAGGCTTTTGAGTTATTTTAAGGAAAACCCGTTGTTTACGGAGCAATTTTGTAAATTTGAAGTTAATGAGAAATGTGCACCCTTTGAGGACATTCTGATTTTACTCTGATAATTTTTGTAATTCCCCGTGTATAATTGTGGGGTAGAAAAGGGTGTTACAGTTCCCATGGAAGAATGAAAACAAGTTTATCTTCAGCAAGGAATTTGAAATAGGTAACAACCATAAGAAAAGTCTGTATGAAAGGTTTCTTAAAAGGATAGTTCATTTCTGAACATAATCTCAAAGTTTTAATCCTAGAATATAAAAAATAGATTCTTAGATAATTAAGTAAAAAGTAGTAAGAGTTAGAAAAACGTTACTCAATTATCTATAAGACATCCAGCTTGCTTCTATATCTTGAAGATGTATGTGCTTCTCCAAAATCACGACTCAATTTGCTTCTGTCGTTGAGGATGTTGATGATGATGTCTCTAGCTAGACCGCTAGATCATATTTTCCTTAGAAACTGTCTTCAAAGAATCTTCTTTCTTCCTTTAGATTTTGAATGAGATGCGTAGGAGTCTTTGAATCTTGCGTAGAGACAAGATAAACTTCATAGCTTCTTTGGTCTTCTCATTCTGATGGATGAAACATCTCTCCTGATGTTTGTTATATCTAGATCATCAGAGGGAACTGAGTTATCCTTTTAGTCTTCTGCTTTTGATCAACCGCTTCTGTCTTCACTATGACTTGTTTCTAGAAAGCCAATATATTCAATCAACTAATTCCTAATTTCCTGTATAGAAAACCAGATGCAATATGCTGAGAGAACTGGTTAAATTCTTCTTACGTCATTGGAGTACAATCTTTGACCAGACGCTCTTCTTCAACAGATGCAAATATCATCATGATCATCAAACTGCGAAGCATTTCTTCAGAGGGTTAGAATGTTGATCTTGTTTTTACTGGGTTAGTCTTATCACCCAGAATCAGTACTTTAGAAAGTAAATACTTCTGTCTATGCTTTCTCAAGGGAGTAAGAACTACGACGGCTTCTGATTGAACATCTTCTGATTTTTGCATCTTGTACTTCTATAGCAGCTTTATTACCTTTAACATCTAAAAATCTAATCTCCAGATTTGAAATATTCCAATAAACTTTGGCTTTTAACTATCAAGCTTATCATCAAATCTGACATCAAATTGATTTGTCTGTAGAAGTACTTCAACTCCAAGAACTTGTAGACTTTGAGCATTCAAATCATGATGCATCAGAATAGATCTGAAAAGAGTTCTATTCTAAGAGGCATGCTAGAACTCCTTAGAAGTGTTTTGTCATGATAATCTTAAATATCATGATTTTAGCCATTTCTCTTCAAGATCGTGTTCTTCCTTTTACCTCTGTATCTGGTTATTAAGAACTAGGACACAGAGAGCTCATTCTCATCAAATAGCTTCTCAATCCTTTTGTTCTCAGTCTGTTGACCAAGATTATTTATAACCTTGAACATCTTCAGATAATCGCTTTTGCACTTAGAGAATAGAGAGCACAGAAGGAATCACCCTGGTGTAGAGATCCTCACTCATGTCTATTCTGTAGATACTAACAGTAGCTGAATCAATACTTCATACCATGGTATTTCATCGGTTCAGATATGTCAGTGTACATAATTTATGCAAGCAGTCTGAATCCTGGTAATCAGGACAATGCTTAACTGTACTACTGAGAACTTCTGCAATAGAGATAGTTTCTGCTGAATCAGAAACTAATTTATCTTCTGGAGGTATCTTCTTCATCAGACATTCTAACGCTAGCCAATAGTGTTACATTATCTTGTTTTCCATTTTCTTCATCTTCTGAGAGCTCATAATCATTCCATGTTGCCAACCGATTGTCTGGATGTTTTAGATCTTTTTCATGAGATCTTCTTCCATAGCAATTAACTCGTCTGAGTATAAGTGACAAAACATTTTCTTCTTGGATATTTGACAGTGGTGCTGTTCAGATCTTCTATGATATTGAGAGTAGTTACCAATGGTCTTCATTTGGACATCCTTCATCTTGAAATCTTTATGCTACCGAATCAATACACAAGCAATTGTTTTCTTGATTTAAAAGAGTTCTTAATGATTTATTCTGAGAAATTCAAATAGACATAACAGTCTGGTTTTGAAAACATCTCATACTCAGTAAGAATTAACTTTCAGTAATCAAGGAACTTCTTGCTTTCTGATGATTCTTGTCACCCTTTTTCAACTGATCATTCAGATTCACTTTCATCCTTTTACCAGCTTCATCTGAGAGAGATATGTAGTTATCAACTACCATATTCAAATGACCAGTATCACCTTTTAGAAAGAACTTTCTATTAAAGCTTTCCAGTAATCAACCTTTTCACCAACAGTGGTAGAAGATAGAATTAAGAACATTTGAAACTGGAATATAATGTGGTGGAGTGGAAACCATCAAGGTGTTTCTCAAAGCTTGTTTGGATCTTTATCTGGCACGGTTAAGTGTTTGATAAACATTAATACCAGAACCAGAGCTCTGATACCAATTAAAGGGGTGAAAACACAAGAAAAGGGGGGTGGGTGAATTGGGTTTCACCAACTATGATATTTTCTGCGGAATTAAAAATTCAATCTTAACAAGAGAATAAAAATAAATAGACGCGATTAATTTTATCCTGGTTCACTGTTAAAAAAGTTACTCCAGTCCACCCACCAAGGTGATTTCGCCATAGACAAGGACTTAATCCAATAATCCAGAAATATTACAATCTCTAAGTGTTAGAAAACAACTTAGCCCTCTCAAGTATCCAGACTAACGACTTAGTCACTTGAGGAATCTCCACTTTGAAAAGTGTTACAAAGGTGTGTACAAGAATTACTTCTAAATAAGCAGATGACACAAATGAAGTACAATAACACAAAAGTGTTTCCAGCAAGATATAAACAACATCTCCTTGCTAATTTACAAAACTATCTTAAGAATAATCTCCTAGAGATTTTCATCATATCGGCATGAGTTTTGTGAGCTTAAAAGCTTCTTTTAAGGCTTCTCTCATTTTCTTGTAGAGCTGCGCTCTAATTTTGTTGAGCTTCAAGCACCATCTTTTGAGCTTTACAATTTGGTGCTTTCTTCCGCCTTGCACACATACTCTCGTGTTTTCTTCAGCTCTTTTTCTTCTTGTTCTAGGTACTCTCTCATGATTATGTCTTTGGCTCTTGCAGCATTCAGCACTTCGGCATTCAACATTTTCGCTCGACTCACTGCAATATTTCTTCAAGCATTTAGATCTTCAATATATAGAGCCTGAGAATAGATCCGTTGGAGGGTATAATAGGAAACATATTCCAGCTATAATATCCCAACATACACTTAAGAGAATGGTCAAATCCTAATACAAAAGAGTTATCCTTGCGCCACCTATACTAGGAAGAGGTCACAGACTACTTTGTACTTTTATATTCGTTGAAACACGCAAACCATTCTTGATCTTCTATCTTCTAATATTCAGAGGCTTCAGATGTATATTTGATGAAGCATGTGTAGAGAGATCATTACTTATAACTTCAGAACCTAAGTCTTCAAAGTCTCAAATCTTCGTTCAGCAAAACTATCTTAAGAGTCTTCAGCACTTGGTCTTTAGAAGTGATGTCTTCAGAAACTTCAGAGCTTGTTCAGCAAAACCTCGTCTTTAGAATCTTCAGAACTTGTTTAGCACATACTTGTCTTCAGAACTTTATTCAACAAAACCTTGTCTTTAGAGTCTTCAGAACTTGAACTTCAGAAATGATGTCTTTAGAATCTTCAATACTTCGTTCATCAGAACCTTGTCTTCAGAAACTTCAGAACTTGAACTTCAGAATTGATGTATTTAGAATCTTCAGAACTTCGTTCAACAGAACCTTGTCTTCAGAAACTTCAGAACTTGAACAAATAGAAGGATATCACTTAGAATGCCTTCAAGGCTTATCTACTTAGTCATGATTAGAAGCTTTAGTATAAACGTTCTTGAGAGCTGTTGCATTAGAAGCATTTATGAGTCTTGACTTTAATCTTGTATATAACATATGTTTTCTTCCAGAATGTTTAGATTAGAGTATGATGACGTCACACACCTTTCTATCAGAGTCAGATCCTTTTTAGCAAAAGCTACATGCTAGATAGAAACCATAAAGTACTGAATTATTCTCAAGGATAACATGTGCAGTTATCATTAAAACTTAAGGCCATATGCATAATTACTCTTGTTCTTACAATAGTTATTTCATTCAGACCATTTTTGATGGCGTCTCATATACCTTTGTCAGTGGAGTTGACATGAATACACATATAAGGTTTCCAATAGCCATAATTTTCTCCAATGAAAATTGGTGCTCTAGAATACGCTCCCTTAGGTTCGGTAGCTATTCTTCTAAAAAGGAAAATCTTAAGTACAAAATTAACCAGAGCTCCTGATACTACTTGTTAGACGATATGCTTCGATCTAGAGGGGGTGAATAGATCACAAGTGTAAAAATCAAACTTTTGGTAAAAAAAAGATTTTCGAAAGTTTTATGGCACAACCGAAACAACCAGGATCGAATCGTTTAACCAAACCTAATATCGAAAAGCACGGATATGCGTAAAGTTACACAATTGAATGATAATGAACAAAAATTGTTCAACTACGATTAATCACAACACAATCAAATGCTAAGCTATATGTAAAACTTATTTCTAATGGAAAAACACACACAAAAACACAAAATGCAATTTATCGAACACTTTGTGTGCGATCGATATTGTTTGGAAATTTACTTTGTTTTGTTGATCTTAAATTAAATTACAATCAACCGGATTATGATTCTATCAACAAAATCTATTTCAAAAATGTGATAAAAAAATAATTCCCAATCGAATTGATCAAACAACCAATGAATTCAATAATTTGAAAACAAAAAAAAAATCAAAATCAAAAGAGATAGAGATAGACACACACAAGAATTTGTTTAGGTAGTTCCCCAATCGGCCTCTCTATGGTACGTATGCCCTCAATTTGAAATCGAATTGAGATACTCATAATTAACCTTACTTTGCAAAATGTGTATATACAAGATATGAAGAACTCTAACCCTACAAGCCCTATGGTTTGTTGTTGACTCTACCACCTCTAAAACCCTTGATCAAATATTTATCAAGTCACCAACAATGCCGCTTCAATTCACCAATTCTTGCTACTTCCTTGCAAGGAACCACCTTGTCCCAAGGCTTTCACATGGTCGAATTAATTTCAAGTGCACACTTGTTCAACCCAAGATTTACCAACATGATCCACCGTCTCCCCCTACTCCCGTGCAAGGAACCACCTTGTCCCAAGGCTTTCACTCGATCGGATCTGAATTACGTAATCTTGTCCAAAACCTTCAAATCCTCAATGATCTTGAAGGAAAACCCCAACTCGGTTTTCTTATTTGAAACCCTCAAAGAACTCAACCCAATATTCTCGGTACACCAACCTAATTGGACGTTATCAAACTTAATCAAGATGGTCACCCAATAAAAAAATTATTATGTGTAGTTTGATTGTGTATATGCATAGAAGAGAGGTTGAAGATGATGAATGTGCTTTGAAATTCTTATTTTGTATAGGTCTTACACTATAACCTTACTAGAAGAAGGTGCATGTATCAGTATATATATGTATGCAAATTCGGAAGCAAGAAGGAATGCAAAGGAATGGAAAAAATTATGAAGTTTTAAAGAAATACCTCGCATGTGTCGACCTATAAAAGCTATAGGTCGACCTTTCAAAGTAAATGAGTCGACTTGTGAAGGTCTTAGGTCGACCTATTGATGTCTCGTGTTGACCATGTGTTGACCTATGTTGGTTAACACATAGACAATGGCTACATGCTTTATTATTGATGCATGGGTTTCAACCTAAGATGGCTATGTATCGAATTATACTGAAGTTCAAACTTTTATAAGTCGACCTAAACACGTATGTGTCGACCTATGATATATTGTTTTCACAAAAACTTGTTTTTCAATGCATTTTCATAAAAACCTTGTTTTTAACTCATGTATGATGCATGAACCTTTTCCAAACCATTTTAATGCTTCCTAATGCTAAGATGCACATCGAGAGTCAAAGGGTACCATCCAATATAAATTAACGCTAAAATATCCTAGTTTTGACATCATTTAAAACATATTGAATGGAAAGTTGCATTCACAGGAAATGGTCCACAAATGTTTGCATGTATCAATTCTAAGATATATGTAGCTCTATATTCACCATATTTCTTTATTTTTTGTTTGTTTACCTTTAATGCACTCAACACAAAAATCAAAGCTTATGAAGTCAATGGAATTCAAAATTCCATCTGTCACTAGTCGCTTAGCTCTATTTTTAGGATTGACATAGGCGTTTGTGCCATAATGCTCCTGAATTGTTATCATCAATTTTGTGCTTAGTACCACGTGATTCCACATTCAAGGATTCGCCATAGGTAGCTATTGTGTCAAGCAGATATAAATTATCATGATCCATAATTGAACCACTTTCAACAATATCTAAATTGAAAGACAACTTGAACACATTATTTCCAAATGAACATAAATAACTTGATTTGTTCAAATAAGAAACTGAAACTAAATTCCTTTTAAATGATGGAATCCCAAAATTTGTTTTTTCAAATCCAAATAAAATCCGACACAACTAAATAATCTAAAATTCCCTATAGTTTCTGCTTCCACAGACTTGTCATCTCCCACATAGATGTATCTTTCAACATCTTTTACCTTTCGGTAGTTCAGGTAACCCTTCATTGAAACACTGATGTTAGTAGTTGCACCAGAGTCTAACAACAAAATGTGTCCAGGTACTAAAGCTAAATTGACCTCAAAACAGACAAAACCATGACTCATGCAATTGGAGAAATCCCACTTCTCATAATATTTCCTCTATTCAGAGGTACTAGATTCCTAAGGAGAATGTGGTTGCTCCATCCTTAATGCAACGTCAAAATCCATGCAGACAAGAATAATTTCCATGTTCTCATTCCATTCCTTAAAATTTGTCTTATTAAGAACCAGAACCTTATTCATATATGCAGAATCGAAGCAATTGAAGCTGAAAATAGAACAAAAATAAATATCATAAATATACTCACAATAAAAACTTAAACTGAATCCTTAATTTGTTCAAATAATGGCATAGCCCATCTCGAGATACATAGTGCACCATCAATATCAAGTCTTTGGACAATAATATTAACTGCTAATGGTACTCTTGTTGTAATGATCAAACATTAATAATAAAACATGTCAAATAATAAGCCCTTCTTTAGATTGATTTATCATTCACATGTGAAACCTTATAATTATCACACGTTTACCATCACATGTGTGTATGAAATCCAGCCAAACATCAATTGTCCTTTGGGTCAGTTGACACTCACATGGATAAACACACACACGCGCACACACACACACACATACACAATACAACCAATTAACATTTCTCATGAGTAATCACTGTGAAAGAGGTCACTTTGGTGACTTTTCATTTCAATTAACTCATTTAAAATATTAAACTATTGTATAAAATACAAACCATAGTAAAAATTCTTAAAAAACAATGATAATTGTGTCTCCTTATATATAAATGTCTTCTTGGCTTTTTCCACTTAGATATCTGCATTTGATTTGTCCAAAAAGTAGCTAAATCAGTTGGATATAATTTTCTCCAAAAGACATGATTTGTTATATTTCAAATTCAAATTTAAATCACATTTAAATATGATGTGAACATCTCCAATTGTAAAAGAAATCAACCATAAGTTTCTAACATAACTGCAACAAATCTGATTAAATCTCAATCAGAAATCGCACACTAAAAAACATCTATCAAGGCCTGCTGAACAAGGCCATATGTTGTACTGCACATGCTGGAACATTGTGTTCCACATGTTGCACTAGTACATACAAATTAACTCCTCCCCATAACTTGTAGATCTTCTGTTGTAGAGTGAATCTTGGATAGAGAAAATCTAAACCAATTGCAATTTCCATTTTTCTGTTTCCAAGAGACTAGATGTTGTAGCCCACATGTTGGAACATTGTGTTCAACATGTGTCCCTTATGCACCAGAATAACTTGAACAAATTCCATGTTCTTTTGAATAATGTAGTCAATCCCAAAAGGACTAACAATCTCCCCTTTGGAAAATTTTGTAAAAATAACTCTTTAAGCGGAATTACAACTAAGTATCAAAGATATACTTAGACCAACATCAGCAGCAACTGAAGAATATCCATCAGAGCATACATCAACAACAAAAGTTAGAGCAACACATCTCAGTAGCACAAGACATAATTCATGACGTAGTTACACACATATGAGTTTGCATGTCAGAGGTCATGAGGTAGTTACACACACATGAGTCATGAGGTAGTTACACGCACATGAGAATTCTACACACATATTGCTCTAAAACAATTAGTCATAAAATCATTCAAGATGAGTTATTCATGCATGTACACATAGTTTGTAGTCATAGTCAAAGGCCAGAAGCTAACTAACACATATCAGCAAAAAAGGTTAAAGCCAAATTCTAGGCCAGATGCTTAAGCATGAATGCACACATAAACTAGATCAGTTAGTACCACATAGATCAGTTAGTACTAAGCACAACATGATGTATTAGGTCAACGGAAGCAGAAGATCCTTATATATCACAAAGTCATTAGTTAAGTCAGTCGATACACCACTCCACCACACTCCATTACTCCCCCTTTTTGCAATAATTTGGCAAAGGTCTTCCTCATAAAGTTAGAAAATTATCCCAGAGATTAATATGTTATCACATACACACATATTAAGAGTAGAAACACAATATGTTAAACCTGATGCTAGAACATCAGTCTTGAAGCTAGAACATCATAATAGAAAGCTAGAATATCTCCTGATGAAAAAAAATTACCTTCATCACCTGAGTAGGTTTATCTTCAAAAACAGTTGTTTGTTCTTCTTCAATGCAAATCCAATCTTTCAAATCTTCTTAATTAATCCAAATATTTCTTCAAAGCAACTTGGACTTGAACAAACATTGGACTTTAACAAATTTGAAACAAATTTGAAGTGTACAAGAGAAACAATATTCCAGACATCACACAATATGTTCCAGACCTTTTGCTTTCCATTTTGCCTATAAGCCAATCAAAGAAACAACATTCCCCTTTGGCTAATTTTTAGGCAAATCATAAATTAAACACTTCTTCAAGATTGACCCACAACTAGTGCACAAGAGACAAGGATTTTCATTAACAAAGAAGTGCGCCCTTTTCTTTATCTCCCCCTCTATTCCTTAAAAGAGACAAAGGTCATGAGACCACCATCAAACAACAAACCACCAGCACATCCTATAGAAATTCTTCCATATTAGATTATCATAGTGCAGTGAAACTCATCATAACCATAAGCATGAGCTTATATATAACAACAGCAGCAAGTTAAGATGAAAAAGCTCCAACATTTCTCCTTCAAAAACCATACTAGTTTCATTAACAGGTGCATGGATGTTGGACACAATGTCTGAGACATCTTTCCCAACATTCAGATTGTGACTTAAATTCAGCAACCTCCCATCATTTAGCACTATCTATAAATACTGATCATTACTATGGAGCTCTATAATTTCATAATATTTCAGTGCTTCAACATTATGTTCCTTTTCAAGAGCCATTTTCTTATGATGAGCAACATTCCTTTTCTTCCTAGATGAATTCTTGCCACCAACCACATATTTCTTCTTCTTCTTAGGAGTCTTCTTTGCCTTCGTAAGAGTAGGGATCTTCTTGTAAGGATTCCTTTTAGCCTTCAGCACAAGCTTTCTAGTTTCACATTTTTCTTTAGCTTCTTGTCAGACCTTTTACTATTACCAGCATCTTTAGTAATACCTTTATTGACAAGAGCATATCCAACATGAACTCCATTGTTTTTATGGATAGAACACTCATAAGCACTGACAGAATCATTCACAACATCATCAATGTTGTCACTCACATTATTCACCCCATTATTCACTTTAGAATTAACAGAGGGCAACTTGCATATCCTTCCGGTGAGTTGGAAACTCACTCACCAACATGTCATACAGGTTGTCTGGCATATCCTAGTTGACATCTACATTCAAGTACCTATTTAGGGAGCTAATTTTCACATCCATTTGATAAAAAGTGAACATACAGCTATAATACAAACCTAGCAACATTTTGATGGCTTCAAGATGAGCAACAAAAGTATAGTCTTCAGCATATACTTAAGCTACAATTTGGGCCTTCTTTACAGTAACAATCTCATGACTTTTCTTATTGTTGCTATTAATATCCTCAACATGGGATACATCATCATCAATCACATAATTATTCTCAGGTGTCACATCATCAAGATGTGGAATATTACAGGGAACAATGTCCAAAACATGTTTCATGACATACATCTTATACTTGAGATTCAACACACCAAGAGGAGCACCCATTTCATCTTCACCAAACACAATACCTTGATTTTAAATAGTGAAATTTCCAGAATTATGAGAAGGAACCCCAATAGTAAGAATTATTTCATAATCAATAATCTTATTTAGCTTCTTCTTCTGAACCACTGTTACTTGATCAATGTTGGGAGGACCTCCAGTCTGACCGCCAGCCTTCCCTTTAATGAGAACTCCTTGCATGAGTCTCATAAAGTCCATAAGTTGTCATTCATAAACATGAGTAAGCTGTTAAGGCATCTTCTATGACATCTTTGTTTGCTTCCCAATTTGGAACTCTCCACAGATTTTCCCTTCTTCAATCATGAGATTTGGCAATCCCTTAACAACATCTTCAGATTTGATCTCCTCCATGCTCTTAACCTTGGATGAAGGCTGAGAGATCTACATATAATAGTTGTCTTTGGATCTTAAACCCTTCACAAACACCTCTTGATCTTTGCTAGAGACAATACATTTAGACTTGTTGTATCTAACATTCAGACCTTGATCACATAGTTGACTTATGTTGATCAGCTAGCAATTAATCCTTCTACCAACAACACATCATAAGACAACAAAAACATAGACTAACCAATTTTCCCATGCCTTTGATTCTTCCTATCGCTCCATTACAAAAGTTAACATAACTATTAGAGTAGGGCTTCAACTCTTCAAAATAGATTTTTTCACCGGTAATGTGTGTCGTAACCCGAAATTTGACCTCCTTTTTTGAATTTTGCATAAGCATGTGCATTAGCATCGTCGACATACGCATTTGCACTTTTCTTTATGTGTTTCTTGTTGCAGGATCTGCAGGTTTTCCAAGCCCGATTAATCGCATCCTCTCAATATTATTTCATCACCAAAACGAGTCCAAAGTAAAGGTTTCCATGTTTATTTATCAAGACAAGAGATGGAAAAGCGGAATCGGGACTTCAGCATCATCCTTTTGCAAATTTGTGGAAATTTGGCTGAAGTAACCGGTTAGCACATATGCTGTAACCGGTTACTCAGTGTATTTTTCACCAAAAAACGCAAGTTTTCAAGCATGTAACCGGTTAGCACAGATGTTGTAACCGGTTACTCAGTGCAAAATTTCAATTTCTGCTGCATTTTTGGGACAGCACCATGCACTCTCCTTGGTCATTGATTCTACAGTATTCTAGCAGTGTGTGGAACATTCTAGACTTCTCTAGACACTTCAAGGCTATTTAATTCAATCCAAGTGCATTTATTCTAATGCTTCACTTTAAATTAAGTGCACCATGTCCCTTGTTTTACAAGCATGCCAACCGTTGGATGATGGAAATTCACATTGGGATTGTTACCGAGTTGGTTCTAACTAACCGAGTTAACCACCTCGACTCAGTGAGTCAAGCCCAACTAACTTCAACCCTAACTCCAAACCCAAAGCTAAGTCCAAACCATCTCACACTCCAAACCTAAAATCTATATAAACTCGCCTTCACTCATTTTAAAGGACCTTCAACCATTCTTCACAATTTACTCTCAATTCTCTCATTCTCCTCTGCATTTTTCTGCAACTTCTACATCTTCACCTCAATTCTCATCCCAGAACCTCACCAAAAGCTCTTATTCTTGAAGGATAATCACTTTTCACATTGAAAGTGATTAATTCTTGAGCTTAACCTCCATCATTTGGCATTCTTTGGTTGGATTTCTAGAATTACATCTTATTCTACTTCATTCCAAGAGTTCTACAACTTTCAATTTGGTGCAAGTTTGATTTCAGTGCATTTTCGCGTTTTTGATCGGTTTCGACGTGTTTCGTCTACAAATTAAGGATCCTCTGGTTTTCTTTGATTTTCTGCATCAAAATCTCTTTGCAACACTTACCAAGCCAATTCTCCGGCTTGTAGGTTGGTGGATCTAACTAATTTTACCGTTTCGCGCATTTTTGTATCGTTCACAATATAGTCGATAATTGTTGTGTGTGATTTGGTGTTGCATTTGTTTGATCCATGATCCTATTGTGTTAGTTAATTCTATCATTGTTTATTCGTTGTTTTCAAGGTCAATTTTCGTGCACAATTTCAGTTCCTAGCATGTGGTGGTTGGCATAAGTGATTATGTGTTGAAAACTACTTTTGAAAAGCTGTATTTGCTGTTATTTTTGCCACTGTCTCAGTGGTAACCGGTTAGCAGTTATGCTGTAACCGGTTACACAGTTCAATTTTCAACAAATACGCTGATTTTCAAGCATGTAACCGGTTAGCAGTTATGCTGTAACTGGTTACCACTGAACAGAATGGCCAATTTTGAGTTTTTTCAAGCTTGATTGCCATGCTTTCTTCATCTTAACTTCCATTGATTGTCATGCTTGATTTTATGGATGTTTTTAATGTCATTGCACTTCTGGTTGAACCAAATTCATGAACTTTCGATGCACATTTTCTATTATTCATTTGTTTCATGTTCTTAGCATTGTATGAACATAGCAATTCTTGCACTATCTTTGTTCGCATGATGCATGATTTTGTGTGGCATTTTGGTGATCACCTGGCACTGTTTTGCACCTTCCATTTCAGATTTTCATTAAGTTTATTCTTCATGGATAAACTTAATCTTGTATAATCAATAATTCACTCCTTTTTGCTTTAATGACTTTTCATCCTCTTTGAAAAGTTGTTAGCATGTTTCTCCCTTGATTAATTGATCGAAACTTTGTTTCGATTAATTGAGCTTCCTTTTTCCCCTCTTTAGGCATCCTTTAGAGCTTTCTCTCTCATTCCCCCCCGTGGAGTTGAAGTTTCGCGTTGCGCCTTGCATCAGAGCACTATACAAATTGACGCCGTTATGTTGTCCGTTTCTCTACGCAGGAGCACTGTACAACTTGGAGTTGTTGGGCCGTCCGGTTCAACTTCTGCATTACACCTTGTGTGTGTTAGGGAAGGGATGAGAAGGGTGAATTCCTACTCTCATTCTGACTACTTCAGGTAGGGGACGAATGACCCTGTGCTTGGCTTAGTCATCTCTATCTCCAGGCGGTAATGTGCTTTCTTTCCACAGTTGAGTTGATCCTTGATCACTCTTCTCTCTTTGCGATCTCTTTCGATCCTCGATCACTCCTATCTCTTTCAATCTCTCCTTTTGATCAATCACCATCCTTCTTGGTTAAGATCATTATTCTTGCGCTAGCAATCTCTCATTGTTTCATTTCTCTCTCTTTGGTCCAACACAGTTTTCCTGTCACGACCATTTTTCCCCTGGAGTTCGCAACCTTCTCTTTGTTCTTCTCCTTTGTTGGGTTAATCACCTTCTCTTAGTTAATCACCCATTTCTTCAGTTAATCATAGTCCGGCTGTTAATCACTGAGCACCCCTTGGTTTAATCACCTTCTCTTCGTTAATCACCCGTCTCTTCAGTTAATCACAGTCCGTCTGTTAATCACTGAGCACCTCTTAGGTTAATCACCTATTCTTTGTTAATCACCCTTTTCTTCAGTTAACCATAGTCCGTCTATTAAAATACTGAACCCTTTCGAGTTAATCACCTTATTTTAGTTAATCACTCGCTTTTCTCTTCGGTTGGTCACAGTCCGTCTGTAAACACCGAATCCCCCGCAGTTGGTAACCTCCTCTTGGTTCGAATACTTGCACCCTTGGGTTAGAAAACTTTCTTTGGTTCAAATACCCCTTTCTTCGGTTGAGTACTGTTTGTTCAGTCAGTTTACCGAACCCCTTTGGGTCACGACCTTTGATCGGTCCTACGCCCGTTTTTCTGGTTAATCGCAGTTTTCTCTGCTAAAACCAATGCTTCTCTACCCCCGACAGAGTTACAGTCCTTTCTTTCCTCGGTTAACCATTGTTTACCAGTTAATGTACCGAGGCCCCTTCAGAGTCAAACACCTTCTCTCGGTTCAGCACTCTCTATCTTGGTTTATCACAGTCCGTCTGTTGACACCAGCTTCTTTTCCCCGCCAGGGTCTACTCTCTTTCTTCGGTTAACCATTGCCAGCCAGTTAATATACCAAGTCTCCTTGATCTCTTGGTTATGACACCATCCCTTTATTTGGATCCCCAAGGGAGTCCTTCCTATTCCCCTTGCTATTACTTTCTTGGTTTCGACACCAATTCTCTTTGCTATCCCCAGCGGAGTTTCTTTCATTCTTGGTTTTGACACCATTCTTTTCCGATTCTTTTGTGCAAACGCTGCGGGGTCTTTCCCAGTAGAGTTTTTTCTTTCACTTTTGCTCTTAGTTTTGACACCACCTCTTTCATCTCCTTGTTTCTTTCTTGTTTTGTTTTCCGTTCAGTTCCCCGAACTACGGAAGCTCTGATTCTGCATTCTTCTGAATGTCAGATATGTAGGCACGAGACGCAATGTCTTGGCGAGCACACTTCCACCTTTCTTCCGTCTTCCTCCTTTCTTTCCTTTCCTCTGTCCCCTGGTTCCATGAACTACGACGCTCTGATTTCCTCATTGCACTATGAGGGTACGTAGGCACGAGGACTTTGCTCCTCCGCGAGCACTTTCCTTCTTCTCTTTCTTTTTCCCCTTTCTCTCTCTCCTTCTTTTAGCTAGAAGCCTTTAGATAGATAATTCATCCAAGCCTAGAAGCAAGCGAAATGGTTCCCGTCGAGTACGACGGATGCATTAGGTGCTAGTACCTTCCTTTCGCATAACCGACCCCCCGCTCCCGTTTCTCTTCCTCTCGGATTTTATCAATATTTTCCCTGTCCTTTGGGACTAAATAAATTTCGGTGGCGACTCTGTTGTTATCTTTGAGTGTGCGATTCACTCAGGTAGAAACCAGCCATCTTCAGGTGGCAACTCTGCTAGGGACAGATTGACCTCTTGCTGGTCCATCCCTTGAGGGGCCTCGCCTAGTTTTGTTTGCTTTTTCTTGCTTGCTTGGGTGTTTATCTTTTGCGCTTTACTCGTTTTATTACTTGCTTTAGCTTTATGTGTATTTATCGCATTCCTTTACTGTTTATCATATGCTGCATATTCTGGATATCTACTGTTTTCTAATGTTGTTGGGATGGGTAGATATTATTGGAGAGAAAGGTCTTAACACTGGGCCTAGTATACACATAGGCTAGAACGTGGATAGTTGTGATGCCTGGGTTTTACGTGTTGGGTTATCACGAGAGCCACATCCCAGATCGTGATTTGCTTGAGAATACTTCCGTCCTGTGAGAATTCACTACGGCGGGGGGTTTTCACTCTGAGTCCTATGGTTTGGGCGACCTTTTCTAGGGACCACCTTGTTATGTCTAGATCACACCTGTGAGGGGGATGGGTTTTGCAGGAAAACAATCCACTTCATACCTTTCTTCTCTCATGCGCGTCAGATCTTCCCATCTACACAGAGCTACATGGGTAGATTATCCAGAAGCTATTGCATCTCTAACTTACATTATTGCATAATGTTATCGCATAATGTTATTACATCATCATGTATACCGAACTTTTGAACTTGAGTTATTGCATCATCATACATATGCTTAACCTTTGCATCATCTAACCTTTGCATCATTTCGTGTTGCATATCTCATTTGCATTGCATTGCATACAAACCAGAAAAATCTCACTTTCTTCCCTTCATCAGCCCAAAGACAATGATTCTTCGACGCCGAAAGCCAAAGAATCATGGAACAAGTTGGGTATGAGAGCACGATGTACAAAGAACGCAAGGTTGACATGGTTGTGGAAATACTTCTGGACAGTATGACAATGAACCCCTCTGATCAGGTTGTGATGGATGAGCAAGCCCAGAATGGACCAAAAGTGGATAAGACCATGAATGTGGATGCAAGCAACCTGCCGGTTCTCCCCTTGTCTAATCAGAAGACCACTCAAGGCAATCAGAAACAAAAGCATACGTAAATCAGCAAAGGGAACAACAATCAAGGGAGGAGGCGTCCTCGTCATGATCCAATTTCCGTGACTTACACACATCTACTGCCTATTCTGATTCATGTTGGGGCAATTGTTCCTAAAGAAATCAAGCCGGCCAAGTTTCCTTATCATCCTAAGCATGATCCTAATGCCACATGTGGATACCATGCTGGATATGTGGGGCACTCTACAGAAGCCTGTGTTGTCTTTAAGGACAAAGTCCAAGAGCTCCTCGATCAGAAGTTGATTTGCTATACAGAGAAGCCTTGCCAGAAGTCTGCACCTGTGATTGCTGAAACATCTGCCGAAGCTGAGAATAGAGGTCCTCCTATTCATGTGCAGATTCCTCCAACTGTTCAACCTGTGGGGCAGTACCCCTATCAATCTGCTAACTCTGAAATGCCTTTTGCTTATCCTGGGGCACCTTCTGCTGTTGCACCTCCACTTGTTTACCCTGGGGAACCCTACACTCTCTATGGGATCCGTTTTGGTCAGACTGTTAATCGGATGGGTAATCCTGGTTTGATGCACCCTGCTCAAGTGTTCCCGCAATGTGCTACTCAGCAGATTCATCCTCAAGCACCTCTGGCTCTTACACCGCACTATTCATTCCCATATGTTGCTGCTGCCCAATACCAACAACCACCATATTAACAGCCTCCTCAAAATCATAATCAGCAAGCCTAAGGCCGAGAGCGCCAAAACCAGCGCAAGCCCCGGAACAATCTAGAACAAAGGAATGCTCCTCTAGATCTGATTCCCGTGACATGCCGTCAACTTCTCCCACATCTGGTTCAGAACTTGCTGGTGGTTCCCAAAGCTCTGAAGCCCCCTCCAAAACCATTCCCACCTGGGTATGATCCCAATGTGCGGTGCGGATATCATGCTGGGTCAGCTGGACATTCAACTGAGGATTGCAATGCTTTCAAACCTAAGGTCCAACAGCTTATTGACAAGAAGCACTTAACTGTTCAAGATGGGAAACTGGGGGTGAACGGGGATCTTGTGTCCGTGTAAGAGCCAAGATTGCAAAAGAATCCATTGAATAAGCCTGTGAGCACCTCCTCAACATCGACAACCATCATGTCATTCCATCTTTCCCATTTGTAATCTTTTTGTTCGTCAAGCATTGTTCATTTGTAAAATTTGTTTATTTCAAATGATAGTAATAATGAAATGAATATGCATGTTTTGAATAAATTCATTTGTGTTCACTCATACTTTTTATCAATATCACACATTTGATCAAGCAAAATCAAAAAGAGAATGATGAAATCAAAAAGACATGAGATTACTGTCTGTATGCTTTTGAATAAGACCCTGCTGAGGATGTAAGGCATTTGTTCAAATCCCCAAACACAGGAGTTATAAGGAAGATTATCCCTAGTCAACCCCTTTGGGCCTTGAAGTAGGAGTTTCTTTCAATACACACAAACCCTCAATTTTAACCAGGGGCAGGGTAGTCTTCAACTAGTTTGACCATGCGTTCAAATTTCAAAAGAGGAGCACCCCATTTTGAGGATCAACCACGTCCTATCCCTCGCAAGAGGTAGGAAAAATCACAAATCCACAATGGTTGTCCCTCACCGACCAAAGGAATGAGGCTGTCACAACTCACCCTTACAAATCAAACATATACATGTCACACGATTTTGTTCAAAAAAAAATCATCCAAATCACAAAAGCCAAGCAAAAAAAAAGCAAAAGAATAAAAGCCCGCTAAGTCAAAAACTCAAAAACAAATGACTTAGGCAAAAATTAGGGCATCCTGGTAGACTGCATGTTCAAAATAATCAGTCTACGCAAAAATTAGGGAAAACAAAAAGAAAAGAACAAAGAATAAAAAAAGAGAGAAATCCTCAACAAGAACATGTTCGTGTGATCACATGTGACAAAAACAAAAGGTGAATGACTACTGCTCCAAAACCCTCGTCGGTTCCCTTACCATCACATCTACTATTCAAAACTCTTTTGAAAGGTGAACGCTTGTGTCAAACTAGCTGAACGTAGGACTGGAGAACATCAAGGAGAATGGGTGGGGTAAAATAATTTTTGAGCCTTATATCCTTTCTTTCTTAAACCATGAACCAGGCCACGTTACAACCCTGAAAAGACCTAATTGAAGCAGGGTTTATTTTGAAAGCACACGACAGTAAAATCGTGTCAAAGCTGACTCCTAACGATTTACTTATCATTTGTGCCGATACTGACATGGCACTCTAATTGGTGATCCATTCACTATATGTCATAATCTTAGTGAACATACTTGGATTTCAAAACTGACATATGCATAGCGTTAACATTATCATTTTCAAAGCCAAGACTTTTTACTCGCGAACAAGCACTTGACATCAAGGAATTTTCCACAATGGAAAGTGTGATCACCTCAAGGGGCAAAACGCCTGGAAACTCTGTTGAGCAAAAGGGCCTAGCCATCTCAAGATTCAGTCAATCCGAGTCAATCACGATGAGATTTGACAAATCTCTCCATTTCATTTGGTCAGGAGCATTCCTCCAAAGATCGATCAGCCAGGGGAAAAATTACTTCAGAACTTACATTGGGGCAGGCCACTTCAAGAGCACAAGAAGACGACCTCCCCAAGAGACGGTTAATCAGGGGTATATTGTTCCAATATAATAGGGCAAGTCAGATCAGAATCATCCTATGACACAAATTGTTCCCTACCTTGTAATTGGGGCAATCCACCAACAGATTAGGGCAGAGGCAGGTTACTAAGGTACAAGTTTTCTCCCCGTTTTGAGGCAAGAGCAATGCTGCATCAACAACTACTGATCCTGAAGTAGGTGTCGGGGAATCACGTCTTTAAGGCTTACACCCTAACCTCAACTCCTCTGTCTCCCACAATAAAGCACTGAACCATTGCATAGACCACTCTCATGTGTTGACCATGTCGCTTCACTCTTGCATATCGTTCATTTGGCATAGCATGAAGACTTAACTTAAATCCGATCATATCTAACATCTCTTCAAAACCCAATCACTGACATTCTGCATATAGTAATCATCATTCGCATAGCATTGCACCCTCAAACGCATAGCATAATCATCAACATAGAGCATTACACCATACAAGTTTAAACATGCGTCCCAATCAAAATCCAGTTTTCTTCTGGCAAACCTTTCCAGAACCTTTTCAATTCTTTGGTCCGTCCAAAACCTTTCTGGTCCGTCCAGCACCTGCAAACTTGCAACATTGTACCTTAACCAGCATCCTTGCATTGCATGTTATCCAACATCATGTAAATCACACATCACATAGCATATGCATCCAGCATACTTCCTCTCTTTTGGCCTGATTCATCTCCCAGCAGATTTTTAGCCAAACTTTGCACCTATCAGTTATGCATTTGCACCTTTTTCTTTTGCCGCCGTCAGCCAAATTTTCAGGCTACTCTTTTATTTAATCCCCTTCTACCTCGAATCATCGAAAAGCTAGCGCAATTTGTACATTCAGGTACAAGTGGATTAAATAGGGGCAGCTGTCGTAACCCAAAATTTGACCTCCTTTTTTGAATTTTGCATAAGCATGTGCATTAGCATCGTCGACATACGCATTTGCACTTTTCTTTGTGTGTTTCTTGTTGCAGGATCTGCAGGTTTTCCAAGCCCGATTAATCGCATCCTCTCAAGATTATTTCATCACCAAAACGAGCCCAAAGTAAAGGTTTCCATGTTTATTTATCAAGACAAGAGATGGAAGAGCGGAATCAGGAATTCAGCATCATCCTTTTGCAAATTTGTGGAAATTTGGCTGAAGTAGCCGGTTAGCACATATGCTGTAACCGGTTACTCAGTGTATTTTTCACCAAAAAACACAAGTTTTCAAGCATGTAACCGGTTAGCACATATGCTGTAACCGGTTACTCAGTGGAAATTTTCAGTTTCTGCTGCATTTTTGGGACAGCACCATGCACTCTCCTTGGTCATTGATTCTACAGTATTCTAGCAGTGTGTGGAACATTCTAGACTTCTCTAGACACTTCAAGGCTATTCAATTCAATCCAAGTGCATTTATTCTAATGCTTCACTTTAAATTAAGTGCACCATGTCCCTTGTTTTACAAGTATGCCAACCGTTGGATGATGGAAATTCACATTGGGATTGTTACCGAGTTGGTTCTAACTAACCGAGTTAACCACCTTGACTCAGTGAGTCAAGCCCAACTAACTCCAACCCTAACTCCAAACCCAAAGCTAAGTCCAAAGCTAAGTCCAAACCATCTCACACACTAAACCTAAAATCTATATAAACTCGCCTTCACTCATTTTCAAGGACCTTCAACCATTCTTCATAATTCACTCTCAATTCTCTCATTCTCCTCTGCATTTTTCTGCAACTTCTACATCTTCATCTCAATTCTCATCCCAAAACCTCACCAAAAGCTCTTATTCTTGAAGGATAATCACTTTTCACATTGAAAGTGATTAATTCTTGAGCTTAACCTCCATCGTTTGGCATTCTTTGGTTGGATTTCTGGAATTACATCTTATTCTACTTCATTCCAAGAGTTCTACAACTTTCAATTTGGTGCAAGTTTGATTTCGGTGCATTTTCGCATTTTTGATCGGTTTCGACGCGTTTCGTCTACAAATTAAGGATCCTCTGGTTTTCTTTGATTTTTTGCATCAAAATCTCTTTGCAACACTTACCAAGCCAAATCTACGGCTTGTAGGTTGGTGGATCTAACTAATTTTACCGTTTCACGCATTTTTGTATCGTTCGCAATATAGTCGATAATTGTTGTGTGTGATTTGGTGTTGCATTTGTTTGATCCATGATCTTATTGTGTTTGTTTATTCTATCAATATTTATTTGTTATTTTCAAGTTCAATTTTCGTGCACAATTTTAGTTTCTAGCATGTGGTGGTTGGCATAAGTGATTATGTGTTGAAAACTACTTTTGAAAAGCTGTATTTGCTGTTATTTTTCCTACTGTCTCAGTGGTAACCGGTTAGCAGTTATGCTGTAACCGGTTACATAGTTCAATTTTCAACAAATACACTGATTTTCAAGCATGTAACCGGTTAGCAGTTATGCTGTAACCGGTTACCACTGAACAGAATGGCTAATTTTGAGTTTTTTCAAGCTTGATTGCCATGCTTTCTTCATCTTAACTTCCATTAATTGTCATGCTTGATTTTATGGATGTTTTTAATGTCATTGCACTTCTGGTTGAAGCAAATTCATGAACTTTCGATGTACATTTTCGATTATTCATTTGTTTCATGTTCTTAGCATTGTATGAACATAGCAATTCTTGCACTATCTTTGTTCGCATGATGCATGATTTTGTGTGGCATTTTGGTGATCACTTGGCACTGTTTTGCACCTTCCATTTCAGATTTGCATTAAGTTTATTCTTCATGGATAAACTTAATCTTGTATAATCAATAATTCACTCCTTTTTGCTTTAATGACTTTTCATCCTCTTTGAAAAGTTGTTAGCATGTTTCTCCCTTGATTAATTGATCGAAACTTTGTTTCGATTAATCGATCTTCCTTTTTCCCCTCTTTAGGCCTCCCTTATAGCTTTCTCTCTCATCCCCCCCCCCCCCCCCGCGTGGAGTTGGAGTTTCGCGCTGCGCCTTGCATCGGAGCACGGTACAAATTGACGTTGTTAGGCTGTCCGTTTCTCTACGCAGGAGCACTGTACAACTTAGAGCTGTTGGGCCGTCCGATTCAACTTCCGCATTACACCCTGTGTGTGTTAGGGAAGGGATGAGAAGGGAGAATTCCTACTCTCATTCTGACTACTTCAGGTAGGGAACGAATGACCCTGTGCTTGGCTTAGTCATCTCTATCTCCAGGCGGTAATGTGCTTTCTTTCCCCAGTCGAGTTGATCCTTGATCACTCTTCTCTCGTTGCGATCTCTTTCGATCCTCGATCACTCCTATCTCTTTCAATCTCTCCTTTTGATCAATCACCATCCTTCTTGGTTAAGATCATTATTCTTGCGCTAGCAATCTCTCATTGTTTCATTTCTCTGTCTTTGGTCCAACACAGTTTTCCTATCACGGCCATTTTTCCCTTGGAGTTCGCAACCTTCTCTTGGTTCTTCTCCTTTGTTGGGTTAATCACCATCTCTTGGTTAATCACCCATTTCTTCAGTTAATCACAGTCCGGTTGTGAATCACTGAGCACCCCTTGGGTTAATCACCTTCTCTTGGTTAATCACCTGTCTCTTCAGTTAATCACAGTCCGTCTGTTAATCAGTGAGCACCTCTTGGGTTAATCACCTATTCTTGGTTAATCACCCTTTTCTTCAGTTAACCACAGTTCGTCTGTTAAAATATTGAACCCTTTCTAGTTAATCACCTTCTTTTGGTTAATCACTCGCTTTTCTCTTCGGTTGGACACAGTCCGTCTGTAAACACTGAATCCCCCGCAGTTGGCAACCTCCTCTTGGTTCGAATACTTGCACCCTTGGGTTAGTAACCTTTCTTTGGTTCAAATACCCCTTTCTTCGGTTGAGTACTATTTGTTCAGTCAGTTTACCGAACCCCTTTGGGTCACGACCTTTGATCGGTCCTACTCCCGTTTTTCTGGTTAATCGCAGTTTTCTCTGCTAAAACCAATTCTTCTCTACCCCCCACAGAGTTGTAGTCCTTTCTTTCCTCGGTTAACCACTGTTTACCAGTTAATGTACCGAGGCCCCTTCAAAGTCAAACACCTTCTCTCGGTTCAGCACTCTCTATCTTGGTTTATCACAGTCTGTCTGTTGACACCAGCTTCTTTTCCCCGCCAGGGTCTACTCTCTTTCTTCAGTTAAGCACTGCCAGCCAGTTAATATACCGAGTCTCCTTGTTCTCTTGGTTATGACACCATCCCTTTATTTGGATCCCCAGGGGAGTCCTTCCTATTCCCCTTGCTATTACTTTCTTGGTTTCGACACCAATTCTCTTTGCTATCCCCAGCGGAGTTTCTTTCATTCTTGGTTTCGACACCATTCTTTTCCTATTCTTTTGTGCAAACGCTGCGGGGTCTTTCCCAGTAGAGTTTTTTCTTTCACTCTTGCTCTTGGTTTTGACACCACCTCTTTCATCTCCTTGTTTCTTTCTTGTTTTGTTTTCCGTTCAGTTCCCCGAACTACGGAAGCTCTGATTCTGCATTCTTCTAAATGTCAGATACGTAGGCACGAGATGCAATGTTTTGGCGAGCACACTTCCACCTTTCTTCCGTCTTCCTCCTTTCTTTCATTTTCTCTGTCCCTTGGTTCCATGAACTACGACGCTCTGATTTCCTCATTGCACTATGAGGGTACGTAGGCACGAGGACTTTGTTCCTCCGCGAGCACTTTCCTTCTTCTCTTTCTTTTTCCCCTTTCTCTCTCTCTCTCCTTCTTTTAGCTAGAAGCCTTTAGATAGATAATCCATCCAAGCCTATAAGCAAGCGAAATGGTTCCCGTCAAGTACGACGGATGCGTTAGGTGCTATTACCTTCCTTTCGCATAACCGACCCCCCGTTCCCGTTTCTCTTCCTCTCGGGTTTTATCGATATTTTCCCTGTCCTTTGGGACTAAATAAAGTTTGGTGGCAACTCTGTTGTTATCTTTGAGTGTGCGATTCACTCGGGTAGAAATCAGCCATCTTCAATGTGCTTTGAGCATCCACTATAAAAATACCAGTACTCTTTTGATGAAAATATAAGTGATGTATGAGCTATATGAAAAGTGATAAATTCCTTGGGTTTCCAAACCTTCAAGACTTGAGTTTTCTTCCCTTTCTTTCTAAAGTGCCTTAGCTGACTATAAAACTGAGGATATCCATATAGTCTATAGAAAAAAGGTCTTATATAGCCATATCTTCCACAGTGGTGACACCTCCAAGATGATTTCTTATTGCCTTTACTATGAGGGACACATGTTGAGAGGGATGCTGAGACATGTGGTCCTTCATTAGTAACTTTGTTTTCCTTTCAGGAGCAACAAACTTCTTAGTGGGGAATTTGACATTTTTGTTCATGGAACTATAGTCAAACCCTATAGTCTTCTTCTCCCCAATCTCCATGATCTCATCTAACATATCAGAACCACTATTTAACATATGAACATATTTTGTCATATTGTCAAGTTTGGACTTTAACAATGTCACTTCCTCTTCCATATCTGCAATAGATTAACCAAGCTTGTTTTTTTCAAAAAGCAGAGCATTTATGATCTTCTTTTGTTTCTCTTCTCTCAAGAAATATTCCTTCAATTCAGTGAGTAGCTCTCTATATGTTTTAGAAAGGTCTTTTATCGACATCTCTTCATTACTAAACTCGCCACAAGAGTTATATTTCCCGGTAACAGTTATCACTTTAATAGAGACTTCTCAATCATTATTGTCATCAGAAATCAGACCAAGTGATTGATAGTCCTTTTTCTGTTTCTTTAGAAAAGTAGGACATTCAGTTTTAATGTGTCCAAATCCTTCACATTCAAAGCATCTAACTCCCTTGCCTTTGTGTTCATCTAAGTTGTTTCTCCATGTACCAATGCCAGACCTGATTCCTTGCACATTCATCCTTCAATATCTATCCAGTCTTCTTAAGGAATTATTGAACTTTCTTCTAACATGAGCTATAGAACCTGACAAGTCTTCTTCAGTATCCTTATCACTTTTATCTTAATCCACTTGAGTGTGGGATACAAAGGCTACACTTTTATTCTTCTTCTCTGATCTTCCATTTATAGACACCTCAAAAGTTTGAAGAAAGCCAATGAGTTCATCCACCTTCAGGATGGTCAAGTCTTGAGCTTCTTCAATTGTTATTACAATCATGTCAAACTTTTAAGGCAGAGGTATGAGGATCTTTTCGACTAGCATCTCTTCTGACATCTTCTCTCTCATGGGAAAATAATTATTGGTAATGTCTCTAAGTCTAATGTTGAAATCAGAGATAGATTCATCTTCATTCATTCACAAATTTTCTAGCTTTGTTGCGAGGAGCTGTAACCTTGACATCCTAACTTTGGATGTGCCTTCATGATCAGTCTTGAGGATCTCCCAAGCATCTTTGGCTTAAGTACATGTGTTGATCAATCTAAACATGTTCTTGTCAACACCATAAAAAATAACATTCAAAACCTTGGAGTTTCTAAGAGCTTCATTATCTTGTACATCAGTCCATTCAGCTTCAAGCTTTACACTTGCAGTACCATCTTCAGAAGTGATCAAAGGATGTTTCCAACCTTTAATTACAGCCTTCTGAGTTTTGTATTCTATGTATTTAAGAAAGAGAGACATTTTAGATTTCCAATAGTCATAATTGGTGCCATCCAAAATAGGTGGTCAATTGACAGACCCTCCATCCTTAGTGTAGTTCATTTGAATAGAAAATATTATCCCTCGAGCTCACCTGTCATACCCCAAATTTTACCCCCTAGATTCCATCATCATTAGTTGCATCATTTTCATAGCATCAAGAAGACCACGTGGTTGATCAATCAAGGCTTGTGGTGTTCATCAACATCTCAACTACTCCAATCATGGATCAAGTTTCTCCTTCATCAACAATCATGTTTGAGGTAGCATCAAATCAAGATCATCAAGCCTTAATTCCCCAAGTGAACCTGATTAGGGTTTTGGTCAAAGTCAACTGGATATTGACTTTTTGACCAAGGCATGATCCCAAGCTTAGGAACATGATCCAAGACCCTTAAATACATCTTTGAAGTCCCTTCACATGATCTAAATAACCTAAGATGTTGGATTCATTGACAAGTGCAAGATTTGGATTCATCTGGTACAAAGTCAACCTGATCAAAACCAAAGTTTGAATTTTGACTTTTTAGGTCAAACATGACTTCCTCAAGTCAATAATCATGAAAATGTGAAAGGTAAGTGTAATACCCTAATTTTTGCCCCTAAGATTCTCTGCTTTTCATGTGCATTCATACATACAAACAAGATCACACATTTGTCCCCTCTTTTGTAGGATTGTGCCTTGCAGGGATCTTTGAGTTTGTGTGCATTTGTTAGTTGTTTTATTGCTTAATTTGTTGATGTTTACTAACCATTAATTAAAATCCAAAAATATTTTGTTTCCTCTCACTAACATTTTCAGGGGAAGAACAGGTTAAAAATACTAAAAAATCAGTCCCGCAGCTCGAATGAATTCCATCTAAACAAAGTCAAAGTTGATCCGCAATTAATTCAAAAAATTATCTGATCAAGAGTTTCCAAGATTTAATTGATTATTGTTCAAGAAACTCCAAGGTTCATGTGTTTATTTCCATGCCTTCTTTGACAAGCAAAAGAATCGAGTCGGAACCACAACAGTGCAACAAAATGCTCATTTTTCACAAATTTTGCACTGAGTAACCGGTTAGCAGATATGCTGTAACCGGTTACCTCGTGAAAATTTGAAAAATGGTGGCAAATTCAAATTCAGAAATTGGCACTAATCTCAGCCCTTGATCACATTTGGAATATTCTAGACCACCTCATTTTAATTCCCCTGCATCACTTTGATCATTTTCCACCATGCACCTTCACTAATCACCACTCTTTTGATAATTCCCTCCAAATTTGAATTCCAATCCTAATTTTGATCATCCAAGCCTAATTCCAAACCACCAAATTTCCCAAGCCTAAATTCTATAAATATAGGCCTCATTTAATTCATTCTACAAGCTTTTGATAACCAACAAACCTCTTGCAAATTCTCTTCCCAACCATAAATTTCACTAAAGCTCACTTTTCTTCTTTTGAAAGTTAACAAGAATTCACATTGAATCTTGTTCAACTTTGAGCTAAACCTTCATCCATTCTTGTTTTTGTTCATCAATTATAGTAGATCAAGGCTTTGGAATTTGGATCTTGAAGCAATTTGAAGGAATTTTCAGATTTGAAGTGGTAATCCATTTTTCACCATTGTTGAAGCTTCATCTTCATCTTCCATAATGTAGATCTTTGGAGATCTTTGTTACTTGATCCTTTGGATCTTGTAATTGTGTTTAATTGCTGGTTTTCACTGTTATTTTACTTTAAATTTCATGCAATTTCAGTTCCATGATCACAAAGTGTTTGTAAAAAGTTTTGAAAGTGGATCATGATGAATTTTGCACAATTTTCTGCATTCTGGTGCAGAGTAACCGGTTAGCAGATATGCTGTAACCGATTACTCCATGTTAATTTTGAAAAATTGCGCCTATTTTGAACTAAGTAACCGGTTAGCAGATATGCTGTAACCGGTTACTTCAAAACAGAATGCATATTTTGCCTTGTTTTTGGGACTGTTTTGGTTGTTTCTTCATTCCTAACCCCTTCCCTTTGTTCTTAGCCTTAGATCACATAATTGTGTGGTTTAATTTGACTTTCTCTTCATCAATTTCTCTTTTCTTTTGATCAATTAAAGTCTTATGGATCATGGAATTCCTTTGTTGAATTTTGATCAAGACTAGATCGCTACCTTATTTTCTTTTCGTGCGGTATTGCTTTCAGATGACGATTTACATATCGTCCATCTAGCATGCATTAGCACAAAGAGCTATTGACCGGCCTCATTGTAGGGTAATTACTCCATAAATTACTCGGCGATTTCTTAACATAGCGCAACATTTGTCTCTCTTTATCCAATTCGAAATTTGAACTTTCGTGGTCCGGACCTTGATTGGTCGCGTCAACCCAATGTTGGTTAAACCTTTGTATTAGGTCCATAATCTTTTAAACTTGGCGTTGTAGAGGCTTTGGTTCTACCAATCTTCTGTCAAGTTCATTAATCTTGGCCAAGTGCATTGTTTAATCATTATAGTTCAAGACGTGAAACGGAATAATCGGTGAAGGCTTATGGCACTAGAGCCTTGTGCTACTAACCACTAACTTCTAACTTCTTTACTTTTCCTTCTCGCTTCCTATCTCTCTTTATTTTTATGCTTTATGCCATTTATCATATCATGTTTATGTTTATGTCTTTTTTCTTTTGTCCACTTGGACCATTTTATCTTGTGCTTTTATTTTTTCTTTGTCCATTTTGGACTCAAAAACATTAATAAAGGGTTAAACCACTAAAAGACTTGTGCTCTTAATTGTTGGACTATGGCCACTATCCTTTGCATTGGAGGACCTATACTCTTGATTATGGACTTATGGACTTAGAGTTAGGATCTTAACCTATTGCTTGAGAGTTTGTGATGGAAACCCTTGGATTTTGGATACTTGGAGTCCTCTTCTGAAGACTTATTTTGAATCAAGACCAAATCAAAAAGGAAAAAAATGCTTATGCTATGGAGCTTGTCCATGTGGTTAGATCTTTCTTATCCTTAGCTTTTATTTTTATGCACTAGGATAGTCACTTCTTCTCCACCTCTTCTTCAATTTTCAAAGCTTCCTCTCTTTTTCAAAACCTTCTTGTTTTCAAACTCAAAACCGCTTTCATAATAAAACCTTGACTTCGGTCAAGCGATTTTTAAACTTTCTTTTTTTTCTTTAATAAATGTCAATCCATGTTAATCATATTTTGACCATTTCATAAAAACATAAAAAATGTAAAACTCATCAAACTCTTTTTGTGCTTTGTGCACTTTTCCATTTAAAACTTTTTCATAAGTTTAGACATGATTCATTTCTTTAAGCGGAATTATTCGCTTGGAAATGACGACTTGTCTTTACATTTAAAATCAATCATAACAAACAACTTTTTGTTATTTGTACCACGAACTACGAGGTTTTGATCCTACATTGCACATTGTGGGTACGTAGGCATGAGGCGTTAAGTCTCTCCAAACACAAAAATCTTAAAAAACAATTCTCCTCTCATCTCCTCAATCTCTTTTTCAAGCAAACCATTTTTAGACCAAAAGCGGTAGATATTTCAAAGGGTTCCTATAGAGTACTATAGACGTTTTGGGTGCTAACACCTTCCCATTGCGTAACCAACCCCCCCTTACCCATTCTCTGTTTGTTCTTGTTGTTTTAGAACTCCTTAGGTTTTGTTCGCTCTTTTTCCTTTCCTCTTTTTGGATAAAATAAAAGTGCGGTGGCGACCCTTGTTTTATGAGTTAAGTTAATCAATAGCTTACACTCACAAATTTCCCCACTACAGAAAAGTGGCGACTCTGCTGGGGACTTCATCTCCCTTGAGGGGTTTAGCCTACTTTGATTTATTTACTGCTTTTTGTTTGATTTTCTTATTACTTGTTTGTTCTGTTTGGGAGTTCCTCTGTGTGTGAGATAGGTCCTATACCCGGACCAGAGTGCACTTTGAGATAGGAGGATAGTATAGTCAAGGGAACTTTGAAGGAGTCGAATCCTGAAAAAGAAGAACTTGAGAATCTATCCACTCGGTGGTTACCTCTTGGGAATTAATGATGTCGATCGAGCGATCGAGAAGGAATTACTTTTTCCATAGAAGCCTATAACACTGGGAACAGTAGTAACCCTTAACCCATCCTAGCCTTTTTAGGATCGTAGCGCGGTGTAGCGCGATTTTTGTGGTCTTGAATCATGATCGCTTGGGTACTACAGTTTGATTCATTTTTTATCCTATTGAGCTGATTAAGAAAGGGAAATAGATGTCTCCAATTAACCCTGCTTTTATACTAAGTTTAAACAGCGGTCTGTTAGGTTGTAGATTCTATTAAGATGTGGGTCCCTCTTTGGTTTATATTGTTTAAAATTAGAATGTCTGGACTATTTGGTAAGATGTTAGGATTTGGTGCTTTTGGGTTGATATATAGGGGTACTGGATTCTGGGTTGTCGATTAGTATGCTCGCTAAGATTTTGCAATCTTATGCCTACGTATTCCCGTTTGACGAAACAGGGAAATCAGAGCGATCGTAGTTCCTCCTATTCTATGGGAGGAAAGAGGTGGTTTTGGTGTCTTGTTCAAAGCCCAAGACGTGAAGCTAAAGGTGGTTTATATCTTGTTCAAAGCCTAAGATGTGAAGCTAAAAGGTTTTGGCTGAGAGGATTTGTCATCTCTAAAGAGGATTCGTTGATGCTGTGAGCAAGGCACAACTTTGATGCTAAAAGGTTGATTGACTCAACCGAGGTTTTCTTTATACAAAGCCTAAGAGGAGGCGGGAAGTTTGACTTTTCCGGGGGGAAATGTTCTTTCTGTCTTGTACAAAGCCCAAGATTGAGGCTAAAAGGGATTTTGACTCCGTTGGGGAGAATGTATCTCGTATAAATCCCAAGATGGAGGCTGAAATGGTCTGACTCAACAAGAGAGTACTTTTATCTGTCCTGTATAAAGCCCAAGACGGAGGCTAAAAAAAGTTTGACTCAACCAGAGAGTCTGAATGTGATTGACTCAACAAGAGAGTCTGAAGGTTGTTTGACTCAACAAGAGAGTCTTTTATACTCAACAAGAGAGTGTTTTATATGTCGTGTACAAAGCCCAAGACGGAGGATAAAAGTGGTTGACTCAGCAAGAGAGTCTTTTATACTCAACAAGAGAGTGATTTTCTATCTCGTACGAAGCCCGAGATGGAGGCTAAAAAGGAGGTTGACTCAACAAGAGAGTCTTTTCTATCTCGTACGAAGCCCGAGATGGAGGCTAAAGAGGTTAACTCAACAAGAGAGTCTTGAACAGGTGGTTGACTCAACAAGAGAGTCTGAAGGCTGATTGACTCAACAAGAGAGTCTTTTATACTCAACAAGAGAGTGTTTTATATGTCTTGTACAAAGCCCAAGATGGAGACTAAAAGGAGACTGACTCAACAAGAGAGTCTTTTATACTCAACAAGAGAGTGTTTTCTATCTCGTACGAAGCCCGAGATGGAGGATAAAATAGGAGGTGACTCAACAAGAGAGTCTGAAAAGGTTAGCTTCGCTGGTGAGAATCATTTGTACAAAGCCCAAGAGGAGGCTACCTTACCACTGTGGATTTTGGAGATCCTGAAGCGGGTCCAAGTGTGGGGAACTCTCATGAGAGAGACCAGGGTTTCTTCCTATGTTTGAAAGGAGCTTGAGAATGTCTTTGAGACTCAAGGGGGTTTAGACTGTCCAAGTCTAGAGTTTTATCTTTTGTACAATGCCCAAGAGGAGGCACGGGTATTAAGGGATGAGTATCAACCCTAGAATGGTCGGAGTTTTGACGCTGGAAAGACTGCTCATGCAAAGGATGACTAAGTTATGTCTTATACCTTTAAGAGGTTGTCAGGGTCCTTGTATTAAGCCCAAGAGAAGGCATGAGAACTTCTAAGAAGCCGAAGGGTCCTTGTACAACGCCCAAGAGGAGGCGGGGATGCTTTTAGGAAGCCTGTGGGTCCCCAAACCAAGAGAAGTTCAAGACATGCTATTCACAGAGAATAGATCAAGCCAGGATAGTTCAAGGATTTGGAAGAAACTCAAGAGATGCCATTCACGGAGAAAAGGTCATCTCTGGGGAGTTAGAGTTTCTTTGAAAATTTCTAAGGCTGACAGTCTGAGAAAGGGTTCATCGAGAATGCTGCCTTTCACGTCTCCATATTGTTTAACCCCAAGAGGAGGGAAGACTGTATCTGGAATCCTACGGGGGATCTAGTTTTGTTTGTATTTAAGAGTGACCAACAGGGTTTTACCTAGTTCTAGACGTAGTTGCCAGGGAAAACTCTAAATAACTATACTAGTATTACACAGTTGATATGTGACGAGTATATAAAAGGATGTGAAAGAAGACTTACAGTTAAGCAGCCCCACAATACAGTTATATACATATGAAAGTGGTAAATGAAAGCGGATAAACACTTACCCGTTGTAGAGCTTCCATGTTGTTTGGTTAGTTGTTCAACAAAGAAAGTTTGGATAACAACATATATTTGAATTCAAAATCAAAGGAGAAAGTGCTTTGAAAAGATTATTGGGGCTTACAGCTCTAGGAGAGGCCGAAGTTTTAATGATGATCACACCGTTGTTTTAAAAACTGTACAGAGGGACTTATACAATACGTGAGGCCCAAAAAGTTTTTATGTACAAGGGGATGGGTCTTACACTCTATTAGAGGCCCAATAATTTGTTTTTGTGCAAGTGGTGGGGCTTACAGCTCAAGGAGAGGCCCAGGGTGATTTTGTTAAAAAGACGACGATCGTGCCGAACTCTTTGACGGTTTCGGGAATTATAGAATACACTGAGGCCCAAATTATTTTGGTTTAAAAAAAAGGGTTGGGTCTTACACTCTATTAGAGGCCCAAAAGTGTTAAGAAAAAGAATTGGGACTTATAGCTCGAGGAGAGGCCCACATGATTATTTGTTTGAAAAATGGCGATCGTGCCGAGGTTTGAAAACACAGTGGGTCTATTACGATGACCGAGGCCCAAAAGGTGGTGTATTTACAAAGGGGTTGGGTCTTACACTCTATTAGAGGCCCAAAAGTGTTTAAAAAAGATTTGTGAGGGTGAAAATCAAAGAAACCCTAATTTTGTTTTCCTTAAAAGTAAATATTTAAAGAAAATCAATTAAAATGATAAAAATACCAAATAAGTTTGAATAAACCTCTTGTGATTTTTACTTAAGGTTTGAAAATTGAGGTTTTAATCACAAGATTATTTAGAACTCATTTGGTTTTGATTTTCAAAATAAACATTCACTTTTAAATGTTTAAAAACAATTAAAAATGAATTTATTCACAAAAATACTAATTATATTAAATAACTACTATAAATTTGATTTTTTTTGTGGAATAAAATATTTCAATATTTTTTTGATTTTTTACAAAAAGAACCAATAAAAAATAATTAAAATTGAGGAAGTTATTAATTTTTTAAATCATTAAAAATAATATGAAAAATAATAAAAAGGTGAAAAAACCATTAAAAAGGGGTCTGGGGCGAAGGGGATTCGATTCCCAGACCTCTTGTGTGCAGCGTGCGCATCTTACTACTGGGGTGGTGATACATCCGTGTATCAAACCCCAACCACAAATATACAAGGCTTGCCTTGTTCTTGGCCTGGCCAAGGCAAGGCAAGGCATGGTTTTTGGTCAGAAACATGAAGGTCATAACTTCCTCATTTCTCCATGGATGGAGACGAAATTTATATGCATCTGGCCTAGAATTTCCTAAGGAATCCAATGGTGGTGGTGGTTTTTCCAGAAAATCAATCCTCCTCAAAACCCGGTAGTGGTTTTGAAATAGGCCATAATGTGCATTTTCTGTGCTACCTCTTGGTACAGCCATGAATTACATGATGAATTGGTTCAAACACAACACATATAACATGTATGAGATGTGCATGATCAATGGACCTCAAAGCAAGGTATATTTTAAAGAGTTCAAGTTGAGATGCTTACCTCTTTAGGAGCTTTTTGGGCAATCTGTCAAGTGCCTTGTTCCAGAAATGTTTTGATGCTTTGAACACTCTCAAATGATCCCTTAGAAGCTATTAGGATGATTGGAATCAGTTGGAAACCTCAGGAATGGAAATTGGCCCTTTCTTGCAAAAGGGGCAAAAGTGGCCAAAATAGCAACTCTCTCAAATGATGTTCAAGATGTGTGGAACCATTTGGGACAGTTCAAGGATGATATTTGGAGTGTGGTTGAGCTTTTATCTGGTTTTAAAAGTGACTGAATCAAGACGTGGCTTGAAAATGCAAAAAAGTCCAATTTTGAGGTTTTGAGAGAGGACTTTGTGATTTTGGTGTTATAGGTCACTTGTGAGAGTTTGGACAGCTTAGATACGACATATTGGATGTGTTTGGATCATGAGCTGTGATGGAATTGCTCTCTAACTCAAAAACTTAGAGTTACCTTGCTAAAGAAGGCATTTTTTTCCTAGAGAAAGAGATTTTGAGGAAAGCAAGTGTTATAGTGCTTTGGTGTACTCAAACTGAGCACAAATGAGCTCTATTTATAGTAGAGCAAGTTTGTTTTGGCTGCAATAGTGAATGGCAACTGCAACAGAGGTTTGGCCAATGTTGATCAATAGGAATCCAAGTCTCCTCTAGCCATTGACTAGAGGTTAGAGCACAGGCTGCTGGTTCCCTAGTTCTTGGATAAGTCTTGACTGAATTCAGTTGGAAAGGGTTGTGTCCATGCCACCTTGGTGCATCCATTAAATGCTCCAAACCAAAATTGGAGTCTTGTCCCTCTTTTAGGCATTTCTAGGTTTGGCATGCTACTTTTGGTTCCAAGGACTTGGGAGGCTGATGGATCAGTGTTTGTCCCTCCTTGGTCTCCCCCTGAGGTATTCAGATGGATAAACTTGTTTTTCATTTGCAAAATTTGCTCAAATCGAGCAAAATGCACAAATCTGCCTTCCCATGACAGTTTGCAGCAAGGCACATTGTCATTGTCATATCTCATGGCTTAAGTTGAGTTTCATGGAGTTCTTGGCCATTTTGGAAAGCTCTTATATGATACAACACATGTGTGATCATAGTTTTTCTTGATACTTTTTGGATCAAAGTGAAAAATCCTCCTACTTTTGGAAAAAAAAGCAAGACAGATTCTGACTTAGTGTTGGAAAAAGTGACTTTTCATGCTTTCAGCCATTTTGATCATTCCATAACTCAAAATCCATGATGAATTGGAATGAGGTGTAGTTGACACTTTTAAAGTATGCCATGAGAGCTACAAATCCATCTTTGGATCAGCCAAAATGGTTGCTTGGATCTCAAGTTATGATCCTTGGAAGTTGGTACCCTAGCCACTTTGTTCCATAACTAAGAAAATTTCTAAGTTTTTTATGGTTACCCCTTTTATAAGTTATCCCAATTTTCTTGGTTTTTATTGATGAATGATGATTCCAATCACACATTAACATCATTTTAGGGTTAGGGAACCATAATTGTGAAAAATCTCAAAGAGTCAAAGTTGACTTTTGTGCACAATTGACTTTTTGTCAGATGAATTCCAAACTGTGCGATCCTCTATGAAATCAAGTCCTTGACCTAAATCAAACTTGATGGATTGATTTCATAGGTGTTATAGGGTGTATTGAATCATGTCCCAAGGTTTGGGAGCATGCCTGGGTCAAAAGTCAAAGGCACAGTTGACTTTTCCCTCAAAACCCTAATTGTGGTTCTGATGAATTTGAAACTTGTTGATCAAGCTTCTTGGATCAATCCATTGTTACAAATGGATAAATGTAGTGTGTTAGAGACCCTCAAATCCTCTCTTGAGGTCTTGGCTCATGTTTTGTCCCAAAAGTCAACTTAGGGGTGAATTAGGTCAAGAAACCCTAATTCCTAATTTTTTATGAACGCATCCCCTAAAGTCAAATTGACTTGAGGATTGGGTTCATGATGTCCCTTGGAGCATCTTAGGTTCTGCTTTGAAGCCTTTGGCTCATGCCCAGAGGAAAATTTCCATCTGGAGTCCGCAGTCGACCAAAACCCTAATTTGGTGACACTGGCGATCTTGAGGCTTAATCCACTTGGAATGTTGCAACTTTGTGCTTGATCCTTGATGTGGGAGTCCTCTAGATCCATTGTGGATATTTGAGAGGTTTAGACAAGTTGAATATCATGTCATTCCTTGATTGATCCTTTGTTTAAGAGCTCCGAGAGGGCTTGAAACCCTAAGTTTGATTGTAGTGGATGCTCACCCATCTTTGGGGAGACTAATGAGGTATGATGATTCATCCCTATTATGATGATGACTTGAACAATGATGGGAAATCTTAGTGGTCAAAATTTGGGGTATGACAGATGCCCCTATTTAATCTTCTTGGACCCGAAGGTGTGAATGGAGAAGGTATTCGGGCATTTTGGGGTGCAAGAGGATTAAATATCGGAATACCCAAAATTTTGATGGTGGTTATGAATGGTAGCTTACGCATTCATCTTCTTTTACTAAGCAATGATGCTTAGAAAAGGTAAGCTTCCCCTCGATCCTGGTTTCCTACCAAGGAACTGGTCTTAGTTTCTGAAATAAACTTCCCCTCGATCCTGGATTCCTACCAAGGAACGTGTCTTAGTTTCTGAAATAAACTTCCCCTCGATCCCGGTTTCCTACCAATGAACTGGTCTCGGTTTCTAATGCAAACTTCCCCTCGATCCTGGTTTCCTACCAAGGAACTGGTCTCGGTTTCTGATGTAAACTTCCCCTTAATCCTGGTTTCCTACCAAGGAACTGGTCTCAGTTTCTTTTGTCAATAAACTTTTTGACAAGGGACGTTGTTCGTAGCGGTTTTTTCCTCAAACTTCTCGCCGAATTTTCCTGGGGAAATGCCATTTGATGGAAAAAGATCTGATGTCAGAGTTGCTGGGGAACCCAGTTGTCTGAGTTGTAGAGGTGTACAAACTTCTCTGTTGCAGATGCCATTCATTGACTCTACTGGGGGAAAATGAGTCTCTTGAGAGACTGCTTTCTATTTGGGGCATTACATCATACTTTTCTCGGGATTTTCTCGGAGAAATTCCATATGATGTGATCCAATTTTGAGGTGCTGATGACCTTTTCGTTAGTCAATTTTTTTGGAGAAAAACGGTTGCATTGCCGACTCTCTGATTGAGAGGTTTTCTCTGGGGATTTTCCTTAATTTGGGAAAGCAAAGATATCATCTTCAATGGTGAAGAGTGACGTTGGCTAAAGGTTCTCTGGCCTTTCAGAGGTTCAAGTTATCAAAGTGGTCAAGGGACCACCTTCAATCCAGAACTAAACTGGAAAGAGATTGCTTAGATGATTCACTTCCTGACGAGGAAAGAACTGACAACTCGATAGATAAAAGGACTATTATCACTTGGGGACAAGACCGACTAGAGTGATAGTGATGCAATATAAATGTAAATGTAAATCAACATTGCATGATGTATGTATGTATATGCTGACAAAACTGACGCGACATACAGACTAGTAGATGAACACGACTGGATACTCGGCCACAGCAGGAGATGAAAAGTATCACTGGTTCAGAAAATAGCAATTCTGCCTTGCTTAGGAGGGATAGTCCCTGTTGGGAGATACGTTGGTCGGGCTTAGGAGATGAGAACTCTACCGAGGGTGTCAGATGAAACCTGGTGTCTGACACAGCTGATTCTTCATTCAGGTGTACTGGCTTAGAAGGAGTACTTTGATTCTGCACTTTGAAGCTCGATTACTTCAGGAGAAGCGATCGATGTTCTTTCGATGTTCAACAGTCAAAAGAAATTGCCATCTTTATTTAAAAGCAGAAAAAGTTTGACAAGTAAATTCGTTTTTGTTTTATTTCAAGAATCGTCAATCATGTTAAAATGTCGTTCTATAAAGCTAAAACAAATGAGAATTATAAACAAAGTACCAGGGCTCAAATTTTATTGATAGGATGGAAATCAGCCAAACGCGTGATTCCATGGAGTATTTACAAAGTTTAGAAAATGGTAATTTAAGGCAAAAGGGCTACATTGAAACATAACGACCGTTATCCTTCTACCAACTTTGAATTCTGGACATCCTGAGCTTCTGTCGAAGATGACCTTGACTAGAGTTTTTCTTTTGATGAATGGCACTGCTGCTGGGGGATTTGCCCCTGTTGAACATAATTACTTGCCATTATCCCTAACTTTTGCCTGGATTGTACTGTGATGTTTCCAATCCACCGGGATGATTTTTGATCTGGTCTCTAATTTTTCCCTGGACCGCCCTTTCGGGTTTTGAATCCACCGAGACGTCTTTTTTTTAGTTTAGGCGAAGTATTTCTTGACTACATCAACATTTTTGGGGTAGGCAAACTCCTCTCCATCCATGGTTACGAGTCTCAAGGCGCCGCCTGAGAAGGCTTTCTTGACCACATAGGCCTGTCATAGTTCGGGGTCCATTTGCCCCGAGAATCAGTGAGAAATGATTGTATCTTCTTGAGCACAAGGTCTCCTTTCCTAAAGACACGGGGTCGAACCCTTTTGTAGAACGCCTTCTTCGTTATTTGTTGATACAACTGACCATGGCATAGTGTCGTTATTCGCTTTTCTTCGATCAGATTCAGTTCGTCGTGCCGACTTTGGCACCATTCAGCTTCTGTTAGGTTAGCTTCCATCAATACCCGAATTGATGGGATCTCTACTTCTATGGGGAGTACTGCCTCCATGCCATATACTAGAGAGAAAGGGGTTGCCCCTGTTGAAGTGCGGACAGATGTGCGATAACCGTGAAGGGCAAAGGGTAGCATCTTGTGCCAATCTTTATAGGTTACAACCATCTTTTGAACAATCTTCTTGATGTTCTTGTTAGCCGCTTCTACTGCTCCGTTCATCTTGGGATGGTAGGGAGATGAGTTATGGTGTTTGATCTTGAACTCAGTGCACAACTCCTTCATCATCTTGTTGTTCAAGTTGGATCCATTGTCAGTAATGATCTGGCTCGGAAAACCATAACGGCAGACGATATTTTTTTTGATAAATCGGACCACCACTTGTCGGGTTACATTAGCGTATGATGCTGCTTCGACCCACTTGGTGAAGTAATCAATGGCTACCAGGATAAACCGATGTCCGTTTGAAGATCTGGGTTCGATCATGCTAATCATGTCGATTCCCCATATGGAAAAAGGCCACGGGGAAGAAAGAACTTTGAGATGCGTTGGCGGTACATGGATTTTGTCTGAGTATATCTGACACTTATGACACTTCCTCATGTACTTGTAGCAGTTGGATTCCATTGTCAACCAATAGTACCATGCTCTTAGAATTTTTCTCGCCATTGTGTGTCCATTGGCATGAGTGCCAAAGGATCCTTCGTGAATTTCTTTTATCAGCATGTTTGCTTCTGGTCTGTCTACACATCGGAGCAAGACCATGTCAAAGTTTCTCTTATAGAGTGTATCACCGCTCAGGAAGAAGCTGCCTGCCAGTCTTCTGAGGGTCTTTCGGTCCTTTCTGGATGCCCCAGGAGGATACTCTTGTTTCTGAAGGAAGCATTTGATATCGTGATACCAAGGTTTGTCGTATATGACTGCTTCAATCGTGAAGATGTAAGCGGGCCCTTCAAGGCGCATTATGTCAATCTTAGGTAAGTCGTTCCATTGACCTACACTAATCATGGAAGAGAGGGTGGCTAATGCATCATCCATGTGATTCTCTTCACGAGGGATATGCTGAAACTCGATTCTGTTGAAGAAAGGTAACAACCTTCTTGCGTAGTCTTTGTAAGGAATCAATCCTGATTGGTATGTGTTCCAATCTCCTTTGATCTGATTGATAACAAGGGCTGAGTCGCCATATACATCCAAGTGCTTGATCCTTAAATCAATTGCTTCTTTGAGACCCATGATACATGCTTCATATTCGGCCTCGTTGTTTGTACACTTGAATGTCAGTCGGGCGGTGAAAGGAATGTGGGTACCTTGAGGTGTTATGATAATTGCCCCAATTCCATTTCTATAATGATTGACAGCTCCTTCAAAGATTCGTCCCCATTGGGAACCTGGTTCTGGCCCTTCACTGGGTAGCGGTTCATCGCAATCTTTCATTTTTAAGTACATGACATCTTCGTCTGGGAAGTCAAATCCGACTGATTCCTAATTATCAATCGTTTGATGAGCCAAATGATAGGCTAAAACACTTCCCTTAACGACTTTCTGAGCATGGTACTCGATGTCATATTCTGAACACAACATCTCCCAACGGGTAATTCTCCCGGTGAGAGCAGGTTTTTCAAAGACGTACTTGATTGGATCCATTTCTGAGATTAACCAAGTAGTGTGGCGAATCATGTACTGGCGAAGACGTTTGTCTTCCCAAGCCAGAGCACAGCAAGTTTTCTCGAGCATAGTGTACGGAGTCTCGCAGTCGGTGGATTTCTTGCTCAAATAGTAAATGGCGGACTCTTTTCTTTTTGTTTCGTCTTGTTGGCCGAGTACACAACCCATGGAGTCTTCCAAGACTGTTAAGTAAATGATTAGTGGCCTTCCTTCCACTGGAGGTGATAGAATCAGTGGGTTCAACAGATATTCCTTGATACTGTCGAAGGCGGTTTGGCAGTCATCTGTCCAAACGCAGTCCTGATTCTTTTTGAGTAATTTGAAAATCGGCGCACATGTCGCGGTCATGAGGAATATAAATCTGGAAATGTAATTCAGACGTCCCAGGAATCTCCTGACTTATTTTTTAGTCTTTGGAGAAGGAATTTCTTGAATGGCCTTGACCTTGTCAGGATCAACCTCAATTAATTTCTGGCTGACGATGAACCCTAGAAGTTTCCCTGAACGGACACTGAAAGTGCACTTGTTGGGATTCAAGCAGAGCTTGTACTTTCTCAACCGCTCGAATAGCTTTGACAGGGGGATCACATGCTCCTCTTCTGTCTTAGATTTGGCAATCATGTCATCGACATATACCTCGATTTCCTTGTGTATTATGTCATGGAAAAGAGTAGTCACGACCCTTTGATAGGTTTCCCCGACATTCTTCAAACCGAACGACATTATCTTGTAACAAAAGGTGCCCCAAGAGGTAATGAACGAAGTCTTCTCCATGTCTTTCGGCGCCATTTTGATTTGATTATAGTCCGAGATTCCATCCATGAAGGAGAAGACTTTGAACTTTGTTGTACTGTCAACCAGCATGTCAATGTGTGGTAAAAGAAAGTCGTCCTTTAGACTAGCCTTGTTTAGATCTCTGTAATCTACACACATTCTGACCTTTCCGTCCTTTTTCGGAACTAGTACTATGTTGGCTAATCATTGAGGATATTCTGATGTGGCGAGGAAACCCGCGTCAATCTGTTTCTGTACCTCCTCTTTGATTTTGATGGCCATGTCTGGATGAGTCTGTCTCAACCTTTGTTTTACTGGCGAACATTCTGACCTTAACGGTAGATGATGTTCCATGATGCTGGTATCCAACCCTGGCATGTCCTGATAGGACCAAGCGAATACATCGGGAAACTCTTTGAGAAGCTTTGTCAAACTTTCTTTGACAGTTGGACTGAGTAGGGCCCCAATCCCGATCTCTTTTCTCTCTTCCTCTGAGCCCAAGTTGACTGTTTCCAATGGCTCTTTGTGAGGTTTAATGGACATTTCCTCGTGTCTAAGTAATCGGGAGATCTCTTCTGGAATTTCGTCGTTATCTTCTTCTTCAGCCCCAAATACCGGGAATTCAAAGTTAGAAGAAGGCATCGGATCGTATGTTTCAACGGGGTTTAAAACAAGCAATCTGCATGACGTAATGATTTGTGTGTATAAGAGATAGAGAAAATGCAAGAGTGTGCGTAGTGTAATTTTTTTTTACTGCTTGTTTTTATTATTTGAATTGTTTTTTAGGATTACCATTTTCTGAAAAAACGAAAAAAGAAAACAACAATTGATGTGGAAATTACAGAACGACGTTTATTTATTTATGATTTTGTCGATTCTTGAAACTACAGCCCTATAAAACAAAACTCAGTCGCTTTGGGCAAAGCAAAGAGAGACATTTACAGAAAGTGAGCCCTATCAAAACATCTGTTTCACCTGGGCAGGGTGAAAGGTTAAAACAAAGATGACAATTACTTTGACTTATGAACGATCTTCGGAACATCGACTGCAACCCATTGGCGGCGAACTCCTCGGTGAATCACAAAGTCTGGTACCTTCCTTGATTTGTCTTTAGAAATGACGCTGATTTTTGGTGGAGCAGGATCATTGGAATCTATCTCCCAGGCAGAGTTGCCGTAGGAAGATTCCTCGGTTGTATTTTGCATAGTATTTGTGCTCTTAGGTATATCTCCCCATCCAGTAGGCTGGATGTCTTCGAGCCTGATACGAGAGCTTTCAGGAGCAGTGTATTTAACCATGAAGTCAAATTTTCCACTTGGTTGTCCTAAGGTGTCCCACACTTCTTTGGAACTGGAGGAGTCATCCCTTTCGATGACGTTGACCTCGGGAAAAGCATAGCTAATGAATTCTAGTCCTGCAAACTTTGCGAATTCATCGTCGCGCTGGACGTTTTCTGAATGACCTGAGTGTTGATCCCATGACATGGTGGGGACGCATGTATTCTTTTCAATGATGCTCAGCTGATTTTCATTGTTCGGCTAGTTTTCTTGCCCCAAGTCTCCTGGGTACGGCTGCCAGATAGGCAGACCATCTATCGGGCCATAGTAGTCGTGGTCGAAGTTTTTATTTCATCGGAGTGTCTTCCTCTAATGAGTTGGGTGGAGCACGACATCCTTCAGGATCACAATCTCCGTATATCATTTCGACGTCTGACCTCAGAATAAATCTCGAACTTTGTGCCGGAAAGCAAAATGGTGTAGGCACCTCTTCCTGAGACATATAACCCTCCTCGTTAAGATAGGATTTCCATTCTTCATCTATATCGGAGGAGTCTCCTTCGTTGATGGTGTGGACTTCTTGAGACACTGGGTGAAGGAAACCTCCACCATGGAAGAAGTCCTGAATGAGATGAACGTTTTCATCGTTTATAGCAGTCTGGGTACAGGTTGCAGAAAAACCAAGGCCCTTCTTTGTTTTATTATCAGTAGGAATGACAAGCTGTCCCCATCCTTTTGCGTTGTTACTTTTGATCACTTCGAGAGCATCTTTGTACGAGGACATTGATGTTCCTTTCTCTAATTGATTCTCATTGCTCACCGAGAGTTCCTGGAACAGAGTTCCAACAAACACCTCGGGTTCTACACAAGTGGATAATGAAAGGTTACTCACAATCAAGGCTTGTTCTCCACAGACTGTGACGAGTTGATCGTTCTTGGAGAACTTTAGTTTCTGGTGCAGTGTCGAAGTGACTGCCCCATCCTGGTGTATCTAAGGTCTTCCTAATAAGCAATTGTATGTTGCCCGGATGTCCATGACCTGGAAAGTGACTAGGAAAGTGTGAGGACCGATAGTTATGGGAAGGTCGACTTCACCGATAACTGTTTTTCTAGATCTGTCAAATGCTTTGACGAAGACCTCACTGCCTCTCATCAGAGAACCTTTGAATGATAGTCGCATTAGAGTGGACTTCGGCATGACGTTGAGAGCTGATCCGGTGTCTACCAGTACGCTGGCTAAAGCATCGTCCTAGCAGTTGACTGTGATATTGAGCGCCATGTTGTGGCTTTTGCCTTCTTCTGGCAATTCCTCATCACTGAACCCCAAGTTGTTGCAGGAAGTGATGTTAGAGACGATACTGTCAAATTGTCATATTAACACATCCTGTTCCACAAAGGCCTGTTCTAAGACTTTCTGTAGAGCCTCTCTGTGGGCTTTGGAACTGAGTAAAGGAGATAACACGGAGATCTTTGAAGGAGTTTGCAACAGCTGATCAACAATGTTGTATTCACTCTTCTGGATGTGCTTCAGCATCTCATCGCTGTTCTTTGAAAGGTCGGGATCACTGGATTGACTGACTGGTGGATTGGGAACTTCTGTCTGAAGTTCCTTTTCTTTGTTAGGTTCTCCAACTCCTCGGTTGAAGATTCGACCACTCCGTGTTACTCGACTGATGTCTGCAATATTCACGACAGAGGGTAATGGAATTTCCCTTCCATTCTCAATTATTGTTGCACCGTATTTGTAAGGGATTTCCTTAGTTGATTCATACGGCACTGGTCCCGGCAGATAGATAACTACAGGAGCCTTCGGATTTTTCTGACTGTCTTAGGTAACTTCAATCAGTTCCTGGCTAGGACACTTTGATTCGTCCAGTAGAGGGATGATGGTACAAACATCCTTGGTCCCTTCGTGATCAGAGATTATGACAACATCCTTAATCTGATCAGCGAAATAGTCTGGTGTCTAGTTGATTGATCCAGAACTTAGACACGATTGAATCTCTTTGCAGTCCAACTGACTCTGAAGGACTGCTCGCACGAGGTAGCATCCTTGATTATTTTCCGAGTAGACTCTACAGCGCTCGTAATTATGTGGTGGCACCTGGCCACGTTTTCTTTGAATGTAGTGTAACCTTACTAGGTCTATTTCCATAGATCAAACATCCTGACTTTGATGCCTAGTAAGGTTCCCATTAACCACACTGATTTGCTGCGTATCTTCATCCATATAGATTGGAAGCCACCAGTGGTTTAACAAGTGTTGTAAAGTTCTTTGAACGAGAGTGCACCCTTGGTTACTCTCACAACATACTTTACAGCTCAGATAATTATGTGAAGTGAGAAAACTGGGTTGGACTTGTTTGGCGTGTAACTCCACCCAGCTGGTATTCATCAAACGAATATCGAAGATTTGAATCATGTTGATCTAATAGGGATTTCTACCACGGTAGTCCTGGATCCACCCAAGATCCATCTGACACTGGAGGGCCTCTTGTACGAAAGAGCATCCCTGTTTGTTTACCGAACAAGTCAGACAGGAATTGTAATTATGTCGTGGCAGATTAGGATACTGGCTTTGCCTTGAGTGCATTTCCACCAAGTTGAAATTCATTGCACGGATGTCATGGTTCTGAATGATGTTGGAACTCGTATAAGTCATGTTAACTCCACGAATTCGGTGTTCTTGGATCCATCCGAGATCCAACTGTTCATGTAGAGCTGATTGCACCACAGAACATCCCTGATTGTTTTTAGAGCAGATATCACACTGGTGATAATTATGAGGTGGCACATGGCCGTATCCACTCTGTCTACATTGCATCTTGACCAAATTGGCGCTCAATAAGAGTACATCATGAATTTGACAGCTGTGGTTAGACTCTCCCTCTATCAAATTTACCGCAGTTTTCTATGTTATGCCCCGGTCCTCCTAACAAGCTTTTGCGCATCGAATTTGAAACTGAGACAGTTTTCTATGTTATGCCCCGGTCCTCCTTGATGGTAAGGGCAAGTATGATCTGCTTTGAACCAAAAAGGCGAATTTTCTGGTACTGTAAGAGGAGACCTGGTTTGGACGTGTCCCTTGACCAGTAATAATGGAAACAGTTCTGTGTACAACACCGGTATAGGATTAAACCCTGGTGGTCGCGTTGTACGGTTGTTGTTGTACGGAGGACGAGCCTGCTGAAGAGGCTATTGTGTCCTTTGCTGATATTGCTGTTGATTTGGTTGGCTCTGAGCAACCTGAGGTTGATACATAGGAACAGGCGCAGCGTTGATAACAAGAGTTACGGCTGCTATTGGTTGGCATCGTCGCCTTTGCTTTCCGAGAGAGATATTCCCAATATCCTGCTCTTTTTTCTTAGGGAGAGCACTACCGTATCGTTTTGTATTACTTGATGATCCCGCGTCTTTAACTAAACGTCCTTCTCGGACTGCTTCCTCAAGACGAACTCCCATTCCCACCATCTCGGTGAAGTCACTGGGCGCACTGGCGACCATTCTGTCGTAGTAAAATGAGCTCAAGGTCTTTAAGAAGATCTTCGTCATCTCTTTTTCCTCAAGACAAACTCCCATGCCCACCATCTCGGTGAAGTCACTGGTCGCACTAGCACCCATTCTGTCGTAGTAAAATGAGCTCAAGGTCTTTAAGAAGATCTTCGTCATCTCTTTTTCCTCAAGAGGGGGACAAATCTGAGCGGCAATTTCACGCCATCTTTGAGCGTACTCCATAAAGGTTTCCTTGTCCTTTTGTGACATCGATCTGAGTTGATCTCTGTCTGGTGCCATGTTCAGGTTATACTTATATTGTTGAATAAAGGCAGCTCCAAGATCTCTGAAAGTGCTGATCTTAGTGCGGTTTAAACCCATGTACCATTTGAGTGTGGCACCAGTTAAACTATCCTGAAAGTAGTGAATTAGTAGCTCCTGGTTCTTTGTCTGAGCTGACATTCGCCGAGCGTACATCACCAAGTGGCTTTGCGAGCAAGAGTTACCCTTGTACTTTTCAAAATCGGGTACCTAGAACTTGTGCGGAACTTTCACATTAGGGACCAAACAAAGGTCTGCGACATCCTTTCCAAATAAATCCTGACCGCGAAGGGCTTGTAGTTCTTTCTGCATCTCCAGGAATTATTCCTGGAATTCATTCATTCTGTCGAACATACTTTCGTTTCCACCAGAAGGTATCTGTGGAATCTGTCCTGCCGGGGCAGTGTGTACCACGGGCAGTGGTATAGTCATTATGGCCGAGACTTTTGGTGCCTCCCGAAGTTTGTAACCTTCAGGAGTTACTGTCATGCACCTGGAATCTTCGCTTTCTCAAAGTTTGTAATCTTCAGGCCCAACGGCTTATACTGAAGTTTCTGGATCTTCAGTGACCGGCGGAACATATCCTTCCGAGATATAGTTGAGTGGTATGCCCCAGGGATGATCTTTCGGCATTTTGTACCTAGGATCATACTTCTCCACTATGGGCGTTGATGTGATCTCTGAGATCACAGTCCTTTGTTGCTGCATCTGAGCTTCTGCTAGAGCTTGCATATTGTTATGAAACTTTCTCAGATCCTCTTTTAGAGTGTCAATCTCTTCTCTCAACTCTCTGTTCTCCTCCTCGAGATCATCCATCTTTTTCTGACGATTGGCCCGAGTATTGTATGAATGAGACAGTTTGGTTCTAGAACTGAGACGAAAACGTGAGATTCGTAGGTAAGAAGAATGCGTTTATACGAGAATAATGAATTATATGCAATGATTACATTAACTGTATATATTTTTTTGTTTATTCAAAGTAAACTTCAACAATTAGATTGCAAATATCAAATAGTGGGGAAACCCCGTTTTATTAAATTCAAAGATTGCGGAATGGAAATACAGTAGATTACAAAGTGTTGTAAAAGGAAATATCTAAGCTAATGGATCCTAAGTCCTCTTTGAAGAGGGCTCAGGTGCTGATTCTGGTATTTTCCTTTTCTTTGACCGGGGCTCTTGAGTCATTGTCGAGTCGTCATTCCTTTGCCAAGTGAAAGGAGCGAGCAAATTCCTTTGATCGTCCTGATTTTCTACAGCATGTTGCTCTAAAATCTCAATCAGAGCATCTTTATCTTTCAATAGTTGCTGTATTTTCTTGCACTCTACATTGAGAATACGGTACTTGTTCTTCCAAGACCTCTTCTCTTGTTGAACTTTGTTGAGAGTAACCTGAAGTTTTTCCGTCTCAGACATAAAATAAAGGACAGGGTCCCTTAATGGAAGAACTTCTTGACGAGGGTAAGGCATCCTCAGCTTGAGAGCTCTAGTTTGTACCCGGTGGAGATAAGGCTCCACCGAGACATAGCCTGGTTTTCCTAGAGACTCTCTTCCTTTCCTATTAACGTGTTTCCAGGCATGCACTATTTCCGTCTTTAGTGCTCTGTCGTTTTCTCCTTCCTTGAAGAAAAGACCTTCCAGATGAGCATTACGCGGGACATGCCTCATCAGGTATCCAAATTGACGACGAACTAAAATTGGATGATAGTTCATTCCTCCCTTAGTTCCTATAACGGGTACATTTGGGAAATTTCCACAATGGTTAATGATTCTGATCCCATCATAAATTCGATTGTACCAATCGATGTCAGAGTTGGTAAGAGACATGATTCTCTGCGACCAATGTAAAGTATTCTTTTGATCCCAAATAACAGCAGACTTGGGCAAGTGGGAAGTGAACCATTTGTATAGCAAGGGTACACAACATGTGATCATTCCTCCGCTGTACAAATTCCTTAAGTGTACCGAATGATAAGCATCTGCGAGCAAGGTCGGTACAGGGTTTCCAATCAGAAAAATCTTAATGGCATTGATATCTACAAAGTTAACGATGTTGGGAAACAAAAACAACCCGTAGGTGAGCAAAACAAAGATGCTCTCGAAAGCGGCTACATTCCCTATACTAGCAAAGTATAGAGCTTTCTTTGTTAAGAACTGGGATGGCAAACCCTGGATTCCACCCTTAGTGGTCATGTGAGTCCTGACCTCTGACTCGTCCAAATAGATTACTCTTGCGATGGTTTGATCCTTTGGAATTTCTTCCAGTCCAGAAAAGGGAGCTTGATCAGTAATATGCAAATCAGTCAGGTAAGAGTACTCCTCCAGTGTTGGTGCTAGCTGATAATCCGGGAACGTGAAGCAGTGATAGACCGGATCGTAGAACTGGATTAGTGTGGACAGGATTCCTTCGATTACATGGACCCTTAACAAGGACAGCAGTCCTCCATACTTGGCTCTGAAAGCCTCGGGGTTGGTGATCATTCTCGCCATACCTCTTAAATCCTCTAGTTTTGGAACCTTGAAGGTGTACTTATGAGTTTTCCTTCTACCGAAATCCATAACGCAATCCCTTTATCTGACATTTGCAATCATTGTCTTAGTTTAATTTGAAAAAAAAAAAGAGACTAGAAGAGAAGATTTTTCTTTGTTTTTTAATGTTTTTAATGAAATGAATGCATGAATACAGCACACAAAAACATAGAAAAAACATGGGGTCAAAGGGTCAGTGTCATGAAGTCAAGGCTCTAGCCATCCCCAAAGGTTTATACTGGTGATTTTTTGTACCTGTCCGCAAAATCATTGACCCCTCTTGGGATAACAACAGCAAGCGGATCGCCAGCGAGCTGATGCATCTTAGAGTGATCTCAGATGAGGGTAGTATCGTGTGACAACTATTTTCGATAGCTTCTGCACTACAAAATGGTTTCAGTCTACTAAAAAACTCAGTTTCTCAGATAACCCAGTCGACCACACTACTTTCAACAACCGAAGTCGTATAGGCAATGTATCTGCAAAGGGAGTCTCCACTGAGTTTGATGGTCGACCGGGGACTCTTAACTGGGATTCACTCCCCACAAGATTACCCGTATTTCTATCACCTATCTTAGATGTATACTCAATCTTTCCACATGCGGCATCACACGCATTCCCATTAGCAGAAAAATAAACACATATATCAATTAGGAAAAGCAACATATATATTTGTCTTAATCATCCTAGACCTCTAGTCTTATGATCCTATACAGACAATGACTCCTCAGCAGAGTCGCCATTTCTGTGACATTTTGTTGAATTTAAAGGTTTCCACCAAAGATTGTAAGAAAGAGGATTAGGCCCCACAGTGGGTGCCATTTTTTCTGTGGTGCGATTTTTGTGGTCTTGAATCACGATCGCTTGGGTACTATAGTTCGATTCATTTTTTATCCTATTGAGCTGATTAAGGAAGGAAAATAGATGTCTCCAATTAACCCTGCTTGCATACTGAGTTTAAACAGCGGTCTGTTAGGTTGCAGATGCTATTAAGATATGGGTCCCCCTTCGGTTTATTCTGTTTAAAATTAGAATGTCTGGACTATTTGCGAGGTTTTTGGTAAGATGTTAGGATTTGGTGCTTTTGGGTTGATAAATGGGGGGTACTGGATTCTGGGTTGTCGATTAGTATGCCGCTAAGATTTTGCAATCTTATGCCTACGTATTCCCGTTTGACGAAACAGGAAAATCAGAGCGATCGTAGTTCCTCCATTCTATGGGAGGAAAGAGGTGGTTTTGGTGTCTTGTTCAAAGTCCAAGACGTGAAGCTAAAGGTGGTTTGTATCTTGTTCAAAGCCCAAAATGTGAAGCTAAAAGGTTTTGGTTGAGAGGATTTGTCATCTCTAAAGAGGAGTCGTTGATGTTGTGAGCAAGGCACAACTTTGATGCAAAAAGGTTGATTGACTCAACCGGGGTTTTCTTTATACAAAGCCTAAGAGGAGGCGGGAAGTTTGACTTTTCCAGGGGGAAATGTTATTTATGTCTTGTACAAAGCCCAAGATTGAGGCTAAAAGGGATTTTGACTCCGTTGGGGAGAATGTATCTCGTATAAAGCCCAAGATGAAGGCTGAAATGGTTTAACTCAACAAGAGAGTACTTTTATCTGTCCTGTATAAAGCCCAAGATGGAGGCTAAAAAAAGTTTGACTCAACCAGAGAGTCTGAAGGTGATTGACTCAACAAGAGAGTCTGAAGGTTGTTTTACTCAACAAGAGAGTCTTTATACTCAACAAGAGAGTGTTTTATATGTCGTGTACAAAGCCCAAGATGGAGGCTAAAATTGGTTGACTCAGCAAGAGAGTCTTTTAAACTCAACAAGAGAGTGATTTTCTATCTCGTACGAAGCCCGAGATGAAGGCTAAAAAGGAGTTTGACTCAATAAGAGAGTCTTTTATACTCAACAAGAGAGTGATTTTCTATCTCGTACGAAGCCCGAGATGGAGGCTAAAGAGGTTGACTCAACAAGAGAGTCTTGAACAGGTGGTTGACTCAACAAGAGATTCTGAAGGCTGATTGACTCAACAAGAGAGTCTTTTATACTCAACAAGAGAGTGTTTTATATGTCTTGTACAAAGCCCAAGACGGAGACTAAAAGGAGACTGACTCAACAAGAGAGTCTTTTATACTCAACAAGAGAGTGTTTTTCTATCTCGTACGAAGCCCGAGATGGAGGCTAAAAAAGGAGGTGACTCAACAAGAGAGTCTAAAAAGGTTAGCTTCGCTGGTGAGAATCATTTGTACAAAGCCCAAGAGGAGGCTACCTTACCGCTGTGGATTTTGGAGATCCTGAAGCGGGTCCAAGTGTGGGGAACTCTCATGAGAGAGACCGGGGTTTCTTCCTATGTTTGAAAGGAACTTGAGAATGTCTTTGAGACTCAAGGGGGTTTAGACTGTCCAAGTCTAGAGTTTTATCTTTTGTACAATGCCCAAGAGGAGGAACGGGTATTAAGGGATGAGTATCAACCCTAGAATGGCCGGAGTTTTGATGCTGGAAAGACTGCTCTAGCAAAGGATGACTAAGTTATGTCTTATACCTTTAAGAGGTCGTTAGGTTCCTTGTATTAAGCCCAAGAGAAGGCATGAGAACTTCTAAGAAGCCGAAGGGTCCTTGTACAACGCCCAAGAGGAGGCGGGGATGCTTTTAGGAAGCCTGTGGGTCCCCAAACCAAGAGAAGTTCAAGACATGCTATTCACAGAGAATAGATCAAACCAGGAAAGTTCAAGGATTTGGAAGAAACTCAAGAGATGCCATTCACGGAGAAAGGATCATCTCTGGGGAGTTAGTTTCTTTGATAATTTCTAAGGGTGACAGTCTGAGAAAGGGTTCACCGAGAATGCTGCCTTTCACGTCTCCATATTGTTTAACCCCAAGAGGAGGGAAGACTGTATCTGAAATCCTACGGGGGATCTAGTTTTGTTTGTATTTAAGAGTGACCAACAGGGCTTTACCTAGTTCTAGACGTAGTTGCCGGGGAAAACTCTAAATAACTATACTAGTATTACAATGTTGATATGCGACGAGTATATAAAAGAATGTGAAAGAAGACTTACAGTGAAGTAGCCCCACAATACAGTTATATACATATGAAAGCGGTAAATGAAAGCGGATAAACACTTACCCGTTGTAGAGCTTCCATGCTATTTGGTTAGTTGTTCAACAAAGAAATTTGGATAACAACATATATTTGAATTCAAAATCAAAGGAGAAAGTGCTTTGAAAAGCTTATTGGGGCTTATAGCTCAAGGAGAGGCCCAAGTTTTAACGATGATCACACCATTATTTTAAAAACTGTACAGAGGGACTTGTACAATACGTGAGGCCCAAAAAGTTTTTATGTACAAGGAGATGGGTCTTACACTCTATTAGAGGCCCAATAATTTGTTTTTGCACAAGTGGTGGGGCTTACAGCTCAAGGAGAGGCCCAGGTTATTTTGTTAAAAAGGCGACGATCATGTCGAACTCTTTGACGGTATCGGGACTTATACAATACACTGAGGCCCAAATTATTTTGGTTTAAAAAAAAGAGTTAGGTCTTACACTCTATTAGAGGCCCAAAAGTGTTAAGAAAAAGAATTGGGACTTATAGCACGAGGAGAGGCTCACATGATTATTTGTTTGAAAAATGGCGATCGCGCTGAGGTTTGAAAACACAGTGGGTCTTATACGATGATCGAGGTCCAAAAGGTGGTGTATTTACAAAGGGGTTGGGTCTTACACTCTATTAGAGGCCCAAAAGTGTTTAAAAAAGATTTGTGAGGGTGAAAATCAAAGAAACCCTAATTTTGTTTTCCTTTAAAAGTAAATATTTAAAGAAAATCAATTAAAATTATAAAAATACCAAATAAGTTTGAATAAACCACTTGTGATTTTTACTTAAGGTTTGAAAAATGAGGTTTTAATCACAAGATGATTTAGAACTCATTTGGTTTTGATTTTCAAAATAAACATTCACTTTTAAATGTTTAAAAACAATTAAAAATGAATATATTCACAAAAATACTAATTATATTAAATAACTAATATAAATTTTATTTTTTTGTGGAATAAAATATTTCAACATTTTTGTGATATTTTGCAAAAAGAACCAATCAAAACTAATTAAAATTGAGGAAGTTATTAATTTTTCAAATCATTAAAAATAATATGAAAAATAATTAAAAAAAGTGAAAAAACCATTAAAAAGGGGTCTGGGGCGAGGGAGATTTGAACCCCAGACCTCTTGTGTGCAGCGTGCGCGCCTTACCACTAGGGTGGTGATACATCCGTGTATCAAACCTCAGCCACAAATATACAAGGCTTGCCTTGTTCATGGCCTGGCCAAGGCAAGGCAAGGCATGGTTTTTGGTCAGAAACGTGAAGGTCATAACTTCCTCATTTCTCCATGAATGGAGACAAAATTTATATGCATCTGACCTAGAATTTCCTAAGGAATCCAATGGTGGTAGTGGTTTTTCCAAAAAATCAATCCTCCTCATAATACGATAGTGGTTTTGAAATAGGTCATAATGTGCATTTTCTGTGCTACCTCTTGGTACAGCCTTGAATTACATGATGAATTGGTTCAAACACAACACATATAACATGTATGAGATATGCATGATCAATGGACCTCAAAGCAAGGCATATTTTAAAGAGTTAAAGTTGAGATGCTTACCTCTTTAGGAGCTTTTTGGGCAATCTGTCAAGTGCCTTGTTCCAGAAATGTTTTGATGCTTTGAACACTCTCAAATGATCCCTTAGAAGGTTTTACGATGATTGGAATCAGCTGGAAACCTCAGGAATGGAAATTGGCCCTTTCTTGCAAAAGGGGCAAAAGTGGCCAAAATAGCAACTCTCTCAAATGATGTTCCAGATGTGTGGAACCATTTGGGACAGTTCAAGGATGATATTTGTAGTGTGTTTGAGGTTTTATCTGGTTTTAAAAGTGACTGAATCAAGACATGGCTTGAAAAATGAAAAAAAGTCCAATTTTGAGGTTTTGAGATAGGACTTTGTGATTTTGGTGTTACAGGTCACTTGTGAGAGTTTGGACAGCTTAGATATGACATATTGGATGTGTTTGGATCATGAGCTGTGATGGAATTGCTCTCTAACTCAAAAACTCAGAGTTACCTTGCTAAAGAAGGCATTTTTGCCTAGAGAAAGAGATTTTGAGGAAAGCAAGTGTTGTAGTGCTTTGGTGTACTCAAACTGAGCACAAATGAACTCTATTTATAGTAGAGCAAGTTTGTTTTGGCTGCAATAGTGAATGGCAACTGCAGCAAAGGTTTGGCCAATGTTGATCAATAGGAATCCAAGTCTCCTCTAGCCATTGACTAGAGGTTATAGCACAGGCTGTTGGTTCCCTAGTTCTTGGATAAGTCTTGACTGAATTCAGTTGGAAAGGGCTCAGTCCATGCCACCTTGGTGCATCCATTAAATGCTCCAAACCAAAATTGGAGTCTTGTCCCTCTTTTAGGCATTTCTAGGTTTGGCATGCTACTTTTGGTTCCAAGGACTTGGGAGGCTGATGGATCAGTGTTTGTCCCTCCTTGGTCTCCCCCTGAGGTGTTCAGATGGATAAACTTGTTTGTCATTTGCAAAATTTGCTCAAATCGAGCAAAATGCACAAACCTACCTTGCCATGACAGTTTGCAGCAAGGCACATTGTCATTGTCATATCTCATGGCTTAAGTGGAGTTTTATATGATACAACACATGTGTGATCATAGTTTGTCTTGATAATTTTTGGATCCAAGTGAAAAATCCCCCTACTTTTGGAAAAAAAGCAAGACAGATTCTGACTTAGTGAAAATTTCACTGTGTTGAAAAAAGTGACATTTCGTCTTTTCAGTCATTTTGATCATTCCATAACTCAAAATCCATGATGAATTGGAATGAGGTGTAGTTGACACTTTTAAAGTATGCCATGAGAGCTACAAATCCATCTTTGGATCAGCCAAAATGGTTGCTTGGATCTCAAGTTATGATCCTTGGAAGTTGGTACCCTAGCCACTTTGTTCCATAACTTAGAAATTTTCTAAGTTTTTTATGGTTACCCCTTTTATAATTTATCCCACTTTTCTTGATTTTTCTTGATGAATGATGATCTCAATCACACATTAACATCATTTTAGGGTTAGGGAACCCTAATTGATCAAAAAATCAAAAAGTCAAAAGATGAAGTTTTCAAGTTATGGACATTAATCATAACTACAGTTGTCTTCTAGGGCGACCATGGATACATGTTGCTGGGGCAGTAACTTCCACTCTACATCAAAAGATGAATTTTTTTATCAACAATAAACTGGTGACTGTCTTTGGAGAGGAGGATCTCATGATAAGCCATCTCTCTTCCTTCCGTTATATCAAAGTCGATGAAGACGCTTTGGAAACTTCTTTCCAAGCTCTTGAAATAGCTAACACTGTTTTTGTGGAAGTGGAAGAACCCGTGAAGGAGGTCAGACCATCATTTGCGTCATTGAAGAGTACAATATCAACAATTGAGAATGGTAGTCCTGAAGGTTTGGGACAAGTCATTGACGTCAGTGTGAAGAAGGGTCGCTTTGGTTTGGGGTATAAGCCATCTGAAAAGAATGGAACACTAGCCCCTACAAAGGGCCGAGTGCGAAGCATCCAATAGGTATTCATCAGTGTGGGTCATCAAATCAATGTAATTGAAGAAGGCGCTGAAGATGAAGATATATCAAATATGGTGTATCAGTGTGAAGCAGCTCTGACTAATTGGGAGGCAATTGAAATCTCCGAAATCATTCCTTTGTCAAAGTAATTTGTTGTTTTCCTTTGTTTTGAAATCCTTAGCTCTGCCCAAGGCTAATGGATCATTCTATAGGGCCACCTTTTCCAAATTTCAATAATCATCATGAATGAAAGGCATTTTGTTAAATTCTTGTTGTTCATTTTATTGTTTTTTCGCTCTTGCTCTTTAAAGAAAATGGAGATCTTTTCAAAACTACTACTAAAACAAATAATTTTCTCCCTTTGCATTTTTTATTTTCCATTTTAATAAAAACAATCATTCAAAAACATGCAGAACAATCAATGAAGCCATTGAATCCAATGACTCTACATCCCCTATTAACTTTGAATTCCCTATCTACCAAGCGGAAGAAGATGGCGAGGAAGATTGTGATATCCCCGACGAATTAGCAAAGCTACTTGAGTACGAGTACACAGCTCTCTAACCACATCAAGAAGCGGTTGAGATAATCAACCTTGACACATAGGAAGAAATAAAAGAGGTTAAGATTGGAGTCATGTTTGGGACAGGCATCAAAGAAAGATTGGTCAGGCTACTACAAGAGTTTGTGGATATATTTTCATGGTTATACCAGGATATGCCAGGCCTGGATACCGACATTATAGTTCACAAGCTACCACTTAAACTAGAATGCCCACCGGTGAAGCAGAAGCTCCAAAGAACAAGACCAAACATGGCTCTAAAGATTCACGAAGAAGTCAAAAGATAATTTGATGTCGGCTTTCTCGCAGTTTCAAAATATCCTCAATGAGTAGCCAACATTGTGCCCGTACCCAAAAAGGATGGCAAGGTCAAGATATGAGTGGATTATAGGTATTTAAATAAAGCTAGTCCAAAGGACGACTTCCCTCTTCCACACATTGATACTCTAGTAGACAACACTGCTAGGTTTGTTGTTTTCTCCTTTATGGATGGATTCTCAAGCTAAAATTAGATCAAAATGGATCTCGGTGATATGGAAAAGACCACATTTATCACCCCTTGGGGAACATATTGCTACAAGGTTATGCCTTTCGGTCTCAAGAACATAGGGGCAACCTACCAAAGAGCGATGGTCACCCTCTTTCATGATATGATGCACAAAGAGATTGAAGTTTATGTCGACGACATAATCTCTAAATCCCAGAGTGAAGAGGACCATATGATCCACTAACAGAAATTGTTTGAGCGTCTCAGAAAATTCCAATTATGATTGAATCCTGCTAAATACACATTTTGTGTTCAATCTGAAAAATTACTTGGATTCATTATTAGTCAACGAGGAATTAAGGAAGATCCAGAAAAAGTTAGGGCAATACAAGAGATGCCTACTCCACGTACCGAAAAACAAGTCAGAGGTTTCCTTGGACGACTAAATTATATCTCCAATTTTATCTCCAACATGACTGCTACGTGTGACCCCATATTCAAATTTTTTCACAAGGATCAAGCGGTTGAATAGAGCCCTGACTGCCAAAGAGCATTTAAAAAGATTAGGGATTACTTGCAAGATCCTCCCATCCTGATTCCACATGTTCAAGGGAAGCCACTCTTTATGTACTTGATCGTGCTTGAAGAATCCATGGGGTGCGTACTAGGACAGCATGATGAAACCAGTCAAAAGGAGCATGCTATTTATTACTTAAGTAAAAAGTTCACCGATTATGAATCCAGATACTCACTCTTGGAGAAAACTTGTTGTGCTTTAGCATGGGCTGCCAAACGTCTTAGGAAATATATGATTTCCCACACTACTTTGCTGATTTCAAAGATGGATCTAATAAAATACATCTTCTAAAAACCAGCTTTAACCAGAAGACTTTCCCATTGGCACATGTTATTGTCTGAGTACGATATTCAGTATGTGACCCAGAAAACCATTAAAGGAAGTGTGTTGTTAGAGTACCTTGCACATTATCCAGTTGAAGACTATGAGCCGTTGAAGTTTGATTTCCCTGATGAGAACATCATGGTTGTAAATGATTGTGAGATCTTGGGCCCGGACGAAGGACCTGAACCAGGATCCCAGTGGAAGATCATGTTTGATGGTTCCTCCAACTACAATGGACATGGTGTAGGAGCTGTTTTGATGAATCCTAATGGCTGTTATACTCCTTTCACATCGAGGTTTTGCTTCGAATGCACAAACAATATAGCGGAATATGAAGCATGTATCCTGGGCATTGAAGCGGCAATTGATATCCAAATCAAGATTCTTGAAGTATGCGGAGACTCAGCTTTGGTAATCTACCAAGTCAATGGTGAATGGGAAACCCGTGATGAAAAGTTGATCCCATATCACGCCTACATCGTGGAGTTGATAAAGTACTTTGATGAAGTCACTTTTGATCACGTCCAAAGAACAAAAAATCATATAGTTGATGCTCTGGCTATGTTAGCCTCAATGTGGTAAGTCAGATTCCTCAATGAAGCACCGCTCATTCGGATTGAACGAAAGACTGAGCCAGCCTATTGTCAATTTCTTGAAGAAGAAATTGATGGGAAACCTTGGTTTCATGATATCAGAAACTACTTGCAAAATCAAGAGTACCCCGCCAATGCAACAACTCTGGATAAAATGACCTTGAGGAAGTTGGCATCCAAATTCTTCCTAAGAAATGATGTGTTATACAAGAGAAACCATGACATGGATCTGCTCAGATGTGTGGATAAACGCGAAGTAGACCTGTTGATCAAAGAAATTCATGAAGGATCATTTGGAACCCATGCCAATGGGAACGCTATGGCTAAGAAAATCTTACGAGCTGGTTATTACTGGTTAACCTTGGAGTCTGATTATTTGAATTATGCCAGGAAATGCCACAAATGTCAAATTTATGCTGACAAAGTGCATGTGCCACCAACGTTGCTGAACATTTTAACATCACCTTGGCCTTTCTCAATGTGGGGCATTGACATGATTGGTCAATATAGCCCAAATCTTCTAATGGTCATCGCTTCATCCTCGTGGCAGTTGATTACTTCACCAAATGGGTGGAAGCTGCTACCTACGCTAATGTAACAAAGCAAGTGGTTGCCTGTTGTCTCAAGAAGGAAACTATATGCCGCTATGGAATTCCAAATCAGATTATCACGGATAATGGGACGATTCTGAACAACAAGACGATGAAAGAGTTGTGTGACAACTTTAAGATTGAGCATCATAACTCTTCCCTATATCGTCCTAAGATGAATAGAGTTATTGAAGCCACTAATAAAAATATCAAAAAGGTCATGCAGAAAATGGTGAAAACCTACAAGGATTGGCACGAAATGCTACCTTTTGCTTTGCATGGATACCAGACCTCAGTTCGTACTTCAACAGGGGCAACCCCTTTCTCCTTAGTGTATAGGATGTATGCAGTTCTCCCAATCGAAGTGCAGATACCATCTATGAGAATCTTGATGGAAACCAAGCTAGAAGAAGCAGAATGGATCCAGAAAAAATATGACTAGTTGAATCTCATCGATGAGAAGCGTATTGCCGCAATGTGACATGGTCAGTTGTACCAGAAACGGCTCAAGAGGGCGTTTGACAAGAAGGTCCATCTTCGAGAATTCAAAGAAGAGGATATCGTACTCAAGAAAATTTTTCCTGTACACAAAGATTTGCGTGGGAAATGGATGCCTAACTATGAAGGCCCATATGTTGTGAAGAAAGCTTTCTTCGGAGGTTCCTTAATTCTAACAACTATGGATGGTGAAGAGCTCACACATCCTGTGAACTCTGATGCAGTCAAAAAATATTATGCCTAATAAAAGCCCACTAAGTCGAAAACCTGAAAAGGAGACATAGGCAAAAATGGGCATCCTGGTGGATCGAAAACCCGAAAAGGGTGATCCATGCAAAAGTTAGGGATAAAATAAAAAAAATGATAGATTGCTAAGTCGAAAACCTGAAAAGGTAGTTGGGGCAAAAAGAGGGTCCCGATGGATTGAAAACCCAAAAGGGCAATCCAAACAGAAGTTAGGGACAAAAGGCATTGACTGTATCAGATGGTGTTTATCAGCACGAGAAGAGTCAAAAGCGGAAGATCAATCCAGTCGCTCTCGTCAGAAGCAAGGTTCTTGAGAAGTCATAGTTATTATGGCTTGTAGTGGTCATTGGATTCAATATAAACCCCTTCCCCATTGCCATTTTCAAATTGTAATATTCCATGGAGTACTGCCATTTGCGTGCTACCATTCTTGAATAAATACAACTTTGCCTATCATCTTTATCACCCATGTTCTATCTACTTTTCTTTTTTATGCAAAATGACGCTTATTTATTAATAATGAATTTTTGAAATTGAAAAGGTCCTAAAACAAAACACATTGAAGAAACACAATTTTCTTTGACATATGGGAAGATCAAAATAAAATCATTTGTTTTTTTCCGAGAACCTCAGGTTGCGAAAGCACTTTTAGATCATTACAAAAAAAAGATCTTCATGGGGAATAACCTGGAAAGTCTCCAGATTGACCCACCGATCATGATCGTTATTAGTTTGATAATACTATCCCCAAGCAGTGTCCAACATGTTACATTTTGATTTAAATTATTGGTGTTGAGGAATCAAAACCTCCATAAAAGAGTCTCTTCAAACTCTCCAATCTCTAGTAAGTCGTCACTCATTCTTATTGACTGTAGTCTGCTTGTTGCCCAAAATCCAATCATTATTGGTCAATCGTAACTGTCTTTCAAATCAAATTATCATTGGTCAGTCGTAACTGCTATTCTTCTTTTAAGTCCAATCATTATTGGTCAGTCATAACTGTCTTTCAAATCCAATCATCATTGGTCAGTCATAACTGCTATTCTTCTTTTAATACAATCATTATTGGTCAGTCGTAACTGCTATTCTTCTTTTAAGTCCAATCACCATTGGTCAGTCGTAACTTTAATTCTTCTTTTAAGTTCAATCATATTTGGTCAGTTGTAGCTGCTATTCTTCTTTCAAATCTAATCATCATTGGTCATTAGTAACTGTTGTTCTTCTTTTAAGTTCAATTATTATTGGTCATTCGTAATTGTCTTTCAAATCCAATCATCATTGGTCATTCGTAACTGCTATTCTTCTTTTAAGTCCAATCATTATTGGTCAGTCGTAACTGTCTTTCAAATCCAATCATTACTGGTCACTTGTAATTGTCATGCTTTTTTGTAAATCCCATTGTAACAGGTATTGAAGCCTGTTTACTACAAGTCCTGTCATAACTGGCATCCTGTTGAAAATTTAATCGTAATTGGTACTTGAAGTTTGGTTGTTGCCAACTCTATTAAAAGTCCAGTTGTTGCTGGCACCAATCCGTTATAAACCGGTCATAACCATTGCTTGCGGTCTAAGTCCAATTGTTATTGGCACAAACAGAGAGTTTAATTACCCTGTTTATTTTCCTGATGGGTCCTAGAAGGTCATGTATGAATCTTCGTTTTAAGGATTTCTTCCAGAAGCTTGGATGTTATTTGAAAACTCCAATGATGTTCTGTTTGGATGGACCTCTTCATAAAGAAACATCATCTACTGTTCTTGGATGATCTTCTCATTAGAAAACTCCTAGTTTTGTTTCCTTCTTTCAGATAATCTTCTCGTCAGCAGACTCCTAGTCTTGTCTTTTTTATGGATAATATTCTCATTAGAAGACTCCAATATTGTCAGTCATATTCTAAAGGGTGACCAGGTCATGTATGAACCTATCGTTGAATCACCTTGGATATTCCCCAGTATCGATTCCCCAACAATTTATCATCCCTAGCGAGTCTTCACCCATTGTTGACATTTTCATGTGGATCACCATCACATGTGTTTCCATCATCCCCCATATGTTCATATCATTCATCATAAAATAAAAATCATGCTAGTGTTCATTTCATTTCACATAATATCCCCAACAAATCAAAAAGAAGTTTGTCTGTCCATAACATAGCATGTCAGTGCATCTAGGGGAAAAATTTCAAGTTTTTGTATTTAAATACCTTTCACCTTGATCTCATGAGGATTGTCGTCACTCATGCCATCCGACAAATATATTTAAATAGGGGCAACTTTCATACCCCAAATTTTACCCCCTAGATTCCATCATCATTAGTTGCATCATTTGCATAGCATCAAGAAGACCATGTGGTTGATCAATCAAGGCTTGTGGTGTTCATCAACATCTTAACTACTCCAACCATGGATCAAGTTTCTCCTCCATCAACAATCATGTTTGAGGTAGCATCAAATCAAGATCATCAAGTCTCAATTCCCCAAGTGCACCTAATTAGGGTTTTGGTCAAAGTCAACTGGATACTGACTTTTGACCAATGATCCCAAGCTTAGGAACATGATCCAAGACCCTCAAATACATCTTTGAAGTCCTTTCACATGATCTAAATAACCCAAGATATTTGATTCATTGACAAGTGCAAGATTTGGATTCATCAGATAAAAAGTCAACCCAATCAAAGTCAAAGTTTGACTTTTGACTTTTTAGGTCAAACATGACTTCCTCAAGTCAATAATCATGAAAATGTGAAAGATAAGTGGATTGGATCATGATTAATCAATAAAATCACGAAAAAGATTCAAAGTTGTAAAATTAGGGTTTTAGATTTTTTCTAAGTTATGAAAATACATGATCAAGTGACTAACTTTCCAAGATCATAATTTCTTCCTCAAGCATCCAATGAAAACACTAGAGGGCTCTTCTTAAAGATGGAATTTGATACTTCAATTTGATTAAAATTACAAGCTTAAAGCTTTCTTGGAGTGGAAGTTATTGGTGTTCAAAGTTAAGATTTTTCAATTTGCTGAAAATCCAAACACTTAGAATTTTTTTCTATGTTTTTCACCTTAACAAGTGCATGACTTTAGGACCACTTTGTGATCAATTCAAGTAACCACTTCCATGCCCAAGGTATGCACTTAAATATGACATTACATACTTCAACATTTTGGAAGAATTGGGTCAAATATTCACAAGGATTGGAAGTTATGAATGATCAAAGTTGAGATTTTCAAAATGTGAAAATTTCCAAATACTTAGAATTTTTTCTAAGTGTCAAACAGCTAAAAAATCTAATTTTGATGGCTAGTTTTCTCAATGATCCAAATTGAGTTTCTTCAAGTGAACAACATCAAAATTTTGGGGTGCAACAAACATCAGAATTGCATTGAGCCAAAATCTCAAAGTTTCAAAGTTAGCAAGAAACCATAACTTGTGATCTTCCATTTCCTCCAACCAAACTCCATTCCAACACCACAAACACTTCACATAAGCTTCATAGAAGTGTTCCAAACCCTTAGAACACTTTTGTAACAGCTAGAACACTATATCACAATCTCACTATTTCCACTTTGCAAGTTGATTCGAATAGAGAGCTCCAGAAGGTTTCAAAGCGAGCTGAGCACATCAACACACTCCTTGAGGTCCAAAGAAGCTGTAGGGATCATCGCGTTGCTTCTAGGAGGGCTATAAAGCAAAACACAATTTCACCACTTTGATGTAAGTTTTCATTTCTGGAACTCTTTGATAGAAGCATCATTTTGATTCATTCTTGTTACCAATGTGCTTGCCATAATGTGAGGATTGAAAGCCCTATGATTATGTTCATTGATCATGCTTGTATGAAATTTAATTTTTGTTAGAAAAATTAGGGTTCTTCTGGTTTTCCATTGATTTCTTAAGTCAGGATTAATATAAATGAAATTGAAGGGCATGGTTGAGTTCCTTAGGAAATTCTGAACAAAATGGTATATTAACTCGTTCAATTTGGTTGAGAAAAGAGAAATAGCATTTTTGAATTTTAATGATGATGATGAAGCTCGTGGGGAAGACAACAATGGTGGCACGTTTTTTTTTCATATTTAAGAAGATTTTTAATATTTTATTTATTCGTTGGGGTTGGTTAACAAAATGTGCGCCTTATCCCAGTGGCCAGAGGGTTGGTTTCGTGTGTGGAGAGTGAGGGTGGAGGTTCGAACCCCAACCTCCCCTAATTTTTTTCCACTACTTCATTTTCACTTCTTTCTCCATCTTTCTCTCTTTTTTCCTTTTTAATTTTATTTTATTTATATTTTTTTATTTATTTAATTTCTTTTTCTTTTATTAAAGAACCAAAAATAATTTAATTCAATATCTATTTAAACCCAAATATTATATTCACACTTTATTCAATTATTTATTTGTAAATTTACTTAAAAAATTTCAAACATATTATTTGGATATTTAATTAATAAAAAACCTTTAAAATATTCATTTTTATCTTTATCCAAAATATTTGTGTTTATATATTTTTATGTATTCATCAATACTTTCATACTTTGATGTTTTATTTCCTTAATTTATTCTTTAACTATTTAATTAATATAGTTAGCTTAATTATACAATTAATTGCAAATAATTTTGTTTTGTTCATAACTTGTGAATGCTTTTGATTAAATGATTGATGAAGATTGATGATTAAATTAGGATATTTGTTCAATCCATATATGACATGAAATTGTGAATAGTTGATCACTTTAGGTTTAAGTTGAAATTTTGGATTGATAATGACATGTATGAGGGTTAAATGCTTTGTTGCCCTAATTTTGTTTAAGAAGCATGTTTGACTTTCTTTGCCATGTTTAATTTAACCTTGTGAGATGAATCTTTGTGATAAACCTGAACCTAATGCATGCTATACCATGTGTGTTAAGTCTTGAACCATGATTGTTAATATGCCATTAAACTTGATGATGTCTCATCCATGTGAATGTATGTGTGTATCTCTTTTGTGGTTAACATGATTGTCTCCCAGTGACTTTGTCAAGTCATCCTTAGATGTTATTTTCATCTATATAACTTGTGAACTTTTGTTTACTTTGGTTGTTTATTATCATACCTCTCCCTTTGTGACTTTGTCAAGTCACCCTTAGATGATGTTTCATCTAAATAGCATGTAATCTCTATTACCCTAATTTGATCCTTACCATAAACATCTCCACCATGACTTTGTCAAGTTAGTCCATCCTAACCTAACCTTAGGGAAAAAGTTATAACTTCTTTAATTTATAAATCATATATGAGTAGGTGGTATTGTCATAACCAACCTCTCATTAAACCCTAATCTTCATCAAGATTCCTCACCTCTCATCAAACCCTAATCTTCATCAAGATTCCTCACCTCTCATTAAACCCTAATCTTCACCAAGATTCCTCACCTCTCATTAAATCCTAATCTTCATCAAGATTTCTCACCTCTCATTAAACCCTAATCTTCATCAAGATTCCTCACCTCTCATTAAACCCTAATCTTCACCAAGATCATGAGCCTTTCATAAAACCCTAACCTTCATCAAGATTATGAAGCTTTCTTCAAATCCCAATCCATATCTTAAACATCAAACAACTTAATCTAAACTTAACCCTACAAATTTGAACCACTCATAAACAAATACTTGGCCCTTCATCAAGTGCCCTCTTAAACCTTAGGCCCTTTGTCAAGTGCCCTCTTCAACCTTAGTCCCTTTGTCAAGTGTCTTCTTCAACTTTGTCCCTTTGTTAAGTGCCACCTCAAGACTTCTTCTTTCTTTAAAGATAGGTAAAATACTTCAAGGTACATAATCACTCTTCTAAAATAAACTAGAAAGAAAAGTATTGTTGGAATATAGCATTCTAGAAAAACCCTTGAAAGATTGGTCTCAAGTCTCTCACATTGAGGTAGCCAATTATTTCACCTTTTCATCCTTAAAACACTTAATAAATAACTTGGACCAAGAGGTGTTAGGGTCTTGCACTTTAACACAACTCTTTGAGCCATTGATCACTATCAATGTTCATGGTCCACAAACAATTTTCTTAATCAATCTTGACTGAAAGAGACTGTTGTCGCATCTCGAAAAAATATGACCTTCGCGATGGGACGCGAAAAAATGGTTTGGACAGAGTCTCCACCAAACTATATTCATTCCAATGAAGGAATAGGAAAATATTGAGAAAACCTTTTAAAAAATAAGAACATGGTCATCGCAACCACATTCTGGGTTCGGGAGTCGATTACGCAAAGTGATGGTATTAACACCCTTCACATTCGTTGTACTCAACGGGAACCTCTTAGTTCGATTTGTGATGAATGTTAGCTAAGTTAGTTTGTTTAATTCTAAGCGAGTGATGAAAAGGGTATGATAAGGTTTAGATTGCTAAGGAGAAATGGGTGATTTTTTATTAGAGTGCTCGCGAAGGATTGAGGCCCTTGTGCCTACGTATTCTCATTGCGAAATGAAAAATTAGAGCACCTGTAGTTCGGATTACGAGAAAAGGTCTGGATAGAGAAAAAGGTGGAAAAAACAAAAGGTAGAAAAAACGGAAGGTAGTGAAAGGTGAAAAAAAGAAAAAGGTAGGTCGCCAAGGATTTGGGCCCTTGTGCCTACGTATCTTCATTCAGACGAGATTGAAGAATCAGAGCATTCATAGTTTGTGGAACTACAGATTGTTGGTTTGTGTTTTAGAAACGAAAGATTGAATGACAAACAACCCAAAGCGTGTGCCTCGAGAGCAGGCATTCAAGGATTCAAGGAATGCTAGACTCCAATAATCCATTTCCTACGTGATTTAATTAAGAAAAGGTTTAGGAAAGATTAAGTGTTTTAAAGTCGAAATATTTAATGAAAAATAACCCAAGGTGTGTGTCTCAAGAGCCATTCATTCGAAGATCCAAGGAATGCGAGACTCCAAGAACCTTCTTCTTTCGTAATTTGATTGAGAAAAGGTTTGAGAAATGATTGAATCGGATTTGAAGACGTTACTTGGCATTGGACCAAGGGTTTGCGAAAGAGGTGAGGTCGATCCTAGTCCCTAAGGGTGCTCATAGTAACGAAACCACAACCAAAGAAAGGTGCAAGTGTGTGCATTAGGTTGATGGCGATGCTAAACAGCAATCGACTTACAAGGATGTTTTGAAAAGTGGCTCGACATTGAATCAAGAATTAGTTTGAAAATGGTTTAGTTTATGCTAGTCCCTAAGGGTGCTCCTAGTAGATAAATCCACAATCAAAGAAGAGTAAATAGTGTACATCAAAAAGGGAGCGGGGTACATGTAAAGTACACGGGATTGCGAAAAATAAATGGGGTCATTGTCGAGTAGCCCAAAAGGAAGTCATGTTTGTGCAAGGTGTCCTAAACTAAGCAATAAACAAGAGTACAGACAAAAATCTCCTCTGCTAGGGTTTCTGTTCAAGGTCCAAACTTCAGTGCTCGGGATGGTAACCACGGTCCACAAATGTTTTTTTAGGGTTTTTGATAATTTTATCATGTTTTTTTGTGTTTTTCGAATAAGATGAACAAGATATGAATAAGATGACAATATGGTATGAACAATGATAATATAAATAATAATACAGGCAATATAATATGAACAAGGATATATAAAGAGAAGGATAAAGTAAGAGAATAATTAACAAAAATTAAAGTCAGTTGTTAGTTGTTAATTGTCATTGATCAATTGATCACTTTCGAATTAGACAATCTATGAGGAAGATCATGCTATGGGAGGCCGGTCAATAACAATGTTTGTGCTAAAATGCTATAGTGAAATGATACGTAGATCATTCTCTAAGAATCGTGCCACACGAAAAGAAAAGAGAACGGTCTCGTCTTAATCAAGAACTTCCATTGATTAATCGAAGGTAACCTATCACGATCCCAAAGTACAGAAAATGATCCAAAAGATCATTCCCTACAGATTTGAAACAATAAAGGTTAAACAAGCTCGATAACCAATATTCATGATATTAAAGACTTCATCGACCAAAAGGAAATAGAAATGAAAAGTAATGAAAATAAAAGATCAAAGATATGAAGCTTGAGAATCTACTACAAAAATAATATTTAAAAAAATTCTACAAAAATAGAAAATCCAAAAGGAAAATAAGTATAAAAAAATAAATGAAAAAATGAAGAAATGAAAAAAAAAAGTAAAGGGAGGTGCATAAGCAGATCTGGTGTGGTATGTGAAATATCCATCATGGGCTTGAAAGCCCATCACACACATAAGGAAACACGGAAGGGTGCTGTCATACCCCAAATTTGTCCTACCTGTATACAACTTTCATCTCTACATTCCATTCACTAACCTTATTCAAAAAATCTAAAAATAAGTTGCTTTCATTTCTTCTAGTCCAAATTGTTGATTGAATCAAGATTCATTTGAGAATATCAGGCAAGTCAGGTGTGTGAGCAGTGTTGAATGAGGTTCATCTGGTGGGTCCTAATTTTGATTAGACAAGGGTTTATTCAAGGCCAGAGTTTAAGACTTATCTGGTAGGGGTGTCTGAGAATCCAATTGGGGTTGGTGTTATAAGTCAAGTCAGTTATGAATGAATCAAGTTTTCAGAATGTGCCGAAATACAAGTGTTTCATGGCTGATAATCAGGATCCAGCTCATTTTCCAGTCAGATTTTTTAGTTCAGTGCAATTCCTATTTCAAGTTCTGATCATTTAATTTTAAAACAGGTTCATGGGATCCTTGGTAATGCTCATTAAGGCTCAAGTGAAGATTCAAAGGTGTAGGCTTTAGGTTTTCAAGTTGTTAGTGGCAAAGTTCAAGATGAATTCAAGATCCGTTTGTGGTTTCAATCCATTCAAAGCGTAAAAGTGATGTTTGAGATCTCATTTCAAGAGTTTAACAAGGATGGAATTTGGTGCGATTCAATTCAAGTGTGATATTAATCCAATCACCATGTTCAAGCTTTAAGCATTATTCAAAAAGCAAGGTGCAAATTACAAGTCCAAAATATTTATACAAAAGAACTCTACAAAATGCATTGGATCAAGGATTTTAAAGCCCATGAAAACATAAATAAGTCCTTTATACAATCTTTTGCCAAAAATCATTACACAATAGAAAGCCCATCCAATTTATTACGAGAGACATTCCACATCAAATTGCAAAAATGGAGAAAGACTTGAAGCCTTATTCCATTTTAATACTCCACACAACACATTGACAAAGGAAGGATTATTAGCCAAAGCCATCAAAGCACATGACCACACATAACCATAAGCTAATAGTCATCACTTGAAACTTCATAGCCCACACATATATTCTATGGAGCATCTCTCTTTCATGGCCCACACATATATGCTACGGAGCATCTCTCTTTCATGGCCCAACATTCGAAGCTTCGGCAAACCCCCTTGCAAGAAAAACAATTCATCATGATCCACACAAAAGCATTCTGCGAGATTCCATAGCCCGTCCCACACAAAGTTTTTTGCAAATCATTCATGTATCTGCAAGCCACACAATGCAATGGCGTTACCACACAACAACCATTTTTCAGCTAAAATGAGCCAGCTCACACAATACCTTCATCAGGACCCCACCTCCAAGATGTACACACAATCAATACTCTCATCTTGAAGCCACCAAGAATAATACGCATCACTCTACAACTCGTGTGAAACCGCAACAACTTGCCTTCCCATGACCTGCTATACCCCACAAATGCTGCAATACACTACCCAAACTGTACACAGCCATTTGAAGTCGACCCCACAAAACCAAATCACACTTTCAGCCTTGAACCAATACCACAAACTTTCAGCTCTCCAAAAGTTTCTTGCCTTCACATCACTACTAACCATCAAATAAAATCATTTGCATATTCAATAATTCACAACCTGCACAAAACCAGTACAAGGTTACAAACTCAATGGAGCTTCAAGCATTACATTCTATACTTGAACAGAGCTATCCAAGTTTACAAAAGCCTAAAGGAAAAAGACTCAAAACTAACCTAAGTCCATACAGTCATGCCACATGGTTCTAACGTACAAAGACCAAACCTTACACTTACTGAAGCCTTTCCACAATTCTTGCACAAAATAATTTGTTCCAAACTACAAGTTGCTGCGAGAAGTTCACAGTTTGAAGGCATATATCAGTGAACATCATTAGTAACACAACTGCAACATCACATTTCACACAAAGAAAAAATACAGTGCATATAAGGAAAATGAAAAGAGCACATTATCATAGCAAGTTCACAAATGCAAGCCAATCAATAAACAACATCCTGGGCAGTGGATTCAAGAGATAGATTGATTTTGCCAAGTAAGAATTTTAACAACATCGTCAAATTCATTCGAGTGTGCATAAACAATAATGTGATGATTCCAAATCATACCTGGTTTATCCAAGTGATGCCCCTCCATGTAAGCCCAATAACCAAACCTGTCCTCGCCACCAAGTCCTTAATTCTGAGCCAAAACCAAGTGCCAAACTTCCTCACGCCAAGGAGAACACATGAAAACTGCAGTCAGCATATAGTATGAGATTGAGAAGTCAATTAAAGTCATGTTGAAGGCACTCAAACAGAACTAGCCGTGATACAAATTCAAATGTGGTACACGAATATAAAGCAAGGAAAATAGCAGCATATTAGGAGAAGTATGTATTTCACAAAAAAAGTTTGTTTTCAAGAGGGACCACCATACTTCTAGAAGCAACCTTCACTACAGACAAAAATTTCAAACCAATTTCCTTCCGTACCTACACGCCTCTCCACTCGAGTTTGTGCCTCACCATTATCCTTCGTTGTACAAATTTTCCAGCTCACAACGGTTTACACCTCATCATTCAAGCTCACACGGATTATTCCTCTGAAAATTCTTCAATCCTCACACGTACCAATCAACCCTAATAAAAAACCACCCCATTTCCCCCTTAGAAAGCGGTATTACCTTAGAAGATAACAAACAATCTAGCTAACTTTTTCACGAATCGAATCAAGAGGTTCCCGTTGAGTACAATGGACGTAGAGGGTGCTAATACCTTCCCTCTTGCGTAATCGACTCCCGAACCCGAATTTGGTTGCGATGATCATTTTCTTATCCCTTTAAAGGTTTTATCGATATTTTCCTATTCCTTCCTTGGAATGAATAAAGTTCGGTGGAGACTCTGTTTCGAACATTTTTTTCCGCGTCCGTCGTGAGGATCGTATTTTTCGAGGTACGACAAATGGAGACTCTGCTGGGGATCGAAGCATTGCCCTATGCTAGAGAGAGTCAAGCCTAACTTGACTCGATTCGTGAGAGTTAGATCCACTTGTTTATTTATCTTCTCTTATTGTTTGATTGCTTGCTTGTTTGATTGTTTATTATCTACTTGCTTGCTTATTGTTATTATATCCTATTATTATCTCTTATGACATTGTGGGGGTCCTCTGATCATTGGTACTTTGTGAGACGGCTCTACACCCGAGTCGAGAAAAACCTAGGATTAGGATGGTGGTTGTGTAGTGGAGTCCCTCGAGGAATCTTTCTCGTTGGGACGACGCGAAGGCTCCGCTTAGAGTTGATTCTCTTGGGATGTTATTATCATGGTGAATCTTCGCCATGGCAATATGTTTTTGAGCTTGAATCCATAACTCTAAGGACCTTTAACCCATTTATCCATGGTGGTTGGTAGTGTTAACTCTTTGTGGGTTAATGCGAACGCCCCAATCAGATGAGATCCCTTGAACGTATCGTTATCTTGACAATGATATTTTCAACCTCGATCTAGGATTCTGAGAACCCTACTTAGAACCCGCGTGTCGATGGTTGTGTAGTGTACGCCTCCGAGGAATCTTTCTCATGGGGAAGAAATGAAGACCTCACCTAGACGAGATTATTTCAAGAATATTATAGTCGGATAAATCTTTGTCGTGGCTATAATTTTTTCGAAATATATCTGTAACTCTAGGCACCTACCCGTTTAGAGCCTACCTGTGGGGAATCCGATGGTCAGAGATATCCTGTGTCTAACTCCTTCCTCAGAATTAGATGTTGTTTTGATCCTGGAACCATGCTTAAACATTGCATACTCGTGACATTAGCATGCCTGCATATCATTTTCGAACAAACTCAATCATCCTTTGCCCATAACCCACAGTTGATTTCCCGACACTCGTATCGGAATTGAAGCCGCTTTTGGAAGAATCATGGATTTAGAAGAGCAGAACCAGTTTGCGTCAAGAGCAGATGTTGACTTGATAAAGAACCAGCTAGACCAACTTGTGGAAGCTATGATAGCCTTGTCAAGGAAAGAGGGCAACATTCAAAGGCCTATAGTCACTGAGAATGTTATTCTGCCTCAAGTGAATAATCTTGCCCAATTTCAGCCTGTGCGGATTCCTGTTGGGGACCAGGTTATACAAGAATTTCACACTATTCAAGATGAACATGCCTCGTCTCATGATGCAGTTGAATACCATAGCTTTGCATTCACTACACCGAATTCCCGAGGGAGAAAAACAACCTCGAGATGTTGAGTTTGCTGAAAGATGTCGTGTGTTGGAAGAAAAGTTTGAAACCATGAAGGGGCGCGAGGCTTTTGATCTGAATGCTTTGAACATGTGTTTGGTACCCGGACTTGTAATACCTCCAAAGTTCAAGATGCCAAATTTTGAGAAGTACAAAAGAGATAGCTGTCCAAAGCAACATTTGGTGATGTTTTGCAGAAAGATGACCTCCAATGCTTTCAATGATAAACTTATGATCCACTGTTTCCAAGACAGTCTGAGTGGGGCATCGTTGAGTTGGCACATGCAGCTACAGAGTAGCCATATCCAGTCATGGTTGGACTTAGCCAACGCCTTTGTGAAACAATACCAATACAATCTTGACATGGCTCCCAACCGCATACAGTTACAAGGCTTATCTCAAGAGGAGAACGAATCCTTCAGGGGGTATGCTCAGAGATGGAGAGAGGTAGCTGCTCATGTTCAACCACCACTTTTAGATAGAGAATTGGTTGACCTGTTCATAGATTCTTTGCAAGGCCCATACCTAGAAAAAATGATGAGCAATGGGACATCAAACTTCTCTGACTTGGTTTTAGTAGGAGAACGCATTGAGAGTCATATCAAGAGTGGAAAGATCCTAGACGCCTCGAGCATCCATGCTAGTGAGAGTGAATCCATTGTCAGTTCTCAAGAGAAAGAGTAGGATGAAACCAATGCAATCTGGGACACTCTACAAGCTCCATCTCCGGTACCTTATCCTCAATACCCAAGCATCTCAAATGTTCAAAGTCAGCAATCCTATGGGCCTCCCTGTGCGATTCCATTCTCTCCACATGGTCAATATACTCCTGTTAATAGAGGTCCCCCTCGTCAACGTCAAATTGCACAACAACATTCTTCACAACCCCGACGCTACTATAATCAAAGACCAAAAAGACATTTTGATCATTTTCCAGTGCCATTCAGTCATATATTGCCACGTTTGGTTAGTAGCGGGCTAATAGTGCCAACGGGATTGGATCCTGTTATTCCTCCATACCCACCAGGCTTTGACGCCAATGCACGATGTGGATACCATGCTGGCGCCATGGGGCATTCAACTGAGAATTGCAAACAGCTCAAAAACAAGATCCAAGATCTGATTGAGTCCAAGCTAATCTCATTTATGCCTCGAGGTCTTCAAATCAACGTCAGTCCTTCACTTGATCAGGTGGGCCCATCCGCCCATGTTATGGAAGAAGTTGCTGAGAGTAGGTGTGAAGAAGGTTATCATAGTGGTCTCGATAAACAAGAATGCTAGTCCAACAGTGGGTCAAGAAAGAAAAGCCCAGTCCTCAATGCTGGCAATTTTTAGATCATGTCATTTCTATGCATTTGTAGTTTCTTTATGTTATGCGCTATTTGCTTTTAGACATTGTTGTTTATTAATGGTAATATTAATGAAGTGATCATGCATTCTTTTGAACTAATCACGTCGCATCAGCTCACATTTTCTTCACATATATCAAAAAAACAAAAAAATATTCACCTATATACCTCTCATTCACTTTCTTAACTAAATTGTTGTTTAGCAAAGATCGGAGGGAGGATGACGAAAACGAGATACCCATAATTACTGATGGTATGCTTTCGGATAGAATCCTGCCAAGGATGTACAGGCATTGTTTCGAATTCCTAAACACTGGAGAAATAAGGAGTTAATCCCTAGTTCACCACTTCGAGCCGAGAAGTAGAAGTTTCCTTCGGATATTCAAACCCTTACACTCAACCCGGGGCAGGGTAGTGTTCAGTTAATCTGACTCCATATTCTTTGTACACGTCCTGAGGTGACAAAGAAATCATGCAAAATCCAGAAGTTATGATGGTTGTTCTTCAATGACTACTGACTTGGCAGTCACAAGCCTTACTCTAAAAAAAAAAAAAGAGAGCCTGCTAAATCAAACACTTCAAAAAGGAGACTTAGGCAAAAATTAGGGCAATCCCGATGGACTCGTAGAATAAAATCAGTCCATGCAAAAATAGGGATCAAAAATAGAAAAACAAAAAGGTCTTTAAATCCTCAAGCGAAGCAAAATAAAATTCAGTGACCGCCATATCAAAAATTAAAGGGTCACTGACGTCCATAAAAAACAAAATAAGATGACTGCCATTTCGAGCGAACCTTGAACCTTAATCGTCACTCTTACACCGTCCAAATCTAAGTACGCATGTCTATTTAACTGAACGTAGGACTGGAGATCATCACGAAGAAGAGGTGGGTACAAATATAACTTTGAGCCATATATCTTTTGTTTCTATAACCGTGAACCAGACCACGTTACAACCCTCAAAAGACCTAATTGAGGCGGGGTTTATTCTGAAAGCATACTACAGCAAGGTTGCGTAAACTGACTCCTACATATTTTCTAATCTTCTAAGTTGGTGTCATATTCTTGCTATATCTCACACACCAGTAAATCAGCACTGCGTTTGGACTAATGGTTCACTCGTCACATGTAACACCCCCAATCTATACCCCCAATTAATAAAAGCGATAAAAAAAAATTTCATCAGAGTATAATTAAAACATTCATGGCATAGACCGAGGGGTAACATCAATTGAGACAAAACACAATAAACCTGCTCATAAAGATATGTAACAATCAGGTAGCAATTAACAAAGGAACTTAGTTCCTACTACCCATAATTCAGATACAGAATAAAAGCGGAAAATCTGTACTGAAATCTCATATATATATATATATATATATATATATATATATATCATGAAAAGTTTGTCTGCCAAATACAATCATACATGTACAATCCCAAAAGAAACATATACATATACACACAAATCACCAACGGTCTCCCTAACTACCCGGTGCCACATATCAGAGCCAACCGACAAAAGAATGAAGACCTAAGCTTCACAAAAAGACCTCCAGCAATCTAATTTGCAATGCCTCATAGAGCATTTAAAACAGCAGAAGGGTGAGAAACACAATCATAACATAATTTCATATAATTATATAATACCACGAAAATACACATACAAAATATTCTCACCACAACCTATACCAAAATTCAAACACAAACAACACCATGTATATCTTATATATCCATCACCAAGGTATATCAACCATGCACCATACACATAACGCCAACATATAAACATATATCAACTTATCAATTTCACCCACGATTCCACACACAATCAATCCGTTCATGATTTTCTACACATAATGCATACATTCACAATTCTCACACATAATCAATCCATTCATGACTTATGCAAATGCACAGATACCGACACAACGACTCTATGCAATGCATATGCGGTACCATCCATCCATTATCTCAACACTAGTTCACTCAGGAACTATTGGAACCATGCTTGTTACTTAGTGTAACTCCCCGTCGGGCAAACGATGTTCCCCGTCACTTTCGGTCCTCTTGATATAAGGCGCACGACGTTTATGGATCGCTTTCGGTCCTCTTTGTATAAGGCGCACGATCCGATCGCTTTCGGTCCTCTTTGTATAAGGCGCACGATCGTCTATAATCATCGCTTTCAGTCCTCTTTGTATAAGGCGGACGATGTTATAGCGGATTCCCTCTGGAATCATTTCGTCGCTCACACCCACTAGGGCACACGACATCACAAGAATGCATATCATAATACTTGGCATATAATGACTCATGAAATTCAAATGCACACATATATGCAACCATAACCATGCATACATAATCAACCACAACATTTAATCGCATGCATTCACATCACATAACATCACACCAGTCATACAATACATATCACAAGCATGTTGCATAATAACACATCAAATGCACATCATTAAAACGGTAAAAGTCGACAAAACGACACATTCAAAATTCCCGACATAATTAAATCGGCCAACAATCTCGAAACCATTTTAATAAGCCAGAACAACTCAAAAGCTTTCTAACGCACCCAACCGCGCCCCAATCCGACTTACGGATCAAAAGTTATGAAGAAAACAAATTGCACAAACTGCCATGTTCGCTAGGCGAACCTTCTAGCGAGTATTCGCTACCACCTTCGCTAGGCGAATGTCCAGCGAAACCACTATCAGATAAAAATAGACACAAAGTTCGCTAGGCGAACCCCTTGGCGAACCAAGGCAGCAACAACCAGAACCAAAAAGATACAAAGTTCGCTAGGCGAACACGTTAACGAACATTCGCTGACCTTCGCTAACTGGCTCGCTATGCGAACCCGCGAAAAATCATTCGCTACTGCTTCGCCCCAGGTTCGCTAGGCGAACCAAGGAAAACCCAAAATTCTGCAGCGCTGTTTTGAGGTCCAAAATCATATTTTTCAACCAAAATCTCTTCCAAACCAAAACATAACAATCAGAACATACCCCAATCATGGTAACAAGTAATCTACAACGTTTACATCACATTTCAACCGCGAAAACATCAATTTCCATCGTTCTGACCTAGAATTGAAAAGCTATGAAAACACAATAAACATTCCAACACACACATACATAATCATACACAATCATAAGATAATCGAGTTTCACACCCTTACCCGATTAATCCTGTTTTTGAAAGTCGGTTGTTTCGATTCCTAGATTTTCCAAGTTTTCTCTCTTTCTCCTTTCTTTCTCTTTTCTTTCCCTTTTCCTTCTTCTCTTTTTCTTTCTCTCTATTTTTCTCCCTTTCTTTTCTCTTATGTTTCTAACTCAAGAAAATTAAATGAAAAGACCAAAATACCCCTACACTCAAATATCTCGCAAACGCTCCCAAAACGCGATAAAATATCCCCATAATGAAAAATAATATATTTCCAGATAAAATTCAAAAATAAAATAAAATAATAATAAAATAATCAAAACGACTCGATTAAATAAAACAGACAAAAACTGGGGCGTTACAACTCTCCCCCACTTAGAAATTTTCGTCCTCGAAAATATACCTGAGATGAACAACTCCGGATACGACTCCCGCATCCGACTCCAATTCCCAAGTCAAATTGCCCTCAGCAGCGCCTCCCCACGCTACTTTCACAAGTGCAATATCCTTGCCCCTTAACCGCTTCAACTCGCGATCTAAAATTCTCACTGGTAATGCCTCCACCGTAAGGTTATCCCTTACCTCTACCTCATCCATCGGAATCACATGTGACGGATCTGGAACATACTTCCGAAGCTGTGAAACATGGAACACATCATGCAAATTCGAAAGATTCAGCGGCAACGCCACCCGATAAGCCACAACACCAACTCTCGCGGATATCTGGTAAGGACCAATAAACCGAGAAGTAAGCTTCTTCGATTTCAATGCACGACCAACACCCGTTACCGACGTAACTCTCAAAAATACATGATCGCCTTCTTGAAACTCAAGATCTTTCCTCGTTCAATCATGATAACTCATTTGCCTACTTTGAGAAGCCTTCATTTTCTCACAAATAAGCTTCACCTTGTCTGTAGTCTGTTGAATCAATTCGGGTCCAACCACTGAACTCTCACCAGATTCGTGCCAACACAACGGTGTTCGACATCTCCTTCCATACAACACTTCAAAAGGTGCCATTCCAATACTCGAATGGAAACTGTTATTATACGTGAATTCAATCAACGCAAGATAACTATCCCACGCACCCCCTTGTTCCAGAACACAAGCCCTCAACAAATCTTCCAACGACTGAATCGTTCTCTCCGTCTGTCCATCCGTTTGTGGATGATAAGCCGAACTCAATCACAATTTAGAACCCAACGCCTTCTGTAAACTCTCCCAAAATCTCGAGGTAAACCTCGGATCTCGATCCGAAACAATACTCAATGGAACCCCATGCAATTTCACAATCACACCAATATAAATCTCAGCTAACCTCTCCAAAGAAAAACTGATGTCAATCGGAATGAAATGCGCCGATTTAGTCAGTCTGTCCACAACCACCCAAATAGCATTATGCCCCCTCAGTGTATTCGGCAACCCTGTTACAAAATCCATAGAAATGTTGTCCCATTTCCACTTAGGAATATCCAACGGTTGCAACAAACCACTAGGCTTCAGATGTTCCACTTTCGACTTTCGGCACGTCAAACACGCATATACAAACTAAGCCACAACTCTTTTCAATCCAGACCACCAAAAGATCTTCTTCAAATCTTGGTACACTTATTAGCTCCCGGATGTATACTCAAATTACTCCGGTGTCCTTCATCCAAAATCATCCTTTTCAAATCCGAATCATCCGGAATACAAATTCGACCACGGAACCTCAAAACACCATTAACATCCACTTTAAAATCACTATTCGCGTCTTTTTCTCCAACCAACACCAATTCCAAAAATTTCACATCCAGCTTTTGTTTCTCACTAACAGTCATCAGAAAATCATTAGTAACCTTTAGCATACCCAACCTCACGCTGTCGGACGTCCTCTCACACACCAAACTCAAGTCCCTAAAAGCTTCCAAAAGCTCCCACTCCTTAACCATTAAAGCGGACATATGTAAAGATTTCCGACTCAACGCATCGGCTACAACATTCGCTTTACCAGGATGGTAATTCAAGCCAAAGTCGTAGTCCTTCAAAAATTCCAACCACCTCGGCTGCCTCATATTCAACTCTTTCTGATCAAACAAATATTTCAAACTTTTATGATCACTAAAGACTTTGAATCTTGCACCGTAGAGATAATGCCTCCAAATCTTCAACACAAAAACCACAGCCGCTAACTCCAAATCATGAGTAGGATAATTTTTCTCATGCACTCTCAATTGCCTCGAAGCGTAAGCCACAACCTTACCTTCTTGCATCAACACTCCACCTAGCCCAATCAAAGATGCATCACAATACACCACAAATGGTTCAGTAGGATTCGGCAAAATCAAAATCGGAGCTGTCGTCAATCTTCTCTTCAGCTCACTAAAACTTTCCTCACACCGAATATCCCAAATGAACGCTTGACCTTTGCAAGTCAACTGGGTCAAAGGAAGTGCTAGCTTAGAAAAACCCTCAATGAACCTTTAATAATATCCGGCCAAACCCAAAAAGCTTCGAATTTCAGTAACGGATCTAGGAGCCTCCCATTGTAGAACTGCTTCTACTTTAGATGGATCCACAACAATACCATTACCTGAAATCACGTGCCCAAGAAAACTCACTTCCGACAACCATAATTCACACTTGGATAACTTGGCACAAAGTTTTCTTTCCTTCAAAACCTGCAAAACAATACGCAAATGCTCCGCATGCTCCTCCCGAGACTTGGAATAAATCAAGATATCATCAATAAACACAACCATAAAACGATCCAAATGCTCGTGGAAAATACGATTCATGTACTCCATAAACACCCCTGGCGCATTAGAAACCCCGAACGGCATCACAAAATATTCATAATGACCGTATCGTGTCCTAAAAGCCGTCTTCTGAATATCTTCCTCTTTCACCCTAATCTGATGATACCCTGACCTCAAGTCAATCTTACTAAACACACAAGCACCTACCAACTGGTCCATTAGATCATCAATTCTCAGAAGAGGATACTTATTCTTAATCGTCACCTTATTCAGCTGGCGAAAATCAATACACAATCGCATACTCCCATCTTTCTTTTTCACCAATAAAACTGGAGCACCCTAAGGAGAAATGCTTGGTCTCACAAACCTCTTTTCTAGCAATTCATTTAACTGCTTCTTTAACTCAACCAACTCAGATGCCGACATTCGATATGGTGCCATCGATACAGGTCTAGTACCAGGAACTAGATCTATAGAAAACTCCACCTCTCTCTCTGGCGGTACATATGAAATATCCTCTGGAAACACCTTTGGAAATTCACACACAACAGGAAACACATCAAGTGCAACTTGACTATCCATTGTTAACGATGCAAACAACCCGAACAACTGAGCTTCCTCCGCCAAAAGTTTCTTCAACTCCTTGGTAGATAAGAAACTCGAGTCCCCGTCTTCCTCAAGAGAAGGAAATCTTACTAGCTTATGATAACAATCAATATGAACCCGATTGAACTGTAACCAATTCGTTCCCAAAACCACATCTAAACCCTCCAACGGCAAACACACCAAATCCATCTCAAAGTCTTTTCCATAAATGGTCAAAGGACAGCTTAAACAAACTAAAGAAGTAGTTACTGACCCTATTGCTGGAGTATCAATAACCATCTCACCACCCATCGAAGACAACACAAGATTCAAACGCTTCGCGCACTCAGACGAAATAAATAAATGAGTCGCTCTAGTATCAATAATAGCAACTAAAGGCGTACTATTAATAAAACAAGTACCTCTGATCAGACGATCCGTACTTGTAGTCTGAGTTCCTGCCAATGCAAAAACCTTCCCACCAGCTGGAGCTTGCTTCGATTTCGGACACTTTGCACTAATATGGCCAGGTTCACCACAGTTGAAACACTTCACCACATTCTTCCTCTTGCACTCAGCTGCGACATGTCCTAAACCTCCACAATTGGAACACTTCCCCAAATTCTTCCTACATTCGAACTGACGATGTCCCACTTCACCACATCTGTAACATCTCAAAGAATTAGACATACCTCCTCCACTAGGCCTTCTCTCAAAATTACCCCTTTGTTTACCCCTATCAGCTGGGGTTACATAAGGACCACTACGAAACGGTTGCTTCCCTTTCCTCTCGTTCACACTCTTATAGTGAGTAGAACGAGCTTTGCTATGTTCTTAATAAATCCTACAACAGTCCACCAAGTCAGAAAACCTCCTTATCCTTTGAAACCCAATTGCCTGCTTTATCTCAGGATGCAATCCACTCTCAAACTTCACACACTTAGAAAACTCCGCAGTCGCTTCAGCATAATGTGGATAAAACTGCACAAGCTCCACAAACTTAGCAGTATAATCAACAACAGACATACTACCTTGTTTCAACTCCAAGAACTTTATCTCTTTCTTTCCTCTAACATCTTCGGGAAAATACTTCCTCAGAAACTCAACACTAAATAAAGCCCAAGTGACTTCTTCCTCTGCAGCTTCCAACACCTGACGGGTACTAACCCATCAATCATTAGCCTCTTCCTGCAACATGTGAGTACCCTGTCTCACCTTCTGATCCTCAGCACAATCCATCACTCGGAAAATCCTTTCAATCTCTTTCAGCCAAATCTGTGCACCATCAGGATCATGTCTCCCTTTGTAGACATTACCAGCAGCATTAGGTGCACCCTGCACAGCCTGAGCCATAGCTTGAATAGCAGCAGCTAAAGCAGCGTCATTCCTACCAGCCATATTCTGTTCATTTCCAATAACAACAACTATGGTTAAACAAACAGCTCGCCCAAACACAAACACCGACAAGGACTGACACAAACTGACACGGACTGGCTCTGATACCACTTAATGTAACACCCCCAATCTATACCCCCAATTAATAAAAGCGATAAAATTTTTTTCATCAGAGTATAATTAAAACATTCATGGCATAGACCGAGGGGTCACATCAATTGAGACAAAACACAATAAACTTGCTCATAAAGATATGTAACAATCAGGTAGCAATTAACAGAGGAACTTAGTTCCTACTACCCACAATTCAGATACAGAATAAAAGCGGAAAATCTGTACTGAAATCTCATATATATATATATATATATATATATATATATATATATATATATATATATATCATGAAGAGTTTATCTGCAAAATACAATCATACATGTACAATCCCAAAAGAAACATATACATATACACACAAATCACCAACGGTCTCCCTAACTACCCGGTGCCACATATCAGAGTCGACCGACAAAAGAATGAAGACCTAAGCTTCACAAAAAGACCTCCAGTAATCTAATCTGCAATGCCTCATAGAGCATTTAAAACAGAAGAAGGGTGAGAAACACAATCATAACATAATTGCATATAATTATATAATACCACGAAAATACACATACAAAATATTCTCACCACAACCTATACCAAAATTCAAACACAAATAACACCATGTATATCTTATATATCCATCACCAAGGTATATCAACCATGCACAATACACATAACACCAACATATAAACATATATCAACTAATCAATTTCACCCACGATTCCACACACAATCAATCAATTCATGATTTTCCACACATAATGCATACATTCACAATTCTCACACATAATCAATCCATTCATAACTTATGCAAATGCACAGAGACCGACACAACGACTCTATGCAATGCATATGCGGTACCATCCATCCATCATCTCAACACTAGTTCACTCAGGAACTATTGGAACCATCGCTTGTTACTTAGTGTAACTCCCCGTCGGGCAAACGATGTTCCCCGTCGCTTTTGGTCCTCTTGGTATAAGGCGCACGACTTTTATGGATCGCTTTCGGTCCTCTTTGTATAAGGCGCACGATCCGATCGCTTTCGGTCCTCTTTGTATAAGGCGCACGATCGTCTATAATCATCGCTTTTAGTCCTATTTGTATAAGGCGCACGATGTTATAGTGGATTCCCTCTGGAATCATTTCGTTGCTCACACCCACTAGGGCACACGACATTACAAGAATGCATATCATGATGCTTGGCATACAATGACTTATGACATTCAAATGCACACATATATGCAACCATAAACAGGCATACATAATCAACCACAACATTTAATCGCATGCATTCACATCACATAACATCACATTAGTCATACAATACATATCACAAGCATGTTGCATAATAACACATCAAATGCACATCATTAAAACGGTAAAAGTCGACAAAATGACACATTCCAAATTCCTGACATAATTAAATTGGCCAACAATCTCGAAACCATTTTAATAAGCAAGAACAACTCAAAAGCTTTCTAACGCACCCAACCGCGCCCCAATCCGACTTACGAATCAAAAGTTATGAAGAAAACAAATTGCACAAACTGCCATGTTCGCTAGGCGAACCTTCTAGCGAGCATTCGCTTCCACCTTCTCTAGGCGAATGTCCACTGAAACCACTATCAGATAAAAACAGACACAAAGTTCGCTAGGCGAACCCCTTGGCGAACCAAGGAAGCAACAACCAGAACCAAAAAGATACAAAGTTCGCTAGGCGAACACGTTAGCGAATATTCGCTGACCTTCGCTTGTAGCGAGCGATTTTGGACGCGGTTCTTAAGAGCTGGTCGCTCTCTGCGGTTTGAGCTTAAACTACAGGTCGATTCATTTTTTATCCTATTGTGAGCTGATGAAGGAAGGGAAATAGATGTCTTCAATTAACCCTGCTTTGCATACTGAGTTTAAACAGCGGTCTGTTAGCTTATGAATGCTATCAATGTGGGGGGGCCTTTCTTGTGCTATTTAACAGAATGACAGTTTTCTGGAGGGGAACAAGGATTAGGATGTTAGGAATGATGCTTTTTGATGTGAGAGTATGGGATTTTGGGTTTTTGTTTAGTGTGCTCGCTAAGATTTTTCTTTCAATCTTATGCCTACGTATTCCCATTTACCGAAACAGGGAAATCAGAGCGTTCGTAGTTCCTCCTATTCTATGGGAGGAAATGGTTGTTTTTGGTGTCTTGTTCAAAGCCCAAGACGTGAAGCGAAAGGTAGTTTGTATCTTGTTCAAAGCCCAAGATATGAAGCTGAAAAGTCTATTTGTGTCTTGTTCAAAGCCCAAGACGTGAAGCTGCAGGACCTCAACTTTAGAGAGAATTTGTCATCTCTAAAGAGGGGTTTGTCTGTTACGACTGTTTTATAAAGGAGAATTACTTTAACCGGGATACGCGGATCCTAGCAATGCCATAATTTCCTTTACAGGGGGTTTTAACCTGAAGGGGAAGACTTTAACTCAGTGTAGAGCAATGCTATCTTTCCTTAGGAATTTCTCATGCTAAAAGAGGGACAGTGGCATGGATGTAGATGATCCAGAGGCTTGCCGCTTACAGCAATTAGATGGAGAGGAAGGAGTTGTTGAAGTTTGTGTACTGTGAACGAGGCACAACTTTGATGCTAAAAGGTTAATTGGATCAACTAGTGGTTTTCTTATATAAAGCCTAAGAGGAGGCTAAAAGGTGTTGACTCAACGAAGGAATCTTTTGGTATCTCGTATAAAGCCCGAGATGGAGGCTATTGTCTATTTGGCTCAATAAGAGCCTTTTTGTATCTCGTATAAAGCCCGAGATGGAGGCAAAAGGGGTGATTGACTCAACGAGGGAGTCTCTTATGTGTCTCGTACAAAGCCCGAGAGAGAGGCTAAACGTTGTTTGACTCCGCTGGGGAGGATCGTTGTATAAAGCCCAAGAGAGAGGCTAACTTCACTGGAGAAGGATCATTATACAAAGCCTAAGAGGAGGTTGTGGCGACTGTTCCAGTTAAGTGACAGGTCCAGTATACTAATTTTGAAAGAGAAAATCAGTTTCTTATATGAGCAACACTGTACTCAGGGATTTGATTCAAGGATCTGGGTTATTCCTGTTCTTTAAGGAAGCGGGAAATCCAAAGGATATTGAGACTGTCCAAGTCTACGGGTTTCCTTCTTATTTAACGAAGGGGTCACTTGAGAATGTCTTTGAGACTCAAGGAAGTTAGACTGTCCAAGTCTAGGGTTTTATCTCTCGTACTGTGCTTTGAGAAATAGTAGTAGACTCTATGAAAGGACTGTTTTATGAAGATGATTAAGTTTTGTTCCTATACCTTTAGGAGGTCGTCGGGATAATTTGTACGAAGCCCAAGAGGAGGCTGGAATCTTTTAAGAAGCCGACGGGTCCTTGTACTAAGCCCAAGAGGAGGCTATCATTCCCGGAGGAAGAGATCATTATACGAAGCCTAAGAGGAGGCTGTGAATACTTCTAAGAAGCCGTAGGGTCCTTGTACTATGCCCAAGAGGAGGCGGGGTTGCTTTTAGGAAGCCTATGGGTCCTTGTACGATGCCCAAGAGGAGGCCGATGCTTTTAAGAAGCCCGTGGGCCCCCAAACCCCGAGAAATTCAAGGCAATGCTATTCACCGAGAATATATCAAAGTCAGGAAAGTTCGAGAATTTGGAAGAAACTCAAAGATGCCATTCACGGAGAATACATTCATCTCTGGGAGTAGAGTTTCTTGACAATTCCTAATGAGGACAACCTGAGAGAAGACTGTATCTGGTGATCCTATTGGGGATCTAGTTGTCTATTTCTACGAATAAACGAAACGGCGTCACCTAGTTCTAGACGTAGTTGCCGGGGAAACTCAAAATATCTATACTATTATTACACAGTTGATATGAGTTTATGAAAGAAGACTTACAGTGAAACAGTCCCACAATACAGTTATATGTATATGAAAACGGTAAATGAAAGCAATAACCACTTACTCGGTTGTAGAGCTTCCATGCTGTTTGGTTAGTTGTTCAACAAAGAAAGATTGAAAACAACAGTATATTCAAAATCAAAGGAGAAAGTGCTTTGAAAAAGAAAGATTTGGGGCTTACAACTCAAGGAGAGGCCCAGGGTTTTATCAGTGAGCGCACTGTTTGAATTTGTACAGAGGGACTTATACAAGTGACTGAGGCCCAAAAAAGGTTTTATGTACAAAGGGATGGGTCTTACACTCTCTCAAGAGGCCCAAGTGAGTTTAAAAAAAAAAGAGTATGCGGCTTATAACACAAGGGTAGGCCCAGATGATTTTTCCGTTTGAAATGGCGATCGCGCCGAGGTTTTCTTTTAACGCGGAGGGACTTATACAATAAGTGAGGCCCAAACGGTTTTGGTTAAAAGGGGATTGGGTCTTACACTCTAATAGAGGCCCAAATGAGTTTTAAGAAAAGAAATGGGTCTTACTACTTGAGGGTAGGCCCAGAGGTTATTTTGAAAGGCGACGATCGCGCCGTTTGTTTTTTGACGGTATCGGGACTTATACAATACACTGAGGCCCAAAATGTTTTGGTCAAGAAAGGATTGGGTCTTACACTCTATTAGAGGCCCAAAGTGTTTTGAAAATAATTTATGAGGGTTGAATTAATCCAAAAACCCTAATTTGTTTTCAAAATGTGTTTTAATTGAATAAAAATTCAATTAAAATGATCAAAATTGTTTAACATGTGAAAAACAAATTGTGATTTTGGATTAATGCTTCAAAAATTAAGTATTGACCTACAAAATAATTAGAAAGCATTAAAAGTTGCAAAATCAATGTAGAAAAAATATTTAATATGTCAAAAAACAATTAAAACATTAATTCTTTGCAAAAATATCAATTATATGAAATAAATAATATTTTTGGGATTTTTTGATAAAATAAAATATTTTAACATTTTTGTGAATTATTAAAAAAAGAATCAACTCAAAATCATTAAAACTCAGAGAGAAATTAATTTTTGAATCAATTAAATAAAATCACAAAATTCAAATATTTGAATTTATGAAAATGGCGCCAAGAACATGGACCAATAACACGCGCGTGTTCTGCCTTGCCCAGATTTGCATTTTCTATCCAATCTCACTGAATACTTGATTATAACATGCAACCCACATATCATTATGCTGGTCTCAACCTCACGATCATGTCTATGTCCATTAATTTCATTTAAATCAAACATACAACAAGAAATCATGAAAAATCCTCAAGAACCCTAATTTCTGCATGAAGGCTAGGATTTTTGATACACGATTCAAACAATGCAATTAATTGAGGGAAAACATTCCATGCATGATTATGAACATATGGCCAAATTATTGTGCGAGGAAATATGCATAGATTGAGAGATGACCAAGTATGTGCTTACCTCTAAGCCGTGATAGCAAGTGCAATGTGATTTTTGATTTGGAGGTGTTACAAATGAGTGGTGATGCTCTGAACAGCTTCCCTACACCCTATGGAGTGTGTTTGAATGGTTGGACTTGATTGAAATTGGATGGATCACTTTGTGGTACCTCAGCTGCAACTTGATTGAAAATTTGAGCAACCAGCTGGTGATTTTGTGAAATTGGTGTTTCAGAAGTGATCTAAGTGTTTGATCAGCTCATATGTGATGTATGTGAGGTGTGTGAGTGATTGGTTTGATTGGAATTGCTCTCAAACTAAAAACCCGATAGTGACTTGCCTTAGAAGGCAAAATTGGAGTGAAAGAAGAGATTTTGAGGAAAGCATCTGTTTGATGGCTTTGGTGTACTCAAACTGATCACAATTGAGCTCTATTTATAGTAGAGCAAGTTTGTTTTGCAAGGAATAGTGAATGGCAGCTGGTAAGTAGGTTTGGCCAATGTTGGCAAATGAAAATCCAAGTCTCCTCTAGCCATTGACTAGAGGTTAGGGCACAGACCTTTGGTTCCCTTGGTCTTGGATAAGTCTTGACTGATTTTAGATGAGAATGGCTCAGTCCAAGCCACCTTTATGCTTCCATTGAATGCTTCAATCCAAATTTGGAGTCTTGTCCCTATTTTGGCCATTCTAGGTTCAACATGCTATTTCTTGTTCCATGGACTTTGGAGGCTTGGCTCAGTGATTGTCCCCTTTAGATTCAATCCTCTGAGGTGTCCAAGTGGATAGGAGCATTTGAATTTGGCTGATTTTGGCAAATCGAGCCAAAATGCAAAATCTGCCTTGCCTTTGACAGATTTCAGCAAGGCAACTTGACAATGTCATATCTCATGGGGTAAGTTGAATTTGGCAATGTTCTTGGCCATTTTGGAAAGCCCTTACATGATACAACAACTGTTTGAACAAGTTTGGTTTTGATCTCTTCTGATTCCAAGTAAAAAATCCCTCTACATTTGGCAAAAAGTGAAGCAAAATCTGACTTAGTGAAATTTTCACTAAGTGTTGGAACAAAGTGTGATTTCTTGATTTTGATCACTCCATAACTCAAAATCCTTAATGAATTGGACTTAGGTCTAGTTGAATTTTTTGTAGAGGGTAATGAGGGCTACAAATCCATCTTTTGATGAGAAAAAATAGCCATGTGGTTTAGGAGTTATGATCCTTCAAAGTTGGTGTATTAGTGGCACTTTTTCCATAACTTAGAAAAATTTCTAAGTTTTATGGTTACCCCTTTTACAAGTTATCCAACTTTCTTTGATTTTTCTTGATGAATGATGATTCAGATCATACATTAACATCATTTTAGGGTTAAAAATCCATTTTGGTGAAAAATCTCAAAAAGTCAAAGTTGACTTTTGTGCACAGTTGACTTTTTATCAGATGAATTCCAAATTGTGCAATTCTTCAGGAAATTATGTCCTTAACCTAAATCAAACTTGATGGACATGTTCCATGGGTGTCATAGGGTATATTGGGGCATGTCCTAGGGTTTGGGAGCATGTCCTGGTCAAAAGTCAAAGTTACAGTTGACTTTCCTCGCGAAACCCTAATTGTGGTGCAGATGAAAATGAGACTTGTTGCTCAAGCTTCTTGGATTAATCCATTGTTCCAAATGGATCAATATAGTTCATTAGAGACCCTCAAATCATGTCTTGAGGTCTTGGATCTTGATTTGTCCCAAAAGTCAACTTAGGGGTGAATTAGGTCAAGAAACCCTAATTCTTGATTTTTTATGTATGCATCCCCTGAGGTCAAATTGACTTGATGCTTGGGTCCATGAGGTTACATGGAGTACATTAAGTTGTGTTTTGGATCTTTGGCTTATGCCCATATGAAACTTTCCATCTAGAGGCCCTGGTCGACCAAAACCCTAATTTAGTGATACTGGCGATCTCGAGACTTGATCCACCTAGAAGGGAGCAACCTTGTGCTTAATCCTTGAAGTGGGAGTCCTTTTTGATCCATTGTGGATGTTTGAGAGGTTATACAAGTTTAAGATCATGTCATTCCTTGATTGATCCTTTGTCTAAGGCTCTGAGAGGGCTTAAAACCCTAATTTTGATTGTAGTGAATGCTCAACAACCCTTGAGGCATTTGGTGAGGCATGATGGTTCATCCATATTGTGATGATGATTTGCACAATGATGGGAAATCTTAGTGGTCAAAATTTGGGGTGTGACAGATGCCCCTATTTAATCTTCTTGGACCCGAAGGTGTGAATGACGAAGGTATTCGGGCATTCGGGGTGCAAGAGGATTAAATATCGGAATACCCGAAATTTTGATGGTTATGAATGGCGGATCGCATCCATCTTCTTTTGTTGAGCAATGATGCTTAGAAAAGGTAAACTTCCCCTCGATCCTGGTCTTCAGCCAAGGAACTGGTCTTAGTTTCTGATTTAAACTTCCCCTCGATCCTGGTTTCCTACCAAGGAACTGATCTTAGTTTCTGATGTAAACTTCCCCTCGATCCTGGTTTCCTACCAAGGAACTGGTCTTAGTTTCTTTTATCTATAAACTTTATTGACAAGGAACGCTATTTGTAGCGGATTTCCTTCAAACTTCTCGCCGAATTTTCCTGGGGAGATGCCATTTGAGTGAAAAAAGTTTCGATGTCAGACTTGCTGGGGAACCCAGTCGTCTGAGTTGTAGAGGTGCACAAACTTCTCTGTTGGAGACGCCATTTGTCGATTCTACTGGGGGGAAAGCGAGTATCTTGAGAGACTGTTTCCACTTGGGGGTATTACATCATACTTTTCTCGGGATCTTCCCAGAGAAATGCCATATGATGGGGTCCAATTTTGAGGTGCCGATGACCTTTTCATCAGCGGATTTTCGGAGAAATACTGATGTACTGCCGAACCCTTGCTTAAGAGGCTTTCTCTGGGGATTTTCCTTAATCCGGGAAAGCAAGGATATCATCTTCAATGGCGAAGAGTGACATCTATTGAAGGTTCTCTGGCTTTTCAGAGGTTCAAGTTATCAAAGTGGTCGAATGCCGACTCTGATCTAGAGATAAACGGGAGAGAGATTGCTTAGATGATTCTCTTCCCAACGAGGAAAGGTTCGACAACTCGATTGAGAGGACTTTTATCACTAGGGGACAAGACCGACTAGAGTAATAGCAATGCAATATGAAATGTAAATGCAAATCAATAATGCATGATGTATGTATGTATATGCTGACGAAACTGATGCGACACACAAACTAAAAGATGAACATGACTGGATACTCGGCCATCGCGGGGTGTATAGAGATATCGCTGGTTCAAGATAGCAATTCCACCTTGCTTAGGAGAGATAATCCCTGCGGGGAATACCGTTGATCGGGCTTAGGAGATAAGAACTCTGTCGTGGGTATCAGATGGGAAAGCCACATCTGATACAGTTGATCCTTCATTTAGGCGCACTGGCTTAGAAGGAGTACTTTGATTCTGCACTTTGAAGTTTGATTACTTCTGGAGAAGCGATTGATGTTCTTTCGATGCTTAACAGTCAAAAGAAATTGCCATCTTTATTTTAAAAGCAGAAAAAGTTTTAACAAGTAAATTCATTTTTGTTTTATTTCAAGAATTGTTAATCATGTTAACAACGTCGTTCTGTAAAGCTAAAACAAGCAAGAATTACAAACAAAAGCACAAGGCTCAAATTTTATTGATAAGATGGAGATCAGCCAAACGCGTGATTCCAAAGAGTATATACAAAGTTTGAAAATGGTAATTTATAGGGAAAAGGGCTACGTTGAAACATAACGACCACTATCCTTCTACCAACTTTGAATTCAGGGCATCCTGAGCTTCTGTCAAAGATGACCTTAACTGGAGTTTTCTTCCGATGATGTAACTACTGCTGCTGAGGGACTTGCCTCTGTTAAACATAGTTACTTGCCATTATCCCTAATTTTTGCCTGGATTGTACTATGATGTTTCCAATCCATCGGGATGATTTTTTTTATATGTCTCTAACTTTTGCCTGGACCGCCCTTTCAGGTTTTCAATCCACCGAGACATTTTTTTTTTTTTAGTTTAGGCGAAGTATTTCTTGACTACATAAACATTCGTGGGGTAGGCAAATTCCTCTCCGTCCATGGTTGCAAGTCTCAAGGCGCCGCCTGAGAAAGCTTTCGTGACCACATAGGGGCCATCATAATTTGGAGTCCACTTGCCCCGGGAATCAGTGAGAAAAGATTGTATCTTCTTGAGCACGAGGTCTCCTTTCCTGAAGATGCGAGGTCGGACCTTTTTGTCGAACGCCCTCTTCATTCTCTGCTGATACAACTGACCATGGCATAATGTCGTGATTCGCTTCTCCTCGATCAGATTCAGTTCATCGTGTCGACTTTGACACCATTCAGCTTCGGTGAGCTTGGTTTCCATCAATACCCTGATTGACGGGATCTCTACTTCTATGGGGAGAACTGCTTCCATGCCATATACTAGAGAGAAAGGGGTAGCCCCTGTTGAAGTGCGAACAGATGTGCGATAACCGTGAAGAGCAAAGGGTAGCATCTCGTGCCAATCTTTGTAGGTTACAACCATCTTTTGAACGATCTTCTTGATGTTCTTGTTAGCCGCTTCTACCGCTCCGTTCATCTTGGGTCGGTAGAGAGATGAGTTATGGTGTTCGATCTTGAACTCTGCACACAACTCTTTCATCATCTTATTGTTCAAGTTAGATCCATTATCAGTAATGATCTCGCTTGGAACACCATAACGGCAGATGATATTGTTTTTGATAAATCAGACCACCACTTGTCGGGTTACATTAGCGAATGACGCTGCTTCGACCCACTTGGTGAAGTAGTCAATGGCTACAAGGATGAACCGGTGTCCGTTCGAAGCCTTGGGTTCAATCAAGCCAATCATGTCGATTCCCCATATGGAAAAAGGCCATGGGGAAGAAAGAACTTTGAGATGTGATGGCGGTACATGAATTTTGTCGGAGTATATCTGACACTTGTGATACCTCCTCATGTACTTGTAGCAGTCGGATTCCATGGTCAACCAATAGTACCCTGCTCTCAGAATTTTTCTCGCCATTGTGTGTCCGTTGGCATGAGTGCCAAAGGATCCTTCATGAATTTCTTTCATAAGCATGTCTGCTTCTGGTCTGTCTACGCATCGGAGCCAGACCATGTCAAAATTTCTCTTATAGAGAGTGCCACCGCTCAGGAAGAAGTTTCCAGCCAATCTTCTGAGGGTTTTCCTGTCTTTTCTGAGTGCCCCAGATGGGTACTCTTGTTTCTGAAGGAAGCATTTGATATCGTGATACCAAGGTTTGTCGTCTATGACTGCTTCGATCGTGAAGATGTAAGGTCGTTCAAGGCGCATTATGTCGATCTTAGGTATGTCATTCCATTGACCTACACTAATCATGGAAGAGATAGTGGCTAGAGCGTCAGCCATGTGATTCTCATCATGAGGGATGTGATGAAACTCAACTCTGTTGAAGAAGGGTAGCAACCTCCTTGCATAATCTTTGTAAGGAATCAATCCTGATTGGTATGTGTTCCAACTCCTTTTATCTGATTGATAACCAAGGCTGAGTCGCCATATACGTCCAAATTTTTGATCCTTAAATCAATCGCTTCCTCGAGACCCATGATACAAGCTTCGTATTCGGCCTCGTTGTTCGTACATTTGAACGTAAGTCTAGCAGTGAAAGGAATGTGGGTGCCCTGAGGGGTAACAATGATTGCCCCAATTCCGTTTCCATAATGATTAACTGCTCCATCAAAGATAAGTCCCCATTGGGAACCTGGTTCTGGCCCTTCACTGGGTAGTGGTTCATCGCAATCTTTCATTTTTAAATACATGACATCTTCGTCTGGGAAGTCAAACCCGATTGATTCTGGATCGTCAATCGGTTGATGAGCCAAATGATTGGCTAAAATACTTCCCTTAACGGCTTTCTGAACGTGGTACTCTATGTCATATTCTGATAACAGCATCTGCCAACGGGCAATTCTTCCCGTAAGAGCAGGTTTTTCAAATACGTACTTGATTGGATCCATTTCGGAGACCAACCAAGTAGTATGACGAATCATGTATTGGCGAAGACGTTTGGCTGCCCAAGCCAAAGCGCAACAAGTTTTCTCAAGCATCGTGTACCGAGTCTTGCAGTCGGTGAATTTCTTGCTCAAATAGTAGATGGCAGACTCTTTCCTTTTAGTTTTGTCTTGTTGGCCAAGTACACATCCCATTGAGTCTTCTAGGACTGTGAGGTAAATGATCAGTGGTCTTCCTTCCACTGGAGGTGTTAGAATCGGAGGATTCAACAGGTATTCCTTAATACTGTCGAAGGCAGTTTGGCAATCTTCTGACCAAACGCAATCCTGGTTCTTTTTCAGTAATTTGAAAATCAGCGCACATGTGGCGGTCATAAGGAATATGAATCTGGAGATGTAGTTTAAACGTCCCAAGAATCCTCTGACTTGTTTTTCAGTTTTCGGAGAAGGCATTTCTTGAATGGCCTTGACCTTGTCAGGATCAACCTCAATTCCTTTCTGGCTGACGATGAACCCTAGTAGTTTCCCTGAACGGACACCGAAGGTGCACTTGTTGGGATTCAAGCGGAGCTTGAATTTTCTCAAACGTTCGAACAATTTCGACAGATGTTCAACGTGCTCACTCTCTATTTTTGATTTTGCAATCATATCATCGACATATACCTCGATTTCCTTATGTATCATGTCATGAAACAGAGTAGTCACGGCCCTTTGATAGGTTGCCCCGGCGTTCTTCAAACCGAACGGCATTACCTTATTACAAAAGGTACCCCATAGGGTAATGAACGAAGTTTTCTCCATGTCTTTCGGCGCCATTTTGATCTGGTTATAGCTCGAGAATCCATCCATGAAGGAGAATACTTTAAACTTTGTTGTGCTGTTAACCAGCATGTCAATGTGTGGTAAAGGAAAGTCGTCCTTTGGACTTGCCTTGTTCAGATCTCTGTAATCAACACACATTCTGACCTTTCCGTCCTTTTTGGGAACGGGTACGATGTTGGCTAACCATTGAGGATATTCAGCTGTAGCGAGGAAACCCGCGTCGATCTGTTTCTGTACCTCCTCTTTGATTTTGATGGCCATGTCCGGGTGAGTGCGTCTCAATCTTTGCTTTACGGGCGGACATTCCAATCTTAACGGTAAGTGATGTTCCACGATGCTGGTATCCAACCCTGGCATATCCTGATAGGACCAAGCGAACACATCGGGGAATTCTTTGAGAAGCTTTATCAAACCCTCTCTGGCAGTTGGACTGAGCAGTGCCCCGATCCTGATTTCTTTTCTCTCTTGCTCTGAACCCAAGTTTACCATTTCCAACGGTTCTTTGTGAGGTTCAATGGACCTTTCCTCCTGTCTGAGTAATCGGGAGATCTCTTCTGGAATTTCATCGTCAACTTCTTTTTCTGCCTCGAATACCGAGAACTCAAAGTTGGGAGAAGGCATCGGATCGTATGTTTCAACGGGGTTTAAAACAAGCAATCTGCATGACGTGATGATTCGTGTTTAGAAGAGATAGAGAAAATGCAAGTGTGTGCAGTGTATTTATTTTACTGCTTGTTTTTATTTTTACATGTTTTTTAGGATTACCATTTTCTGAAAAAGAAAAAAGAAAACAGCAATTAATGCGGAAATTACAGAACGACATTATTTTATTAATGAACAAGTCGAATCTTGAAACTACAGCCCTATAAAACAAAACTCTGTTGCTTTGGGCAAAGCGAAGAGGGAAATTTATAGAAAGCGAGCCCTATCAAAACATCCGTTTCACCTGGGCAGGGTGAAAGGTTAAAGATGGCAATTACTTTGACTGATGAACGACCTTGGGAACCTCGACAGCAACCCATTGGCGGCGAACTCCTCGGTGAATCACAAAGTCTGGCACCTTCCTTGATTTGTCTTCAGAAATGACGTTGATTTCTGGTGGAGCGGGATCATTGGAATCTGTCTCCCAGGCAGAATTGTCGTAGGAGAATTCCTCTGTTGCATTTTGCATAGCATTTATGCTCTCAGGTACATCTCCCCATCCAGTTGCCTGGATATCCTCGAGCCTGATACGAGAGCTTTCGGGAGCGGTGTACTTGACCATATAGTCGAATTTTCCACTTGGTTCTCCCAGAGTGTCCCAAACTTTTTTGGAACTGGAGGAGTCATCTCTCTCAATGATGTTGACCTCAGGAAAAGCATAGTTGATGAACTCAAGTCCTGCAAACGTTGCGAATTCATCTTCATGTTGAGTAGTTTCTGAATGACCTGAGTGTTGATCCCATGGCATGGTGGGAACACAGGTATTCCGTTCAATGACGGTCAGCTGAGCTTTATTACTCGGCTGACTTTCTTGCCCCAAGCTTTCTGGGTAAGGTTGCCACATTGGCAGACCATCCATTGGGCCATAGTAGGTGTAGTCAAAATTATGTTTCATCAGAGTGTCTTCCTCAAATGAGTTTGGCGGAGCGCGGCATCCTTCTGGATCACAATCCCCGTAGATCATTTCGACATCTGATCTTGGTATAAATCTCGAACTTTCTGTAGGAAAGCAAAAAGGCATAGGCACCTCTTCCTGAGACATATAACCGTCCTTGTTAAGGTAGGACTTCCATTCTTCATCTGTGTCAGAGGGATCTTCCTCATTGATAGCATGAACTATCTGAGACACTAGGTGAAGAAATCCTCCACTGTGGAATAAGTTTTGAAGGGGATGAAGACTTTCATCGTTGGCAGCTGTCCAGGTACAGGTTGCAGAAAAACCAAGACCCTTCTTTGTTTTATTGTCAATGGGAATGACAAGCTGTCCCCATCCTGTCGTATCGGTACTCTCGACCGCTTTAATAGCATCTTTGTATGAGGAAATCGAGGTTCCTCCTCTGAACTGATTGTTCTCGCTTACCGACCGTGCTTGGAACTGAGTTCCAATAACCTCCTTGGGTTCTATTCCAGTGGATGATGACAAGTTGCTTACAAGAAAGGCTTGTTCCCCATAAACCGTGACAAGTCGATCATTTTGAACGAACTTTAGCTTTTGGTGGAGGGTCGAAGTGACCGCTCCAGCCTTGTGTATCCAAGGTCTTCCTAATAAACAACTGTATGTTGCTCGGATGTCCATGACCTGGAAAGTGACTTGGAAAGTGTGAGGACCAATAGTTATGGGAAGATCAACTTCACCGATAACTGTTTTTCTGGATCCGTCGAATGCTTTGACGACAACCTCGCTGACTCTCATCGGAGGGCCCTTGAATGATAATTGCATCAAAATGGACTTCGGCATAACATTCAGGGCTGACCCTGTGTCTACCAGTACGCTGGCTAAAGCATCGTCCTGGCAGTTAACTGTAATGTTGAGCGCCATGTTATGACGGCGACCCTCTTCGGGTAATTCCTCATCACTAAATCCCAAATTGTTGCAGGAAGTTATGTTAGAGACAATGTTATTGAACTGTCTGATTGTTACATCCTGTTCCACAAAAGCTTACTCCAAGACTTTCTGTAGAGCCTCCCTGTGGGCTTCTGAACTGAGTAACAGTGATAACACCGAGATCTTTGAAGGAGTTTGTAATAGCTGATCAACAATGTTATATTCACTCCTTTGGATGAGCTTCAGCATCTCATCATTATTTTTCGAAAGGTCAGAATTACTGGATTGACCGACTGATGGATCGGGAGCTTCTGTCTGAAGTTCCTTTTCCTTGTTAAGTTCCTCAACTCCTCGGTTGAAGATTCTACCACTCCGTGTTACACGACCGATGTCTGCAATGTTCACGACTGAGGGTAATGGAATTTCCTTTCCATTTTCAATTATTGTTGCATCGTATTTGTAAGGGATCGCCTTAGCTGATTCATACGGTAGCGGTCCTGGTAGATAGATGACTACAGGAGCCTTCTGATTTTTCTGACCATCATAAGTAATCTCGATCCGTTCCCGGTTGGGAACTTTAGATTCGTCAAGTAGAGGGATGATGGCAAAAACATCCTCGGTCCTGTGATGACCAGAGATTGTGACAACATCCTCAACTTGCTCGGCAAGGTAGTTCGGCGACCAGTTGGTGGGTCCAGAACCCGGATATGGACGAATTTCTCCACGATCGACCTGACCCTGAAGAGCTGCTCTCACAAGGTAACACCCTTGGTTACTTTCCGAACAGACGCCGCAACTGTCATAGTTGTGTAGTGGCACCTGGACACGCCCACTTTGAATACAATGTAACCTCACTAGGTTAGCTTCCATTGATCGGACATCCTGACTTTGACGCCGAGTGGGGTTTCTATTACTGATACTAATCTACTGAGTATCTTCATCCATGTAGATTGGCATCCACCAATGATTTAACAAGTGCTGAAGTGCCTCCTGGACAAGGGTACAACCTCGATCATTTTCGCAACCCGCTTTACAACTTTGATAGTCATGTAATATTAAGAATCCGAGTCAGACCTGCTCAGCATGTAACTCTACTAGGTTGGTATTCATTACGCGAATATCGAAGATCTGAACCATGTTGATTTGATAGGAGTTCCTATCATGGTAGTCTTGGATCCATCCAAGATCCATCTGATGCTGGAGGGCCTCCTGTATGAAAGAGCATCCCTGTTTGTTTACCGAGCATATCAGACAAGAACTGTAATCGTGCTGCGGCAGATTATGATACTGGCTTTGCCTTGAGTGCATCGCCACCAAGTTGACATTCATTGCATGGATGTCGTGGTTCTGAATGACGTTAGAATTCGTGTAGACCATATTAACTCCACGAACTCAGTGCTCTTGGATCCATCTGAGATCCATCTGTTCCTGCAGAGCTGCTTGCACTACAGAACATCCTTGATTGTCTTTAGAGTAGATATCACATTGATGATAATTATGAGGTGGCACATGGCCATATCCACTCTGTCTACAATGCATCTTGACCAGATTGGCCTTTAACAAGAGTACATCGTGAATTTGATAGACATTGTTAGTCTCTTTCTCAATCAGATTGACTGCAGCTTTCTCATGTTGAGGCAGCGGGTTCGTAAGAACATTGGGATTCGTATCCTTGAAGGATAAGACCCCGCTCCTAACAAGTTTTTGTACGTCAGACTTGAAATTGAGGCAAGTCTCTATGTTATGCCCTAAACCTCCTTGATGATAAGGGCATGTTTGATCCACCTTAAACCAAAAAGGCGGATTTTCCGGTACTGTAAGAGGAGACTTTGTCTGAATGTGCCCCTTAGCCAGTAGTAATGGAAACAGTTATGCGTACGTCACGGGTATAGGATCAAATCCTGGTGGTCGTGTTGTACGGTTGTTGTTATATGGAGGACGAGCCTGCTGAAGAGGCCGTTGTGTCCTTTGCTGGTCAGGTTGGCTCTGCGCAACCTGAGGTTGATACGTAGGAATAGACGCAGGGTTGATAGCAGGAGTCACAGCTGCTACCAGTTGATAACGTCGTCTTTGCTTTCTGAGAGAGATATTCCCAATATCTTGCTCTTTTTTCTTAGGGAGAGTACTACCATATTTTTTAGTACCGCTCGTCGATCCAGTGTCTTTTACCAAACGTCCTTCTCGGACGGCTTCCTCAAGACGTACGCCCATGCCGACCATTTCGGTGAAATCACTGGGCACACTGGCAACCATTCGGTCATAGTAAAATGAGCTTAAGGTCTTTAAGAAGATCTTTTTCATCTCTTTTTCCTCAAGAGGTGGACAAATTTGAGCGGTGATTTCACGCTACCTTTGAGCGTACTCCTTAAAGGGTTCCTTGTCCTTTTGCGACATCGATCTGAGTTGATCTCTGTCGGGTACCATATCCAAATTGTATTTGTATTGTTGGACGAAGGAAGTGCCAAGATCTCTGAATGTACTGATCTTAGTACGGTTTAAACCCATGTACCATTTGAATGCGGCACCAGTTAAACTATCCTGGAAGTAGTGAATCAGTAGGTCCTGATTCTCTGTCTGAGCTGACATTCGCCGAGCGTACATCACCAGATGGCTCTGAGGGCAAGAGTTACCCTTATATTTTTCAAAGTCGGGCACTTGGAACTTGTGCGGGACTTTCACATTTGGGACCAAGCAGAGATCTGCGGCGTCCTTTCCAAATAAATCCTGACCGCGAATGGCCTGCAGTTCCTTCTACATTTCCAAGAACTGTTCCTGGAATTCATCCATTTTATCGAACATAGTCTCCTTCTTACCAGAAGGTGTTGGTGGAATCTGTCCTTCCGGGATAGTGTGCACCACAGGGGGTGGTACCGTGACTACGGCAGTGAGTCTTGGCGTTTCCCGAAGTTTGTAACCTTCAGGAGTCTTCAGTATGCCCCTGGCATCTTCGCTTTCCTGAAGTTTGTAACCTTCAGGCCCAGTGGCTTCTGTTGTGATTCCCTGATCCTCAGTGATCGGCGGAACATATCCTTCCAGGATATAGTTAACAGGCATGCCCCAAGGACGATCTTTCGGTATCTGATACCTAGGATCATACCTCTCGACTATGGGCGTTGAGGTGATCTCTGAGATCACATTTCTTTGTATCTGAGCTTTTGCCATGGCTTGCATGTCGTTACGAAGCTTTCTCATATCCTCTCTTAGAGCGTCGATCTCTTCTTTCAACTCTCTATTTTCTTCCTCAAGATCATCCATCCTTTTCTGACGATTGGCCCGAGTATTATACGAATGAGACAGTTTGACTCTAGAATCAATACACAAACATGAGATTCGTAGGTAAGAAGAATACGCGATGTGAGAATGATGAATGCAATGATTATATTAATTGTTTTTTTTTGTTTAATCAAAATAAACTTCGACAATTAGATTGCAAATATCAAACAGTGGGGAAACCCCTTTTTATTGAAATTCAAAAGATTACAAAAGTGGAAATACAGTAGATTACAAAGTGCAGAAACAGAAACCTAAACTAATGGGTCCTGAGTTCTCTCTGAAGAGAAATGAAGTGCTGATTATGGTATCTTCCTTTTCTTTGATTAGGGCTCTTGGGCCGTTGTCGCGTTGTCATTCCTTTTCCAAGTGAAAGGTGCGAGCAAATTCCTTTGGTCATCCTGATTATCTACAGCATGTTGCTCCAAAATCTCAATCAGAGCGTCTTTCCCTTTCAGTAATTGTTGTATTTTGATGCACTCTACGTCGAGGGTGCGGTACTTGTTCTTCCAAGACCTTCTCTCCCGTTGAACTTTGTTGAGAGTAACCTGAAGCTTTTCAGTTTCCGTCATGAAGTACATGACAGATTCCCTCGGCGGAAGAATTCCGTAACGAGGATAAGGCATCTTTAGCTTGAGAGCTCTAGTTTATACCCAATGGAGGTAAGGCTCCACCGAGACACATTCTGGTTTTCCCAGAGACTCTCGTCCTTTCTTATGAACATGCTTCCAAGCGTGCACTATTTCCATCTTTAGTGCTCTGTCATTTTCTCCTTCTTTGAAGAAAAGACCTTCCAGATGAACACCCAGTGGGATGTGTCTCATCGGGTATCCAAATTGACGGAGAACCAATACCGGATGGTAGTTGATTCCTCCTTTAGTTCCTATAAGGGGTACGTTGGGGAAGTTTCCACAACGGTCAATGATCCTGATTCCCTCATAAATCCTATTACACCAATCTATATCAGAGTTGGTAAGAGACATGATCTTCTACGACCAACGTAAGGCACTCTTGCAATCCCAAAAAGCAGCAGACTTGGGCAAGTGAGAGATAAACCATTTGTAAAGCAGAGGTACACAGCATGTGATCTCCCCTCCATTGTACAAATTTCCCAAGTGTACAGAATGATACGCATCTGTAAGCAAAGTCGGCACAGGATTTCCAATGAGAAAAACCTTAATGGAGTTAATATCGACGAAGTTATTGATGTTGGGAAACAAGAATAACCCGTAGGTGAGCAAGACAAAGATGCTTTCAAAAGCAATCACGTTTCCTATACTGGCAAAATATAGGGCCTTCTTCGTCAAGAACTGGGCTGGCAAACCTTGGATGCCACCCTTAGTGGTTAGGTGAGTCCTAACTTCAGACTCGTCCAAATGAATTGCTCTTGCAATAGTCTGATTCTTTGGAATTTCTTCCAGTCCAGAAAATGGAGCTCGATCCGTAATGTGTAGATCGATCAGGTGAGAATACTCCTCCAGCGTTGGTGCAAGCTGGTAATCCGGGAATGTGAAACAGTGATATACCGGATCATAAAACTGAATGAGCGCATCCATGATTCCCTCAATCACATGGACTCTTAATAGTGGTAGCAAACCTCCGTGCTTAGCTCTGAAAGCCTCAGGGTTAGTGATCATCCTCGCTAACCTTCTCAAATCCTCTAGTTTTGGAACCTTGAAGGTATACTGGTGAGTTCTCCTTCTACCGAAATCCATTAGTGCAATCTTTTTCTCTGATATTTGCAATCACAGTCTTAGTTTATTTTGAAAGAACAGAGAGACTAGAAGAGAAGATTTTTTTGAATGTTTTAATGTTTTATTAAATGAATGCATGAATGTAGCACACAAAAACATAGAAAAAACACCGGGTCAAAGGGTCGTTGTCATGAAGTCAAGGCTCTACCCATCCCCAAAGGTTTATACTAGGGTGATTTTTGTACCTGTACTCATTATCATCAGCTCCTCCCAGGAAAGCAAAACAACAAGCGGATCGCCATCGAGTTGTAAAGCAATCTTAGAGTAAGTGTCATTCACCGAGAATAGATCACCAGCCTCAAATGAGGGTAGTATCGCGTAACAACTATTTCTGATAGTTTCCGCACTACGAAAGGGTTTGGCTCCCCAGCTTCTCAAACTTAACAACCGGCCCATTGTTTAGGTGAGAGAATGGGTTGCGTTGGTCAGCCTCCACTGAGGTTGATGGTCGACCCCGTCGCCATCACTTATCTTAGGTGTATACTCATTCTTTCCACATACGGCATCACCCGCATTCCCATTAGCAGAAAAATAAACATGTATAGCAATTAGGAAAAGCAGTATATATATTTGTCCTAAACATCCTAGACCTTTAAAGCTATGAATCCTAAGTTCCTGACAGAAAATGGGTTCCCCGGCGGAAGCCCCAATATGTGGTTTTCACACAAGTGAAGAAAAGGAAGATCGTGCCTAGACCTAACTTTGACAGGCCCCACGGTGGGCGCCATTTTTTCTGTAGCGAGCGATTTTGGATGCTGTTCTTAAGCGCTGGTCGCTCTCTGCGGTTTGAGCTTAAACTACAGGTCGATTCATTTTTTATCCTATTGTGAGCTGATGAAGGAAGGGAAATAGATGTCTCCAATTAACCCTGCTTTGCATACTGAGTTTAAACAGCGGTCTGTTAGGTTACGAATGCTATCAATGTGGGGGGCCTTTCTTGTGCTATTTATTAGAATGACAGGTTTCTGGCGGGGAACAAGGATTAGGATGTTAGGAATGATGCTTTTTGATGTGAGAGTATGGGATTTTGGGTTTTTGTTTAGTGTGCTCGCTAAGATTTTTCTTTCAATCTTATGCCTACGCATTCCCGTTTACCGAAACAAGGAAATCAGAGCGTTCGTAGTTCCTCCTATTCTATGGGAGGAAATGGTTGTTTTTGGTGTCTTGTTCAAAGCCCAAGACGTGAAGCGAAAGGTAGTTTGTATCTTGTTCAAAGCCCAAGATATGAAGCTGAAAAGTCTATTTGTGTCTTGTTCAAAGCCCAAGACGTGAAGCTGCAGGACCTCGACTTTAGAGAGAATTTGTCATCTCTAAAGAGGGGTTTGTCATTTACGACTATTTTATAAAGGAGAATTACTTTAACCGGGATACGCGGATCCTAGCAATGCCATAATTTCCTTTACAGGGGGTTTTAACCTGAAGGGGAAGACTTTAACTCAGTGTAGAGCAATGCTATCTTTCCTTAGGAATTTCTCATGCTAAAAGAGGGACAGTGGCATGGATGTAGATGATCCAGAGGCTTGCCGCTTACAGCAATTAGATGGAGAGGAAGGAGTTGTTGAAGTTTGTGTACTGTGAACGAGGCACAACTTTGATGCTAAAAGGTTAATTGGATCAACCAGTGGTTTTCTTATATAAAGCCTAAGAGGAGGCTAAAAGGTGTTGACTCAACGAAGGAATCTTTTGGTATCTCGTATAAAGCCCGAGATGGAGGCTATTGTTTATTTGGCTCAATAAGAACCTTTTTGTATCTCGTATAAAGCCCGAGATGGAGGCAAAAGGGGTGATTGACTCAACGAGGGAGTCTCTTATGTGTTTCGTACAAAGCCCGAGAGAGAGGCTAAACGTTGTTTGACTCCGCTGGGGAGGATCGTTGTATAAAGCCCAAGAGAGAGGCTAACTTCACTGGAGAAGGATCATTATACAAAGCCTAAGAGGAGGCTGTGGCGACTATTCCAGTTAAGTGACAGGTGTCGCTCCCATGATTTTCATCCAGGTACAAACGCGAGAGTGGCGCGGAAAACAGATTCGCCAGCCGTGTAAATTTATCCCAAGAGAGGGAAAGGGAACACCGCATAAACCTAAGGAAGAGGGAAAGGAATGGTCATCGCAACCATAGCCTGGGTTCGGGAGTCGGTTACGCGAGGGGAAGGTGCTAGCACCCCACGCGTCCATCGTACTCGATGGGATCCACGCTTATTGTCTAATCTAAGGGTGAGTTATCCTATCATCTAGGGCTGTACTAAAATGAGAAAGGGGAAAACAAAGACAGACTCGGTAGGACGTCGACGTCCTAGGCCTACTTACCCCCTTTGTGCAATGGGGAATTCAGAGTCAACGTAGTTCGGACCAAGTTCTTTTTGTGTTTTTTATGAGCGACGTTAAGTTCGTGTCCGGAAGTTAGGGTCGATGCCTGTTTGCATCTCAGATGGAAAATAACGTGCCCTTTTTGAAAATAGCCTTTAAGTTGAAGGTCCCGAAGGACAAAAAGGTTTGAAGTTGGTTTGTGTTTTTTAGGACAGAAATGGCTTAAGTTAGTTCCTAAGCTGCATTGCACCAAAGTCTAGGGCACAGGGGCGAATACTTAACGCATCGTCCCAAGACAGGACGCTCGCTAAGCACTCTAGAGAGATGAGAGGAAGCCCCTCATTTCTCATTCCCCACACTTAAGGCTCGTGCGCAATACACCTTATTCTTATTAAGTGTTTTAAAGAAATTTGAGATGAGAAGAGAGAAGACACAAGGGTAACTCTAAGGGGGACTATGAATCCTAAAGTTATCATGCATGGGTGACCTATAGTTAGTGAGGTTCAACCTAAACCCTAAAGAAAGAAGATGGGGGAAGGAAAAAGTAAGGGTGACCATGGATACTTATCCATACCCTTAAAGAACTTACCTTAGACCCTGCATAAAAGGTTAGCACAGAATAGACATAAGTAAGAGAGATGAGGTGAATGAAAATCAAACAATGGCAAACAACAATGATTATCATCTAAACATGAATCAAAGAAACAAAGAAACAGCCCCAAAACAAATGGCACAAGTGCCTTTTCAAGCAGATAATCATACAAGGTCAAAGATGCGCCTGCAAGAAAATATCAAATGAAAACAAATCAGATAATTAGAAAAATAATTCCTAAAATTCCCAAATTAAACATTAAGGTTCCTCAACCAGAGACAAACAACATATCAAAAGTACTTGCAAAAAAATAAGATATTAGTCATTCAAATAATTAGGCAGAGTTCAGGTGGGAATTAGGGCTCAGTGTGCCAAAGGGAAGGACCTAAATGCAATATGAAATAAATTTAAAAATTAAAGGAAAATATTTTTATGCACTTTAGAATGTTAATGAATGAATACAACAGGAATGGATCAAAAATATTTTCCAGAGGCAGAGAAATAAAATAAAGAAATTTAAGTATGCATGAGATGTGTAATGCAAAAAGGAAATTAAGAAAATAATTAATTTAAGTGGTGAAAATAAAATAAATATAAAATATAAAATTTTTAAAAAATTTATAAAATAATGATAATGATGCATTAATTTTTTAGTGATTTTTTAATGTAGTTTTGTAATTTTAATAATTAAAAATGAAAATGATAAATTGAATAAAAATAAAAAAAGGAAATAAAATGGGCTGGGGTGCAGATAGTAAGGACATGCGTTGGAAATAGAATTGGGCTGAAGAGTGGGGGGGTGCGTATAGCAACCCAGCCCACTAAATGATCAGAAAAACAAAAAAAAAAGGAAGAGACTACCGTGGGTCTGGCATGTGCAAGGCGCGTGCAGTTTTTAATTCGTTGGCAGGTTGTGGATCGTTTGATCCATCAGACGGTTCATGATCAGTCAACCAAAATAATAGTAATTAAAATAAAAAAAATACGATTGGAGGAACATGATAATTGCTGTGGGGTAAATAACACATGATCACTAATTAAAAATCAGAAAAATAAAAAAGGAAAAAAAACGTGGCAATGCCCAGACCGTTGGATGAAACGCACGAAGGGTGAGGATTTCGTCTTCCTCCTCTCAACCCTAATCTCGCCGGAACCCTCACAGCCGCCGGAGCTAGGGTTCTGGCCGCCGTCCTCCGCCACCTGCAAACAAAAACCTGCCCAGAAATCCACGACCCTTATACCGTTCGAACCAGAATTCCACGAGGATTCCAAATCTCTCATCCAAAATCACAAATAATTAACACATAACAAAAAACGAAGGGATTAGTGTTAGGGCATAAAACTTCAAATCCTCATTACAAGCAATATACGCATCCAAACACAAAACCAATCATACCAGCATGATCAGTGACAACAACACAACAATATTCACGTAAAAAAGGAGATTTTTATGATGGTCAAAAAACCTACCAACATGTGATGGTGTATCTCTATTCTTCTCTTTTGGCTGCGAATGGTGGTTGATTTCCAATCTGTGGGTCACCAGGACTCTATTGGTGAAAGAATTTCTTAAAAACTCTTTGTGAATTGAGAGATCCAATTATTTCAAAGATTAGTGTTCAATTTTCTTTTCTCCAAAATATCACGTGTAACTAACCCTAACCAGTGCATGGATGGGTTTATAAAGACTAGGGTTTGCCTCTGAATATGAATTGGGATTTGGGTAATCCATTGTTTAATGATTTTTGAATAATTTTGGAAAAATGCATAATGTGAATTACACCTTTCTCCTTGCATGGATACTTGAGAATTATTTGATGGATCACCTTCATTTGGATTGCTAATCACACCATTTTTAAACTTGGGCCTTGAAAACAATTGATTTATGAGTTTTTAACATTTTGGCAATTTTGAATAATGGGAAAAAGGTGAATAATAATCCATGGAATTTCTTCATTCTTGGGCCAAAAATAATCCTCAAGGAATGTCTTTTAATATTGTAAAGTGGCATGACACAATGGAAAACCCTAAAAACCACTTTGCCTTCTTTTGACCATAACTGGAGTTTCACAAATGATATGGAGACCCACTAGTACTTGTTGGAAAGAGGAGAAAAATATATTCAACTTTCATGTTGGAGAGAAAATAATTTTAAGCTTTCTTGATGATGAAAAGTCAAGTTGAATGCAGTGTAGATACTTGCCAAAAATGGAAACTTTTCATTATAGGTCACTTTCCAAATTTAGAAACTTTGCACCAACTCCTGATTTCTGATAAATATGTATGAAGCTTGACACTTGAAGACCATATGAGGATGTGAGACCTTGAAACCTTGGAGAGAACATCAAAATTCCACAGTTGACTTCTCCTCTCACTGTTGACTTTTACCCAACTCAGCTGATTTTCAATCCACTGGCCAATTGAACTTCTCCTGAACCAAACTGATGGACAACCTCCCATCCCTAGGTATTTAAGGACCCAAGGAGTACCATGGAATCAAATCTTGCCCAAAAAATCAGAAATAAACTGACTTTATAGCCAACCCTAGTTGTGGTACCCTCAGTCTAGGAGGAAATAACACAGTCTCCAAATCCAAATTCCTCTAAATATGATGTGTATCCTCTCCAACAAAGATAACATATGCCATTTGATGGTGATAAAAACCCAAGGAGCTTGCCCATTGAGGCAATAAACCCAAGAATCTCAAAACCCTAATCTATGCACTGGTTAGGAGAGGATGATCCACCTGAGCTCTTTTGGACAATACTAGGACTCTTGCTTGACCCTCTGAAGCACTGCCTCAGGCACCTTGATCCCATGCTAAGAACCAATGATATGCACACATGATAATGCAAAATGCAATGCAACATAAGCCAGTTAGTAATAAAGTAAGGAGAGCAAATTTTGGGGTGCAACAGTTGCCCCTATTCAATCAACTTGGTCCTGAAGGTGTGATAGCAACGGCTCTCAGACATTCCAGGGTACACGGGGATTGAATACCGAAAGAGCCCCAGAAATTTGCTTATGGTAAGAATAACGAGAAAGAGTGTGCTGAAAAGTAAGGAATATGACCTCAACCATATCCACAAGGAAAAAACAAATACGACCTCAATCGCACCCAAAAGACGAATACAACCTCAAAGGGAGACTGACCTCAATCACTCTGCCCGCAAAGAAAATACAAATACGACCTCGATCGCACCCACAAAATGAAATACAACCTCAATTGCATCCGCAAAGGAAGACTAACCTCAATCACTCTACCCGCGAAGAAAACACGAATACGACCTCGATCACATCCACAAAACGAATACAACCTCAGTTGTACCCACAAAGGAAAACTGACCTCAATCACTCTACCCGCGAAGAAAACACGAATACGACCTCAATCGCACCCACAAAACGAATACAACCTCAATTGCATCCGCAAAGGAAGAATGACCTCAATCACTCTACCCGCAAAGAAAAGACGAATACGACCTCAATCGCACCCATAAAACGAATACAACCTCAATTGTACCCTCAAAGGAAGACTGACCTCAATCACTCTGCCCACAAAGAAAAGACGAATACGACCTCGATCGCATCCACAAAAAGAATACAACCTCAATTGTACCCTCAAAGGAAGACTGACCTCAATCACTCTACCGCAAAGAAAAGACGAATACGACCTCGATCGCATCCACAAAATGAATACAACCTCAATTGCATCCGCAAAGGAAGACTGGCCTCAATCGCTCTACCCACAAAGAAAATAAGAATACGACCTCAATCGCACCACAAAACGAATACAACCTCAATTGCATCCACAAAGGAAGACTGACCTCGATCACTCTACCCACAAAGAAAATACGAATACGACCTCGATCGCATCCAAAAAATGAGTACAACCTCAATTGTACCCACAAAGGAAGACTGACCTCAATCACTCTACCCGCAAAGAAAAGACGAATACGACCTCAATCGCACCCAAAAAACGAATACAACCTCAATTGTACCCTTAAAGGAAGACTGACCTCAATCACTCTGCCCACAAAGAAAAGACGAATACGACCTCGATCGCATCCACAAAACGAATACAACCTCAATTGTACCCTCAAAGGAAGACTGACCTCAATCACTCTACCCGCAAAGAAAAGATGAATACGACCTAGATCGCATCCACAAAACGAATACAACCTCAATTGCATCCGCAAAGGAAGACTGACCTCAATCACTCTACCCACAAAGAAAATAAGAATATGACCTCAATCGCACCACAAAACGAATACAACCTCAATTGCGTCCACAAAGGAAGATTGACCTCGATCACTCTACCCACAAAGAAAATACGAATACGACCTCGATCGCATCAACAAAACGAGTACAACCTCAATTGTACCCTCAAAGGACGACTGACCTCGATCACTCTACCCGCGAAGCAAACACGAATACGACCTCAATCACACCCACAAAACGAATACAACCTCAATTGCATCCGCAAAGGAAGACTGACCTCAATCACTCTACCCGCAAAGAAAAGACGAATACGACCTCGATCGCATCCACAAAACGAATACAACCTCAATTGCATCCGCAAAGGAAGACTTACCTCAATCACTCTACCCACAAAGAAAATAAGAATACGACCTCAATCGTACCACAAAACGAATACAACCTCAATTGCATCCACAAAGGAAGACTGACCTCGATCACTCTACCCACAAAGAAAATACAAATACGACCTCGATCGCATCCACAAAACGAGTACAACCTCAATTGTACCCTCAAAGGAAGACTGACCTCAATCACTCTGCCCACAAAGAAAAGACGAATACGACCTCGATCGCATCCACAAAACGAATACAACCTCAATTGTACCCTCAAAGGAAAACTGACCTCAATCACTCTACCCGCAAAGAAAAGACGAATACGACCTCGATCGCATCCACAAAACGAATAAAACCTCAATTGCATCCGCAAAGGAAGACTGACCTCAATCACTCTACCCACAAAGAAAATAAGAATACGACCTCAAGCGCACCACAAAACGAATACAACCTCAATTGCATCCACAAAGGAAGACTGACCTCGATCACTCTACCCACAAAGAAAATACGAATACGACCTTGATCGCATCCACAAAACAAGTACAACCTCAATTGTACCCTCAAAGGAAGACTGACCTCGATCACTCTACCCGCGAAGAAAACACGAATACGACCTCAATCGCACCCACAAAATGAATACAACCTCAATTGCATCCGCAAAAGAAGACTGACCTCAATCACTCTACCCGCAAAGAAAAGACGAATACGACCTCAATCGCACCCACAAAACGAATACAACCTCAATTGTACCCTCAAAGGAAGACTGACCTCAATCACTCTGCCCACAAAGAAAAGACGAATACGACCTCGATCGCATCCACAAAACGAATACAACCTCAATTGTACCCTCAAAGGAAAACTGACCTCAATCACTCTACCCGCAAAGAAAAGACGAATACGACCTCGATCGCATCCACAAAACGAATAAAACCTCAATTGCATCCGCAAAGGAAGACTGGCCTCAATCACTCTACCCACAAAGAAAATAAGAATACGACCTCAAGCGCACCACAAAACGAATACAACCTCAATTGCATCCACAAAGGAAGACTGACCTCGATCACTCTACCCACAAAGAAAATACGAATACGACCTTGATCGCATCCACAAAACAAGTACAACCTCAATTGTACCCTCAAAGGAAGACTGACCTCGATCACTCTACCCGCGAAGAAAACACGAATACGACCTCAATCGCACCCACAAAATGAATACAACCTCAATTGCATCCGCAAAAGAAGACTGACCTCAATCACTCTACCCGCAAAGAAAAGACGAATACGACCTCAATCGCACCCACAAAACGAATACAACCTCAATTGTACCCTCAAAGGAAGACTGACCTCAATCACTCTGCCCACAAAGAAAAGACGAATACGACCTCGATCGCATCCACAAAACGAATACAACCTCAATTGTACCCTCAAAGGAAAACTGACCTCAATCACTCTACCCGCAAAGAAAAGACGAATACGACCTCGATCGCATCCACAAAACGAATAAAACCTCAATTGCATCCGCAAAGGAAGACTGACCTCAATCACTCTACCCACAAAGAAAATAAGAATACGACCTCAAGCGCACCACAAAACGAATACAACCTCAATTGCATCCACAAAGGAAGACTGACCTCGATCACTCTACCCACAAAGAAAATACGAATACGACCTTGATCGCATCCACAAAACAAGTACAACCTCAATTGTACCCTCAAAGGAAGACTGACCTCGATCACTCTACCCGCGAAGAAAACACGAATACGACCTCAATCGCACCCACAAAATGAATACAACCTCAATTGCATCCGCAAAAGAAGACTGACCTCAATCACTCTACCCGCAAAGAAAAGACGAATACGACCTCAATCGCACCCACAAAACGAATACAACCTCAATTGTACCCTCAAAGGAAGACTGACCTCAATCACTCTGCCCACAAAGAAAAGACGAATACGACCTCGATCGCATCCACAAAACGAATACAACCTCAATTGTACCCTCAAAGGAAAACTGACCTCAATCACTCTACCCGCAAAGAAAAGACGAATACGACCTCGATCGCATCCACAAAACGAATAAAACCTCAATTGCATCCGCAAAGGAAGACTGACCTCAATCACTCTACCCACAAAGAAAATAAGAATACGACCTCAAGCGCACCACAAAACGAATACAACCTCAATTGCATCCACAAAGGAAGACTGACCTCGATCACTCTACCCACAAAGAAAATACGAATACGACCTTGATCGCATCCACAAAACAAGTACAACCTCAATTGTACCCTCAAAGGAAGACTGACCTCGATCACTCTACCCGCGAAGAAAACACGAATACGACCTCAATCGTACCCACAAAATGAATACAACCTCAATTGCATCCGCAAAAGAAGACTGACCTCAATCACTCTACCCGCAAAGAAAAGGCGAATACGACCTCGATCGCATCCACAAAATGAATACAACCTCAATTGCATCCGCAAAGGAAGACTGACCTCAATCACACTACCCACAAAGAAAATAAGAATACGACCTCATTCGCACCACAAAACGAATACAACCTCAATTGCATCCACAAAGGAATACTGGCCTCGATCACTCTACCCACAAAGAAAATACGAATACGACCTCAATCTCATCCATAAAACGAGTACAACCTCAATTGTACCCTCAAAGGAAAACTGACCTCAATCACTCTGCCCACAAAGAAAAGACGAATACGACCTCGATCGCATCCACAAAACGAATACAACCTCAATTGTACCCTCAAAGGAAAACTGACCTCAATCACTCTACCCGCAAAGAAAAGACGAATACGACCTCGATCGCATCCACAAAACGAATAAAACCTCAATTGCATCCGCAAAGGAAGACTGACCTCAATCACTCTACCCACAAAGAAAATAAGAATACGACCTCAAGCGCACCACAAAACGAATACAACCTCAATTGCATCCACAAAGGAAGACTGACCTCGATCACTCTACCCACAAAGAAAATACGAATACGACCTTGATCGCATCAACAAAACAAGTACAACCTCAATTGTACCCTCAAAGGAAGACTGACCTCGATCACTCTACCCGCGAAGAAAACACGAATACGACCTCAATCGCACCCACAAAATGAATACAACCTCAATTGCATCCGCAAAAGAAGACTGACCTCAATCACTCTACCCGCAAAGAAAAGACGAATACGACCTCAATCGCACCCACAAAACGAATACAACCTCAATTGTACCCTCAAAGGAAGACTGACCTCAATCACTCTGCCCACAAAGAAAAGACGAATACGACCTCGATCGCATCCACAAAACGAATACAACCTCAATTGTACCCTCAAAGGAAAACTGACCTCAATCACTCTACCCGCAAAGAAAAGACGAATACGACCTCGATCGCATCCACAAAACGAATAAAACCTCAATTGCATCCGCAAAGGAAGACTGACCTCAATCACTCTACCCACAAAGAAAATAAGAATACGACCTCAAGCGCACCACAAAACGAATACAACCTCAATTGCATCCACAAAGGAAGACTGACCTCGATCACTCTACCCACAAAGAAAATACGAATACGACCTTGATCGCATCCACAAAACAAGTACAACCTCAATTGTACCCTCAAAGGAAGACTGACCTCGATCACTCTACCCGCGAAGAAAACACGAATACGACCTCAATCGTACCCACAAAATGAATACAACCTCAATTGCATCCGCAAAAGAAGACTGACCTCAATCACTCTACCCGCAAAGAAAAGGCGAATACGACCTCGATCGCATCCACAAAATGAATACAACCTCAATTGCATCCGCAAAGGAAGACTGACCTCAATCACTCTACCCACAAAGAAAATAAGAATACGACCTCATTCGCACCACAAAACGAATACAACCTCAATTGCATCCACAAAGGAATACTGGCCTCGATCACTCTACCCACAAAGAAAATACGAATACGACCTCAATCTCATCCATAAAACGAGTACAACCTCAATTGTACCCACAAAGGAAGACTGACCTCAATCACTCTACCCGCAAAGAAAAGACCAATACGACCTCAATCGCACCCACAAAACAAATACAACCTCAATTGTACCCTCAAAGGAAGACTGGCCTCAATCACTCTGCCCACAAAGAAAAGACGAATATGACCTCGATCGCATCCACAAAACGAATACAACCTCAATTGTTCCCTCAAAGGAAGACTGACCTCAATCACTCTACCCGCAAAGAAAAGACGAATACGACCTCAATCGCACCCAAAAAACGAATACAACCTCAATTGTACCCTTAAAGGAAGACTGACCTCAATCACTCTGCCCACAAAGAAAAGACGAATACGACCTCGATCGCATCCACAAAACGAATACAACCTCAATTGTACCCTCAAAGGAAGACTGACCTCAATCACTCTACCCGCAAAGAAAAGATGAATACGACCTAGATCGCATCCACAAAACGAATACAACCTCAATTGCATCCGCAAAGGAAGACTGACCTCAATCACTCTACCCACAAAGAAAATAAGAATATGACCTCAATCGCACCACAAAACGAATACAACCTCAATTGCGTCCACAAAGGAAGATTGACCTCGATCACTCTACCCACAAAGAAAATACGAATACGACCTCGATCGCATCAACAAAACGAGTACAACCTCAATTGTACCCTCAAAGGACGACTGACCTCGATCACTCTACCCGCGAAGCAAACACGAATACGACCTCAATCACACCCACAAAACGAATACAACCTCAATTGCATCCGCAAAGGAAGACTGACCTCAATCACTCTACCCGCAAAGAAAAGACGAATACGACCTCGATCACATCCACAAAACGAATACAACCTCAATTGCATCCGCAAAGGAAGACTTACCTCAATCACTCTACCCACAAAGAAAATAAGAATACGACCTCAATCGTACCACAAAACGAATACAACCTCAATTGCATCCACAAAGGAAGACTGACCTCGATCACTCTACCCACAAAGAAAATACAAATACGACCTCGATCGCATCCACAAAACGAGTACAACCTCAATTGTACCCTCAAAGGAAGACTGACCTCAATCACTCTGCCCACAAAGAAAAGACGAATACGACCTCGATCGCATCCACAAAACGAATACAACCTCAATTGTACCCTCAAAGGAAAACTGACCTCAATCACTCTACCCGCAAAGAAAAGACGAATACGACCTCGATCGCATCCACAAAACGAATAAAACCTCAATTGCATCCGCAAAGGAAGACTGACCTCAATCACTCTACCCACAAAGAAAATAAGAATACGACCTCAAGCGCACCACAAAACGAATACAACCTCAATTGCATCCACAAAGGAAGACTGACCTCGATCACTCTACCCACAAAGAAAATACGAATACGACCTTGATCGCATCCACAAAACAAGTACAACCTCAATTGTACCCTCAAAGGAAGACTGACCTCGATCACTCTACCCGCGAAGAAAACACGAATACGACCTCAATCGCACCCACAAAATGAATACAACCTCAATTGCATCCGCAAAAGAAGACTGACCTCAATCACTCTACCCGCAAAGAAAAGACGAATACGACCTCAATCGCACCCACAAAACGAATACAACCTCAATTGTACCCTCAAAGGAAGACTGACCTCAATCACTCTGCCCACAAAGAAAAGACGAATACGACCTCGATCGCATCCACAAAACGAATACAACCTCAATTGTACCCTCAAAGGAAAACTGACCTCAATCACTCTACCCGCAAAGAAAAGACGAATACGACCTCGATCGCATCCACAAAACGAATAAAACCTCAATTGCATCCGCAAAGGAAGACTGGCCTCAATCACTCTACCCACAAAGAAAATAAGAATACGACCTCAAGCGCACCACAAAACGAATACAACCTCAATTGCATCCACAAAGGAAGACTGACCTCGATCACTCTACCCACAAAGAAAATACGAATACGACCTTGATCGCATCCACAAAACAAGTACAACCTCAATTGTACCCTCAAAGGAAGACTGACCTCGATCACTCTACCCGCGAAGAAAACACGAATACGACCTCAATCGCACCCACAAAATGAATACAACCTCAATTGCATCCGCAAAAGAAGACTGGCCTCAATCACTCTACCCGCAAAGAAAAGACGAATACGACCTCAATCGCACCCACAAAACGAATACAACCTCAATTGTACCCTCAAAGGAAGACTGACCTCAATCACTCTGCCCACAAAGAAAAGACGAATACGACCTCGATCGCATCCACAAAACGAATACAACCTCAATTGTACCCTCAAAGGAAAACTGACCTCAATCACTCTACCCGCAAAGAAAAGACGAATACGACCTCGATCGCATCCACAAAACGAATAAAACCTCAATTGCATCCGCAAAGGAAGACTGACCTCAATCACTCTACCCACAAAGAAAATAAGAATACGACCTCAAGCGCACCACAAAACGAATACAACCTCAATTGCATCCACAAAGGAAGACTGACCTCGATCACTCTACCCACAAAGAAAATACGAATACGACCTTGATCGCATCCACAAAACAAGTACAACCTCAATTGTACCCTCAAAGGAAGACTGACCTCGATCACTCTACCCGCGAAGAAAACACGAATACGACCTCAATCGCACCCACAAAATGAATACAACCTCAATTGCATCCGCAAAAGAAGACTGACCTCAATCACTCTACCCGCAAAGAAAAGACGAATACGACCTCAATCGCACCCACAAAACGAATACAACCTCAATTGTACCCTCAAAGGAAGACTGACCTCAATCACTCTGCCCACAAAGAAAAGACGAATACGACCTCGATCGCATCCACAAAACGAATACAACCTCAATTGTACCCTCAAAGGAAAACTGACCTCAATCACTCTACCCGCAAAGAAAAGACGAATACGACCTCGATCGCATCCACAAAACGAATAAAACCTCAATTGCATCCGCAAAGGAAGACTGACCTCAATCACTCTACCCACAAAGAAAATAAGAATACGACCTCAAGCGCACCACAAAACGAATACAACCTCAATTGCATCCACAAAGGAAGACTGACCTCGATCACTCTACCCACAAAGAAAATACGAATACGACCTTGATCGCATCCACAAAACAAGTACAACCTCAATTGTACCCTCAAAGGAAGACTGACCTCGATCACTCTACCCGCGAAGAAAACACGAATACGACCTCAATCGCACCCACAAAATGAATACAACCTCAATTGCATCCGCAAAAGAAGACTGGCCTCAATCACTCTACCCGCAAAGAAAAGACGAATACGACCTCAATCGCACCCACAAAACGAATACAACCTCAATTGTACCCTCAAAGGAAGACTGACCTCAATCACTCTGCCCACAAAGAAAAGACGAATACGACCTCGATCGCATCCACAAAACGAATACAACCTCAATTGTACCCTCAAAGGAAAACTGACCTCAATCACTCTACCCGCAAAGAAAAGACGAATACGACCTCGATCGCATCCACAAAACGAATAAAACCTCAATTGCATCCGCAAAGGAAGACTGACCTCAATCACTCTACCCACAAAGAAAATAAGAATACGACCTCAAGCGCACCACAAAACGAATACAACCTCAATTGCATCCACAAAGGAAGACTGACCTCGATCACTCTACCCACAAAGAAAATACGAATACGACCTTGATCGCATCCACAAAACAAGTACAACCTCAATTGTACCCTCAAAGGAAGACTGACCTCGATCACTCTACCCGCGAAGAAAACACGAATACGACCTCAATCGCACCCACAAAATGAATACAACCTCAATTGCATCCGCAAAAGAAGACTGACCTCAATCACTCTACCCGCAAAGAAAAGACGAATACGACCTCAATCGCACCCACAAAACGAATACAACCTCAATTGTACCCTCAAAGGAAGACTGACCTCAATCACTCTGCCCACAAAGAAAAGACGAATACGACCTCGATCGCATCCACAAAACGAATACAACCTCAATTGTACCCTCAAAGGAAAACTGACCTCAATCACTCTACCCGCAAAGAAAAGACGAATACGACCTCGATCGCATCCACAAAACGAATAAAACCTCAATTGCATCCGCAAAGGAAGACTGACCTCAATCACTCTACCCACAAAGAAAATAAGAATACGACCTCAAGCGCACCACAAAACGAATACAACCTCAATTGCATCCACAAAGGAAGACTGACCTCGATCACTCTACCCACAAAGAAAATACGAATACGACCTTGATCGCATCCACAAAACAAGTACAACCTCAATTGTACCCTCAAAGGAAGACTGACCTCGATCACTCTACCCGCGAAGAAAACACGAATACGACCTCAATCGTACCCACAAAATGAATACAACCTCAATTGCATCCGCAAAAGAAGACTGACCTCAATCACTCTACCCGCAAAGAAAAGGCGAATACGACCTCGATCGCATCCACAAAATGAATACAACCTCAATTGCATCCGCAAAGGAAGACTGACCTCAATCACTCTACCCACAAAGAAAATAAGAATACGACCTCATTCGCACCACAAAACGAATACAACCTCAATTGCATCCACAAAGGAATACTGGCCTCGATCACTCTACCCACAAAGAAAATACGAATACGACCTCAATCTCATCCATAAAACGAGTACAACCTCAATTGTACCCTCAAAGGAAAACTGACCTCAATCACTCTGCCCACAAAGAAAAGACGAATACGACCTCGATCGCATCCACAAAACGAATACAACCTCATTTGTACCCTCAAAGGAAAACTGACCTCAATCACTCTACCCGCAAAGAAAAGACGAATACGACCTCGATCGCATCCACAAAACGAATAAAACCTCAATTGCATCCGCAAAGGAAGACTGACCTCAATCACTCTACCCACAAAGAAAATAAGAATACGACCTCAAGCGCACCACAAAACGAATACAACCTCAATTGCATCCACAAAGGATGACTGACCTCGATCACTCTACCCACAAAGAAAATACGAATACGACCTTGATCGCATCCACAAAACAAGTACAACCTCAATTGTACCCTCAAAGGAAGACTGACCTCGATCACTCTACCCGCGAAGAAAACACGAATACGACCTCAATCGCACCCACAAAATGAATACAACCTCAATTGCATCCGCAAAAGAAGACTGACCTCAATCACTCTACCCGCAAAGAAAAGACGAATACGACCTCAATCGCACCCACAAAACGAATACAACCTCAATTGTACCCTCAAAGGAAGACTGACCTCAATCACTCTGCCCACAAAGAAAAGACGAATACGACCTCGATCGCATCCACAAAACGAATACAACCTCAATTGTACCCTCAAAGGAAAACTGACCTCAATCACTCTACCCGCAAAGAAAAGACGAATACGACCTCGATCGCATCCACAAAACGAATAAAACCTCAATTGCATCCGCAAAGGAAGACTGACCTCAATCACTCTACCCACAAAGAAAATAAGAATACGACCTCAAGCGCACCACAAAACGAATACAACCTCAATTGCATCCACAAAGGAAGACTGACCTCGATCACTCTACCCACAAAGAAAATACGAATACGACCTTGATCGCATCCACAAAACAAGTACAACCTCAATTGTACCCTCAAAGGAAGACTGACCTCGATCACTCTACCCGCGAAGAAAACACGAATACGACCTCAATCGTACCCACAAAATGAATACAACCTCAATTGCATCCGCAAAAGAAGACTGACCTCAATCACTCTACCCGCAAAGAAAAGGCGAATACGACCTCGATCGCATCCACAAAATGAATACAACCTCAATTGCATCCGCAAAGGAAGACTGACCTCAATCACTCTACCCACAAAGAAAATAAGAATACGACCTCATTCGCACCACAAAACGAATACAACCTCAATTGCATCCACAAAGGAATACTGGCCTCGATCACTCTACCCACAAAGAAAATACGAATACGACCTCAATCTCATCCATAAAACGAGTACAACCTCAATTGTACCCACAAAGGAAGACTGACCTCAATCACTCTACCCGCAAAGAAAAGACCAATACGACCTCAATCGCACCCACAAAACAAATACAACCTCAATTGTACCCTCAAAGGAAGACTGGCCTCAATCACTCTGCCCACAAAGAAAAGACGAATATGACCTCGATCGCATCCACAAAACGAATACAACCTCAATTGTTCCCTCAAAGGAAGACTGACCTCAATCACTCTACCCGCAAAGAAAAGACGAATACGACCTCAATCGCACCCAAAAAACGAATACAACCTCAATTGTACCCTTAAAGGAAGACTGACCTCAATCACTCTGCCCACAAAGAAAAGACGAATACGACCTCGATCGCATCCACAAAACGAATACAACCTCAATTGTACCCTCAAAAGAAGACTGACCTCAATCACTCTACCCGCAAAGAAAAGACGAATACGACCTCGACCGCATCCACAAAACGAATACAACCTCAATTGCATCCGCAAAGGAAGACTGACCTCAATCACTCTACCCACAAAGAAAATAAGAATATGACCTCAATCGCACCACAAAACGAATACAACCTCAATTGCGTCCACAAAGGAAGATTGACCTCGATCACTCTACCCACAAAGAAAATACGAATACGACCTCGATCGCATCAACAAAACGAGTACAACCTCAATTGTACCCTCAAAGGACGACTGACCTCGATCACTCTACCCGCGAAGAAAACACGAATACGACCTCAATCGCACCCACAAAATGAATACAACCTCAATTGCATCCGCAAAAGAAGACTGACCTCAATCACTCTACCCGCATAGAAAAGGCGAATACGACCTCGATCGCATCCACAAAATGAATACAACCTCAATTGCATCCGCAAAGGAAGACTGACCTCAATCACTCTACCCACAAAGAAAATAAGAATACGACCTCCTTCGCACCACAAAACGAATACAACCTCAATTGCATCCACAAAGGAATACTGGCCTCGATCACTCTACCCACAAAGAAAATACGAATACGACCTCAATCTCATCCATAAAACGAGTACAACCTCAATTGTACCCACAAAGGAAGACTGACCTCAATCACTCTACCCGCAAAGAAAAGACCAATACGACCTCAATCGCACCCACAAAACAAATACAACCTCAATTGTACCCTCAAAGGAAGACTGGCCTCAATCACTCTGCCCACAAAGAAAAGACGAATATGACCTCGATCGCATCCACAAAACGAATACAACCTCAATTGTTCCCTCAAAGGAAGACTGACCTCGATCACTCTACCCGCAAAGAAAAGACGAATACGACCTCAATCGCACCCAAAAAACGAATACAACCTCAATTGTACCCTTAAAGGAAGACTGACCTCAATCACTCTGCCCACAAAGAAAAGACGAATACGACCTCGATCGCATCCACAAAACGAATACAACCTCAATTGTACCCTCAAAAGAAGACTGACCTCAATCACTCTACCCGCAAAGAAAAGACGAATACGACCTCGACCGCATCCACAAAACGAATACAACCTCAATTGCATCCGCAAAGGAAGACTGACCTCAATCACTCTACCCACAAAGAAAATAAGAATATGACCTCAATCGCACCACAAAACAAATACAACCTCAATTGCGTCCACAAAGGAAGATTGACCTCGATCACTCTACCCACAAAGAAAATACGAATACGACCTCGATCGCATCAACAAAACGAGTACAACCTCAATTGTACCCTCAAAGGACGACTGACCTCGATCACTCTACCCGCGAAGCAAACACGAATACGACCTCAATCACACCCACAAAACGAATACAACCTCAATTGCATCCGCAAAGGAAGACTGACCTCAATCACTCTACCCGCAAAGAAAAGACGAATACGACCTCGATCGCATCCACAAAACGAATACAACCTCAATTGCATCCGCAAAGGAAGACTTACCTCAATCACTCTACCCACAAAGAAAATAAGAATACGACCTCAATCGTACCACAAAACGAATACAACCTCAATTGCATCCACAAAGGAAGACTGACCTCGATCACTCTACCCACAAAGAAAATACAAATACGACCTCGATCGCATCCACAAAACGAGTACAACCTCAATTGTACCCGCAAAGGAAGACTGGCCTTAATCACTCTACCCGCAAAGAAAACACGAATACGACCTCAATCGCACCCACAAAACGAATACAACCTCAATTGTACCCTCAAAGGAAGACTGACCTCAATCACTCTGCCCACAAAGAAAAGACGAATACGACCTCGATCGCATCCACAAAACGAATACAACCTCAATTGCATCCGCAAAAGAAGACTGACCTCAATCACTCTACCCGCAAAGAAAAGGCGAATACGACCTCGATCGCATCCATAAAATGAATACAACCTCAATTGCATCCGCAAAGGAAGACTGACCTCAATCACTCTACCCACAAAGAAAATAAGAATACGACCTCATTCGCACCACAAAACGAATACAACCTCAATTGCATCCACAAAGGAATACTGGCCTCGATCACTCTACCCACAAAGAAAATACGAATACGACCTCAATCTCATCCATAAAACGAGTACAACCTCAATTGTACCCACAAAGGAAGACTGACCTCAATCACTCTACCCGCAAAGAAAAGACGAATACGACCTCAATCGCACCCACAAAACAAATACAACCTCAATTGTACCCTCAAAGGAAGACTGGCCTCAATCACTCTGCCCACAAAGAAAAGACGAATATGACCTCGATCGCATCCACAAAACGAATACAACCTCAATTGTTCCCTCAAAGGAAGACTGACCTCAATCACTCTACCCGCAAAGAAAAGACGAATACGACCTCGATCGCATCCACAAAACGAATACAACCTCAATTGCATCCACAAAGGAAGACTGACCTCGATCACTCTACCCACAAAGAAAATACGAATACGACCTCGATCGCATCCAAAAAACGAGTACAACCTCAATTGTACCCACAAAGGAAGACTGACCTCAATCACTCTACCCGCAAATAAAAGACGAATACGACCTCAATCGCAACCAAAAAACGAATACAACCTCAATTGTACCCTTAAAGGAAGACTGACCTCAATCACTCTGCCCACAAAGAAAAGACGAATACGACCTCGATCGCATCCACAAAACGAATACAACCTCAATTGTGTCCTCAAAAGAAGACTGACCTCAATCACTCTACCCGCAAAGAAAAGACGAATACGACCTCGACCGCATCCACAAAACAAATACAACCTCAATTGCATCCGCAAAGGAAGACTGACCTCAATCACTCTACCCACAAAGAAAATAAGAATATGACCTCAATCGCACCACAAAACCAATACAACCTCAATTGCGTCCACAAAGGAAGATTGACCTCGATCACTCTACCCACAAAGAAAATACGAATACGACCTCGATCGCATCAACAAAACGAGTACAACCTCAATTGTACCCTCAAAGGACGACTGACCTCGATCACTCTACCCGCGAAGCAAACACGAATACGACCTCAATCACACCCACAAAACGAATACAACCTCAATTGCATCCGCAAAGGAAGACTGACCTCAATCACTCTACCCGCAAAGAAAAGACGAATATGACCTCGATCGCATCCACAAAACGAATACAACCTCAATTGCATCCGCAAAGGAAGACTTACCTCAATCACTCTACCCACAAAGAAAATAAGAATACGACCTCAATCGTACCACAAAACGAATACAACCTCAATTGCATCCACAAAGGAAGACTGGCCTCGATCACTCTACCCACAAAGAAAATACAAATACGACCTCGATCGCATCCACAAAACGAGTACAACCTCAATTGTACCCGCAAAGGAAGACTGGCCTTAATCACTCTACCCGCAAAGAAAAGACTAATACGACCTCAATCACACCCACAAAACGAATACAACCTCAATTGTACCCTCAAAGGAAGACTGACCTCAATCACTCTGCCCACAAAGAAAAGACGAATACGACCTCGATCGCATCCACAAAACGAATACAACCTCAATTGTACCCTTAAAGGAAATCTGACCTCAATCACTCTACCAGCAAAGAAAAGACGAATACGACCTCGATCGCATCCACAAAACGAATAAAACCTCAATTGCATCCGCAAAGGAAGACTGACCTCAATCACTCTACCCACAAAGAAAATAAGAATACGACCTCAAGCGCACCACAAAACGAATACAACCTCAATTACATCCACAATGGAAGACTGACCTCGATCACTCTACCCACAAAGAAAATACGAATACGACCTTGATCGCATCCACAAAACAAGTACAACCTCAATTGTACCCTCAAAGGAAGACTGACCTCGATCACTCTACCCGCGAAGAAAACACGAATACGACCTCAATCGCACCCACAAAATGAATACAACCTCAATTGCATCCGCAAAAGAAGACTGACCTCAATCACTCTACCCGCAAAGAAAAGGCGAATACGACCTCGATCGCATCCACAAAATGAATGCAACCTCAATTGCATCCGCAAAGGAAGACTGACCTCAATCACTCTACCCACAAAGAAAATAAGAATACGACATCATTCGCACCACAAAACGAATACAACCTCAATTGCATCCACAAAGGAATACTGGCCTCGATCACTCTACCCACAAAGAAAATACGAATACGACCTCAATCTCATCCATAAAACGAGTACAACCTCAATTGTACCCACAAAGGAAGACTGACCTCAATCACTCTACCCGCAAAGAAAAGACGAATACGACCTCAATCGCACCCACAAAACAAATACAACCTCAATTGTACCCTCAATGGAAGACTGGCCTCAATCACTCTGCCCACAAAGAAAAGACGAATATGACCTCGATCGCATCCACAAAACGAATACAACCTTAATTGTTCCCTCAAAGGAAGACTGACCTCAATCACTCTACCCGCAAAGAAAAGACGAATACGACCTCGATCGCATCCACAAAACGAATACAACCTCAATTGCATCCGCAAAGAAAGACTGACCTAAATCACTCTACCCACAAAGAAAATAAGAATACGACCTCAATCGCACCACAAAACGAATACATCCTCAATTGCATCCACAAAGGAAGACTGACCTCGATCACTCTACCCACAAAGAAAATACGAATACGACCTCGATCGCATCCACAAAACGAGTACAACCTCAATTGTAACCACAAAGGAAGACTGACCTCAATCACTCTACCCGCAAAGAAAAGACGAATACGACCTCAATCGCACCCACAAAACGAATACAACCTCAATTGTACCCTCAAAGGAAGACTGACCTCAATCACTCTGCCCACAAAGAAAAGACGAATACGACCTCGATCGCATCCACAAAACGAATACAACCTCAATTGTATCCTCAAAGGAAGACTGACCTCAATCACTCTACCCGCAAAGAAAAGACGAATACGACCTCAATCCCACCCACAAAACGAATACAACCTCAATTGCATCCGCAAAGGAAGACTTACCTCAATCACTCTACCCACAAAGAAAATAAGAATACGACCTCAATCGTACCACAAAACGAATACAACCTCAATTGCATCCACAAAGGAAGACTGACCTCGATCACTCTACCCACAAAGAAAATACAAATACGACCTCGATCGCATCCACAAAACGAGTACAACCTCAATTGTACCCGCAAAGGAAGACTGGCCTTAATCACTCTACCCGCAAAGAAAAGACGAATACGACCTCAATCGCACCCACAAAACGAATACAACCTCAATTGTACCCTCAAAGGAAGACTGACCTCAATCACTCTGCCCACAAAGAAAAGACGAATACGACCTCGATCGCATCCACAAAACGAATACAACCTCAATGGTACCCTCAAAGGAAAACTGACCTCAATCACTCTACCCGCAAAGAAAAGACGAATACGACCTCGATCGCATCCACAAAACGAATAAAACCTCAATTGCATCCGCAAAGGAAGACTGACCTCAATCACTCTACCCACAAAGAAAATAAGAATACGACCTCAAGCGCACCACAAAACGAATACAACCTCAATTACATCCACAATGGAAGACTGACCTCGATCACTCTACCCACAAAGAAAATACGAATACGACCTTGATCGCATCCACAAAACAAGTACAACCTCAATTGTACCCTCAAAGGAAGACTGACCTCGATCACTCTACCCGCGAAGAAAACACGAATACGACCTCAATCGCACCCACAAAATGAATACAACCTCAATTGCATCCGCAAAAGAAGACTGACCTCAATCACTCTACCCGCAAAGAAAAGGCGAATACGACCTCGATCGCATCCACAAAATGAATGCAACCTCAATTGCATCCGCAAAGGAAGACTGACCTCAATCACTCTACCCACAAAGAAAATAAGAATACGACCTCATTCGCACCACAAAACGAATACAACCTCAATTGCATCCACAAAGGAATACTGGCCTCGATCACTCTACCCACAAAGAAAATACGAATACGACCTCAATCTCATCCATAAAACGAGTACAACCTCAATTGTACCCACAAAGGAAGACTGACCTCAATCACTCTACCCGCAAAGAAAAGACGAATACGACCTCAATCGCACCCACAAAACAAATACAACCTCAATTGTACCCTCAAAGGAAGACTGGCCTCAATCACTCTGCCCACAAAGAAAAGACGAATATGACCTCGATCGCATCCACAAAACGAATACAACCTCAATTGTTCCCTCAAAGGAAGACTGACCTCAATCACTCTACCCGCAAAGAAAAGACGAATACGACCTCGATCGCATCCACAAAACGAATACAACCTCAATTGCATCCGCAAAGGAAGACTGACCTAAATCACTCTACCCACAAAGAAAATAAGAATACGACCTCAATCGCACCACAAAACGAATACATCCTCAATTGCATCCACAAAGGAAGACTGACCTCGATCACTCTACCCACAAAGAAAATACGAATACGACCTCGATCGCATCCACAAAACGAGTACAACCTCAATTGTACCCACAAAGGAAGACTGACCTCAATCACTCTACTCGCAAAGAAAAGACGAATACGACCTCAATCGCACCCACAAAACGAATACAACCTCAATTGTACCCTCAAAGGAAGACTGACCTCAATCACTCTGCCCACAAAGAAAAGACGAATACGACCTCGATCGCATCCACAAAACGAATACAACCTCAATTGTATCCTCAAAGGAAGACTGACCTCAATCACTCTACCCGCAAAGAAAAGACGAATACGACCTCATTCCCACCCACAAAACGAATACAACCTCAATTGTACCCTCAAAGTAAGACTGGCCTCAATCACTCTGCCCACAAAGAAAAGACGAATACGACCTCGATCACATCCACAAAACGAATACAACCTCAATTGTACCCTCAAAGGAAGACTGACCTCAATCACGCTACCCGCAAAGAAAAGACGAATACGACCTCGATCGCATCCACAAAACGAATACAACCTCAATTGCATCCGCAAAGGAAGACTGACCTCAATTACTCTACCCACAAAGAAAATAAGAATAAGACCTCAATCGTACCACAAAACGAATACAACCTCAATTGCATCCACAAAGGAAGACTGGCCTCGATCACTCTACCCACAAAGAAAATACGAATACGACCTCGATCGCATCCACAAAATGAGTACAACCTCAATTGTACCCTGAAAGGAAAACTGACCTCAATCACTCTACCCGCAAAGAAAAGACGAATACGACCTCGATCGCATCCACAAAACGAATACAACCTCAATTGCATCCGCAAAGGAAGACTGACCTCAATCACTCTACCCACAAAGAAAATAAAAATACGACCTCAATCGCACCACAAAACGAATACAACCTCAATTGCATCCACAAAGGAAGACTGGCCTCGATCACTCTACCCACAAAGAAAATACGAATACGACCTCGATCGCATCCACAAAACGAGTACAACCTCAATTGTACCCTCAAAGGAAGACTGACCTCGATCACTCTACCCGCGAAGAAAACACGAATACGACCTCAATCGCACCCACAAAACAAATACAACCTCAATTGCATCCGCAAAAGAAGACTGGCCTCAATCACTTTACCCGCAAAGAAAAGACGAATACGACCTCGATCGCATCCACAAAATGAATACAGCCTCAATTGCATCCGCAAAGGAAGACTGACCTCAATCACTCTACCCACAAAGAAAATAAGAATACGACCTCAATCGCACCACAAAACGAATACAACCTCAATTGCATCCACAAAGGAAGACTGACCTCGAACACTCTACCCACAAAGAAAATACTAATACGACCTCGATCTCATCCACAAAACGAGTACAACCTCAATTGTACCCGCAAAGGAAGACTGACCTCAATCACTCTACCCGCAAAGAAAAGACGAATACGACCTCAATCGCACCCACAAAACGAATACAACCTCAATAGTACCCTCAAAGGAAGACTGACCTCAATCACTCTGCCCACAAAGAAAAGACGAATACGACCTCGATCGCATCAACAAAACGAATACAACCTCAATTGTACCCTCAAAGGAAGACTGACCTCAATCACTCTACCTGCAAAGAAAAGACGAATACGACCTCGATCGCATCCACAAAACGAATACAACCTCAATTGCATCCGCAAAGGAAGACTGACCTCAATCACTCTACCCACAAAGAAAATAAGAATACAACCTCAATCGTACCAGAAAATGAATACAACCTCAATTGCATCCACAAAGGAAGACTGGCCTCGATCACTCTACCCACAAAGAAAATACGAATACGACCTCGATCGCATCCACAAAACGAGTACAACCTCAATTGTACCCGCAAAGGAAGACTGACCTCAATCACTCTACCCGCAAAGAAAAGACGAATACGACCTCAATCGCACCCACAAAACAACCTCAATTGTACCCTCAAAGGAAGACTGACCTCAATCACTCTACCCGCAAAGAAAAGACGAATACGACCTCGATCGCATCCACAAAACGAATACAACCTCAATTGCACCCGCAAAGGAAGACTGACCTCAATCATTCTACCCACAAAGAAAATAAAAATATGACCTCAATCGCACCACAAAACGAATACAACCTCAATTGCATCCACAAAGGAAGACTGGCCTCGATCACTCTACCCACAAAGAAAATACGAATACGACCTCGATCGCATCCACAAAACGAGTACAACCTCAATTGTACCCTCAAAGGAAGACTGACCTCGATCACTCTACCCGCGAAGAAAACACGAATACGACCTCAATCGCACCCACAAAACGAATACAACCTCAATTGCATCCGCAAAGGAAGACTGACCTCATTCACTCTACCCGAAAAAGAAAAGACGAATACGACCTCGATCGCATCCACAAAACGAATACAACCTCAATTGCATCCGCAAAGGAAGACTGACCTCAATAACTCTACCCACAAAGAAAATAAGAATACGACCTCAAGCGCACCACAAAACGAATACAACCTCAATTGCATCCACAAAGGAAGACTGACCTCGATCACTCTACCCACAAAGAAAATACGAATACGACCTCGATCGCATCCACAAAACGAGTACGACCTCAATTGTACCCTCAAAGGAAGACTGACCTCGATCACTCTACCCGCGAAGAAAACACGAATACGACCTCAATCGCACCCACAAAACGAATACAACCTCAATTGCATCCGCAAAAGAAGACTGACGTCAACCACTCTACCCGCAAAGAAAAGACGAATACGACCTCGATCGCATCCACAAAATGAATACAACCTCAATTGCATCCGCAAAGGAAGACTGACCTCAATCACTCTACCCACAAAGAAAATAAGAATACGACCTCAATCGCACCACAAAACGAATACAACCTCAATTGCATCCACAAAGGAAGACTGACCTCGATCACTCTACCCACAAAGAAATTTCAAATACAACCTCGATCTCATCCATAAAACGAGTACAACCTCAATTGTACCCGCAAAGGAAGACTGACCTCAATCACTCTACCCGCAAAGAAAAGACGAATACGACCTCAATCGCACCCACAAAACGAATACAACCTCAATTGTACCCTCAAAGGAAGACTGGCCTCAATCACTCTGCCCACAAAAAAAGACGAATACGACCTCGATCACATCCACAAAACGAATACAACCTCAATTGTACCCTCAAAGGAAGACTGACCTCAATCACACTACCCGCAAAGAAAAGACGAATACGACCTCGATCGCATCCACAAAACGAATACAACCTCAATTGCATCCGCAAAGGAAGACTGACCTCAATCACTCTACCCACAAAGAAAATAAGAATAAGACCTCAATCGTACCACAAAACGAATACAACCTCAATTGCATCCACAAAGGAAGACTGGCCTCGATCACTCTACCCACAAAGAAAATACGAATACAACCTCGATCGCATCCACAAAACGAGTACAACCTCAATTGTACCCGCAAAGGAAGACTGACCTCAATCACTCTACCCGCAAAGAAAAGAAGAATACGACCTCAATCGCACCCACAAAACGAATACAACCTCAATTGTACCCTCAAAGGAAGACTGACCTCAATCACTCTACCCGCAAAGAAAAGACGAATACGACCTCGATCGCATCCACAAAACGAATACAACCTCAATTGCATCCGCAAAGGAAGACTGACCTCAATCACTCTACCCACAAAGAAAATAAAAATACGACCTCAATCGCACCACAAAACGAATACATCCTCAATTGCATCCACAAAGGAAGACTGGCCTCGATCACTCTACCCACAAAGAAAATACGAATACGACCTCGATCGCATCCACAAAACGAGTACAACCTCAATTGTACCCTCAAAGGAAGACTGACCTCGATCACTCTACCCGCGAAGAAAACACGAATACGACCTCAATCGCACCCACAAAACGAATACAACCTCAATTGTATCCGCAAAAGAAGACTGGCCTCAATCACTTTACCCGCAAAGAAAAGACGAATACGACCTCGATCGCATCCACAAAATGAATACAACCTCAATTGCATCCGCAAAGGAAGACTGACATCAATCACTCTACCCACAAAGAAAATAAGAATACGACCTCAATCGCACCACAAAACGAATACAACCTCAATTGCATCCACAAAGGAAGACTGACCTCGATCACTCTACCCACAAAGAAATTACGAATACGACCTCGATCTCATCCATAAAACGAGTACAACCTCAATTGTACCCGCAAAGGAAGACTGACCTCAATCACTCTACCCGCAAAGAAAAGACGAATACGACCTCAATCGCACCCACAAAACGAATACAACCTCAATTGTACCCTCAAAGGAAGACTGGCCTCAATCACTCTGCCCACAAAAAAAGACGAATACGACCTCGATCACATCCACAAAACGAATACAACCTCAATTGTACCCTCAAAGGAAGACTGACCTCAATCACGCTACCCGCAAAGAAAAGACGAATACGACCTCGATCGCATCCACAAAACGAATACAACCTCAATTGCATCCGCAAAGGAAGACTGACCTCAATCACTCTACCCACAAAGAAAATAAGAATAAGACCTCAATCGTACCACAAAACGAATACAACCTCAATTGCATCCACAAAGGAAGACTGGCCTCGATCACTCTACCCACAAAGAAAATACGAATACAACCTCGATCGCATCCACAAAACGAGTACAACCTCAATTGTACCCGCAAAGGAAGACTGACCTCAATCACTCTACCCGCAAAGAAAAGAAGAATACGACCTCAATCGCACCCACAAAACGAATACAACCTCAATTGTACCCTCAAAGGAAGACTGACCTCAATCACTCTACCCGCAAAGAAAAGACGAATACGACCTCGATCGCATCCACAAAACGAATACAACCTCAATTGCATCCGCAAAGGAAGACTGACCTCAATCACTCTACCCACAAAGAAAATAAAAATACGACCTCAATCGCACCACAAAACGAATACATCCTCAATTGTATCCACAAAGGAAGACTGGCCTCGATCACTCTACCCACAAAGAAAATACGAATACGATCTCGATCGCATCCACAAAACGAGTACAACCTCAATTGTACCCTCAAAGGAAGACTGACCTCGATCACTCTACCCGCGAAGAAAACACGAATACGACCTCAATCGCACCCACAAAACGAATACAACCTCAATTGCATCCGCAAAACAAGACTGGCCTCAATCACTTTACCCGCAAAGAAAAGACGAATACGACCTCGATCGCATCCACAAAATGAATACAACCTCAATTGCATCCGCAAAGGAAGACTGACATCAATCACTCTACCCACAAAGAAAATAAGAATACGACCTCAATCGCACCACAAAACGAATACAACCTCAATTGCATCCACAAAGGAAGACTGACCTCGATCACTCTACCCACAAAGAAATTACGAATACGACCTCGATCTCATCCATAAAACGAGTACAACCTCAATTGTACCCGCAAAGGAAGACTGACCTCAATCACTCTACCCGCAAAGAAAAGACGAATACGACCTCAATCGCACCCACAAAACGAATACAACCTCAATTGTACCCTCAAAGGAAGACTGGCCTCAATCACTCTGCCCACAAAAAAAGACGAATACGACCTCGATCACATCCACAAAACGAATACAACCTCAATTGTACCCTCAAAGGAAGACTGACCTCAATCACGCTACCCGCAAAGAAAAGACGAATACGACCTCGATCGCATCCACAAAACGAATACAACCTCAATTGCATCCGCAAAGGAAGACTGACCTCAATCACTCTACCCACAAAGAAAATAAGAATAAGACCTCAATCGTACCACAAAACGAATACAACCTCAATTGCATCCACAAAGGAAGACTGGCCTCGATCACTCTACCCACAAAGAAAATACGAATACGACCTCGATCGCATCCACAAAACGAGTACAACCTCAATTGTACCCTCAAAGGAAGACTGACCTGGATCACTCTACCCGCGAAGAAAACACGAATACGACCTCAATCGCACCCACAAAACGAATACAACCTCAATTGCATCCGCAAAAGAAGACTGGCCTCAATCACTTTACCCGCAAAGAAAAGACGAATACGACCTCGATCGCATCCACAAAATGAATACAACCTCAATTGCATCCGCAAAGGAAGACTGACATCAATCACTCTACCCACAAAGAAAATAAGAATACGACCTCAATCGCACCACAAAACGAATACAACCTCAATTGCATCCACAAAGGAAGACTGACCTCGAACACTCTACCCACAAAGAAAATACGAATACGACCTCGATCTCATCCACAAAATGAGTACAACCTCAATTGTACCCGCAAAGGAAGGCTGACCTCAATCACTCTACCCGCAAAGAAAAGACGAATACGACCTCAATCGCACCCACAAAACGAATACAACCTCAATAGTACCCTCAAAGGAAGACTGACCTCAATCACTCTGGCCACAAAGGAAAGATGAATACGACCTCGATCGCATCCACAAAACGAATACAACCTCAATTGTACCCTCAAAGGAAGACTGACCTCAATCACTCTACCTGCAAAGAAAAGACGAATACGACCTCGATCACATCCACAAAACGAATACAACCTCAATTGCATCCGCAAAGGAAGACTGACCTCAATCACTCTACCCACAAAGAAAATAAGAATACGACCTCAATCGCACCACAAAATGAATACAACCTCAATTGCATCCACAAAGGAAGACTGACCTCGATCACTCTACCCACAAAGAAAATACGAATACGACCTCGATCGCATCCACAAAACGAGTACAACCTCAATTGTACCCTCAAAGGAAGACTGACCTCGATCACCCTACCCACAAAGAAAATATGAATACGACCTCGATCGCATCCACAAAACGAATACAACCTCAATTGTACCCTCAAAGGAAGACTGACCTCAATCACTCTACCCGCAAAGAAAAGACGAATACAACTTCGATCGCATCCACAAAACGAATACAACCTCAATTGTACCCTCAAAGGATAACCAACATAAAGTGGACTTCACTAGGGATAACGTGAAACAAGGCTCACAAAAGAAAAAGGCCAAAATGAGGCAAACAAAAACAAGCTTCTAACGGACTCCTGATCCACAGATAATATGACTCCGTTGGGGAAGGTGAAATCTAAATAAAAGACTCTGCCGGGGAGCACAAGTATGAGGAACGCATCCCTCCAAAATCTCCTGAGTTATGTCATCTCTGCTGAGAAAGAGAACTGGCAAGGAAAGTATCAAACCTGGCTTATGCTTTGGAATGCTAATGTTTGAATTTTACCGTAATGCTCCACACGAAGTGGAAATGCTACGCGTTTTGAGGATGCAATGCTTATGATATGCAAAAAGGTCCCTCCAGCAAAATAAATGTCGGAGAGAAAAGATCAATTCAGCCGGGGATGACAAAAATAAATTGTCCTCTGAACCTAGGAACTCCGCTGAGAAGGATCACACTGATCGACTCCTTGGATCAATAATTTTTGCTGGGGATGAGATCCCGAAAGAACTACCGGGGCTACACCTGTCCTTTACTGAAGTTAACATCCAAAACCTGAGATTCCTCCTCTGCTGGGGGAGTTGAGAATGGACGCCAATAATGGAACCGGAAGTTTGTTGCCGAGGATTACCAATAATAGACGGGCTTAAGACCTGCTGGGGGATACCAATCCTGCTTGGGGGATACTTCTGAACTTAACCTGCTGAAGGGAAGAGTACCCTTACTCCCACCTTGCTGGGGATTAGAATATGACATTATTGGCAAAAGTACACTTCCTGACTGGGTGGGGGAAGTGAGCACCACAATTCTGTGGGGAAATAACGTCTTGATTCGGAGAAAATACTTTCCAAGTCTTCTGCTGGGGGAAGTCTGCTCTGCTGAAGAACGGTTGCCCTGCTGGGGGAGGAGCAATCTCGATGCTGGGGAGTACAATGTTGTTGCCCTGTAAGTCAAATAACAACAACAAAAGGAGAATGCCACAACATAACTATTACTGTTAACGCCTAAGTAATTTCTACTACTTTCCGTTATGCTTCGCAAAGCTCAAAGTTTTATATGCAATGTTTATAAAAAATATCGGACGTTTTTGCAAACAAAACAGTAAAAGTAAAACATGCAACAGAAGATCTTTGAATGAAATGAATATTTTATTGAGAAAAGTGGCCTGTAAATAGGCATTTACATTTGGAAGCAATTCCTAGAAAGAGGTAATTGCGCAAAAACAAAAAGAAAATACACATGTCGGCAATGTGGGAACAGATATCCACCATGATTCGACTCAGCTATGACCCGTATGACTTGCTTATCCACAAATGTCTTGACCATCGAAGAGACTAACTGTACTGATCCTTTTCTTTCATAATTTCCAGGTGTTGAAAGTGTTCACAGATCGAACGCAGACCGTAGCCTTTCACTTATAAATCCCTAACTTTTGCCTGGATCGCCCTTTTCGGGTTTTCAATCCACTGGGATACCCATTTTTGCCAAAGTCGCCTTTTCAGGTTTTCAAGTTTGCAGGTTTACACATTTCTTTTTACATTTTATCCCTAACTTTTGCCCGAACCTTTTCCTTTTTATGGTTCGCCGGGATGCCCCTTTTTGCTTGGACTTTCTTTTTATGTCCAGCGGGTCTCTTTTATGCGAAGTATTTTTTGACTACGTCTGCGTTCACAGGGGATGTAAAATCTTCGCCATCCATAGTTGAGAGTAGTAAGGCTCCACCAGAGAAAACCTTTCTGACTACATACGGCCCTTCGTAGTTTGGTGTCCATTTGCCCCTGTGATCTGTCTGAGGAGGAAGGATCCTTTTCAAAACCAATTCACCTGTCTGAAAATTCCGAGGACGTACTTTCTGATCAAAGGCGTGCTTCATCCTGCTCTGATACAACCGACCATGTGCGATGGCTGCCAATCTCTTTTCTTCAATAAGGTTCAACTGATCCAATCTGGAGCGTACCCATTCAGCTTCATCAAGCTTCACATCTGCTAGAACTCTCAAAGACGGAATCTCGACCTCTAAGGGTAAAACTGCTTCCATACCATATACCAATGAGAAAGGGGTTGCCCTAGTTGACGTACGCACCGAAGTACGGTAGCCATGTAGGGCGTAAGGTAACATCTCATGCCAGTCCTTATACGTTACCACCATCTTCTGTACAATCTTCTTGATATTCTTATTCGCCGCCTCAACAGCACCATTCATCTTTGGGCAATATGGAGAAGAGTTGTGATGCTCGATCTTAAAACTCTGACATAGTTCCTTCATCATCTTATTATTCAAATTCGAGACATTATCAGTAGTGATTCTCTCCGGGACCCCATAACGACAGATGATGTCCTTCTTTATAAACCGGGCTATCACTTGCTTGGTGACGTTGGCGTACGAGGCTGCCTCCACCCACTTTGTGAAATAGTCAATGGCAACCAAAATGAAACGATGCCCATTGGAAGCAGTAGGCTCAATCTTTCCAATCATATCTATACCCCACATTGCAAACGGCCAAGGAGATGACAACACATTTAGAGGCGTAGGCGGTACGTGCATCTTATCTGCATAAATCTGGCATTTATGACACTTCCGAGCGTACTTGAAACAATCAGACTCCATAGTCATCCAATAATATCCTGCTCTCAACAGCTTTCTAGCCATGGTATTCCACTGGAATGAGTACCAAAAGAACCCTCGTGAACTTCCTCCATCAATGAGCTTGCCTCGTGTTCATCAACACAACGTAGCAAGACCGTATCGAAGTTCCTCTTATATAACACATCATCCTTGTTCAGAAAGAAGTTCCCTGCCAACCTTCTCAGAGTCTTCTTATCCTTGGTGGAGGCACCCTCTGGGTACTCTTGTCTCTTCAGAAAAACCTTAATATCATGATACCACGGTTTACCATCAGACACATCTTCAATTGCAAACACAAAAGTTGGTCTGTCCAGACGCATGATTCTAATCGAAGGTGTTTCATTCCAACGGTTCACCTTATACATGGATGCCAACGTCGCCAACGCATCAGCCATCTGATTCTCAGCTCGGGGCACATGATGAAAATCCACCCTATCAAAGAAAGGTAACAACCTTCTGGCATAGTTGTTATAAGGTACCAAATTTGCCTGACGAGTCTCCCATTCTCCTGTAATCTGATTAACCACCAACACGGAATCACCATAGACATCGAGGTTCTTAATTCTTAAATCAATTACTTCTTCTAACCCCATGATGCATGCTTCATACTCCGCCTCGTTGTTGGTACACACAAATGCTAACCGGGCAGTGAAAGGTATATGAGAACCCTTCGGAGTCGTAATGATTGCCCCAATTCCATTGCCATACGAGTTGACAGCCCCATCAAAAATCATCTTCCACTGTGATCTAATCTCAGGTCCTTCGTCAGGCAGAGGCTCTTCACAATCCTTCATTTTCAGAAACATAACATGCTCGTCTGGAAACTCAAACTTCATAGGCTGATAATCCTCGACTGGCTGATCAGCAAGATATTCTGACAGAACACTTCCCTTAATGGCCTTCTGAGAAACATACTGAATATCGTACTCTGTCAAAACCATCTGCCAACGGGCTATCCTTCCAGAAAGTGCCTGCTTCTCAAACACGTACTTAATCGGATCCATCTTCGAAATCAACAAGGTTGTGTGATTTAACATATACTGCCTTAGGCGTTTGGCTGCCCAAGCGAGTGTGCAACATATCTTTTCCAGCATAGAGTATCTCGATTCGCAATCAGTGAACTTCTTACTCAGGTAGTAAATGGCGTGCTCTTTCTTACCTGTCTCGTCGTGTTGACCGAGCACACAACCCATCGAATTCTCAAGAACCGTAAGGTACATAATCAACGGTCTCCCAGACACTGGTGGCATAAGGACTGGAGGTTCCTGCAGATACGTCTTTATCCTTTCAAATGCCTCTCGACAATTTTCATTCCACCTGACCTCTTGATCCTTTCTCAGCAACTTGAAAATTGGTTCACATGTAGCTGTCAGGTGAGAGATAAACCTGGCAATGTAATTCAACCTCCCCAAGAAACCGCGAACCTCTTTCTCTATCCTTGGCTCAGGCATCTCCTGTATGGCTCTTATCTTTGCAGGATCAACCTCTATACCCCTTTCACTAACAATGAATCCCAGCAATTTACCAGACCTCACGCCGAAAGTGCACTTGTTCGGATTCAATCTCAGTCTGAACTTCCTCAACCTTTCAAACAGCTTCTGGAGGTTTACCAAGTGTTCGTCCTCTGTCAGTGACTTCGCAATCATGTCATCAACATAGACTTCAATCTCCTTGTGAATCATATCATGAAAGAGAGTCACCATCGCCCGCTGATAGGTTGCCCCAACATTCTTCAATCCAAAGGGCATTACCTTGTAGCAAAATGTTCCCCATGGTGTTATGAATGTAGTCTTCTCCATGTCCTCTGGGGCCATTTTGATTTGGTTATACCCAGAGAAGCCATCCATGAAGGAAAACACATAATATTGAGCAGTATTGTCCACTAACACGTCAATGTGGGGGAGCGAGAAATCATCCTTCGGGCTCGCCCTATTCAAATCTCGGTAATCGACACACATCCTGACCTTCCCATCCTTCTTAGGTACAGGTACAATATTAGCAACCCACGGAGGATAATTTGTCACAGCAAGAAATCCGGCGTCCAACTGTTTCTGAACCTCTTCCTTGATCTTGACAACCATATCTGGTTTCGTCCTTCTCAACTTCTGCTTGACTAGAGTACAACCCTCTTTAAGCGGCAGCCGGTGTGAAACAATATCAGTATCAAGTCCGGGCATGTCTTGGTAAGACTAGGCGAAGATATCCACATACTCTCGAAGTAACTCAATCAATCTTCCCTTAACAGTGTCTTCCAGGGCATCCCCAACCTTTACCTCTCGTTTAACATCCTCGGTTCCCAGATTAACAGTCTCAACTTCCTCCTGATGAGGTAGAATAACCCTTTCCTCTTGTCTCAGTAGCCTGGCTAATTCTTCTGGTAACTCACAGTCTTCGTCAGTCTCTTCTTCGGCCTGATAGATGGGATTGTTGAAGTCATATCGAGCCATAGCCAAGTCATGGGTGGAATCTGAACAAAGGAACTCCGGGCGCGTCACTTGGATAACTTTCTCGGAGGACCAGTTGCCGAGACTCTGACCAGGAATGCAGGGGCGGATCCATTCATCCATGTCACAATCACTATCTCCTTCATCCTCAATAGCATTGACTCTGTCGAAGAAAACACCGGCACTGGTGAAACGGACTGGACCATAGAACTTGGGAGGCTCTTCAGAACGCCTAGGTGGCTTGTATCCCAGTCCATGAGTATCTTGCTTCCTTTGAACATCAATAACACTGCCCCACTTCTGAGAACCACCAGCTTCAACTATAGCACGCACCTCTTTGAAAGAGGACATTGGAACTTCTGGTTGTATGACGACTTCGGGTTGGGCAACCGCCTCAGGCTGAGTAACTGCCTTTGGGGGTTCCTGGGGAATCTTCACAGCTTCAAAGGCTTGGCACAAAGTTTCCTGTATCTCACCATTTACCTCTACATACTTGAAGGTCGATAGGTGACTCACCATGATGTCTTCTTCACCACAAACAGTCACAACGTGGCCATCCACCATATACTTCAACTTCTGGTGCAGCGTAGAAGTTACTGCCCCAGCACCATGGATCCAAGGGCGACCCAACAAACAACTATAGGCGGGCTGAATATCCATTATGTAAAAGGTGGTATTGAAAACCTCAGGACCCACCTTGATCGGAAGAACTAACTCTCCAAACACTGACCTCTTGGAGCCATCAAAAGCACGTACCACCAAGTCACTTGGTGTACAAATCAACCCACGAGTATCCAACTTCATCAGAGCCTTCTTCGGTAGCACATTCAAAGACGACCCAGTATCAACTAACACATGCGACATTAAAGAACCACGACATTCCACTGAAATATGCAGAGCGTTGTTGTGATTCCTCCCAGCCGGAGTCAGATCTAAATCGGTGAAACCCAAACCATTACCAGCATTCACATGAGCCACAACCCCTTCTAACTGATTGACAGATATCTCCTGCGGTACATAAGCCATATTCAAAATCTTCAGCAATGTATTTCGGTGTGCCTCGGAGCACAACAGTAAGGATAGGATGGAAATCTTCGATGGAGTTTGATGGAGTTGGTCAACAATCTTGTAATCACTTTTTCTGATCAACCTCATAAACTCTTCTACGTCTTCTGAGAAAGTATCCCCACCTGGCTTTGTCGTAGAATTATTAGCTTCCTGCCTCTGTACAGACTCATCCATCATCTGCTTACCTTTGTCTTGTCTTGAACTGCTAGCTTGATTCTCGGAGGGAATAGAGACTCTACCACTCCTAGTGATAGCCCCTGCTTCAACAAGATTTTCCACCCCTGTATTCACAGCTGATGTCTTTTCCAATTCCAGCTTCTTACCATTAACAAACACCTCGGCCCCATAATTCCATGGGATGGCCTTGGTACTCTCATACGGAACTGGTCCGGGAACAGTGATAGTGACCGGCGCTGGTCTTGCTGGCGCTGATATAGTTATCGTCTTGAATGGAATTGTTATCGTGGCAACATCAATCTCTTTGTCAGTAACAATACTATGCTTACATCCCCTGTCAAACTGTAATACCCCTTCGCTGATCATTTTCTGAATACCTGCCTTCAATAAATCACAACCGCCTGGCTGCGACACACATTTTACACAACCTTCATCACAACCGGGAAATACTCCTCCCTTCAACAGTCTTTCCTTCACCATACCCAAGAGAGTTTGGATTTCGTTCACATCTAAAATCAAACTCAAGTCTTCACAGTCTTCAATAATAGCATTAACCTTCGGCCCACCGTGATTCGGTATCGGATTCTGATTCACATTCGGGACGTCATTGGAGAAATTGATGGCTTTGGAATCCAGCAGATCTTGAACCTGATGCTTAAAAGCTTTACAGTTTTCAATATAATGTCCGGGTGCCCCAGAATGAAACTCACAGTGGGCGTTGGCGTCATAGCCGGGAGGTGGATTACCAGTAGGTGGAGCCAATGTTCTCTTCTGGATTAACTGTAGTTGTAGCAAGTACTGAAATAATTGAGCGTATGGAAGAGGTGGAGTGTCAAAATGCCTATCCCGCCTAGTCAGAGGCTGAGACCGGCGAGGAGCCTGATTTTGTTATTGAGTCACTACTGGCTGCTGAGGTGCTGCTGGGATGGTTACAAAAGCCACCTCCTGATTATAGTTCTGACGAGGTCCATCTCTACCACGATATGATGACACAGAGTTTGTATCTCCCTCCTTCTTCTTATAACCACTGGCATAAGGCTTCTTGCTTCCTCCAGATGAGGACCCATCACTGCCTGATATCTTTCCTGCCTTAATTCCGCTTTCTACCATCTCTCCTACCAAGATTAAATTAGCGAACTTTCTAGACATACATGGTACCAATTTTTCAAAGTAATGACCCTGCAAGGTGGCCATAAACATAGTTATCATTTCACGCTCCAACATGGGAGGCTGAACTCTAGCTGCCAGTTCACGCCACCTCTGATCGTACTCCTTAAAACTCTCATTGTTCTTCTGCGACAGATTCTGCAACTGTGTTCTGTTAGGAGCCATATCAGTGTTATATTGGTAATGTCTGATAAATGCCCCTGCCAGATCTCTCCAACTACGCACATCCTTCATCTCCAGTTTCATGTACCACTCCAGGGATGCCCCAGATAGGCTATCTTGGAAGCAATGCATCATCAGTTTTTCATTCTTCGCATATGCAGCCATCTTGCTTGCATATGCCCTGACGTGGGTCCTTGGACAAGTCATACCATTATACTTCTCGAAAGTGGGAGTCTGGAACTTGTGTGGAATAACAACGCCTGGAACCAGCCCCAAATCCTCTAGATCCATTCCCACGGAATCCTAATTCACAACACCCCTCAGCTGTTCCTCAATCAAACGGATCCTCTGATCCTGATCAGTTTGGGGACCAGCATCCCCACCTGGCAAAGAAAATACATCGTCCTGAACATCATCATACCGACGACACTGAACTGCGCCAGTACCAGTACCACCTCCCACTGCAGTGGGAATCACAACACTTTCTACTCCGCCCGGAGGAATCACAACACCAGAAGCAGGAACACCTCCACCAGTAGGACAATTATGACCATCATCAGTAACACCAGTCTGAAGTCCTCCATGAAGGACACCATCATTATCAACCCTCGCAATCAGTGGCTGAACGAGAGTTCTCAACTGTTCTTGTCCTTGAGCAACCCCTTGCATCAATTCCATGAATTGGTTCATGCGAGTCCGCATCTCAATGATCTCATTCTGTAGCTGATCCATGAGTCTCTTCCGATTCTGCTTAGTAGGATACCGGTGAATACGCTGATCTGCAATTCTGTGATGAGAACAAGATAAGAATACCGGAGATAAAAACCTGTCATGCAAAATGATTATGCAAAATGGTTATGAATATGCAAATGCAAATGGACGTGTTTGAAAATTCACAGGGCGATCCACCCCTTGATTCCGGTTTAATAACAAGATATAATGGAACTTCTGCTCATATATTAAGAAAACCAGAGAAAAGCCAAATGTCAACAATCACAAATTCGAGATAACAAGTCTGAATATAAAACCATAGGTCCCAACCAACAAGCCTGGTGGTGATCCACATACAATAAAAGAGAACAGAAAACTATGGCATATCATCAAACTTTACAAGTGTCAATCCTCCTCATCCATTATGCTTTTTGCACCAGTCTTGAATCTCCTTGAACAGCTTTCTGGTGTCGGGATGCTTCAGCCTCTGAATTAGCCCTTGAATGAGAAGGTCTCTCCTGTGTATGATCCCATCCAAGTATCGGCAATGTAGCTCCCAAGCGTCTTCTCCAGAAACACCATCCATGCTAGGACCCTCATGTCTAGGCTTCTTCACTTCAGCTTGGACTTTTAGTTCTTCCATGGAGGCTATGGCTTCCTTGAATCGATCTTCGACTACTTGTCTCTTGAATATCCCTGATAAGATCTCGGCGTCTTTCTTCTTGAGCGTCGACTTCAACTGATCAATCTTAGCTATGTAGTGGTCTTCCTTTCTCTTATTCTCAGCCATGGCAGTTTCTTGGTGATCATTGAACCTGTGAATCTTCAACAAAGCCTTGCCTAATTCCTCCTCCTTGGACCTGAGAACGCTACTAATACCATCCAAATCTTGTTTCATTCTTTCTCTGGATGCGACCATGTCAGCAAGCTCTCTTTCTGCTTTAGCAAGAAGCTCTGTCTTCAACTTGGCGGTATGAACAGCTTCACCCCGCTCATGCTTCCACTGATAAATCTCTCTCTTTAGCTCACTATTCTCTTCCCGCAACCTTTCCTTTTCAGCCCATAATTTGTTATACTTCTCCAACTCAACGGTGGTAGGAGGCTCGATCACCAAAGGTTACAAAGGTGGTTCCACCGGGAATGGAAGAAGCTCCTCTTCTGCTCTCTTCTTAATCCACTCTTTATAGGAAGGGAAAGCCCGATTGTTACTTTTCCCGAATGGAATCTTACCCTTCTTAGTCACCTGTTTCCAAGCATTCACAACTTTCCTTACCAACCCTTGATCCTTAATACCATTGAAGAACAAGGACTCACGGACATCTCGCTCTTCGGGTGGATTCTTCAAAGGATAGCCAAACTGTCTGATAACTAGGGAAGGATTATAGTTAATTCCACCTTTCCTCCCTATCAAGGGAACATTAGGGAATTCTCCACATTTGCAAATAATCTCCATTCCTAGCAAGTCACGATTAATCCAAACGATGTTATCAGCAGTCAAGCCCATAACCCTCTTAGACCACTTCAGAGAATCTTTCGTATCAACGAAAGCGCCAGATTCAGGGAGACGACTCAAAAACCAAGTAGCTAAGAGTGGCGCACAGCAACTCACAATTTTCCCACGCCTATTCTCATTCTTATAGTGAACTGAATGGTACACATCACCTAGCAAGGTAGGTATAGGATTCTTCGAAATAAAGATTCTGACGGCATGCATATCCACCAGATTAGGGATATTCGGAAACAAAACAATCCCATAGATGCACATAGCTAGGATAGCTTGGTAGGCAGTCCAATTCTTCTCTTTGACATGTATACAGGCTTGATCAAACAGGAACTTCAATAGGAAACCCTTAACTCTTTGTTTTTCTACAATGCTACTATTCAGAACAGACTCACTAATATGAAGAGCAACAACCATATCTTTTATACCGGGGTGTTCCTTAGAAAAGAAAACTATATCATGACTGATAGGAATTCCCAAAATAAATGAGAATTCCTCCAACGTTGGAGCCAAGATGTAGTCCGGGAAAGTGAAGCAACGCAGAGACGGGTCGTAAAACTGAAGAAGTGTGTGAAGGGCATCCTTCTCATACTGGGAGATATTATAGACAAATTTCAGAAGTCTTCCATACCTTCCACTGAACTCTGTACGAACTCCGGAACCAGCCATATTAATCAGTTTGTGAATCAGTGTCAAAGTCAGCTCTGGGAATAAATAGGCGACAGTCTTCTTTCTCTGAACATCCATACTGAAGCGACCTTAGAAAACCGGAATAAAGGGTAAGATGCAAGCCCTGAAAAATGTCAAACACGTCAGAATGCAAGAAAAATGATATGCTCATGCAAACATGGGGTCAAGGCACACTGCTGGATGTGCTGTGCTGTTAGGTGAACGAGAAACCAGAAAACCAGAACTCTGAACCACTGAGGAACCCAAATAATCAGACGTTGATGAGAAATCCAGAAAAATAGGGTAGGTTGAAGGTTTCGGTTACCTGCAAACCTGCAAATGCCCATCCCCTCTCACATGTGGGTACTAGGATGTTCAATATCCCGGGCTCTCAGGTCGAGAAATGATGATACGTTCACCATTTCTGGTTTGGCATCATCATCAATCGAGGAGGCCTCAACTGATTCTCCAAAGCGGAAGGTCCTCAGTTTTGGCACTGAGGTCGAGAAACAATAGTACATTCATCCCTCGGGGTACAGTACTAAAGTCAATCGAGGAGTGCCTCCACTGATTCTCTTCAAAACGTAGGGCCGTCCTATGCGAGTTCCAAAGCGGGCCCTCGGGTGCGAATGGGTTTGCCACAGGATGTGGTCTGCCACTGTTACCACTAAAGAGGGATGTTTCCACTAAGGTCCTTAATGATCGGTCACCAGAGTCGACAGCTCTCTAGATTAACACCCCAACATGTGCAAGACACACACGTTAGAATGCATCCCAAGATAGCCTCGTCTGGTTGTGAATTTCGTGAACACACAAATGTACCAAGCCGGCACGTAGGTCCCACTACTTTCCACTCTAGTCCTAGGATATTCTCAAGCCTTGGTATTGGGCTTAGCTCTCGGTCCCACCCAACCTGCAAAACAAAGACAGCCAGCACAGCACAGCAGCATGACAGTAATAAAAAATGAAATGCAGACAATGCGGTAAAAATAAAAAATAAGAATAAAATACAACACATAAAGCAAATCAAAACAAAACACCAAAAGAGAACAAGCAAGCGCTAGGATTGACTCGCTTAGGGATGGACCAGCATAGGTCAACCAGGTCCCCAGCAGAGTCGCCAGCTATCGCTCCCATGATTTTCATCCAGGTACAAACGCGAGAGTGGCGCGGAAAACAGAGTCGCCAGCCGTGTAAATTTATCCCAAGAGACGGAAAGGGAACACCGCAGAAACCTGAGGAAGAGGGAAAGGAATGGTCATCGCAACCATAGCCTGGGTACGGGAGTCGGTTACGCGAGGGGAAGGTGCTAGCACCCCACGCGTCCATCGTACTCGATGGGATCCACGCTTGTTGTCTAATCTAAGGGTGAGTTATCCTCTCATCTAGGGCTGTACTAAAATGAGAAAGGGGAAAACAAAGACAGACTCGGTAGGACGTCGACGTCCTAGGCCTACGTACCCCCTTTGTGCAATGGGGAATTCAGAGTCAACGTAGTTCGGACCAAGTTCTTTTTGTGTTTTTTATGAGCGACGTTAAGTTCGCGTCCGGCAGTTAGGGTCGATGCCTGTTTGCGTCTCAGATGGAAAATAACGTGGCCTATTTGAAAATAGCCTTTAAGTTGAAGGTCCCGAAGGACAAAAAGGTTTGAAGTTGGTTTGTGTTTTTTAGGACAGAAATGGCTTAAGTTAGTTCCTAAGCTGCATTGCACCAAAGTCTAGGGCACAGGGGCGAATACTTAACGCATCGTCCCAAGACAGGACGCTCGCTAAGCACTCTAGAGAGATGAGAGGAAGCCCCTCATTTCTCATTCCCCACACTTAAGGCTCGTGCGCAATACACCTTATTCTTATTAAGTGTTTTAAAGAAATTTGAGATGAGAAGAGAGAAGACACAAGGGTAACTCTAAGGGGGACTATGAATCCTAAAGTTATCATGCATGGGTGACCTACGGTTAGTGAGGTTCAACCTAAACCCTAAAGAAAGAAGATGGGGGAAGGAAAAAGTAAGGGTGACCATGGATACTTATCCATACCCTTAAAGAACTTACCTTAGACCCTGCATAAAAGGTTAGCACAGAATAGACATAAGTAAGAGAGATGAGGTGAATGAAAATCAAACAATGGCAAACAACAATGATTATCATCCAAACATGAATCAAAGAAACAAAGAAACAGCCCCAAAACAAATGGCACAAGTGCCTTTTCAAGCAGATAATCATACAAGGTCAAAGATGCGCCTGCAAGAAAATCTCAAATGAAAACAAATCAGATAATTAGAAAAATAATTCCTAAAATTCCCAAATTAAACATTAAAGTTCCTCAACCAGAGGCAAACAAAATATCAAAAGTCCCTGCAAAAAAATAAGATATTAGTCATTCAAATAATTAGGCAGAGTTCAGGTGGGAATTAGGGCTCAGTGTGCCAAAGGGAAGGACCTAAATGCAATATGAAATAAATTTAAAAATGAAAGGAAAATATTTTTATGCACTTTAGAATGTTAATGAATGAATGCAAAAGGAACGGATCAAAAATATTTTCCAGAGGCAGAGAAATAAAATAAAGAAATTTAAGTATGCATGAGATGTGTAATGCAAAAAGGAAATTAAGAAAATAATTAATTTAAGTGGTGAAAATAAAATAAAAATAAAATATAAAATTTGTAAAAAATTTATAAAATAATGAAAATGATGCATTAATTTTTTAGTGATTTTTTAATCTAGTTTTGTAATTTTAATAATTAAAAATGAAAATGATAAATTGAATAAAAATAAAAAAAAGAAATAAAATGGGCTGGGGTGCAGATAGTAAGGACATGCGTTGGAAATGGAATTGGGCTGAAGAGTGGGGGGTGCGTATAGCAACCCAGCCCACTAATTGATCAGAAAAAACAAAAAAAAGGAAGAGACTACCGTGGGTCTGGCATGTGCAAGGCGCGTGCAGTTTTTAATTCGTTGGCAGGCTGTGGATCGTTTGATCCATCAGACGGTTCATGATCAGTCAACCAAAATAATAGTAATTAAAATAAAAAAATACGATTGGAGGAACATGATAATTGTTGTGGGGTAAATAACACATGATCACTAATTAAAAATCAGAAAAATAAAAAAGGAAAAAAAACGTGGCAATGCCCAGACCGTTGGATGAAACGCACGAAGGGTGAGGATTTCGTCTTCCTCCTCTCAACCCTAATCTCGCCGGAACCCTCACAACCGCCGGAGCTAGGGTTCCGGCCGCCGTCCTCCGCCACCTGCAAACAAAAACCTGCCCAGAAATCCACGACCCTTATACCGTTCGAACCAGAATTCCACGAGGATTCCAAATCTCTCATCCAAAATCACAAATAATTAACACATAACAAAAAAAGAAGGGATTAGTGTTAGGGCATAAAACTTCAAATCCTCATTACAAGCAATATACGCATCCAAACACAAAACCAATCATACCAGCATGATCAGTGACAACAACACAACAATATTCACGTAAAAAAGGAGAGTTTTATGATGGTCAAAAAACCTACCAACCTGTGATGGTGTATCTCTATTCTTCTCTTTTGGCTGCGAATGGTGGTTGATTTCCAATCTGTGGGTCACCAGGACTCTATTGGTGAAAGAATGTCTTCAAAACTCTTGGTGAATTGAGAGATCCAATTATTTCAAAGATTAGTGTTCAATTTTCTTTTCTCCAAAATATCACGTGTAACTAACCCTAACCAGTGCATGGATGGGTTTATAAAGACTAGGGTTTGCCTCTGAATATGAATTGGGCTTTGGGTAATCCATTGTTTAATGATTTTTGAATAATTTTGGAAAAATGCATAATGTGAATTACACCTTTCTCCTTGCATGGATACTTGAGAATTATTTGATGGATCACCTTCATTTGGATTGCTAATCACACCATTTTTAAACTTGGGCCTTGAAAATAATTGATTTATGAGTTTTTAACATTTTGGAAATTTTAAATAATGGGAAAAAGGTGAATAATAATCCATGGAATTTCTTCATTCTTGGGCCAAAAATAATCCTCAAGGAATGTCTTTTAATATTGGAAAGTGGCATGACACAATGGAATTGGTTATAGGTCATTATGCCCAAAGTTGTGAAAATGGCACCATGAAAAACCCTAAAAACCACTTTGCCTTCTTTTGACCATAACTGGATTTTCACAAATGATATGGAGACCCACTAGTACTTGTTGGAAATAGGAGAAAAAGATCTTCAACTTTCATGTTGGAGATAAAATCATTTGAAGCTTTCTTGATAATGAAAAGTCAAGTTGAATGCAGTGTAGATACTTGCCAAAAATGGAAACTTTTCATTATAGGTCACTTTCCAAATTTAGAAACTTTGCACCAACTCCTGATTTCTGATAAATATGTATGAAGCTTGACCCTTGAAGACCATATGAGGATGTGAGACCTTGAAACCTTGGAGAGAACTTCAAAATTCCACAGTTGACTTCTCCTCTCACTGTTGACTTTTACCCAATTCAGCTGATTTTCAATCCACTGGCCAATTGAACTTCTCCTGAACCAAACTGATGGACAACCTCCCATGCTTAGGTATTTAAGGACCCAAGGAGTACCATGGAATCAAATCTTGCCCAAAAAATCAGAAATAAGCTGACTTTATAGCCAACCCTAGTTGTGGTACCCTCAGTCTAGGAGGAAATAACACAGTCTCCAAATCCAAATTCCTCTGAATATGATGTGTATCCTCTCCAACAAAGATAAGATATGCCATTTGATGGTGATAAAAACCCAAGGAGCTTGCCCATTGAGGCAATAAACCCAAGAATCTCAAAACCCTAATCTATGCACTGGTTAGGAGAGGATGATCCACCTGAGCTCTTTTGGACAATACCGGGACTCTTGCTTGACCCTCTGAAGCACTGCCTCAGGCACCTTGATCCCATGCTAAGAACCAATGATATGCACACATGATAATGCAAAATGCAATGCAACATAAGCCAGTTAGTAATAAAGTAAGGAGAGCAAATTTTGGGGTTCAACAACAGGTCTAGTATACTAATTTTGAAAGAGAAAATCAGTTTCTTATATGAGCAACATTGTACTCAGGGATTTGATTCAAGGATCTGGGTTATTCCTGTTCTTTAAGGAAGCGGGAAATCCAAAGGATATTGAGACTATCCAAGTCTACGGGTTTCCTTCTTATTTAACGAAGGGGTCACTTGAGAATGTCTTTGAGACTCAAGGAAGTTAGACTGTCCAAGTCTAGGGTTTTATCTCTCGTACTGTGCTTTGAGAAATAGTAGTAGACTCTATGAAAGGACTGTTCTATGAAGATGATTAAGTTCTGTTCCTATACCTTTAGGAGGTCGTCGGGACAATTTGTACGAAGCCCAAGAGGAGGCTGGAATCTTTTAAGAAGCCGACGGGTCCTTGTACTAAGCCCAAGAGGAGGCTATCATTCCCGGAGGAAGAGATCATTATACGAAGCCTAAGAGGAGGGTGTGAATACTTCTAAGAAGCCGTAGGGTCCTTGTACTATGCCCAAGAGGAGGCGGGGTTGCTTTTAGGAAGCCTGTGGGTCCTTGTACGATGCCCAAGAGGAGGTCGATGCTTTTAAGAAGCCCGTGGGTCCCCAAACCCTGAGAAATTCAAGGCAATGCTATTCACTGAGAATAGATCAAAGTCAGGAAAGTTCGAGAATTTGGAAGAAACTCAAAGATGCCATTCACGCAGAATACATTCATCTCTGGGAGTAGAGTTTCTTGACAATTCCTAATGAGGACAGCCTGAGATAAGACTGTATCTGGTGATCCTATTGGGGATCTAGTTGTCTATTTCTACGAATAAATGAAACGACGTCACCTAGTTCTAGACGTAGTTGCCGGGGAAACTCGAAATATCTATACTATTATTACACATTTGATATGAGTTTATGAAAGAAGACTTACAGTGAAACAGCCCCACAATACAGTTATATGTATATGAAAATGGTAAATGAAAGCAATAACCACTTACTCGGTTGTAGAGCTTCCATGCAGTTTGGTTAGTTGTTCAACAAAGAAAGATTGAAAACAACAGTATATTCAAAATCAAAGGAGAAAGTGTTTTGAAAAAGAAAGATTTGGGGCTTACAGCTCAAGGAGAGGCCCAGGGTTTTATCAGTGAGCGCACTGTTTGAATTTGTACAGAGGGACTTATACAAGTGACTGAGGCCCAAAAAAGGTTTTCTGTACAAAGGGATGGGTCTTACACTCTCTCAAGAGGCCCAAGTGAGTTTAAAAAAAAAGAGTATGGCGCTTATAACACGGGGGTAGGCCCAGATGATTTTTCCGTTTGAAATGGCGATCGCGCCGAGGTTTTCTTTTAACGCGGAGGGACTTATACAATAAGTAAGGCCCAAACGGTTTTGGTTAAAAGGGGATTGGGTCTTACATTCTAATAGAGGCCCAAATGAGTTTTAAGAAAAGAAATGGGTCTTACTACTCGAGGGTAGGCCCAGAGGTTATTTTGAAAGGCGACGATCGTGCCGTTTGTGTTTTGACGGTATCGGGACTTATACAATACACTGAGGCCCAAAATGTTTTGGTCAAGAAAGGATTGGGTCTTACACTCTATTAGACGCCCAAAGTGTTTTGAAAATAATTTATGAGGGTTGAATTAATCCAAAAACCCTAATTTGTTTTCAAAATGTGTTTTAATTGAATAAAAATTCAATTAAAATGATCAAAATTGTTTAACATGTGAAAAACAAATTGTGATTTTGGATTAGTGCTTCAAAAATTAAGTATTGACCTACAAAATAATTAGAAAGCATTAAAAGTTGCAAAATCAATGTAGAAAAAATATTTAATATGTCAAAAAATAATTAAAACATTAATTCTTTGCAAAAATATCAATTATATGAAATAAATAATATTTTTGGTATTTTTTGATAAAATAAAATATTTTAACATTTTTGTGAATTATTAAAAAAAGAATCAACTCAAAATGATTAAAACTCTGAGAGAAAATAATTTTTGAATCAATTAAATAAAATCACAAAATTCAAATATTTGAATTTATGAAAATGGCGCCAAGAACATGGACCAACAACACGCGCGTGTTCTGCCTTGCCCAGATTTGCATTTTCTATCCAATCTCACTGAATACTTGATTATAACATGCAATCCACATATCATTATGCTCGTCTCAACCTCACGATCATATCTATGTCCATCAATTTCATTTAAATCAAACATACAACAAGAAATCATGAAAAATCCTCAAGAACCCTAATTTCTGCATTAAGGCTAAGATTTTTGATACACGATTCAAACAATGCAATTAATTGAGGGAAAACATTCCATGCATGATTATGAACATATGGCCAAATTATTGTGCGAGGAAATATGCATAGATTGAGAGATGACCAAGTATGTGCTTACCTCTAAGTCGTGACAGCAAGTGCAATGTGATTTTTGATTTGGAGGTGTTACAGATGAGTGGTGATGATCTGAACAGCTTCCCTACACCCTATGGAGTGTGTTTGAATGGTTGGACTTGATTGAAATTGGCTGGATCACTTTGTGGTACCTCAGCTGCAACTTGATTGAAAATTTGAGCAACCAGGTGGTGATTTTGTGAAATTGGTGTTTCAGAAGTGATCTAAGTGTATGATCAGCTCATATGTGATGTATGTGAGGTGTGTGAGTGATTGGTTTGATTGGAATTGCTCTCAAACTCAAAACCCGATAGTGACTTGCCTTAGAAGGCAAAATTGGAGTGAAAGAAGAGATTTTGAGGAAAGCATCTGTTTGATGGCTTTGGTGTACTCAAACTGATCACAATTGAGCTCTATTTATAGTAGAGCAAGTTTGTTTTGCAAGGAATAGTGAATGGCAGCTGGTAAGTAGGTTTGGCCAATGTTGGCAAATGAAAATCCAAGTCTCCTCTATCCATTGACTAGAGGTTAGGGCACAGAGCTTTGGTTCCCTTGGTCTTGGATAAGTCTTGGCTGATTTCAGATGAGAATGGCTCAGTCCATGCCACCTTGATGCTTCCATTGAATGCTTCAATCCAAATTTGGAGTCTTGTCCCTATTTTGGCCATTCTAGGTTCAACATGCTATTTCTTGTTCCATGGACTTTGGAGGCTTGGCTCAGTGATTGTCCCCTTTAGATTCAATCCTCTGAGGTGTCCAAGTGGATAGGAGCATTTGAATTTGGCTGATTTTGGCAAATCGAGCCAAAATGCAAAATCTGCCTTGCCTTTGACAGATTTCAGCAAGGCAACTTGACAATGTCATATCTCATGGGGTAAGTTGAATTTGGCAATGTTCTTGGCCATTTTGGAAAGCCCTTACGTGATACAACAACTGTTTGAACAAGTTTGGTTTTGATATCTTCTGATTCCAAGTGAAAAATCCCTCTACATTTGGCAAAAAGTGAAGCAAAATCTGACTTAGTGAAATTTTCACTAAGTGTTGGAACAAAGTGTGATTTCTTGATTTTGATCACTCCATAACTCAAAATCCTTAATGAATTGGACTTAGGTCTAGTTGAAGTTTTTGTAGAGGGTAATGAGGGCTACAAATCCATCTTTGGATGAGAAAAAATGGCCATGTGGTTTAGGAGTTATGATCCTTCAAAGTTGGTGTATTAGTGGTACTTTTTCCATAACTTAGAAAATTTTCTAAGTTTTATGGTTACCCCTTTTACAAGTTATCCAACTTTCTTTGATTTTTCTTGATGAATGATGATTTAGATCATACATTAACATCATTTTAGGGTTAAAAATCTATTTTGGTGAAAAATCTCAAAAAGTCAAAGTTGACTTTTGTGCACAGTTGACTTTTTATCAGATGAATTCCAAATTGTGCAATTCTTCAGGAAATCATGTCCTTGACCTAAATAAAACTTGATGGACATGTTCCATGGGTGTCATAGGGTATATTGGGGCATTTCCTAGGGTTTGGGAGCATGTCCTGGTCAAAAGTCAAAGTTACAGTTGACTTTCCTCGCGAAACCCTAATTGTGGTGCAGATGAAAATGAGACTTGTTGCTCAAGCTTCTTGGATTAATCCATTGTTCCAAATGGATCAATATAGTTCATTAGAGACACTCAAATCATGTCTTGAGGTCTTGGATCTTGATTTGTCCCAAAAGTCAACTTAGGGGTGAATTAGGTCAAGAAACCCTAATTCCTGATTTTTTATGTATGCATCCTCTGAGGTCAAATTGAATTGATGCTTGGGTCCATGAGGTTCCATGGAGTACATTAAGTTGTGTTTTGGATCTTCGGCTTATGCCCAGATGAAACTTTCCATCTAGAGGCCCTGGTCGACCAAAACCCTAATTTGGTGATACTGGCGATCTCGAGACTTGATCCACCTAGAAGGGAGCAACCTTGTGCTTAATCCTTGAAGTGGGGGTCCTTTTTGATCCATTGTGGATGTTTGAGAGGTTAGACAAGTTGAAGATCATGTCATTCCTTGATTGATCCTTTGTCTAAGGCTCTGAGAGGGCTTAAAACCCTAATTTTGATTGTAGTGAATGCTCAACAACCCTTGAGGCATTTGGTGAGGCATGATGGTTCATCCATATTGTGATGATGATTTGCACAATGATGGGAAATCTTAGTGGTCAAAATTTGGGGTATGACATCGCTAACTGGCTCGCTAGGCGAACCCGCGAAAAATCATTCGCTACTGCTTCGTCCCAGGTTCGCTAGGCGAACCAAGGAAAACCCAGAATTCTGCAGCGCTGTTTTGAGGTCCAAAATCATATTTTTCAACCAAAATCTCTTCCAAACCAAAACATAACAATCAGAACATACCCCAATCATGGTAACAAGTAATCTAGAACATTTACATCACATTTCAACCGCGAAAACATCGATTTCCATCGTTCCGACCTAGAATTGAAAAGCTATGAAAACACAATAAACATTCCAACACACACATACATAATCATACACAATCATAAGATAATCGAGTTTCACACCCTTACCCGATTAATCGTGTTTTTGAAAGTCGGTTGTTTCGATTCCTAGATTTTCCAAGTTTTCTCTCTTTCTCCTTTCTTTTTCTTTTCTTTCCCTTTTCCTTCTTCTCTTTTTCTTTCTCTCTATTTTTCTCTCTTTCTTTTCTCTTGTGTTTCTAACTCAAGAAAATTAAATGAAAAGACCAAAATACCCTTACACTCAAATATCTCGCAAACGCTCCCAAAACGCGATAAAATATCCCCATAATGAAAAATAATATATTTCCAGATAAAAGTCAAAAATAAAATAATATAATAATAAAATAATCAAAACGACTCGATTAAATAAAACGGACAAAAACTGGGGCGTTACATCACACACTGACACATCATTCCAATAAATGATTTTTTTCAAAACTTGCATGAATGTCGCATTAAAATTACCATTTCTAAATGATCAATTTTAGCTGCAAATCAGTACTTGATATTTTAGAAATTCCAACAAAGTACAATCAGAGAAAAACTTGAGCATTCGTTGGCACTGACCCGAATCGAGACTATCTCATAACCTTGTGAATTTGGGGCAAGTCCTTCAAAGCAATACTTAGTCAATCTGAGGCAAGTTTTTCAAAAGCCAAAACTGGGGCAGACCGCTGCAAATTCCAGACACAGGGGCAGACCACTGATCCAGACACTGTGGTAGATCATCTCATTACCCTCCAGACAGGGGCAGATTCCCTTCATACATTCAAGTTGGTCAAGCTGGCCATGTCATGCACTAAGCGACCCTTGAATTCAACAAGTATTAAAAGCCTTGGGGCAGAGCAAATGCACCATCAGAATGCATTGGATAAGTCGCTACGCTCACACAATCAACATGCATTGGTTACGTTGTTGCGCTCATACAACCATTTGCAAGCCATTAGGGCATATCAGCTAGAAGTGAGGTGCTCTCACGCACAAGCACCCAACTTTCTGCAAAGGATCAAACTTGGGGCACCAAGAACATCTGTCATATTGGCTTACTGATCATAATATCTTCCATTTTTGAGTGTCAGGGAGTCAAATCTTGGCACCTACCAAAAGCCCAACCTTTCATTGGCAACCACTAAAAGTCCAACCCTGCTTGGTAACCACCAAAAGTCCAACCCTGCTTGGCACCTCCAAAAAGTCCAACCCTGCTTGGCACCTCCAAAAAGTTCAACCCTGCTTGGCAACCACCAAAAGTCCACCCTGCTGGCACCTTCATAAAACCAATAACCTGCTTGCATCCACATATGCATCACATACAACATACGTGCACCATATGCATACCTAAAATAACCTATTTCCTTCCTCAACCCCCACGTTGATATATATTGATTTGTTCTTGACCCCCGAGTCATTGTTATCTTTATCTTCTTCGACCCCCGAGTCGATATTGTCCTTATTTCCTCGACACCCGAGTCGATATTGCCTTTATCTCTGCCCTCGACCCCCGAGTCAATATTTGCTTTTACCTTCAACCCCCGAGTTGATATTTTGTTATTTCCTTCAACCCCCGAGTTTGATAGATTACCTTGCCTTTATTTTCTCGACCCCCGAGTCGATATTGTCTTTATTTCCTCGACCCCCGAGTTGATATTTTGTTATTTCCTTCAACCCCCGAGTTTGATAGATTACCTTGCCTTTATTTTCTCGACCCTCGAGTCGATATTGTCTTTATTTCCTCGACCCCCGAGTCGATATTACCTTTACCTTTCTTTCAACCCCCGAGTTGACGACAGTTTATCTTAATGTTTCTCGACCCTCGAGTCGATATCGTATTTCCTTTTCTCATCCCCCGAGTTGATATGCCAGTATTCCCAGTGAGTCTTTCACCTTGCTCCATCTAATCCCCATTGATCCTTCTTTGTAAACCAGAAATGAAGCCTTGCCCGGTTGCATTCCCATAAGATATCTCATAAAACAGTTCATTTGTATTCCTGTATGCATGGCATATCCATCCCCAGCATAGCATAACAGGACCAGGATCAGTTCGCAAGCATCTTGGCTAGTCCTCCTTCAAAGTCAGCAGTATTCATCTGAAAAGAGTTGATACCTCGCACGTACTCAAGGAATTCTATTCCCCAGCAAGTCATTCTTCAACCGTGCAGTTGATAATGACAATCCCCAGCAGCTGTTGCTATTCTTACTCCCCGAGCAGAGGATACCATAGAAAGTTTCTTGTGAGCTTTCCCCTGCAAAGCCAACACATTTCCTCCGACAGGAATCTTGCTCAACTATCCCTCAACAAATTTATCGCAGAGATACTGCTTTGGTATCATCGGGGAACCTTAATGGATATGGGACTGCTTCGACGACCTAGAGAATCGTCTGCCTTCAGAGATACTGCTTTGGTATCATCGAGGAACCTTAATGGATAAGGGACTGCTTCGACGACCCAGAGAATCGTCTGCCTTCAGAGATACTGCTTTGGTATCATCGAGGAACCTTAATGGATAAGGGACTGCTTCGACGACCCAGAGAATCGTCTGCCTTCAGAGATACTGCTTTGGTATCATCGAGGAACCTTAATGGATAAGGGACTGCTTCGACAACACAGAAAATCCTCTACCTTTCAGAGATGCTGCTTTGGTATCATCGAGGAACCTTAATGAACAAGGGACTGCTTCGACCACCCAAAGGATCTCAAGTTATTTTGTTCAGTTTGAACCCCGCTACCTCATTCTATCAGCTCTTACTCTACAACACTTTACCTTTTATGAGACAAATTTTTGGGGCATTCTTATATCTAATTGACTTCTACCCTTAAAATAAACGCTTTATAGCAGTTCATTTTCTCGGGTTCAAGGCAATTAGATATGGGCATCTGTCATACCCCAAATTTGTCCTACCTGTATACAACTTTCATCTCTACATTCCATCCACTAACCTTATTCAAAAAATCCAAAAATAAGTTGCTTTCATTTCTTCTAGTCCAAATTGTTGATTGAATCAAGATTCATTTGAGAATATCAGGCAAGTCAGGTGTGTGAGCAGTGTCGACTGAGGTTCATCTGGTGGGTCCTAATTTTGATTAGACAAGGGTTTATTCAAGGCCAGAGTTTAAGACTTATCTGGTAGGGGTGTCTGAGAATCCAATTGAGGTTGGTGTTATAAGTCAAGTCAGTTATGAATGAATCAAGTTTTTAGGATGTGCCGAAATACAAGTGTTTCATGGCTGATAATCAGGATCCATCTCATTTTCCAGTCAGATTTTTTAGTTCAGTGCAATTCCTATTTCAAGTTCTGATCATTTGATTTTAAAACAGGTTCATGGGATCCATGGTAATGCTCATTAAGGCTCAAGTGAAGATTCAAAGGTGTAGGCTTTAGGTTTTTCAAGTCGTAAGTGGCAAAGTTCAAGATGAATTCAAGATCCATTTGTGGTTTCAATCCATTCAAAGCGCAAAAGTGATGTTTGAGATCTCATTTCAAGTAAGAGTTTAACAAGGATGAAATTTGGTGCGATTCAATTCAAGTGTGATATTAATCCAATCACCATGTTCAAGCTTTAAGCATTATTCAAAAAGCAAGGTGCAAATTACAAGTCCAAAATATTTATACAAAAGAACTCTACAAAATGCATTGGTTCAAGGATTTTAAAGCCCATGAAAACATAAATAAGTCCTTTATACAATCTTTTGCCAAAAATCATTACACAATAGAAAGCCTGTCCAATTTATTACGAGAGACATTCCACATCAAATTGCAAAAATGGAGAAAGACTTGAAGCCTTATTCCATTTCAATACTCCACACAACACATTGACAAAGGAATGATTATTAGCCAAAGCCATCAAAGCACATGACCACGCTTAACCATAAGCTAGTAGTCATCACTTGAAACTTCATGGCCCACACATATATGCTACGGAGCATCTCTCTTTCATGGCCCACACATATATGCTACGAAGCATCTCTCTTTCATGGCCCAACATTCGAAGCTTCGGCAAACCCCCTTGCAAGAAAAACAATTCATCATGATCCACACAAGAGCATTCTGCGAGATTCCATAGCCCGTCCCACACAAAGTTTTTTGCAAATCATTCATGTACCTGCAAGCCACACAATGCAATGGCGTTACCACACAACAACCATTTTTCAGCTAAAATGAGCCAGCTCACACAATACCTTCATCAGGACCCCACCTCCAAGATGTACACACAATCAATACTCTCATCTTGAAGCCACCAAGATAATACGCATCACTCTACAACTTGTACGAAACCGCAACAACTTGCCTTCCCATGACCTGCTATACCCCACAAATGCTGCAATACACTACCCAAACTGTACACATCCATTTGAAGTCGGCCCCACAAAACCAAATCACACTTTCAGCCTTGAACCAATACCACAAACTGTCAGCTCTCCAAAAGTTTCTTGCCTTCACATCACTACTAACCATCAAATAAAATCATTTGCATATTCAATAATTCACAACCTGCACAAAACCAGTACAAGGTTACAAACTCAATGGAGCTTCAACCATTACATTCTATACTTGAACAGAGCTATCCAAGTTTACAAAAGCCTAAAGGAAAAAGACTCAAAACCAACCTAAGTCCATACAGTCATGCCATATGGTTCTAACGTACAAAGATCAAACCTTACACATACTGAAGCCTTTCCACAATTCTTGCACAAAATAATTTGTTCCAAACTACAAGTTGCTGCGAGAAGTTCACAGTTTGAAGGCCTATATCAGTGAACATCAGTAGTAACACAACTGCAACATCACATTTCACACAAAGAAAAAATACAGTGCATACAAGGAAAATGAAAAGAGCACATTATCATAGCAAGTTCACAAATGCAAGCCAATCAATAAACAACATCCTGGGCAGTGGATTCAAGAGATGGATTGATTTTACAAAGTAAAAAAAATAGAATTTTAACAACATCATCAAATTCATTCGAGTGTGCATAAACAATAATGTGATGATTCCAAATCATACTTGGTTTATCCAAGTGATGCCCCTCCATGTAAGCCCAATAACCAAACCTGTCCTCGCCACCAAGTCCTTAATTCTGAGCCAAAACCAAGTGCCAAAATTCCTCACGCCAAGGAGAACACATGAAAACTGCAGTCAGCACATAGTATGAGATTGAGAAGTCAATTAAAGTCATGTTGAAGGCACTCAAACAGAACTAGCCGTGATACAGATTCAAATGTGGTACACGAATATAAAGCAAGGAAAATAGCAGCATATTAAGAGAAGTATGTATTTCACAAAAAAAGTTTGTTTTCAAGAGGGACCACCATACTTCTAGAAGCAACCTTCACTACAGACAAAAATTTCAAACCAATTTCCTTCCGTACCTACACGCCTCTCCACTCAAGTTTGTGCCTCACCATTATCCTTCGTTGTACAAATTTTCCAGCTCACAACGGTTTACACCTCATCATTCAAGCTCACACGAATTAGAGGATATTCCTCTGAAAATTCTTCAATCCTTACACGTACCAATCAACCCTAATAAAAAACCACCCCATTTCCCCCTTAGAAAGCGGTATTACCTTAGAAGATAACAAACAATCTAGCTAACTTTCTCACGAATCGAATCAAGAGGTTCCCGTTGAGTACAACGGGCGTAGAGGGTGCTAATACCTTCCCTCTTGCGTAATCGACTCCCGAACCCGAATTTGGTTGCGATGACCATTTTCTTATCCCTTTAAAGGTTTTATCGATATTTTCCTATTCCTTCCTTGGAATGAATAAAGTTCGGTGGCGACTCTGTTTCGAACAGTTTTTTTCGCGTCCATCGCGAGGATCGTATTTTTCGAAGTGCGGCATATGCATAAAAAAATGGTGTGTTGTGCAGTCCACCGTGTAACGGGCCTTTGAGCCCACAACAACAAGTATGGATCTCAAAACCACCAGATTCATAACACAAAGCAATGTTTCAGCCTCATTATTTTAAAAAAACAACTAAATGAAAACCAAGTCAAGAAGCGAAAAGAACATTAGCCAAGGCAACATCAACCTTCTCTACAGAGTCTCACGCTGCAGCAAAGGAGGTATGTCACAGCCTATTCCGATTTCAATTCTTCCGTGTTCCCACCCAGATTCGTTCTTGTTTGTATTTGGGTTGGATTTGATTTGAGGTTCACCGTTGAAGATTTGTTTGGTTTGTTCGTGTCTCAATCTCTTTTCTTCTTCTTTGGATTCGGTTTGTATATGGTTGTGGGATATTTGAAAAATGGTTAGGGTTTTGTAGTGAAGAGTGATGAAGATTCGATGTGTTGATGGAGTATTTTACAGTGAGGTTGAATTTGTGAGTCTGGTTTTGAATGAAGGTTATTGAAGATTGGTTTGGTGTGAATTTTACAGAGTAATTTTGGCTCTCTTGAAGCTTGAAACTTGTGATAAGAATGGTCCTTATTTATAGAAGGAAATGAGGGTGAAATGGGAAAGAATTGAGAGGAGTTGGAGTGGTATCATTTTGCTGCAGAATTCATTTCTTTGGTGCGTATTGTCCGTCATTTTGCAGGTCGTACAAGTTGGTTATTTGGAGTGTGCGTGTATGAATTGTCGTACAGGTTGTGGTTATCGTGTGGGGTCGGTTTAGGAAAATAGTCTGTGGTACATGACCTGTTGGCTTGGTGAAATTCATTATGTGAGTGTTAATTTTGTTGCTGCGTAGAGTTTGGCGCAGGTACAGTTTTTTTGTGATAATGTTATTGTGTGTGAGTCATGGTTTGTTGTGTGTGGTGGTTTGTGGTAGTGTACTGACTGGTGATGTTGTTGTAGCTCATGAATGGTGGCTTTGTTATAGGGTTATATGATGTTGTGGGATTAATGGTTAAGGCAAGGTCGGAATATTTGTGTGGTTGTAGCGTGCAGGTTTGGCAAGGGTGGAATGTTTGTGTGGTGGTTCATGAAATTTGGCTAGGAGGATAGGCTTGTATGTAGGGTCGTGTATGCGTTGCAGCTCAATGAATGGTATGGTTTAGGAAATGAAGGCGTGTGTAGTTGTGAATTGTGGCTTGAAGAAATATGGTTTCGTGGAGTATGTTTTTTTTTTTTTTGCTGCAACAACTTTATACTTTGACTCATTCTATCTTCTTGTTAATTTTTGTTGTAATCTTGATGTGGGCTTGAAATGTTATTGTAATGGACTTATGGAAATGTGATTGTATTGGACTCTGTTTTTAGCATATGGACTTGTAAAAAAAATGGTAATGGGCCTTCACATACTTTTTGGGAATTTAATAAGCAAGCCTTTGTAGCATTTTATGATGGATGTATGATTTTTGAATGGACCTTGAAACTATTTTATATTTGCACTTTTGAACTTGATCAAAACAAATGCTTTCAACTTTGATCTTGAACTTGCAATTGTCTTTAATTCTTCGATTCTTAATTTAAAAACAATGATGATTAAAAATTCGAATTTTCATGTTAACTCCATGTCAACATTTGAAACAGTTCTCAAATTTTCTCCTTGAATCAATTCTTGAGTAACAAGTCAAACATTAATCAATCACAAATCAATCTTGAACTTTTCCACTTGCATTGATAAACCAGATCTTAAACCAAATAAGCAACACAAAACTGCATTACGACTGCACAAAAACCCTAATTGAAAGGAACTGCTCTTTGAGGATCTTTAACCATGAAGCACTTGCATTGGTACAACCTGAGAACTTGATCCATTCACAATTGTCCTAACTTGGCGCAAAACCCTAATTGGAACCTCAGCCCCATATCAATTGAATCACGCCTTGATCCTGAAACAAACTCTTGTATGGCCCAAATATTAGGTCAAGACCAGATGAATTTCAATCCATATTGCCCACACATCTGAATGAACTTGAAATGAACCATAATTTAATTCAATTCAACCTTGTGATCCCCTGAGTTCAAACAACAAGCTGAAGCAATATATTTTTTGGATTTTTGAATAATGGTTAGTAGATGGAAGTACAAGTGAAAGTAATATACAGGTAGGAAAAATTTGGGGTATGGAAAACTCTTGCACAAACTCTTTGCACAATTGATCATCATCAAATGTTCCTCATTCTTAAAATATATCCAAACTATACTCAAACCTCCATTTCCATGGATCAACCTTAATTATCTTCAAGAGACCAAAACATCTACTAAATTATGAACAAACCTTGATTATCAACAAGTGCACTTTCCTAATAAAAATCTCATAGTCATGAGCAAACCTTGATTGTCATCAAGTGTATTTTCTTAAATAAAAATTCAAGATATTTAATAAGATCAAATAACTTTTCAAAATGAAGGATATTTTGTCTTAATAAACACTAGGACAATGTTTTGTCTACAACCGTTGAGTTGAGATAAGTGGCACGAATGAGATTTGTAAGTCCATTCGATGTGGTGAAAATGTCCACTCCTCACTTGTTTTGGGTAAAACAAAGTTCTTATGTTGATTAATACAACTTAACTTTTGCTAAAATTAACCAACAAAGTTTACCCGAACTACGATTGCTCTGATTCCATCCTTGTAAGGTAACGTAGGAACAAAACTGCAAAGTCTTGGCGAGCACCCTAATAATAAAAATCTCTTTAAGTTCCCTCTCTCTTAATAATAATCATTTCTCTCCCTTTTCTCAAAAATTAGAAGATTAGAAACTAAACCTTAAGCTAACATTCATTCGACCCTAACTAAATGGTTCCCGCTGAGTACAACGGACGTAAGGGGGTGTCAATACCTTCCCCTTGTGTAACCGACTCCCAAACTCAGACATTGGTTGCGATGACCATATCTTATCCTTTCTTTTGGGGGTTTTATTCGATATTTTCCCTTTTCCTCTATGGGAATAAATAAAGATCGGTGGTGACTCTGTTAAATCCATCTCGCGGACATGCGATTACGCTTTGCGAGGTCGTTCTCATTTTTCGAGGTTCGACATCAACAAAATAAAATAGGGTGCCTTCTCTAATGCAATTGAAATTTGCTCCACAGGGGGCAGATGTTGGACTAGATGTGGGGACAACTTTTCAACCTTCTTAATCGAGAATGATAGTAATAAGACATTGATAACCCATAATTTGTGAATTATTATATACCTTAGTAATTCATTATTACTAGTTTATTGCATCATAAGTTGTTATTTTTAGTTCATATTGGTTGTTTTATAGTAATTTGCTTGGAGCACAATAAGTGCTCCCCTTTTTTTGTTTGATGTGTTTGTTGCTTGATTTAAGAATAACTTTATCAAGCTAAGGCAAGACTACAATGGTCAGCACTTGGAAGCACAAGATGAAGCAAAAAGATGAATCCAACCAAATAAGAAAAAGGGATAAAAGATGATGGGTTCCTAGAGTAAATGTGGAAGCATTGATGAATTGGAAGGAATCTTTGCTATGTATTGAAGGGAATTCATTTGAACCAAATGGATAAGACTAAGGGGCACTAGAAGACAAAAAGATAGTACAATGGTACAACCACTACACTACGTGCTCTGCAAGAAAGGACAATGCCACATGCACTCTTCTGTCGGAGTCTGTAACAAGACACTTTGTCTCCCATAATTATTCCATTGTACCTAATTCCTCGGAGGCTAAGCAGAAAGAATGATTTAAAGGTGCTGATTCTTTTATTGGGCTTAATTTGATTTCCTGATATTTGGTCCATAATCCAAGACATCACAAGGAACCCCAGTGAAGGCTTATAAATAGACCCTGATGAAGATTGAAAAATGGAGGAGTTTAGCGTTATTCCAAAATACAAGACAGAAGATAATAATGTGAGGTTAGTGGAGAGAAAAGAAAGATTTTCTTCTTCTCACCATTTCATGTACCAGCTGCTGAGCCCTAGCGCGACTAGAGTCATCTCTTACTGATTATCCATCTCAAAAAGTCTTCAAGTTACTCTTAGGTTTAAATTTCTTTTTCAATATTTGTTTAAGAATGTATCTTTTGAACCATGTATGTAGTTTGTACTCAATTCATCATGAACTAAACCTTTTGTATGTTGAGCAATGAGAACTTGATGTTATGTTGTTTTTATGTTAATTGATGTGTTATCTAGTGCCTTGTTTTATTATGTGTTAACTCTCTTATAAATCTGATTCTTTGAGTGATCAACTTAGAAAAATATAATAGCTTGTTGTTGTGAGAGATCCAACAACAAGTGGATTTCATAATAAAAATAGTTGAAAAGAGCGGGATAAAGATGTTCACTTGATTAGTTCACATAGAGATAAGGAACTACGACTATAAGGGATTTTAGAATACAAATAAAAGTATGTTATGGTTATAAGTGTGACTTTGAGATTTGTTGCCTCGCCTTAGTAATACATGCTTTGATGCTGTAGAAATACACCTCTAGATCACTCTGACCCTTCATGGCATGGCAATATATATCATGAACACATAGTCACTCCATTAACATTAATGAACCTTGGCTCAATATGCACTCTCTTGATATCATTTCACTCTCACCTTGCACTATTTTGATCTATTCTAAAGAAGAAAGAAAACTGAACTTGTGACATTCATATATTATTTTTATCCTTGCTCATGCTTAAAGTCAAAAGATAGTTTCTTACAAAATCAACCTAAGGAACATTCACTCCCTGTGGGTACGATATCCTTACTTTTTATCATTTGCTACTTTTAAACATACATTTATACTTGCATGTGACACATTTACAAGCAACAGACATCAATAAATCAGTACAAAAGGCCGTAAAATAACAAAAGAGATTGATAACCTAGTTCGGTGAAATCACACCTATGTCTGGGGGACACTCCACCCAAGAAAGTAAATTCACTACTTTGAATTAGTACACTCATTATTACAAAAATCAACAAACCTTATGTTTTTCAAAGCCTCTTCCTAATCCTAGTGACTTTCTATTTAAGGACTCCCCAAAAATATGAGAACCTACTCACTTTCTTCTCTATTACACAACCCGTGATTGGTGTTTAAAATTCAATGAACAATGTTGAATATTACAACTCAACTATGCTAAGTTACTAAAACATAGTGGTGTACAACAATTTGTGTTGCTTGTAAATGTGTCACATGTAAGTATACATGTATTATCAAAAGTAACAATTGATGAAAAGTAAGGATATCGTACCCTGATGGAGTGAATAATACTTAGTTTGATTTTGTAAGAAATAATCTTTTTAACTTAAGCCTGAGCAAGGATAAAAATAATATATGGATGTCACAAGTTTAGTTTTTCTTCTTTAAACCGGATCTAAACAGTGCAAGGTGAGAGTGAAATGATATCAAGAGAGTACATGTTGAGCCAAGGTCCATTAATGCTAATGAAGTAACTTATGTGTTCATGATGTGTAGTGTCATTCCATGAAAGTTCAGAGTGATCTAGAGGTGTATTTCTACAACATTAAAGCATGCATTACTAGGGCAAGGGAACAAATCTCTAAGTCACACTTATAACCCTAAAACGCGTATATTTGTATTCTGAAATCCCTTATAGTTGTAGTTCCTTATCTCTAAGTGAATTATTTAAGTGAATATCTCTATCCTACTCTTTTCAACTACTTTTATTATGAAATCCACTTGTTGTTGGATCTCTCACAACAACAAACTATTATCTTTTTCTAAGTTGATCACTCAAAGAATCAGATTTGTAAGCAAGTTAACACATAATAAAACAAGGCACTAGATAACATATCACTTAACATAAAAACAACATAACATTAACTTCCCATTGCTCAACATACAAAAGGTTTAGCTCATGATGAGATGAGTGCAAACTACAGACATGGTTCTCAAAAGATACATTCTTAAACAAATACTAAAAAAGAAATGTAAACCTAAGAGTAAATTGAAGACTCCTTGAGATGGATAATCAGCAAGAGATGACTCCAATCGCGCTAGGCCTCAAGAGTTGGTACAGAAAATGGTGAGAAGACGAAACTCTCTCTTTTCTCTCCACTAACCTCCCACTATTATCTTTTGTCTTGTATTTTGGAATAATGTTGAACTCCTTTTTCAATCTTCATCAGGGTCTATTTATAACCCTTCACTAGGGTTCCTTGTGATGTCTTGGATCATGGGCCAAAAAAATAAGGAAATCAAATCAAGCCCAATACATGAATCAAAACCTTTACATCATTCTTTCTGCTTGGCATGCAAGGAATCCAGTACAAGGGAACAATTGTGGGAGACAAGGTGTCTTGTAACAGACTGCCACAACAGGGTGCAGACGGCGCTGTCCTTTTCCTGCAGAGTGCGCAGTGTAGTGGTTGTACTATTGTACCATCATTTAACTTCTATCCCTCCTTGGTCTTATCCACTTGATTCAAGTGAATTTCCTTCAATACAAAGCAAAGATTTTCTCTAACACATCAGTTCTTCCACATTTGCCCTAGGAACCCAACTCCTTTTTCCATTTTTCTGTTTTGGTTGAACTCACTTTTCTACTTCAGCTTGCGCTCCCAGATGTGGTCCACTGCAATCTTGCCTTAGCTCGACATAGTCAACCTTAAATCAAGTTACAAATCACATCAAACCAACAATAGGGAGCACCTATTGTGCTTCAAACTAATTACAATAAAACAATCAAATTGAACTAAAAGTAACAACTTAAAATGCAATAAACTAGCAATAAGGAAAAACTAAGGTACGAAATAACACACAAAATGTGGGTTATTAGTTAGATTCCACACTAACCCAATTATGGCATTAGTCTGGAATACAAGTAACAAAAACTTAAACCCTAGCACAAATGACCTAGTTCTTATGCACCAAAACACTTAACAAACAATGAGAATTGAGTCTCCTTATATAGCAATGTCTTTTGGACTTTTCCACTTGGATATCTGAATTTAAGTCGTCCATAAAATAGATGAATCAGTTGGATATGATTTTCTCCTTAAATCTTTCCAAAAGATATGATTTGTTATATTTTAAATTCAAAATTAAATCTTATTTGAACTTATCAAGCTGTAAAACAAATCAACCATACATTTCCAAAATAACTGCAACATATCTGATTAAATCTCAATCGGAAATTGCGAACCAAACAACATCCATCAAGGCCTGCTGAACAAGGCCATATGTTGTTATGCACATGTTGGAACATCGTGTTCCACATGTTGCACCAGTACATCCAAATTAACTCCTCTCAATAACTTGTATATCTTCTATTATAGAGTAAATCTTGGATAGAGAAAATATGAAGCAACTGGAATTTCCATCTGTCTGTTTCCAAGAGACCAGATGTTGCAGCTCAAATGTTGGAACATCGTGTTTAACATATGTCCATTATGCAGCAGAACAACTTGAACAAACTTCATGTTATTTTGCATAATGCAACCAACCCCAAAAGGACCAACATATTCATTGCAGACATAGGAATGAATAACTATTTAACCATTACTAGTATCCTATTTTGTCCAGTATTCTAATATTTCAAGTAAGGAACGCAACCATTGGCAAGTCTTAAATGCGGTCAGAGTAAACTGCATATACACCTATTACTTTAGACGTTTTTATATTTGAAAACTCATTAACCAAATTATGATATGTATTAACTGATCTTATACATACCATTAACTATAGTTGATTTACTGTGTACGATTTTTTTTTATGTTTGAGCAGTCAATAACCAAATTATGATTTATATTAACCAACTTATTACACTCAATTAACCAATTAAAATTTCTCAAATTTTAATGTCAAGACACATTAACCAAACTATATATTTTATAAACATATTTTTTACACACCATTAATCAAAGTTATTTTGAAGAGAGAGAAAAAAATGTGGAGAAAAGTCAAAATTGTAAATGTCATTATTTATCGTATTCGTAAATTTGGTGTCAAAATAGCATTTTTATTTTTCTTATAAACAAATGGATATTAGTTGGAGTACAAGGGATATTTTTGTCCTTACTTTAGATATCATTCTATGTTTAGATATTGTAAAGGACACTGCAACCAATTATAAAAACTTGCACAGTTTGTACCTTTAATTCCTGTATGATGCCACATACAATACACATAATTTATTATTGAACATTATGTTATTTCTTAATGTACACAGACACCAAATTGTTGACAACCAACATAAACTTAACTTTTTCTTCTTCATCTTTCCTTGCAGAGCTTAAGTAAATTGAGTGTAGTGACTCAAACCTTTGATCTCTCCCAAATCATCTATTCCCAGCCATAAGTAAATCCTAGTCCATGCTTTTCTACTCATCCTGCGTTGAAACAACAAATTAGACAAGTTTTCTTTAATTTTAAAGTACAATATACATATTTTGTCATGTTCATTTTGGAGAATGTTTAAATTGCAGTCATCACAAGTATGGTTTTAGTTTTGATTGTTTATCAATTTGCTTGAATAATGCATTGCTTAATTTATCGCGTGCTTGTATGTTATCCCTTTTATAAATTTACTTGCATTGTTGTGGTAGTGTTGTATTTTATGTGAAAAAATGTATCGTTCAAGTTGAAGGGAAAGTTTTATTGGACTTACTAAGACCTCACTACTACAAAACGCGTAAACAAAAACGCCATGGTCACCACGCTTATTCCCTACACCGTTGTGATATCTCTAAACTAAGGCGCTTTCATAATATTATTGTTTTTTTATTAAAAATTATTTGTATATAACAACGGTTAAGGAGCCAACCGTTGTGATAACCTTAAGCTTTCATGGGTTCGAACCTCATGGCCCTCATATATGTTATTCCTTTAATGTTAAGTGGCGCTTTTTCTTTTTTAATTATTTTTAGATAAAAAACTTAAAACTTTATGACGACGGTTCAAGAGTTCCACCGTTGTTAAGTTACGCCTTTTCATTTTTATTTATTTTTAAATAAAAAACTTAAAAGTTTAAGATGATGGTTGAAGAGCCAACCATTGTTAAGTCACGCCTATTCATTTTTAATTATTTTTAAATAAAAAACTTTAAAGTTTATGACTACGGTTGATGTTTACAACCGTTGTGATATATTTTGTTTTTTATTTAAAATTTTTAATTGTTAATACTCTGGCGTTTTTTTATGAAATTTCACCATGAAAGTAAAATATCACCACGGTTGCAAGTATTGGCCATTGTGGTAGCGTGATAATATTATACACTCCTAGTTAGCTTGTCTCTTCAGTATCCTTTTTTTCATTGCAAATAGAAACTAGACAAAACAATACACGATTTCAACCCAAACCCTAACGTTCAATACTGTGAAACATTACACGATTTCATCCAAAACACCATCATTCCTACTTCACTGTGTATTTGCCATTGTCGTCATCATCGTCAACCAAGTTGACAAGACCATCACGATCAACCAAGTTGTTACCATCTAGAAGGAAAACAACAACAACACCGTCGTCACCACAAGGAAGGAAGACAACACCATCACCAACATCAACATCATTTACTTAGTCATCACGTTTAGGGTACGTAAAATATTTTTCCCCATGCATCTACAGTAAACTTCATTTGCCATTGTTGTGGTTTTTGTTGTTTTATTTTGTGGTTGATGTTTATGTTCTTGTTGTTTATGTTGTTGTTGTTGTTTTTGAACTTAGATGTCGACCTTGTTGAGTTCTTCATCAGAAACCAGCGAAGAAACTCAAACAAATGAGATGTTAGACAATGATACTCAAACAACTAAAAGTCAAACGAAAAGATCACAAAGAGGTGTCACAATGATGCCCCAATTCACATCTGTCCGGAACTCATCAGGTGAAAAAATTTATATCCAGTTTGATTCGTTTTACAGAGTAGTGGATTGTCAACACTACTCTACTTTTAAGAGTTATGTTTCGTTCCTTGCACGTAGCAAGGTCAGTATATTGATTGATGGTTGGAAACAAGTTGATAATAAGGTCAAAGAAAGCATATGGACTGATGTTAAGGTATTACATACTATAATTTTCATATATCGCCAATATCCATATCTATAATTTCTAATACATACTTATATATTGATTTAAAAGTAGTTGAATTTTGAGCTTAACGATGACTCAAATTTGAAAAAAAAAATTGGATATTATATGCTGGTACTCGTTGGAGGGGATTTAAGGCACAGCTCACGACTGACTACATTAGGAGGCCTAAGAGCGGTCTTGCTCATCCATGGATTCGATATAGTTTTATATTAAAGAAGAAATGGAAAAGGTTTGCAAAGATACGTCGTTCTAAGGAATTTAAGGTTAGAACTATTCTCATGTAACCGATAATGTTATGCTAATGAGCTATAGATACTAATCATATTTTTTTCACTATGTTCATAATAGGTTAAACGCGAATCCAGAATACTCAATAAGGCCAAGAACATGTACCCCCATAGATTGTCTCGTGGGGGTTATAGGAATCTTGAGAAAAAAATCATGCTTGAAAGACAATAAAAAACAGGAGATGATCGCATCCCATCTCCATCTTCAAGACATGAGAAATGGAAGAGGGCTCGATTAAGACCAAATGGAGAGTACACTTCTGAGGCGTCAAGAGTAGTTACCGAAAAAATTATAAGTATGATTTGTGGTGCTTATGTTATTTTTTATTTAAATGCGTTGGTAACAATATATGTAAGTTTCTCATGTTGTGTAGGATAAGTTGGTTGAGGCAGCCCGTGAAGGCACATTTGTTATGCAAGCACGACATGACATATTAGTAGAAGCTATCGGAACAGATGAGCATGGTTAGCGTGTCCGTGCTGTTGGAGAAGGTGTCAACTTGAGTTCATTCTTTGGGTCTCAAAGAAAAAGTACCGAAAGCTCGAAAATTATTGCACAAAGACAAAAGATTGAAAATTTTGAGAAGCAATTAGAAGAACAACGGAGAATGTGAGAAGAGGAGAAGGAAAAAAGGGAGAAAGATATGGAAAGGTATCAAGAGTTATATTCGGTATGTTCTTTACTTGAGATGTTAGTGTTTTATCAGAAATGTATGATATATATTGTGCTTATTTTTGTTTTATGTTTTAATTGAATATTATGATGTAGAGGTTAAGTGAAAACCTTAAACAAGGACAAATGAAGATCACCGTAATGATGATGGTGATGATGATGATCGAACTCCTAGTAGAAGTGTTATACGTCATGCTTCTACAAAAGGAAGTAATTGTTCAGCCCATCCCCCCATGTGGATAACCGCAATGATATAATAGACCCTAATCCAAATGAAATCACAATGTTATACTTGAAAGTTGCGATGATAAATGAAGCACAACATCTCCCGCTAGAACATTGTACACGTTTGGGTTTATTCTATTATAATCCTGATGATGTAAGGGATTTTCTTGGTGGGTATAAGTGGCTGGACATCGGGATATTGCAAGTTTGGTGCACGTAAGTATACATAGTTGAATATACATGTCATTATAGAACATTATCATTTATAGAACATCACCCCTAATTTATTCATTTTCTTTAACCATTTAGGTACATTCACTGTCTTTGTATAGAGTTGAATAAATCGAGTACTTACAGAATCTTGGATCCACTTTTTATTCGTTGGGCTTTTAATGAACCAAAAGATATCCGAGAGTACTTGAAAACACGGTTAAATGAGGGAGGAAAAGAATGTTACTTAGTACCATTCCTCTACACGTAAGTATTTTTGGAATTGATGTTTATGTATTCTATATTTAGTTTTGTTTAAGCAAATACCATTAACCTATATATGCTCTTGTTTATTCAGTGGTCATTGGCAATTGATCATCATATCATTTAGGGCGAATACGATAACTTTTCTGTGTTCCTTGCATGATCCACTGGAAAACAAAATGAAAGATATGATTAATTCATAAGTGTATGCTTAATTCATTTTCTTTGACATTGTAATTAGTTTATCATGTAATATGTTTAATTCAAATTCAATGTACAGTGTTGTGGAGCAAGTGAATATGATGAACAATGTTAGAAGAAAGCCCAGATGGATCTGTCCTAAAGTAAGTGGCACGGTTATGTTTCTTTCATTTACATTCATGTGTGGTTGTATTCATGTCATTTTTGCTTAAATTTGTAGACAAGGAAAAACCCGGGAATTACGAGTGTGGTTATTATGTCATGAAACACATGTTAAACATTGTCCTTGCCGACATTGTTGATTCATGGGATAAGGTATACATGTCATAAAATGTTTACATATATTAATATATAAGTTGATTATTGAATTATTAGCATACATGTTATTGCCTCTTTCTTATGTAGATGTTTAACGACGAAACCTCATTCCTCTTGAGGACTTCGTTGATCTTCAGAAACGTTGGGCATATAGCCACAATGTTCTTAAGGGTCCTGCTGATTGATGATGTAAATAACACTTTTCTGTAGAGATGACATGAATATAGTGTTTGGTGTAAATATGGTTATAATAGTTACAATACTTATAGAATGTATACCTTATCTGTTAGCTGTATTTTAGGTTATAATATCTGTGTAAATATGATTATAATAGTTACAATACTTACAGAATGTATACCTTATACCTTATCTGTTATGGTTTAAATGGTTACAGGTTAAAAAATGGGATGAATTTGAATTGCGGAGAAATGCATATTTAAAACATAGGAAGTATCTTATGCTCTTTATGCATGTATACCTTATCTGTCATGGTTAAAATGGTTACAGGTTCAAAAATGGGATGAATTTGAATTGCTGAGAAACTCATATTTAAAACATAGGACGTTTTGACAGCGGTTGTAAAACTTAGCCGTGGTTGTATATTTGTGTCTGCAGAATATATAACGACGGTTGTATAATACAACCGTCATAATATCTCGCGCGCTGCACAGGAAAAATAAATATCAAAACGGTGCTGCTAGGAATCAAACCTAGGACCATTATATTTATCACAACAGTTCGTTTGAATAACCGTTGTGATAGGGCACGCTGTTTCCAGGTTATTACAACGGTTTACTGGGTCGTGATTATAAGTATCAATGTACAATGACACTCTACATAACAACGTCTGCGCCAACATCATTATATGCCTTTCCCAACCGTTGTTAATTGGTATTCACGTAGTAGTGCCTATGTTGTATGGGACAGAATGTTGGACGCTTAATAATCAACACAAGAATAAAGTAAGCGTAGCAGAGATGAAAATATTGTGTTGGATGTGTGGTAAGACTATACATGATAAGATTATAAATGACAATATTAGAGAGAATGTTGAGGTAGCACCTATAGTAGACAAATAGTGGTGAATAGACGCCAATGGTTTGGGTATATAAAGAGAAGATATTTAGACTGTGTGGTAAGGAGAGTAGATCAGATGGAGAGGGGTCAAATAGTTAGAGGTAGAGGAAGACCGAGGAAAACTATAAGAGAAGTTATTAAAAAAGATCTCGAGCTTAACAATTTAGATAAAATCATGATCTCGAGCTTAACATGTAGCTGACCCCACTTAGTGAGATAAGGCTTAGTTGTTGTTGTTGTAGAATTGTTGTTGTAATTCATTTGGAATAATATCTTGTATTTGTATTTGTTTGCTTCGGCTATATTTATTCTTTGACCTTTCAGAAACCTCTTGATTCATTGGATTAGTTGTTGTATCCATGTTTTTGCCCCCTTTTTAATCCTAACAATTAGTTATCTATCAATTTATTGAGTATTGCTTGAAACACAAGTTATAACACTTAAATCAAGGCTAAAAGGATGTATGATTCGAATCATACAAAGTCTGACTCGAATCATGAATTCTCTTGAAAGATAGGATTTGGCTTTGCCTCATTTTAGTCGAATCAAAGAAGAGTGTCATTAGAATCACAACTCCTCTTGACTCGAATCATGAGGTACAAATGAATTGAGTCATGCCTCTTTCCTTTATTTCCAACCTTTGATTCAATTTTATTGTTTCTTTGATTTTAATCATTAATTTATGATTTGATGAAAACCCATTATCTTAGTAGTTATTTTGAGAGAGTGGAATCTTGTAAGAATGTGTCTACCTTTTGCACCTTTTACTCACTTTTCGCCTTCTTTTTGTCATAGAATGAAAGTGTGTCACCCATGAGAGAACGTCTCAGAAAAAGTGTGAGGAAACACATATCTTGGATGATTATTGTTTCTTCCTATTAAAGAAAAACAAACCTAAAGAAAGGGAGAGGATTGATCAATCAAGTTATAGAATTGATCAATCTCAAAACATCACACAAGAACCTAGAAACCAATTTTCACCAAGAACCTTGAGAGAACCTATTGTGTGTTCTTCATTCACCATTACATAACTTCTTGTTAATACCTTGTTATTAACCTCCTAAAATATGGATATAATGAATTTTATCTGTGCATGTGCGAGATTCTTAAGGTACTATTCATCATCTTCAACCTTTGTCAAGAACCATAATTATGAACCTTCAACTCTAATGGCTGAGTATGAGAGGTAGACCAAATTTACATTAGGGTATCTAATGTTTTTATTTGAAGTTGTGTTTTTGTGTATATAGTGGAAGAATCATTTTTTAGATATGGATTTTGCTTATGTGTTGTTCACAAAGACAGAAGAGTGTCTTTATACTCCATTGAAGACTTTAGTGAAACCATGTGAAGATTTTCATAAACAAAGTTGGGAGTTATCCAATTAATTGAATCTAATGAAAATTGCTCAGACAAGTCTTCATCATATTCGAGGAAAGAATGTTTCATAAGGGAATCTTGGAGCAGGTTATTGTGGATAACAAGATTATTGGGTTAAGATGATTGAGGATCTTGTGTGTAGAAATTGAGTATCCACATCAACGGAAGGAGTTGTCATTGGATTCAAGTGTTATCTAATGCAATGTGGCTATTAGCGTTCCGATTGATGATAGTTCGTTGTATAAAAATAATTATTTATTAACTCTTGAAAATAGTAGAAGGCATGATTATTTTCCCAATGTTTTCAAACCATTTAATAGTGGAGTAGGCATAGAGAGGTCGGTTGCCAAACCACTATATATATTTGTCTACTCTATTCCTTCCCTACCTCTCTTTAATTTTTTCATTCTTCACGTAGAAGTTAAATCATAGCATAATTCGTATTAGGTTAGATCATGCTTGTAGTGATTTGTTGTATAAGCACATGTCTGTGTTACATCAAACCTGTCGAATCATGCTTAAGTCGATTGTGTTAAGAAACATATCTATGTTGAGATATTGAATAGCTTAGATTAAGAAACTTGAATTGTCCTAGTTGACTTTACTCATTGTTTGATCATACTCTTAGTGATAAAATTTATACACTAGTATGAATTCATATTGATGAGATTACATGCTTCAATTCTATCTTGTTTTAAAATCCACATATTAAACTATAATTTTTGTATTGAAAATTTTCAAATTATTTTTTAAAGGGGATCGGTCTATTCAAATCCCCTATCTCTAGACATTGTTCATACTTATATTCCCCACCAACAAGTGGCCTTAAAGATGTTTTTTTATCGAGTCTAAGCAACTTCAAAAGTTGGGAATGTAAAGTCTTTTCGATCTTGAAATTCTTGTTTTTGGAAGCTTTCTCATATAAGTGGAAACTAAACATATTTCATTGAAATCCTAATGATTGATTTATCATTGACTATTAAATAAGGAACAATGTCAAGTAATTCTCTACTAGAATGTTAGTTGATCACAAATTGAATTAAGAGATTCTCTAAGTTTGATTCATCTAGGATTGAACTAACCCAATTTGTTGAGATGTGTGCAGGATTTACTGAAAAATCTAGCATTATGTTTCTCATTTTATATTGATGATTATACATAAAATCTAACGATGCATTAGCAATGTTCACTATTTTTTAACCAACTATCGAGGGTTTAAATCATAAAGTTTTGAAAGAGTCATATCACAGTCAAAGTGTTAAAGCAACTATCCAAGAATGTCAAGCATTTATCTAGCAACAAAGTAGCTAACTGTACGCTTACTCTTAAAATATTAATCAAAGATGATCAAAACATATGTTGTACAAGTTCATTTGATGTCTTATGAAGGAGTGTTTGATAGTGTATCTCAAACGTGCAAAGGATTCATATCCATTTGTATATGATTTATCTTATTTCTCTTATGATATATTTTTTGTTGTTTATTACTCATTTACGTGTGCATCAAATTAAGAAACGGGTCGTCAAAATTGGTATGATCTTCTTGTAGTACACTTATTTATTATCGTCCTCGTATGTTAAATGCAATGTTTGTGTGAAATGTATTTGTATGTGTTATTTGTGCAATGTATATTTCATTTAACTGAACGCATTGCGTCATTGTTATTACATCTAAACATTTATCATGCACTCATGTATCACTCATTGTTTGTGCATTTCATTATTTGCATTTAATTAAATTAAATTTCATTAAAATCCATTTTCTCATTATCATTTCAATAAAACATTTTTTGTTGCATTCAGTTTCAAGTATTTTTAAAATAGTGACTATGATTCAAATCAAGTTTTAATGTATGTTTAATACATGATTCAAATCACACGTGGAAAGATCAAGTGGTAGCGCGCCTGTTCCTTTTGATTTGACTCAAGCCTTCACCTTGATTCGAATCATGGCAAAAATTCTTCAAAAAAATTAACTTTTTTGACTCATGTGTTGTACATTATTCGAATCACACGTAAAAATTCAAATTTTCAAAACGCATGATCGTTGGCATTTTGTCCATTCATTCACTTTATCTCTTTAAAATAAGTTCACTTTCTACATCAAAACAAGTCATATTGTTCCATTTTCAAAACTCATCTCACATCAAAACCCAATTTAATATCATTATTCATCATCACAATCAACCATCACCATAATTATCTCTACCCATTTCTCCTCAAACTCATCATCACCATCAACATGAGTTCAAGTCAACAAGCGAAACTCTCAGAGAAGAAAAAAGGAAAGAGAAAAGAATCACCGTCTAACCCTCTTCCTCTAATTCTGAAAAATCAAATATCAAAGGTTTAAGCAAGCAAAGAGACAACTAATGTAAGGTTGCCCAGTTCTCACAGCAAAAATTCGAATGGAGAAAAAGCTCAAACTCTCAAGCATTAAGTCAAGATTTATCCTTCATACACAAAAAGGTTTGTCACTTGATTCCTAGTGACAAACTCAAGAGGTATGTGAAAGAGTTTCTTAACAAACCTGTTGAAGCTGAGTACTTTGTTACTAAGTCTGATGAGTCTCAAGTATGAGTTAAATTTCTGAAACCTTTAGAGGAGCATAAGCTTTTGAAATTCATTGGTCTTAATAGGAAATACAAATCTGGTCGTGTCAAATCATTTTACTACAATCTTAAGGTGTCCAGTAATGGTCTTGAATGTGTCTTTTGTAATCAAGTCATTAAGTTTATGTTAGATGATTTTAAGCATTATTTTGGCTTGGTTTTTAAAGGTGGTGAAGTGTGTATTTCAAATGCATCTGGTTTGATAGAGTTGAATTCGTTCAAAGCATCTCTAATTCTATTTTCAAGGATTGTTTGGATTATGCTAATTTTCAAATTAGAAAAGTCAAGTTTGAAATGAGGATTTTGCATTGGATTATAGATAAAACTTTTTTTAGGAAACCCCACAATTAGGAAAGAGCTGATTATCATGACTTATAACTAATGTGAGTTCTTTTGAAATCTGATAAGTGTGATTGGGTTAAATTTATTTTGATTGAGATTGAGGATTGTAGGACCTCTGTGAAGAGATCCTTGTTTTTCTCCTCTTTTATTCAGTTTATTTAGACCTGAATGGCATCCCCTATGCTGATGAAGATTTAGTTGAAACACCTAAGTTGATGAATTCAACTGTAAGCAAGCTAATGTGTTACTTCAAATATGACAAGGATATGTACTATTATTTGGATAATGTTAGTAGATATATCTATGAGGACAGGATTGAGATTCCATAAGGTTTGGAAATCAAGCAGAAGAAAAAGAAGAAGCCTGCAACAAACTCTGAGCACATTGGTTCATCTTTGTATGCTTTGTCCAGCTCTTCTGATAGGTTGTTATCAATTGATGTTAAAGCATACATTGATGGATTAGTTGGCAATATTTTGGTTGATTCTCAGGTTAGAGAGACTCATCTTTATGCTTATATTGATATGTTTTCTAATGAAACAAAGAAAATAAAAGAGAGGAGAATAAGCAAAAGAGATAGAAGAGAATATCCTAGCTGAGTTGTCTATTGTGAAAGGTGTCTTGAATAATCTTTAGGATTCCACTCTTGTGTTCAACCTTAATGATGATACCTCTACTCCCTCACCCGTTGTTTTACCTTAGACCACCCATGCATCATATCATGTCATATCATCGCATGCACTTTATATTCATTTTATTTGTTTATATTTATCGACTTATTTTGGTATCTTCTACAGGTTTGGATTTTACTATGGATACTATTGGTTTATGTATTTTGTGGCATGTTTGATCCATTTTTATGATATGTTGATATGTTGATATATTGTTGCTCTTGATTCGCCTTTTACCCCATATCTCTTATAATTCTTTGAAATTGTGTATGTTGCATTTATGCATATGTATGCATGTTTTTTATGCTTAAGTATTTTAAAATCTATGGAATTTTTTCTAGGCTTTATGTATAACATAGATATTCTCTTCCATTTTTCTCTCTTTTTGATATTTATGAAAAGGGGAGAAGTTGTCGAGATATTATCGATATTTACGCTTGTAGCACCCCAAAATTTGCCCTCTCATTTTTTTTTACCTTTTTTGGCTTATGCTTCATTTCATTTGCATCGACATTTCTGCATTTTGCATAGTTCTAGTGTATATGATCAGGGTGATTTTTATAGTCCAGACTGGTTTATTTCAAATTTTTGCTCAGCCGCAGTCACCAGGAGCTCCGGCATTTATTTTGCCTGATGACAGTTTTTCAGCACAACGGGATATTTTGAGGTGTCAGGAAGAATTTGTGTTTTATTTCAGGTGTTACTCAGTAGCAATATCAATTATTGAGTTTCGGAGGCTTAACAGGGTTCAGAACAGCTGTCAAAGGCCATTTCTCCAGGATTCCCTCCAAAAGGCGCCAAATTCAAAATTTGAACTGAGTAACCGGTTACTCTGAGCGTATTTTGAAAAAAATTAAGTTTCAGCAATTGTGATAATGTGATTTCCATGTACATTATGAGAAGGATCTAGAATTGATTCAATTTTGATTCACAATTTTCACCATTTCCCTCCATATTTCAAACACTCACATTCCTAATTCCACTCCTATTTTCCATTCCTCTTACTAACCCACACTCCAAACCATATTTTAATTCCTAACCTAGTCCATATTTAAATCAATTCACTCCAAACCTCCCAGAACTAGGATCCATTTTCAGAATTTTCTCTCAATTCTCTCTCCCATTTTCATTCTCCATCTTCATCTTCAACCTCTCACCAAAGCTCCATATTCATAGGTTCACAAATTCTTCATTGGAATTTGTGAATTCTTGAGCTAAACCTCCATCACATCACCATTCTTGGTTCAATTCTGCAGTAGCAACTTGTTTGGATCTTGAATTAAGTTGTTGGAATCACTTTTGGAAGAGCTTTTGCTTATTTGGAGTTTTATTGCTTGGATCTTCAAGTATTCTTGATAAAGCTTCATAGATCTCTGGATTTCTTGCTTTGATTCATCAATTTTCGTTTGCAACACTTACCAAAGCAATTCTCAGCTTTGTAGGTTGGTTAGTTTCAGATCCATACTTGATTTAGCTTAATTTCAACTTATGCAATGTAGATCCATGGGTTCTAATGTGTTTTGATCCATTTGCTTGATTTTGATTGTTGATGTTGTGTTTTGCTGGATTTATTTGATGTTTGATTGCTGTAATTCAATGTAATTTCGTGCTTAATTGATTGCATGTGCATTTGGATGTTTGGATAAGTCATTTGCTGCTGAAAAATGCTTTTGAAACTTATTTTTTCTGCTACTGTCCCAGAGTAACCGATTACTGCATATAGGGTAACGGGTTACTCTGTTGTTTTTCTGCGTGTTTTGGTTGATTTTGAACTGAGTAACCGGTTACTGCATATAGGGTAACCGGTTACCCTGTTGTTTTTCTGCTTTTTGGCTGATTTTGAACTAAGTAACCTGTTACTGCATATAGAGTAACCGGTTACCAACTGTTGCAAAATGTGATTTTCTTGCATTTTCTTGCTTGTTTGGGTTCCTTAACATCTCTAAACTTCATGGATTGATATGATGTTGATTTATGGATCATTCTTGAGCTATTTTACCTCACATGATGGTTTGAATGCGATTCTTCGACACGCGACTTTTGGTTTTCATTGATGAATATTCATGATCGTTGTGTTACTTTCTTGATGTGATGAACATGTTGCACACACATTTGAATCGTGTTGGTGGTTGATTAATACTTAACTTGTTGGACCTGTGATGTGTGATCCTCGTTTGTTTCCGATTTCTCTTATGCATGATGTTTAGATGAATGCTTAAGTTGTGCAACTTTGTTGAGCATACTTGTTCTTGAATTGTTAACATGATCTTTGTTGCTCATTCTTGATGCTTGGAATCTCTATGCTTGATTTGCCTATCTATGCATGTTCATTTACAATCGTTGCTTGCGTGTTGTATTGTTTGAGTGGTCATGAACACATGCTGCCTGACCTTTCACACCTGCTGTTCTGATTTCAACATGTTGTCCATTATGCCTTCACGCTGCCTGCTGCTTTTTACACCTGTTTTATGCTGGAAACTTGAGCTGTTAAATGTTGTTTGGTGTATTTGTTGGATTTTACTGCTGTGTAGGTACTGGAGCGCTGTTGTAGCTGCTATTTTGGTTTATTTTATTGGTTCTGGATTGCTTTTGCATGCTAGCATTAGGATAGAATTTCCTTTTTCATCCTTCACCTTAGGGCCATATTGCATGACAACATTTAGGTGAGTTCCCCTTAGATTTTCTTTTGCCCTTTGAGTCTTCTCTTCTCACCTTAAAACAAAAGCAAAAAAAAAAACACTTAATAAAGGCGATGTGCATTGTGCGCCACGAGCCTTAAGTACATGGGAAATGAAGAATTAGGGGTCTCCCTTCACTTTTCTAGAGTATTTAGCATACGTCCCATTAGGGGCGACCATGCGACGCATTCGCTCCTATGTCATAGACTTTAGTGCGATGCGCATCACAAACAAATTCAATTCACTTCTTCGATAAGTTCAGAATCTTTTCTCTCGCACCTGTGCAATCGAGATCTTGTTTCCCGTTTTTCTGTAGTTGCGTGAACTACGGATGCTCTGATTCATCATTCCCTAATGAGGATACGTAGGCAAGAGGATCCCTATCCTTGGCGAGCACACTAATAACTAACTTCCCCTCTTCTCTCGCACCCTTGCGATCGAGACCAACCTGATAACCGAGCCTTTTCTCTCGCACCCATGCGATCGAGACCTTTCCAACCAACCGACCCGTAGTTCAAACTACGACTGCTCTGACTTTCTCTCTCTAGTTAGATTGAGGTTACGTAGGCACAAGATGGTGATGTCTTGGCGAGCAACCTCCCTCATTAGTGTGTAGTCTGTCGAACTACATCGGCTCTAATTCTTCGTTCATCCACGAAGATACGTAGGCATAGGATTGCGATAATCCTTGCGAGTCCGTTTTTTGTTTTTCCCTTCCCGTTTCCGTTTAGCAGTAGGCTTTAGATAACTCACCCTTTGATTAGACAACAAGCGTGGATTCCATCGAGTACGATGGACGTGTGGGGGTGCTAATACCTTCCCCTCACGTAACTGACTCCCGAACCCGGACTATGGTTGCGATGACCATGTCTTCTCCCTTTTGAGGATTCTTCGATCATTTCCTTTCCCTGCGTCGGGATAAATAACATTCGATGGCGACTCTTCTGTTTTTTTCTGCCGGTTATTTTTCGCAATTGCGACAGCTGGCGACTCTGCTGGGGACGTCACCGGTTCCCTATGCGAGTCAATCCTAGCGCTTGCCTGTTTCTTTTCATTGGGTGTTTGATGTTGTGCATTATTTGTTGTATATATTACTGTATTTTACTGCATTTATTGCATTTGATTATTGTTATCGTATTTCTCTGCTGCTGTTGGGTGGGTTGGTTCCATGAGAGATAAGCCCAATACCTAGGCTTGAGTATACACCTAGGATTAGAGTGGAAAGTATAGTGACTTGTATGGCATCTGCCAGATTTAGTATACACGAAAATTCCACATCCAGACGAGGTTTTATTTGGTAATATTCTATCCTGCGCGTTGGAGCAGACGATAGAACTTAACCTAGAGAGCTGTCGACTCTGGCGACCATTCCCGAGAACTCAGTTGAGGCACTCCTCCCAAGAGGTAATAATGGCAGACCAGAAATGGCAAACCCATTAAGCTTCTTGATCCGAGGACGCGAAACTGAGAATTTGCTATAGGATGACCTTTTTTAGGGGAATCAGTTGAGGCCTCCTCGATTGATGATGATGCCAAACCAGAAATGGTGACCGTATCATCATTTCTCGACCTGAGAGTCTGTGACACTAAGGACCCTTGGTTTTAGAACCCACATGTGAGAGGGGCTGGGTGTTTACAGGTTTGCAGGTAACTTTGACCTTCATCCTACCTAGTATTCTAGTTTTCATATCAATGTGGACTTATCATCCAGGTATCCTGGTATTCTGATTGGTCCGTCATTCTGGATTTCTGGGTTTCCAGTATCTTCTTCAGAGCAGAATTGGGCACTTATTCAGTTAATAGTACAACAGCAGTGCAGAGCTTTATGGATACCTTGATCCCATGTGTGCATCTGCGTCATCATTTTGCATTCTGATATACATGTTCTTGTATTTCCAAGGATATTAACTTTGAGACTTGTTGTCGGGCATTCCATCCATTTCTCATGGTTCTTCTGTGAAAAAAAAGACTTGAATCAAAGAAGAATGATTCCTTGGAAATATTCGAACATGGCATTTTGCATTGCATTTCCATACTCATTTGCATAGTAGGTATTCAAGGCTGGTTATTCTTGTCCTGATCTGGTCTTCTTCAGAATTATAGACTTAACTTTTCAAGCCAGTCAGAAGTTAATCATGGAGCAAATTCAATCAGAGTTGAGGGAAGTACGAAGCCAAATGGGGCAGTTTATGGGGACATGAAAGCTTTGATTCAAGACTAGAAAGTGCTAAAGGAGGAGGTCAATCAACTGAAGACTCATATGAGCCTGATTATGAAAGTTGTGAGAAATGTGCTCAGAAAGGATGAAAGTCCCATGCCTAAGGCAGCAGCAGAAATTATTGTCATTTCACCCTTGCCTGTGGGATCTTCCCCAAGTCGTGAGTTGGCTCGCGGATCTCCGGTACAACCCGAGGTTCCAGAACTTTCCCGACAGCAGCCAGGTCTTGTCTCCCAAGAGAAGGCCAAGATTAAGAAGTACGCACAGAGGTCGAAGAAGCCCGAAAGAATCTTAGATCCGCTTCTTATGTCTTATTCTCAGCTATTACAGCATCTCCTTCAGTTGCAACTGGTACAGAAAAGGACATTGCCTCCTCTTACTGGTACTCCCCCACCAGGTTACGATGTAAGAGCCCATTGTGATTTTCACTCTGGTGCGTCGGGGCATACTGTGGAAAAATGTAGGGCCTTTCAGCATGTTGTCCAGGACCTGATCGATTCAAAGACAATTAAATTCACACCGGGAGGCATAGGCGTACAAGGTGGTCTTACTCGTACTGCTGTAAGAGAGGTGAATATCCCTGTTTTCTCTCCTGAAGCTACATCAGGTCAGGGACCTATCTCACAACCCTTGGATTTAGAATTTCCGCATCAACAACCTTTTCCTGTTCCTAGGCCAAGTTTGAAGAGGAAAGTGCCTGGAAGAAAGGAGTACCCGAATCGGTATCGGCAACAGACTAGCTCCTAGAAGAGACAGTAAAGACCCAGAAGGCTCGAGAGAAAGTTTGATCTCATTACTGTTCCTCATAGTCAGCTACTTGCTCATTTACTTCAAGACTCTTTGATTCAGCTAAGGGAAGTTGCGCCTGTTCCGTATCCCCTTCCTCCAGATTATGACAAGAGTGCTAGGTGCGAGTACCACTCAGGAACACAGAGGCATGCAATTGAAAATTGCAACGTGTTCAAACACAAGGTGCAAGATCTGATTGACGCCGGAGTCATTATTTTCACTGCAGACGGTCTGTACGTTAACTGAAGCTTCCCAAGTGAGCACTTGAGACTGCAAAGACATCTCCTGAAGCAATCAGTCCAATCGGAGCCAAGCCTCCTCAGCAATGGCGAACGTCGGCTTTCTTTAGTGCATTTTCATTTGTAATTTTTCCTTACAGGTTAACGTCTTTGCATGTAAAAACTTGTTTGTTCTTGAATGATGATTTTAATAAAATGGGTATTGTCATACCCCAAATTTTTACCACTAAGATTTCCCATCATTGTACAAATCATCATCACAATATGGATGTACCTTCATGCCTCATCAGTCTCCTCAAGGATTGTTGAGCATTCACTACAATTAAGCATTAGGGTTTTAAGCCCTCTTAGAGCTTAGACAAAGGATCAATCAAGGAATGACATGATTTTTAACTTTTCTAACCTCTCAAACACACATAAAGGATCAATAGGACTCCCACATCAAGAATCAAGCACAAAGTTGCAACATTCCAAGTGGATAAAGCCTCAAGATCGCCAGTGTCACCAAATTAGGGTTTTGGTCGACTGAGGCCTCCAGATGAAAATTTTCCTCTGGGCATGAGCCAATGCTTCAAAGCACAACCCAAGATACTCTATGGGGCCTCATAAACCCAATCATCAAGTCAAGTTGACCTCAGGGGATGCATTCACCAAAAATCAGGATTAGGGTTTCTTGACCTAATTCACCCCTAGGTTGACTTTTGGGACAAAACATGAGCCAAGACCTCAAGACATGATTTGAGGGTCTCTAATTAACCACATTGATCCATTTTCAACAATGGATTGATCCAAGAAGCTTGACTCACAAGTTTCATTTTCATCAGGACCACAATTAGGGTTTTGAGGAAAAAGTCAACTGTACCTTTGACTTTTGACCCAGACATGCTCCCAAACCTTGGGACTTGATTCAAAACACCCTACAACCCCTATGGAACATATCCATTAGGTTTGATTTAGGTCAAGGACTTGATTTCACCAAGGATCGCACAGTTTGGAATTCATCTGATAAAAAGTCAACTGTGCACAAAAGTCAATTTTGACTTTTTGAGATTTTTCACAATTATGGTTCCTTGACCCTAAAACAATGTTAATATGTGATTTGAATCATCATTCATCAAGAAAAATCAAAGAAAGTGGGATAACTTGTAAAAGGGGTAACCATAAAAACTTAGAATTTTTCTAAGTTATGGAACAAAGTGGCTAGGGTACCAACTTTCAAGGATCATAACTTGAGATCCAAGCAACCATTTTGGATGGTCCAAAGATGGACTTGTAGATCTAATGGCATACTTTAAAATTGTCAACTACAGCTCATTCCAATTCCTCATGGATTTTTAGTTATGGAGTGATCAAAATGGCTGAAAACACAAAAGTGACATTATTCCAACACTTAGTGAAATTTTCACTAAGTCAGAATCTGCCTTATTTTTTCCCAAATGTAGGGGCATTTTTCATTATAATTCAGGTTGACTCAAAACCAAAGTTGGACATCATGTTGATATAGGATATGTCAGCTTTCCAAAATGTCCAAGAACTCCATCAAATTCCATCTGAGCTAGGAGTTATGACAGCTGCAACATGCCTTGCTGCAAACTGTCTTGGCAAGGCAGATTTGTGCATTAGTGCTCGAATTGCTCAAATTGTGCAACTTAAAGTATGGTTATCCATCTGCGCACCTCAAGGGGGAACAACTAAGGGACAAGCACTGATCTATAAGCCTTCCAAGTCTTTGGAACTACATATAGGTTTGGCACCCCTAAAAGCTAAAGATGCCTCAAGACTCTAATTTTGTTTTGAGGCATTCAATGGATGCTTAGAGGTGGCATGTATCAGAGCAAAGATGAACACTTCAGTCAAGCCTTATCCTTGAATCAAAGAACCATAGGCCTGTGCTCTAATCTCAAGTTAATGGCTAGAGGAGACTTGAGATTTCATTTGATCCACATTGGCCAAAGGCCTGCTGCAGTTGCCATTCCCTATTCCTTACTAAACAAACTAGACACACTATAAACAGACTCATTTCTGATCAGTTTTAGTACACCAAAGGCCTATAACACTTGCCTTTCTCAAAATCACCCTTCCACTTCCAAAAATGACTTCTAAAGCAAGCTACTATCGGGTTTTGAATTAGAAAGTGTTTCCAACCAAACCAATCACACACACACACACCTCATAAACATCATATGTGAGTTGATCAAACACTAAAATAACATCTGGAACATCAATTTCATAAAATCACCATCCATTTGCTCAAGTTTTCAACAAAGTTGCAGCTGAGGTGCCACAATCTGTTCTAGTCCATTTCAAATCTATCCAAGCTTTCAAACACACTCCATATGGTGTAGGGAAGTTGTTCAGATCATCACAACTCATCTGTAACACCTTCAACTCAAAAATCAAGTTGCTCTTGCTGCCACGACCTTTAAGTAAGCCTAAACTTGGTCATCTCATGATTCAAGGCGCCAAGAACACACCAAGAGCACGCGCGTGTTCTGATTTCGCCATATGTTCATAATCGATGTATGGAGTGTTTCCCCTCCATTAATTGCTTTGTATGAGTCGTGTATCAAATTTCTCAGCCTTCATGCAGAATTTAGGGTTCTTGAGGTTTCTCTTTGATTTCTTATTCCATGCTTAAAATAAATGAAATTAAAGACCATAGACATGATCGTGAGGTAAAAAAGAGTAGATTGATATGTGGATTGTGTGATTTCATCAAGTATTCAGTGAGATTGATGAGAAAATGCAATTCTGGGCAAAATCAGAACACGCGCGTGTTCTTGGTGTGTTCTTGGCGCCTTTTTCAAATATTCAAATATTTGAATTTTGTGATTTTATTTAATTGATTCAAAAATTAATTTCTCTCTGAATTTTAATGATTTTGAGTTGATTCTTTTTTTAATAATTCACAAAAATGTTAAAATATTTTATTTTACAAAAATTTCCCAAAAATATTATTTATTTCCTATACTTGATATTTTTGCAAAGAAATAATTTTTATTTGTTTTTTAACATTTAAAATACTCGTTCCTTCTTGATTTTCCAAACTTAATTGGTTTTCAGTAATTTTGTGGATAAAAACATGATTTTTGAAACATTGATCCAAGATCACCACTCATTTTTCACATGTTTTCAATAATTTTTATTAATTTTTAAACAAAATTAATTCCATTTTAGACAAAATTAGGATTTTGATTAAATCCACCCTCATCAATCTTTTTCAAACACTCATGGGCCTCTAATAGAGTGTAAGACCCAACCCCTTTTTGTAAATAAACATTTTTGGGCCTCACATATTGTATAACTCCCTCGGTATATTTTCAAAACAACGGCGCGATCGTCGCCTTTTCAAAATCATCCGGGCATCTCCCTGAGCTGTAAGCCCCATCTCCTGTACAAAAATAAACTTTGGGCCTCTAATAGAACGTAAGACCCAACCCCTTTTTGTAAAAAACCATTTTTGGGCCTCAGTGTATTGTATAAGTCCCGATACAGTTTCAGAAACTCTGACGAGATCGTCATTTTCAAAATATTTTTAACTGGGCCTACCCTTGTGTTGTAAGTCCCATTTCTTTTCTTTAAATAACCTTTGGGCTTCTCTTTGAGTTATAAGACCCATCCCTTTGTACATAAAATTTTTTGGGCCTCAGTCATTGTATAAGTCCCGATACGATATTCAAAACAACAATACAATCACTGTTCAAACCTTGGGCCTCTCCTTGAGTATAAGCCCCAACAATTTTTTCACAAACAACTCTCTTTTGATTTAGGTTCAAATATACAGTTGTTATCAAAACTTTCTTTAATTTCTCTGAACAACTAACAATACAGCATGGAAGCTCGCTCACCTGTAAGTTTTAACAACTTTCATTTAATCGCTTTAATATATATATAACTGTATTGTGGGAAGCTGCGCATGGTTAGTCTTATTTCATTCTTTTAAATATACGTCAAATATATATATATATATATATATATATATATATATATATATATAACTGTATTGTGGGAAGCTGCGCATGGTTAGTCTTCTTTCATACCTTTTAAAATACTTGTCATATATCAACTCTATATATACTAGTATAGTTATTTAGAGTTTTCCCCGGCAACTAGGTCTAGAACTAGGTAAAGCCTGTTGGTCACTCTTAACTACAAACAAAAATAGATCCCCCATAGGATTTCCAGATACAGTCTTCCCTTCTCTTAGGGTTAAACAATATGGAACAAAGAGAAAGGCAGTATTCTCGGTAAACCTTTTCTCAGACTGTCACCCCTAGAAATTGTCAAAGAAATTCTACTCCCTGGAGTTGATCTATTCTCTGTGAATAGCATCTCCTGAGTTTCTCCAAATCACAAAACTTTCACTAAATGATCTATTCTCGTTGAATAGCATTTCTTGAACTTTTCTTGGTTTGGGACCCACGGGCTTCCTAAAAGTATCCCCGCCTCCTCTTGGGCTTTGTACAAGGACCCTTCAGCTTCTTAGAAGTTCTCATGCCTTCTCTTGGGCTTAATACAAAGAACCTGACGACCTCTTAAAGGTATAAGATAGAACTTAGTCATCATTTGCTAGAGCAGTCTTTCCAGTGTCAGACCTCAGGCCACTTTAGGGTTGATTCTCATCCCTTAATGCCCTTGCCTCCTCTTGGAGGCATCATACAAAAGATAAAAATCTTCCACACCAGTAGACTTGTACAGTCTAATCCCCTTGAGTCCCAAAGACATTCTCAAGTTCCTTACAACTATAGGAAAAAACCCCGGGCATTCTGGATCGATCTCCAGCTGAAACCCAGCCTCTCTCATGAGAGTTCCCCAACCAGGGTCAACACTATCTCAAATCAGAACGTCTTGGTATCTGACATCTCAACTCTTCTGTAACCCTCAGCAAGAGTTGATCCCCCACTTGGACCTGCCTGGGGATCCCAATTATCCCCGGCAAAAGATAGCCTCCTCTTAAGCTTTGGATAAAGACCTTTCCTCAGCCGAAAGCTAGCCTCCTCTTAGACTTTGTATAATGATCCTTTCTCAGCGAAGTCATCCTCCTCTTGGGCTTTGTACAAATGATTCTCCCCAGCGGAGCTAACCTTTTCAGACTCTCTTATTGAGTCAATCACTTTTCAGACTCTCTTGTTGAGTCCATCACCTTTTCAGACTCTCTTGTTGAGTCAACCACCTTTCCAGACTCTCTTGTTGAGTCAATCACTTTTTAGACTCTCTTTTTGAGTCAATCACCTTCTCAGACTCTTTTGTTGAGTCAACCTTTTTTAGCCTCAATGTTGGGCTTTATACAAGACAGATAAAAATACTCTCTCATTGAGTCGATCTTTATCCAAATTTGGTATAAAGATTTCCCCTAGCATGAGCTAGCCTCTTCTCAGGTTATGTAGAATAATTTCTCCTGCTTGTCCAGCCTCAATCTTGGGCTTTGTACAAGACAGATAAAAACACTCTCTTGTTGAGTCAAATCCCTTTAGCCTCAATCTTGGGATTTGTACAAAACATAAATCTCCCTCTCTCAAGCTTAGGACAGATATCTTCTCCAACAGAGTCATTTCCTCCCAGCCTTCCTTTAGGCTTTGGGGAATGATATTCCCCAAGAAGAGTCAAACTCATTTCAGCCTCCTCTTAGGCTTTGTATAATGATTTTACCAGTAAGGTCAGCCTCAAATCTTGGGCTTCGTACAAGACACCTACAAACCCTCCCCAGCGGAGTCAAAATCCCTTTTAGCCTCAATCTTGGGCTTTGTACAAGACAGATAAAACACTCTTTTGTTGAGTTGGTCACTCCTAGCCTCCTCTTAGGCTTTGTATAAAGAAATCTCCTAGCCGAGTCAATTAACCTTATAGCATCAACCTTGTGCTTTGATCAAGGCACCCAAAAATCAACAATCCTTCTTTAGAGATGACAAATTCTCTCTCAGTCATAACTTTTTTAACTTCAATCTTGGGCTTTGAACAAGACACAAATACCCTTTTAGCTTCAATCTTGGGCTTTGAACAAGACATCGTAACCTCATTTCCTCCCTTAGAATAGGAGGAACTACGATTGCTCTGATTTTGTTGTTTTGTTTAAACGGGAATACGTAGGCATAAGATTGTGAAATCTTAGCGAGCATACTAATCAAAAACTCTAGGTCCAGTGCCTTCATATCAATCAAAACTTAGGTCTAGTACCTTACCAAAAACATCGGGAGTAACCCGAACATAAACAAAATCTCACTCACTCACACTCACTCACTCATACTTCCCAAAAAACTTTCCCAACCCATTAATAGATAAACACCAACAATCACAAAGTGAAACCCTAAAGCTAATATCCTATGGATAACCACATATAGGATGGGTAATTGACAACTACCCATTGTATAACCTGACCCCGGACCCCCAATCTCTTTTAAACGTTTGTTCAGTTAAGCATTCACGTGCAAGGTTAGTTTTAGATAGCTTCCATTTCCCTTCCAGCTTCATCGGATAAATAAGAAATCAAAAAGTAGCACCCTTTCTCCTTGAGGAGGAAAACCCAAACTTCAGCGATAAGGTGGTCGCGTCACCGACAAAAATCGCTCGCTACAGTAAAATGGCGACTCTGCTGGGGAGTCATTATCTGTATAGGACTATGATTATAGCTCTTAAGAGGTCTAGGATGTTAGTTTCAGGATAAATATATATCACTTTTCCTAATTGATATCCGTGTTTATTTTTCTACTAATGGGACTACGGGTGATGCCGCATCTGGAAAGATTGAGTATACACCTAAGATAAGTGATGGCACTAGACGGGTAATCTTACAGGGAGTGACTCCTAAATAAGAGGCCCCGGTCGATCATCGAATAAGTGGAGAGACCCTTTACGGATTCAATGCCTATACGACTTCGGTTGTTGAAGGTAGATTGTTCGATTGGGTTATCTGAGAAGCTGAGGATTTTAGTAGATTGAAACCATGTTACTATTTTGTAGTGCGGAAGCTATCGGAAATAGTTGTCACGCGATACTACCCTCATTTGAGATTACTTTAAGATACTGCAGCTCGCTCGGGTGAACCAGCCTGCTGTTGTTATCCCAAGAAGGGTCAATGATTGTGAGGACAGGTACAAAAAAATCACCAGTATAACCTTTGGGGATGGGTAGAGCCATGACTTCATGACACCGAACCTTTGATCCCATGGTTTTTCTATGTTTTTGTGTGCTGCATTCATGCATTCATTTCATTAAAAACATTAAAACAAAAAAAATCTTCTCTTCTACTCTCTCCTTTTTCAAATTAAACTAAGACAATGATTGCAAATGTCAGAGGAAGGAGATTGCGTTATGGATTTCGGTAGAAGGAAGACTCACAAGTACACCTTCAAGGTTCCAAAACTAGAGGATTTGAGAGGTCTGGAAAGAATGATCACCAACCCTGATTCTTTTAGAGCCAAGTACGGAGGACTGCTGTCTCTGTGTCCATGTAATTGAAGGAATACTGCCTACGCTCATTCAGTTCTACGATCCGATCTATCACTGTTTCATATTCCCGGATTATCAACTATCACCAACGCTGGAGGAGTACTCTCACCTGACTGATTTACATATCACTGACCAAGCTCCCTTTTCTGGACTGGAAGAAATTCTAAACGAACAAACCATTGCAAGGGTAATCTATTTGGACGAGTCAAAAGTCAGGACTCTTATGACCACTAAGGGTGAAATCCAGGGTTTGCCAGCCTAGTTTTTGATAAAGAAATCCCTGTACATTGCCAGTATAGGGAATGTGGCCGCTTTCGAGAGCATCTTTGTTTTGCTCACCTACAGGTTATTTTTATTTCCCTACATCGATAACTTCGTAGATATCAATGCCATTAAGATATTTTTTATTGGAAACCCTGTACCAACCTTGCTCGCAGATACTTATCATTCTGTACATTTAAAGAATTTGTATAGCAGAGGAATGATCACATGCTGTGTACCCCTGCTATACAAATGGTTCATTTCCCACTTACCCAAGTCTGCTGCATTTTGGGATCCTAAGAATACTTTACGTTGGTCGCAGAGAATCATGTCTCTTACCAACTCTGACATAGACTGGTACAATCGAATCTATGACAGGATCAGAATCATTGACCGTTGTGGAAACTTCTCTAATGTACCCCTCATAGGAACTAAAGGAGGAATCAACTATCATCCAGTTTTAGTTCGTCGTCAATTTGGATACCAGATAAGGCATGTCCCGTATAATGCTCATCTGGAAGGTCTTTTCTTCAAGGAAGGAGAAAATGACATAGCACTAAAGACAGAAATAGTGCATGCTTAGAAACATGTTCACAGGAAAGGAAGAGAGTCTCTAGGAAAACCAGACTGTGTCTCGGTGGAACCTTATCTCCACTGGGTACAAACTAGAGCTCTCAAACTGAGGATGCCTTACCCTCATCAAGAAGTTCTTTCGTTAAAGGAATCTGCCCTTTATTTTATGTCTGATACGAAAAAACTTCAGGTTACTCTCAACAGAGTTCAACAGGAAAAGAAGTCTTGGAAGAACAAGTATTGTATTCTCAATGTGGAGTGTAAGAAAATACAGCAACTGTTAAAAGAAAAAGATGCTCTGATCGAGATTTTAGAGCAACATGCTGTAGAAAACCAACATGACTAAAGGAATTTGCTCGCTCCTTTCACTTGGCAAAGGAATGACAACCGACAACAGCTCGAGAGCCCCGGTCAAAGAAAAGGAAAATACCAGAACCAGCTCTTGAGCTCTCCTCAGAGAGGACTCGCGATCCATTAGCTTAGACATTTCCTTTTACAGCACTATATAAATTACTGTATTTCCATTTCTGCAATCTTTGAATTCAATAAAAGGGGGTTTCCCCATTGGATGATATTTGCAATCCGATTGTCGAAGTTTCTTTTAATTTAACAAAAATTAATATAATCATTGCATATCATTCATCATTCTCACGTAACGCATTCTTCTTACCTACAAATCTCACGTTTGTGTCTCGATTCTAGAGTCAAACTGTCTCATTTGTACAATACTCGGGCCAGTCAACAAAAGAAAATGGATAATCTCGAGGAAGATAACAGAGAGTTGAGAGAAGAACTCGACGCTTTGAAAGAAGACTTGAGAAAGCTTCACAACAATATGCAAGCTCTGGCAGCAGCCCAGATACAACAGCAAAGGACCGTGATCTCAGAGATCACATCAACACCCATAGTGGAAAAGTATGATCCTCGATATACCATGCCTAAAGATCGTCCCTAGGGCATGCCACTTAACTATATCCCGGAAGGATATATTACGCCGATCACGGAAGATCCAGAAACTGAAGCAGGAACCTCCCGGCTTGAAGGTTACAAACTTCGGGAAAGGGAAGATGCCAGGGACATGACAGCAACTCCTGAAGGTTACAAACTTCAGGAGAGGGAAGTACCAAGAGTCACTGTCGTAATGACTATACCACAACTTGTGGTACACACTGTCCCGGAAGGACAGATTTCCCAGATACCGTCTGGTGGAAACGAAAGTATGGACGAGAGAATGAGGGAATTCCATGAACTGTTCTTGGAGATGAAGAAGGAGTTGTAGGCCATTTGCGGTCAGGATTTATTTGGAAAGGACGTCGCAGGCCTTTGTTTGGTCCCCAATGTGAAAGTTCCGCACAAGTTCAAAGTGCCTGAATTTGAAAAGTACAAGGGTAACTCTTGCCCTCAAAACCATTTGGTGATGTACGCTCAGAGGATGTCAACTCAGACAGAGAACCAACAGCTACTGATCCACTATTTCCAAGATAGTTTAACTGGTGTCGCACTCAAATGGTACATGGGGTTAAACTGTACCAAGATCGTTACTTTCAGAGATCTTGGGGCAGCCTTCATTCAACAATATAAATATAACTTGGACATGGCACCAGATAGAGATCAAGTCAGAGCCATGTCGCAAAAGGACAAGGAAACCTTTAAGGAGTATGCTCAAAGACTGCGTGAAATTGCCGCTCAGATTTGTCCACTTCTTGAGGAAAAACAGATGGAAAAGATCTTCTTGAAAACCTTGAGCTCATTTTACAATGACAGAATGGTCGCCAGTGCGCCCAGTGACTTTACTGAGATGGTAGGCATGGGAGTTCGTCTGGAAGAAGCAGTCCGAGAAGGACGTTTAGTAAAAGACGCTGGACCATCAAGCAGTACTAAAAGATACGGTAGTGCTCTCCGTAAGAAAAAAGAGCAAGATATTGGTAATATCTCTCTCGGAAAGCAAAGGCGACAGTTCCAACCAGTAGCAGCTGTAACTCCTGCTATCAACCCTGCGCCTGTTCCTACGTATCAACCTCAGGTTGCTCAAAGCCAACCGAATCAACAACAATATCAGCAAAGGACACAACAGCCTCTTCAGCAGGCTCGTCCTCCGTACAACAGGTTTGATCCTATACCAATGTTGTACGCAGAACTGTTTTCACTATTATTGGTCAAGGGGCATGTCCAAACCAGGTCTCCTCTTACAGTACCGGAAAATCCGCCTTTTTGGTTCAAAGCGGATCAGACTTGCCCTTACCACCAAGGAGGACTAGGGCATAACATAGAAAACTATCTCAGCTTCAAATCCGATGTACAGAAGCTTGTTAGGAGCGGGGTCTTATCCTTCAAGGATACAAATCCAAACGTTCAGACGAACCCGCTGCCTCAACACAAGAAAGCTGCGGTAAATTTGATAGAGGGAGAGTCTAACCACAGCTATCAAATTCATGATGTACTCTTATTGAGGGTCAACCTAGTCAAAATGCATGGCAGACAGAGCGGATATGGGCATGTACCATCTCATAACTATCACCAGTGTGATATCTGCTCTAAAAATAATCAAGGATGTTCTATTGTGCAATCAGCTCTACAAGAACAGTTGGATCTCGGATGGATCTAGGATCACCGAATCCGTGAGGTCAACATGACTTATGCAAATTCCAACATCATTCAGAACCACAACATTCTGGAAATGAATATCAACTTGGTGGCAATGCGCTCAAGGCAAAGCCAACATCACAATCTGCCTCGGCATGATTACGATTCCTGTCCTATCTGCTCAATAAACAATCAGGGATGCTCTTTTGTACAAGAGACCCTCCAGCGTCAGATGGATCTGGGATAGATTCAGGATTACCGCGATAGAAATCAGTATCAAATGAATATGATTCAAATCTTTGATATTCGCTTGATAAATACCAGCTTGGTGGAGTTACATGCTAAGCAAGTCCGGCTCGGTTTTCTGACTTCACATAATTATCAGAACTGTAAGGGATGTCGTGAGAGCGACCAAGGATGCACTCTCGTTCAAAGAACTTTACAACACTTGTTAAATCACTGGTGGCTTCCGATCTATTTAGACGAAGACACACAATAAGTCAGTATGATTAATGGGAACCCTACTAGGCATCAAAGTCTGGATGTTCGATCAATGGAAACAGACCTAGTGAGGTTACACTGCATACAAAGCGGATGTGGCCAAGTGCCACCACACAACTATGAACATTGTAGAGTTTGCTCTGAAGATAATCAAGGATGTTACCTCGTGCGAGCAGCCCTTCAGAGTCAGTTGGACCACAAAGAGATTCGACCGTGTCCAAGTTCTGGGTCAACCAATTCGATGCCAGACTTTGTCGCTGATCGAATCAAAGATGTTGTCATAATCTCTGATCATAAGAGGACCAAAGATATTTGTACCATCATCCCTTTACTTGACGAATCGAAAGTTCCCAACCAGGAACTGATTTAAATTACTTACAATGGTCAGAAGAATCAGAAGGCTCATGTAGTTATCTATCTACCGGGACCATTACCGTATGAATCAACTAAGGTTATCCCTTACAAATACGGTGCAACAATAATTGAGAATGGAAAGGAAATTCCATTACCCTCTGTCGTGAATATTGCAGACATCAGTCGAGTAACACGGAGCGGTCGAATCTTCAACCGAGGAGTTGGAGAACCTACCAGAGAAAAGGAACCTCAAACGGAAATTCCTGATCAACCAGTCGGTCCGTCTAATGATCCCGACCTTTCAAATAACAGCGATGAGATGCTGAAGCTCATCCAGAAGAGTGAATACAACATTGTTGATCAGCTGTTGCAAACTCCTTCAAAAATCTCAGTGCTATCACTTTTACTCAGTTCTGAAGCTCACAGGGAAGCTCTACATAAAGTCTTAGAGCAAGCCTTTGTGGAACAAGATGTGTCAATAAGACAATTTAACAGCATCATCTCCAACATCACTTCCTGCAACAACTTAGGGATTTAGTGATGAGGAACTGCCGGAAGAGGGCCCAAGTCATAACATGGCACTCAATATTACAGTCAACTGCCAGGACGATACTTTAGTCGGCGTACTGGTAGACACCGGATTAGCTCTAAACGTGATGCCAAAATACACTCTAATGCGACTATCATTCAAAGGATCTCCGATGAGAGGCAATGAGGTCACCGTCAAAGCATTTGATGGATCCCGGAAAATAGTTATCGGCGAGGTCGACCTTCCCATAACTATCGGTCCCCACACTTTCCTAGTCACTTTCCAGGTCATGGACATCCGAGCAACATACAGCTGTTTGTTGGGAAGACCTTGGATACACGAGGCTGGGGCAGTCACTTCGACGCTTCACCAAAAGGTGAAGTTCGTCAAGAACGACCAACTAGTCACAGTCTGCGGAGAGCAAGCCTTAATCGTGAGTAACTTATCTTCATCCACGTGTGTAGAACCAGAAGAGGTTGTAGGAACCCAGTTCCAAGCACTTTCGGTGAGCAATGACAATCAATCAGAAAGAGGAACGTCGATTTCCTCGTACAGAGATGCTCTCAAAGTGATTAAAAGTAACAATGCAAAGGGATGGGGACAGCTTGTCATTCCTACTGATAACAAAACAAAAAAGGGTCTTGGTTTTTCTTCAACCTGTGCCCGGACAGCTACTAACGATGAAAATCTTCATCCCATTCAAAACTTCTTCCGTGGTGGACGTTTCCTTCACCCAGTGTCTCAAGAAGTATATACCATCAACGAGGGAGATTCCTCCGATACGGATGAAGAATGGAAGTCCTATCTTAACGAGGATGGTTATATGTCTCAAGAAGAGGTGCCTACACCATTTTGCTTTCCGGCACAGAGTCTGAGATATATACCAAGGTCAGATGTCAAGATGATATGTGGAGATTGTGATCCGGAAGGATGTCGTGCTCCACCAAACTCATTAGAGGAGGACGCTCTGATGAAAGACAACTTTGACCACGACTATTATGGCCCAATGGATGGCCTGCCTATCTGGCAGCCGTACCCAGGAGACTCAGGACAAAAGAGTCAACCGAACGATGCATATCAGCTGAGCATCATTGAAAAGAATACATGCGTCCCCACCATATCATGGGATCAAAACTCAGGGCATTCTAAAAATATCCAGCACAACGATGAATTTGCAAAGCTTTCCGAACTAGAGTTCATCAACTACGCTTTTCCCGAGGTCAACTTCATCGAGAGAGATGATTCCTCAAGTTCTAAAGAAGTGTGGGACGCCTTAGGACAACCAAGTGGAAAGTACGACTACTTGGTCAAGTACACCGCTCTCGAAAGCTCTCGTATCAGGCTCAAAGACATCCAGCCAACTGGATGGGGCAATCTACCTGAGAGTACAAACACTGTGTAAGATACAGCTGAGAAATCCTCCTACGACAACTTTGCCTAGGAGACAGATTCCAATGATCCTGCTCCACCAGAAATCAGCGTTATTTCTAAAGACAAATCAAGAAGGAAAGTACCAGACTTTGTGATTTACCGAGGAGTTTGCCGCCAATGGGTTGCTGTCAACGTTCCGAAAGTTGTTCATAAGTCGAAGTAATTGTCGTTTTTACTTTAACCTTTCACCCTGCCCAGGTGAAACAGATGTTTTTACAGGGCTCACTTTCTGTAAATGTCCCTCTTCGCTTTGCCCAAAGCGACAGAGTTTTGTTTTATAGGGATGTAGTTTCAAGAATCGACAAGATCATAAATAAAATAAACGTCGTTCTGTAATTTCCGCATTTATTGTTGTTTTCTTTTTTCGCCTTTTCAGAAAATGGTAATCCTAAAAAACAACTCAAATAATAAAAACAAGCAGTTTTCAAAAAAAAAATACACTACACGCACTCTTGCATTCTCTCTATCTCTTCTAAAAAAACAATCATCACTTCAGGCAGATTGCTTGTTTTAAACCCCATTGAAACATACGATCCAACGCCTTCTCCCAATTTTGAATTCCCGGTATTTGAGGCTGAAGAAGAAGATGACAAAGAAAATCTAGAAGAGATCTCCCGATTACTCAGACAAGAGGAAAGGTCCATCGAACCACACAAAGAGCCGTTGGAAACAGTTAACTTGGGTTCAGAGGAGGAGAGAAAAGAGGTCAGGATTGGGGCACTGCTCAGTCCGACTGTCAAAGAAAGTTTGACAAAGCTTCTCAAAGAGTTTCCCAATGTATTCGATTGGTCCTATCAGGATATGCCTAGGTTAGATACCAGCATCGTGGAACATCATCTAACGTTGAGATCAGAATATCCGAAGGTAAAACAAAGACTGGGACGGACTCACCCGGACATGGCCATCAAAATCAAAGAGGAGGTACAAAAACATATTGACGCGGGTTTCCTCGCCACGTCAGAATATCCTCAATGGCTAGCCAACATAGTACCAGTTCCAAAAAAGGACGGAAAGGTCAGAATGTGTGTAGACTATAGGGATCTGAACAAAGCAAGTCCAAAGGATGACTTTCCCTTACCGTACATAGACATGCTGGTAGACAGTACAACAAAGTTCAAAGTCCTTTCCTTTATGGATGGATTCTCGGGCTATAACCAGATAAAAATGGCACCGGAAGACATGGAGAAAACTTCTTTCATCACCCCATGGGGCAAGTTTTGTTACAAGGTAATGCCGTTCGGTTTAAAGAACGTCGGGGCAACCTATCAAAGGGCCATGACTACTATGTTTCATGACATGATACACAAAGAAATCGAGGTATATGTCGATGATATGATTGCCAAATCTAAAACAGAAGAGGAGTATGTGACCCACCTGTCAAAACTATTCAAGCGGTTAAGAAAGTACAAACTCCGCTTGAATCCAAATAAGTGCACATTCGGTGTCCGTTCAGGGAAACTGCTAGGGTTCATCGTCAGCCAGAAAGGAATTGAGGTTGATCCTGACAAGGTCAAGGCCATTCCAGAAATGCCTTCTCCAAAGACGGAAAAAAAATTCAGGGGATTCCTGGGATGTTTGAATTACATTTCCAGATTTATATTCCTCGTGACCGCAACATGTGCGCCGATTTTCAAATTACTCAAGAGAATCAGGACTGCGTTTGGACAGAAGATTGCCAAAACGCCTTTGATAGTATCAAGGAATACCTGTTGAACCCATCAATTCTATCACCTCCAGTGGAAGGAAGACCACTGATCATTTACTTAATAGTCTTGGAAGACTCTATGGGTTGTGTACTTGGCCAACAAGACGAAACGAAAAGGAAAGAGTCTGCCATTTACTATCTGAGCAAGAAATTCACCGACTGTGAGACTCGGTACACTATGCTTGAGAAAACTTGTCGTGCTCTGGCTTGGGCAGCCAAACGTCTTCGCCAATATATGATTAGTCACACTACTTGGTTAATCTCCAAAATGGATCCAATCAAGTACGTCTTTGAAAAGCCTGCTCTCACCGGATGGATTGCCCATTGGCAGATGTTGCTATCAGAATACGACATCGAGTACCACACTCAGAAAGTCGTTAAGGGACGTTTTTTAGCCGATCATTTGGCTCATCAACCGATTGACGATCGGGAACCAACTGCATTTGATTTCCCCGACTAAGATGTCATGTACTTGAAAGTGAAAGATTGCAATGAACCACTACCCAGTGAAGGGCCAGAACCAGGTTCCCAATGGGGACTAATCTTTGACAGAGCTGGCAATCATTATGGAAACGGAATTGGGGCAATCATCATAACACCTCAGGGTACCCATATTTCTTTCACCGCCCAACTGACATTCAAGTGCACAATCAATGAGGCCGAATACGAAGCTTGTATCATGGGTCTCGAAAAAGCGATCGACTTAAGGATCAAGAACTTGGATGTATAAGGCGACTCAACCCTGGTTATTAATCAGATCAAAGGAGATTGGAACACATACCAATCAGGATTGATTCCTTACAAAGATTACGGGAGAAGGTTGTTACCCTTCTTCAACAGAATCGAGTTTCATCACATCCCTCGTGAAGAGAATTACATGGCTGATGCATTAGCCACTCTCTCTTCCATGATTAGTGTAGGTCAATGGAATGACATACCTAAGATTGAGATAATGCGCCTAGAAAGGCCCGCCTACATCTTCACGATCGAAGCAGTCATAGATGACAAACCTTGATATCACGATATCAAATGCTTCCTTCAGAAATAAGAGTACCCACCTGGGGCATCCAGAAAAGACAGAAATACCCTCGGGAGGCTAGCAGGAAGCTTCTTCCTAAGCGGTGATACACTCTATAAGAGAAACTTTGATATGGTCTTGCTCCGAGGTGTAGACAGACCAGAAGCAAACATGTTAATGAAAGAGATTCACGAAGGATCCTTTGGCACTCATGCCAACAGACACACAATGGCGAGAAAAATTCTGAGAGCATGGTACTACTGGTTGACCATGGAATCCAATTGCTACAAGTACAGGAGGAAGTGTCACAAGTGTCAGATATACTCAGACAAAATCCTTGTACCACCAACGCATCTCAAAGGTCTCTCTTCCCCATGGACTTTTTCCATATGGGGAATCGACATGATTGGCATGATCGAACCCAAGGCTTCGAACGGACATCGGTTCATCCTGGTAGCCATTGACTACTTCACCAAATGGGTCGAAGCAGCGTCATACACCAATGTAACCCGCAAGTGGTGGTCCGATTTATCAAAAACAATCTCATATGCTGTTATGGTGTTCCGAGCCAGATCATTACCGATAATGTATCCAACTTGAACAATAAGATGATGAAAGAGTTATGTGATGAGTTCAAGATCGAACATCGTAACGCATCTCCCTACCGACCCAAAATGAATGGAGCGGTAGAAGCGGCTAAAAAGAATATCAAGAAGATTGTTCATAAGATGGTTGTAACCTATAAAGATTGGCACGAGATGTTACCTTATGCTTTTCACGGTTATCGCACATCTGTCCGCACTTAAACAGGGGCAACCCCTTTCTCTCTAGTATATGGCATGGAAGCAGTGCTCCCCATAGAAGTAGTGATCCCATCAATCTAGGTATTGATGGAAGCTAAGCTAACAGAGGCTGAATGGTGTCAAAGTCGACATGACGAAATGAATCTGATAGAAGAATGGCGAATAACGGCTCTGTGCCACGGTCAGTTGTATCATCAAAGGATGAAGAAGGCATTTAACAAAAAGGTCTGACCTTGCGTCTTCAGGAAAGGAAACCTTGTGCTCAAGAAGATACAATCATTTCTTACTGATTCCAGGGGCAAGTGGACTCCAAATTATGACGGCCCCTATGTGGTCAAGAAAGCCTTCTCAGGCGGTGCCTTGAGACTCGCAACCATGGATGGAGAGGAATTTGCCTACCCCACAAACGTTGACGTAGTCAAGAAATACTTAGCCTAAATAAAAAAAAACGTCTCGGTGGATTGAAAACCCGAAAGGGCTGTCCAGCCAAAAATTAGAGACATAATCAAAAATCATCCCGGTAGATTGGAAATATCAAAGTACAATCCAGGAAAAAGTTAGGGATAATGGCAAGTAACTATGTCTTATCAGTTCAACTCCTCAGCAGTAATGCCATCCATCAGGAAAACTCCAGTCAAGGTCATCTTTGACGGAAGCTTGGGATGTCCAGAATTCAAAGTTGGTAGAAGGATAGTGGTCGTTATGTTTCAATGTAGCCCTGTTCCCTTAAAATTACCATTTTCTAAATTTTTTAAATACTCTATGGAATCACGCGCTTGGTTGATATCCATCCTATCAATAAAATTTGAGCCTTAGTGCTTTTGTTTATAATTCTTATTTGTTTTAGCTTTACAGAATGACATTTTAACATGATTTATGGTTCTTAAAATAAAATAAAAATGAATTTACTTGTCAAATTTTTTTTGTGCTTTTCAAAATAAAGATGGCAAGTTCTTTTGACTGTTGAACATCGTAAGAACATCGATCGCTTCTCTAGAAGCAATTGAGCTTCAAGGTGCAGAATCAAAGTACTCCTTCTAAACCAGTACACCGGAGTGAAGGATCAACTGTGTCGGATGTGAACATTTCATCCGACACCCCCCGCAGAGTTCTTATCTCCTAAGCCCGACCAACGGTTGTTCCCCACAGGGACTATCTCTCCTAAGCAAGGCAGGATTGCTATCTTGAATAAATGGTGCTTCTTCGTCCCCAGCAGTGGCCGAGTATCCAGTTGTGTTCATCCACTAGTCTGTATGTCGCGTCAGTTTCGTCAGCATATACATACATACATCATGCATATTTGATTTACATTCATATTCATATTGCATCACTATCACTCTGGTCGGTCTTACCCCCTGGTGATAAAAGTCCTCTCAATCGAGTTGTCAATTATTTTCTCGTCAGGAAATGCCTCATCTGAGCGATCTCTCCTCCAATTTATTTCTGGGATGGAGAAGGCCCTTGACCACTTTGATAACTTGAACCTTTGAAAAACAAGAAAACTCTCGACAAACGTCACTCTTCTCCATTGAAGATGATATCTTTGCTTTCCCAGATTAAGGAAAATCCCAGAGAGAGCCTCGCAACTAAAGACTCTCAGCAACACAGTGAATCTTCTCTCCAGAAAATCAATGTTAATGAAGTCATCAGCACCTCTAAATTGGGGTACATTGTATGGCATTTCTCCGAGAAGGTCTCGAAGAAAAATATGATGTAGTATCCCCAAGTAGAAAGCAGTCTCTCAAGAGACTCGTTTTTCCCCAGTAAAGTCGACAAATGGCATCTCCAACCAGAGAAGTTTGAACACCTCTACATTTCAGACCAATGGGTTTCCCCGACAAGTCTGACCTCAACCCTTTTCCGTCAAATGGCATCTCCTTAGTAAAATAAATTCGGCGAGAAGTTTGAGGAAAAACCGCTACGAATAGCGTTTCTTGTCAAGAAAGTTTATTGACAAAAGAAACTGAGACCAGTTCCTTGGTAGGAAACCAGAATCGAGGGGAAGTTTATATCAGAAACTGAGACCAGTTCCTTGGTAGGAAACCAGGATCGAGGGGAAGTTTACATCAGAAACTGAGACCAGTTCTGTGGCTAAAGACCCGGATCGAGGGGAAGTTTATATCAGAAACTGAGACCAGTTCCATGGTTGAAGACCAGAATCGAGGGGAGGTTTTTACCTTTTCTAAGCATTATTGCTTAGCAAAAGAAGATGAATGCGTAAACTACCATTCATAATCACTGTCAAAATTTCGGGTATTCTGATATTTAATCATCTTGCACCCCGAATGCCCGAATACCTTCGCCATTCACACCTTCGGGTCCAAGAAGATTAAATAGGGGCATCAGTCATACCCCAAATTTTGACCACTAAGATTTCCCATCATTGTGTAAATCATCATCACAATATGTATGTACCTTCATGACTCATCAGTCTCCTCAAGGATTATTGAGCATTCACTACAATTAAGCATTAGGGTTTTAAGCCCTCTTAGAGCTTAGAGAAAGGATCAATCAAGGAATGACATGATCTTCAACTTGTATAACCTCTCAAACACACATAAAGGATCAAGAGGACTCCCACATCAAGAATCAAGCACAAAGTTGCAACATTCCAAGTGGATCAAGCCTCAAGATCGCCAGTGTCACCAAATTAGGGTTTTGGTCGACTGAGGCCTCCAGATGAAAATTTTACTCTAGGCATGAGCCAATGCTTTAAAGCACAACCTAAGATACTCTAAGGGACCTCATAAACCCAATCATCAAATCAATTTGACCTCAGAGGATGCATTCACCAAAAATCAGGAATTATGGTTTCTTGACCTAATTCACCCCTAAGTTGACTTTTGGGACAAAACATGAGCCAAGACCTCAAGACATTATTTGAGGGTCTATTATAAACCACATTGATCCATTTGCAACAATGGATTGATCCAAGAAGCTTAACTCAGAAGTTTCATTTTCACCAGGACCACAATTAGGGTTTTGAGGAAAAAGTCAACTGTACCTTTGACTTTTGACCCAAACATGCTCCCAAACCTTAGGGCATGATTCAATATACCCTACAACCCCTATGGAACATATCCATTAGGTTTTATTTAGGTCAAGGACTTGATTTCACCAAGGATCGCACAGTTTGAAATTCATCTGATAAAAAGTCAACTGTGCACAAAAGTCAAGTTTGACTTTTTGAGATTTTTCACAATTATGGTTCCTTGACCCTAAAACAATGTTAATGTGTTATTTGAATCATCATTCATCAAGAAAAATCAAAGAAAGTGGGATAACTTGTAAAAGGGGTAACCATAAAAACTTAGAATTTTTCTAAGTTATGGAACAAAGTGGCTAGGGTACCAACTTCCAAGGATCATAACTTGAGATCCAAGCAACCATTTTGGATGGTCCAAAGATGGATTTGTAGCTCTTATGGCATACTTTAAAAGTTTCAACTAAAACTCATTCCAATTCCTCATGGATTTTTAGTTATGGAGTGATCAAAATGGCTGAAAACACAAAAGTGACATTTTTCCAACACTTAGTGAAATTTTCACTAAGTCAGAATCTGCCTTAGTTTTTCCCAAATGTAGAGGCATTTTTAATTATAATTCAGGTTGACTCAAAACCAAAGTTGGACGTCATGTTGAAATAGGATATGTCAACTTTCCAAAATGTCCAAGAACTCCATCAAATTCCATCTGAGCTAGGAGTTATGACAGCTGCAACATGCCTTGCTGCAAACTGTCTTGGCAAGGCAGATTTGTGCATTAGTGCTCGAATTGCTCAAATTGTACAACTTCAAGCATGGTTATCCATCTTCACACCTCAAGGGGGAACATCCAAGTCATTGGAACTACATATAGGTTTGGCACCCCTAAAAGCTAAAGTTGCCTCAAGACTCCAATTTTGTTTTGAGGCATTCAATGGATGCTTAGAGGTGGCATATATCAGAGCAAAGATGAACACTTCAGTCAAGCCTTATCCTTGAATCAAAGAACCATAGGCTTGTGCTCTAATCTCAAGTCAATGGCTAGAGGAGACTTGAGATTCCATTTGATCCACATTGGCCAAAGGCCTGCTGCAGTTGCCATTCCCTATTCCTTGCAAATCAAACTTAACACACTATAAATAGACCTCATTTCTGATCAGTTTGAGTACACCAAAGGCCTATAACACTTGCCTTTCTCAAAATTACCCTCTCACTTCCAAAAAAGCCTTCTAAGTCAAGCTACTATCGGGTTTTGAATTAGAAAGTGTTTCCAACCAAACCAATCACACACACACACCTCATAAACCTCATATGTGAGTTGATCAAACACTAAAACAACATCTGGAACATCAATTTCACAAAATACCATCCATTTGCTCAAGTTTTCAACAAAGTTGCAGCTGTGGTGCCACAATCTGTTCCAGCCCATGTCAAATCCATCCAAGCTTTCAAACACACTCCATATGGTGTAGGGAAGTTGTTCAGATCATCACAACTCATCTGTAACACCTCCAACTCAAAAATCAAGTTGCTCTTGCTGCCACGACCTTCAAGTAAGCCTAAACTTGGTCATCTCATGATTCATGCATATTTCCTCGCACAATAATTTTGCCATATGTTAATAATTATGTATGGAGTGTTTCCCCTCCATTAATTACTTTGTATGACTCGTGTATCAAATTTCTCAGCCTTCATGCAGAATTTAGGGTTCTTGAGGTTTCTCTTTGATTTCTTATTCCATGCTTAAAATAAATGAAATTAAAGACCATAAACATGATCGTGAGGTAAAAACGAGTAGATTGATATGTGGATTGTGTGATTTCATCAAGTATTCAGTGAGATTGATGAGAAAATGCAAATCTGGGCAAAATCAGAACACGCGCGTGTTCTTGGTGTGTTCTTGGCGCCTTTTTCAAATATTCAAATATTTGAAATTTGTAATTTTATTTAATTGATTCAATAATTAATTTCTCTCTGAATTTTAATGATTTTGAGTTGATTCTTTTTTTAATAATTCACAAAAATGTTAAAATATTTTATTTTACAAAAATTTCCCAAAAATATTATTTATTTCCTATACTTGATATTTTTGCAAAGAAATAATTTTTATTTGTTTTTTAACATTTAAAATACTTGTTCCTTCTTGATTTTCCAAACTTAATTGGTTTTCAATCATTTTGTGGATAAAAACATGATTTTTGAAACATTGATCCAAGATCACCACTCATTTTTCACATGTTTTCAATAATTTTTATTAATTTTTAAACAAAATTAATTCCATTTTAGACAAAATTAGGGTTTTGATTAATTCCACCCTCATCAATCTTTTTCAAACACTCATGGGCCTCTAATAGAGTGTAAGACCCAACCCCTTTTTGTAAATAAACATTTTTGGGCCTAACATATTGTATAAGTCCCTCTGTATATTTTCAAAACAACGGCGCGATCGTCGCCTTTTCAAAATCATCCGGGCATCTCCCTGAGTTGTAAGCCCCATCTCCTGTACAAAAATAAACTCTGGGCCTCTAATTGAGTGTAAGACCCAACCCCTTTTTGTAAAAAACCATTTTTGGGCCTCAGTGTATTGTATAAGTCCCGATACATTTTCAAAAACTCCGACGAGATCGTCGTTTTCAAACTATTTTTAACTGGGCCTACCCTTGTGTTGTAAATCCCATTTCTTTTATTTAAATAACCTTTGGGCTTCTCTTTGAGTTATAAGACCCATCCCTTTGTACAGAAAACTTTTTGGGCCTGAGTCGTTGTATAAGTCCCGATACGATATTCAAAACTACAATACAATCATTGTTCAAACCTTGGGTCTCTCCTTGAGTATAAGCCCCAACAATTTTTTCACAAACAACTCCCTTTTGATTTAGGTTCAAATATACAATTGTTATCAAAACTGCCTTTAATTTCTCTGAACAACTAACAATACAGCATGGAAGCTCGCTCACCTGAAAGTTTTAACAGCTTTCATTTACTCGCTTTAATATATATATATATATAATTGTATTGTGGGAAGCTGCGCATGGTTAGTCTTCTTTCATACCTTTTAAAATACTTGTCATATATCAACTGTATATATACTAGTATAGTTGTTTAGAGTTTTCCCCGGCAACTAGGTCTAGAACTAGGTAAAGCCTGTTGGTCACTCTTAAATACAAACAAAACTAGATCCCCCATAGGATTTCCAGATACAGTCTTCCCTTCTCTTGGGGTTAAACAATATGGAACAAAGAGAAAGGCAGTATTCTCGGTAAACCTTTTCTCAGACTGTCACCCATAGAAATTGTCAAAGAAATTCTACTCCCTGGAGTTGATCTATTCTCTGTGAATAGCATCTCCTGAGTTTCTCCAAATCACAGAACTTTCACTAATTGATCTATTCTCGTTGAATAGCATTTCTTGAACTTTTCTTGGTTTGGGACCCACGGGGTTCCTAAAAGTATCCCTGCCTCCTCTTGGGCTTTGTACAAGGACCCTTCGGCTTCTTAGAAGTTCTCATGCCTTCTCTTGGGCTTAATACAAAGACCCTGACGACCTCTTAAAGGTATAAGATAGAACTTAGTCATCCTTTGCTTGAGTAGTCTTTCCAGTGTCAGACCTCAGGCCACTTTATGGTTGATTCTCATCCCTTAATGCCCTTGCCTCCTCTTGGAGGCATCATACAAAAGATAAAACTCTTCCACACTAGTAGACATGGACAGTCTAATCCCCTTGAGTCTCAAAGGCATTCTCAAGTTCCTTAACCCTATAGGAAAAAACCCTGGGCATTCTGGATCGATCTCCAGCAGAAACCCAGCCTCTCTCATGAGAGTTCCCCAACCAGGGTCAACACTATCTCAAATCAGAACCTTAAGGTATCTGACATCTCAACTCTTTTGTAACACTTAGCAAGAGTTGATCCCCCACTTGGACCTGCCTAGGGATCCTAATTATCTCTGGCAAAAGATAGCCTCCTCTTAGGATTTGTATAAAGACCTTTCCTCAGTAGAAAGCTAGCCTCCTCTTAGGCTTTATATAATGATCCTTCCTCAGCCAAGTCAGCCTCCTCTTGGGCTTTGTACAAATGATTCTCCCCAGCGGAGCCAACCTTTTCACACTTTCTTGTTGAGTCAATCACTTTTTCAGACTCTCTTGTTGAGTCAATCACCTTTTCAGACTCTCTTGTTGAGTCAACCAGCTTTCCAGACTCTCTTGTTGAGTCAATCACTTTTTAGACTCTCTTGTTGAGTCAATCACCTTCTCGGACTCTCTTGTTGAGTCAACCTTTTTTAGCCTCAATCTTGGGCTTTGTACAAGAAAGATAAAAATACTCTCTCGTTGAGTCGATCTTTATCCAAACTTGGTATAAAGATTTCCCCTAGCAGGAGCTAGCCTCTTCTCAGGTTGTGTAGAATACTTTCTCCAGCTTGTCCAACCTCAATCTTGGGCTTTGTATAAGACAGATAAAAACACTCTCTTGTTGAGTCAAATCCCTTTTGCCTCAATCTTGGGCTTTTTACAAGACATAAATCTCCCTCTCTTAAGCTTAGGACAAATATCTTCTCCAACAGAGTCATTTCCTCTCAGCCTTTCTTTAGGCTTTGGGGAATGATTTTCCCCAAGAAGAGTCAAACTCATTTCAGCCTCTTCTTAGGCTTTGTATAATGATTTTACCAGTAAGGTCAGCCTCAAATCTTGGGGTTTATACAAGACACCTACAAACTCTCCCCAGCAGAGTCAAAATCCCTTTTAGCCTCAATCTTGGGCTTTGTACAAGACAGATAAAACACTCTCTTGTTGAATTGGTCACTTCTAGCCTCCTCTTAGGCTTTGTATAAAGAAATCCCTTAGCCGATTCAATTAACCTTTTAGCATCAACCTTGTGCTTTGATCAAGGCACACAAAAATCAACAATCCTTCTTTAGAGATGACAAATTCTCTCCCAGTCATAACATTTTTAGCTTCAATCTTGGGCTTTGAACAAGACACAAATACCCTTTTAGCTTCAATCTTGGGCTTTGAACAAGACACCAAAACCTCATTTTCCTCCCTTAGAATAGAAGGAACTACGATTGCTCTGATTTCCCTGTTTCGTTTAAATGGGAATACGTAGGCGTAATATTGCGAAATCTTAGCGAGCATACTAATCAAAAACTCTAGGTCCAGTACCTTCATATCAATCAAAACTTAGGTCTAGTGCCTTACCAAAAACATCGGGAGTAACCCGAACACAAACAAAATCTCACTCACTGACTCATACTTCCCAAGAAACTTTCCCAACCCATTAACAGATAAACACCATCAATCACAAAGCGAAACCCTAAAGCTAATATCCCGTGGATAACCACATCTAAGATGGGTAATTGACAACTACTCATTGTATAACCTGACCCCAGACCCCCCAATCTCTTTTAAGCGTTTGTTCAGTTAAGCATTCACGTGCAAGGTTAGTTTTAGATAGCTTCCCTTTCCCTTCCAGCTTCATGGGATAAATAAGAAATCAGAAAGTAGCACCCTTTCTCCTTGAGGAGGAAAACCCAAACTTCAGGGATAAGGTGGTCGCGTCACCGACAAAAATTGCTCGCTACAGGTATGTTTTTCTTGAAAAAGTTCATTCGTGTCCACTCATTTAATATTTCTGTGCATTGCAATACCAACTTTCTTTCTTAAACTCTTTGAGGGAGGATGATGAAGTAAAAGCGCAAAATCTTCAGTCATATGCTTTTGGATAAAACCCTGCTGATGATGTACAGGCATTGTTTGAAATCCCCAAACACCGGAGATATAAGGAAGATAATCCCTTGTCAACCTCGTTGAGCCTAGAAGTAGGAGTTTCTTTCCAAAAATGAAAAAACCCTCAATCTTAACCTGGGGCAGGGTAGGTGTCAGTTGATTTGACCGAGCGTTTAAATTTCAAAAGGAGTGTCCCATTTGAGGATCAGTTGCATCTATGGTTATCCTTCACCAACCGAAGAGTGAGGCAGTCACAACCCTTTCAAACAAGTCAGACAAACCAGTGTCACACGATTTGTTCAAAAAAAAAAGAGAAAAATAATCAAAAGAAAAAAATAGCCCGCCAAGTAAAAAACTTGAAAACAAGTGACTTAGGCAAAAGTTAGGGCATCCCGCTGGACTTCAAAATCAAAAAATTCAAGAAAAGAATCAGTCCAGGAAAAATAAAATAAAACAGAAAGGATTAAGAAAGAGAAATCCTCGAGCAATAACAAGTCGTGTAACTACAGACACCAGAGACAAAAGGGGTGACTGTCACTCCAAAAACCGTGTGGGTCCATTCTATTCTCTTACCATTCATTAACCTTTTTGAAAGGTGAGCGCTTGTGTCGAGTTAGCTGAACGTAGGACTGGAGAACATTAAGGAGAATGGGTGGGTACAAAAAAAATTGAGCCTTATATCCTTTTTTTCTCAAATCGTGAACCAGACTGCGTTATAGCCCTCAAAAGTCCTAATTGAATCAGGGTTTATTCCGAAGGCATACTTCAACAAGATAGCGTTCCTGACTCCCATGAGTTGTGCTAAAAGACTTTTGTTGGTATAGCATATGCATGCCACCTTCCATTCAAAAATTTGGGTCACACCTTAACCAGTGACCCGTTCACGGGTTTTGGCGATATCTATTCAATAAAAACTTCGAGATTAACATGTGTGTTGCATTAGAATTATCATTCTCAGAATAGAAATTTTCTGATGGCTTACATGTATTTGATGCCGGTGAGGCTTACATAGTGAACATCAGTCGAGAATTTTGATCCCGCTAAAAGGAGATGCTTGAAAACTCTGAGGGACAGGTTGCCAGAAGACTCTATGGAATGTGGGTTTTCCCGGTAAGTCATGTTAAGAAGTTACCAATCTGGGGAATTCGTATTAAGAAATCTCTTTGAAGTTTAGTTAAACTGGGGAAATCACATCAAGATTCGACAAATTTCTTCGAGAGCGTTTAGTCTAGGGCATACTTTCAAAGATCGGTCAGATAGTGGCAAAGTCAGGTTGAGGCTCGTACTAGGGCAAGTCATTTCAGGAGCACGAGAGGTTATTCTCTCTGGAGAACGGTTACTCAAGGTCATGGGGCAAGACATGTCAGATCTTAATGATACCTCCTGAAGGCAGGTTCCTTTGTAGGTTAGGCTGCATCAGGGCACCTCTTTTTGTCAAATTATATCTGCAGGGTTCTTGTTGATAGCTAACAAGTGACGTCCCCAGTAGAGTTTCTCTCCCCGACAGAGATTGATAAAGTTTTATCACTCTCAGCAGAGCATTATGAAGATTGTGATTATTCTCCCCAGTAAGAGTTCAGGAGGTTGCTCTCCACTAGCCAGGTGGGTGAAGTTTATTGCTTTTCAGCGGGAGTTCGTATTCCTATGTCTGGTTTGTGCTTCCCAACCGTGTTTGTGGCGAGGTTGCTTCCGTATCCCCAATGGGGCAGGGATAGAAGGTAGGTTTCCAATGGAGGAGTAAGTCCAATGTTGCCCCCTAGCAGAGTTGATATCGTCAACCGTCGTTCCTCAAGCAGACTTGTTGGAGTGGTTGGCTTTCCCCAGGAAGTCAAAGGCCAATTGCCATTAGTACCTCTCTTCAGCAGATTCCTGGGGAACTTTTTGGCAGATGTTTGTGATTCTTGCAAAATGGAGGTTTGGTTGGGTTCTCTAGCAGAGTCTATGACTATAGAGATAGTTCAGTTTGTCGTATATATGCGGGTTAGCATGATTTCTTCTCCCTAGTAGAGTTTCTCTCTAGCATAAAAGATCCAGCATCCTCAGCAAAGCCTCGAGGATTTCTTTCTCCCCAGCATGAGTGTAGAGGATTGCTTCCCCCCAGCCATAATGGTTTATTACTCTTTAGCGAGTATTCAGAAGCCTACCGTCTTAGACAGGATAATGTTGCATTTACGATAGGAGACTTGCTAAATGTATCTCCTTGGCAAAGATCTTGTATTCCCTATAGTGTCGTGGTGTCTACTCTCCTCATCAGGTCAGGAAGTGTAACCTCGCTAGAAAAGGCATGTTATCATCCCCAACAGGTTAAGGTTGTTTCCCCAGCAGCAGGTTAAGTTCAATGATATTCTTCGGCAGGTTCAGTGTTATTGATTTCATTCCCTAAGCAGAGTTTGGTGCTAGTCATCTCAATGGCTTGGTCAACAATGGTTGACATCCACGGCAGATTCCAAGTCCAATGGTTATTGGCACCTTTTCCGTAGCAGATATTTGGGTTCCATCTTCAGTAGTTGTTATTCTTGATCCCCAACGGAGTGAGGGTTCTCTTCGGGTTTCATCTTCAGCAGTGGTTATATCAGGATGGCCGTTCAGTGTGACTTCCTCAGCAGGGTTCGTAACCTCGGAGACAGTTCAGTTTGTTATCCCAGCGGAGTTAGCCTCATCTCTTCAGCATTTATTTTGCTGGAGGGGTCCTATTGCATATCATAAGCATTTGCATTTCATCCTCAAACGCGTAGCATTTCCATTTCGTATGGAGCATTACGCCATAGAAAGAAAATTCAAACATATGCATACGAAGCATAAGCCAAATTTGGTACCTTGCGTGAAAGCCCAAATCATCCCTTCAATTAAGACATTGATATATCCCCATCAGACATTTCTTCGGGTTCTGTCTTCCTTTCCATCAATTCTTTGACGATGTGGTTCTTTGGGTTTCATTTTCTTCCGTCAATTCTTTGACGATGTGTCCCTTCGGTCGGGTTTTCAGGTTTTCTTTCCGTCAATTCTTTGACGAGGTGGTTCTTCGGGTATGTCTTCTTTCTGTCAATTTTTTGACGATGTGGTTCTTTGGGTTTTATTTTCTTTCCGTCAATTCTTTGATGATGTGTCCCTTCGGTCAGGTTTTCAGGTTTTCTTTCCGTCAATTCTTTGACGAGGTGGTTCTTCGAGTATGTTTTCTTTCTTTCAATTCTTTGACGGGGTGTTTCTTGGGTTTCATGTTGTTCTTTCCGTCAATTCTTTGAAGAGGCGTTTCTTGGGTTTCATGTTGTTCTTTCCGTCAATTCTTTGAAGAGGTGTTTCATGGGTTTCATGTTATTTTTTCCGTCAAATCCCTTTGACGAGGTGTGGCTGGGCTCCAATTACCTTTTCTCCCCACAGTTTACAAATTTTTGGGTTCTTTTTGTATTCAATCACCTTCTACCTTGAACGTCTGAAAGCCGTTGCTATCATCCTTTCAAGTCCAAGTCGATTGAATAGGGGCAGTTGTAGCACCCCAAAATTTGCCCTCCCGTTTTTTTACCTTTTTTGGCTTATGCTTCATTTCATTTGCATCGACATTTTTGCATTTTGCATAGTTCTAGTGCATGGGATCAGGGTGATTTTTATAGTCCAGACAGATTTATTTTAAATTTTTTATCAGCCGCAATCACCAGGAGCTTTGACAATTATTTTTGCCCGTTGACTGTTTTTCAGCACAACATGATATTTTGAGATGTCAGGAAGAATTTGTGTTTTATTTCAGGTGTTACTCAGTAGCAATATCAATTATTGAGTTTCGGAGGCTTAACAGGGTTCAGAACAGCTGTCAAAGGCCATTTCTCCACGATTCCCTCCAAAAGGCGCCAAAATTCAAATTTTGAACTGAGTAACCGGTTACTGCATATAGGGTAACCGGTTACTCTGAGCGTATTTTGAAAAAAAATTAAGTTTCAGCAATTGTGATCATGTTATTTCCATGTACATTATGAGAAGGATCTAGAATTGATTCAATTTTGATTCACAATTTTCACCATTTCCCTCCATATTTCAAACACTCCCATTCCTAATTCCACTTCTAATTTCCATTCCTCTTACTAACCTACACTCCAAACCACATTTGAATTCCTAACCTAGTCCATATTTAAATCAATTCACTCCAAACCTCCCAGAACTAGGATCCATTTTCAGAATTTTCTCTCAATTCTCTCTCACATTTTCATTCTCCATCTTCATCTTCAACCTCTCACCAAAGCTCCATATTCATAGGTTCACAAATTCTTCATTGGAATTTGTGAATTCTTGAGCTAAACCTCCATCACATCACCATTCTTGGTTCAATTCTGCAGTAGCAACTTGTTTGGATCTTGGATTAAGTTGTTGGAATCACTTTTGGAAGAGCTTTTGCTTATTTGGAGTTTTATTGCTTGGATCTTCAAGTATTCTTGATAAAGCTTCATAGATATCTGGATTTCTTGCTTTGATTCATCGATTTTCGTTTGCAACACTTACCAAAGCAATTCTCAGCTTTGTAGGTTGGTTAATTTCAGATCCATACTTGATTTAGCTTAATTTCAACTTATGCAATGTAAATCCATGGGTTCTAATGTGTTTTGATCCATTTACTTGATTTTGATTGTCGATGTTGTGTTTTGCTGGATCTATTTGATGCTTGATTGTTGTAATTCAATGTAATTTCGTGCTTAATTGATTGCATATTCATTTGGATGTTTGGATAAGTCATTTGCTGCTGAAAAGTGCTTTTGAAATTTGTTTTTTCTGCTACTGTCCCAGAGTAACCGATTACTGTATATAGGGTAACGGGTTACTTTGTTGTTTTTCTGCGTGTTTTGGTTGATTTTGAACTGAGTAACCGGTTACTGCATATAGGGTAACCGGTTACCCTGTTGTTTTTCTGCATTTTGGCTGATTTTGAACTAAGTAACCGGTTACTGCATATAGAGTAACCGGTTACCAACTGTTGCAGAATGTGATTTTCTTGCATTTTCTTGCTTGTTTGGGTTCCTTAACATCTCTAAACTTCATGGATTGATATGATGTTGATTTGTGGATTATTCTTGAGCTATTTTACCTCACATGATGGTTTGAATGCGATTCTTCGACACGCGACTTTTGGTTTTCATTGATGAATATTCATGATCGTTGTGTTGCTTTCTTGATGTGATGAACATTTTGCACACACATTTGAATCATGTTGGTGGTTGATTAATCCTTAACTTGTTGGACCTGTGATGCGTGATCCTCGTTTGTTTCCGATTTCGCTTATGCATGATGTTTAGATGAATGCTTAAGTTGTGCAACTTTGTTGAGCATACTTGTTCTTGAATTGTTAACATGATCTTTGTTGCTCATTCTTGATGCTTGCAATCTCTATGCTTGATTTGCCTTGCTATGCATGTTCATTTGCAATCGCTGTTTGCGTGTTGTATTGTTTGAGTGATCATGAACACATGATGCCTAACCTTTCAAACCTGCTGTTCTGATTTCAACATGCTCTCCATTATGCCTTCACGCTGCCTACTGCTTTATACACCTGTTTTGTGCTGGAAACTTGAGCTGTTAAATGTTGTTTGGTGTATTTGCTGGATTTTACTGCTGTGCAGGTACTGGAGCGCTGTTGTAGCTGCTGTTTTGGTTTATTTTATTGGTTCTGGTTTGCTTTTGCATGCTAGTATTAGGATAGAATTTCCTTTTTTATCCTTCACCTTAGGGTCATATTGCATGACAAGATTTAGGTGAGTTTCCCTTAGATTTTCTTTTGCCCTTTGAGTCTTCTCTTCTCACCTCAAAACAAAAGCAAAAAAAAAGACTTAATAAAGGCGATGTGCATTGTGCGCCATGAGCATTAAGTACATGGGAAATGAAGAATGAGGGGTCTCCCTTCACTTTTCTAGAGTGTTTAGCATACGTTCCATTAGGGGCGACCATGCGACGCATTTGCTCCTATGTCATAGACTTTAGTGCGATGCGCATCACAAACAAATTCAATTCACTTCTTCGATAAGTTCAGAATCTTTTCTCTCACACCCGTGCGATCGAGATCCTGTTTCCTATTTTTTCGTAGTTGCGTGAACTACGGATGCTCTGATTCCTCATTCCCTAATGAGGATACGTAGGCACGAGGATCCCTATCCTTGGCAAGCACACTAACAACTAACTTCCCCTCTTCTCTCGCACCCTTGTGATCGAGACCAACCTGATGACCGAGCCTTTTCTCTCGCACCCATGCGATCGAGACCTTTCCAAGCAATCGACCCGTAGGTCGAACTACGACTGCTCTGACTTCCTCTCTCTGGTTAGATTGAGGTTACATAGGCACAAGACGACGATGTCTTGACGAGCAACCTCCCCCATTAGTGTGTATTTTGTCGAACTACGTCGACTCTGATTCTTCGTTCATCCACGAAGATATGTAGGCATAGGATTGCGATAATCCTTGCGAGTCTGTTTTTTGTTTTTCCGTTCCCGTTTCTGTTTAGCAGTAGGCTTTAGATAACTCACCCTTTGATTAGACAATAAGTGTGGATCCCATCGAGTACGATGGACGCGTGGGGGTGCTAATACCTTCCCCTCATGTAACTGACTCCCGATCCCGGAATATGGTTGCGATGACCATGTCTTCTCCCTTTTGAGGTTTCTTCGATTATTTCTTTTCCCTGCGTCGGGATAAATAACGTTCGGTAGCAACTCTTCTGTTTGTTTCTGCAGATTATTTTTCACAGTTGCGACAGTGCTCAATAAGCGTTTCATGCAGGGAGAGCATGAGTGCTCAAGTCTCAAAGTGTATTATATCATCATGTTGTGCCATTCAATATGATGTGTTGTTCAGTTAAACAGGAATTGCGAATCATTCAATACTACCTCAAGTAATCGCTTAAATCAAATTATCAATAATATCTCCAAAATTTTCAAACATCAAAAAAAGGAGATTGAAATTGCAGTCATCACCGATATCATTTTAGTTTTGATTGTTTGTTAATTTGTATGTATAATGCATTGTTTGATTTATCACGTATGTGTATTTTAATTATTATATTAACTTATTTGCATTGTTGTTGTAATTCATTTGGAATAATATCTTGTTTTCGTATTCATTCGCTTCAGATACATTTAGTCTTACACCTTTGAGAAACCTCTTGATTCATTGGACTAGTTATCGTGTCCATGTTTTTGTTCTCTTTTTGAGCCTAGAAATTGGTTGTGTATCAATATATTGAGTATTTCTTGAATTGTAAGTTATAACACTTGAATAAAGGTTGAAAGGATGCATGATTTGAACCATACAAAGTGTGACTCGAATCAAGAAGTCTCATGAAAGCTAGGATTTGGTTCCGCCTCATTTGAGTCGAATCAGAGAAGAGTGTGATTCAAACCACAACAGCTCTTTACTTGAATCATGAGGTACACATGATTTAAATCACAAAATCTTTCCTTTATTTCCAACCTTTGATTTAAGTTGATTGTTTCATTGATTTGAATCATTACTTAAGTATTTAATAAAGAACCATTGTCTTAGTAGTTGTTTTGAGAGAGTAGCATATTGTTAGAGTGTGTCTACCACTTGCACCTTTTACTCACTTTTCTCCATTTTTTGTCTTAGAGTGAAAGTGTGTCACCCATGAGAGAACATCTCATAAAGAGTGTGAGAAACACATCTCTTGAATGATTATTGTTTCTTCTTTGTGAAGAATAAGAAACCTAGAGGATGTGAAAGGATTGATCAATCAAGTGATATAATTTATAAATCTTAGAACATCACCCAAGAACCTAGAAAACCATTTTCACCAATAATTTTGATAGAATCTATTGTTTATGTGTTCTTCATTCACCATCACCTAACTCCTTGTGGATACCTTATGATTAACCTCTTAGAATACGGATCTTATGAGTTTTAGTTGTGTATATGTGAGATTCTTTAGATATTATTCACCATCTTCAATCTTTTTCAAGAACTATTTTTTCAGACCTTCAACTCTAAACATTGAGTATGAGAGGTAGACCAAAGTTACATTAGGGAACCTAATGTTTTTCTTTGAAGTTGTGTTTTTGTGTATCAGATGGAAGAATCGTTTCTTAGATATGGATTTTAGTTGTATGATATTCACAAAGAGATAAAAGTGTCTCTAGAAGACTTTGTTGAAACCATGTGAAGGTTGTCGTAGAACAAAGTTGGGAGTCATCCAATTAACCAAGGCTAATGCAAATTGCTCAAACAAGTCTTCGTCATATTCTAGACTTTGTTCATACTTATATTCCCAACCAACAAATACCCATTTTTGAAAGTTGATCTCGTGTTGGAAATCTATTTACCATCACCTTCCATCCAAAAACTTCCAATTTTGATGGAATGCTTGTCTTCTATATTCTCCTTAGAAATCTAAATTCCCCATCTTGATTGACAGATCTATTTGTGTATCATGAAATGACGAAAGATGAGGTAAGGTATATTCAAATTAGATGTCATGTTCTTGTTTTGAACTATAAAAAAATTGTGTTTACCAAAATACGTATGTTTTACTCGAGACTACTTAGATGAGATAGTAAGGGTATTTTCAGCTTAACATAAAGTCTTGGATTCGAACCAAGGACTCAACATGCAATAATGTTAAATCTTTTTAAGGATAGCTTTGTGTTGAGTGAGAATATAGGTGAGAAATGGTCTAGAAGGAGAGGGGTGAATAGACCTCCACAGACAAAATTTCGACGAAAATGGTTTGAAACACTATTGATACGATATAACACATTTGGTTGATGCGAAGTATCGGTGCATTTATCCCAATCTTACTCAATATAAATATCATGACTTGGGATGACACAATCAAGGGTTGTTTTCGACTATGTGATTAGATATAAAACAACGTGATTATATTCTACAGTCACAAGGCAATCACATTCACTTTCATCGCACAATAACAACACATGTTCCATACAAAGCATCTCACTCTCAACCATGGTGATCATCCATCCATGATACTCACCTAGGTATCATATCGAATAAACGTCGCCGTCTAATGTTATGATAGTCACCTAGGTATCATATCGAATAAACGTCGCCGTCTAATGTTATCTAAGTCATATTCGTAACCTAAGTTATCTTTCTAGTCCATTTACCTAGTTATAAACCTAGGTTTCCTCATTCATCTTCATAAGGTTTTAAACAAGTCATTCTCATTCAATGCAAACATATAACCACATACATATATTTTCCAATTCAATGTATTCACATCATAATGTTATACATAAAACACATAACATACTATGATTCATAAAAATTTCTAACCAATTCATAACATGTATATTAGCATATCACAATTTTATACATGAAACACACATAGTAGCATAACATGTCACAATAACCCTACGCAAATTCATCTCACAACTCACTTATCATTATCTTAGGTCATTCAAGTTATTATGCGCAAACAAGTCAACATAATCAACCATAAGTAGTTCACTTAAGGCATATAATCATTACTATACTATACCAAGCATCCTTGGTTAGTTCATGGTCTCTCATCACCATGTAATAGTCCATTGGATTATCTTTCCAATATTTTAAGTCTCATATCAATCGGATTCTTGATTCTTGATTTATGGTGGAAACAAGAAATAAGGTATTTACATTCACTTCAATTCATCAATATCCTATCACTCAATGGTATAATACCATGTTTCTATCTTACTATCAATTAGAGCATTGAAATATCTTTGCAATGCTTCTAAGCGTGCCTCATTCTGAGTTACGGTTCTCGAGTTATGAGGAATACAAAAATCAAGCATTTTTCAAGGAATTAGGTTAATAGGTCGACCTAAGAAAGCTATATGACGACCTATAAAGGTCTTAGGTTGACCTATAAGAGGTGACACAAGGACAATGGCTACAGGCTTCAATATTGAGGCGTGGGTGTCAACCTACGCAGCTATGTGTCGACCTATACTGTTGCGGTGAGAATCGGATATCAAGCTATTGGTTAACTTGAATCACAAATCTTTGAAATTCACCACCGAGCTTTGTTTTATCCAAAGGAAAGGGTAAAGATCGAAGAAAACCCTAATTGCAATGTAAAAACAAAGCAAAGAGATCGAAGGTTCGGGGGTTGGTTATACCTAGGGAAGGTGTTAGCACCCTAAGCATCTGTAGTACTCTACATGAACCTCTTGTTTTATTTGTGTTATATTATTGTTTGCTTGCTAAGGGATATATGCTAAGGGAAATACCTAGGGGTTTATTTCTAAGTATGTTCACCAAGACATCGCATCTCGTGCCTACGTATCCTGACGAGAATGGAATCAGAGCATTCTTAGTTCCCCTCAATGAGGGTGAGGAACTCTTGACTGTGGTCAAGTTTCCAAAGGGAAGGTAGTGTCTATGGAAAGACACTACATAAAGTGTGGCGACTCTAAACTTAAGGCTAAGTTAAACCGGTAAAGTGAGTAAGTGTTCATGGCAGGAACTTACATAGATTACGGCGACTCTGATCCTAAGGCTATGATGAACAGGGAAATAAGTGTCTGTGGCAGAACACATGCGAAGAGTTCGGCGACTCTAATGCTAAGGCTAGGATAAAAGGGAAGGACCTAAAGTTTCTGAGTATGACGTGGCAGTCAACAAGGGATCGTTTCCTTTGGAATTGTATTAAAGGGAAAATGCTAACCTAATGCAACTGTTTATCAAAGATACAATCAGATTAAGAACATAAGAAAACATGGCAGATCAGAATCGTCAAAGATTCGCATCACCTTTTCACATTGACAGACTAGTAATCAAAGTTAACATCACAGTTAATTAAGATTAAGAAAAAAACTTAAGTAATCAATTAGGAAAAAAAAATTCTTAATAAAATAAAGAAATTCAACTAATCACTTGAACATCCAACTAAGAATTTAATTAAATCTAAAAATCTATATCATGAAAAATAAAATACAAAACAAAAAAAAAGAGATGGAGGTAAATTAAGAAGGATTTTTTTTGTTAGAAAACATACTCATGGGCTTCAGCCCTCAAGCCAAAAAAATGCGATGAACAAAAAGGTATTGGGCCGATGCCCCAACAACCCGCCCAACACAACAGCAACCTTGTAAAAGCAAAAGGAAAAAATAAGGAACCATTCAGCCTTCTATCTCTCTCGTTCTCTTTGTTCTTTTTCCCCCCTTCATCTTCTTCGCACGCCACTCTTCACTCTCGTCTCCTTCCTATTTCTTTTTCATCATAAAACCACATCACTTGGTGATTCCTTCATAGAATCACACAACCTTAACCAAAATACCAATCAATCCCCAAATTGAAATAGCAATCACACAACCCTCTCTTTCAATTACGAAATCACGCTCAAAATCCGCAAACCCACAAACATAATCAACAATAATAATCAAGCAATTCAAGAGTAAGGAAGGAGAGGCTAACCCAAACACATTCAAGTGCGGCGAAGTCGTAATGGCGGTGCGTGAAGATTTAAAGAAACGATCCGCGTGTGAGGCGTTGCTGCTGTTGTTTTTGGTGCATGATGTTATGCGTCTACTACTGCTTCTCTTCCTTCGCAGTTTTTTTTCTCTTTCTTATTGTTGCGTATGATGCTCTGTTCGGGAGTTCTGTGAATGTGTGTAATGTTTTGTGGTAATGCTTCCGCCCCCTATTGTCTCTACGTGTTTATGAATTTTTTTGTGAAATTTTCCTCTGCAATGTATGCGTGTGGTTTTTCTAATGTGTGTATGTTGTTGTTCAAATTTTCTGATGTTCTGATATGCGTTGTGTTTTCTCTCTTCACTGCCTGTTTTTTTTGGTCCCCTTTGGTGTGAATCGTATCTTTTTTTATATATGTTTTGGATCTTGACAGTGAAACTTTTACTTGGAAAGAAATTGTCTGAACATGCTTGAAACTTGTCTGGAAATTTTGATAAATGCCTTTCCGTTATCGTCTCGATATGCTTGCGAACTGCTTTGGAAAAAAAACACAGGCTGTGATGTCATGATTTTGTGTGATTTACAATTGATGAAGAGTTTCCATTTTTATCGGATTGTGTTTGAGACATGTCGCAACCGTGTCGGTTTTGTCCCGATTTGGTTACATATTATCTTGGGAATTAATGGTCCTTTTAACTTGTGCAGGATTTGGGATTGTTGCTTTTGGCTTGCATTTCTCATGGCTTGGTATTTTGGCTGAAGATGGCTTGCAGAGATTGTGGGTCAAGATTAAACAATTGTCCAATATGCCGACAAAGGATCATCAATCGGTTAAGGGTGTTTTCTGGATGATTGCAGAATGAAAAAGTATGCACATTAGTTAATTGTATCTTATTTATGCGTGATAATAGCTTTTAAGAGTGGTGAAGAATGGTCACGCAGCCCTGCTCTCGCATAACATTATAGCTTGGATTCGTTGGAATGGTTTAAGAACATAGCAAGAATTTTAAGAAATCATATGAATAGATACTTGTAAAATACTGCCTAATGTTTATTTACACCTCACACCAATCCAAAGAGGATTCAAGTAACTCTTTATTATTCTCATACTTAGTAATGCTCTGCTTGAGATAAGTACAGAACATGAACAGTGGATTCCAACTGAGGTTTGATGTACTCTGGAGTACATTTTGGACCACTATAGGATGACCCTTTCTACTTGAACTTGTAAACTTTGGATTTTAAATAATGTGAACTCTCAATTCTTGCACTTTTTAAAGAACCTTTGAATTTGAATGAGAATCACTCTTGAATCTTGAATAATTGATTTGAAGTTTAAGTTTAAAATAATCTTGAACATGAATGGACTTAGATTTTGGAGTCTTGAATTTGAATATTGTGTCTTGGTGAACAAATCTTACAACTTAGAAATTTGAATTTGGATGACAACCTGGGCTTTGAAACAAACATGGAACTTGGGCTTGAATTTGTGATAACTTTTTTTTTTTTTATGGAAACATAGATATTCATTCATTAAAACAAGAAACAGAATTACAGGAGGAAGAAATTAAGGTAGGAATGTCCAAACCAAGTTCTAGGACCTCTGGTTTTTCCAAGACCAACCATGTGGTGAGCTTCCTCGTAACACTCTCTAGGAATAAACATAACAACAGCATTATCAAATTTGTTTAACAAAGAAATACAATCAGCAACAACAATAGAAATATTCGCAATGTCGAGACAGCCATTGATGCAATCCACCGCTTGTTTTGCATCCGACTGTAACACAATGCACATAATCTTCAACTCAGCAGCAATGCCTAAAGCTCTTCGAATACCCAAGATTTTCGCCGTAAGAGGATCAGCCACACTTGAGAAACATTGGGAAGCAGTCATGAAAATGTTCCCGGTAGGGTCCCTGAAAATGCAACCAAGCGAAATTGTACCATCATCTAAACAGCCCGCGTCCGATTGAATAAGCCAGAAGTCTTTTGGCACATTCAAGGCTGAAGCCACAACAGTGCCACCTTGCTCATCAGTATTCCTCTTGGAATTTTCCTCAAAGGCCTCCAAAATTTCCTTCGCAACAAGAGCCGGAACTGGTTTGGAATTGTTAAAAACCACAAAATTTCGGATTTGCCAAATTTTCCAAAAGGAGAAATAGAGCAATTGACAGAACTTTAAATCCTTTTGCTTAAAAACACAACAAAACCAGTCCAATATAGAGCCAGCAGCAGGAGTGCGAATTCCTAGCGGAGACGAGAAGAGAATTTGCTTCATAAGATCACAATGAAGGAAGAGATGGTGGGAAGTTTCAGGATGTTCAAAGCAAAAAGGGCAAGAATCATCGATGTCCATACCTTTGCGCCTCAAATTGGCTTTTAAAGGAAGAATATTTTTTGAAAGGCGCCAAAGGAAGTTTCGGACTCGGGGATTAACATCGACCTTCTACAATAGCCTCCAAAAGTCCACATTACCATTCGAAGAAGGGCCAGGTTGTTTAGCACGGTGACTCGCGGCAATGCAGTGGTAAGCTGACTTCACAGTAAACTCACCATCCTTGGCAAAATGCCAAATCAGTTTGTCATTGGGCTGCTGAAAAGATAAGGGAATTCTACAAATACGAAGAACATTCGTAGCGTCAAAGTTAGCTTCCAGAGCTGCCATGTTCCAGCAAGAACAGTCTAGGTCAATAAGTTGGTTAACAGTAGCTTCAGGACCAAGAAGACGAAGAGGAAAGGTCACCTTAAAACCAGGGGCCGAAGGAATCCACCTATCCTTTACAACAGAAATGTTCCTACCGTTACCGACCCTCCACCGAGCACCACTCAGAACCACCTCCCTAGAACTCATAATGTTGCGCCAAGCATAGCTTGGTTTGAATCTCAGCCGAGCATCTTCAATGTTACATCTAGGAAAATACCGGCCCTTAAAGAATCTAGTCACAAGAGAGTCATCCCTACTCATGAGCCGCCAGAATTGCTTTCCAAGAAGGCTGGCGTTGAAGTCGTGAATTCCGCGAAAACCCAGACCACCCACACCTTTTCCCTGAGAGAGTTTTTCCCAACTTAACCAATGAATTTTTCTGACGCCATCCTTTGATCCCCACCAGAATTTGGACAGCATAGATTCAATATCCTTGCAAACACTCTCCGGGATGCGATAACAACTCATAATATACGTGGGAATCGCCTGAGCCACAACCTTTATCAAAACTTCTTTACCCGCACGAGACAAGAAGGACTCTTTCCAACCTTTAACTTTTTTCCAAACTCTATCAGTTACTAACTTGAAAACCTCTTTCTTTGAGCGCCCAAAAACCACAAGTAATCCAAGATACCAAGAATGACTAAGAACCCCTCTGCACCAGAGAATAGCCTTGATTTTACCTTGAGTATCCAAGCTCACATTTCCACTAAAAACGACCTCAGATTTTCCAGCATTCACAAGTTGACCAGAAGCTTGTTGATAGGAGTCAAGAATGCCCCTAATTCTAAGGGCCTCATCCTCATTCGATCTCGCAAATAACAGGCTGTCGTCAGCAACAAAGAGATGAGAAATAGTTGGAGAATTTCTAGCCACTTTAACTCCATGAAGTCTCTTATTGTTCACCTCCGTCTTGAGCATCCCGAACAAAATATCTGCACAAATAACAAACAAATAAGGTGGGAGGGGGTCTCGTTGCCGTAGACTCCGTTCTGGAGAAAACCGGGTACTAGGCTGACCGTTGATGAGAATCTGGTAAGAAACCGAAGAAATACACTTTGCAATCACTTGAATCATGGACTCGAGGAATTCCATCTTCCTTAAAACTTCAACAATAAACTCCCATTCAAGTATATCGTAAGCTTTCGACATATCCAATTTAAGGGCCATTGTTCCTTTCTTCCCCCGTTTCTTATGCTTCATCCAGTGAAAACATTCCATGGCGATAAGTGTGTTGTCCGTGATTAGCCTACCACGAATGAAGGCACTTTGCTCTTCGCTCACTACATCCGGAAGCAAAACCTTCATACGATTTGCAATAGCTTTGGTTACCGCCTTCATACAGACGTTGCCGAGGCTTATCGGGCGAAAATCAACAGGAGAAGACGGATTCTTCTTCTTAGGGATAAGAGAAATGAAGGTGTTGTTTATGGCCGAAGGATCCCCTCCCCTGTTAAGAATTTCCAAGGCGAAATCCACGACGTCTCCACCAACAATGGACCAATACTTCTGATAGAAGAGAGCAGGAAGACCATCCGGTCCCGGGGCCTTTGTCGGGTGCATTTGGAAAATTGTCGTACGAACTTCCTCTGGAGTATACGGCCTATCCCAGAAAGCTTTATGCTCAGCAGAGAGTCTGCCAGGAGTGTGCAAACAAACCTGCCCAATATTAACAGGATGGCTGGAAGAAAACAGATCCCTGAAAAAGTTAACCAGAATGGCCTCACAATTATGGTGACCACGTTTCCATAAACCGTTATCATCTTTAAGTCGCTTAATAGTATTGGTGCGCCTACGTTGATCATCTTTTGAATGAAAAAACTTAGTATTTATGTCACCATCCCTCAGCCACACCGCACGACTTCTTTGTCTCCACAAAGTCTCTTCAGTTTTGAGAAGCTTATCGCGTTGGATTTCAAGAGCTTTGAACTGCTGCAATTCAAGAGGATCAGTAGCCCATCTTCTATCTTATTTCATCAAACCGTCAATCCGCTGAATTTCCTTTGAACTGCTGAATTTGTGATAACTTGATATAATGTCTTGTATTTGAATTTTTGTGAACTTGACCTTTGAGTTTTGAAAAATGAGTTTGAATTTCTTGTAAAGAATCTTCCAATCATGTACCACTTTATATTGAGATCATGAATTTAAGAATCCAAACATGATGTAAACCATATAAGTTCTCTTTGAAGGATGAATCTTTCACATGAATCACTTATTGCCAAAATCATGGATTTGAAATTGAGAAACATTGTAGCTTGAGTGGGTTTTAACATAGCTTGATACTTGAAATATGGACTTGAGATTCTTGAATTTTGAGAAATCCACACAAACTTAAGTAAAATTTTTTGGCCAAAACAACAACCTAGGATACTTGATGCCATTCAAATAAGTTTGAGCCAATGAACCCACTAGCATTAATCTTCAATTTGATCCCAAATCAATCACATTCCTCTTGACGAGTTCATAGAAACATCTTGACTTAATGAAGCTCTGAGCAAGCCTTTAGACTATGCTAATCTTTTCACGTGAACCATGCCTTAAGGAGTCTTGGGAAGCAAGGACACAACTTGAAATACAACTTGCCACAAAACCCTAACCACTCCTTAAATAACCATGCTTCATACCAATCGACAGGAAACCCTAATTCTCCTTGAATTTTCTGAGAAATCTTGAGTAAACTTGACCTTGTATATTGACTAAAGGTCCATAAGAATGAGGGCATGTCTCCACAGGATTTCAACACAACTTGCAAGGCACTATAATCCCAATGAGCACACACAAGGCCTCCACGACTCTTGAACCTTCTACAGCAGCCCTAATTTCACAAATGAAACCAAACAAACAAAGTCTAATAAATTGGTTAGCTATGCATGGGTGATTATCCTATAAATGATATGCAAAAGATCAAGGAATCTAAGGATAAATTTTGGGGTATAACATATACTAAAGGGAAATTTTCTATAGGTCGACCTAAACCAGTATGTGTCGACCTATAAAAGTATTTTTCACATAAAAACTCAACTTTTGATGCATGACTCCTATCAAGACCATTCTTAAACTTGTTCCTATCATTTCTAAATAATACCTCTTTGAAACTTCTCTGCTACAACCTGCATAATATTTGGTTTCAATTCTACAACTATGTCCCTCAAACTACCAATAATACATAACATGTTTCATCAACAACTTGCATATTCATTATGGGTTCAAAAGCTCATGAACATTGAATCACACAACAATGGAAATATTTAATAACAAGAACACCACCAATACATGAATAACATGTAGAATCATTTTTCATGGAGTTACTCATAATCAAACAACTCATTACACAAATCCTTCATGATGTTCGTAATCAAAATAACAACTAAATTCAACATATGGAATACAACCAAAATCATGAAGGACATAAGCAAGATAATTTCATGGAAAAATTCACAGTTAAGATGAAATATTCCTCAACTATCCTATGGTTCTAGCACAAACCCTAATTCCTTAAACCAATAAGGTTCTAACTAGAACTCACATGATTTAAGAAGATGATGATGATATTTATGAAATTGAGATGAAATTGGTGATGGTGATGATGAAGATGTCATGAATCTATAAGCTTTTCCCTTCTTCTTCCTTCCTCTTCTGTCTTCCTCCCTTTCTCTTCTTCTCTTCTCCTCTTTTCTTTCTCTTTTACTCTTTCTCCTTTCTCACGTTTTTCTTCTTATTTTTCTTTCACTAATAACTATCTTCCTCTCTTATTCTTATCTCTTTCAATTACTCTTATCCACATATTTTTCTCATTTATTTCCTACCACACATTATATATATATATAGTATTAGGTAATGATATAAAATATCTCAATTGATATTTTTTCCCCTAGTACCAATTGATTGATTATTAATGTTACCAAATGTCCCCTCTTGTACTTATTAATAATGATCCTTTTCTTTTAATAATAATTGACCTCTTCAGAATCCACTAATTACTCTATTGATCTCGACTGACAACCTTTAGAGCACTTAAGGGTATATGGGATATTACAAGCCTAAAATAGATTATGCTTATATTGGACTTGGTACGTAATGACTTAAACAATTCACAATACAATAAAGATCAGAATCTCAAATTCAACCAAATATACAAACAAATGAATGCATTGAATACTTGTTAAAATTACACGTGATGTGTGATTTTTACAACACCAAACTTAACAGATTCTACAACCACATGTTTTAGTTTAATCCACAACAAGACAAAGTTAAATTTCCAATTCTAACAAAACTTAAACCTTTACAATAAATCGCTACCAAAAGAAATTCTAATGGCATGAAATTTCTAGAAAGCAATAAAGAACAACCTAATAATGCAATTAACTACAAAAATTAAAAAAGGAAAGAGAGAAAAGAGAGTACACTGGTACTCTTACTAGTTTGACGCGTTTGTCCTCGCTTTGCGCCTACTCTAGCTTCAATGGTTGCCCATTGAAATTTTGTTGGTCTTCCATTATGATATATGACAAAAATTACAAGAGTTTGTACAATAACAATATCCAAATTAATGCTAAAAATATAAAAATATTCTTTCTGGATCTTTGACTTGTACACAGTCTACTAACTAAAATCCTTGTGAAATCTTTACGCAAAATCACTTCTTGAATCTTCCAGGCCCAACAACCTGCTTCTAAGTCTCCGGTCTACGACAATCTTTACTCGATCCCATTGGTATCTTGAGTGTTGGTTTGTCCAAAGATTTAGAAGAACTCTTATCTTGTTTGTAGGCTTTCACACAACACTACCAAGATCAACCTGGAGAGAAGAACCTACTTCTTTTGCATTGGAATTGTCAAAACCAGCCATAGCATCACACATCTTGCGAACCTACAAAATCTTAACCTAATCTTCAAAGAAACATAAATTTAAATGAACCACCTCACCAATCACTAATCTCCAAAAATGAGATTTAGATCCATACATCAATGGAGAAAGAATAAGGTAGAAAATTAAAGAAATCGTTTGCAAGTGTTCACAATGATTCAAAAATCTTTTGAAAGTGTGAAAAACACATGGTTTGTAAGTTCTCAAATCAATATTAGAAGCATGTGTTTTCTAACATTATGAAGGTTTCGAGAGAAAAACAATTTTATAGGTGCTGGAGATCTATCACAAAAATGAGTGAAAATGATGTTTGATTTGAGTCACAATAAAAATTATGATTTTAGTCAAAGAGTAAAGTGGTTAGAATCAATACATGAAACATATGAGAAACCCATATTTATGATTTGGGTCATAATTTAAGTCATGATTCGAGTCATGAACATATATGATTCAAGTAATAAAAATACAGAGACAAAACATGGAATTGCAGCTCAACATGATTCGAGTCAAATGTAACTTATGATTCGGGTCATAGGGTACTATGATTTGAATCATGCAAAAGTTGTGATTCGAATCATGAGAACTTCAAACACTTCATGCACTCTCTGTTTTAATTGATTCGAGTTGGATGCGTAATTTGAATCACACACCTAAAATCTCTTTTTTTTTTTACAATTTTCAAAATGTTTTGAGATTCTATTAATATCATGACTTGAACTAAACTTAAATATAATTTTTTATTCAAAAAACTCGACAAATTGACTTAAAGTATATCGTTTATACTATAATCAAACATTTTGATTTATGCATGCTAAAAATAGATTTAAACCTCAATCCAGAGATGCACAACTAATGAGGAGACTCAATGATATAAAACTAAAAAACCAAAAGCTTAAGAGACAAGCAATAAGATTATAACTGTTAAGGTAGCAGAGACATACAACTTTATTTTTCCGTCTATTGTGGTAATCCCGACTGAAGTGATTAATTGTTGCAGTTACGCGCAAAAAATATCTGATTTATATCCAAAAAATAAATATACTTTTATGCTATTTAAAAAGAGAATCAAAATTACAATCGTGAAGACTTAAGTTAAAAGTTTATTAAAAAATTTACAATTGCATTTAAGAAAAAAAGAAAAAAATGAAAGAAAAAAAAAAGTAACGGAAACTTCTATTATCATTTCTGTACAAAATCATGATTATTTTGTTCTCATAGAGATTCTTTCTCTATGATCAACTTTTATAGACATGCATATGATTTATATCGAGAAAGTTCTTAAAAATTCTCTCTCAATTTCATAATACGTGTTTTATCTCAGGTGAGGTTTAAAAAAAATATATATTAGATGTATTGACTGTAATAATATAATTAGTGTCATTTGTTAAAATGTTTTTTTTTATTATAGTTAGTAGAATAATTGAATAAAGTTAAAATTAATAAATAAAATTATTATTGTGAAAAAATAAATATTATATTAATAATATAAAAAGAAAATTATATTAATATATATATATATATATATATATATATATATATATATATATATATATATATATATATATATATATAAAATAATTTTTATGAGAGGAAATGAGTGCTAGAAAGAAAGATGTTATTGAGAAGAAATCAAAACACTACAACGAAAAACCCATTTAACAACAGTTGGGAATGACATATAATGACGCGGGCGAGGGCGTTGTTATGTAGATTGTCGTTGTATATATGATACTTACAACCACGGCCTTGTAGGCGTTGTAATAACCTGGAGAGCGCGCTAACTATCACAACGGATTTTACAATACACCGTTGTAATAAAAATAATTGTCCTCGGTTAGGTTCCCAGCAGCGCAGTTTTGATATTTATTTTTTCCTGGACAGCGCGCCAGATATTATAACAGTTAGGAATTATAACCGTCGTTAAAGTTTCTGCAAAATTAACAAATATGATCCTGATTTTATAATTAATCCCATTTTTTTACATGTATTATTGTTCTCCATATCACAGCACAACAGAAAAATACAATTCACTTTTTGTGATAAAGTTTTTATAATAATATTAAGGGTTAATTGTGATTTACCCCCCTGACATATGAGCGAATTTTGATGTACCCCCCTACATGCCTTTAGGCAACGGTTTTTTTGAAAAAATCGTTGCCAAAACCTGCCTATGGCAACGGTGGGGGGGTAAACCAAAACACTCTCATATGTCAGGGGGGTAAATCACAATTAACCCTAATATTAATCGTATCATATTCATAATATCACATATACCACATTACAGTTTATCAGAAAAAATAACCTACATAAATAAAATATCACATATACCATATTAAAGTTTACACACATTACATAATTTCACATAATTGTAATTTGGTGTATTGGTATCTTGTCTCTTGGTGTCTTGTCTCTTGGCCTGGTGTCTGGACTCAAAATACCTATGATTTCAAATAATTATACTTGTTAGTAAAAATACTTCTAAACTATAACATACAATTAATATATTATGAATAAATAATAAATTATGTACTTGTTAATTTTCCCATATGCCTTCTTCATGATCGAGTCGTATAGCATGCACGACATCTCCATCAACTTCATCATATGAGGTAGGAACTTGTGTTGTGTAAGAAGGTGTGGACGGAATATCAAGACTTTCATCACTAAGAGGAATGTATTTTCCTTGGAGGACGATTGACCATTTCCCCGATTTGTCTGATGGATCGGTAACATAGAAAACTTGTTTTGCTTGAGAAGCCATGATGAATGGTTCTGTATTAAAAGATGTCTTGCCAAGGTCGACCCGGGGTGAATCCTAAGTCATCAATGTCTACACCATTATTATTATTGGGAACCCACTTGCATTTAAATAAAGCCACTTTGAAAATAACATAATCAATCTCTCAAATCTCATCAATGACACCATAAAATGCGGTACTTGCCAATACCGGATTCTTATCTTTCGAACTAGAGAAATACATTGATTCGGCTTCAACCATAACCCCACTATTTTGCATTGTACTACGATCATCTTTTGATTTTGTATAAAAGGTATAATGACCAATGTTGTATGCACTCCAGGTAATGACACAAAATTTTGGCTCATACGACAACCATTTAAGTATCTCGGATGCACTACGATCATTAGATACACTTTTATTAAACCAATCCATGAATCTATTGTTATGCTCTATCAACAACAACTTGTCACTCATTCAGGGATATTTTTTCTTCAAAAGTCTTTTGTGAGTATCTATGAAAGGTTGAACCTCATCTATATTATTCAATATATAGAAATGTGATTGAATAACTACATCCGAGCCATTGACCTAACATTTAGACCTTGAATACCTCTTCTGTCTATGTCAGGATGACGAGACTTTGGAATTCCTATAGAATCTGCATCCGACAAATAGTTTGTACAAAACTCAACAGCTTCTTCTATGATGTACCTTTCAACAATCGAAGCTTCCGGTCGGTGATGATTCTCCGTATATCCTTTAAAGATCTTCATATATCGCTCTATTAGATACATCCACCTTAAATAAACTGGACCACAAATTCTGATTTCTCTTACGAGATGAACAAGTAAGTGAACCATAATGTCAAAAAATGATGGCGGAAAATACATCTCCAATTGACACAAGATAATGGCAGTCTCATCTTCTAATTCATCCAATTTTTTGAAATCAAGAACTTTATTACATATGGCATTGAAGAATAAACACAGTATCGTTATAGTTACTCTCACATTTTTTGGAAGGATCCCACGGATAGCCACTGGTAGAAGTTGTTGCATCAATACATGACAATCATGAGATTTTAAACCAATTAACTTGAGATTTTTCATTGATACAAGTTTCTTGATGTTTGATGAGTAACCTTGCGGAACTTTAATACCTTGCAAACACTCGCAGAACATCTTCTTTTCTTTTTTAGATAGAGTGTGACATGCTGGAGGCAAATAAGTTCTTTTTCCTTTCTCTATTGGAGCCAACTGTTTTCGTATACCCATCTTCTCCACATCAAGACGGGAAGTCTTACTATCTTTAGTCTTGCCCGAAATGTTTAGAAGTGTGCCAATCAAACTATCACACACATTTTTCTCCACGTGCATCACATCAAGACAATGTCTAACATCAAGACTTGACCAATATGGAAGATCAAAGAAGATGGACCTCTTTTTCCATATATTTTTCGTAACTGCCCCTTTTTCTTTTCCTCTCTTCCCACCTTTTTCTTTTTCTCTCTTCCCACCTTTTTCTTTTTCTCCCTTCCCAAAGACAACATTAATGTGTTCCTGCCGTTGATAAACTTCATCCCCGGTTAAAGGTTTAGGAGCCTCACCAAACTCTTGCTATCCATTAAAAGCCTTTCACAATCTACGATAAGGATGATCCGGTTTTAGAAATTTTCGATGCCCAAGGTAAACGGTCTTTTTTCCAAACTCAAGTTGGTGATAACAAGTATCATCTTCACATATAGGACACGCTTTATGTCCTTTGACACTGTATCCAACCAATTTACCGTAAGCCAGAAAGTCGTTAATTGTGCAAAATAACATTGCACGCATATTAAACTTTTCCCCAGAATATGCATCATCAACTTCAACGCCTTCATCCCACAAGAGTCGTAAATAATAAATTAATGGACTTAGATAAACATCTATGTCGTTACCAGGTTGTCGTGGTCCAGGAATCATCATACTTAATAGTATATACTTGCGCTTCATGCACAACTAAGGGGATAGGTTGTAAATAGTGAGAAGAACAGGCCACGAAGTATGATTAGTGCTCAGATTACCAAAGGGGTTCATTCCATCGGTGGCAAGCCCAAGCCTAAGGTTTCTTGGCTCGACTCCAAAATCCGGAAACAACGAATCAGTTTTCTTCCATTGCAAGGAATCAGCTACATGGCGAATATTTCCATCACGAATCCATTCATCTGCATGCCATCTAAGATTCTTTGTGTCATTCGAATTAGGAAAAAGTCTCTTTAATCGTGAAACTATTGGCAAGTAATATAACACTTTAGCAGGAGGATGCTTCCTACTAACATTGTCATAGTGATCATTGTCATCACCATTGTTAGCCTTCAACTTCTAACGCGACACGCCACATTTTGGACATTGAAAAAAGTCTTCATACTCTTTCCGGTATAATTTGCAATCATTAGGGCAAGCATTTATCTTGATATACTCCAGACCCAGTGGACACAATATCTTCTTGGCCTCATAGCAACGATCCGGCAATTTGTTATCTTCTGGTAACATTTGATGTAGCAATTCAAGTAATTCCTTGAAACTTTTATCCGACCATCCATTTTTTGCCTTCAGATTAAACAACTTTAACACCGCCGACAATCGTGTGAACTATGTGCATCCCTTATATAAAGGGGTGTCTTTATCACTACATAAATTATCATAAATATGAGCATTCATAAAAGAAGATTCCCCAATATCACGGAACATATCCTCTAGTTGATCTTCCATATATTCATCTTCCTCCACTCTTTGACTTTGTGATGCCCGACTTTCCTTATTATCCACCTCACCATTCCACGTCCATATTATATAATTTTGACATATACCATAACAACAAAGGTGATTGTGTATTTCTTTCTTTGTACCCTTTTTGATATTCGCGCAAACAACACAAGGACAATAAAAGATACCATTATTGTCGGGAAGATGTTTATCAGCGTATTCAAGGAATTCACGAACTCCGTTCTCATAAACCATACTTAATCTATTGGCTTTCATCCAACTACGATCCATTACAACTTCTGAAATTTATACCAAAATCCATTACAGCGTATAATAATGTGAATGACACACCAAAATCTAATCCAAAAACTCAAGCATATGCATATACAATATCAACAAAGAAAAAATCAATGAAGATGTACTCTCATACTAAACGTAAAGCATATGAAACATCTCATTCTGACTTGAGCATATACAATATGAACAAAGAAAAAAGGAATGAAGATATTGAAGAATACCGTACTTCGAAGCTGTAATCAAATAAACGTAAGGAATGAAGATGTTGAAGAGTACCTTACGTCGAAGCTGAAGAATCAAATGAACGAAGACAGTCAATATTTGAGCATAAACCAAGAAAAAAGGAATGAAGATGTTGAAGAGTACCTTACTTCGAAGCTGAAGAAGCAAATGAATGAAGAAGGTAAATATTTGAGCATAAACCAAGAAAAAAGGAATGAAGATGTTGAAGAGCACCTTACTTCGAAGCTGAAGAAGCAAATGAATGAAGACGGTCAATATTTGAGCTCCAAATGAATGGATACGAAGAGGGTAAAGGTTAGGGCGTCTCTGACTCACTTGTTCGATTAGGGCGTCTTATGAAAGAAATGCAGAATAAGTTTTGTTTTAATTTATCAGTAAAGCTTTTAATCTCGGTTGGAGAAACAAACCGTAGTGGAATCTTAAGTGACACACGCTAAATATATCCTAAAAAATGGAAAAAAGTGTTGTAGGGACTCGAAGCTTGTTACATTTCATTTATTACTACGGTTGTTCATCTTAACCATTGTAAAATCATTTACAATTTATTTTTTAAATAATGGACTTAAGTGACACACGCTAAATGTACTCTAAAAAATGGAAAAAATGTAGTTGCAGGGAATCGAAGCTTGCTACATTTTATTTATTACCACAGTGTTTTAAGTCAACCGTCATTAAATGAATCAGCTTTTGCCTGGGCGCAAAAATTTTAACCTATTACAACGGCGTAAAAGGATGCGTTGTAAGCCTGGCGTTGTTGTTTTAGCGTTTTGTAGTAGTGAAAGGTGTTTGTTGAGAGGTTTGTATTAACAATTGTTGGTATGGGGCAACAAAAATGGACGAAGGTTTTGTATAAGCAGAGGAAAGGAAGAAATTGGGATGAGGAAGGCAGAGGCAAAGGAAAATTCTCTAATGAATCGACGTCTTTTTTCATTACGGAATTCCCAGACAGGATGAGAGCGAAAGATCTTTACAAGGTGTTCTCGGAGTACGGTGAGGTAGATAAGGTTTTCATCCCTCAAAAATGTGACAAAAGGGGTCGAAGATATGGTTTCGTTCGTTTCTTTAGGGTAGAAGACATCAGAAGGATGAGTTTAAAACTCGACAGCATCTTCATTGAAGGCAGGAAGTTGTTCGTAAATATCCTGAGGTTTGCGAAGACGAGTAAGATGGATCAGAATAAGGAAGATCAGTCAAAATTTTACAGAAATGAGGAAGTAGATAACAGTGCCGAGAAGGGAGGTTTCAAATGGAACTCTTTTCATCGTGAAGATAATAGGCCTAGCAAATCGATTCCTTTGTTTGCTGATGCTATTAAGAAAGGGGTTAAGGAAAAGAAGTGGGACTTGAGTTTTGAGGTGGAGGAGGAAGATATGGAGAGATTCCATAAAGCGTATGTTGGAAGGGTACTAGTATTAGGCATGACTTATAATATCCAAAGGTACTTTCATTCAGAAGGTTATTTTGGAATTAAAGTGATCCCCTTGGGGGCGAATCTTTGCCTCCTAGAGGAGAACGAAGCAGGAGAAGTTGAGGCGCTTCTTAACAGTGCTAAAAGCTGGCTAGAATAATGGTTCAGTAAGGTTAGACGGTGGGATCCTGGGGACATCGACCCAGAGAGGTTAACATGGGTAAGGTTATATGGAATACCTTGTCATGCATAGTCCATGAGTTTTTTCGAGTTCATAGCGTCAAGAATTAGAAAGTATGTCAGCTCCGAAGAAGATTCTTTGTGATTCTCCAGAATGGACGTGGTAAGTGTGATGATAAGAACTTTCTGTGGTATGGCAATTGATGAAGCCTTCAAAGTCTCCATTAATGGTACTATTTTCAGAGTCAGGATGGTCGAAGAAACGAAAGGATATAGGTGGAATCATGATTCGAAGGTTACAGGGGATTCAGCGAAATCAGATTCATATGAGTCGTTAGATTCTTTGGTTAAAGATTGTTTGCGATGGTGGAGTTCAGGGGAGGAAAACAGTGGAGAAGATGAAGAAATGCGGAGCAATTGTCGAGGTTCAGTTCAGAGCAGACCTAAGCCTAAGATAGGATTCTCAAAGGCTCCTTTTGTCTCTTCTGGGTCTTTTGAAAGTGTGTCAGGTGTAGGTCATGATTCGATTAAGGTAGGGCTTGAGGGCATTGGTAATAGAAATCAGAAGGATGTTGAGGCTAAAGCTCTGAAACATGGTGAGAAGTCAACATCAGAATTTAATGTTGTTGGTACTAAGAGAGAGTCAAAGGAGAAGTCAGGTCAGAGAAGGCGTAAAGTTACTTTGTCCTTTTTTTCATCAGGGAAGGATTTGTCATTTGATGGGCAGATTAAGGCCCATTTGTTTTCTAAAGCCCAAGAGACTTTGTATGTTTCTAATGAAGATGGGCTTCTAAGGCCCAATATTTTGTCAAAGAGTCTAATACTCTTGTTTCTAAAACGTCCAAAATGGGGGAAGGTGGCTCTGTTGGGCTTGTGTCTGTTTTTCCATCTAAGATCCAGGTTCTTAAGACGAAGGTCTCTGGGGTCGTTTTAACAGTAGAGAACTCTAAATACACTATTGAGGAGTTCCTTGATGTCTCTAATCAAGGAACGAAGAGTTTAGGGGATGGACATGGTGGGAAAAGGGGCGATGTAGAACAAGTCTCAAGGTGTCATTCAGTCACTGACTCTGAAATTTTGAAGGGGAATAAGAGGTTCTGGGAGGAGCTAGAAAGTAAAGTATCAGATAAAGTGAGGGAGATTGTGGTTGATCTGGGTGTCAAAGGAGGAGAAAAGGGGTGTGACATGGTGAAAGATATCAGAGCTCTTGAGAGGAGAGATGTTGTTGCTAAGGGCAAGAGGGAGGCAAAATCAATAGGTTCTTAATTAATATTATTTCCCTAAATATGAGAGGGTGTGGTAGTTTGGTGAAAAGGAAGAGGGTTGCAAAGTTAATTCAGATTAAGAGTGTTGATGTTTGCTTTATCTAGGAGACAAAGAAGGAGAAGATAGACGGTTTTTTGGCTTCTTCCTTGTGGGGTAACCAAGAAGTAGAGTGGTCAGATTCTGGATCGGCAGGGAATGCAGGAGGAATGGTTATTCTTTGGAGAAAAAATTTTATGGAGCTTATTTGTAGTTTTCGGGGAGAAGGTTTTGTAGGCCTAAATGCGGTTTGGAAAGGTATAAACATGTTTTTCGTCCCTTCGTGCCACTTATCCAAGAAGAGAAAGTTTTGGCATGATCTCTTAAGGATTAAAATGAGGTTTGGGATAGGGGATTGGGTGATAGGAGGAAACTTCAATGCTGTTGCTTTCAAAGAAGAAAGGAAATGAGTGGGGGTAATTATGGTGGCAAGGAGATTGAGGAGTTTAGAAGATTCAAGTTTGAATTAGATTGTGTGGATGTTCTATGTGTAGGAGGCAAGTACACATGGTTCAACAGGTCAGGAAACTCAATGAGTAGACTGGACAAATTCTTAATGTTTGACAATCTGGTGGAAGAATGGAAGATTAGAGCCTAGGTCATTGGTAGAAGAGAGGTGTCCGATCACTGCCCTGTGTGGTTGATGGCCAGCGATCAAAATTGGGGGCCAAAGCCTTTTCGTTTTAACAATGGATGGTTGAAGCATCCGGAATTCTTACCTTTTGTGAAGTCAGTTTGGAGTTCAAAAGAGGTGAGGGGAATATGATATTTTGTTCTTAAGACCAAGCTAGGGAGATTGAAGGAAGGTCTCAAAAGTTAGAGTCGTGAGGTTTATGGTTGGATAGATGTTAAAGTGGAGGAAGCTATTGACGATCTAAATAATCTTGATGAGGAAGTAAGTAGGTCTGGTTTTACCAGCTTTGAGGAGATGGTTAGTAAGAGGTCTAAGTTAGCTGATAAGGTGTGGAATAACCTGTTTATGAATGAAGAGATGTTAAGGCTGAAAGCGAGAGAGCTTTGGCTGAAGGAGGGGGATTGTAATTCAAAGTTCTTTCATCAAGTTGTAAAAAGGAGAAGAAGGAGAAATAATATTTGGTTTGTTAAAACTGATAAAGGCACAATCGAAGATGTGGAAGGAGTTAAATTTGAAGTCAGCAAGTTCTCTGAGGAAAATTTTAAAGAAGATTGTTGTATCCGTCCTAAAATTGATGACTTGGATTTGAAGAGATTAACAAAGGTAAATAAAAGAGGGTTGGAAGCTGATTTTTCTATAGATGAAATCAAGGAAGCTGTGTGGGGGTGCAATGGAGGTAAAAGCCCAGGCCCTGATGGATTCACCTTAGATTTTTTTCAGGCGTGCTGGGAGATTGTTGAAGAGGATGTGCTCAGGTTTGTTCGTGACTTTCTTGATAACCCTGTGTTAACGAAGGCTGCTTCAGTCTCCTTTATTGCTCTTGTTGCCAAAACCAAGAATCCTCAAGAACTTGGAAATTATATGCTATTTGTTTAGTCAATTGTTTTCAGAAAATTCTCTCTAAATTGCTAACGAGCAGGTTGAAGAAGGTGGTTAGTTCCCTAGTGTCTTCTGAATAGACGTCGTTCGTGCCTGGAAGATGCATTTTTGATGGAGTTCTTATGTCTAATGAAGTTCTCGACTTAGCAAAACGTAGTAAAAGGAGTTGTATGATGATGAAGATAGATTTTGAGAGGGCGTAAGACTGCGTGTCGTGGGATTTTCTCAAAAGTTTACTTGTTAAGATGAACTTTGGTTGTAAATGGGTTTCTTGGATCCAATCTTTAGTGTGTAAAGGAACCATGTCTGTGTTAGTCAACGGGAGTGCTTTTAAGGACTTTGTTGTTGGGAAAGGATTACGCCAAGGGGACCCTTTGTCGCCCTTCCTCTTCATTCTTGTAATGGAAGTGCTAAACAGGATGGTCAAGAAGGCTGAGACTATAGGTTTATACGATGGTTTCAAAGTGGGGTTAGAGGTGAGTATAAGCATTTCTCAGTTCGCAGACGATACTCTATTTTTGGGGGAGGCTAAGTGGACTAATGTTTGGTGCATCGAGGTTGTTTTGTGTGGTTTTGAGATGCTAACAGGACTCAAGATCAATTTCTTCAAGAGCAAGATTGGAGGAGTCAACTTGAGACCTGAGTTTCTGTCTGCTGCTTCCAATTTTCTTCATTGTGACATCCTTAATCTGCCATGTTCTTTCCTTGGCGTGATTATAGAAGACAATCATAGGAGAATTCATCATTGGCAGAAGATGATTGAAAAAGTAAGGAGTAGATTAGCTGATTGGAAAGGGAGACATTTGTCCATAAGAGAGAGGTTGTTCTCATTAACACTGTCATAAATGCTTTGCCTCTGTACGCGTTTTCTTTTTATAAGGTCCCAGCTGGGGTAATTAAGTCGTTGCAGAGTATTCAGAGTAGGTTTCTATGGGGAGGTTGTGATCCCAAGAAGAGGATTTATTGGGTGGACTGGAAGACTATTTATTTGCCAAAAGAAAATGGCGAATTAGGCATCAAGGATCTTGCTAGTTTCAATAACGCTCTTCTCATGAAGTGGAAATGGAGATTTTTAAACAAGGAAGGTTGTGTGTGGAAGGGTGTGTTGGAAAATAGGTATGGTAAAGATTTGCCTCTGGCTATCAATAGTTATAATGGGGTGAAAGGGAAGAATTCGTATTCTTTGTGGTGGAGGGATATGTTGAGTCTAGGATATGATATTGCTTCCAACAGGAATCTCTTTGTGGAGAATGTGAAGTGTAAGTTGGGGAGTGGGGCAGAGATTGCTTTCTGGCACAACTGTTGGATTCTTGAGGTTTCTTTGAAAGATGTTTTACCTAACTTATTTCTATTTGCGAAAGATCCTTGTGGTTTTGTTGCAGATCTAGGTGAGTAGAGTGGTGAGGTCTGGTCTTGGAAATTATGTTTCAGTTCCTTTCCCCAAGACTCTGTTATGGCAAGAGAGTTTGAAGACCTTATGGATCTCATAGTTGAAGTTGTTCCTAGAAGAGATAGTGTAGACGAATTCAGGAGGGATCCAGGTGTGAGGAATTTCTCATTCTCTTCTATTGGTTATACTGTTAATTCCTGCTACCATAGCATAAGGAATGAAATCGAGGTGAGTAGAGTAGATGAAGTCTGTATAAGCGGATTGAGGAAATCTTGGCAAATGAAAGTTCCTTCGAAAGATCATATTTTTGTTTGGAAAATGTTGAGAAGCGGGTTAGCAACTAAAGACGAATTGGTGAAGAGGAATATAGGCTTATGTGACGGAGATGTTGGATGCAAAATGTGAGGTTTCCATGAGAAAACTTCCTCTCACGTGTTCTTAGATTGTCCTGTTGCAGTAGAAGTTTGGAAGGGGATAGAGAAGTGGTTGGGAATTATTAGTATCAGTAAACAAAGTTGCCTCGCTTCTTTTTTGGATTTTGAGGAGGTCATTAAAAGAAAAACTGGTAATTCAAGGGGTTTGGTAGTTTGGGCAGCAACTGTTTGGTTCCTTTGGTATGGTATAAACTGTTTCATCTTTGATAACAAGTTGAAGTCAGTTTTAGAGCTGCTGAATTCTATTAAATACTACAGTTGGAGATAGTCAACAGTAGAGAATTCTAAATATTGTTCTTCTTTTTACAAGTGGTACATTGTTCCTTTTATTTGCCTTAAAAGATCCTTGTAACTGTTGTGTATTTGGGTTGCTGCACCCCTTGTGCAGCCGGTTTAATATCATTCCATTGCCTTGTAAAAAAAAGTTATTATTTTATTTTGACGCAAGCAATGATATATTATTGAATAGGATTTTTTACCCATATAACCATGTTTCAGTGTAACATTTTTCAATATACCCAGGTTTTCTTCCAATTTTCCAATGTACCCATGTTTCAAAAAAAAAAAAGGTGTATTTGTAGGGGGGCGCCATCAGGTTTGGCTCCCCCATGTAAAATTGTAGGGGGGCGCCAATGCTTTTGGAGTCACCCTTTATATTTAAAGGGGGGCGCCATTCCTTTTGGAGTCACCCTTTAAATATAAAGGGGGGCGCCATACCCCTTGGAGTCCTCCGTTTAATTAATTTAATTTTTTTATAATATATTATATATTAATTTTTGATGAAATATTATTTTATTTGATACACCTCCTATATAAATAGATGACACTCTTGCACATTCATTCACAACAAAGTTGTTGTTGTATCTTAAAATTTTAGCAGATTCAGTCATGTATCTCAGAAGATACGGTCATGTGATTTTTTCAAGAACGAAGCCGCCGATAAGGATGCTGTTTTGGAATATCCAAAGCTTAGAGCAACTACGAAGGAATTTGAATCGATGGTTAGAAGGAGACATTGTAGATGGTGAACAAATTAGAAGTATTGAAAGTCTTGTTTCTTACTTCTCGATCGAAGATGGAAATATTCGACGTGAGTGGCTACGAATTAGAAATGACAACGACGTTAGGTCTATGATGTTTGGAACTGATGATATTGTTTTGATTGTTGTAATTTCTTAGTTTATGTTGTATTAATCTTGATATAATTAATGGATTAAGTGTTGCTGTAGAAGTATTTTAGTTTGTTTCTTGTAACCAGTAGTTGTTATAAATATTAAATTCAAAGGTTACAACTTTCTATTGACAAAAGTAAATTTATCTAGAACTTGTTCCAACATTTGGACATTTTTTCCGTGTATGCCCGGGTAGACGACATATTCCACACAATCTTTCCATTTTCTCATAAGTGTCCATTTCAGTTCTAATTCGCGTGCTTTTGGGGCGGCCCTTTTTGTTTCTTCTCATGGTTTCGTTGTGGTAAATTGTGTCCCCATGATAGGTTGGCCAATAGTCCTCACTAGCTACCACTGGAAAGTTGTTACTGTAGATACCGAATAAGTTCATGACCTTGTAAACTTCTGATAGCTGCAAGAACGGATCATGACGAGCACTAGAACATGCCGCAATGACATGTGAACAAGGCATACGGAGCGCTTGAAACTTTCCGCAGTCGCACCAATATTTATGAACTTCCACCCTGTATTGTCCCATTGGCCGTCCCTCATTGTGATCCTTTGTCTCTTCAACCATGAAGCTGTAATCGTGACGGTCAAACGATGTAACTCGATGTGAGGTCGCTTTATCAGTTTCTTCCTTCATAAATGTCATGCAGCTTTCGCTGAATAACTGCCCTGATTCCAAAACAACGCCCCATTTTTTGCCTCTTGTTGCAAATAGTGACCCCAACCTGTAATAGGTTGCTCTAACTAACGCAGTGATGGGTAGGTTTCTAGTTCCCTTGAAAATGTTGTTCAGGGATTCTACAAGGTTGGTGGTCATGTGACCCCATCGACATCCTCCATCAAATGCCCTTGTCCACTTTTCCACCGGAATGTTGTCCACCCAGCTTAATGCTTCTGTGTTTGACAATCTTATTTCTTCGCGGTAATACCTGAATGATGGTTGGTTTAATGCATACCCCGCGTTCACGAATTGCTTCTTGAGGTTTTTGTCTTTAAATTCCCGCATAAAATTCTGCGACATGTGTCTTATACAATAAACATGGACAGAAGGAGGATTATGCCAACCATTTGCAGGATTATTGTAAGCGCTGACAATAGAGGCGTGCCTGTCGGAAATCAGACATAAGTTGGGTTGCGGGGCTACATGTGTTCTGAGATTTTTGAGGAAGAAACTCCAAGCCTCGCCTGTCTCACCTTCTACCAGAGCAAATGCAATTGGGAATATATTATTATTTTCGTCTTGTGCTACCGCCATCAGCAATGTTCCTTTGTATTTTCCATACAACCATGTGTCGTCCACTTGAATAACAGGTTTGCAGAAAGTAAAACCTTTGATGCACGGTTGGAATGCCCAGAAGAGGCGAGAGAATATCCTACAGCCATCCACACATGTTCCATCAGGAGTGTATGCTGGAAGCGATTCCAATATTACAACCGTACCAGGAACATATTTTTGAAGTGCTAGCAAATACTGTGGAAGTTGATTGTAAGACTTTTCCCAATTCCCATATACATGTTCAACCGCTTTAATTCTTGCAATCCAAGCTTTTCGGTAGGATGGAGTATAGTTGAAACGTGAAACGACATGAGAGATAATCGTGCTCACCTTCACAGAAGGATCTACTCCCACAAGATGTAAAATCTCTTGGCAAATTAATTGGGAGCTAAGTTTTCCATGATCTTGCCGATTAATGTTGGTTGTACAAGTGTGGAGTGGATCAATTGAACCTATCTCCCAACAACCACTTCTCTTCCGATAGGACGCTGCTAACCGAAACTTACAAAGTTTGTTTCGACAAACAACGACATATCGATTTGAGTCATTGCGGTTTACCTCAAAATCAACAAAGTTTTCCATGTGAAACCTTATTATAGCTTGCATGCACTCCGCTTTTGTGCGGTACTGGTTCCCCACTTTCAAAACACCTTTGACTTGTTGAGAAGGATTGTAGAACAATTCCGAGGATGGCTCGTCTCCATTCAATTGCAAATTTGTCATGTGCTGTGGAGGACAGTAGACTTGATTTAATGGTAATACGTCTTCAATTATGTCATCAAGTGGCGTGATTGCTGTGTAGTCTCCAGTCCCAAACAAATTCACCATTTGATCAACAATGGCCTCTGGTTCTTCTTCCTCCTCATCAACTGCATCGACTTTATGTTGTCCCAACGAATGTGACTGATCTATTACCTGAGACTCACCAAACACCTGGGATTGTTGAGTTTGGCAGAGTAACAGATACAGCTCAATATAGTCGAACCCAGAGTTCTCATGGCTTTCAAACATGCGTTGAACATCATCATCGTCCTCTATTTTCTCTTGAAAATACTTGACGTGACCATGTTCAAATAAAACTGGGCTTCTATATGTGATTTGCAATATTGGACCTGACATCTTTGACTCTATTCGCTCTTTGAAGTGAAATAAATTGGACTTCCTGCTCATTGTTAATCGGGTAACATCTGTATTTTGAAACTCGAAACCGGAAACATCGGAAATGAAGGTGTCTCCGTTACAATGAGCATGTACAACATAATTTGGTGTTCTAGACATAGTACTATATTTTGAAGTGTAGTTTAAGATGATAGTTCTCATTTCTAATGTGTAGTATAAATAATGTGTAGTATAATAAAAGAATAAGAATAAAAAAATGGCAAGTGTCGTATTACTTTCAAGAGGGGCGCCATTCAAAATGGAGTTCCCTATAAATAATAAAGGGAGGGCGCCATTCAAAATGGAGTTCCCTATAAATAATAAAGGGAGGGCGCCATTCAAAATGGAGTCCCTTACTTAAATTTTCAAGGAGGGCGCCATTCCAAATGGAGTTCCCCAGAAAATTAAAAAAAAAGAATCTTGCATGCATGCATACGTACAAGTGTCATAGCTCTTCTATCATTTCATCTACCAACATTAATTTTACTACATGACCAAATTAAATTCGTGTAACCTCCTCCAACTTCCAACATTCAAATTTCACTCCATATATACTTGCACCCTCCAAATTTCACTTCATCAAATTTCATCTATTACTTGTTATTATAGCACTCTGTATCTTTGTTAAAAAATGTCTCTGTTAACAATGGGAGAGGAACATCGAGGAACACCAAACAACATCGCTTCTTACGTAAGTATAATGTCTCTTTTTTTTTGTATATTAACTATGTCTCTCCTAACTATGAGTTTACTAACTATTTTTTTTGGTAGGATACAAATGACTTCCGCACTCGTAGTCATAGATATTTTCCTTACGACCCGATTATTGAACCGTATTTGAGGCGAGCCGGTTTTGGAGAGGTAATAGATATAAAAAGTTATTCAGTAGATTCGAAGTTTATCTTAGCGCTACAAGAAAGGTGGCGACCCGAGACACATACATTTCATCTACCGATAGGTGAATGTACCGTCACACTCGAAGACACATACATGCTCTTGGGTCTACCTATTGATGGTAAGGCGGTAAGGGGTGACACAAATATTGTTGGTGATTTGGTAGTAGAACTTTTAGGGGTTGCCCCAGAATACACACAGGTGAGGGGCCAAAAATTATTAATGTCATGGCTCAAGAGCATGTATAGCGCAATACCGTTAACAGAAGACTCTCCAGAAATATTTAAAGAAAGAAAAACAAGAATTTATTTGATGTTATTCTTTGGTTTATTTTTATTTCCGGATGCAAGTGGTAATTCTGTGCATCCTATGTATTTACCGTTATTAAGAGACATAGACAGAATAAAAACTTATAGTTGGGGGTCTGCCACGCTCGCCCACCTATATAAGTCTCTATGTAACAACGCATTTGCCGGTTCGGGTAATTTTACTGGATGTGTTGTTCTTCTACAAGCTTGGGGTTGGTCAAGAATGACCAACTTAGCGCCTGTCAGCACCAATAATTTCGGTTTTCCATACGCTACAAGGTAATGTTCTAAACCATTTCTTTAAATATCTAGTTTTCTGTTTTTTAATTTATTGTATTACTTAAAAATGTTGCCTTTTCAAAATATAGGTGGTCTGCACTAGGGATGAATTACGACAAATGTCCCCATTACAGCATCACCCAGTACCGAAATCTTCTAGATCATTTGGGTGAACATGATGTATTATCACTAACCTATCTATTAATGGTTATAGTCACATTTAATATTAACACATTATTTAAAATATACTGAATATTTTTCTTCCACCTGCAGTTTATTTGGCGGCCATATCTTGGTCTAGAGGTCATCCATGAAGCTGACGTACACCACTCTGTTGTGTGGACTGCAAAGGTACCGATCATCCACTTCACAACAGTTGAAATGCACAACAGTGATCGTGTCAAGCTTCAGTTTGGAATGCTACAAGATATTCCCGGTCCCCCAAAATGCATCGACGACAGATGGCACACAAGCATCCTCTCTGACTGTGGCACTATAAGCCATGGAAAACATATGCAAAACATGAGTGTCGTGAATGGAAGTTTCGCAACCATTTTGCTTTGACCGACAATGTTTTGCCATATGAGAGCAAACCGTCTGTCCAGTACATGACTTGGTATAGGTCGGTTTCCATTGGTTTCTTTTCCCATCCTAGATATCTTGTTGACCCACGCCAGCAAGCCACATCATCACAAACTCAACAGCGGACCGATCAACCAAGCCAACATCCAACCCAACCCCCACTCACACAACCACAATTCCATGAAAACACCCCTTACCAATCCACCCCATTTCAACATGGTTATACTCAATCGACATACCAACAAAACCCACCACAAAATCAAGCATACTCCTATGACACTACAACCCAGATTAACACGGACTATCAAACACCTAACCAAACCTTACCCACCCAGACATTTACACCCTTGCCCGATTACGACCAAGCAGGCTATCGTCCTGACATATCATCTAGCCAACCACCCCGACAAAATTATACAGGCATGGGAAACACCTTTAATGTGGACGACTTGCCTAATATTGACTCGTCTGCATGGTCACTATTTCTTCAGCTGCCGGACCCATTAACAACATCCGCACCTATGGACCCGACGTCGCCGTCGCCGTCGCCGCCACCGCGAAGAGAACGAAGACACGTACGTACACGAGGATGTGGTACGGGCGGAAATTTGCCTCGACCTCGTCGACAAAATTAGTGTACTGTGTTTCGCCTTTTATCTATGTAATTTGTAATTATTAAAAAAAAAATTTTGAATGAGTAATACTATTAAAATTATTAAATATTATTTGTGAATTATGATTATTTATTTATTAATGTAAATTTATTTGAAAAATATTAAAAAAAATTCGTTCACAAATGGGGGCTCCAGAGGGTATGGCGCCTCCCTTTAAATTTCAAGGGGTAGCCATTACCAATGGCGCCTCCCTTTTGGATTCAATGGGGTAGCCATTTCTATTGGCGCCCCCCTTCAATGTTTTTTTTTTTTTTCCGAAACATAGGTATATTGGTATTAATGGTGAAAACATGGGTAGAATAGAATTATATACTTGCAAACATGGTTATTTAGGGAAAAAATTCTATTGAATAATGCATAAAATGCAAAACTTTGTATTTCATAATGATTTTGACATTTGAATCATTGTCAAATATTCATCATTAGATTTTGCTAGATATTAGCAACAAACTAACACATACTTATTCCAAACAATTATTGACTTTGTTTGACTCGTTTCTCGAGTACAACTATCTTTTTCCCAGCTAATTATTGTAGTTTTCTTATCCATGCATTATTACTAGTTAATCATACCAATAATCATCTAAAAAAATTAAGGAAAAAATGTGGTCCAATATTGTAAAGGGTTGAAGGACAAATTTAACACTAGTTGGTATTTTGCTTTTTATATAACTAATTACTCTCTTTTTAGACTTTTTACACAAATTAAGAAACTTAATTATTACTTTATGGAAAAGATAAATTATGTATAATTTTACAGTAATGTCCCTCATAATTATATAGGAGAGAGAAATTAAAAGAGTTGAAATAATAAATAATAATAAATATTTGAGGGTATATTGGAAAAGATGTCATTTATATTGCATTGAGAATTTTGGGAATGTAAGGTGACTTATAATTTGAGACAAATTTTTTTGGCAAAGTGACTTATAATTTGGGACGGAGGGAGTAGTAATTAATAACTTCTTGCAATAAATGTACTGTGGTTTAGTTGTTTTGATTTAAAAAAGTGTTAATTGCAAAATTTGGCTAATAATTTGAATGTTGGCATTATTTGATCAGAATATTTTTCATAAGTATTAAGCTTAATAAACACGTGTTATAATTTTAACTTTTGGTTCAATATTGTTGTGCTAATCTTAGAAGTAAAGTATTAAAGAAATTCAAATAAGATTGGCTAATTAAGGAGTGATTGATGGTTCTATTTGTTTATCATGCAATGAAAAAAACACGAGTTAAGGGATATTCAAATTAGAAGTCATTTTCTTGTTTTGAACTAAAACAATTTTGCCATTACAAAAATAAGTATGTTTTACATGACAGTAGTTTGATGAGTTTAACATAAGGTTATGGATTCAAACTCAGGTCTCAGCATACAATAATATTAAATATTTTGAGAGACAACTTTGTCATTTATTGTAGTTCTTCGGCGGGAAGAAGTAGTCATCGTAGTTACGTGCAAAGAATATCAAATTTGTATTAAAAAAAAAAATATGTTTTTAAGCTATTTAATATATTTTCGGACAATATAATCGAAAACTTATAGTTTGTATCCCATTAGATATGATAAAGTCTATATGATAAACTCAAAAAAAAAAAGATAAAGTCTATATTTATTTATGATTCAAGTTGGGTTGCAGTTCTACTTTTCCTAGGACAATTAGATGTATAAATATATTTGGGTAACCTCATCCTTCGAGTTAATTTTTGCGATGAAATTCAAACTTATCTAACATGATATTAGAGCCAAGTTAAGGACTGAAATGTGGAAATTTGACTCATATTTCACGCTAGAGTATGAGAAAGTATTAAAATTGTGTTGGAATCCCACATTATTTAGGTTGTTGAAGTTGTGTTAGAGTTTCACATTGTTTAGAGTGTCGAAATCCCACGTAGTCTAGAGTGGAGGATTTCTTATTACACCACATATGTTTCTTAGGCACCACGCGAATTTTCGTTTTTGTCCCTAATTTCTGGATATGCACATCCGGACGCACCATTTTTTTTAAAAACGTTGATTTGTTCCGGATGTGCAAATCCGGAATGTTTTCTAATGTGCACATCCGGAAAAATAGCATAACTTTATTTTTTTTACAAAATCAGTTTTGTTGGTTGGTCGCAGATGTTAATATATCGTCGCAACTTAATATACATTCGAAAACATCCATATATAAAATAAAATGATATATATACATAATAATACTCCTGTCAAAATACAGTACATAACTTATGTGTAACTTTTTTTTTATAAAATCATATTTAGATATCACTCTATGTTTGCTTGTTGTATATTGTAAGGTGGTGGCATCAATGGACTGACTTTGGGTCACAAGATACAGAGGAATTGTTTCTGCTCAGGTTCATTGCGAGGAGATAATTCAAGATCTTTTTAAAATAACAGTGGATCCTCAGAAGGGAAATCGGTCCGTTGGAATGATAAGATAATTTTGTTAGATTTGTGGATTCCTCATGATGAGACATAGCTGATTTTCTTTTAATTTTCAGGGAGTGGCGTGTGGCTTCCTATAAATCAACTGGGTTTAAGCCTAAAAGGATTAACTTTTTGCTGATTTTGTTTTTCTAAATTGTCAAAGGAACCGTGGTAGACACCAGCATTTTCCTGTTTTGTTGTCAGCTATACAACTTTATTTTAACTAAAATGTCATCTTGTATGCAGTTCCTCCTGCTTATTATGCACACTTGCTAGCTTTCCGCGCTCGATACTACATAAGTGAAGTCGAAAATTCTGATTCTGGTTCTACAAGTGGTAATAGGAGTACCACCAACTTTGTGTCGACTCTGCAGCCATTTATCTTGGATAACGTCAAAGAACTAATGTTTTACTGTTGATCTTGATTTGTCCTACAAGCTTCGAGGATAGATTTTGGAGTTCGGATATTTGTAACGCCCAAAAATATTTAATTATTTATTTAATTGGATATTTATTTAATTGTTGTGAATTATTCGGTTGATTTTGGTGTTGCGGTGAATTAAGTCGTTAAGTCGGAATTGTAAGTTGGTAAGTCGTAGAAATAATATTAGAAATAATATTATAGTCGCGGAATAATATTAGAAGTAATATTATAGTCGTAGGAGAGTATTCGAATTAAGTGGGCTTGGTTTCGTGTCGGAATTAGTAAATTAGGGGGTGTATGTTTTAGGCCCATTAGATGTTATAATTGAATAATATTATTTTAATAAAACAAATAAAACAAGAGAAATAGAAAAGAGTGGCAGTTGTTGGATATCAGTAAAAGGAGAAGAGAAAAGAAGAACGTGAGAGAAGTTGGGATCGAGAGAGAAACCACGGCCTGTGACGAATTTCCGGAATCCGAAGATTCGAGCTACCTTTAATCTAATCAGGTAAGGGTGGGTTCGATTATTATAACTGGGTTATGATGAATGTTATTTGGGTGATGATTATGGTTTAGAACTAGTATTAGAATTACCCTAAAAATTTCCTGTGAAAGCTGAAGTTATTTCGATTAAAATTAATCTCTGAAATTATTAGTTTTGATGTTTGGAAACTGAGTTTTTGGTGATAGTTTAGAGACCCATTTAATATTTGGGGTACTTTCTGATGTTGAAAATCTGGGAGATACTCACCTATTGCTTGTTGGAATCAACCCAAAGACTATGGGAATTCCTACTATCACGCAGCAATTATACAGAAAGTAGAAAGAGAATAGGGAAGAAGAAGATGAATAGTGTTCTTGCTGCCCACAAACTGTGGGACTTTCTCTCTTCTTATTACTCACTCTGCAACTGCAGAATTCTGTGAGAAATTACAAAGTGTTGTAATTGATTGATCGATACAAAATAATGAGGGCAACTCCCTATTTATAGAATTAGGTTTGCTTGCATCTCAAGACAAAGCCCAAACTATAAAAGCCCAAAATATCAAATCTAATCTAAATGATATCAAATCAAATCTAATCTAATAAAAGCAAAATCTGAATCCCATCTAAATGAATCTGTCGAAACACTTTCGACAATTCGACACTAAGCAATTCGACTTCGACAACAATGGATTACATTCAACACACCACCTAATACATTGTGTCTAAACTATATATGTTCATCATAGACCTTAGCCTTCTGAATCCTTCGACTTGCACTCCCTTCGTCATGATATCTGCAATCTGATTCTCAGTTCTGCAGTGTTCCAAATTCATCTTCCCTTCTGCTACCTGCTCTCGAAGATAATGGAACCTCATCTCGATGTGCTTGCTTCGACCATGAGCTATTGGATTCTTCGCCAAGTTGATAGCTGACATGCTGTCGATCTTCATGGTAATTGCTCCATGACTCATTGATGTAATTTCTTCGACCAGATTCACCATCCATGTTGCTTGACATGCACAAAGAGAAGCAGCAATGTATTCTGCTTCGCATGATGACAATGCCACTACTGGCTCCTTTCTCGAACTCCAAGCAACTGGTGCACCACCTAACATAAACACATATCCAGCTGTGGATTTTCTATCCTCTGCATCACTACACCAGCTAGAGTCTGTGTATCCCACTAACTTGCATTCTTTCCCTTCATCAGCTGCTGGAAACAAAATGCCATAGTCGAGAGTTCCTTTCAGATACCTTAGTATCCTCTTCACCGCTGCTAGGTGTGATACCTTTGGCTTCTGCATAAATCTACTTACCATACCAACACTGTATGCTAAGTCAGGCCTTGTGTGACAAAGGTATCGAAGTGACCCAATAAGTCTTCTGTATTGGGTTGGATCGACATCATCTTCATCTGAATTTTTCGACAGTTGCTGTCTGGGCTCAGCTGGAGTCGAAGTTGGGTTGCAATTTTGCATCTCAAATCTCTTCAATATTTCGCCTGCATATCTTCTTTGATGCATCATCAAACCTCTACTACTCTTGTAGAATTCGATGCCAAGGAAATATGAGAGATTTCCCAAGTCTGACATTTCAAACTCTTCACTCAGGTTACGTTTGAAATCTTCGATCTCCTTCTTGCAACTTCCTGTTATCAGCAGATCATCGACATAGAGACATAGTATAAGCAATTCGCCATTGCTTCTTCTTACATATACTCCATGCTCAGTTGTGCACTTCACAAATTCCTTCTCCCTTAGAAAACCATCAATCTTCTTGTTCCAAGCTCTTGGAGCTTGCTTGAGTCCATACAGGGCTTTGTGCAGCCTGTACACTTTTCTCTCTTTGCCTTGTTTCACAAACCCAACTGGTTGTGCAACATAAACTTCTTCGTCTAAGGGGCCATTCAGGAATGCACACTTCACGTCCATCTGACATGTGTGCCAATTATTCATATTTGCTAGACCAATAACCAACCTGATTGTTTCGATCCTAGCAACTGGTGCAAAGACTTCATCATAATCAATTCCTTCCTTCTGAAGAAATCCTTTCGCTACGAGTCTTGCTTTGTGTCGAACTACTTCACCTTTTGGATTCAACTTTACTTTGTAAACCCACTTCACATCAATTGCCTTCTTGCCTTCAGGCAATTCGACAAGTGACCAGGTGTTGTTGACTTCGATGGATTTTATTTCTTCATTCATTGCTTTCACCCACTTCGAATCTTTCAATGCCTCAGCTGCATTGACAGGTTCGACATCTGCATAGAAAGCATAGTGTACCAGTTCACCTTCTTCATCGACAACATCATCTGATGTAATCACACATTCCTGCAATCTTGCTGGCATTTGTCTTGTTCGACGAGGTCTACTTGGTCCTGCTTGGTCTTCGACACTTTCTTGTCGAACTTCTCTCTCAGCTTCTCTAGCTGGTTCTTCACAACTGATTCTTACTGAATCTTTGTTGACATTTTCTGTCCAGTCCCACTCCTTAAGCTCATCAATGATCACGTCTCTGCTGATCACAATCTGCTTGTTCACTGGGTCGAACAGTTTGTATCCACCTGTCGAATGATATCCCACCATGATCATTTGACTTGACTTGTCATCTAACTTTCGTCTCAACTGATCTGGCACATGCCTATGTGCAATCGATCCGAAGACCTTAAGATGACTTAAGCTTGGCTTCACACCAGACCAACATTCTTCTGGCGTAATCCCATTTAGCTTCTTCGTCGGACACCTGTTCAGAAGATATGTCGAAGTCGAAACAGCTTCTCCCCATAATTCTTTAGGAAGATGTTTGCCCTTCAACTTACTTCGAACCATGTTCATGATGGTTCGATTCTTCCTTTCTGCAATTCCATTCTGCTGTGGAGTGTAGGGTGGCACCACCTCATGCACAATCCCTTCTTTCTCACATAGTCTGTCGAAATCTTTCGACACATATTCTCCACCACCATCAGTTCTCAAAACCTTGAGCTTACGACCACTTTGTCTTTCGACCATAGATTTGAACTTGGCAAATACCTCAATCACTTCACTTTTCTTCTTGATCAGGTAGGTCCACAGTTTTCGACTGAAATCATCTATGAATGTGACAAAGTATTTGTTACCTCCCATAGAATCGACCTGGATTGGACCACATACATCAGAGTACACAACATCAAGAATTCCCTTCGACCTGCTTCCTGCATCCTTACTGAAGCAATTCTTGTGTTGCTTTGCCTGCACACATTCCTCACAAACTTCATCTGGAATGTTAATTTCTGGCAAACCTGAAACCATGTTCTTTCTCTTCAGATCTCTGATGTCTTTGAAGTTGAGATGCCCAAGCCTATAATGCCATATCCACTCATCTCTGCTAGCTGCAGTTGCAAGACACTTGTGCTCCATCACATTTAGTTCAATCTTGAAGGTTCTATTCTGAGACATTGGAGCCTTCAAGATCAACCTACCACTTGCGTCGAGAACTCTCATCATCTTGTCTTCGACAACTACCTTGTAGTTCTTTTCGACAAGCTGCCCTATACTGAGCAAATTACTCTTCATGCCTGGAATGTACAACACATTGGAAATTGTTGACCTTTTGCCATCTTTCCTCATAATCAGAACATCACCAACACCTTCAGCTGCTAGAGTGTTGTCATTTGCAAACTTCACTGTGTTCTTCGACGAGGGCTTCATGTTGACAAACCAATCTTTCCTCCCAGTCATGTGTGATGAGCATCCTGAGTCCAAGTACCACTGGTCCTTGAAACTCTCATTATCTCTGGTTGTAACCATCAGCATCATACCTTCTTCTTCTTCATGCTTCGCCAACTTTGCATCATCTTCTTGATTCTTTCTTTCAGGACATTTTGTCGAATAGTGACCATACTGGTGACAATTAAAACACTGAATGTGGCTTTTGTCAGGCTTTCGACCACCACCTCTTCCTCTACCTGCAGCACCACCTCTTTGGTTGCCTTGGTTCTGGGTCCTTCTATGGTTCGACCAATTCGCCTCTTGCTGATTTCCTCTGCCTGTCGAATTGTTGTAGCTTCCTCTACCTTTGTCGACCATCTTTTCTTTACCCTTCTTATCTTTCACTGATTGAGCTTGCAAGGCCACATCATTCTTCGACTTGCTTGCAGCTCTTTCAGCCATTCTTTGTTCATGAGATTCAAGCGTCCCTTGAAGCTCTTCTTTCGTTACCTTCGACAAATCTTTTGATTCTTCTATGGCTACTACCACGTGATCAAATTTTGGAGCCAACGATCTCAAAATCTTTGAGACAACTGCTTTCGTCGTCAACACTTCTCCACACACTTTGATTTGATTCACAAGTCTCGTAACTCTTGTGAAGAAATCTGTTATGCTCTCATTGTCTTCCATCTGAAGCAATTCATACGCCCTTTTGTGAGTTTGTAACCTCACCTCTTTCACCTTCTCTGCGCCTCCAAACGATTTTTCCAGAATCTCCCATGCATCCTTCGCTGTTTCTGCATCACTAACTTTCTCAAAGTTATCTGCATCAACACATTGATGGATTATAAAGAGAGCTTTATAATCTTTCTTCTTCAATTCTTTGAATGCAGCCTTTTCTTGATCCGTCGCACCTTCTTCAAGAGTTGTTATTCCTTCCTTCACAAGATCCCACAAATCTTGATAACAGAAAACAACCTTGATTTGCTTGCACCAATTCTCATAATTATCTTTCTTGAGAATTGGAAGGTTTGCTGGAAAATGGCCGTTTGGATGATTCGTAGCCATCGCGTTCTTGCGATTTCTTGCCCTTGAATCTCTTAAACTGGAGCTCTAGATACCAGATGTTGGAATCAACCCAAAGACTATGGGAATTCCTACTATCACGCAGCAATTATACAGAAAGTAGAAAGAGAATAGGGAAGAAGAAGATGAATAGTGTTCTTGCTGCCCACAAACTGTGGGACTTTCTCTCTTCTTATTACTCACTCTGCAACTGCAGAATTCTGTGAGAAATTACAAAGTGTTGTAATTGATTGATCGATACAAAATAATGAGGGCAACTCCCTATTTATAGAATTAGGTTTGCTTGCATCTCAAGACAAAGCCCAAACTATAAAAGCCCAAAATATCAAATCTAATCTAAATGATATCAAATCAAATCTAATCTAATAAAAGCAAAATCTGAATCCCATCTAAATGAATCTGTCGAAACACTTTCGACAATTCGACACTAAGCAATTCGACTTCGACAACAATGGATTACATTCAACATTGCTATTTTCAAGGTAGCGCCTATATATATATATATATATATATATAGGATAGAAACTAGGTGAATTAATTAATTAATTGATTTCAATAATTGTTTGGTTTTGTTTTCTATACTGTATCATTATCATGGCTTCTTTTTTAAGTTGATTAGAAATGTGGCACCGTGTTATACTGTATCATCATCATGAAAGTCTTTTTAGAAATGGTTTGTTTTTAGTGATTAGAAAGTCCTTTTGTCTTAGTTGTTTTGGTGTTTTACTGTTACATAAGGATAGGCGATAGTTTCAATAATATATATATATATGTTATTAACCCGAGATAATATATATTATTCTTAAAGGAATCCATGATAACATATTACAGCAGAAAATTAGTAGATGTTTAGCTGAGTAATAAATTGGAATGAGGATTTACCAAAATAAAAGTGGCATATTTGGTATAAACTAGTTTATTTAATTAGTCTATTTAATGGTAGTAGCATATAGATTGGCCAAGTGATTTACATTAATATATATAATATAGTGCAGCGCAGGAAGAATTAGATTTTGGTCTTAATGGATAATATTCAGGTATATATATATTTGGTATATATATATATATATATATATATATATATATATATATATATATATATATATATATATATTTGGGACATGGGATAGATATACTAATTCTTTTGGCAATGAATTAAGTGGCATTAGTAAATGATGGGATAGTAAATGTGAAGAAATAGGATGAGTAGCTGAACATTGTATCTCCTTTCCATCTTAAGCCTGGCGCAGTAAATTGATATATACATATATAGGCGCATAATTACATAGGTGCAGGCTTATGGATGTAGGGACTTAGCAGGTGGTGCAGGCCTTTTGAGAAAGTGGGATCTTCACTTTAATTCTTGTGCTAAGATATACATTATCATGTATATATATTACATGTGTTTTAATTAATTGGTTTTTAATGAATAGATTTTCATAGCAGAAAATCAAGTTAATCCGGGCTAGTTGGAAATTAGTAGCAGTGATAGTTTTAACAGAAAATGAAAATAACAGGTTCGTATGATAAACAGAAATTTTGACAGCAACAGGATTAATAACAATTCATGACAGAAGTTTGGAAGTAATTTTAAGGAAGTCGTAGCAGAAAGTGGAACTTTGTAATAAACTGGGATTAAATGACAAAAGTTAAAATAGTGCAGTTTTAGTCGGTTTAGCCGGTTTAAGCGGAAAAATTAGTTGCCCGGAATCTAACAAAAACTGTCGGGGTAAGTTGGATAATTTAATAGGTGAATTTTGTCAAATTGTTTTGTTGAAATTATGTCGAAAAAGTGGATTCGCAGGTACAGCTGATTTTGTTGTTTCGTTCCGGTACACAGATGAATTTTTAAGTTGAAGGCGTAATAGCCAAAGTTGATTAAGCTGTTTATGTCGTAAAAGTTGCCATGTTGGTTAAGTTGATTGTGTCGTGGAAGTTGTTGAGTTGTTTATGTTGATGAGTTGTGCATGTCATAAAACATACATTGCATTTTATGTCGGAGCGTTGCTCACACCACGTTGGCCTGGATTGGCATTTGTTGAAAGTTGAAAGTTGAAGGCTTATGCCTTGATGCCTCGATAAACTGGCAATATTAAGTTGGGAGTTTTACTCCGATGGTACCACATGCATAACATTGTCGAGTCGCATTAAGTCGCATTTTCTTAAGGTGTTGTTGATTTTCTTTATTTGTTGGTTGTTGATGTGAAGTGGTGATTATTTGTATGATTATTGCCTACATGTTATTTATCATACTCCGTTTATAATTTTTGATAACTCACCCCTTCTGTTTGAATGTTGTCCCTATGTTGGCAACGTGCAGGTAATCAAGAGGAGTAGCCGGTTACCTTAGTTCGAGTCGGTGGTTGTCGCTCTGATACGTAGCACTCGGGGGGGATGACACGTGTCTTTTATTTATTTGTCTACATGCTGAATTTTTAGTGAATTTGTTGAAAAATACTTGTTGTTTAATTTGAAGTCGTTTTATGTTGAATAAAGATGCTACTAAGTCGTTAATAAATCCGCTGCGTTGTGTTTACTTAAGCTGAATAAAGTTGAAGACCAGTTGTTGTTTTATGTTTTCCTGAAGCGTTATGTATCTTTCATGATTAATTATTACGTGTTGGATTTTAAAGTTGAAAATGTGATATCCCGTTTTATGTCGAAAATTTTATAACTCTGATTTTAATATAATTACTGGGTAGAAATGGGGTGTTACATTAGTGGTATCAGAGCAGGTCGATCCGTCCGGCCAAGTGTCGAGTCGTAGTTGTCTAACAATCGAGTATTGTTATTTGGTTCTAACTTTTGTTTATGTTGTAGTGATAATTTAAGATGGCTGGAAGTAACGATGCTGCAATGGCTGCTGCAATGCAAGCAATGGCTCAGGCTGTGTAGAACTTACTGAATGCTGGCGAGAATGATGGATCTCGTAGTCTGGCAACTTTTCAGAGAGAGAATCCGCCTACCTTCAAGGGCAAGTATGATCCTGACGGAGCATTGGACTGGTTGAAAGAGATTGAGAGAATCTTCCATGTGATGGACTGCACTACAGCGTAGAAGGTTCGTTATGGGACTCATATGCTAGCAGTCGAAGCTGATGACTGGTGGCTAGAGACTCGTCAGAGGTTGGAGACTACAGGTGAAGTTATCACGTGGGATGTGTTCCGAAGAGAGTTTTTGAGAAAGTATTATCCAGAGGATGTCCGTGGTAAGAAGCAGATTGAGTTTCTTGAACTGAAGCAAGGAACTATGTCGGTTACTGATTATGCTGCGAAGTTTGTTGAGTTGGCTAAGTTTTATCCGTACTATACTGGTGATGATGCTGAGTTTTCTAAATGCATTAAGTTTGAAAGCGGTTTGCGCTCTGAAATCAAGAAAGCTATTGGGTATCAGAAGATTCGTGTCTTTTCTATTTTGGTCGATAGTTGCAGAATTTATGAAGAGGACAATAATGCTCACTACAAGATTGTTAGTGATAGAAGAGGCAAGCAACAACAGAACCGTGGTAAGCCTTATGATGCTCCCGCTGGAAAAGGTAAACAGAGAGCGACTGAGGGCAAGAAGACTAGTAGGGGAGATGCTCCTGCTGGCATAACTTGTTTCAGGTGTGGAAAATCTGGTCATAAGAGTACTGTGTGTACTGCGGAGGCAAAGAGGTGTTTCCGATGTGGTAAGATTGGGCATGCAATATCTGATTGCAGGCACAAGGAGATGATCTGTTTTAATTGTGGTGAAGAGGGACATATTGGTAATCAGTGTCCGAAGCCAAAGAAAGCTCAGACCGAAAAAGTGTTCGCGTTAGCAGGAACTCAGACAGCTAATGAGGACAGACTTATCAGAGGTACATGTTTCATTAATAGTACTCCTTTAATTACTATTATTGATACTGGTGCTACACATTGTTTTGTTTCTGCTGATTGTGTTTAAAGATTGGGTCTTAAGTTATCTGCTTTGAATGGAGAAATGGTCGTCGAGACTCTGGCTAAGGGATCGGTGACTACTTCTCTTGTGTGTTTAAGGTGTCCTTTATCGATCTTCGATAAAGACTTTTATGTTGATTTGGTTTGTTTGCCGCTGACCAGAATGGATGTAATCCTAGGTATGAACTGGTTAGAGTATAACTATGTTCATATAAATTGTTATCGCAAGTCGGTGAGGTTTTCCTCTCCGGAAGAGGAAGGGGTTAGATTGTTGTCTTTCAGAGAGTTACAGCAATTGATGAAAGAAGAAGCTCAGATGTTTTCGTCGATGGCAACATTGTTTATTGAGAGTAAAGCTGAGATTGAAGAATTGCAAGTGGTGAATGAATTTCCTGAAGTTTTCCCTGATGAAATTCCTGATGTGCCGCCAGAGAAAGAGGTTGAATTTGTAATTGATCTGGTACCTGGTACTAGACCTGTTTCGATGGCACCATACAGAATGTCGACATCCGAGTTATCTGAATTAAAGAAGCAGTTGGAAGAGTTACTTGAGAAGAAGTTTATAAGACCAAGTGTATCGCCGTGGGGAGCTCCAGTGTTATTGGTAAAGAAGAAAGATGGAAGTATGAGACTTTGTGTTGATTATAGACAGCTGAATAAAGTAACAATCAAGAACAAGTATCCACTTCCGAGAATAAATGATTTGATGGATCAGTTGGTGGGTGCTCGTGTGTTTAGCAAGATTGATTTGAGATCGGGCTATCATCAGATTAAAGTGAAAGATGAGGATATTCAGAAGACGGCGTTCAGAACACGGTATGGACATTATGAGTATTCAGTGATGCCTTTCGGTGTTACTAATGCGCCGGGAGTATTCATGGAATACATGAACCGCATTTTTCATACTTATCTGGATCGTTTTGTGGTTGTATTCATTGATGATATTCTGATTTACTCTAAGTCAGAAGAAGAGCATAAGGAACATTTGAGAACAGTGTTGGAAGTTTTGAAAGACAAGCAGTTGTATGCGAAGCTGTCCAAGTGCGAGTTCTGGTTGAAAGAAGTTAGTTTTCTGGGTCATGTGATTTCAGGTAGTGGTATTGCCGTGGATCCTTCTAAGGTAGATGTTGTGTTGCAATGGGAAACTCCAAGGTCGGCCACTGAGATTAGAAGTTTTCTGGGACTAGCTGGTTATTATAGAAGGTTTATTGAAGGGTTTTCTAAGTTGGCACTTCCGTTAACTAGATTGACTTGTAAAAGTAAAGCTTTTGTGTGGGATGTTCAGTGCGAAGAAATTTTTACAGAATTGAAGAAAAGGTTGACGTCGGCTCTGGTTTTGACATTACCGAATCCTGAAGAACCGTTTGTGGTTTATTGTGATGCGTCGTTGATGGGTTTAGGAGGTGTGCTTATGCAGAATAATAAAGTAATTGCTTATGCGTCTCGACAGTTGAGAACTCATGAAAGGAATTATCCTACGCATGATTTGGAACTTGCTGCAGTGGTTTTTGTGCTGAAGATTTGGAGGCATTATCTCTATGGCTCTAGATTTGAAGTTTATAGTGACCATAAGAGCTTAAAGTATTTGTTTGACCAGAAGGAGTTGAATATGAGGCAGCGACGGTGGTTAGAATTGCTGAAAGATTATGATTTCGGTTTAAATTATCATCCGGGCAAAGCTAATGTTGTGGTTGATGCTTTAAGCCAAAAGACCTGCATATGTCAGCGATGATGATTAAGGAATTGGAATTAATTGAGCAGTTTCGAGATATGAGTTTGGTTTGCGAAGTGACACCGCAGAGTGTTATGCTGGGTATGTTGAAAATTAACAATGATTTTCTGGACAATATTCGAGAGGCTCAGAAGCGGGATGTGAAACTAGTGGACATCATGAATAGTTATGGTCAATCGGATGAGAATGACTTTAAGATTGATGCACGAGGTGTGTTGAGACTGCATGATCGAATTTGTATACCAGATGATACAGATATGAAAAAGAAAATTCTTGAAGAGGGTCATAGAAGTAATCTGAGTATTCATCCGGGAGCTACTAAAATGTATCAAGACTTGAAGAAGATATTTTGGTGGTCCGGAATGAAAGAAGATGTGGCACGATTCGTGTATGCATGTTTGACTTGTCAGAAGTCGAAGGTTGAGCATCAGAAACCTGCTGGGCTAATGCAACCGTTAGAGATTCCAGAATGGAAATGGGATAGCATTTCTATGGACTTTGTGACAGGGTTGCCTATGACTTCAAGAGGACATGATTCTATTTGGGTGATTGTTGATAGGCTTACGAAGTCAGCTCATTTCCTACCTATTAACATCACCTATCCGATTGCGAAGTTGGCAGAGATTTATATCCGAGTGATTGTGAAGTTGTATGGTGTTCCTTTGTGTATTGTGTCGGATATAGATCCGAGGTTTACGTTGGAGTTTTGGAAGAGCCTACAGGGGGCGTTGGGTTCTAAGCTGAGGTTGAGTTCGGCGTATCATCCTCAGACAGATGGTCAAACTGAGAGAACTATTCAGTCATTGGAGGATCTATTGAGAGCTTGTGTTCTTGAGCAGGGAGGTTCGTGGGATACTTATCTTCCATTGATCGAGTTCACTTATAATAATAGTCACCATTCTAGTATCAGAATGGCACCTTTTGAAGCGCTGTATGGTCGGAGGTGTAGAACTCCGTTGTGTTGGCATGAATCCGGTGAAAGTGTAGTACTTGGACCGGAATTAGTTCGAGAAACTACCGAGAAAGTGAAGTTGATTCGAGAGAAGATGAAAGCTTCCCAAAGTAGACAGAAAAGTTACCATGACAAGCGGAAGAAGGATTTGGAATTTCAAGCGGGCGATCATGTGTTTTTGAGAGTCACGCCTGTGACTGGTGTTGGGAGAGCTTTGAAGTCTAAAAAGCTCACTCCTCGTTTTATTGGTCCGTATCAGATTTTGGACAGAGTTGGGAAGGTTGCTTACCGAATGGCGTTACCGCCAAATCTTTCGAACCTGCATGATGTATTTCATGTGTCGCAGCTTCGGAAGTACATTTCAGATCCGTCTCATGTGGTGAATATGGATGATGTGCAAGTACGGGATAATCTCACGGTGGAGACGAAGCCTGTGCGAATCGTGTAACACCCTTTCTATACCCCGTACAAAAATCGGAATAAACTAATCTTATAAATAAAACATCAGAGCAAAGAATAATTTATCATGATATAGCCAGAGATGTCACACCAACGTGAACTAAAACATTATGCTCATATAGATATATAACAACCTGATAGTCATATAATCATAGGAACTCAGTTCCAAAATATCCTCGTTCAGTTACAGAATTAAAGCGGAACATCCATAACTGATGTCATCACAAAAGATAAGTATGTCATATACATGTTCATAGAAGCCACCATATACAAGCCAAAAGAAACATCTACACTCGAACCCCGACTACCCGTGTTACATATCAGAGCCGACGGAACGACAAAAGACGAAGACACTAATCTTCGCAAAAGACTCCAGCCTCTAATCTGCAATGCCTCATAGAGCATTAAACCACAGCAGAAGGGTGAGAAACAGGATTATAATATAATTGCATATCATTATATAACACTTAGCAAAATATGCACAATTATTCTCACCACACAAATATGATACTTGTAAACAACACAAGACATATTCAACCCATTTCACACATCAATTACATAAGCATATACATTAACACAATGCATAACAAATCCTTTTCAAAATTCAACACATAAACATTCATGTAATGAATTATACAAATGCACAGAGACCGACACAACGACTCTATGCATGCGGTACCATTAGTCCCCCAGGAACTCTTGGAATCATCGCTCGTTACTTAGGGTAACTCCCCGTCGGGCATACGATGTTCCCCGTCGCTACCACTTATCACCAAGCATACGACGTTATGGATCGTTTTTAGTCCTTTATAATAGGCACACGATCAATACAACAATTGCTTACACCCATAAGGGATCTACAATTCAACATGCATTGTTTACACCCACGAAGGGATCTTACAATGTCTAACTGCATTGTTTACACCCACGAAGGGATCTTACAATGTCTTCATGCATTGTTTACACCCACGAAGGGATCTTACAATGTCTTCAACATGATGCATGTCATATAATGACCCATGGCAATCAAGACTCATACATTAAATCATGCATTTCAAGTTCATATAAAGTAATGCACACAATTGCCCAAAATGGCCACAAACACTAATATACCATTCCACAACATCAAATTCCCATCAAAGAATCATCACACAAGCCATCTCATAACATATCATAACATGTCCTACAATATTGAAAAATAACTCAAAATTCCATTTTACGATTTCTCGGAAAAGTCGGCTAAAAGTCGGCCAAAAATAATATTTTCTATCATCATCAAAAAGTACTCATCGACAGCTTCGATTCGGTATAAAGAACTCTTAAATACGATAAACGGTTAACAAGATATGAATATTTCAAAATAACGCAAAACATAAACCGGACGCCCGACACTACGAAACGGTTCGTAAAAACTGTACCGATTGGAGCAAGTTCAGACCCCAAAACTATTTTTCCTAGAAAGAACATCTCGTTAGCTTCCCAACGCTTCGAACGAGGGTTAAAATCGACTTACGGTTCAAGAGATATGAATTTCCGAAAATTACACGAAAACAGAATTTTCACCTACAGCACGCGTCCGTACGACGCGCACAAAAACCAGAATTTTGGGGCAGCTGCTGCCAGCCGCGCGAAACCCCTCAAAACCCGACCGATTCTCAGAATTCCCTCAAACAAAACACGCGGTAATATCACATAAATGCATACGGACATATTAGGATCAAGAAAAACCCGATTCCTCGACTTTTCGAAATCACTATTCATACACATAATCAAAACTCAAAAACACAAAATCTTCAATTATCAACCGATTTTAATGAAACGAGTTTCTATAACGTCGGCCTAACCTCACACGACTAAACTACACAATTTGTTTCGAATTTCATCCGTAAAAACTCCCGATTTTATCGATTATGTCAAAAACTAACCTAAACTCAATATTTTCCTACACAATCCAAACAATTCAAAAACAAACGGATATAATCGTATACAATGATATAATAACCGAGTTTCGCACCCTTACCCGATAAGAAACCGATTCCCGAAGCTCGTTTGATGAATTTTCCAACTTTTCTTCACTTTCTCTTCACTTCTCTATTTCTCTCTTTTTCTTCTCTTTTGAAAAAACTCTTACTAACTTTTCTTTTTCTTCTTTTCTAAACTTATAATACTTTCTAACTTACTAACTTATTATATTTTCTTAACTTAAAATCTACACTTCTAATAAATATTAAAACTAACTATTAATTAAATACCACTAATTATAAAATATCTAATATACCCTCTATTCTAATTTTCCCGCGAAATCTCCAAAAACGGTAAAAATACAACATATGTAAAAACAACATATTAACTTACCAACATCATAATTAACATAAATATCTATTAAGTACACAAAATCCAAAACATCACAGAAACGTACACGCCGCCCGGCGACACATACTTCGCCCGGCGAGGCTAATAAAACACCAACTTCATCATTCACATAAATATTGCTCAATTAAATAAAAGACTCAATAACAAAACATCAATTAGCACAAAAATAGGGAATATAAAAAACAGACCATTACAACTCTCCCCCACTTTAGAAATTTTCGTCCTCGAAAATATTACCTGATTCAAACAACTCCGGATACGACTCCCGCATCCGACTTTCCAATTCCCATGTCAAATTGCCCTCAGCAGCGCCTCCCCACGCCACTTTCACAAGTGCAATCTCCTTGCCTCTTAACCTTTTCAACTCGCGATCTAAAATCCTCACCGGTAAAACCTCAACCGTAAGATTATCTCTTACCTCAACCTCATCCATCGGAATCACATGAGACGGATCTGGAACATACTTCCGTAGCTGTGAAACATGGAAAACATCATGTAGATTCGAAAGATTCGGTGGCAATGCTATCCTGTAAGCCACTGCACCAACTCTTTCGGATATCTGATATGGACCAATAAAACGAGAAGTCAACTTCTTCGACTTCAAAGCACGACCCACACCCGTAACCGGTGTAACTCTCATAAACACATGGTCGCCTTCTTGAAATTCAAGATCTTTCCTTCTCTTGTCATGATAGCTCTTTTGTCTGCTTTGAGAAGCTTTCATCTTCTCCCGAATAAACTTCACTTTCTCCGTTGTTTGTTGTACCATTTCCGGTCCAACTATCGTCCTCTCGCCGGTTTCATGCCAACACAAAGGTGTTCAACATCTCCGACCATACAAAGCCTCAAATGGTGCCATACTTATACTCGAATGAAAACTGTTATTGTAAGTGAATTCAATCAACGCCAAATAACCATCCCAAGCACCACCTTGCTCGAGTACACAAGCACGCAATAAATCCTCCAACGATTGAATCGTCCTCTCGGTTTGACCGTCCGTTTGCGGATGATAAGCCGAACTCAATCTTAGCTTAGAACCCAAAGCCTTTTGTAAACTCTCCCAAAACCTCGATGTAAACCTAGGATCTCTATCCGATACAATACTCTTAGGAACTCCATGTAACTTCACCACCACAAGAACATAAATCTCGGCTAACTTCTCCAAAGGATAACTAATATCAATTGGAATAAAGTGAGCAGATTTAGTAAGCCTATCAACAATTACCCAAATAGCATTATGACCTCTTTGCGTATTCGGCAATCCCGTAACAAAATCCATCGATATACTATCCCATTTCCATTCCGGAATATCCAACGGTTGCATAAATCCACTCGGTTTTTGATGTTCCACCTTAGACTTTTGACAAGTTAAGCATGCATACACAAATTGAGCAACGTCCCTCTTTAATCCGAACCACCAAAAGATTTTTCTCAAATCTTGATACATTTTGTTCGCTCCCGGATGAATACTTAAGTTACTTCGGTGCCCTTCTTCCAATATCATCTTTTTTAACTCCACATCATCGGGAATACAAATACGACCACGGAATCTCAAAACTCCAAAATTATCAACTTTGAAATCTTCATTCTCATTCAACATCAAATCAACGAATTTCAAGTCCAACTTTTGCTTTTCACCTACCGTTGCAAGAAAATCATTTGTAACATGTAGCATACCAAGTCTCACACTTCTCGGCGTCATTTCACAAACTAAACTCAAGTCTCTAAAATCCTCCAAAAGTTCCCATTCTTTCATCATCAATGCAGACATATGTAACAACCTCCGACTTAAGGCATCGGCCACCACGTTTGCCTTACCCGGATGGTAATTCAAACCAAAATCATAATCCTTTAAAAGTTCTAGCCACCTCCTTTGTCTCATGTTCAACTCTTTTTGATCAAATAAATATTTTAAGCTCTTGTGATCACTAAAGACTTCAAATCTCGCACCATAAAGATAATGCCTCCATATTTTCAAAACAAACACCACGACCGCTAACTCCAAGTCATGTGTAGGATAATTCTTTTCATGCACTCTCAATTGTCTAGATGCATATGCCACAACTTTTCCATCTTGCATCAAAACACCACCTAAACCCGTCAATGAAGCATCACAATACACAACAAATGGTTCATTAGGATTAGGCAAAATCAAGATCGGAGTCGTTGTCAACCTTCTCTTTAGCTCATTGAAACTCTCTTCACAATGAATATCCCAAATGAAAGCCTTTCCTTTACAAGTCAATTGCGTTAAAGGAAGTGCCAATTTCGAAAATCCCTCAATAAACCTCCGATAATAACCTGCCAAGCCTAAAAAGCTTCGAATCTCCGTAACCGACCTAGGAGCCTCCCATTGCATCACCGCATCTATCTTGGATGGATCAACACTAATACCACTACCGGAAATAACATGTCCAAGGAAACTTACTTCCGACAGCCAAAATTCACATTTTGACAACTTAGCATACAATTGTTTTTCTTTCAAAATTTGCAACACAATTCTCAAATGCTCTTCATGCTCCTCTTGAGACTTAGAGTAAATCAAAATATCATCGATGAACACAACCACAAAACGATCCAACTGTTCATGAAAAATACGATTCATGTATTCCATAAACACACCCGGCGCGTTAGAAACCCCGAATGGCATCACGGAGTATTCGTAATGACCATACCGTATCCTAAAGGCCGTCTTTTGAATATCCTCTCCTTTCACACGAATCTGGTGGTATCCTGATCTCAAATCAATCTTGCTAAAAACATTCGCACCAACCAATTGGTCCATCAAATCATCGATCCTTGGAAGCGGATACTTGTTCTTAATTGTCACTTTGTTCAACTGTCGATAATCAATGCATAACCGCATACTCCCGTCCTTCTTCTTTACCAACAATACCGGAGCACCCCAAGGAGAAACACTTGGCCTTACAAATTTCTTGTCCAACAAGTCATTCAATTGCTTTTTCAATTCTACCAATTCCGATGCCGACATACGATACGGTGCCATCGAAATCGGTCTAGTACCCGGAACTAGATCAATAGAAAATTTAACTTCTCTTTCCGGCGGTACGTCCGTAATATCTTCCGGAAATACTTCTGGAAATTCACACACCACTGGAAACACATCAAGCTCAACTTTACTCTCCACCGACAATGATGCAAACAAACCAAACAATTGAGCTTCGTCCGCTAAAAGTTTCTTCAACTCTTTAGTGGATAGGAAACTCTCAAATTCATCACCTTCCATAGAAGGAAACCTTACTAACTTGTGATAGCAATCTATATGAACTCGATTAAATTGCAACCAGTTCATACCCAAGATCACGTTCAATCCCACCAATGGCAAACATACTAAATCCATAACAAAGTCTTTACCATACATGGTTAAAGGACAACTCATACACACCAAAGATGTATTTAGCGACCCTGAAGCAGGAGTCTCAATAACCATTTCAGCACCCATCAAAGTTAACGCAAGATTCAAACGCTTCGCGCACTCAGACGAAATAAACGAATGAGTCGCTCCCGTATCAATAACAGCAACTAAAGGTGTACTATTAATAAAACACGTACCTTTAATCAAACGGTCTGCATTCGTAGTTTGAGTCCCCGCCAATGCAAACACCTTTCCGCCCGCTTGAGCTTGTCTTGGTTTCGTGCACTTTGTACTATAGTGACCATTCTCCCCACAATTATAACACTTGACCGTATTCCTCCTACAATCAGCAGCCACATGACCCGTCAAACCACAATTAGAACACTTGTTCATATTCCTCCTACACTCCGACACACGATGACCCATACCACCACAATTATAACATTTCACAGAAGAATTCATTCCTCCTACACTCGGCTTCCTATCAAAAGTAGCCTTCTGTTTCCCCTTATCAGCAGAAGTCACATAAGGCCTACCTCTGAACTGCCCTTTTCCTTTCTTATCATTCAGATTCTTGTAATGAGTAGCACGTGCTTTGCTATCCTCATCAAAAATCCTACTTTTGTTCACCAACACTGGAAACTGCCTGATCTCCTGATAACCGATACCCTGCTTGATTTCTGGCCTCAAGCCATTCACAAACTTCAAACACTTTGACCTCTCAGAACCAGCCGTATTATAATTAGGACAGAACTTCACAAGTTCCTCAAACTTAGCAGCATAATCCGCAACAGAGGAATTATCCTGCTTCAGTTCAAGAAATTCAATTTCCTTCTTACCTCTCTCATCTTCCGGAAAATACTTTTCCAGAAAAGCATCCTTGAACACAGCCCATGTAACCACTATTTCATCCTCCTCAAACCTCTGAGAAGCATTCGCCCACCAATCTTCAGCTTCCTTTTCCAACACATGAGTACCAAATTGCACCTTCTGATCCTCGGAACACCTAATGAAACGGAAGATCTTCTCAATCTTCTTCAGCCAAATCTGTGCTCCCTCAGGATCATGAGTACCTTCGAAGCTCGGTGGATTATTCTTCTGAAACTTATCCATACTACGCGACTCCTCGTCCGCCGCAGCATACGGTAAATTCTGCATCGCTTGCGCCATAGCTTGCATGGCCGCAGTCATAGCAGCGTCACGTCTTGCCGCCATAATCTGAACATTCCCAATGATAGCAAATTATGGTTAAACAACCACTCCACAGAGTGCAACAGACCAACAAGACACAACCGACACGACAACATGGTCGGACAAACCAAACATTGGCTCTGATACCACTTAATGTAACACCCCTTCTATACCCCGTACAAAAATCGGAATAAACTAATCTTATAAATAAAACATCAGAGCAAAGAATAATTTATCATGATATAGCCAGAGATGTCACACCAACGTGAACTAAAACATTATGCTCATATAGATATATAACAACCTGATAGTCATATAATCATAGGAACTCGGTTCCAAAATATCCTCGTTCAGTTACAGAATTAAAGCGGAACATCCATAACTGATGTCATCACAAAAGATAAGTATGTCATATACATGTTCATAGAAGCCACCATATACAAGCCAAAAGAAACATCTACACTCGAACCCCGACTACCCGTGTTACATATCAGAGCCGACGGAACGACAAAAGACGAAGACACTAATCTTCGCAAAAGACTCCAGCCTCTAATCTGCAATGCCTCATAGAGCATTAAACCACAGCAGAAGGGTGAGAAACAGGATTATAATATAATTGCATATCATTATATAACACTTAGCAAAATATGCACAATTATTCTCACCACACAAATATGATACTTGTAAACAACACAAGACATATTCAACCCATTTCACACATCAATCACATAAGCATATACATTAACACAATGCATAACCAATTCTTCTCAAAATTCAACACATAAACATTCATGTAATGAATTATGCAAATGCACAGAGACCGACACAACGACTCTATGCATGCGGTACCATTAGTCCCCCAGGAACTCTTGGAATCATCGCTCGTTACTTAGGGTAACTCCCCGTCGGGCATACGATGTTCCCCGTCGCTACCACTCATCACCAAGCATACGACGTTATGGATCGTTTTTAGTCCTTTATAATAGGCACACGATCAATACAACAATTGCTTACACCCATAAGGGATCTACAATTCAACATGCATTGTTTACACCCACGAAGGGATCTTACAATGTCTAACTGCATTGTTTACACCCACGAAGGGATCTTACAATGTCTTCATGCATTGTTTACACCCACGAAGGGATCTTACAATGTCTTCAACATGATGCATGTTATATAATGACCCATGGCAATCAAGACTCATACATTAAATCATGCATTTCAAGTACATATAAAGTAATGCACACAATTGCCCAAAATGGCCACAAACACTAATATACCATTCCACAACATCAAATTCCCATCAAAGAATCATCACACAAGCCATCTCATAACATATCATAACATGTCCTACAATATTGAAAAATAACTCAAAATTCCATTTTACGATTTCTCGAAAAAGTCGGCTAAAAGTCGGCCAAAAATAATATTTTCTATCATCATCAAAAAGTACTCATCGACAGCTTCGATTCGGTATAAAGAACTCTTAAATACGATAAACGGTTAACAAGATATGAATATTTCAAAATAACGCAAAACATAAACCGGACGCCCGACACTACGAAACGGTTCGTAAAAACTGTACCGATTGGAGCAAGTTCAGACCCCAAAACTATTTTTCCTAGAAAGAACATCTCGTTAGCTTCCCAACGCTTCGAACGAGGGTTAAAATCGACTTACGGTTCAAGAGATATGAATTTCCGAAAATTACACGAAAACAGAATTTTCACCTACAGCACGCGTCCGTACGACGCGCACAAAAACCAGAATTTTGGGGCAGCTGCTGCCAGCCGCGCGAAACCCCTCAAAACCCGACCGATTCTCAGAATTCCCTCAAACAAAACACGCGGTAATATCACATAAATGCATACGGACATATTAGGATCAAGAAAAACCCGATTCCTCGACTTTTCGAAATCACTATTCATACACATAATCAAAACTCAAAAACACAAAATCTTCAATTATCAACCGATTTTAACGAAACGAGTTTCTATAACGTCGGCCTAACCTCACACGACTAAACTACACAATTTGTTTCGAATTTCATCCGTAAAAACTCCCGATTTTATCGATTATGTCAAAAACTAACCTAAACTCAATATTTTCCTACACAATCCAAACAATTCAAAAACAAACGGATATAATCGTATACAATGATATAATAACCGAGTTTCGCACCCTTACCCGATAAGAAACCGATTCCCGAAGCTCGTTTGGTGAATTTTCCAACTTTTCTTCACTTTCTCTTCACTTCTCTATTTCTCTCTTTTTCTTCTCTTTTGAAAAAACTCTTACTAACTTTTCTTTTTCTTCTTTTCTAAACTTATAATACTTTCTAACTTACTAACTTATTATATTTTCTTAACTTAAAATCTACACTTCTAATAAATATTAAAACTAACTATTAATTAAATACCACTAATTATAAAATATCTAATATACCCTCTATTCTAATTTTCCCGCGAAATCTCCAAAAACGGTAAAAATACAACATATGTAAAAACAACATATTAACTTACCAACATCATAATTAACATAAATATCTATTAAGTACATAAAATCCAAAACATCACAGAAACGTACACGCCGCCCGGCGACACATACTTCGCCCGACGAGGCTAATAAAACATCAACTTCACCATTCACATAAATATTGCTCAATTAAATAAAAGACTCAATAACAAAACATCAATTAGCACAAAAATAGGGAATATCAAAAACAGACCGTTACAAATCGCGGATCGTGAAATGAAGACTTTGCGAGGGAAAGAGATCACGTTGGTGAAAGTTGTCTGGTTGTGACCTACCGGAGAAAGCATGACGTGGGAGTTGGAGAGCAAGATGCGAGACTCCTATCCCGAGCTGTTTGAATCAGGTAAATTTTCGAGGACGAAAATATTCTAAGTAGGGGAGAGTTGTAACGCCCAAAAATATTTAATTATTTATTTAATTGGATATTTATTTAATTGTTGTGAATTATTCGGTTGATTTTGGTGTTGCGGTGAATTAAGTCGTTAAGTCGGAATTGTAAGTTGGTAAGTCGTAGAAATAATATTATAGTCGCGGAATAATATTAGAAGTAATATTATAGTCGTAGGAGAGTATTCGAATTAAGTGGGCTTGATTTCGTGTCGGAATTAGTAAATTAGGGGGTGTATGTTTTAGGCCCATTAGATGTTATAATTGAATAATATTATTTTAATAAAACAAATAAAACAAGAAAAATAGAAAAGAGTGGCAGTTGTTGGATATCAGTAAAAGGAGAAGAGAAAAGAAGAACATGAGAGAAGTTGGGATCGAGAGAGAAACCACGGCCAGTGACGAATTTCCGGAATCCGAAGATTCGAGCTACCTTCAATCCAATCAGGTAAGGATGGGTTCGATTATTATAACTGAGTTATGATGAATATTATTTGGGTGATGATTATGGTGTAGAACTAGTATTAGAATTACCCTAAAAATTTCCTGTGAAAGCTGAAGTTATTTCGATTAAAATTAATCTCTGAAATTATTAGTTTTGATGTTTGGAAACTGAGTTTTTGGTGATAGTTTAGAGACCCATTTAATATTTGGGGTACTTTCTGATGTTGAAAATCTGGGAGATACTCACCTATTGCTATTTTCAAGGTAGCGCCTATATATATATATATATATATATATATATATATATATAGGATAGGAACTAGGTGAATTAATTAATTAATTGATTTCAATAATTGTTTGGTTTTGTTTTCTATACTGTATCATTATCATGGCTTCTTTTTTAAGTTGATTAGAAATGTGGCACCGTGTTATACTGTATCATCATCATGAAAGTCTTTTTAGAAATGGTTTGTTTTTAGTGATTAGAAAGTCCTTTTGTCTTAGTTGTTTTGGTGTTTTACTGTAACATAAGGATAGGCGATAGTTTCAATAATATATATATGTTATTAACCCGAGATAATATATATTATTCTTAAAGGAATCCATGATAACATATTACAGCAGAAAATTAGTAGATGTTTAGCTGAGTAATAAATTGGAATGAGGATTTACCAAAATAAAAGTGGCATATTTGGTATAAACTAGTCTATTTAATTAGTCTATTTAATGGTAGTAGCATATAGATTGGCCAAGTGATTTACATTAATATATATAATATAGTGCAGCGCAGGAAGAATTAGATTTTGGTCTTAATGGATAATATTCAGGTATATATATATGTGGTATATATATATATTTGGGACATGGGATAGATATACTAATTCTTTTGGCAATGAATTAAGTGGCATTAGTTAATGATGGGATAGTAAATGTGAAGAAATAGGATGAGTAGCTGAACATTGTATCTCCTTTCCATCTTAAGCCTGGCGCAGTAAATTGATATATACATATATAGGCGCATAATTACATAGGTGCAGGCTTATGGATGTAGGGACTTAGCAGGTGGCGCAGGCCTTTTGAAAAAGTGGGATCTTCACTTTAATTCTTGTGCTAAGATATACATTATCATGTATATATATTACCACGTGTTTTAATTAATTGGTTTTTAATGAATAGATTTTCATAGCAGAAAATCAAGTTAATCCGGGCTAGTTGGAAATTAGTAGCAGTGATAGTTTTAACAGAAAATGAAAATAACAGGTTCGTATGATAAACAAAAATTTTGACAGCAACAGGATTAATAACAATTCATGACAGAAACTTGGAAGTAATTTTAAGGAAGTCGTAGCAGAAAGTGGAACTTTGTAATAAATTGGGATTAAATGACAGAAGTTAAAATAGTGCAGTTTTAGTCAGTTTAGCCGGTTTAGGCGGAAAAATTAGTTGCCCGGAATCTAACGAAAACTGTCGGGGTAAGTTGGATAATTTAATAGGTGAATTTTTTCAAATTGTTTTGTTGAAATTATGTCGAAAAAGTGGATTCGCAGGTACAGCTGATTTTGTTGTTTCGTTCCGGTACACGGACGAATTTTTAAGTTGAAGGCGTAATAGCCAAAGTTGATTAAGCTGTTTATGTCGTAAAAGTTGCCATGTTGGTTAAGTTGATTGTGTCGTGGAAGTTGTTGAGTTGTTTATGTTGATGAGTTGTGCATGTCATAAAACATACATTGCATTTTATGTCGGAGCGTTGCTCACACCACGTTGGCCTGGATTGGCATATGTTGAAAGTTGAAAGTTGAAGGCTTATGCCTTGATGCCTCGATAAACTGGCAATATTAAGTTTGGAGTTTTACTCCGATGGTACCACATGCATAACATTGTCGAGTCGCATTAAGTCGCATTTTCTTAAGTTGTTGTTGATTTTCTTTATTTGTTGGTTGTTGATGTGAAGTGGTGATTATTTGTATGATTATTGCCTACATATTATTTATCATACTCCGTTTATAATTTTCGATAACTTACCCCTTCTGTTTGAATGTTGTCCCTATGTTGGCAATGTGCAGGTAATCAAGAGGAGTAGCCGGTTACCTTAGTTCGAGTCGGTGGTTGTCGCTCTGATACGTAGCACTCGGGGGGGATGACGCGTGTCTTTTATTTATTTGTCTACATGCTGAATTTTTAGTGAATTTGTTGAAAAATACTTGTTGTTTAATTTGAAGTCGTTTTATGTTGAATAAAGATGCTACTAAGTCATTAATAAATCCGCTACGTTGTGTTTACTTAAGCTGAATAAAGTTGAAGACCAGTTGTTGTTTTATGTTTTCCTGAAGCGTTATGTATCTTTCATGATTAATTATTACGTGTTGGATTTTAAAGTTGAAAATGTGATATCCCGTTTTATGTCGAAAATTTTATAACTCTGATTTTAATATAATTACTGGGTAGAAATGGGGTGTTACAATATTCACAATGCCCTTTTTTGAATATATAACTTATGGTTACAGGTCATGTTTGCCACCATAATAAGTGATATATATATATATATATATATATATATATATATATATATATATATATATAGTTTGAACGAGAACTATAAAATGTGGCATGGCCTTTTTATGGAATAACTTTAAAAAAATTTAGCAATCTAATTTTATATATTCACTAAAATAACTCTTATTAACTAAGATTTGGAAAACAAAGTATTAGTATATTTTTTCGGATTTGTAGATCAGAAATTATTCCTGATATGCACATCCGAAACAAATCAACATTTAAAAAAAAAAAATAGTACATTCGGATGTGCACATCCGAAAACTGAGGCTAAGAAAGGAATTTTGCGTGGTGTCTAAAAAATATAAGTGGTGTAATAAGAAATCCTCCTAGAGTGTTGAAGTTGTGTTAAAGTCCAACTAATTTTCAAAAGTCAATTAAAGTTATTTAGGATGCTAAGTGAGATAGTTAAATTCTAACTAATTTCGTTTAATGTATCAATACTACTAATGCATCGTATTAATACATCATTATAATACAAATGAAATAAATGGATTCATAATGGAAATGAATGAAGAATATTAAAAGCGATACTTTCAATTTTTTAATATAATATCATACGTTTAAGGGATCTCTTCCACATCACTCTTTATTTTTCAAAGAAAGTATCAAAGCTTCAAAGAAGCTTATTTTCATTCTTCTATAAAAATTAATTTCTAGATAAAGCTTTAAAAGATTTAATGGAGGATCTTGAAAGCTCCCCACACAACTCACAAAATGTGTTTAGTTCATCTCAAATGGCATGTTTGCAATTTGCAAATTCATCAACATTAAACACCTTCACGCCGAAGTTGTTAATCAAGTTGTAAGAAAATAACTATTTTCTTTGAAATCAATAGATTGAAGGTGTGATCCTTATTTAAAATCTCCACAAAAATGGTGGCACATGCTCAAATTACTTTGATGTTCAAATTTGATGTCGATTGAGTTGTTAAACATAATCTTCGAGGAGTATGATATTTGGATCGTTCAAGACCATGCTCTATTTATCTGACTTCTTTTTATGATTTATGAATTTATTCTCCCACAAATTCTTTTCTTTAAGATTGCATATGAAGTATGGGATAAAGTGCACAATCATTCTAACTCATTGATGAAATCTAGGGTTCATCAATTAAGGTATGAATTGAAAATTACAAAGAAGAGAATTGTTCAATTTCTAAGAATATTATGAGATTTAGAGCTATAGTCGACTCTCTGCTTAAAATTGTGGATCCCATTTTAGAAAGGGGATCAAATTAACTTAATTCTTCAAGGATTACCTAAAGAATACAATCCTATCATAATGACGGTTTATGGAAAAGTAGAACCATCAGATATATAGGATATTGAAGCCCTTATACATGTGCAAGAAGCATAACTTAATAAATTTCATCAAGAATGATCAATTATTAATGCACCTGTCAATATAGTTTAGGATACAACCAATTAAATCCAGGAAAGAATGGTTCAAACTCTAACTACTTTCATGGAAGAGGGCGTCACATTTGTGGTCGTGAATGACAAGTCTATAGTATTGGCAATCATATAACATGCCGACTTTGCTATTAATATGGCCACTTTATGGTTGATTGTTGGCATCAATATGATTACTTTTTTTTAGCCTTCTCAACCAAAGCCTCAAGCATACTCATCTTCAGCAACTCAAACTAGTGGTAATGACAACCAATAGAATCAATCCTCAACATTTGTTCAAGCAACAAATCTTCCAAGTCAACAACATGAACTCCATGCACCTCAAAGAGTTCAAGCAACAAATCTCAAGCATGGTGTATTTATTCATGTGCTTCCCATCATATTACCTCTAGTAAATTCAACTTACAAAATACATGTTCATGTAAGGGCTCAAAATAAGTATTAGTTAGTAATGGTCATAGTTTTACAATAGAGTTCATTGGCTCTCCTAAATTTAAGTCCAAGATTGTGTCCAATTCTATCTTGACCCTAAATAATTTACTTCATATTTCTAGCATTACTAGAACTTTAATCTTTGTGTCAAAATTTTCCAAGGATAACAATGTGTTTTTTGAATTTCTTTCTAACAAGTTCTATCTCAAATCACATGCATCTAAAATCAATAAATCTCAACCTCTCTTTAGAATTCTCAACCAAGTCCAAAATCAATAAATCTCAAAACATATGCCATGTTGTAATCAATACAATTGATGTTAATACTTTTGATAATTCACGTTCAACTTCTAATAATATTTATATCTAATCTTACCGGATGATCAGAATCTGAAGTGGGCCAGAGATTTCATCTGCGATGCTGGGTTTCAAAGATGAGGAAGGGGTGTACCCGCAAGGCACTCCGATGCTAAAGTAAGGATCGAGAGAAGAGAAGGCAAATACAAAGTGAGTAAGTCTTAGGATGATTTTAGAATACCTAGCCCTCTCAAATGAGAGGGTTTTATAATACCCCCAGCGCTTGGCTATTGGTCCCTATTTTCGGGGCGAGATATTCGCTCCCAAAGAATGGGTAACTGCCAGAAACTAGCCGTTGGGATGGGCAGAGGTGCTCGGAACTAGCCGTTGTCGCGGGCAAGGGCGTGGTCATGGGCACGGGCGTCATGACTGTTTCTGGATGTTGGAACCGTGCGTGACGAGCAAAAATGTGACAAAGGGCAACTAATCTTGGGGGTCAGCTGGCCAGCCTTCCTCAGCAGAGGGGCAGAGGAGATAATGCTTCCTTTTGCCCTTAACTGGCAGAACTTAGGCTATTGGGTCGTTTTGAGAGCAGAAGTGGATTGGGCCATGCCTAGCCATTGGGCCAGTCTGGAACAAGAGCTCCCCAAGTCATTGCTCCTAAGCATAGGAGTGATGACTTAAGGACAGCTCGTGGTCCCGAGGAGGAGTAGGCGTGGTCGACGCCTGTTAGTAAGACGAGGTCGTTTTGTGGTGCCAGAGGGTACATATGCCCGAGGAATCGAAGATATTGTCCTGCATGCCCGACGAGCAAGGAGCCCAACAGTTGATGAGATTTGAAGGGATGAAGTGCCATGCGTGCATCGAGCCATGTGCTGCATTTAATGCGTAATGATGGTTATGCTAGGGTAATGATGATGCCCCTACGCCGCGCGTGCTCGTGCACGTGCCTCTGATCTATCTATTAATAGAGGGAGGAAGCGTTCATTTTCACTTTTTGCTTCTCTCTCTTCTCGTGCTGCTTGTCCTCGTTTCCACCATTCGCCGCTGTAACGCTGCTGCATGAGCAACGACCAGACTTCGCCGACCAACTCTTTTCTTCTCTTCGACCTTGTAAGTTTCATTCACCTTCTCTGTTGTAAGTGTTTCAATTCCTGTTTTACTTATATTGCATGTGGTTAGGATGAAACTGGGTAGAGTAGGGGCGGTTTCCGGCGAATGTTGGTGGCTGGCGGTGGTTAGGCCATTTCCTGCCGTCAGAACCGTCGTCGGAGCGTTAGTGTAGCGAGCGATTTTGGACGCGGTTCTTAAGCGCTGGTCGCTCTCTGCGGTTGAGCTTAAAACTACAAGTCGATTCATTTTTTATCCTATTGTGAGCTGAATAAGGAAGGGAAATAGATGTCTCCAATTAACCCTGCTTTGCATACTGATTTTAAACAGCGGTCTGTTAGGTTACGAATGCTATCAATGTGGGGGGCCTTTGTACTGGTTATTTGTATTTTCGCCAATACGGTTTTCTTTCTTTTTATCTAGGCAAAAGGTTTTTGACGGGGAACAAGGATTAGGATGTTAGGACTGATTACTGCTTTTGATTGATGGAGATATGGGATTTGGGTTTTTTGTTGATTGTGCTCGCTAAGATCTTTTCTTTCGATCTTATGCCTACGTATTCCCGTTTACCGAAATAGGGAAATCAGAGCGTTCGTAGTTCCTCCTATTCTATGGGAGGAAATGGGTGTTTTGGTGTCTTGTTCAAAGCCCAAGACGTGAAGCGAAAGGTGATTTGTATCTTGTTCAAAGCCCAAGATGTGAAGCTGAAAGGTCTATTTGTGTCTTGTTCAAAGCCCAAGACGTGAAGCGAAAGGTGGTTTGTATCTTGTTCAAAGCCCAAGATGTGAAGCTGAAAGGTCTATTTGTGTCTTGTTCAAAGCCCAAGACGTGAAGCTGAAAGGTCTATTTGTGTCTTGTTCAAAGCCCAAGACGTGAAGCTGAAAGACCTCGGCTTTAGAGAGAATTTGTCATCTCTAAAGAGGGGAGAAGGAGAATTACTTTAACTGGGATACGCGGATCCGAGCAATGCCATAATTTCCGAAGAAAGGGTTTTAACCTGAAGGAGAAGACTTTAACTCAGTGTAGAGCAATGCCATCTTTCCTTAGGAATTTCTCATGCTAAAAGAGGGACAGTGGCGTGGATATAGATGATCCAGAGGCTTGCCGCTTACAGCGATTAGATGAAGGGAAAGGAGTTGTTGATGTTTGTGTACTGTGAACGAGGCACAACTTTGATGCTAAAAGGTTAATTGGATCAACCAGTGGTTTTCTTATACAAAGCCTAAGAGGAGGCTGATATGTGTCTCGTACAAAGCCCGAGAGAGAGGCTAAAAGGGGTTGATCCTACAAGAGGATCTTTTATACTCAATAAGAGAGTGATTTTGTATCTCGCATGAAGCCCGAGATGGAGGCGAAAGGGGTAATTGACTCAACGAGGGAGTCTCTTATGTGTCTCGTACAAAGCCCGAGAGAGAGAGGCTAAACGTTGTTTGACTCCGCTGGGGAGAATCATTGTACAAAGCCCAAGAGAAGGCTAAGGTTACTGTGTCAGTTAAGTGACAGGTCCAGTATACTGATTTTAAAGAGAAAATCAGTTCTTATATGAGCATCACTGTACTCATGGGTTAGATCTGAGGATCGGGGTTGTTTCCCCTTCTTTGGGGAAACTGGAAATCCAAAGGGTATTGAGACTATCCGAGTCTGCGGGTTTCCTTCCTATTTAACGAAGGGGTCACTTGAGAATGTCTTTTAGACTCAAGGAAGTTAGACTGTCCGTGTCTAGAGTTTTATCTTTTGTACTATGCTTTGGGAAACAGTAGTAGACTCTATGAAAAGACTGTTCTATGAGGATGACTAGGTTCTGTTCCTATACCTCTAGGAGGTCGTCGGGACAATTTGTACGAAGCCCAAGAGGAGGCTGGAAACTTTTAAGAAGCCGACGGGTCCTTGTACGAAGCCCAAGAGGAGGCTATCATTCCCGGAGGAAGAGATCATTATACGAAGCCTAAGAGGAGGCTGTGAATACTTCTAAGAAGCCGATGGGTCCTTGAATAATGCCCAAGAGGAGGTCGATGCTTTTAAGAAGCCCGCGGGTCTATCATCTCCTTTCCATTAGGAGAGATAACTCTTTTAAAGATAAAAACCACTGGTAAACGTGCGAGGTTTACTATCCAGCGACTTTTAGCTTTTAAAGAGGGTTCCTTAGTTAAGGTCAAAGATTATGACCGTTGTGGGTACCCAAACCCCGAGACATTCAAGGCAAGCTATCCACAAGGAATAGATCAAGTCAGGAAAGTTCGAGAATTTGGAAGAAACTCAAAGATGCCATTCACGGAGAATACATTCATCTTGGGGAGTAGAGCTTCTTGACGATTCCTAAGGAGGACAGTCGAAGAGAAGACTGTATCTGGTGCTCCTATTGGGGATCTAGGCGTCTATTTCTACGAATAAATGAAACGGCGTCACGTAGTTCTAGACGTAGTTGCCGGGGAAACTCGAAATATCTATACTATTATTACACAGTAGATATGAGTTTATGAAAGGAGACTTACAGTGAGCAGCCCCACAATACAGTTTATAATATGAAAGCAATAAACGAAAGCAATAACCACTTACTCGGTTGGAGTGCTTCCATGCTGTTTGGTTAGTTGTTCAACAAAGAAAGATTGAAAACAACAGTATATTCAAAATCAAAGGAGAAAGTGCTTTGAAAAAGAAAGATTTGGGGCTTACAGCTCAAGGAGAGGCCCAGGGTTTTATCAGTGAGCGCACTGTTTGACTTTGTACAGATGGACTTATACAAGTGACTGGGGCCCAAAATGGTTTTCTGTACAAAGGGATGGGTCTTACACTCTCTCAAGAGGCCCAAAAAGTTTTAAAGGAAAAGAGTGGGGCTTATAACACGAGGGTAGACCCAAATGATTTTTCGTTTAAAAATGGCGATCGCGCCGAGGTTTTCTTTTAACGCAGAGGGACTTATACAATAAGTGAGGCCCAAATGATTTTGGTTAAAAGGGGGTTGGGTCTTACACTCTATTAGAGGCCCAAAGTGTTTTGAATGGGTCTTATAGCTCAAGGAGAGGCCCAGATGATTTTTTATTTTTAAATGGGCGACGATCGCGCCGTTTACTTGTACAGAACGACTTATACAATGAGTGAGGCCCAAAAAGTTTTTGTACAAGGGGGGATGGGTCTTACACTCTCTCAAGAGGCCCAAAAAGTTTTGAAAATGATTTGTGAGGGTTGAATTAATCCAAAACCCTAATTTGTTTTCAAAATGTATTTAATTGAATAAAAATTCAATTAAAATGATCAAAAATTGTTTAACACATGGAAAACAAATTGTGATCTTGGATTAATGCTTCAAAAATTAAGTATTGACCTACAAAATAATTAGAAAGCATTAAAAGTTGCAAAATCAAAATGGAAAAAATATTTTAAATGTCAAAAACAATTAAAACATTAATTCTTTGCAAAAATATCAATTATATGAAATAAATAATATTTTTGGGATTTTTTGGGAGAATAAAATATTTTAACATTTTTGTGAATTATTAAAAAAAGAATCAACTCAAAATCATTAAAACTCAGAGAGAAATTAATTTTTGAATCAATTAAACAAAATCACAAAATTCAAATATTTGAATATATGAAAAATGGCGCCAAGAACAAGCTGAAGAACACGCGCGTGTTCTTGGTTTCTCAGATTTGCATTTTCTATCCAATCTCCATGAATACGTAATCATATCATGCAATCCACATATCATTATGCTCGTCTCAACCTCACGATCATGTCTATGTACTTTAATTTCATTTAAATTAAACATACAACAAGAAATCACGAAGAGACCTCAAGAACCCTAATTTCTGCATGAAGGCTAAGATTTTTGATACACGATTCAAACAATGCAATTAATTGAGGGAAAACATTCCATGCATGATTATGAACATATGGCCAAATTATTGTGCGAGGAAATATGCATAGATTGAGAGATGACCAAGCATGTGCTTACCTCCAAGCCGTGACAGCAAGTGCAATGTGATTTTTTATTTGGAGGTGTTACAGATGAGTGGTGATGATCTGAACAGCTTCCCTACACCCTATGGATTGTGTTTGGATGGTTGGACTTGATTGAAATTGGCTGGATCATTTTGTGGTACCTCAGCTGCACTTTGGTTAAAAACTTGAGCAACCAGCTGGTGATTTTGTGAAATTGATGTTTCAGAAGTAATCTAAGTGTTTGATCAGCTCATATGTGATGTATGTGAGGTGTGTGAGTGATTGGTTTGATTGGAATTGCTCTCAAACTCAAAACCCGATAGTGACTTGCCTTAGAAGGAAAAATTGGAGTGAAGGAAGAGATTTTGAGGAAAGCATCTGTTAGATGGCTTTGGTGTACTCAAACTGACCACAATTGAGCTCTATTTATAGTAGAGCAAGTTTGTTTTGGGATCCACAGTGAATGGCAACTGCAGCAGGTGTTTCCTCAATGTTGGCCAATGGAAATGCAAGTCTCCTCTAGCCATTGACTAGAGGTTAGGGCACAGAGCTTTGGTCCCCTTAGTCTTGGATAAGTCTTGACTGATTTCAGATGAGAATGGCTCAGTCCATGCCACCTTGATGGTTCCATTGAATGCCTCATTCCAAATTTGAAGTCTTGTCCCTATTTTGGCCATTCTAGGTTCAACATGCTATTTCTTGTTCCATGGACTTTGGAGGATTGGCTCAATGATTGTCCCCTTTAGATTCAATCCTCTGAGGTGTCCAAGTGGATAAGAGCAATTGAATTTGGATGATTTTGGCAAATCGACCAAAGTTGCAAATTCTGCCTTGCCTTGACAGATTTCAGCAAGGCAACTTGGCAATGTTGTATCTCATGGTGTAGGTTGAATTTGGCAATGTTCTTGGCCATTTTGGAAAGCTCTTACATGATACAACAACTGTTTGAACAAGTTTGGTTTTGATCTCTTTTGATTCCAAGTGAAAAATCCCCCTACATTTGGCAAAAAGTGAGGCAGAATCTGACTTAGTGAAAATTTCACTAAGTGTTGGAAAAAGTGATCTTTTCACTTTTCAGCCACTTTGATCACTCCATAACTCAAAATCCTTAATGAATTGGAATGACTTGTAGTTGAAGTTTTTGTAGGTGATAATGAGGGCTACAAATCCATCTTTGGATGAGAAAAAATGGCCTTGTGGTTTAGGAGTTATGGTCCTCCAAAGTTGGTACCTTTGCCACTTTATTTTTAACTTAGAAAAATTTCTAAGTTTTATGGTTACCCCTTTTACAAGTTATCTCACTTTTCTTGATTTTTCTTGATGAATGATGATTCAAATCATACATTAACATCATTTTAGGGTTAAAAATCCATTTTGGTGAAAAATCTCAAAAAGTCAAAGTTGACTTTTGTGCACAGTTGACTTTTTATCAGATGAATTCCAAACTGTGCAATTCTTCAGGAAATCATGTCCTTGACCTAAATCAAACTTTATGGACATGTTCCATGGGTGTCATAGGGTATATTCAATCATGTATTAGGGTTTGGGAGCATGTCTTGGTCAAAAGTCAAAGTTACAGTTGACTTTTCCCTTAAAACCCTAATTGTGGTGCAGATGGAATTGAGACTTGTTGCTCAAGCTTCTTGGATTAATCCATTGTTCCAAATGGATCAATATGGTATATTAGAGACCCTAAAATCATGTCTTGAGATCTTGGCTCATGGTTTGTCCCAAACGTCAACTTAGGGGTGAATTAGGTCAAGAAACCCTAATTCCTGATTTTTGATGAATGCATCCCCTGAGGCAAAATTGACTTGATGCATGGGTTCATGAGGTTCCATGAAGTATATTAGGTTATGTTTTGGATCATTGCCTTGTGCCCAGATGAAAATTTCCATCTGGAGGCCCTGGTCGACCAAAACCCTAATTTGGTGACACTGTCGATCTTGAGACTTGATCCACTTAGAAGGGAGCAGCCTTGTGCTTAATCCTTGAAGTAGGAGTCCCTTTTGATCCATTGGGGATATTTAAGAGATTAGACAAGTTGAAGATCATGTCATTTCTTGATTGATCCTTTGTCTAAGCACTCAGAGAGGGCTTGAAACCCTAATTTTGATTGTATTGGATGCTCACCCATCTTTGGGGAGACTGATGAAGCATGATGGTTCATCCATATTGTGATGATGATTTTCACAATGATGGGAAATCTAAGTGGTCAAAATTTGGGGTATTACAGATGCCTCTATTTAATCTTCTTGGACCCGAAGGTGTGAATGACGAAGGGATTCGGGCATTCGGGGTGCAAGAGGATTAAATATCGGAATACCCGAAATTTTGATGGTGGTTATGAATGGTAGCTTACGCATTCATCTTCTTTAGCTAAGCAATGATGCTTAGAAAAGGTAAACTTCCCCTCGATCCTGGTCTCCTACCAAGACCTGGTCTCAGTCTCTTTTGAAATAAACTTCCCCTCGATCCTGGTTTCCTACCAAGGAACTGGTCTTAGTTTCTGATATAAACTTCCCCTCGATCCTGGTTTCCTACCAAGGAACTGGTCTTAGTTTCTGATATAAACTTCCCCTCGATCTTGGTTTTCTACCAAGGAACTGGTATAAGTTTCAGAAATAAACTTCCCCTCGATCCTGGTTTCCTACCAAGGAACTGGTCTTAGTTTCTTTTGTCAATAAACTTTATTAACAAGGGACGCTATGTGTAGCGGTTTTCCCTCAAACTTCTCGCCGAATTTTCCTGGGGAGATGCCATTTGAGTGGAAAAAGTTTTGATGTCAGACTTGCTGGGGAACCCATTCGTCTGAATTGTAGAGGTACACAAACTTCTCTGTTTTGGAGATGCCATTTGTCGATTCTACTGGGGAAAGCGAGTCTCTTGAGAGACTGTTTTCGTTTGGGGTTACATCATACTTTTCTCGGGATCTTCCCGGAGAAATGCCATATGATGGGATCCAATTTTGAGGTGCCAATGACCTTCTCATCAGTGGTTTTTTGGAGCAAAACTGGCGTGCTGCCGAATCTCTGATTACGAGGCTTTCTCTCGGGATTTTCTTTAATCCGGGAAAACAAGGATATCATCTTCAATGGCGAAGAGTGATATTTATTGAAAGTTTTCTCTGGCTTTTCAGAGGTTCAAGTTATCAAAGTGGTCAAGGACCAACTTCTTTCCAGAATTAAACTAGAAGCGAGGTTGTTCAGACACAGTATTTCCTGACGAGGCAAGAACTGACAACTCGATTGAGAGGACTTCTACCACTAGGGGACAAGACCGACTAGAGTGATAGTGATGCAATATGAAATGTGAATGCAAATAAAAAATGCATGATGTATGTATGTATATGCTGACAAAACAGACGCGACATACAGACTAATGGATGAACACAATTGGATACTCGGCCATCGCGGGGCGAAGAAGTACCGTTGATTCAAAATAGCAATTCCACCTTGCTTAGGAGAGATAGTCCCGTTGGGAGCTATGTTGATCGGGCTTAGGAGATGAGAACTCGGCCAAGGTGTGTCAGACGAAACATGGTCTCTGACATTGTTGATCCTTCATTCAGGCGTACTGGTCTAGAAGGAGTACTTTGATTCCGCACTTTGAAGTTCGCTTACTTCGGGAGAAGCGATCGATGTTCTTCTGATGTTTAACAGTCAAAAGAAATGCCATCTTTAATTTAAAAGCAGAAAAAGTTTTAACAAGTAAATTCATTTTTGTTTTATTTCAAGAATCGTTAATCATGTTAACAACGTCGTTCTGTAAAGCTAAAACAAATAAAGAATTACAAACAAAAGTACAAGGGCTCAAATTTTATTGATAAGATGGAGATCAGCCAAACGCGTGATTCCAAAGAGTATATACAAAGTTAGAAAATGGTAATTTACAGGGAAAAGGGCTACGTTGAAACATAACGACCACTACCCTTCTACCAACTTTGAGTTCGGGACATCCTGAGCTTCTGTCGAAGATGACCTTTGACTGGAGATTTCCTCCGATGGATGGTGTAACTGCTGCTGTTGCTGAGGGACTCGCCTCGGTTGAACATAGTTACTTGCCATTATCCCTAACTTTTGCCTGGATTGTACTATGAGATTTCCAATCCATCGGGATGATTTTTTTTCCATGTCTCTAACTTTTGCCTGGACCGCCCTTTCGGGTTTTCAATCCACCGAGACGTTTTTTTTTTTAGTTTAGGCGAAGTATTTCTTGACTACATCAATATTCGTGGGGTAGGCAAATTCCTCTCCGTCCATGGTTGCAAGTCTCAAGGCGCCGCCTGAGAAAGCTTTCGTGACCACATAGGGGCCATCATAATTTGGGGTCCATTTGCCCCGAGAATCAGTGAGAAATGATTGTATCTTCTTGAGCACAAGGTCTCCTTTTCTGAAGATACGCGGTCAGACCTTTTTGTCAAACACCCTTTTCATTCTCTGTTGATACAACTGACCGCGGCATAGTGCCGTGATTCGCTTCTCTTCGATCAGATTCAATTCGTCGTGTCGACTTTGGCACCATTCAACTTCGGTGAGCTTAGCTTCCATCAATACTCGGATTGATGGGATCTCTACTTCTATGGGGAGCACTGCTTCCATGCCATACACTAGAGAGAAAGGGGTTGCCCCTGTTGAAGTGCGGACAGATGTTCGATAACCGTGAAGAGCAAAGGGTAGCATTTCGTGCCAATCTTTATAGGTTACAACCATCTTTTGAACGATCTTCTTGATGTTCTTGTTAGCCGCTTCTACCGCTCTGTTCATCTTGGGTCGGTAGGGAGATGAGTTAAGGTGTTCGATCTTGAACTCTGCACACAACTCTTTCATCATCTTATTATTCAAGTTAGATCCATTATCAGTAATGATCTCGCTTGGAACACCATAACGGCAGATGATATTGTTTTTGATAAATCGGACCACCACTTGTCGGGTTACATTGGCGAATGACGCTGCTTCGACCCACTTGGTGAAATAGTCAATGGCTACCAGGATGAACCGATGTCCGTTTGAAGCCTTGGGCTCAATCATACCAATCATATCGATTCCCCATATGGAAAATGGCCACGGGGAAGAAAGAACTTTGAGATGTGATGGCGGTACATGAATTTTGTCGGAGTATATCTGACACATGTGACACCTCCTCATGTACTTGTAGCAGTCGGATTCCATTGTCAACCAATAGTACCCGGCCCTGAGAATTTTTCTCGCCATTGTGTGTCCGTTGGCATGAGTGCCAAAGGATCCTTCATGAATTTCTTTCATAAGCATGTCTGCTTCTGGTCTGTCGACGCATCGGAGCAAGACCATGTCAAAATTTCTCTTATAAAGAGTGTCACCGCTCAGGAAGAAGTTTCCAGCCAATCTTCTGAGGGTCTTTCTGTCTTTCCTGGATGCCCCAGGTGGGTACTCTTGTTTCTGAAGGAAGCATTTGATATCGTGATACCAAGGTCTGTCGTCTATGACTGCTTCAATTGTGAAGATGTAAGCGGGCCGTTCAAGGCGCATGATGTCGATCTTAGGTATGTCATTCCATCAACCTACACTAATCATGGAAGAGAGAGTGGCTAATGCATCAGCCATGTGATTCTCATCACGAGGGATGTGATGAAAGTCGACTCTGTTGAAGAAGGGTAACAACCTCCTTGCATAGTCTTTGTAAGGAATCAATCCTGATTGGTATGTGTTCTAATCTCCTTTTATCTGGTTAATAACCAAGGCTGAATCGCCATATACGTCCAAGTTTTTGATCCTTAAATCAATTGCTTCCTCGAGACCCATGATACATGCTTCGTATTCGGCCTCGTTGTTCGTACATTTGAACCTAAGTCTGGCAGTGAAAGGAATGTGGGAACCCTGAGGGGTAACAATGATTGCCCCAATTCCGTTTCCATAATGATTGACTGCTCCGTCAAAGATAAGTCCCCACTGGGAACCTTGTTCTGGCCCTTCACTGGGTAGCGGTTCATCGCAATCTTTCATCTTTAGATACATGACATCTTCGTCTGGGAAGTCAAACCCGATTGATTCTTAATTGTCAATCGGTTGATGAGCCAAATGATCGGCTAAAATACTTCCTTTAACTGCTTTCTGAGCGTGGTATTCTATGTCATATTCTGATAGTAACATCTGCCAACGGGCAATCCTTCCCGTGAGAGCAGGTTTTTCGAAAACATACTTGATTGGATCCATTTCGGAGACCAACCAAGTAGTATGACGAATCATGTACTGGAGAAGACGTTTGGTTGCCCAAGCCAAAGTGCAACAAGTTTTCTCAAGCATTGTGTACCGAGTCTCGCAGTCGGTGAATTTCTTGCTTAGATAGTAAATGGCAGACTCTTTCCTTTTAGTTTCGTCTTGTTGGCCAAGTACACATCCCATTGAGTCCTCTAGGACTGTGAGATAAATGATCAGTGGTCTCCCTTCCACTGGAGGTGATAGAATCGGAGGATTCAACAGATATTCCTTGATACTGTCGAAGGCGGTTTGGCAATCTTCTGACCAAACGCAATCCTGGTTCTTTTTTAGTAATTTGAAAATCGGCGCGCATGTCGCGGTCATAAGGAATATGAATCTGGAGATGTAGTTCAAACGTCCCAGGAATCCTCTGACTTGTATTTCAGTTTTCGGAGAAGGCATTTCTTGAATGGCCTTGACCTTGTCAGGATCAACCTCAATCCCTTTCTGGATGACGATGAACCCTAGTAATTTCCCCGAACGGACGCCGAAGGTGCACTTGTTAGGATTCAAGCGGAGTTTGAATTTTCTTAGACGTTCGAATAATTTTGACAGATGTTCAACGTGCTCATCCTCTGTTCTTGATTTTGCAATCAAATCATCGACATATACCTCGATTTCTTTGTGTATCATGTCATGAAACAGAGTAGTCATGGCCCTTTGATAGGTTGCCCTGACATTCTTCAAACCGAACGGCATTACCTTGTAACAAAAGGTACCCCATGGGGTAATGAATGAAGTTTTCTCCATGTCTTTCGGCGCCATTTTGATCTGGTTATAGCCCGAGAATCCATCCATGAAGGAGAAAACTTTGAACTTTGTTGTGCTGTCAACCAGCATGTCAATGTGTGGTAGAGGAAAGTTGTCCTTTGGACTTGCCTTGTTTAGATCTCTGTAATCAACACACATTCTGACCCTTCCATCCTTTTTGGGAACGGGTACGATGTTGGCTAACCATTGAGGATATTCAGATGTAGCGAGGAAACCCGCGTCGATCTGTTTCTGTACCTCCTCTTTGATTTTGATGGCCATGTCCGGGTGAGTGCGTCTCAACCTTTGCTTTACTGGCGGACATTCCGATCTTAACGGTAAGTGATGTTCCACGATGCTGGTATCCAACCCTGGCATATCCTGATAGGACCAAGCGAACACATCGGGGGAATTCTTTGAGAAGCTTTATCAGATCTTCTCTAGAAGTTGGACTGAGCAGTGCCCCAATCCTGATTTCTTTTCTCTCTTTTTCTGAACCCAAGTTTACCGTTTCCAACGGCTCTTTGTGAGGTTCAATGGAACTTTCCTCTTGTCTGAGTAGTCGAGAGATCTCTTCTGGAATTTCGTTGTCATTTTCTTCTTCAGCCTCGAATACCGGGAACTCAAAGTTGGGAGAAGGCATCGGATCGTATGTTTCAACTAGGTTTAAAACAAGCAATCTGCATGACGTGATGATTCGTGTTTAGAAGAGATAGAGAAAATGCAAGTGTGTGCAGTGTATTTGTTTTACTACTTGTTTTTATTTTTGAATTGTTTTTTAGGATTACCATTTTCTGAAAAAGCAAAAAGAGAAAACAGCAATTAATGCGGAAATTACAGAACGACGTTATTTTATTAATGAACAAGTCGACTCTTGAAACTACAGCCCTATAAAACAAAACTCTGTCGCTTCGGGCAAAGCGAAGATGGAAATTTACAGAAAGCGAGCCCTATCAAAACATCCGTTTCACCTGGGCAGGGTGAAAGGTTAAAGATGGCAATTACTTTGACTGATGAACGACCTTTGGAACCTCGACAGCAACCCATTGGCGGCGAACTCCTCAGTGAATCACAAAGTCTGGCACCTTCCTTGATTTGTCTTCAGAAATGACGCTAATTTCTGGTGGAGCAGGATCATTGGAATCTGTTTCCCAGGCAGAATTGTCGTAGGAGGATTCCTCTGTTGCATTTTGCATAGCATTGGTGCTCTCAACTGTATCTCCCCATCCAGTTGACTGGATATCTTCGAGCCTGATATGAGAGCTTTCGGGAGCAGTGTATTTGACCATAAAGTCGTATTTTCCACTTGGTTGTCCCAGAGTGTCCCAAACTTCTTTGGAACTAGAGAAGTCATCCCTCTCGATGACGTTGACCTCGGGAAAAGCATAGTTGATGAATTCAAGTCCTGCAAACGTTGCGAATTCATCGTCATGTTGAGTAATTTCCGAATGACCTGAGTGTTGATCCCATGACATGGTGGGGACATAGGTATTCTGTTCAATGACGCTCAGCTGAGTTTCATTGTTTGGCTGACTCTCTTGCCCCAAGTTTCCTGGGTAAGGCTGCCACATTGGCAGGCCATCCATCGGGCCATAGTAATTGTGGTCAAAGTTGTCTTTCATCAGAGTGTCCTCCTCTAATGAATTTGGCGGAGCACGACATCCTTCCGGATCACAATCTCCGTAGATCATTTTGACATCTGATCTTGGTATAAATCTCGGACTTTCTGTAGGAAAGCAAAAAGGCATAGGCACCTCTTCCTGAGACATATAACCGTCCTTGTTAAGATAGGACTTCCATTCTTCATCTGTGTCAGAGGGATCTTCCTCATTGATAGCATGAACTGTCTGAGACACTGGGTGAAGAAAACCTCCACTGTGGAAGAAGTTTTGAAGGGGATGAAGACTTTCATCGTTGGCAGCTGTCTGGGTACAGGTCGCAGAAAAACCAAGACCCTTCTTTGTTTTATTGTCAATAGGAATGACAAGCCGTCCCCATCCTGTCGTATCGGTACTCTCGACCGCTTTGATAACATCTTTGTATGAAGAAATTGAAGTTCCTTCTTTGAACTGATTGTCCTTGCTCACCGATAGTGCTTGGAACTGAGTTCCAATAACCTCCTCGGGTTCCACACAAGTAGATGATGATAGGTTACTCACAAGCAAGGCTTGTTCCCCACAAACTGTGACAAGTTGATCGTTCTTGACGAACTTTAGCTTTTGGTGGAGGGTTGAAGTAACCGCTCCAGCCTGATGTATCCAAGGTCTTCCTAATAAACAACTGTATGTTGCCCGGATGTCCATGACCTGGAAAGTGATTTGGAAAGTGTGAGGACCGATAGTTATGGGAAGATCAACTTCGCCGATAACCGTTTTTCTGGATCCGTCGAATACTTTGACGACGACCTCGCTGACTCTCATCGGAGGGCCCTTAAATGATAATTGCATCAAAGTGGACTTCGGCATAACATTCAGGGCTGACCCTGTGTCTACCAGTACGTTGGCTAAAGCATCGCCTTGGCAGTTAACTGTAATGTTGAGCGCCATGTTATGACGACGACCTTCTTCAGGTAATTCCTCATCATTAAATCCCAAATTATTGCAGGAAGTGATGTTAGAGACAATGCTATTGAATTGTCTGATTGTTACATCCTGTTCCACAAAGGCTTGCTCCAAGACCTTCTGTAGAGCCTCTCTGTGTGCTTCTGAACTGAGTAACAGTGATAATACTGAGATCTTTGAAGGAGTCTGTAACAGCTGATCAACAATGTTGTATTCACTCCTTTGGATGAGCTTTAGCATTTCATCTTTGTCTTTTGAAAAGTCGGGATTACTAGATTGACCGACTGGTGGATCAGGAATTTCTGCCTGAAGTTCCTTTTCTTTGTTGGATTCTCCAACCCCTTGGTTGAAGATTTGACTGCTCCGTGTTACACGACTGATGTCTGCAATATTCACGACGGAGGGTAATGGAATTTCCTTTCCATTCTCGATTATTGTTGCACCGTATTTGTAAGGGATAGCCTTAGTTGATTCATACAGTAGTGGTCCCAGTAGATAGATGACTATGGGAACCTTCTGATTTTTCTGACCATCATAAGTAATCTCAATCCGTTCCTGGTTGAGAACTCTAGATTCGTCAAGTAGAGGGATGATGGCAAAAACATCCCTGGTCCTGTGATGACCAGAGATCGTGACAACATCCTCAACTTGCTCGGCAATGTAGTTCGGCGACCAAATGATGGGTCCAGAACCTGGATATGGACGAATTTCGACCTGATCGATCTGACCCTGAAGAGCTGTTCTCACAAGGTAACACCCTTGGTTACTTTCCGAACAGACGCTACAACGGTCATAATTGTGTGGTGGCACCTGGCCACGCCCACTTTGAATACAATGTAACCTCACTAGGTTACCTTCCATTGATCGGACATCCTGACTTTGACGACGAGTAGGATTCCTGTTATTGACACTAATCTGCTGAGTATCTTCATCCATGTAGATTGGCATCCACCAGTGATTTAACAAGTGCTGAAGTGCCTCCTGGACAAGGGTACAACCTCGATCGTTTTCGCAACCCGCTTTACAATTTTGATAGTCATGTGATATTAAGAATCCAAGTTGGACCTGCTCAGCATGTAACTCTACCAGGTTGGTATTCATTATGCGGATATTGAAGATCTGAACCATGTTGATTTGATAGGAGTTCCTATCATGATAGTCTTGGATCCATCCAAGATCCATCTGACGCTGGAGGGCCTCTTGTATGAAAGAGCATCCCTGTTTGTTTACCGAGCAAATCAGATAGGAACTGTAATCGTGTCGCGGCAGATTATGATACTGGCTTTGCCTTGAGTGCATCACCACCAAGCTGACATTCATCGCACGGATGTCGTGGTTTTGAATGACGTTAGAATTCGTAGAGACCATGTTAACTCCACGAACTCGGTGCTCTTGGATCCATCCGAGATCCATCTGTTCCTGTAGAGCTGATTGCACTACCGAACATCCTTGTTATCTTTAGAGTAGATATCACACTGGTGATAGTTATGAGGTGGCACATGGCCATATCCACTCTGTCTACAATGCATCTTGACCAGATTGGTCCCCAATAAGAGTACATCGTGAATTTGATAGACATTGTTAGTCTCTTTCTCAATCAGATTGACTGCAGTTTTCTCATGTTGAGGCAGCGGATTCGTGAGAACGTTGGGATTCGTATCTTTGAAAGATAAGAGCTCGCTCCTAACAAGCTTTTTCACGTCGGATTTGAAATTGAGACAAGTCTCAATGTTATGCCCTGAACCTCCTTGATGATAAGGGCATGTTTGATCCGCTTTAAACCAAAAAGGCGGATTTTTGGGAACTGAAAGGGGAAACTTAGTCTGAATGTGCCCCTTAGCCAGCAGTAACGGAAACAGCTCTGCGTACGTTACGGGTATAGGATCAAATCCTGGTGGCCGTGTTGTACGGTTGTTGTTATATGGAGGACGAGCCTGCTGAAGAGGCTGTTGTGTCCTTTGTTGGTCAGGTTGGCTCTGCGCAACCTGAGGTTGATACATAGGAACAGGCGCGGGGCCGATAACAGGAGTAACAGCTGCTACTGGCTGATAACGTCGCCTTTGCTTTCCGAGAGAGATATTCCCAATATCTTGCTATTTTTTCTTAGAGAGAGCACTACCGTATTTTTTAGTACCGCTCGTCGATCCAGTGTCTTTTACCAAACGTCCTTCTCGGACGGCTTCCTCAAGACGTACACCCATGCCGACCATTTCGGTGAAATCACTGGGCGCACTGGCAACCATTCGGTCATAGTAAAATGAGCTTAAGGTCTTTAAGAAGATCTTTTTCATCTCTTTTTCCTCAAGAGGTGGACAAATTTGAGCGGCAATTTCACGCCATCTCTGAGCATACTCCTTAAAGGTTTCCTTGTCCTTTTGCGACATTGATCTGAGTTGATCTCTGTCGGGTGCCATGTCCAAATTGTATTTGTATTGTTGGACGAAGGCAGTACCAAGATCTCTGAATGTACTGATCGTAGTACGGTTTAAACCCATGTACCATTTGAGTGCGGCACCGGTTAAACTATCCTGGAAGTAGTGAATCAGCAGGTCCTGATTCTTCGTCTGAACTGACATCCGTCGAGCGTACATCACCAGATGGCTCTGAGGGCAAGTGTTACCCTTGTATTTTTCAAAGTCGGGCACTTGAAACTTGTGCGGGACTTTCACATTTGGGACCAAGCAGAGGTCTGCGGCGTCCTTTCCAAATAGATCCTGACCGCGAATGGCTTGCAGCTCCTTCTGCATTTCCAAGAATTGCTCCTGGAATTCATCCATTCTGTCAAACATAGTTTCCCTTTTACCAGCAGGTGTTGGTGGAATCTGTCCTTCCGGGACAGTGTGCACCATAGGGGGTGGTACCGTGACTACGGAAGTAAGTCTTGGCGCTTCCCGAAGTTTGTAACCTTCAGGAGTCCTTAGTATGCCCCCGGCATCTTCGCTTTCCCGAAGTTTGTAACCTTCAGGCCCAGCGACTTCTGTTGCGATTCCCAGATCTTCAGTGATCGGCGGAACATATCCTTCCAGGATATAGTTAACAAGCATGCCCCAAGGATGATCTTTCGGCATCTGATACTTAGGATCATACTTTTCTATGATGGGCGTTGAGGTGATCTCTGAGATCACAGTTCTTTGTAGCTGAGCTTCTGCCATGGCTTGCATGTCGTTACGAAGCTTTCTCATATCCTCTCTCAGAGCGTCGATCTCTTCTTTCAACTCTCTGTTTTCTTCCTCAAGATCATCCATCTTTTTCTGACGATTGGCCCGAGTATTATACGAATGAGACAGTTTGACTCTAGAATTGAGACACAAACGTGAGATTCGTAGGTAAGGAGAATACGCGATGTGAGAATGATGAATGCAATGATTATATTAATTGTTGTTTTTTTTATTTAATCAAAATAAACTTCGACAATTAGATTGCAAATATCAAACAGTGGGGAAACCCCTTTTTATTGAATTCCAAAGGATTACAGAAATGGAAATGCAGTAGATTACAAAGTGCAGAAACAGAAACCTAAACTAATGGGTCCTGGTACTTCCTCTTTGACCGGGGCGCTTAGGCCGTTGTCGGGTTGTCATTCCTTTGCCAGGTGAAAGGAGCGAGCAAATTCCTTTAGTCATCTTGATTCTCTACAGCATGCTGCTCCAAAATTTCAATCAGAGCATCTTTCTCTTTTAGTAGTTGCTGTATTTGGATACACTCTGCGTCGAGGGTGCAGTACTTGTTCTTCCAAGATCTTCTTTCCTTTTGAACTTTGTTGAGAGTAACCTGAAGCTTTTCAGTTTCTGTCATGAAGTACATGACAGATTCCCTCGGCGGAAGAATTCCATAATAAGGATAAGGCATCTTTAGCTTGAGAGCTCTAGTTTGTACCCAATGGAGATAAGGCTCCACCGAGACACAGTCCGGTTTTCCCAGAGACTCTCGTCCTTTCTTATGAACCTGTTTCCAAGCTTGCACTATTTCCATCTTTAGTGCTCTGTCATTTTCTCCTTCTTTGAAGAAAAGACCTTCCAGATGAACACCCAGTGGGATGTGTCTCATCGGGTATCCAAATTGACGAAGAACTAATATCGGATGATAGTTGATTCCTCCTTTAGTTCCTATGGGGGGTACGCTGGGGAAGTTTCCACAACGGTCAATGATTCTGATTCCCTCATAAATCCTATTACACCAATCTATATCAGAATTGGTGAGAGACATGATCTTCTGCGACCAACGTAAGACACTCTTGCAATCCCAAAAAGCAGCAAACTTGGGCAAGTGAGATATAAACCATTTGTAGAGCAAAGGTACACAGCATGTGATCTCCCCTCCGCTGTACAAATTTTCCAAGTGTACAGAATGATACGCATCTGCGAGCAAAGTCGGCACAGGGTTTCCAATGAGAAAAACCTTAATAGCGTTGATATCGACGAAGTTATTGATGTTTGGAAACAAAAATAACCCGTAGGTGAGCAAGACAAAGATGCTTTCAAAAGCAGTCATGTTCCCTATACTAGCGAAGTACAGGGCTTTCTTTGTCAAGAACTGGGCTGGCAAACCTTGGATGCCACCCTTAGTGGTCATGTGAGTCCTGACCTCAGACTCGTCTAAATGAATTGCTATTGCAATAGTCTGATTCTTTGGAATCTCTTCCAGTCCAGAAAATGGAGCTTGATCAGTGATATGTAAATCAGTCAGATGAGAATACTCCTCCAGCGTTGGTGATAGCTGGTAATCCGGGAATGTGAAACAGTGATAAACTGGATCGTAGAACTGAATGAGCGCGTCCATGATCCCCTTAATCACATGGACTCTTAACAGTGGTAGCAAACCACCGTGCTTGGCCCTGAAATCCTCTGGGTTAACGATCATCCTTGCTAACTTTCTCAAATCCCCTAGCTTTGGAACCTTGAAGGTATACTGGTGAGTTCTCCTTCTACCGAAATCCATTAATGCAATCTCTTTCTCTGATATTTGCAATCACAGTCTTAGTTTAATTTGAAAAACAGAGAGACTAGAAGAGAAGTTTTTTGAATGTTTTAATGTTTTATTAAATGGATGCATGAATGCAGCACACAAAAACATAGAAAAAACATGGGGTCAAAGGGTCGTTGTCATGAAGTCAAGGCTCTACCCATCCCCAAAGGTTTATACTAGGGTGATTTTTGTACCTGTAGTCATTATCATCAGCTCCTCCCAGGAAAGCAAGACAACAAGCGGATCGCCAATGAGTTGTAGAGCAATCTTAGAGTAAGTGCTATTCACCGAGAATAGATCACCAGCCTCAAATGAGGGTAGTATCGCGTAACAACTATTTCCGATAGTTTCCGCACTACGAAAGGGTTTGGCTCCTCAGCTTCTCAGACTTAACAACCGGCCCATTGGCTAGAAGAGTGAATGGGTTGCGTTGGTCAGCCTCCACTGAGGTTGATGGTCGACCCCGTCGCCATCACTTATCTTAAGTGGATACTCATTCTCACCACATGCGGCATCACACGCATTCCCAGTAGCAGAAAAATAAACACGTATAGCAATTAGGAAAAGCAATATATATATTTGTCCTAACCATCCTAGACTTATAAAGCTATGATTCCTAAGTTCCTGACAGAAAATGGGTTCCCCGGCGGAGGCCCCAATCTGTGGTTTTCACACAAGAGGTAAAAAGGAAGAAAAAGTTTGACAAAGTCCGGCCCCACGGTGGGCGCCACTTTTCTGTAGCGAGCGATTTTGGACGCGGTTCTTAAGCGCTGGTCGCTCTCTGCGGTTGAGCTTAAAACTACAGGTCGATTCATTTTTTATCGTATTGTGAGCTGAATAAGGAAGGGAAATAGATGTCTCCAATTAACCCTGCTTTGCATACTAATTTTAAACAGTGGTCTGTTAGGTTACGAATGCTATCAATGTGGGGGGCCTTTGTACTGGTTATTTGTATTTTTGCCAATACGGTTTTCTTTCTTTTTATCTAGGCAAAAGGTTTCTGACGGGGAACAAGGATTAGGATGTTAGGACTGATTACTGCTTTTGATTGATGGAGATATGGGATTTGGGTTTTTTGTTGATTGTGCTCGCTAAGATCTTTTCTTTCGATCTTATGCCTACGTATTCCCGTTTACCGAAACAGGGAAATCAGAGCGTTCGTAGTTCCTCCTATTCTATGGGAGGAAATGGGTGTTTTGGTGTCTTGTTCAAAGCCCAAGACGTGAAGCGAAAGGTGATTTGTATCTTGTTCAAAGCCCAAGATGTGAAGCTGAAAGGTCTATTTGTGTCTTGTTCAAAGCCCAAGACGTGAAGCGAAAGGTGGTTTGTATCTTGTTCAAAGCCCAAGATGTGAAGCTGAAAGGTCTATTTGTGTCTTGTTCAAAGCCCAAGATGTGAAGCTGAAAGGTCTATTTGTGTCTTGTTCAAAGCCCAAGACGTGAAGCTGAAAGACCTCGGCTTTAGAGAGAATTTGTCATCTCTAAAGAGGGGAGAAGGAGAATTACTTTAACTGGGATACGCGGATCCGAGCAATGCTATAATTTCCGAAGAAAGGGTTTTAACCTGAAGGAGAAGACTTTAACTCAGAGTAGAGCAATGCCATCTTTCCTTAGGAATTTCTCATGCTAAAAGAGAGACAGTGGCGTGGATATAGATGATCCAGAGGCTTGCCGCTTACAGCGATTAGATGAAGGGAAAGGAGTTGTTGATGTTTGTGTACTGTGAACGAGGCACAACTTTGATGCTAAAAGGTTGATTGGATCAACCAGTGGTTTTCTTATACAAAGCCTAAGAGGAGGATGATATGTGTCTCGTACAAAGCCCGAGAGAGAGGCTAAAAGGGGTTGATCCTACAAGAGGATCTTTTATACTCAATAAGAGAGTGATTTTGTATCTCGTATGAAGCCCAAGATGGAGGCGAAAGGGGTAATTGACTCAACGAGGGAGTCTCTTATGTGTCTCGTACAAAGCCCGAGAGAGAGGCTAAACGTTGTTTGACTCCGCTGGGGAGAATCATTGTACAAAGCCCAAGAGAAGGCTAAGGTTACTGTGTCAGTTAAGTGACAGGTCCAGTATACTGATTTTAAAGAGAAAATCAGTTCTTATATGAGCATCACTGTACTCATGGGTTAGATCTGAGGATCGGGGTTGTTTCCCCTTCTTTGGGGAAACTGGAAATCCAAAGGGTATTGAGACTATCCGAGTCTGCGGGTTTCCTTCCTATTTAACGAAGGGGTCACTTGAGAATGTCTTTTAGACTCAAGGAAGTTAGACTGTCCGTGTCTAGAGTTTTATCTTTTGTACTATGCTTTGGGAAACAGTAGTTGACTCTATGAAAGGACTGTTCTATGAGGATGACTAGGTTCTGTTCCTATACCTCTAGGAGGTCGTCGGGACAATTTGTACGAAGCCCAATAGGAGGCTGGAAACTTTTAAGAAGCCGACGGGTCCTTGTACGAAGCCCAAGAGGAGGCTATCATTCCCGGAGGAAGAGATCATTATACGAAGCCTAAGAGGAGGCTGTGAATACTTCTAAGAAGCCGATGGGTCCTTGAATAATGCCCAAGAGGAGGCCGATGCTTTTAAGAAGCCCGTGGGTCTATCATCTCCTTTCCATTAGGAGAGATAACTCTTTTAAAGATAAAAACCACTGGTAAACGTGCGAGGTTTACTATCCAGCGACTTTTAGCTTTTAAAGAGGGTTCCTTAGTTAAGGTCCAAGATTATGACCGTAGTGGGTACCCAAACCCCGAGACATTCAAGGCAAGCTATCCACAAGGAATAGATCAAGTCAGGAAAGTTCGAGAATTTGGAAGAAACTCAAAGATGCCATTCATGGAGAATACATTCATCTTGGGGAGTAGAGCTTCTTGACGATTCCTAAGGAGGACAGTCGAAGAGAAGACTGTATCTGGTGCTCCTATTGGGGATCTAGGCGTCTATTTCTACGAATAAATGAAACGGCGTCACCTAGTTCTAGACGTAGTTGCCGGGGAAACTCGAAATATCTATACTATTATTACACAGTAGATATGAGTTTATGAAAGGAGACTTACAGTGAGCAGCCCCACAATACAGTTTATAATATGAAAGCAATAAACGAAAGCGATAACCACTTACTCAGTTGGAGTGCTTCCATGCTGTTTGGTTAGTTGTTCAACAAAGAAAGATTAAAAACAACAGTATATTCAAAATCAAAGGAGAAAGTGCTTTGAAAAAGAAAGATTTGGGGCTTACAGCTCAAGGAGAGGCCCAGGGTTTTATCAGTGAGCGCACCGTTTGACTTTGTACAGAGAGACTTATACAAGTGACTGGGGCCCAAAATGGTTTTCTGTACAAAGGGATGGGTCTTACACTCTCTCAAGAGGCCCAAAAATTTTTAAAGGAAAAGAGTGGGGCTTATAACACGAGGGTAGGCCCAAATGATTTTTCGTTTAAAAATGGCGATCGCGCCGAGGTTTTCTTTTAACGCAGAGGGACTTATACAATAAGTGAGGCCCAAATGATTTTGGTTAAAAGGGGGTTGGGTCTTACACTCTATTAGAGGCCCAAAGTGTTTTGAATGGGTCTTATAGCTCAAGGAGAGGCCCAGATGATTTTTTATTTTTAAATGGGCGACGATCGCGCCGTTTACTTGTACAGAGGGACTTATACAATGAGTGAGGCCCAAAAAGTTTTTGTACAAGGGGGGATGGGTCTTACACTCTCTCAAGAGGCCCAAAAAGTTTTGAAAATGATTTGTGAGGGTTGAATTAATCCAAAACCCTAATTTGTTTTCAAAATGTATTTAATTGAATAAAAATTCAATTAAAATGATCAAAAATTGTTTAACACATGGAAAACAAATTGTGATCTTGGATTAATGCTTCAAAAATTAAGTATTGACCTACAAAATAATTAGAAAGCATTAAAAGTTGCAAAATCAAAATGGAAAAAATATTTTAAATGTCAAAAACAATTAAAACATTAATTCTTTGCAAAAATATCAATTATATGAAATAAATAATATTTTTGGGATTTTTTGGGAGAATAAAATATTTTAACATTTTTGTGAATTATTAAAAAAAGAATCAACTCAAAATCATTAAAACTCAGAGAGAAATTAATTTTTGAATCAATTAAACAAAATCACAAAATTCAAATATTTGAATATATGAAAAATGGCGCCAAGAACAAGCTGAAGAACACGCGCGTGTTCTTGGTTTCTCAGATTTGCATTTTCTATCCAATCTCCATGAATACGTAATCATATCGTGCAATCCACATATCATTATGCTCGTCTCAACCTCACGATCATGTCTATGTACTTTAATTTCATTTAAATTAAACATACAACAAGAAATCACGAAGAGACCTCAAGAACCCTAATTTCTGCATGAAGGCTAGGATTTTTGATACACGATTCAAACAATGCAATTAATTGAGGGAAAACATTCCATGCATGATTATGAACATATGGCCAAATTATTGTGCGAGGAAATATGCATAGATTGAGAGATGACCAAGCATGTGCTTACCTCCAAGCCGTGACAGCAAGTACAATGTGATTTTTGATTTTGGAGGTGTTACAGATGAGTGGTGATGATCTGAACAGCTTCCCTACACCCTATGGATTGTGTTTGGATGGTTGGACTTGATTGAAATTGGCTGGATCATTTTGTGGTACCTCAGCTGCACTTTGGTTAAAACCTTGAGCAACCAGCTGGTGATTTTGTGAAATTGATGTTTCAGAAGTAATCTAAGTGTTTGATCAGCTCATATGTGATGTATGTGAGGTGTGTGAGTGATTGGTTTGATTGGAATTGCTCTCAAACTCAAAACCCGATAGTGACTTGCCTTAGAAGGCAAAATTGGAGTGAAAGAAGAGATTTTGAGGAAAGCATCTGTTAGATGGCTTTGGTGTACTCAAACTGACCATAATTGAGCTCTATTTATAGTAGAGCAAGTTTGTTTTGGGATCCACAGTGAATGGCAACTGCAGCAGGTGTTTCCTCAATGTTGGCCAATGGAAATGCAAGTCTCCTCTAGCCATTGACTAGAGGTTAGGGCACAGAGCTTTGGTCCCCTTGGTCTTGGATAAGTCTTGACTGATTTCAGATGAGAATGGCTCAGTCCATGCCACCTTGATGGTTCCATTGAATGCCTCATTCCAAATTTGAAGTCTTGTCGCTATTTTGGCCATTCTAGGTTCAACATGCTATTTCTTGTTCCATGGACTTTGGAGGATTGGCTCAGTGATTGTCCCCTTTAGATTCAATCCTCTGAGGTGTCCAAGTGGATAGGAGCAATTGAATTTGGCTGATTTTGGCAAATCGACCAAAGTTGCAAATTCTGCCTTGCCTTGACAGATTTCAGCAGGGCAACTTGGCAATGTTGTATCTCATGGTGTAGGTTGAATTTGGCAATGTTCTTGGCCATTTTGGAAAGCTCTTAAATGATACAACAACTGTTTGAACAAGTTTGGTTTTGATCTCTTTTGATTCCAAGTGAAAAATCCCCCTACATTTGGCAAAAAGTGAGGCAGAATCTGACTTAGTGAAAATTTCACTAAGTGTTGGAAAAAGTGACATTTTCACTTTTCAGCCACTTTGATCACTCCATAACTCAAAATCCTTAATGAATTGGAATGACTTGTAGTTGAAGTTTTTGTAGGTGATAATGAGGGCTACAAATCCATCTTTGGATGAGAAAAAATGGCCTTGTGGTTTAGGAGTTATGGTCCTCCAAAGTTGGTATCTTTGCCACTTTATTTTTAACTTAGAAAAATTTCTAAGTTTTATGGTTACCCCTTTTACAAGTTATCTCACTTTTCTTGATTTTTCTTGATGAATGATGATTCAAATCATACATTAACATCATTTTAGGGTTAAAAATCCATTTTGGTGAAAAATCTCAAAAAGTCAAAGTTGACTTTTGTGCACAGTTGACTTTTTATCAGATGAATTTCAAACTGTGCAATTCTTCAGGAAATCATGTCCTTGACCTAAATCAAACTTGATGGACATGTTCCATGGGTGTCATAGGGTATATTCAATCATGTATTAGGGTTTGGGAGCATGTCTTGGTCAAAAGTCAAAGTTACAGTTGACTTTTCCCTTAAAACCCTAATTGTGGTGCAGATGGAATTGAGACTTGTTGCTCAAGCTTCTTGGATTAATCCATTGTTCCAAATGGATAAATATGGTATATTAGAGACCCTCAAATCATGTCTTGAGGTCTTGGCTCATGGTTTGTCCCAAAAGTCAACTTAGGGGTGAATTAGGTCAAGAAACCCTAATTCCTGATTTTTGATGAATGCATCCCCTGAGGCAAAATTGACTTGATGCATGGGTTCATGAGGTTCCATGAAGTATATTAGGTTATGTTTTGGATCATTGCCTTGTGCCCAGATGAAAATTTCCATCTGGAGGCCCTGGTCGACCAAAACCCTAATTTGGTGACACTGTCGATCTTGAGACTTGATCCACTTAGAAGGGAGCAGCCTTGTGCTTAATCCTTGAAGTGGGAGTCCCTTTTGATCCATTGGGGATGTTTAAGAGATTATACAAGTTGAAGATCATGTCATTTCTTGATTGATCCTTTGTCTAAGCACTCAGAGAGGGCTTGAAACCCTAATTTTGATTGTATTGGATGCTCACCCATCTTCGGGGAGACTGATGAAGCATGATGGTTCATCCATATTGTGATGATGATTTTCACAATGATGGGAAATCTAAGTGGTCAAAATTTGGGGTATTACAGTTAGGAACTTAGTATTTTTGTCGATTCTGACACCATTGCAACAACATGCGAGTTTTTCGCTGATGGAGCTTATGCGTTTTCTAGTGTACTCATGAGTTTTCCAGTGGACCTTCAATGAAATTCTGGGTAACGCACCAGGGAGGATCTCCCCGTGTGTGTTTGAGGGATTGCCATGGGCGTCTCCACGCATCGTTACTGCGCTGTTTAAGTAAGGGCTTAGGTCGGGGACGTTGTCCTCGGGCCTTCACGCGGCCTTTCACTTGACTAGCAGTGAAAGGGTGGATTTGACTTTGTCATCGAATTCACTTTTGTCCTCTGCTTTTCAGGTAAAGGAGATGTCTCGTGATCCCGAGGATGAAGTTATGAGGGAACTGTCCGAGGAGAGCTCTTCGGAGGATAGCAGTGCTGATGAAACTTTTGCTCCCTAGAATGCCGGCGAAACATCTGCTCCTAGTAGTACTGGGGGAGTGTGGGTTGCTGCTGAGCCTCGGGAACATGCCTCCCTCTTTGCTTTTCATACTCAGGATGCCTTCACGAAGGTGGGGGTCGAGGGATACTGGAAGGTGCACTTTCCTAAAGAGAACGACCGAATATGCTCATCCTACGGGGAGAGGTTCCCCATGTACGAGTTTGTCTTCAAGGAGATTGGGTTTAGGCTGCCCTTCACGGATTTTCAAGTGGTAGTTTTCAGACACCTAGATTTGGCGCCCTCCCAGTTGTACCCAAACTCAATTTCCTTCATCCGGGCGTTCGAGATAACATGTGAATTTTTGAAGATTGGAGCCACTCTCCCCCTCTTCTTGACCGTCTTCCATCTCCAACGCCAGGTTATTGGGAGGAAATTCGAATGGGTCTCCCTGAAGCAGGGGAGGAAATTATTCAAGCCCTTCTCCGAGTCCATCAGGACATTTAAGTAGAGGTATTACATAGTTGAGCCCGTGTCGGAGAGGGCCAAAGACTCCTCATTCGTCTGAGAGGTTTCGACTGACGAGAGCGAGGAGCCCCTCATCGACGAGCAGGGCAAGGTACAGGGACAGAGGTTGCTGAAATTCCCCTACTGCTGGAGCAGGGACCATTTTACCCAAGGGACCGACAATTACCTTACCAACCCGTACATGCTGGAGGAGGATGGTCGGGCCAGCTAAGGTAAGCTTGTGGCCTTTATTGATGGCTTTCTCTCTGCTCAGTGCGTGACTAGGAGCGGGGACATCATTTACGAAGAAGATGGGGAGCCCAAGGTGGAGACCCGATATATTAATACGAAGGATCTCCTCAAGTGTGACACTCGCGAGAAGGTTCTGGAACTTCTGGGTAGCCATTTATTTCTTAGCTTGTTCGTATTGTTATTTTCTTTATTTACTAACGTGTGCCCGTTGTTTTGCAGGTAAAATGTTCATGGCCTAGGAGCGTATGGTGAGGAGTGCCCAAGCAAAGCTCAAGGTGGGCAAGAAGATCGGGAGAAGCCTCCTTGGCGAGCAAGTGGTTCCACCCCCGACGGGGTCGGGGGCCTCATCATATGGAGTCGCAGCCACCCAGACCTCGCCGCTGTCGGTAACCTCGAGGACCAAGCGTCCCCGGGCGGAGGAGGTCCTCGAACTTACGAACGAGGTGGAAAAGAGCAAATTTGAGCTGCCTCTGGGCTTCCATAACAGGAGTTTCTTCGAAGGCTCATCCCTCGCACTTCATCGAGCAGAGTCCCTGGCACTCGAGGAGCTGGACCGGCCGAGCAAGAGGTTCCTACTGTCCCAGGATGCCGCTGCCCTGATGAGGGTCTTGGGTATGGCGGTGGTCTACACCGAGGAGAGGGCCCTCCAAGAAGTGGAGCTGAATAAGGCCCAGACCACAAACGCAGTTTTAGAAGAGAAGCTGAAGACTGTGGAGGAGGCGGCGAAGAAGTCCAGGGAGGAGCTGGCCAAGGCCACTGAGGAGGCGGCAAAGAAGTATAAGGGTGAGTTGGCCAAGGTCAACGGGGGGAAAGATACCCTAGCTGCGAAGAATAAAGTCGCGGAGGAAACGGTCGCATCATTGAGGGTTGTCGTTGCTCCTGCTGAGGATGAAAGCTATGAGGTGAAGAGTCGGAAGACTCAAGCCGAGCTTGTTTCCTGGATCATCCAGGCTGAGGAGGATTATGTAGGGGTCGCCGAGGAAGCTTTCAACAATGCTGTGGAGCAACTGAGGATTGCGAACCCCAGGGTCGAGCTGTCTACCGAGGGGATCAGGTTCCTCCACAGTGTGGTAGACGGCCAGATCATCGTCCCAGACTTCCTCAGATTCAGCGAGGAGCATGAGCAGCCTGCCCGCGAGGAGCCTCAGCCTATGGCCGACTGATTTTCTCTTTGTTGTACTTCCGGCCTATGTGTCGTATCTTTGTAATTTTATCTTTTTGATGGGGCTTAGCCCCTTTTTATTATAACCAGCATAATTGCGGTCCTCGTGGCCATTTTATATGATAATATTTATTTTCAGCCGTGGTGGTCGGTGGTGTATGATTTGTTTTTGGTGCAAGTTTTTACTTTGCTTAAATTCGCTAAGTGTCGCATGCTCCTCGTCACTTGTGCCCGTTAAATGGGCTATTTTTGTGAACAATTTTTATTATGTTTCGGGGTTTGCTCGACAAATTGGTGTTCGACAATAAGGGGAATTGATCGAAAGTCCTGGGTCATTTCCAGGCATGAAAGCGGAGCTCAGGTTGCATTTGTGGCCTGAGTTCGCGGCGTGAACTTCCCATCGTGAGCTGGGTTTTCTGCCTTTAGTGGTAGGCTGGCGACGGCGGGCTCGGTCGAGGGACCGCTGTCGGGCAGGGGGTTTGTTCGTTCTAGAGAAAAATCCTACCTTGATTCATTTTAGTATGCAACGCTTGTACCGGGGCATACACTTCTGGTAGGTACATTACACTCGTCGTGTCGAGGGAGCACGCCAAAAGTTGTGGCCTTAGCTATAATATTGTTTTAGCTTTTCGACGTTCCATGATTGAGTGAGTTCTTTCCCGTTGAGATGTTCTAGGTAGTAGGCCTCATTCTCTGTTTTTGCTCGAACACGATAGGGTCCATCCTAGTTTGCGGCGAGTTTGCCTTCACGAGAATCTTTGTGATTTATCCTTAGGACGAGACTGCCCACTTGGAAGTCTCTTCGTATGACTTTGGCATTATGCCTTATTGTGATTTTTTGTTTTAACGAGGCCTCGCGGAGGCCAGCTCCTGATCGGACCTCTTCGACGAGATCGAGCTCCTCCCTTAGTGCCTTGCTGTTGTTTTTCTCGTCCAGGGGAGCTTCAGTCCGCCTGGAGGGCACGTGTATTTCGATAGGGATTACTACCTCAGTCCCGTATACCAAATAGAAATGGGTTTTCCCGGTCGAAGAGGGGCATAGTACGATAGGCCCATAGCACGTTGTGTAGCTCCTCGACCCATTGTTTCTTGGTTTAGTCCAGTCTCTATTTGAGACCTCACAGGATTACCCTGTTGGCTGCCTCGACTTGCCCGTTCGTCTGCAAGTGCTCGACGGACGCGAAGTGTTGTTTGGTGCCCAGTTGGGCGACAAACTCCTGGAATTTTTTGTCCGTGAACTGTGTCCTGTTATCGGTGACGATTACCTGGGGGTTTCAGAAGCGAGCAAGAATGTTTCGCTTGTAGAAGCGGAGTATGTTGTGGGCAGTTTTTTAGCCAGAGCTTTTTCTTCTATCCATTTTGTAAAGTAGTCCATGCCTACTATCAGGTATTTGTTCTGATTAGACCCTACGACGAATGGTCCCAGGATGTCCAGGCCCCACCATGCGAAGGGCCACGGGGAGGACATTGTTTTGAGCTCATTGGACGGTGCCAAGTGCATGTCCCCGTGACGTTGGCATTTGTCACATCTTTTCACATGCTCCTTGGCGTCATGCAGCATGGTCGGCCAGTAATATCCTGCTCGTAGGGCTTTCCCGACGAGGGATTTTACTCTGAGGTACTGAGCGTTGATTCCCTCGTGGATTTCGCGCAGGACGTGGGCGACCATTTTTTCCTCAAAGCATTTGATGAGATGAATGGAGAACCCCCGCCTGTAGAGTTTATTTTTTATCAGGACATAGGAACAGGCTCTTCGTCTGACCACATTGGCTTCCTTTGGGTTTGACGGTTGTTCGTCCTTGGCGAGGTAGTTGTAGACTGGGGTCATTCAGCAGTTGCTGTCGCCAATGACGTGCATGTCGAGAGTCGTGGGAGTCCTCTCGATGCTTGATCGAGGAAGTACCTCCTGGATGACGGATTTGTTCCCTCCCTTTTTCTTTGTGCTCGCCAGCTTTGACAAGACATATGCCCGGACGTTGTATTCGCGGGGAACGTGTTTTACTTCCACCGACGTGAACTTTGTCATTGTCATACCCCAAATTTTACCCTCAGATATTCTAATCTTTTTCATATCATTTTACGTCAGCCATTTTTCATTTTTTTTAAGCATCTCAGTATTCATTAACCATGCATTTTTAGTCGATTTATTATTCCATGCCGTTTTTTTTTTATTATTATCAATTTAGTTTATATTTAATTTAGTTATTCTTAATATAGTTTTAATTTTCTAACTTATTCTAATTTCAACTTTATTTTTAGTTTTTTTATTTTTAGTTTAGATTTAATTAGATTAATTTTGATGTAATTTACTTTTAGAATTTAGTCTAGTTTAATTTAATTAATTTAATTTAATTAATTTAGTTTAGTTTAATGTTAATTCTAATTTTTCTTTAATTCTATTTGGCTTTTATCTTAGATTAGGTTTTATTTATTTTTTAGTATAAGTATATTTGTTTTTACTTTACAAATTACAAAATCACAAAAATAGTCAATAAATTATGCAAGGTCCACTTCATCATGCTACACTAAGCCTTTGCTACACAAATCGTACAGCATCTCACAAAACCACAAATCTCCAAGTTCAAACCATTGACCGAGAAAACCTGTGAGCAAACAATGACAACACTCCAAACCTGAATCCTGCTACACTTCACTTTACACCAATTTGTCTAAAGCAAACCAAGGCCACTACACAAAGCAACAGGGACAACCCAACCACTGCATCAAAGCCTGAAGCATAAACCTGTTGTGAAAGGGACTCAACATGTAACTCCAAGACAAATAGAAACGTAATGAAGAAGCCTTATTTGATTTTAAAAGGAGGAGATTTCACACAGTAGAGGGGGGGATCTCGTTCCAACTCCCTCCGCCATCAGCCTTCACCCTTTTACCACCAACCTCACTTATCCTCGCCTTCAACGACCACCATCGTCCTCCCTTTACAAAGAACTCCGCGTGCTACCACAAACCATCTTCACGTTCAATTCCCCTCATAGAACTCACCGCCGCCATTTAAAACTCCCTTCATCCACCTTCAGAAACTCGTCAAAAACTAAATACGTACCTCCTATCTCCTACCGCGAGCAGATCCACCGCGAACCTTCCGCTAACCGTCCATAGCCACGAAAAATCTCCGGCCATTCTCTCAAAACCTTCAAACAGCTGATAACCACCCTCATCGAAACAACCCAGCGCCTCTCCTTTTCCAATCTCTAAATTTTCTTCAAAATCCCAAATTAAATCACAACCCAAACCAGAAAATCATAAATCAGCAACACAAATCCAATCTCAGAAACAGAAAGAGAAAAGAGAAGAATAGAGAGAGACCCATCACAATTCCGAAATAGAGACGAAGGAGAGAACCAAACCCGAACACGAGCGTGCGAGAAAGCGAGCGGGAGAGGGATTCACGCAAGGAGAGGATTGAGTCTGAATCTTGTTCTATGTTCCGTTTTTTTTATCGATCTACTTTTGAAATAATATGAAGTTTCATCGATCAGTTTTCACTTTGTTTGACCCTCTTTCGTTTTGTTCATGGCTTTTGGAAAACGATAAAACCTGCCCTGGCTATTCGTTTCACCGACCCTTGTACTAATTTCTCAACCTTTGAATCTCATCAATAGGCTTTAAGTGGCACGGATGGGCCTGTGGCCCTTGTTTTTTCTTTTGCTTTTTTTTTTAGTCATTTTTGGAGAGGTGATGGGCCATGAGCCCATATGATCCTCTTAGCTTCCAATCACACCTTTAGTCCTTGTCTTGTTTTAGAAAATTATCTCTTAATTTTTGTTTTAGAAAATTATCCTTTCATTTTGTTTTAGAAAACAGTCTTTTAATTTTGTTTTAGTTTAATCCTTTTCTATTTGACTTTTCCTTTCGACTTATTTTCATTTTCTTTATTTTGGGCCAATGATATTACAAAAATCATGGTTTGGTTGATTTTATTCAAATCACTAAAAATCATGATAAATATGAGGCCATATTTCATTTTTATTTTATCGGTCAATGAAAGTCAAATATCATTAGATTATCGATTTCTCGATTAAATTTTGATTAAGACGAGACCATTTCGATTTCCATTTTATTAAACAATTTTTATTAACTCGGACGAATAAGAGCCGTCAAGATCTAGCATCTTGGCACAACTCTTTGAACAATTGACTTTCATCAAATGTTCGTTGTCCGATAGATAACTTTAAGTCTGGACTTGGACGAATAAGAGCCGTCAAGATCTAGCATCTTGGCACAACTCTTCGAACAATTGATTTTCGTCAAGTGTTCGTCGTCCATCAAATAACTTTCATATCAATTTAGACAAATTAGGACCGTTAAGATCTAGCATCTTGACATAACCCTTTTGAGCTTTTTTATCATCAAAAGCTTGTTGTCCTCAAAGCAATCTTAATCATAACTTGGATGAATAAGAGTCGTCAAGATCTAGCATCTTGACACAACTCTTCGAACAATTGATTTTCCTCAAGCGTTCATTGTCCTTCAATAATCTTCATAACAACTTGGACCAATAAGAGCCGTCAAGATCTAGCATCTTGGCACAACTCTTCGAACAGTTGATTTCCATCAAGCGTTCACTGTCTATTAAGCATTTTTACAATCAATCTTGAATGAAAAGGACTGTTAGAGTCTAGCACTCTGGTATAACCTTTTTGCATTCTTAAAACATATTCAAGCCACTTTTAAACCACTAGCTTTTCCAAGAGATAACCATTAATCTCTTGTGATTTTTAACCCTTCCTTTAACCTTCATAAGAGATAGCCATTAATCTCTTCTCCTAAACAATCAATCCTCACAAGCTTTATTTTCAAGCTTTTCACCCGTAGGCCAGAACTACGGACGCTCTGATTTCTCAAGTTCATCTTGAGAATATGTAGGCATACGATTGCGAGATCCTAGTGGGCCACCTTTTCTTTTTTCTACCTTTTCCTTGTTCCTTTACATCCAATGCCTTCTTGGATTCCACCTTTTTCTTTTTTCTACCTTTTCCTTGTTCCTTTACATCCAATGCCTTCTTGGATTCCACCTTTCCATTTTTCATCGTAGCCCCGAACTACGAAGGCTCTGAGTTCCTCATTGCACTAAGAGGATACGTAGGCACGAGATTGTGAAGTCTTGTCGAGCCCCCTAGTAATAAAAACCCTTAGGTCTCCCTTTTAAAAAATCCTAAAAACATTTCTCTCTCTTTCGTCAAGTAGAAGATTAGAAACAAACCTTAAGCTAACATACATTTGACCCTAACTAAATGGTTCCCGTTGAGTACAAAGGACGTGAGGGGTGCTAATACCTTCCTCTTGCTTAACCGACTCCCGAACTCAGACATTGGTTGTGATGACCATATTCTTATCCTTTTTTTTAAGGGTTTTATTCGATATTTTCCCTTTCCCTCTATGGAATAAATAAAGATCGGTGGCGAATCTGTTAAGTCCATCCCGCGGGCGTGCGATTGCGCTTCGCGAGGTCGTTCTCATTTTTCGAGGTACGACAGATGGCGACCCTGCTGGGAGACATCTATGGTGAGTCAAGCCTAGTTTAGTTAGGTTTTCGTATGTGTGTTTAGCTTTGTTGTTTCTCTTCCTTCTTTGATTATATGTTTTATTTCTCTTGCTTTACATATACGTGTTTGTACATCCTGTGTGGGCTTTGGGTATCTGATATCTTGAATAAAGCTCTACACCCGAGTTTTGGAAAAAGCAGAGAGAAAACATTAGGTTAGATTTGGTAGTTATTAGTGTTAGACTACGAGGGCAAGCTCCTTGTAGCAACTAACATGAAGGCTCCTCTAGAGTAGACCTGTTTGTAGATCTCGTTATAAAAAAGCTTGCCTGTTACATGACGCTGATTCATGAAGGGTCCATGACTCTAGGTCCCCTATTTAGAACCAGTGCTAGTTTGGTGGTTGCGTAATATTGGACTTTAAGGGCATCTCCTTGATCCAACCAATATGAAAACCCCGATCACAATAGAACTTTTTGTCACTCTCGTTGTAAAATGGCCAGCCCGTTGCATAACGTTGATACGACTAAGGTCCGTGACACTGAAACCTTATCAAAAACCTAGAAAATATCCCGTGAGTGGGTTTATGGGTAGATAATCTAGAACTATCCGTTATAGGGAGACCTACCTAATAGGATGTTCTGATTTATTCGTGTTATCTCAGATCCTAACCATATCTACATTGCATTTTCTTTATGCATCCTGTGTTGCATGAGATTGCATATCATTCACATCCTTTGCACGACTCATTGCATACGTCTGTCTGTTCAGTTACTCATCTCCAGCTGTCTCTATATTCCAGAGTTTGTCTGTGAGTCGTCAAGCTGATTCCTCGATACCGACACAGGACTAGAGCTAACATCAGATGCAGAATGTCAAGAACAACCCTCTACCAGGGCAAGTGAAGCTTCAGTCGACTTCAGCTCAGCTACTTTCTGAAGACAGGCCAGCTCATCCATGTTGTTGACTAGTCACTATGCCATGTTTCTTATTGTTTGTATTTTCCTTTATTTTGTACTAGTTGCTTGCTCCAAATTATGTTTGTACTTTCATAAGCATTTGCAACTTGTTGATTCGATTCATTTGTGTTTGCTATTTACTTCTTAATGCTTTCCCTTTCATGAAAAATAAAAAAATTCTCTTGTCCACTTTCTTTTGATTATGCAAAGATTGGGGGAGGATGATGAAAACGTAAATACTCATAATTGTTGTTAGTATGCTTTTAAATCAAGACTTTGCTGATGATGTAAGGCATTGTTTCGATTCCCAAACACTGGAGAAATAAGGAAGATAACCCCTTGTCAACCCCTTTGAGCCTTGAAGTAGGAGCTTCTTTCTTTACAAATAAAAACCCGCAATCTTAACCTGGGGTAGGGTAGTTCTCAGTTAACTTGATTGTGCATTCAAATACAAGAGTTTCATGCAAGACGCCTTTCAACAAAAGTTTGCATTCACAATTTTCCTTCGCACACAACAAGCAAGTGTCGAAGATGTCTTTCAAGTCAAACGCCAATGATGGTTCACTATAATCATTAAGCCAGACGTTCACAACCTTTCAACTCCTCTAGATTAAATGAATAAATATAGTACAAGTTGTTCCCAAAGTGATAAATGAAGAAGGGTCATCAAGAAATACTTACTCAAAGAAAGAGCCGAGTCCCTTTCGAGGTAAAAGCTAAGAAAGATAGGAAGCTCATGACCTTATCTTATACAAATAGAAGTAAGAACAAGCTTGTATGACAACCAAAAGTTGTAAGGAAGCAGTGATCGTTATCTCAAGTCCATTGAATTTTGAACCATCATCATCATCAGTGTAATTCCTAACCTATGGGAACCTGAGTGCATAGTTTGAGTTAGCTGAGCGTAGGACTGGAGTTTATCACGTAGATTGGGTGGGTCACAAATAAACTTTGAGCTTTTATCCTTTGTTTCTTAAGCCGTGAACCAGGCCACGTTATAACCCTCAAAATACCTAATTGAAGCGAGGTTATTTTGAAAGCATACTACAGCAAGGTTGCGTAAACTGACTCCAAAAGATCTTTGCAGATCACCTATTTTGGGTATTACACCCTTTGCTTAAACTTTTCACTTTAATGTTTTGAACCACCGTGTTCTGACCAGTATCCCATATACTTTGCACCTCTTTCAAAATGATTTTGATTTCAAAAGTTGCATGAACTTTGCATTTACCATGTTTGTACAAATACTTTTGTTTGCAAACTAGCTTTCCTCTTAAGGAATTTTCAAACAGTTAAGAAACTTAGTCGATGATCCAATCAGGGGCAACACACCTTCCATATCCTGTTGAGAATCAGTTCAAGATTTGTGGTTTAATGGCGACCTCTCTGATTTGGTTTACCCAAAAGACCTTTCAAGACTCATACTGGGGCAAGCTTTCCCAGTGTACAAAAAATAGTCATTTCAGAATCAATCAAACTGAAGCAATGATCAGTTCATCTACAACAGTCAGCTAATCTGGGGCAGTTAATTTGAAGAATCCCCAAGCAACTCTTCATCCTTCCTACAAGGATCAACTTGATACAGTTAACCAGTGTGGTAGAGGTGTGTTCAGCAGTAGCATCTCTAGTCCCCAAGCAGAATGGCAATTATCTCCGTGTTGAGGAATCAGTCTTCCAGTCTTGTCTTCCCAGAGAGTCGAGCAGTATCGTCAGCATCTGCATTTGCATGGCATAATTCATATACCAAATGCATAGCATGAGTGTTTCATCCTCATTTGCATTTCTCCCGAGGTCGTGTCGTTGTCCACGTCTTACCTTACCAAAATGTTACCTGTCCTTTTCATTCAGTGCCATTCCTGGATGTCTTTCTCACTATCATTTGATGCCATTCTTGAATATAGTGATTTGCCTTTACATTCAGTGCCATTCCTGAAAGTTCTTTTCTCTTACCCAATGTTTTCTTGGGTATTTCTTCGTTCAATGCTTTCTTGGACGTTGTTCTTTCTTTGTATCCAATGCTTTCTTGGGTATATCTACATTCATTCAATGTTGTCTTGAATACTGTGGTTCCTTTTGTCCAATGCTTTCTTGGATTTCTATCTTGTTCACTTTCATCTGATGCCTTCTCAGATATTGTGAGTTTTCGCTTCATCTAAAGCCATTATTGGATGTTTGGTGTCTTCGCGTCCAATGCTTTCTTAAATGTTATCTTTGTTCACATATATCTGATGCTTTCTCAGGTGTTGTGATTTACCTTTGCGTCCAATGCTTTCTTGGATGTCATCTTTATTCACATATATCTGATGCTTTCTCAGGTGTTGTGATTTACCTTCGCGTCCAAAGCTTTCTTGGATGTCATCTTTATTCACATATATCTGATGCTTTCTCAGGTATTATGATTTACCTTCGTGTCCAATGCTTTCTTGGATGTCATCTTTATTCACATATATCTGATGCTTTCTCAGGTATTGTGATTTACCTTCGCGTCCAATGCTTTCGTGGATGTCATCTTTGTTCACATATATCTGATGCTTTCTCAGGTATTATGATTTACCTTTGTGTCCAATGCTTTCTTGGATGTCATCTTTGTTCACATATATCTGATGCTTTCTCAGATATTGTGATTTTTACCTTTCATTCAAAGCCATTATTGGGTGACTGGTTCCTTTGTGTCCAATGCCTTCTTGGATTACCCTCTTTTTACCTCATTCTCATCTGATGCCTTCTCAGATATTATGAGTTTACCTTTCATTCAAAACCATTATTGGATGTCTGTTTTCTTTTGCCATCTGATGTTCTTCCGAATGTGCCTTTCTCTTTCTGATACTTTTCCAGATTGAGTCTTTGTTATTTGATTCCCCAGTGGAGACCGTCTTTCCGGTGCTACTTCCATTGAGAATCTTGTGTTATCTCTTCTTTCTAATATGTCATCCGATCATACTTTAGCCAATTGCTTCATCACTTTAGACTTTCCCCAGTGCTGTTGTCTTCCCCAACGAGTGTTTGCTCATTGGGTGAACTTTGTCCCTGTCTGCTTTCGTTCTGTCTGCATTTTGCATTTATCTTTCACTCATTTTCATCATACTAGAGATCATAGCATATCAGAATGTCAGTGCATCTAAGGGCAAAATTTTCAGTTATCTGTATTTAAATACCTTTCACCATGATTTCGCAAGAATTATCATCACTCGCATCATCCGATGAAGTTATTTAAATAGGGGCAACTGTCATACCCCAAATTTTACCCTCAGATATTCTGATCTTTTTCATATCATTTTACGTCAGCCATTTTGCATTTTTTTAAGCATCTCAGTATTCATTAACCATGCATTTTTAGTCGATTTATTATTCCATGCCGTTTTTTTTTTTATTATTATCAATTTAGTTTATATTTAATTTAGTTATTCTTAATATAGTTTTAATTTTCTAACGTATTCTAATTTCAACTTTATTTTTAGCTTTTTATTTTTAGTTTAGTTTTAAATAGATTAATTTTGATGTAATTTACTTTTAGAATTTAGTCTAGTTTAAGTTAATTAGTTTAATTTAATTAATTTAGTTTAGTTTAATGTTAATTCTAATTTTTCTTTAATTCTATTTGGCTTTTATCTTAGATTAGGTTTTATTTATTTTTTAGTATAAGTATATTTTTTTTTACTTTACAAATTACAAAATCACAAAAATAGTCAATAACTTATGCAAGGTCCACTTCATCATGCTACACTAAGCCTTTGCTACACAAATCGTACAGCATCTCACCAAACCACAAATCTCCAAGTTCAAACCATTGACCGAGAAAACTGATAACACTAAAATACACGGTACATTTGGCTCTGATTTTACATGATTTTAGTTGTTTATTTGTTATTTTCCTTTGCTATTATGGTATTTTGTTTTACTTTCAGATTTATTGCCTGATTTGAGCCCACAAAGAGAAAACAAAGCAAAAAGGAGCAAAAATAAGGATTTCTTGTGTAAAATGTACACTGGCTATTTCACTCAGCGAGCGCCAAGGAGGACGCCGTTGGCCTTATGACTTCACCCCCACGCCAACAGTCACAAAAGGCGTTTCTCCTCCAAAACAACACTCGGCGGACGCGGAGCAGGGGTCGGCGGGCGTCGACAGTTATAAATAGGCAAACGGTTGAAAATGGTAGAGGCAGTTACACACGAAGGAATTATTGTTTAAAACGTTTTCCATAATGTCGTGCAGCAGTTACAACTTCATGGCCACTATAAATAAGCCTTGTATTTTCATTTTTTAGGGTATCCAATCTTAGTTTCAACCTTAGGCATAGAGTTCTCTTGTAAAGCAATAATCCGTCACATCGAGGGGTTATTGCACTATAGTTGTTAGTTCGATTGGAGCATTGTAGTTAGAAGTTGTTTACTTTCCAGCAGTTTAATTTCCAGCTTTGTACCATATTCAGTCTCCGTTTTGGAGCAGGTTTATTTATAAATCGCATTTTATTATATTTCTCATCGCCTTTATATTATTTATTTTCTCGCACTACTTTATATTCATTTATTTTCTGTCTCTGTTTTACTTTGTTATTTTATTTATCTGTGTGATTTGTTGTATTTTGGAACTGAACTTAAGCGTGACACTTGTGTTCACCCTCTTAAAGTACACTATCACACTTCGCACATTTTTTTTATCTTATAAATGTTTTCGTTTGCAAACCAATTTATTATTATGTCTTTAATTACTATGTCTAGCTAAATCCCTTGTGCTAGAATGTGAGGATCGTCGTTCCGACGGTACTCCACATGTCTTCTCTTTAGAAATACTTTAGGGGCTATTTTTTATTTTAATTAAACTCTTCTAAACTTAAATTGATCGATCATTACATAAATGAGACCGTGTTTTTGTTTGCGTAATGATTGTGACTAGATCGGGTAAGATCGAAAGTCGTCCGACATTTTAGAAAAGAGTTTGTTAGTAGTTAATTGATAAATACAGCGGAAGCACTTTATTGATTAACTAGGAAAGTTTTATATTATTAGAAAGAGGTTTTAAAACTATTTTCAGACGCGTTTATAGATTTAGGATCCGGTTGGTCGAGCATATGCCGGAAACCCTTTGGTATAAAATATTTTCAATCGAAAGCACTTTTTAACTAAGTCTTAGAGGTAATTATATAAAAAAAGGACTTTCAACACTTTAACGCAAGGAGCGACCGGTGCAGCTTGAGCGGATGATATAGATTAAAGGTTAGGTTTGTTTCCGATCACGCTAACGCGGCGGATCCTTTTTAATTAACTCTATTTCAAAGAAGGAAACATTGCCCCGTAAGTGTTACTATTTAGAAGATAGGAGTATTGTTTGATTGATGTGAATTACATTCCAACATATTTATTTATCTGATTAATTTCTATTTTTGTTCAGTTAAAACTTGTACTCAGATTTCGTTTGGCCTTAGATAAACACCGTAACAATAGTAATCGATATATTTGACATTGGTCTCTGTGGGAACGATAAATCTTTTATATTACTCTGACGTACTCTGTATACTTGCGGATAACACACATCAAGTTTTTGGCGCCGTTGCCGGGGACCAATTACGTCAAAATTTCGTACCCTGTTGTTACACCGTCTAGACTAAGGCATCCCTTAGCCGGTAAATGCGAAGAACTCGCAGTACTGGAAACTTAGTTGATCCATTAGAAGAACCTGAACGTTACGCCCGAGCTCGTCTTTTACTTCGAAAACTTAAAAGAGCAATGGCAGAAGAAGAAAACGCTAAACCTCTTAAGGATTTCGCCTTACCCTCTAACGAAGAACCACATTCTAGTATAGTTAACCCCACTATACCAGCCAATAACTTCGAATTAAAACCATCTCTGCTACAATTAGTACAACAGAACCAGTTCGCAGGTCTTCCCACGGAAAACCCGAACCAACATCTTAAAGTCTTTATTCAACTAGCCGATACCTTAAAAGCGAACGGAGATCCTCCTGAGGCAATACGTCTAAGACTATTCCCATTTTCCCTTAGAGATAGAGCCCGATCATGGTTAGATTCCCTTCCAGCGAACTCTATAACCACTTGGAATGACCTAAAGAAAGTCTTCCTTGCTAGATACTTTCCACCGAGTAAAACTGATGTTCTACGAAACCAAATAACCCGATTTACCCAAAGCGAGGGAGAATCACTTTTCGACGCTTGGGAGAGATACAAGGAGCTATTAAGAGCATGTCCACATCATGGCTTAGAACAATGGCTCATAATCCATACCTTTTATAATGGACTCATGTACAACACCAAGATGACCATAGACGCTGCCGCTGGTGGTGCTCTAATGAACAAACCTTACGCCGAAGCTAGCGCTCTCATTGAGGATATGGCACAAAACCATTACCAATGGGGGACTGAACGAGCACAAGTAGAGAAGAAAGAGACCAAAGGAGGTGTGTATGAGGTAAGTTGTTTTGACCATATGAACGCAAAAATGGACGCTATAGCCCAAAAAGTAGAAAACCTAACTATCAACCCCACAGCAACTGTAGCAGCAATACAACCCGGATGTGAAATATGTGGAACCCTAGGACATACCATGGCTGAATGCAACCTGCTAGCAGAGAGTGCCACATATCAGGTTAATTACGCCCAAGGAAACCCATATTCAAACACATATAACCCTGGATAGAGGAATCACCCAAATCTTTCCTATAAGAATAATAACCCCACTCAAAATTCGACACCTCAAAGACCACCCGGTTTCCAAACTCAAAGACCTAACCAATCTGCAACATATGCTCCTCAGAAGTCAAATCTTGAGAAAAAGGTGGACGAATTCATCTCAGCTCAATTACAACAGAACAAGGAGTTCATGAATCAAAACATTCACATAAATGGACTAATTACTCAGTTGGGTACTAAACTCGATTCTGTAATTACTCATAACAAAATGCTTGAAACCCAAATCTCTCAAGTGGCACAACAACAATCTACTCATGTTACACTTGGAGGGCAATTCCCTGGACAACCTCAACCTAACCCTAAAGGGCATGCTAATGTTATAGCCTTAAGGAGCGGGACCACTTACGATGGGCCTATAAACCCTAGGTTGAATAATCCAGAACCTCCTAGAAAAAAGGTTGTGACCACACCTGAGAAAGAAGTTGAGAAATCAGTGGAACCTGAGAAATCTAAAGATACGGAAGTTAAGGAGAAGGAAAGAGAAGAGAATGAAAAAGTTTATGTACCACCTCCTCCTTACAAACCTCTGATTCCATACCCACAAAGACTTAAACAAACCAAATTGGATAACCAATATAAGAAATTCATAAAAGTGATTGAGAAACTCCATGTAGAGATTCCATTCACCAAAGCTATTACCCAAATACCATCCTATTCCAAATTCCTTAAAGACATTCTGACCAATAAACGAAGATTAGAAGATCCTAAACCTATAGAATGTAATTCAATCGCTGAGAATAAGCTTGCTAAGAAGGAGAAAGACCCAGGAAGTTTTTCTATACCTTGTGTTTTGGGAAACCAAGTTATAGATAAAGCACTTCTGGACTTAGGAGCAAGTGTAAGCGTAATGCCTTTAGCCGTTTGTAAAAGGTTAAACCTAGGAGAAATACAACTAACTAGGATGTCTCTCCAATTAGCTGACAAATCAGTTAAATATCCAATTGGCATTTTGGAAGACGTCCCAGTTAGACTTGGTCAACTTTATATTCCAACCGATTTCGTAGTAATGGACATTAAAGAAGACGATGAGATCCCAATCCTTTTAGGTAGACCCTTCTTATCAACGGCCGGAGCTATAATTGATGTCAAGAAAGGAAGAATGACATTTGAGGTGGGTAATGAAAAAGTAGAATTTATACTATCCCAATAATTAAATGCACCGGCCATAGATGACTCATGTTATGTCATTGATATAATTGATGAATGCATAAGAGAATTAGATGAAGAAGTTCCAGTAGAAATCATCAAACTACCTTCCATCCCCATAATGGAGGACGATGAATTCGAACACTTACCTAAACCTTATATAGATAACAGTCTTTATGAATGCTTGGCACTCACCCCAGATCATATGCCATGTCAGAAAAAACCATCAATAGAGCTTAAGGAGCTACCTAAGAATTTAAGATATGAGTTCTTAGATGAAGAATTAAATCGCCCAGTCATAGTCAGTGCCACGTTAGATGGTCCTGAAACCAATTAACTCTTAGATGTTCTACGAAGATATCCCTCAGCTCTAGGTTATAAAATTTCCGATCTCAAAGGAATAAGTCCTTCTGTGTGTATGCACCGAATTATGCTGGAGGAGGACGCTAAACCCTCCAGAGAACATCAACGAAGGATAAATCCTATAATGAGTGACGTTGTAAAAAGGGAAGTGTTGAAGTTGTTAGAGGCTGGAATAATATACCAAATATCTGATAGTAAATGGGTAAGCCCCGTACATGTGGTACCTAAGAAAGGAGGTGTCACAGTTGTACAAAACGACAAAGGAGAACGAATAGCCAAACATGTGGAAAATGGTTGGCGAATGTGTATCAATTACAGAAAACTCAATAATGTAACTAGGAAAGATCACTTCCCGCTTCCATTCATTGATCAAATGCTCGAACGTTTAGCTAGGCATTCTTACTTTTGTTATTTAGACGGATACTCAGGATTTTTTCAAATACCCATTCACCCTGACGATCAGGAGAAAACAACCTTTACATGTCCCTATGGAACATTTGCTTACAGACGAATGCCATTTGGACTATGCAATGCCCCAGCTACCTTCCAACGCTGTATGATGTCAATCTTCGCAGATTTCCTTGATGAGATCATGGAAGTATTTATGGACGGTTTCTCGGTATGTGGATCCAGTTTTAAAAACTGTTTAACAAACCTCGAGAAAATCCTGGAAAGATGCGTAGAAGTCAACATTGTTCTAAACTGGGAAAAATGCCATTTTATGGTGACTGAAGGCATAGTACTAGGAAACATAGTGTCCGAAAGAGGCATTGAGGTTGATAAAGCTAAAATAGAAGTTATAGAAAACCTTCAACCACCCAAAACCATTAGAGAAATCCAAAGTTTTCTTGGACACGCCGGTTTCTACCGACGCTTCATTAAAGACTTCTCCAAAATAACTAAACCATTAACCAACTTACTTATGAAAGACGCCGAATTCAAATTCGATGATAAATGTCTTGAAGCCTTTAAGTACCTAAAACAAGCACTAATTTCCGCACCTATAATTCAACCACCTGATTGGAATCAACCTTTTGAAATTATGTGCGATGCTAGTGATTACGCTATAGGCGCTGTTTTGGGACAAAAGAAGGATAAAAAACTCCATGTAATTTACTACGCCAGTAGAACTTTGGATGCGGCTCAGCTAAATTATGCCACAACCGAGAAGGAATTCCTGGCAGTAGTCTTTGCAATCGACAAATTCCGATCATATTTAGTAGGAGCTAAAATCATAGTCTACACTGATCATGCTGCGATAAGATATCTATTAAGCAAAAAGGACACTAAGCCTAGATTACTACGTTGGATCCTTTTGCTTCAAGAATTCGATTTGGAAATTCGAGACAAGAAAGGCACTGAAAATGTGGTCGCAGACCACCTCTCAAGGCTTGAATATTTAAAACCAGATCTTGTTCCTATCAATGATGATTTCGCGTACGATAGATTAGTAGGAGCAGTTAGAACCATCCATGATGATTATCCTGACCCTTATTTAGAAGTAGACATTAAAAAAGCATTCACAATGACAACCGTACCTTGGTATGCAGATTTTGTTAATTATCTAGCAGCTGATATCATACCCCCTGATCTAAATTATCAACAGAAGAAGAAGTTCTTTCATGCCGTAAAACACTTCTATTGGGACGAACCCCTTCTATTCAAGAGAGGCGCAGATGGCATTTTCCGTCGCTGTGTCCCTGAAGAAGAAGTTGAAAATATAATTAAACATTGTCACTCTTCACCTTATGGTGGACATCTAGGCTCGTCCAAAACATGCGCTAAAATACTTCAAGCAGGTCTTTTCTGGCCAAAGTTATGGCGCGATGTTCATGCCTACATTGTAAGATGTGACAGATGCCAACGCACTGGGAACGTCTCAAGGAGGGACGAAATGCCTTTGAAAAATATTCAGGAGATGGAAATCTTCGATGTTTGGGGTATAGATTTTATGGGACCTTTTCCATCTTTGATGGGAAACAAGTATATCTTAGTAGCCGTTGATTATGTATCCAAGTGGATTGAAGCCATAGCTGCACCCACCAACGATACTCGTGTAGTCATTAAACTATTTAAAAACTATATTTTCCCTAGGTTTGGAGTACCCCGATTGGTTATAAGCGATGGGGGATCGCACTTCATATCTAGGATATTTGAGAAACTATTAAAGAAATACGGAGTGAAACACCGAGTATCCACACCTTACCATCCACAGACTAGTGGACAAGTTGAAGTCTCAAATAGGGAAATAAAACAAATCTTAGAAAAAACCGTATCAATCTCTAGAAAAGATTGGTCCTTAAAACTACAAGAAGCCTTGTGGGCTTATAGGACCGCTTTCAAAACCCCTATAGGAACAACCCCATATCAATTAGTCTACGGAAAATCTTGCCATTTACCCTTTGAACTTGAACATAAGGCCTACTCGGCCATAAAAGCCCTTAATATGGATTACTTAACAACCGGAGATAAACGAATTCTAGATATTCATAAATTAGAAGAATTACGCCGGGATGCTTTTGAAAATGCCGTAATATATAAAAAAAGAACCAAAGCATGGCATGACAAAAAGATTATCCAAAAAGAGTTCAACGTAGGCGATCCTGTACTTCTTTTCAATTCTAGATTACGATTGTTTCCAGGTAAGTTACGCTCAAGATGGACTGGACCCTATGAGGTCACCAAAGTCCTGAAATCTGGAGCATTTTAAATTGCAAATCATTCATGTAGTCCCTTTCTAGTGAATGGACAAAGATTGAAACCCTACTATGGAGGGGACATCCCTACTTACTACTCAGGTCACACTCTGATAGACCCACCTATAGCAACATCCACAACATAAGTTTTTCAGTCGTCAAGCTAACGACGTTAAACAAGCGCTGCGTGGGAGGCAACCCACGATTTTCTTTTCGTTGTTTTTATTTATGCATATAATTTATTTCGGAAAAAGAAAAAAATATTTTATTAATTATATTATATTATTTTTCTAAAGTGATTAACTTATGCAATGTCTATGATTACAGGTTACAGATCACATCATCTCAGACATTCCACACTAACTTTCTTTGCAGGATGCAGAGCTATGATGACATGCACATTGTGTTCAGAGATGACGAACAGAGGAAGAAATACGTAGTCCTTTCTGAGAGACCAATCCTACCCACTTGGTACCCTGACCCAAACTGTCTAACAGCCTTAGGTATTGAGGCCAGTGTGAGGTACCTTTGTCACCAGCTCCAGTGGGATGAGTATTCTGAAGCTATGAATGTAACCTATAAGCATCTGACCTTAGAGTTCCTCAGCTCACTCATTTATGACCCTTATAGTGGAAGAGGTTATAACAGTGGAAGCATAAGATTCAGACTATTTGGAAATGAGTATACCCTGAACCACAGAGATTTTGCTAGAATACTTGGTTTTCAATGTGGCTTGGATGCAATCCATTTTATGCATGAAACCAATGTTATGCAAGATGAACTAGACATATTCTGGAGCAAAATCACCGGTGGAGGAGGACCTGATCCTTCCACCCAATTGGCAAACAAAATCCACAACCCAGCTTTCCGTTATTTCCAAATGATCCTAGCTGAGACTTTCTTTAGTAGAAGTGAAACCGAGAACCAAGTTACTGCAGAAGAGATTCTGATGCTCTTTTGTACTGCTGAGTCACGACCATTAGCCAGTGGTAATTTTCTGTTGTATAACCTATATTTGATTGCTGCATCTTCCAAAGGACCCATCCATGTAGGCGGTACGATCACACACATAGCTCATGCTCTAGGTCTAGCCAACAAGCTGACTCATCTTACATCCCATTGTGGATATACCTTGATTGACATTCCTCATTGCCTTGACTGTGGTCTTATTAGGAGAGCATTCTTTAGTGCAGCTAACTTTAAGCTCCTAAATGACAACGAAGTCATTCACCACTTTGGTCTGCCAAACCATACCAGAACAAGTGTCCATGATAGAGCTAACTGGTCATACGCTTTGGAAGGCCAGGACGAGACACCAGTCAAACCAAGAAACCACCCTGTGGCTGAGTACCACCCTTCACCCTATCCTGAAAGGACTACCGTTTATTCCTCTAACGTTAATCTGCAACGCAGGAACATATATTCAGAGTTTGACGCTATGCGCAAGGAGATCATTTCTCTTCGCGAAGAATGCGCCGAGCTTACCTTACAGATAGAGATCGCAGACGCGACAAACGCTTCATCATATGATCTTTTGGAGCAGGAGATTTGCGATCTCAAGCGCCAGCTTACAGAGGCACGGACACCTTGTCCTCACATGACTCAGGGTGTCCGTCATCAGTCTTCTTAGGAGATATTCAGGAGCCCTGGAGCATAGCTCATACTTTGTGTGGAGGAGACTTACCTCATGCTTGTTTTGATCGTTTATTTTTACCTTTACTGCACTACTATCTTTATTGTTATTGTCATTATTATCAGACTATTAGTAGATTTTATTTTCCATGGTTATTAGAATTATGGCAACCTTATGTTTTTGAGAGTGTTATTTTATTTCAAGTTATAATAAATATCTACTTCATTACAATCTATTGTTTATATTTAATTTCCATTCATTCATTTTATTTTTTTAAAATAAAAAATAAAAATAAAATAATAAAATAAAATAAAAATAAAAATAACTGTTATTTAAATAAAACATTTACAAATATATAAAATATAAATAAATAAAATATTCTTTATGTTTCTTTCATGTACCAGTATGCTATAGACACCCCAAGGCAAGAATATTGAACCAACCAAGGCCCAAATCCGTGCCAGCCCATTTTTCACAGTCCGTGGACGCGGACCCCCCCCCCCCCTCGGCGGACGCGGAAGCGTTCTGGGTTCTAAAACGAACCAGAATTAGAAAACCCATTTTTTTCCCAACTCTCTTCATCTCCTACCTCCATAAACTCCGAATTCAACCACCATAAAACCCCATTAAACTATTAAAATCCATCATTTCATAACTTCCCCACTACCATTACACCTTCCATTTCCCATTATCTCTATAAAATCCATAGATTTCACCAATCTTCCATCACCAAACCTTCATTTTATTCCAACAATGGCAGCGGAGAACCAAGAAAATATCATTTTTCGTGATGGAGATGACGGATTCAAGCAATGGGAAAATGGGACCGGCTTCGGACACACAACATTCTTGCGACGAGGTACCTCTTCCGGATTTTACATCACTCAAGAAATGTGGCAAGCACAACAAGCCAGAGAAGAAGAGCGAGATGGCTTATTTTATGCCATGTACCAACAACAGCAGGAGATGATGGACTTTATGCGAGAGTCACAGAAATCCACTCTTGAGAGTTTCCAAACACTTAGAGATCAAAATGCCTCTCTAATCGAGAGGATTGAGCAGATGAAGCTGTCATCTACTACCCGGCACCACAGTAGGAGCCGTCATCCCAGACGCCCAGAGCATGGTGGAGATGGCCCCAGTGGCCGACACGATTGAGTACCAGGTTTCACCTATTCCTTTCTCACTTTTATCGAAACATTGAGGACAATGTTCGGTTTAAGTGTGGGAGGAGATATTTACTGTTTTTAGTATTTATTTATTTACTGTTTTCTAATGTAGTTTAGTTTGTTTTAAAAATGTGATTTACGAGTCATTTTGTGTAGTTTATCTATTCTTCCAATTCTTGAGCCTTAACAAAAATTTTTAACAAAGAAACAACATTATTTTTTTGATAATTTGGGCTATTAGGACAAGTAAGATCAATTGCAAAGGCTTGGGAAAACTATTTGAAAAATCGATATCGTTTTTACACCGTAAGTTTCTCAATTATAGGAACTTATCTAGATTTTTATTATACAGTGGCCTTAAAATCTCACCCTTCATCTCTAACCCTTAAGTAGTTTATTTTAGCAGTCAGCACCATCTTAATCACCGCTAAGTGACAAACCGATGCAAATAGGTAAGATCCTACCAAAGAAAAAGAAAAAGAAAAGAAAAAAAAATATAATAATTTCAAGAAGATGTTCAAATATCTTTAGAAAAATTGCAAGAAAAAGTACATAAAATATATATATATATATATATATATATATATATATATATATATATATATATTTTTGGCAAAAAGTATCAAATCGTTGATAAGAAGGATCAGGATTACCACAGGTTATGTTCACCATGCGAGTGAAAGATAACGGGCTTAATGTGATTGCGCTTGAATGAAAAGGGGTAAGAAAGGCATGAGTAAGATAGGCCTAAGCATAATATCATAGTTTGGATTGGTTTGTGTAGGAGAGAAACTTATGCCCGCAAATCGCGGAAAGTGTCATTACGATACCCTTGATTCATGAGTTAGTACCTACTGATGTATTATTGATCAAACTTAAGTTCTTAGCCCAGATCAGTTTCATGCATGTTTGCTGTTTTTCTTTGGTTTACTTATCAGAGTTTGCTTGAGGACAAGCAAAGGTTTAAGTGTGGGAGATTTTGATAACACTAAAATACACTGTACATTTGGCTATGATTTTACATGATTTTAGTTGTTTATTTGTTATTTTCCTTTGCTATTATGGTATTTTGTTTTACTTTCAGATTTATTGCCTGATTTGAGCCCACAAAGAGAAAACAAAGCAAAACGGAGCAAAAATGAGGATTTCTTGTGTAAAATGTACACTGGCCGTTTCACTCAGCGAGCGCCAAGGAGGACGTCGTTGGCCTTATGACTTCACCCCCACGCCAACAGTCACAAAAGGCGTTTCTCCTCCAAAACAACACTCGGCGGACGCGGAGCAGGGGTCGGCGGGCGCCGACAGTTATAAATAGGCAAACGGTTGAAAACGGTAGAGGCAGTTACACACGAAGGAATTATTGTTTAAAACGCTTTCCATAATGTCGTGCAGCAGTTACAACTTCATGGCCACTATAAATAAGCCTTGTATTTTCATTTTTTAGGGTATCCAATCTTAGTTTCAACCTTAGGCATAGAGTTCTCTTGTAATGCAATAATCCGTCACATCGAGGGGTTATTGCACTATAGTTGTTGGTTCGATTGGAGCATTGTAGTTAGAAGTTGTTTACTTTCCAGCAGGTTAATTTCCAGCTTTGTACCATATTCAGTCTCCGTTTTGGAGCAGGTTTATTTATAAATCGCATTTTATTATATTCCGCATCGCCTTTATATTATTTATTTTCTCGCACTACTTTATATTCATTTATTTTCTGTCTCTGTTTTACTTTGTTATTTTATTTATCTGTGTGATTTGTTGTATTTTGGAACTGAACTTAAGCGTGACACTTGTGTTCACCCTCTTAAAGTACACTATCACACTTCGCACATTTTTTTTTATCTTATAAGTGTTTTCGTTTGCAAACCAATTTATTATTATGTCTTTAATTACTATGTCTAGCTAAATCCCTTGTGCTAGAATGTGAGGATCGTCGTTCCGACGGTACTCCACATGTCTTCTCTTTAGAAATACTTTAGGGGCTGTTTTTGATTTTAATTAAACTCTTCTGAACTTAAATTGATCGATCATTACGTAAATGAGACCGTGTTTTTGTTTGCGTAATGATTGTGACTAGATCGGGTAAGATCGAAAGCCGTCCGACATTTTAGAAAAGAGTTTGTTAGTAGTTAATTGATAAATACAGCGGAAGCACTTTATTGATTAACTAGGAAAGTTTTATATTATTAGAAAGAGGTTTTAAAACTATTTTCGGACGCGTTTATAGATTTAGGATCCGGTTGGCCGAGCATATGCTGGAAACCCTTTGGTATAAAATATTTTCAATCGAAAGCACTTTTTAACTAAGTCTTAGAGGTAATTATATAAAAAAGGACTTTCAACACTTTAACGCAAGGAGCGACCGGTGCAGCGTGAGCGGCTGGTATAGATTAAAGGTTAGGTCTGTTTCCGATCACGCTAACGCGGCGGATCCTTTTTAATTAACTCTATTTAAAAGAAGGAAACATTGCCCCGTAAGTGTTACTATTTAGAAGATAGGAGTATTGTTTGATTGATGTGAATTACATTCCAGCATATTTATTTATCTGATTAATTTCTATTTTCGTTCAGTTAAAACTTGTACTCAGATTTCGTTTGGCCTTAGATAAACACCGTAACAATAGTAATCGATATATTTGACATTGGTCTCTGTGGGAACGATAAATCTTTTATATTACTCTGACGTACTCCGTATACTTGCGGATAACACACATCAAAAACCTGTGAGCAAACAATGACAACACTCCAAACCTCAATCCTGCTACACTACACTTTACACCAATTAGTCTAAAGAAAACCAAGGCCACTACACAAAGCAACAGCGACAACCCAGCCACTGCACCAAAGCCTGAAGCATAAACCTGTTGTGAAAGGGACTCAACATGTAACTCCAAGACAAATAGAAACGTAATGAAGAAGCCTCATTTGATTTTAAAAGGAGGAGATTTCACACAGTAGAGGGGCGATCTCGTTCCAACTCCCTCCTCCATCAGCCTTCACCCTTTTACCACCAACCTCACTTATCCTCACCTTCAACGACCACCATCGTCCTCCCTTTACAAAGAACTCCACGTGCTACCACAAACCATCTTCACGTTCAATTCCCCTCATAGAACTCACAGCCGCCATTTAAAACTCCCTTCGTCCACCTTCAGAAATTCGCCAAAAACTAAATACGTACCTCCTATCTCTCTACCGCGAGAAGATCCACCGCGAACCTTCCGCTAACCGTCCATAGCCACGAAAAATCTCCGGCCATTCTCTCAAAACCTTCAAACATCTGATAACCACCCTCATCGAAACAACCCAGCGCCTCTCCTTTTCCAATCTCCAAATTTTCTTCAAATCCCAAATCAAATCACAACCCAAACCAGAAAATCATAAATCAGAAACACAAATCCAATCTCAGAAACAGAAAGAGAAAAGAGAAGAATAGAGACAGACCCATCACAATTTCAAAATAGAGACGAAGGAGAGAACCAAACCCGAACACGAGCGTGCGAGAAAGCGAGCGGGAGAGGGATTCACGCAAGGAGAGGATTGAGTCTGAATCCTGTTCTATGTTCCATTTTTTTTATCGATCTACTTTTGAAAAAACATGAAGTTTCATCTATCAGTTTTCACTTTGTTTGACCCTCTTTCGTTTTGTTCATGGCTTTTGGAAAACGATAAAACCTGCTCTGGCTATTCGTTTCACCGACCCTTGTACTAATTTCTCAGCCTTTGAATCTCATCAATAGGCTTTAAGTGGCACGGATGGGCCTGTAGCCCTTGTTTTTTCTTTTGCTTTTTTTTTAGTCGTTTTTGGAGAGGTGATGGGCCTTGAGCCCATATGATCCTCTTAGCTTCCAATCACACCTTTAGTCCTTGTCTTGTTTTAGAAAATTATCTCTTAATTTTTGTTTTAGAAAATTATCCTTTCATTTTGTTTTAGAAAACAGTCTTTTAATTTTGTTTTAGTTTAATCCTTTTCTATTTGACTTTTCCTTTCGACTTATTTTCATTTTCTTTATTTTGGGCCAATGATATTACAAAAATCATGGTTTGGTTGATTTTATTCAAATCACTAAAAATCATGATAAATATGAGGCCATATTTCATTTTTATTTTATCGGTCAATGAAAGTCAAATATCATTAGATTATCGATTTCTCGATTAAATTTTGATTAAGACGAGACCATTTCGATTTCTATTTTATTAAACAATTTTTATTAACTCGGACGAATAAGAGCCGTCAAGATCTAGCATCTTGGCACAACTCTTTAAATAATTGACTTTCATCAAATGTTCGTTGTCCGATTGATAACTTTAAGTCTCGACTTGGACGAATAAGAGCCGTCAAGATCTAGCATCTTGGCACAACTCTTCGAACAATTGATTTTCGTCAAGTGTTCGTCGTCCGTCAAATAACTTTCATATCAATTCGGACAAATAAGGACCGTTAAGATCTAGCATCTTGACATAACCCTTTTGAGCTTTTTTATCATCAAAAGCTTGTTGTCCTCAAAGCAATCTTAATCATAACTTGGATGAATAAGAGCCGTCAAGATCTAGCATCTTGACACAACTCTTCGAACAATTGATTTTCCTCAAGCGTTCATTGTCCTTCAATAATCTTCATAACAACTTGGACCAATAAGAGCCGTCAAGATCTAGCATCTTGGCACAACTCTTCTAACAATTGATTTCCATCAAGCGTTCACTGTCTATTAAGCATTTTTACAATCAATCTTGAATGAAAAGGACTGTTAGAGTCTAGCACTCTAGCATAACCTTTTTGCATTCTTAAAACATATTCAAGCCACTTTTAAACCACTAGCTTTTCCAAGAGATAACCATTAATCTCTTGTGATTTTTAACCCTTCCTTTAACGTTTATAAGAGATAGCCATTGATCTCTTCTCCTAAACAATCAATCCTCACTGTAGCACCCCAAAATTGGCCCTCCTTACTTTATTACTAACTGGCTTATGTTTCATTTCATTTTTGCATTATCATTGGTTCTTAGCATGGGGTCAAGGTGCCTGAGGCCTGTTCAAGAGGAGAAGATATTCTTCAAAGGGTCAAGCAAGAGATTTCACGTGGATCACTTCCTCCTAACCAGTGCAGAAATTAGGGTTTTGAGATTCTTGGGTTTATTGCTCCAATGGGCAAGCTCCTTGAGTTTTTATCATCACTAAGTGGCATATCTTATCTTTTTTGGAGAGGGTACACATCATATTCAGAGGAATTTGGATTTGGAGACTGTGATATTTCCTCCTAGACGGAGGGTACCAAAACTAGGGTTTACTATAAAGTCAGTTTATTTCTGATTTTTTGGGCAAGACTTGATTCTATGGTATTCCTTGGGTCCCTAAGTATCCAGGGATGGGAGGTTGTCCATCAGTTTGGTTCAGGAGAGACTTAATTGGCCAATGGATTGTAAATCAAGTGAATGGGGTAAAAGTCAACAGTGAGAGGGGAAGTCAACTGTAGAATTTTGAGGTTCTCTCCAAGGTTTTCAAGGTCCCACATCCTCATATGGTCATCAAGAGTCAAGTTTCATGCCATTTATCAAGAATCAGGAGTTGGTGCAAATGTTACTAAATATGGAAATGACCTATAATTTGAAAGTTTCCTTTTTGGGCAAGTTCCTGCACTTCATTCAACTTGACTTTTCATCATCAAGAAAGCTTCAAATGGATTTTTCTCCAACATGAAAGTTGAATATCTTTTTCTCCTCTTTCCAACAAGTACTAGTGGGTCTCCATATCATTTGTGAAACTCAACTTATGACCAAAAGAAGACAAAGTGGTTTTTAGGGTTTCATTTTCAAAACTTTTGAATTTTGGGACATATGGACCTATAATTAATTCCATTGCTTCAAGGTACTTTTTAACATCAAAAGACAATCCATAAGGGTCATTTTGGGGCCTTTGAATCAAGTGAATCCATGGTGTATTTGTCACTTATTCTCCATTATTCAAAATTGCCAAGTCATTAAAAACTCATGAATCAAAATGTTTCAAGGCCCAATTTCAATGTGGGTGGGATTAGCAATTAGAAGTTAAGTGATCCATCATGAAATACTTAGATATATATGCATGGAAGAGGGTGTACTTAACATAATGCAATTTTCTAGAATTATTCAAAACTCATAAAACAAAGAATTGCCCAATCCCAAATCATTATCAGTGAGAAACCCTAGAGTATTTAAACTCATACATGCACTGGTTAGGTCATATTGCACGTGCTTTTGGAGGAGAACAAGAACTTGAACCCTAAAGCCTCTCACAATCGTATCTCTCAATCTACAAGGAGTTTTCACAAAATTCTTCCATAAACTACATTCTTGGGATCTCTAAAGCACGATCCAACCACCCTTTGGAGCTAAGAGCAAGGATAAGGGTTGTGCCATCTCAGGTTAGTCATTCTTTTGATCGTCATAAAACTCCAATTTTAAATGTGCATATTGATGTGTGATGTCCCCTGGTTATGCTGATATAATTTGTTTTGAATGTGGACGTGTATTATGTGCATATGGTGCGTTTAAAGTTTGTGAATCTTAACTTGTTTCGTTCGTTTTTTTATTATGCTTTGGTTGTTTGCAAATTTGGATTGGATATTCGTAATCCTCACGAAATTCTGGACGGAAGGGTATAGGCCTTTGCGTTTTCTGGGTTTTTTTACTTGCAGGTGAACGTGGACGGTGGCCGGAGCTAGGGCTCCGGCGACTGGTGTTAGCTCCGGCCGGCTAGGGTTCTTGGCGAGGAAGATGATGTTTCAACCGTTGATGGCATTAATCCAACGGTCCATAGCGTGCCACGTTTTACTTCTTTTATTTTTTTTTCTAATTTTAATTTAGTAATTGTGTGTTTATCACCCCACCACTCTTACCGTGTGCATTCAATCAAGTTTTTTTAATTCAATTACTTTTTACTTTGTTGACTTTATTGTGTGCGTTGGATGAATCAGACGGACAGGATAACGCCAGCGCATTAAAAAAAACATGTGCCGTGCACATGGGGTTGTATGGTATACTGGGTGGTTACGTGTGCATGCGTGTTTGATAAGTGCAGTGTGCGTGTTGATCTTGACCGTTGATCATCCTTACTTTTTGATTTGTTTGACTAATGCTGAACGTATGATCAATCCAAGGGCTCATGTTAAGTCAATTCATTGACTGAAGTCTATTGTTCTTTTTTTTATTTTATTTTTTCGCTGATGGACTGTTGTCAGCTTGGGCCTTGCTATTCACACACCACCTCCTAGCCCATGTGCATTTCTCAACGTGTATTATTACTTCCCACACCCCCATACTCATTTCATATTTTATTTTTATTTTAATCATGGCATTTTCATTTTTAATTATTAAAATTAGTTAATTGCATTTAAAAATTCCCAAAAAATTCATGAAACATATTTGGCATTTATAAAATTTTATTTTTATTTTTATTTTATTTTTTATCATCTAAATTAATTATTTAGTTTATTTTCTTTTTGCATTACTCATATCATGCATACCTAAATTTGTTTATTTTATTTCTCTGCATCCATAAAACATTTTGAACCCATTCCTTTTGCATTCATTCACCAATACATTGAAGTGCATTAAACTATTTTTATATCATTTTTAAAATCTTTTCATATTGCATCTTAGTCCTTTTTTTTGGACATTGAACCCTACTTCTCATCTGAGCTTTGCATAATTGTTTGAGTGACTAACATCTTGAATTTTTGCAGGAGTTTTTGATATGTTGTTTGCCTCTGGTTGAGAAATGTTGATATTTATTTTGGCAATTTTAGAAGTTGTTTCTCTAATTATTTGATTGTTTTCACTTGAGATCTTCTTGTATGCATATTTCTGATCATGCCTGAGTTTTTGTTTGAGAAGGCACCTGTGCCATTGCTTGGGGGTTTGTTTCTTTGATTTCTTAATTCGTGTTTGGTTGTTATTGGTCACTTGATTGCCATAGTATGTCTTTGCTTGGGTTTCATCTATCTCATTTCTTTTACTTATGTTTGTTTCGTACTAATCTTTTATGCAGGGACTAAGGTAAGTTATTTGAGGGTATGGATAAGTATCCATGGCCACCCTTACTATTTCCTTCTCTCATCTTTTCTCTTTAGGCTTAGGTTTTCGTCAAACCTCACTAACCGTAGGTCACCCATGCATGATAACATTAAGATTCTTAGTTCCCCTTAGAGTTTCCTTTGTGTCGTCTCTCTTCTCATCTCAAACTTCTTGAAATTACTTAATAAGAATAAAGTGTATTGCGCACGAGCCTTAAGCGTGGGGAATGAGAAATGAGGGGCTTCCTCTCATCTTTCTAGAGTGCTTAGTGAGCGTCCTGTCTTGGGACGATGCATTAAGTATTCGCCCCTGTGCCCTAGACTTTGGTGCAATGCAACTTATGAACTAACTTAAGTCACTTCTGTCCTAAAAAATACAAACAAACTTCAAACCTTTTTGTCCTTCGGGATTGTCAAACTAAAGACTATTTTCAAAAAGAGCACGTTACTTTTCGTCTGAGTCGCAAACAGGCATCGACCCTAACTGCCGGACGCGAACTTAACGTCGCTCATAAAAAACACAAAAAGAACTTGGTCCGAACTACGTTGACTCTGAATTTCCCATTGCACAAAGGGAGTACGTAGGCCTAGGACGTCGATGTCCTACCGAGTCTGTCTTAGTTTTTCCCTCCCCCGTCTTAGTATAGCCATAGATGATAGGATAACTCACCCTTAGATTAGATAACAAGCGTGGATCCCATCGAGTACGATGGATGCGTGGGGTGCTAGCACCTTCCCCTCGCGTAACCGACTCCCGAACCCAGCCTATGGTTGCGATGACCATTCCTTTCCCTCTTCCTCAGGTTTATGCGGTGTTCCCTTTCCCTCTCTTGGGATAAATTTACACGGCTGGCGACTCCGTTCTTCCGCGCCACTCTCGCGTTTGTACCTGGATGAAAATCCTGGGAGCGACAGTTGGCGACTCTGTTGGGGACTCTGGTTGACCTATGCTGGTCCATCCCTAAGCGAGTCAGTCCTAGCGCTTGCTTGTCTTTGTTCTCTTTGGGTGTCTTTGTTTTTGTTTTGCTTTATTTTTTGTATTTTATTTTTACCGCATTTTCTGCATTACATTCCATTTTTATTACTGTCATACTGCTGTGTTGTGCTGGCTGTTTTTGTTTTGCAGGTTGGGTGGTTCTGAGAGATAAGCCCAATACCCAGGCTTGAGTACACCCTAGGACTAGAGTGGAAAGTAGTGGGACCTACGTGCCCGCTTGGTATGTTTGTGTGTTCACGAAATTCACAACCAGACGAGGCTATCTTGGGACGCATTCTGAAGTGTGTGTCTTGCGCATGTTAGGGTGTTGATCTAGAAAGCTGTCGACTCTGGTGACCGATCATCGAGGACCTTAGTGGAAACATCCCTCTTTAGTGGTGACAGTGGCAGACCACATCCTGTGGCAAACCCATTCGCACCCGAGGGCCCACTTTGGAACTCGCATAGGATGGCCCCTATCTTTTGAAGAGAATCAGTGGAGGCACTCCTCGATTGACGATAGTACCGTACCCCGAGGGATGAATGTACTATTGTTTCTCGACCTCAGTGCCAAAGCTGAGGACCTTCCGTTTTGGAGAATCAGTTGAGGCCTCCTCGATTGATGATGTTGCCAAACCAGAAATGGTGAACGTATCATCATTTCTCGACCTGAGAGCCCGGGATACTGAACATCCTAGTACCCACACGTGAGAGGGGATGGGCGTTTGCAGGTTTGCAGGTAACCGAAACCTTCAACCTACCCTATTTTTCTGGATTTCTCATTAATGTCTGATTACTTGGGTTCCTGGTTATCTCAGTGGTTCATAATTCTGGTTTTCTGGGTTGTGGTTCTCGTTCAGTTAACAGCACAACACATCCAGCAGTGTTGCCTTGATCCCATGTTTGCATGAGCATATCATTTTCTTACATTCTAACATGTTTGACATTTTTCAGGGATCGCATCTTACTCTTGATTCCGGTTTTTTGAGGTTACCTTGGCATGGATGTCTCGAGAAAGAAGACTGTTGCCTATTCGTTCCCAGATCCGAATTTGACATTGATTCACAAATTGATTAATATGAATGGTCCCGGAGTTCGTACAGAGTTCAGTGGAGGGTATGGGAGACTTCTGAAGTTTGTTTATAATATCTCCAAGTATGAGAAGGATGTCATTCATACACTTCTTCAGTTTTATGATCCGTCTTTGTGTTGCTTCACTTTCCCAGACTACATCTTGGCCCCAACATTGGAGGAGTTCTCATTTATTTTGGGAATCCCCATCAGGCATGACATAGTATTCTTTTCTGAAGAACACCCCGGGGTAAAAGAAATGGCTGTTGCTCTTCATATTAGCGAATCTGTTCTGAGCAGTAATATTGAGGAAAAACAAGGAGCTAAGGGTTTCTTATTGAAGTTCTTGTTTGATCAAGCTTGCATACATGTTAAAGAGAGGAATTGGACTGCTTTCCAGACTATTCTGGCTATGTGCATCTATGGGATTGTCCTGTTTCCCAATGTTCCTGATCTGGTGGATATGCATGTTGTCAGAATCTTTATTTCAAAGAATCCTATACCTACCCTGCTAGGTGATGTGTATCATTCAGTTCACTACAAGAATGAAAATAGGCGGGGAAAAACTGTGAGTTGTTGTGCACCGCTCTTATCTACTTGGTTTCTTAGCCATCTCCCTGAAACTGGCGCCTTTATTGATACGAAAGATTCTTTGAAGTGGTCAAAGAGGTTAATGGGTTTGACTGCTGACAACATTGTTTGGTTCAATCATGACTTGCTAGGAATGGAGATTATTTGCAAGTGCGGAGAATTCCCCAATGTACCCTTGATAGGGAGAAAAAGTGGAATTAACTATAATCCCTCCCTTGTTATCAGGCAGTTTGGTTATCCTTTGAGAGGTCCACCTGAAGAGAGAGATATCAGAGAGTCCTTATTCTCCAATGGTATTGAGGATCAAGAGATGATGAGGAAAATTGTGAATGCTTGGAAATAGGTGACCAAGAAGGGTAAAACTTCGTTCGGGAAATGTAATAATCAGGCTTTTCCTTCCTATAAAGAGTGGATTAAGAAGAGAGCAGAAGAGGAGTTTCTTCCCTTCCCGGTGGAACCACCTTTGTATCCTTTACTGATTGAGCCTCCTACCACAGTTGAGATAGAGAAGTTTGACAAGTTATAGGCTGAAAAGGAAAAGCTGCGAGAAGAGAACAGAGAGTTACTAAGAGAGATCTATCAGTTGAAACATGAGCGGGGTGAAGCTGTTCATACCGCCAAGTTGAAGGCAGAGCTTCATGCTAAGGCAGAAAGAGAGCTAGCTGACATGGTCACATCTAGAAAAAGGATGAAAGAAGCTTTGGATGGTATCAGTAAGGTTCTCGAGTCTAAGAAGGAGGAATTAGACAAGGCTTTGTTGAAAATCCACAGGTTCGATGATCACCGAGAAACTGCAATGGCTGAGAATAAGAGAAAGGAAGACGGTTATCTAGCTCAGATTGATCAGTTGAAGTTGACGCTCAGGAAAAACGACGCTGAGATCCTGTCAGGGATATTCAAGAGACAAGTAGTCGAGGGTCGACTCAACGAAGCCATAGCCTCCATAGAAGAACTGAAGGTCCAAGCCGAAGTGAAGAAACCTAGACATGAGGGTCCTAGCATGGATGGTGAAGACGTTTGGGAGTTGCATTGCCGATACTTGGAAGGGATCATACATCGGAGAGACGTTCTCATTCAAGAGCTAATTCAGAGACCAAAGCATCCCGACACCAAAAAGCTGTTCAAGGAAATTCAAGACTGGAGCAGAAAGCATAGTGGATGGGGGGGATTGACACTTGTGGACTTTGATGACATGCCGTAGTTGTCTATTCTCTTTTATTGTATTTGGATCACCGCCAGGCTTGTTGGTTGGGATCTATGATTATTGTGTTCAGACTTGTTATCTTGGATTTGTGATTGTTGACATTTGGTTTTCCTCTGATTTTCTTAATATATGAGCAGAAATTCCGTCCTATCTTATTGTTAAGCTGGAATCAAGGGGTGGGTCGCCCTGCGAATATTCAAACATGTTCATTTGCATTTGCATATCCATATTCATTTTGCATAATCATTTTGCATGACAGGTGTTTATCTCCGTTGTTCTTATCTCGTTCCCATCTCAGAATTGAAGATTTAACTCCTCAGGCCATTCAAGAGTTGATCATGGAGCGAGTTCAAGATGAGTTGAGTGAACTAAAGGTTCAGATGAGGCAATTTGGGGAAGACATGCTCCAGGAGCAGAGGATGCTGAGGGAGGAGATCAATCAGATGAAGACTCAGATGGGTTTGGTCATGGAGATTTTGAAAACAGTGTTGAAGAAGGAAGACAGTCTTGTGCCCGCTTCTGCCACAGAGATCCTTACTCCTCCCATCTCTTTGGAATTTGATTTAAATCGTGGATTACCTCGTGAATCTCTTCCACGAGCAGGAGTTCCAGAACTCTCCCAACAGCAGCTAGGTCTTGGCTCCCAAGAGAAGCCCAAGGGCAAAAAGTGTACACAGGGACAGAAGAAGTCTGAAAGAGTTTTTCATCTGCTCCCTATGCCATATTCTTAACTATTGCAGCATCTCCTTCAGTTTCAACTGGTACAGAAAAGGACTTTGGCTCCTCTCACCAGCAATCCTCCACCAGGCTATGATGCAAGAGCCCATTGTGATTTCCATTCTGGGGCACCAGGGCATACCGTGGAGAAATGTAGGGCCTTTCAGCACCGAGTCCAGGATTTGATTGATGCGGGGGCAATTGAGTTCACGTCGAGCGGCATGAATGTACAAGGTGATTTTACCCCAATTGTTGCAAAAGAAGTGAAGGCTCCTCCCCTATTTGCAGGACCCACCTCATGCCATGGACTTTCTCCACAACCTTTTGCTGCAGAAGCTCTACGTCAGCAACCTTTGCTTGTGCCTCAGCCAAGTATGGAAAGGAAGGCGCAAGCGCAGGTGGGGCGTCCAAATCAGCACCGACAGCAGAGTTATCAGCAGCAGGGGCAACCGAGACCAAGAGGGCCCAAGAGGATATTTGATCCTAATCCTATCCCTTATAGTCAGCTATTTACTCGTCTGCTCAAGAACTCTCTGATTCAAATGAGGAGTACCGCGCCGGTACCGTACCCTATTCCTCCGGATTATGACATGACTGCTAGGTGCGAGTTCCATTCGGGAACGTTTGGGCACACAATTGATGAGTGTAATGTATTCAAGCACAAGGTGCAAGACCTGGTAGACTCAGAGATCATTGTATTCACTGAAGATGATATGTACATCAATGGAAGCCTCCTTTCTCAGATGAACACTCAGTCTGCAAGTACGTCCAGACAGAATTAAGCTTCCTCAGCAATGGCAATCTTCAGCTTCTTTACTGCATTTTCATTTGTAGTTTTTCATTTCTTGTTAAAGCATCATATGCATGTAAGACTTGTTTGTTTTTTAATGATGATATTAATGCCATGAGTATGTTTTCCTTGAAGTAATCCATTCGTGTTCACTCTTAAATGTTTATATGCACTGCAATACCAATTTTCTTGTTTAGAACTCCTGAGGGAGGATGATGAGGTGAAAACGCAGAATCTCTGGTTGTATGTTCAAGGATAGAACCTTGTTGAGGATGTACAGACATTGTTTCAAACCCCTAAACACTGGAGAGATAAGGAGATAAACCTTCGATAACCCCTTTGAGCCTTGGAGCAGGAGCTTCTTTCGCACGAAAAAACCCTCATACTTAACCCAGGGGCAGGGTAGGCGTCAGTTAGTTTGACCGAGCGTTCAAATTTCAAGGAGAGTGTGCATATGAGGATCCATTACCTTCTATCCCACCATCAAGAGGTCAAGAGATGTGAAACCACAATGGTTATCCTTCAACAATCAAGGAGTGAGGCAGTCACAACCCTTTCAAGCAAGTAAGACAACCAGTGTCACACGCTTTGTTCGAAAAAAGGGGAATAAAAAAAGAAAAGCCCGCTAAGTCGAAACTTGGAAACAGGCGACTTAGGCAAAAGTTAGGGCATCCCGCTGGACTTAAAGATCGAAAAAATCAAGAGAGTCAGTCCAGGCAAAAATTAGGGATCAAAAAGCAAAAGAAAGAAGAAGCAAAAAGCATTACAAAAGAAAATCCTCGATAAGAACAAATTCGTGTGATTACAGACAAAAAGGGGTGTCTGTCATTCCAAAACTCCCTTAACTGTCAAACCATTAGTTGCATGGGTTCCTTAAACATCGTAAACCTCTTGAGAGATAAGCGTTTGGGTCAGATTAACTGAACATAGGATCGAAGAATATCACGAAGAGTGGGTGGGCACCGGCAAATTTTGAGCCATAAATCCTTTTTCTAAAACCGTGAACCAAACCAAGTTATAGCCCTTAAAAGTCCTAATTGAAACAGGGTTCAGTCCGAAAGCGTACTCCAACCGGATGGTGTTCCTGACTCCTATGAGTTGTGCTAATAAGATTTGTTGGTATTGCATGTGCGCATTGTTTTTGCCATTCAAAAATCAAGGTCGCATCCCAGCAAGTGATTCATTCATAAGGCTCGGCAACGCATTTTCAATAAAAACTTCAAGGTTAACATGAGTGTTGCATAATAAACATTTTCTGTTTGCATATATATATGCCTAAGCATCAATGCAGCTTACACAGTGAAAGTCAGTCAAGAAGCTTGATCCTGCTAAGTTGGGATGCTCGGAAATTCTAAAGGACAATCATATCAAAGGGTAGGCTGCCAAGAAACTCAGGGTAAAGTGGGCTCTCCCCAGTAAGTCGCGCCAATCGGGGGGCAGTCACGTCGAGAAATCTCTCCGAAATTCAGTTATTCTGGGGCATTCATTCTAAGATCAGGGGAAAAGTCACTTCAAAGCTCATATTGGGGCAGGCCACCTCTAGAGCGTGGGAGATTGCCCACTCCTGAAAATGGTTAATTGAAAACACCTCCTCAAGGTTCAAGGTACTAAAGAAGAGTATTTTCAAGTCATTATAATCCCTTCCGAGGTAGTGTACTTCATGGATTATCAAGACTGGGGCAGTTATGTCAAGATTTGAAAAATCTCTCCAAGAGTTTGAAGACCTTGGGGCAGTACGAACGCCCGATCTTCTATAAAATCCTCTTGAGATGATTTCTTCCATTAGACCTGGTGGTCTGGGGCAAGTGAAAAGTTCAAAGAGCCGTTCATGACCATAAAGACAAGTCAGGCTGCAGGGCAACAGGATTGTATTTCCCCAGCAGTTTGCTCTCCCCAGCATTGAGATTACACTTTCCTCAGCAGAGCAGACTTTCCCCAGCAGAAGACCTGGAAAGTATTTTCTCTGGATCAAGATGTTAATTCCCCACAGAATCAGGGTGTTCATCTTCCCCATCCAGCCAGGAAGCGTGCTCTCACCGACGATGTCATATTCTAATCCCCAGCAAGGAAGGGGTAAAGTCATTCTCCCCATCAGCAGGCTAATATCAGTAGTATCCCCAAGCAGGATGGTATTATGGGCTGGCATCCCCCAGCAGGTTCTGAACCCAATTGGATATTAGCAGTCTTCAGTAACAGACTTCCGATTCCGTTATTGGCGTTCATTCTCAACTCCCCCAGCAGAGGAGAAATCTCAGGTTTTGGATGTTACCTTCAGTAAAGGACATGTGTAATCCCCGGTAGTTCTTTCGGGATTTCATCCCCAGCAGAAGTTGTTGATCCGAGGAGTCGATCAGTACGACCCTTCTCAGCAGAGTTCCTGGATTCAGAGGACAATTTATTTTTGTCATCCCCAGCTGAATCGATCTTTTCCCTCCGGCATTTATTTTGCTGGAGGGACCCCTTTTGCATATTATAAGCACTTGCATTGCGTCCTCAAACGCGCAGCATTTCCACTTCGTGTGGAGCATTACGACAAAGTTCAAACATTTGCATTTGAAGCATAAGCCAGGTTTGATACTTTTTTTGCCAGTTCTCTTGCTCAGCAGAGATGGCACAACTCAGGAGATTTTGGAGGGATGCGCTCCTCATATTTGTGCTACCCGACAGAGTCTTTTATTTAGACTTATCCATTCCCCAGCAAGATTAATCCCCAGTAAAAGTTGCTTTACACCCTTTTCGACACCCGTCCGTGTATCTTTTCGATACCCGTCCGTATTGAAACCTTTTTATACCCGTCCGTGTACCTTTTCGATACCCGTCCGTATTGAAACCTTTTTACACCCGTCCGTGTACCTTTTGTACCCTTTCAATACCCGTCCGTATTGAGCCCTTTACACCCGTCCCTGTACCTTTCCGATACCCGTCCGTATTGAAACCTTTTTACACCCGTCCGTGTACCACTTCGATACCCGTCCGTATTGAGCCTCTTTACACCCGTCCGTGTACCCTTTCGATACCCGTCCGTATTTAACCTTTTTACACCCGTCTGTGTACCTTTTCGATACCCGTCCGTATTGAGCTTCTTTACACCCGTCTGTGTACCTCTTCGACACCCATCCGTATTGAAACCCCTTTACACCCGTCCGTGTACCTTTTCGACACCCGTCCGTATTGAACCTTTTTACACCCGTCTGTGTACCTTTTCGATACCCATCCGTATTGAGCTTCTTTACACCCGTCCGTGTACCTTTTCAATACCCGTCCGTATTGAAACCCCTTTACACCCGTCCGTGTACCTTTTCGATACCCGTCCGTATTACACCCGTCCGTGTACCTTCTCGATACCCGTCCGTATTGAAACCCTTTTACACCCGTCCGTGTACCACTTCCGATACCCGTCCGTATTGAAACCTTTTTACACCCGTCCGTGTATCTTCTCAGTACTCGTCAATGTTTATTCTCAGCATAGATAACACCCGTTAGTGTTTATTTCAAGACATTTCAATACATTATTTGTATTGATTTCCAACACTCGTACGTGTTGTGACAGTGCAACATTTATTGCTTGTTCCCCAGTGGAGTCGTCCCTCCTTTGTTGATTGCAAATTTCTGGGTTCTTTGGTATTCAATCTCCGTGTATCTCGGTTGTCTGAAATCCGTCGCTATCATACCCTCGGGACCAAGTTGATTGAATAGGGGCAGCTGTAGCACCCCAAAATTTGCCCTCCTTACTTTATTACTAACTGGCTTATGTTTCATTTCATTTTTGCATTATCATTGGTTCTTAGCATGGGGTCAAGGTGCCTGAGGCCTGTTCAAGAGGAGAAGATATTCTTCAACGGGTCAAGCAAGAGATTTCAAGTGGATCACTTCCTCCTAACCAGTGCAGAAATTAGGGTTTTAAGATTCTTGGGTTTATTGCTCCAATGGGCAAGCTCCTTGGGTTTTTATTATCACTAAGTGGCATATCTTATCTTTGTTGGAGAGGGTACACATCATATTCAGAGGAATTTGGATTTGGAGACTGTACTATTTCCTCCTAGACGGAGGGTACCAAAACTAGGGTTTGCTATAAAGTCAGTTTATTTCTGATTTTTTGGGCAAGACTTGATTCTATGGTATTCCTTGGGTCCCTAAGTATCTAGGGATGGGAGGTTGTCCATCAGTTTGGTTCAGGAGAGACTTAATTGGCTAATGGATTGTAAATCAAGTGAATGGGGTAAAAGTCAACAGTGAGAGGGGAAGTCAACTATAGAATTTTGAAGTTCTCTCCAAGGTTTTCAAGGTCCCACATCCTCATATGGTCATCAAGAGTCAAGTTTCATGCCATTTATCAAGAATCAGGAGTTGGTGCAAAAGTTACTAAATATGGAAATGACCTATAATTTGAAAGTTTCCTTTTTGGGCAAGTTCCTGCACTGCATTCAACTTGACTTTTCATCATCAAGAAAGCTTCAAATGGATTTTCTCCAACATGAAAGTTGAAGATCTTTTTATCCTATTTCCAACAAGTACTAGTGGGTCTCCATATCATTTGTGAAACTGAACTTATGACCAAAAGAAGACAAAGTGGTTTTTAGGGTTTCATTTTCACAACTTTTGAATTTTGGGACATATGGACCTATAATTAATTCCATTGCTTCAAGGTACTTTTTAACATCAAAAGACAATCCATAAGGGTCATTTTGGGGCCTTTGAATCAAGTGAATCCATGGTGTATTTGTCACTTATTCTCCATTATTCAAAATTGCCAAATCATTAAAAACTCATGAATCAAAATGTTTCAAGGCCCAATTTCAATGTGGGTGGGATTAGCAATTAGAAGTTAAGTGATCCATCATGAAATACTTGGATATCTATGCATGGAAGAGGGTGTACTTAAAATAATGCAATTTTCTAGAATTATTCAAAACTCATAAAACAAAGAATTGCCCAAGCCCAAATCATTATCAGTGAGAAACCCTAGAGTATTTAAACTCATACATGCAATGGTTAGGTCAGATTGCACGTGCTTTTGGAGGAGAACAAGAACTTGAACCCTAAAGCCTCTCACAATCGTATCTCTCAATCTATAAGGAGTTTTCACAAAATTCTTCCACAAACTACATTCTTGGGATCTCTAGAGCACGATCCAACCACCCTTTGGAGCTAAGAGCAAGGATAAGGGCTGTGCCATCTCAGGTTAGTCATTCTTTTGATCGTTATAAAACTCCAATTTTAAACGTGCATATTGATGTGTGATGTCCCCTGGTTATGCTGATATAATTTGTTTTGAATGTGGACGTGTATTATGTGCATATGGTGCGTTTAAAGTTTGTGAACCTTAACTTGTTCCGTTCGTTTTTTATTATGCTTTGGTTGTTTGCAAATTTGGATTGGATATTCGTAATCCTCACGAAATTCTGGACGGAAGGGTACAGGCCTTTGCGATTTCTGGGTTTTTATTACTTGCAGGTGAACATGGACGGTGGCCGGAGCTAGGGCTCCGGCGACTGGTGTTAGCTCCGTCCGGCTAGGGTTCTTGGCGAGGAAAATGATGTTTCAACCGTTGATGGCATTAATCCAACGGTCCATAGCGTGCCACGTTTTACTTTTTTTATTTTTTTTTTCTGATTTTAATTTAGTAATTGTGTGTTTATCACCCCACCACTCTTACCGTGTGCATCCAATCAGGTTTTTTTAATTCAATTACTTTTTACTTTGTTGACTTTATTGTGTGCGTTGGATGAATCAGACGGACAGGATAACGCCAGCGCATTAAAAAAAACATGTGTCGTGCACATGGGGTTGTATGGTATACTGGGTGGTTACGTGTGCATACGTGTTTGATAAGTGCAGTGTGCGTGTTGATCTTGATCGTTGATCATCCTTACTTTTTTATTTGTTTGACTAATGCTGAACGTATGATCAATCCAAGGGCCCATGTTAAGTCAATTCATTGACTGAAGTCTATTGTTCTTTTTTTTTTTTTTTTTTCGCTGATGGACTGTTGTCAGCTTGGGCCTTGCTATTCACACACCACCTCCTAGCCCATGTGCATTTCTCAACGTGTATTATTACTTCCCACACCCCCATACTCATTTCATATTTTATTTTTATTTTAATCATGCCATTTTCATTTTTAATTATTAAAATTAGTTAATTGCATTTAAAAATTCCCAAAAAATTCATGAAACATATTTGGCATTTATAAAATTTTATCAAATTTTATTTTTACTTTTATTTTATTTTTTATCATCTAAATTAATTATTTAGTTTATTTTCTTTTTGCATTACTCATATCATGCATACCTAAATTTGTTTATTTTATTTCTCTGCATCCATAAAACATTTTGAACCCATTCCTTTTGCATTCATTCACCAATACATTGAAGTGCATTAAAATATTTTTCTATCATTTTTAAAATCTTTTCATATTGCATCTTAGTCCTTTTTTTTTGCACATTGAACCCTACTTCTCATCTGAGCTTTGCATAATTGTTTGAGTGACTAACATCTTGAATTTTTGCAGGAGTTTTTGATATGTTGTTTGCCTCTGGTTGAGCAATGTTGATATTTATTTTGGAAATTTTAGAAGTTGTTTCTCTAATTATTTGATTGTTTTCACTTGAGATCTTCTTGTATGCATATTTCTGATCATGCATGAGTTTTTGTTTGAGAAGGCACCTATGCCATTGCTTGGGGGTTTGTTTCTTTGATTTCTTAATTCATGTTTGGTTGTTATTGGTCACTTGATTGCCATAGTATATCTTTGCTTGGGTTTCATCTATCTCATTTCTTTTACTTATGTCTGTTTCGTACTAATCTTTTATGCAGGGACTAAGGTAAGTTATTTGAGGGTATGGATAAGTATCCATGGCCACCCTTACTCTTTCCTTCTCTCATCTTTTCTCTTTAGGCTTAGGTTGTCGTCAAACCTCACTAACCGTAGGTCACCCATGCATGATAACATTAGGATTCTTAGTTCCCCTTAGAGTTTCCTTTGTGTCGTCTCTCTTCTCATCTCAAACTTCTTGAAATTACTTAATAAGAATAAAGTGTATTGCGCACGAGCCTTAAGCGTGGGGAATGAGAAATGAGGGGCTTCCTCTCATCTTTCTAGAGTGGTTAGCGAGCGTCCTGTCTTGGGACGATGCGTTAAGTATTCGCCCCTGTGCCCTAGACTTTGGTGCAATGCAACTTATGAACTAACTTAAGTCACTTCTGTCCTAAAAAATACAAACAAACTTCAAACCTTTTTGTCCTTCGGGATTGTCAAACTAAAGGCTATTTTCAAAAAGGGCACGTTACTTTCCGTCTGAGTCGCAAACAGGCATCGACCCTAATTGCCGGACGCGAACTTAACGTCGCTCATAAAAAACACAAAAAGAACTTGGTCCGAACTACGTTGACTCTGAATTTCTCATTGCACAAAGGGAGTACGTAGGCCTAGGACGTCGACATCCTACCGAGTCTGTCTTAGTTTTTCCCTCCCCCATCTTAGTACAGCCATAGATGATAGGATAACTCACCCTTAGATTAGACAACAAGCGTGGATCCCATCGAGTACGATGGACGCGTGGGGTGCTAGCACCTTCCCCTCGCGTAACCGACTCCCGAACCCAGGCTATGGTTGCGATGACCATTCCTTTCCCTCTTCCTCAGGTTTATGCGGTGTTCCCTTTCCCTCTCTTGGGATAAATTTACACGGCTGGCGACTCTGTTCTTCCGTGCCACTCTCGCGTTTGTACCTGGATGAAAATCCTGGGAGCGACACTCACAAGCTTTGCTTTCAAGCTTTTCACACGTAGGCCAGAACTACGGACGCTCTGATTTCTCAAGTTCATCATGAGAATACATAGGCATAGGATTGCGATATCCTAGCGAGCCACCTTTTCTTTTTTCTACCTTTTCCTTGTTCCTTTACATCCAATGCCTTCTTGGATTCCACCTTTTCTTTTTTTTACCTTTTCCTTGTTCCTTTACATCCAATGCCTTCTTGGATTCCACCTTTCCATTTTTCATCGTAGCCCCGAACTACGACGGCTCTGAGTTCCTCATTGCACTAGGAGGATACGTAGGCACGAGATTGTGAAGTCTTGTCGAGCCCCCTAGTAATAAAAACCCTTAGGTCTCCCTTTTAAAAAATCCTAAAAACATTTCTCTCTCTTTCCTCAAGTAGAAGATTAGAAACAAACCTTAAGCTAACATACATTCGACCCTAACTAAATGGTTCCCGTTGAGTACAACGGACGTGAGGGGTGCTAATACCTTCCCCTTGCGTAACCGACTCCCGAACTCAGACATTGGTTGCGATGACCATATTCTTATCCTTTCTTTTTAAGCGTTTTATTCGATATTTTCCCTTTCCCTCTATGGAATAAATAAAGATCGGTGGCGACTTTGTTAAGTCCATCCCGCGGGCGTGCGATTGCGCTTCGCGAGGTCGTTCTCATTTTTCAAGGTACGAAAGTCATCTTTTCCTTAACCAAGGCCAAGTATTTGGATAGGTTGTTGTATTTGGCCTGATACTCTCCCCGAACCTAAAGGGCCACGAGTTAAGAATCTGTGCAGATAACGACTTCCTCGGCTCCCAGGTCTTCGGTGAGGCGCAGACCTGTGAGGAATGCCTCATACTCTGCCTGATTGTTAGAGGTGGGGAAAGATAGGGTGAGCGAGACCTCAACGAGGATACCCTCCTCGTTTTCTAGGATGATGCCTGCTCCACTTTCTGTCGAGCTAGATGCTCCGTTGACGAAGATTGTCCACCTGCGAGCCCCGCAAGTCGGGGAGTCGGGCAGGGTCATCTCCGCCACAAAGTCGGCCAGAGCCTGAGCTTTGAGGGCTTTTCTACTCTCATACTGGATGTCGAACTTGTACAGTTCCAGCAACCATTTGAGAATTCTGCCGGCCATGTCTAGGCGGCCCAACAGTTGCCTCACGGGCTGGTCCCTGCGCACCACGATGGTGTAGGCTAGAAAGTAGTGCCTCAGCCTCCTTGCAGTATTGATGAGGGTCAGTGCTACTTTTTCAATCTATTGGTATCTAAGTTCTGGTCCTTGTAGCGCCTTGCTTGTGAAGTATACGGGCTTCTGCCCATTAGGGGTTTCAAAAATGAGGGCGGCGCTGACAGCCTCGGTGGCGACGGCGAGATAGAGATAGAGGGTTTCCCCGTTATCTGGTTGGGAGAGGACCGATGGTTCCGATAGTGGTTATTTTAGGTGGAGGAGAGCTTTGTCGCATTCCTCCGTCCATTCAAAGGCTGCCTATTTGCGGAGGAGTTTGAAAAAGAGGAGCGTGTGCTGAGCAGATTTGGCCACGAACCGGGACAGAGAGGCGAGCGTCCCGTTCTGAGCTTGGACTGATTTTTTTGAATTCGGCGTGGGGAACTCGGAGAAGGCTCTGCATTTGTCGGAGTTAGCTTCAATTCCTTGTTCTATTAGGTAGAAACCGAGGAACTTGCCTGCTCGTACCCCGAACGTGCACTTCTCCGGGTTGAAGCACATCTTATACTTCCTGGCCTGCTCGAAGACTTTCTTCAGATGGAGCGTGTGATCGGATTCCTCGTGGGATTTCATGATCATGTCGTGCATGTAGACTTCTAGTATATCCCCGATCTCTCCTCGTAAGACTTTGTTCATCATTCTTTGGTAGGTAACGCCAGCGTTTTTCAAGCCGAAGGGCGTTACGTTGCAGTAATAGTTGCCCGATTCGGTCATGAAAGTTGTGTACCTTTTATCGCTTTTGGCCATGGGTATTTGGTTATAGCTCGAATACGCGTCCAAGAAAGATAATAATTTAAAACCAACAGAATTATCAACTAATTTGTCTATGTTAGGGAGGGGATAAGCGTCTTTAGGACAGACCCTATTAAGATCCGTATAGTCAACACACATTCACCATTTTCCATTTGATTTCTTTATAAGTACAACATTGGACAGCCAAGTAGTGTACTTGGCTTCCGAAATGAAATTTGCCTCTAGGAGGTCTTTTACAGCTTGTTCAGAGCCTCAGTTTTTTTCGGAGACTGCTTTCGTATACGTTGAGCTACTGCCCTAATGGCGGGGTCGATGGTGAGCTGGTGGCAGACCACCTCAGGATCTAGCTCGGGTCTCTGAGGCGCTCCATGCGAACATATCTGCATTCTCCTGGAGACAGGCTTCCAGCTGTTCCCTTGCAAGGTTGGCGAGGACGGTCCCGATCTTCACTCCTTTCTAAGGGTTGTCACCGAGCAGGACTAGCTCGAACTCACTATCCAGAATTGGTCGCATCAGATGGAAAGTCTCGCTGCTACTGGTCGTTGTGGAAGGGCTGCTCGAGCTTGGATGGATCTCCTTCCCCTTCCTTTTCTGGTCCCTCAGGTCATCCTTGGAGAAATGGCTGTCGAGGTCGATAGAATCGACGCGGGGCAGCAATTTCGCCTCTTTGGAACTGCATGGCATAGTAGGCTTGCTGGGAGTCTTTGGTCGGGTTGCGATTGTGTTCAGCCCTTTTGAGGCTGCCTCGAAACACCTTCTTGCTATTTCAATGTCTCCGTGCAGGGTGGTAATGAGCCCTTTAGAGGTGTAGTATTTCATCTTCAGGTGCACGGTGGAGGGCACGACTACCAATTTGGCCAGAGTCGGTCGTCCGAAAATGCATTGGTAGAGGGAAGGGCAGTCGATGACCAGGAACTGGACTTTGATGGATCTGGCCGTTTCTACTACCCTGAAGGTGACGATCAGCTCCACGTACCCCCAAGGCTTCATGACTGACCCGTTGAAGCCTTGTAGATCAGAGCCTACGTAGGGCGTCGGGTGTGTCTCGTCCAGCTGAAGGCTGGAGAATAGTTTGGAATACATGATGTCGACCGAGCTTCCCTGGTCGACTAGGATTCATCGAATGTCAAAGTTGGTCATTTGAGCCCTTACGAGCAGTGGAATGCTGGAGTTGGGAGCTCCACCTAGGAGTTCCTCGTGGTAGAAGGTGATGAGGACCGACTCTCCCTGGACCTTATCAAGTGTAAAACACTTGTTCGAGCTTGTGTTGATGAGATGCTTAAACTTCCTATTGATGGATCCCATGGTCACCTGGTAGAATCCCCCTCCTGAGATGACCATGGCGGAGGGGAAGGATTCCCATGGGCTATGTGCAGCTAAGTAAGGAGGGATGTAGAGTCCCTCGGGGGCGTAGAAGTCTTCCGGCTGCGAGATGCTCATGGCGACCTGAAGATTGGTCTCGTCTGAGGAAGGCACCTCCTCTTCGACCTTCTTTAACTCCTGGGCATCCTGCCGAGAAGCGTCCTTCTTCTTGGATAATTGCTTCAGGTGCCTGTCCCTGAATAAGATCTCAATTGCATTATTCAGATGGATGCAGTCGTCAGTCATGTGGCCGTGGTTCTTGTGGAACCGGTAATACTTCGTCTTATCTGTGTTTGGCTTGGCCGGTTCTGTTTTGGGAAATGGACCTCTGCCTGCCAGAACTTCGAGTTTGTGCACTCGGAGAAAATCTTCTCGCGAGAGACGGTCAGCGGAGTATATTCATGAAAACGGCTAGAAGGCCCTTTGTGATCACGGGACTCCCGTAGGCGGTCATCCCGTCTTTTCTCTTCTCCCCGACGAGTTAACAAGGAGTCATCGTGCCTAGAGCACCTGGAACTCTCTTGATGCCTCGAGTCCCGTGCAGTGTTCGCAGCTTCCTTTTCTTCGTACTGGATGTATGCATGAGCCTTGAGAAGGAGGGCGTCTAGTGTCGCTGGAGTCTTAATGCTAACTGCTTTGGCAAAGTCGCTGCGGAACATAGTTCTTGCTCGAGCAAGTACTTATTCATATCGTCGGTCTTGGAGACTTGGACGGCTTCTTTGTTGAACCTTTCGATATAGGCTCGAAGAGGTTCGTCTTTCCCTTGAATGATGGCCTCAAGGGAGGCTTCTGTATTTGGGTGACGACGAGAGACTGTGAAATGTCTGGAGAACATCCTCCTTAACTGCTTCCAAGATGTGATGGATTCGAAGGGGAGACTCTTGTACCATGACATTACTCCCTTCCTCGGCGTAGTTGGGAATAATCTGCATTTGACAGCACCTCTGATGCCACAGTAATCGAGCAGGGCATCAATGTTCTCGATGTGCTCGTCAGGATCTCTAGCGCCATCGTATATGCCCACGGGTGGGAGTTCCCTCAACCCTTTGGGTAGACGTGTGGCCATGATTTCTTGGGACAACAGGCCTCGGGGCTCGTCGTCGCTACTGCTAATAGACTGTGAATGAGAGTAGGTACTTCGTCCAGGGGGAGGACAACGATCTCGACGGGGAGAAGGATTTTGTGCTTGGCCCTTGGATCTAGGCCGAGGTGAACGCTGGTTCTTTGTCCATAGATCCCTTCTGGTTCTCTTGGCCGCTTGGGAGATTTGGCTCTGGGGAAAAGTATGGTCGCGCTTTCTTGCCGCCAGATATTCTGGCTCCGCTGGCACCTGACAGTTTATTCCTCGTCTAGGAGAAGAACTCCGAGATCTCTGGCGCTCTCTCCTCGGCAGAGGAGATCTTGGACGGCGGGTCTCTTCTAAGGCTCCAATTCTTTGTTTTACTGGAGGATCAAAAGATTTGTTTTGTCCGGATCGGCGTTGGGAGGAATTGGGTCGGCTGGTGGTCCTCCGAGGGTTGGACCTCAATGTTGTCAGCGCGATCCGGGGAGGGGGACGCGATGGCTCCATCCCTCTGCTGATGAAAGTTTCCTCCAAGAAAAGGGGTTGTTACATCAGCGTCTGTCTTGCTGATGGGGAGGACGACGGCGTTGCAAGCATCGTTGACATTGTCATGGCTGGCCATGATCGGAATCTTAAAAGAACTGCTTTTGTCTTGGATTAACGAGGAAAGAAAGACGGGGAGAATGGAGTTTCCCACAGACGGAACCACTGATCTTACCGGCTGATCAAAACCTGAAGTAGGCCAGATACTTCGTCTGCGATGCTAGGTTTCAAAGATGAGGAGGGGGTGTGCCTGCAAGGCACTCCGATGCTAAAGTAAGGATCGGGATAAGAAAAGGCAAGTACAAAAGTGAGTATGTCTTAGGATGATTTGAGAGGGTTTTTATAATTCCCCCAGCGCTTGGCCATTGGTCCCTATTTTTGGGGAGAGATATTCGCTCCCCATGAATGGGTAACTGTCAGAAACTAGCTGTTGGGACGGGAAGAAGTGCTCAGAACTAGCCGTGGTCGCGGACACGGGCGTCGTGACTGTTTCTGGATGGTGGAACCATGCGTGATGGGAAGAAATGTGACGAAAGGAAGCTGATCCAGGGGGTCAGCTGGCCAACCTTCCTCAACAGAGGGGCAGAGGAGAGAATGCTTCATTTTTCCCTTAACTGGCAGGGCTTAGGCTATTGGGCCGTTCTGGGAGCAGAAGTGGATTGGGATTTGCCTAGCCATTGGGCCAGTCCGGAACAACATCTTTCATTCTTGACTAGGAAAATCACATTGAATATATGTACCTTTGTCTAAAACTATAAATTCTTTTTCTTTTGAACTAATACACACTGATTTGTGGGGGTTCCTCCCTTACCCATTCCCAATATAATTATTCATATTACATAGCTTTTATAGATGTTTTTACAAAGTACACTTGGATTTATTTTCCCAAGAAAAATTCTAATGCATTATTTTCCTTTAAAATATTTCAAGCCTATATTGATTCATAATTTAGTGCTAAGATCAAATATGTTCAATCTGACTATGGTGGAGAGTTTATACCATTTACCAAATCTCTAAATGAACTTGAAAAAATTCATAGGTTGAATTTTCCACATACATCCTACTAAAATGGCACAATTGAGAGAAAGTAGAGACAAATAGTCGAAATTGCATTGGCTTTACTTGCTCATTCTTCCTTACCAATCAAGTTCGGGGATCATAACATTACAATTTTTTCCTATCTTATAAATCAGTTACCTACAACTTATTTAACTTAAATTTATACACCTTTATATGCCCTATACATAAATGTACCTAATTACAAGTCAGTTAGAGTTTTTAGTTATGCCTGTTTTTCTCTCTTAAGGCATTCATCTCACACATTAGGGTTATAAATGCCTCAATAACGAAGTAAGAACCCTCACTTCAAAATATGTAATGTTAAATTAAAACAAATTTCCATATCCTTATTTGTGTCAACTATCACACAAAAATATGTATGACAATTCAACAAAAGTCTTTAACAGTCCTACCTTACCTTTAACTGTGTACAATCCAGCTTTGTTTCCAAGTCATAATTAGGTTAACTCATCTAGAGCTGTAAAGCCAATCGATTTTGAAACCAACATAAGTACTAGATCCATTTCAAGTCACCTATATGGCCATCACTCATAATGTCATGAACAAAGGCAAACTGCAGACATTGAATAAGTTATTAAAAACTAGTTATTATATGATGAACAAATACATGAGTTATTTAACATTCCTACTGAGTCCTAACCCGCTACAAGTACATCTTCTAGTATATTTAACATACCTTTATTTAATAATAGTTTTTTCCCTCATGTTACCTCAAATTGTCGACAACATTTCCTCCCTTTCTCCCTTTCGCACACAAAAATCTGCATAATCCCAATCTTCATCCACTCATAGTCAAAATCTCCAAAACCTCTCTATTGTTTAATGACTACCATATGCTCACATGTGCCAGGACTGTTAAATCCCAACCCAAAGTCTTTCTAGTCCACTTAGAACCAAGTACTTCAATGCAGGCTCTAGCTCAACCTGAATGGTTTAAGGGAATAAAATATGAGTATAAATCACTACTGCATCATTTATAACTTTTCCTCCTCATATAAAGTCTATTGGTTGTAAGTCAGTATTCAGAGTAAAGGAAAATCCATGGAAACATTTTGATTTCCATGAAACTTTTTTCCATGTTTTAAAACCAACAACCACTCATGTAATTTGTTCTTTTCCATTTTTAAGTGATAAATTTAACAAATAGATATCACTAACTCCTTTTGAAGAATGAGGGTGGCACCTAGGGATTCTTACAAGGATTCCTTCTAAAGAGAGATCTATTTCACTTTGGATTTTACATCTTTCATCTTCTCCTCTCATTTCTCATTGTCTTTATAGAGGGACTACAACAACCTCTAGTTCTCATTGTAAGCATCCAACTGCTCCTGGACCTTTGCCTTCAACTCTTTCTAAGCTTTGTTTCGCCTTTCCTGGTCGACTTTCTGCAACATGAGCTCCCTCCGAAAAATGTTATCCTTCATGTTGACAATACTCGAGGTCAGTTTGGAACAAAGTTTTTGGTAATTAGCAGGAAATTCCTTGGATAAAAGAAGGTGAGAGCTCTTTAATCGGAGGGTGTTGAAACTGAAGTCGCCCTATAAAGTCGAAGAGGTAAGGGAGCCTCGCTTGTAGGGGGTGCCTAAGTATTCTCCTTCTCAGCAGTAGTACAAGAATCTTTCTCTAGCCTTTGAGCCTTCACATTGGGCGAGTCTAAAGTCAGGTTCTTAGCTTGCCTTTTCTTCCCCTTGACAATGAAACCCTTGGGGTGACCCTGGGGATTGTTGGTACCTTAACTAACAATTGAGCTTCTCCTACCTTTGTTTCCTCTCCTAAGCAGAAATCCTAGATATTTGATCTGCAAGACAATACGTAAAGATCACAGATGCTCTTTAGAAATACTTTCAAAGGGAAACAAAATATATCTTACCTAAATAAGTGGCGAGATGTTTATTGTCACCCAACCAAAGTCTAATAACCTCGCGACACTCCATACCCTCGAACTCCCACAAGAGACGAATAATCCTCTTCTCCTAGAGGGTAAGGAACGTCCGTTCATATCTCGTGATCGCCACAAGGTCTTTAGTCCAGGATAGGGGAAAAATGGGGCACTGTCAGCCCCTATTGTAACACCCGAGGCCGGCGAGGGCAGAAAGTGGTCGCCAGTGCACAAGCCATGACAATGAGTGGCTTCTGGAAGCTTTTAGGCAAAAACAGATTTCTTATCGGAATGAGAGGGATCCTGAGGCTATGCACGTATAGAACTGCATGGTTGAAGGAAGGCTTATAAGGATTGACTGGTACTACCAATACTAACAAGACGTATCTTCTTTTCGGTAGCCTAACAAATAAGAACCTCATAGTTAAGTGTGTTTAACTTGGAGTAATATTTGGATGGGCGACCTTCTAGGAAGTGTAACGCCCCGATTTGGTTAATCGTATTTATTTATTTCATTTATGTGAAATTTGGTGAATTGTGTAAATTAAATGAGTTTTACCTGTTAAATTGGATAATTTCTCAGATAGATAAAATAATTGCAATTGATAATATTTTCTTATTAACTTTTAATTCCTGATATATTATGCATCACTGTTTAAGTTTTATCGCATTTTGAGAGCGTTTGGGAGATACTTGAGCAAAAGGATAAAATAGTCTTTTGAGGGGTTAGATATTTTGTTATAAAAAGGGAAGGAGAGAGAAATAGAGAAAAGAAGATAAAGAAGAGAAGGAAAAGAGAGAAGAGGAGAAAGAGGAAAAATTGAAGAAACCTCTGTTTCAATCGCGATTAATCGGGTAAGGGTGAGAAGTTCCAATTATATCATGCTTGTATATGTATATGTATGTATTTGTTTGAATGTTTGGTGAAAAATATATGTTTTCCATTTGGTTGAAATTGTGAACAATTGATAGAAATCGATGTTTTCACGGTTAGAATGCGGAATAGTTCGCGTAGAATAATCGGGAAATGATAGGATTTAGTCGGGATTACTTGTCGGTATGATTAGGGGGTTTAAGGATGAGTTTGGGGGGTTTTTTGCATCATAAAAATCAGGTATTTTTGGGTTCTGTTACGCAGTAACTGGTTACAGCATATGTGCTAACTGGTTACCACTGTTAGTTTCAGAAAAATATGATTTTCAAAAATCCATAACTTTCGAACCGTAAGTCCTTTTTGGCCGCCGTTCGAAGCGTTGGAAAGCTAGTAAAATATTATTTCTATTAAAAATGGTTTGGAGGACAGTAGATGGCTTATTTAAGTCGTGGTTTTGTAAAAGTGTTGTGTTGGCGGATTTTTATCGCGTAAAATGCAAACAGTTGGTGTTTTACCGTGTGTTGTGCTATTGTTATATAATGTGGAGCTTTTATGTGGTTTATATGATGTTGAAGCATGTGATAATTTGTCGTGGTTGTTCGTGGCCTAATGGAAGAATATATTGTTGAATTGAATACAAATGTTTGTTGTTATGATGTTGTTGAGGGTAGCCTTCGTGGCGTGAATCCTAGTGAATTGTATATTAATGCAGGTGATAAGTGATTGAACAGTTGTGGTAATACTAGTGTGTATTACGGTGACTATGTATCTCACGTGTGATCATGAGGATCGTGAAGAGGTATAATTGTTATTATACTTATGTTTTTGTGCATCATTTGTGTCATGCATTTCATGATGTATCTGGTGGAGACAGCTAGGTGGGAATCCATGAGGGATGCCTAGTATTGTCCGGACTCCAATGTGGAGTTGTGTGGAGATAAATCATTTCTCAGTGGGAGTGTATGTGATTTATTCGGATTCTATTATGAATTGGGTTCAATTAAATGAACCAAGGTGTGGTGGCAGGAGATAAATCATTACTCAGTGGGAGTGTATGTGATTTGTCCGGATTCAATTGGGAATCGGGTTCGACTGAATGAACTATAGTGGGTGGCACCACTTGCATTGCATTGTGTCATTGAGTCACATTGCATTATTATGTCTTTGTTGGATTATAATTGAAAGTGACAAGTGTGTCGTGAATGTGGGCACATTATGTATGATTGCTTGATTACTACTATTTAACATGTATTTTACACCGTTAATTATCGAATGTAGTTCTCAACCCTTGGTTGTTTCTTGTGTCTGTGCTTCTTGGGAAGTACAGATATATATCATAACTTGTGTATATGAATATATGATATCTTTGTATGCTTTATGTGTTAGCATGTGGCGTGTGGGTGAGTTGATAATATATGTGAATTATATGTTTACATATTATTATGCAATCTTGATTTAGTTGTTATTTCTCACCCTTCTGTTGGAATATGCTTTTTATGGCATAATGCAGATTAGCCGCTGTAGAGGCGTGGAGGCAAGTGGAAGAGTTAGATCTTCATTTTGCTTAGATCTTTGGTGTCTGCTCTGATACGTAACACGGGAGTCGGGGGAAACGCTTTTGTTATTTATGTTTATATATATTGGATGAATTGTACGTATATTTTGATGTTATGAAACAACTTATTTTGTAAAACGAGTCAATTATGGATCATTCCACTTTAATCCATAATTGAACTTTCCTTTTGTTGGAAAAAGTTTCCTGTTATTATTTATTCCATTTTGTGTTATGTATCAAAGTTATAAGCAGGTGGATTATGTTTTTCTCAAATGTGGCATCCTTATTTTTGTCAAAAAAAAAAAATTTATTCACTCTGATTTAATTATGTATTATTTATCCGCTAGATGGGAGTTGGGGTGTTACAATTGGTATCAAAGCAGGTCGGTCCGTCCGGCCAAGTTGTGAGTCGATGTGGCATGACAGTTGAATACTGTCAATGTTGTGTGTTCCTCACTACGTGATATGTGTGTGAAACACTGTCAGTGCTTTCTGGTTTACTAATCCTTGTCTTCAGAATTGAGAATGAGATAAGCGGGGGAGAAGCTGGTGTTTCTCCAAGTTGCTTCAATTGTGGAGCGTTGGCTAAGTGTGTCGTTGTTTGCAAGATTATAAATGTTGTTTGGACAGTGTTGTTCCCGATTCCAGAGGGAATGCGGAGGTAAGGTTTATGTGGACTAAGGATTTGTGCCTTAGGTAGTTTTGTGCACAAGATGTAAGAAATGCTATTATGGTCTGGTAAAGATGGTCTATACCCCATCATGATTGTCGGCTGTCTATTGACAAATTGAGGAACTGATCACCCTTAATCTCTTGTTGATAGTAGACGGAGTTATGTTGGATGGAATAGACGTGTCTTTCTGGCTTAGATAGTGCGTGCAATGAATTGTTTGGAATTAAGAAAATGATTACAAATTGTTTTGAAGAGTCGATGAAGATTCTTATATCGGAAGATGAGGCAGATTAGAGGCTTTGGTGTGTGGGTTAAGTCGGGATGTCTCTGGGGGAGAACAATCGGGTATTATTGATGGTTGCTCCTCAGAGAGTAGAGAGTGAACTTAAATTAGACGAAGGTGAATAGTTGAGGTTTATATCTGCTAAGTAAGTAGAAAAAATCTTAAGCGATGAGACCCAGATGTTTGTTATCATCGGAATAGGTTGTTATTTACTCGGTTAAGCTTGTATGTGAGTCTGGACAAGTTTGGATGAGGTTTGGTTTGGTTTTATGTCATAAAGACAGGTTTTATTCAATTCTGTAGCAGAGTAACTGGTTACCCAGTGAAATTTTTTTTTGCAAAAACTTTAAGAATTTATATCTTTTAGAATTTGGTTGGGCATTACAATGTACAGTGATGTTGTCCGGTGTTAGTAATGCGTCTGGAATGTTTGTGGAGTATATGAATCGTATCTTCCATATTTAATTGGATAAGTTCGGAGTGGTGTTCATTAGGGATATTCTGATCTATTATAAAATCAGAAGGAGAGTATGTAGGGTGTTTGAGAATCGAGTTGCAAGTGTTGAAAAGAAGGAATTTTTATGCTAAAATTATTCAAGTGAGAATTTTGGTTGAAAAAAGTTAGTTTTCTTGGATATGTTACTTCTGATGATGGTATTGTTATGGATCCATCGGAAGTATATGCAGCTCTACAATGAGAGGCTCCGAAGTCGGTTAAGGTGATTAGAAGCTTTTTGGACTTTAGTTGGTTATTACTGGAGGTTATGGAAGGCTTTTCTAAGTTAGCATTTTCGTTACTTCAGTTGACTTGCAAAGGGTAAGTCGTTTGCTTTGGATGTTCTTTGTGAGGAAAGTTTGAGAGGGCTAAAGTAGAATTTGTCTACGGCTCCAGTTTTGATTCTGCGTGATCTTAATAAACCGTTTGTGAGGTATTGGGATGCGTCTATGATGAGTTTAGTCAGTGTGTTAATGCAAGACGGTAATTTCGTGGCTTATGCTTTACGACAATTGAGGATTCATGATTTCAAGATGGCTGCGGTTACTTTTGTGTTGAGAATCTGGAGGTATTATTTTTATGGTTTTGAGTTCGAAGTGTTTAGTAATCACAGAATATTGAGTACCTGTTTAGTCGGAAATAATAGAGTATGAGACAACGAGGATGGTTGGAATTCCTGATGAGTTATTACTTTAGCTGGAATTATCCTATTGGTAAAGTTAAGTTGGAAGTTTTTATGCATGTCTGTTTTGATGGTCAGAGGATTAGAATTTTTTGAGCAGTTCAGAGACTTGTGTCTGGTGTGTGGGATAACACAGTAGAGTGTGAGGTTGGGTATATTAGAAATGAACTATGATTTTGCTGGTGAATATTAGAGAGAGTCAGAAGTTGGATATGAAAATGGTAGATTTGATTGTTGCGAGTAATCAGAGTGCGCATCGAAAGCGTGAGGTGGCACATTTTGTGTATGCGTGTGTGACTTGTAAGAGTTCATAGGTTGAACATCGGAAACATGTAGGAATGGTGAGACTATTGGACGTTTCAGAATGAAAGTGTTAGGTGAAAGGTTTAAATATTATTCATGGGCTACTATGTAGATGGATGCTTTGGTTATATGTTCGACTGGTGAATCGTAGCATTGTTGTTATAATGTTGTGTGACAAGGATGTTGGTATTATGGTTATGTAGAGGTTGTTGAAACGATGTTGTGTCATGGGACTTTATGTTCTTGTTTTTGTTGTTGCCTCGTTTCCATCGTGATGGTTCGAGTGCGAGTATCTAATTCCAATGTGGGGAATTAGGGGAGTGCTACCTATGGTGAGGGTAACGATCTTGTTGTTTTCTGGTTCTAGAGTGAACCCGTGTGTTCGTAACTTGGGTATTCCTTGAGTCGTGAGTTAGTCATCAAGTGCATTGTATGAGCATTGCATCTTGTCGTTGTTGTGGTTGCTGTTAGCAAGGTGGTTTGTCAGTTTGTGTTATTCGTGGTGTGCCTAGTGTTGGCATGATAGTTGGTTAGTCGGATGCGAGAGTTGTATCCGAAAGTTGTTCGTCTCAGTTATATTTTCGAGGACGAAAATGTCTAAGTGGGGGAGAGTTGTAACGCCCTGATTTGCTTAATCGTATTTATTTATTTCATTTATGTGAAATTTTGTGAATTGTGTAAATTAAATGAGTATTACCTGTTAAATTGGATAATTTCTCAGATAGATAAAATAATTGCAATTGATAATATTTTCTTATTAACTTTTAATTCCTGATATATTTTGCATCGCTGTTTATGTTTTATCGCGTTTTGAGAGCGTTTGGGAGATACTTGAGCAAAAGGGTAAAATAGTCTTTTGAGGGGTTAGATATTTTGTTATAAAAAGGGAAGGAGAGAGAAATAGAGAAAAGAAGAGAAAGAAGAGAAGGAAAAGAGAGAAGAGGAGAAAGAGGAAAAATTGAAGAAGCCTCTGTTTCAATCGCGGTTAATCGGGTAAGGGTGAGAAGTTCCAATTATATCATGCTTGTATATGTATATGTATGTATTTTTTTGAATGTTTGGTTGAAAAATATATGTTTTCCATTTGGTTGAAATTGTGAACAATTGATAGAAATCGATGTTTTCACGATTAAAATGCGGAATAGTTCCCGTAGAATAATCGGGAAATGATAGGATTTAGTCGGGATTACTTGTCGGTATGATTAGGAGGTTTAAGGATGAGTTTGGGGGGTTTTTGCATCATAAAAATCAGGTATTTTTGGGTTCTGTTACGCAGTAACCGGTTACAGCATATGTGCTAACCGGTTACCACTGTTAGTTTCAGAAAAATATGATTTTCAAAAATTCATAACTTTAGAACCGTAAATCCGTTTTGACCGCCGTTCGAAGCGTTGGAAAGCTAATAAAATATTATTTCTATTAAAAATGGTTTGGAGGACAGTAGATGACTTATTCAAGTCGTGGTTTTGTAAAAGTGTTGTGTTGGCAGATTTTTATCGCGTAAAATGCGTACAGTTGGTGTTTTACCGTGTGTTGTGCTATTGTTATATAATGTGGAGCTTTTATGTGGTTTATATGATGTTGAAGCATGTGATAATTTGTCGTGGTTGTTCGTGGCCTAATGGAAGAATATATTGTTGAATTGAATGCAAATGTATGTTGTTATGATGTTGTTGAGGGTAGCCTTCGTGGCGTGAATCCTAGTGAATTGTATATTAATGCAGGTGATAAGTGATTGGATAATTGTGGTAATACTAGTGTGTATTACGGTGAGTATGTATCTCACGTGTGGTCATGAGGATCGTGAAGAGGTATAATTGTTATTATACTTATGTTTTTGTGAATCATTTGTGTCGTGCATTTCATGATGTGTCTGGTGGAGACAGCTAGGTGGGAATCCATGAGGGGTGCCTAGTATTGTCCGGACTCTAATGTGGAGTTGTATGAAGATAAATCATTGCTTAGTGGGAGTGTATGTGATTTATCCGGATTCCATTGGGAATCGGGTTCGATTGAATGAACTATAGTGGGTGGCACCACCTGCATTGTATTGTGTCATTGAGTCACATTGCATTATTATGTCTTTGTTGGATTATAATTGAAAGTGACAAGTGTGTCGTGAATGCGGGCACATTATGTATGATTGCTTGATTACTACTCCTTAACATGTATTTTACACCGTTAATTATCGAATGTAGTTCTCAACCCTTGGTTGTTTCTTGTGTCTGTGCTTCTTGGGAAGTACATATATATATATATATATATATATATATATATATATATATATATATATATATATATATATCATAACTTGTGTATATGAATATATGATATCTTTGTATGCTTTATGTGTTAGCATGTGGTGTGTGGGTGAGTTGATAATATATGTGAATTATATGTTTACATATTATTATTCAATCTTGATTTAGTTGTTATTTCTCACCCTTCTGCTGGAATATGCTTTTTATGGCATAGTGCAGATTAGCCGCTGTAGAGGCGTGGAGGCAAGTGGAAGAGTTAGATCTTCATTTTGCTTAGATCTTTGGTGTCTGCTCTGATACGTAACACAGGAGTCGGGGGAAACGCTTTTGTTATTTATGTTTATATATATTGGATGACTTGTACGTATATTTTGGATGTTATGAAACAACTTTTTTGTAAAACGAGTCAATTATGGATCGTTCCGCTTTATTCCATAATTAAACTTTCCTTTTGTTGGAAAAAGTTTCCTGTTATTATTTATTCCATTTTGTGTTATGTATCAAAGTTATAAGCAGGTGGTTTATGTTTTTCTCAAACGTGGCATCCTTATTTCTGTAAAAAAAATGTATTCACTCTGATTTAATTATGTATTATTTATCCGCTAGATGAGAATTGGGGTGTTACATAAAGCATACTGAAAAAGACCCGTGTAGGTTTGTGGGGTCATTCGATAATCTTGAAGCCAGTCTGGGGTGTTACAGATTGTATCAGAGCCAGACCTCTCCTAGTACGATGTGATTCGGGGACAACCCAAGCGGAAGATGGTGGGCATGTAACACCCGAGGCCGACGAGGGTAGGGAATGGTCATTGGTGCGCAAGGAATGATAATGAGTGGCTCCTGGAAGCTTCTTGGAAAAAATTGAATTTACATCTGAATGAGAGGGATCCTAAGGTTGTGTAGGTATGTGACTGTATGGTTAAAGGAAGGGTTATAATGATTGATTAGCACTACCTATACCAATAAGATGCACCATCTTTTTGGTATCCTAACAAATAAGAACTCCATAGTTAAGTGTACTTGACTTTGAGTAGTATTTGGATGGGTGGACCTTTTGGGAGGTTTCTCAGAAGGCGTGTGAGTGAGGGAAAAAATATGTTGAAAAGACTCGTGTTGGATTGTGTGGTTAATCGTTAATATTGAAAGCAGTCTGTGGGGTTACACTTAGCACCCCAAGGGAGTCATCTTGCCCCCTCACACGGGTGAACTCGTCCTTCCAATACTTATAGTGATTGGAGTGGGATACAAAAATAGCTTTCCCCAGCTGGGTGCTTAAAGACACTCATCTCCCATTCGTTGGTTTGGTAGTGTAAAAAGAGAAGAAAACTCCCACGGTCGAAGTAACGAACGGGTCCTTACACACCATCTCAAAGTCCTTGATATAACCCCAACTCCTAAGGAACATCTGGGAGGGTGTTACATTGAGAACCATTTAGACCTTCATGGAAAATGGGGAAAGGGGTAAAAGAACCCCCATATCCTTGATGAATGAGAGGTAGAAATAAAAGTATGGGTAATGAGTATCAGAGGAGATGAGTATGGTCACCCTTAATGACGACGAGAAAAGCCTAAAAAATGACTCGATCTTCATGCTATGAAGAAGAAACCTTCACTCCTGGTCGGAAAAGGAGGATCAGTTCATCAGAAGTATACCAGGATCAAATATCTTCGAAATCTTTGGACATGAAGGAGGGGGTAGAAATTATCTATTTGTTCCTGAGAAAATAGTAGGACAAAAAGAAATCACCACCACTGTTGCAATCGTCAAAGAGGGCAACTAAAAACCTTAAAATCTATCATACACTTATACTAAGCCCCATTTCGAATGTATTTTTATAAATCTTACTTATAAAGAAAAGAAAGGGAGATTCATACCTGGAAGTAGGTAGTGAACAAAGGAGAGAGAAAGATGAGGGGTTGTGTTGTTCCGGCGTGCTTGTAGGAATAAGGAGTGAAATGGAACAAATAAGAAGAAAGAATAAACCTTTTATATGGAAGAGGGAACCACAAAGGATCCTTTAGACTCCCACATAAATTTTAAAAACTCAGCACATTTTTGACACAGGCATCTAGCGTTTAAGGTCTCGAAATCACACCATCATACTTACATTAAATGCGAGTAACATGACCAGCTGAATGATTGATTGGCATTCCTCATCTAACATTCTAGCTAATTGGGATATATCTAGAAGGTGAATCATCTCTCAACTAAGGGCGTGTGCAATTAAAAAGAACGCCCAAATCTAAGGGACTTGCCCCTTTAAATAAATAGCCGCATTCACTTGAGAGAATCGCCTTAAGATGAGGGACTCGCCATTTTAAATGAATAATCTCCATCAACTGAGGGACTCACTAAGAGGGTGATGAACATACTTCACAAATGAAAGAGGCTTTAAAAACACTTTTCCCTTAACAAAGTCCTCGTACTTCAGGGACTATGTAGTGTTATATTTATAAGTATCCCAAATAAGGGTGCCCTCGCCAAGAAGTTGTGTCGCTGAGATGATGCTCCCATAAGGATAATGCTCACCCTTGGCACATATGACGTGTATATTACCGTTAGTAAAAGAAGAGGGAGTTCACCACTGCCTCCTGAAGATTAGGTGGTAAATAACCTACCTTAATCATGAGGGAACAGTTGCCACCCCTGGAGGTTACCCAAACCCTAGGGCCAAAAGGCCTATATAAATACATCCCTATAGGGAGAAAATGTCAGATCTTAACCATAGAGATCACACCCCAATACGCTTACACCTAAGGGCATCACTCATTAACAAGGCCTCTCACCTCATGTGGGCAAGACCTCTAAACCATCATCAAATACCACCATACAGGACTTCTTGCCGCCTTGGGCAAGTCCTAACCACCATACAACATAATATACATACTAAGGTCTCTGAGTGCCCATACCCTTGTAAGATGAACACGCACACATGTACTTTTTGACCAGTACATGCGTCATGTAAAAACATAATATCATTTTAGGTTAACAAATCCCAAAGGGTTTCACATGAGATTCCAACTCAAAATCACATAAAAAAGATGAGGCCCAAAATTGCATAATCGTAATACTTAAGGGCCAAAAATGTAAGTATTAATCATGTAAGAACTTACTACATAAATTACTTGAGAAACTGACGTGATCTTTGCTTTATTTATCATATTGATATGATATAATCTCTTGCGTCTAGCTTTTCTGCTTTTCTAAATATGAAAGGAGAAGGGATACCGGTAAAAGCTATTCTAATGCATAAATTAGACATTCTATTAATAGGTAGCAAATGAATGAATTGATTTTGTGATCACACCCAAAGGCGAAAATCCTTATTTATAGAGTGAATGAACTTTGATACGCTCCATGTGATTGATATTCTTTTTGAGATGATCTTGAAAATCGTTGTAAGAAAAGTGTAGGCAATGTTCACATAATTTTTAAGAGATATACAAATGGTGTGACCTATCTAATAGGAATATGCTCGATGTACATCATAAAGGTACTAATGTTTATGTGCTTTTATATATATATATATATATATATATATATATATATATATATATATATATATATATATATATATATAATAAAGAAAAAACTATATTAGATTTTTTTAATAAATTGGTTATTTAATATTTTTTTAAAATTAACATGTGGATCGTTATTTTTTAATAGAGTGGTATGAAAATGATGAAGTGTAGTAAAAAATAAAACGGTCACATATTTTTAAATGTTCAAAATATAAAAAAAAAATAATGTAGAAATCACTCTAAAAGATCAAATTATTAAAAGAAAATTAAAATACCAACCTATTATATATGTTGGCATGAATATCAAACTCTTCTTTTGGTTCTTATTTTGGTTTAGAAAAAATAAAGAATATCAAACTGTTGACTTCTTTTATCATTTTACTCATTAATTCTTCTACTCCAACTATTAAGTCATCATTATATCTCTCAATTTCACTAGCCCATTTGTTCTCTTTATCAATTAAAATCAATGTAAAATAATTGATAAAACAAATATATAATTGAAAAATAGTTAATAAAAACTAAAAGTTTGAAAAATAGCTTATTAGTTAACCTCAAGATATAACAAATTTTTAATTGAACTCCCGCCAATGGATTATTATTTGTTTTTCGAGTAAGTTGGTCCTTAAATTGGATATCGAGTTAAAAGAATTTCTTCTTTTTAAATAAACAATTTAAAAATGAAAAAAAGCTGCCAAAAAATATTAAAAGGGAAACATATACCTATAGACAAATACTTTTATGAAAGATAGAAACTACGTACTTTATTCATTTGGACAAATCTCTAAATCTAAATCTAATACATTCATGCATGTCTTAGCAGTACAATTTTTCTTTGTCATTATTTAATTGAAAAGACAAAATGATCATAGAATAAGACAGAAGGCTCAAGTATTCTAATCATGATAATAAATACAACCTAAAGTCTTCGTAAACTGGAAAAACATTTGAGTTCTAAGAAGAAGATAATGAGTTTTTGAGAGTTACTTGTGTAACTGGCGTTGACCGTGCGTTAAAGTCTAAAAAGTTTACGCCGCATTGCATTGGTTCGTTTCAGATTCTCCAGTGAGTGGGAGGGGTGGTCTATCGAATTGCGTCACTGTCATTTCTTTTAAATCATCATGATGTGTTTCATGTGTCCTAGTTAAAGAAGTACATTCATAATCTGTCTCATGTGATTCAATTGGATTATGTGAAAGTTAGAGAGAGCTTGATAGTTGAGACTTTGCCGTTAAGGAGCAAGGATCACGAAGTGAAACACTTGCGAGGCAAGGATATCACTTAAATGAAATTTGTTTGGGGAGATCCTGCTGGTGGCAGTGAAGTGGGAGCTCAAGAGTAGGATGAGAGAGTCTCATCCATAGCGTTTTCCGTCAAGTAATGTTCGAGAGCGAAAATTCTTTAAGTGAGGGAGAGTTGTAATACCCTGAATTCATTAGTCTTTTATTTATTTATTTATTTAATTTAATTGATTAAATTATTTAAATAATTATTTCATGTGAATTATGACGTGTTCGACCGGTGACAGTATTTGTGCTTAATTAATTAGTTTTGATGAGATTTAATTAATTAACTAATAGAAATTGGTAGAATTTGATGACTTGGGCTGACTTTGTAAATTAAGAGAATTAGGTGATTTTTTTTTTGAAAATCTTGGTATCCGGTCTTGCGACCGACCAATTCAAGAGGGACCAATTCCACCGTCCACTAGCGGGGGTCCCGTTTAAAGCCGGAGCAAAGCTCCGTATGGACTAACCCACACATGGGGTGATTGCACCTAGTAGGATTCGAACCTGAGACCTTGAGAGGAGCACACTCTCAAGACCCAAGCCTCCACCACTAGGCCAACCCTTGAGAGAAGCTTATGTTTAGTTGGGACAAATTACAAACACAACGCCAAAATTGTGTTTTGGCAGCACAACAAAGACATCGCTTTTTGGCCGAAGCGAAACAAAATAAAAAACGAAGGAAAAAAGCGCTGCTAAATGTGGGTCCTACGAAAGCGCTTTTGAAAAGCGCTACTAAAGGGCTAAGGCAGGCGAACTTTAGAAAGCGCTTTATGAAAAGCGCTGCTAAAAAGATACCATAAGCCAGCGCTGCTAAAGGGCTTTCGTACAACACACTTTAGCCAGCGCTTTTGGAAAGCGCTGCTAAAGGCCTTTCATTAATCCCACATTAGAAAGCGCTTTTACCTCCAAAGCGCTGCTAAAGGCCTAACATAAGAAAGCGCTTTCTAAAAGCGTTGTTAAAGGTCTTTTAAAATATTAAAATTAAAACAGATTCTGATATCCCTCTATTTTCATTTTGACCGTTTCTATTTCTCCCTACCTCTCGCAACACTGATTATCTTCGTCTTCTTCTTCTGCAAACGAAACTCCCTCCGTCCTCCGTCGTTTCTGCAAATGAAACTCCCTCCGTTCGTGGCTTCAATCCGTTCGTGGCCTCCCTCCGCCCTTTCTGCTACCGTCATCCGCCGTTTGAGGTTTTTACTCTCCTTTTTTGTGGTTTTCTCTCCAATAATGGAAATGCCTAATATTCTCCATTGTTGATTGTTTCTCTGCTGTTTCTGTGAGATAAATTTGTTGTATTATTAGTTGTTGATGTTAGGTTTTTATTTTTTTATTTGTAGAAGTTAGTTATAACTAGTTCCTGATATTGGTGATGAGTGAAGTCTAGGGCCTAGTCGAATGCATTTCTATTGTGCTAAAACTGCTCATAGATAGAGGTGGGGTATGTTGACGTTGTTGCTGAGCTGCCTGCCTGATAGCTGAGTCATGATCGTTATACAAATTGGAAAAGTGCACAGAACGAATGACATACTGTATCAAATTAACTGCCTGATACTGTATCACTTTTCTAATTAGTGATTAATTAGAAAAGTGATTAAATAGAAAAGTGATTAATTAGTAGAAGTTAGTATAGTTTGTAGAAGTTAGTTTAATGATTAATTTGTAGAATAGTAGAAGTTAATTAGTATAGAGCATAATTTGTAGAATAGTGATTAATGTGTAAAATTTGTAGAATAGTGATTAATTCGAAAAGTCAAGGTAGTTAAGAGTGTTGTAGAAGTTAGATTGTTGAGGTTGTTATAGGGCTATTTGTAAAGTTAAAATGAATATTTAATGGAAAATTTTAGTGATGTAAGAATTTGGTTGTTGATTAAAAATGATAATGAAATTAGTTGTTAATTGAACGAGTGATTGAATTTATTTTGAGAGTTGATTGAAAATAATTATAAAATTAATTGTTATTTTGAGAGTTGATTGAAAATGATAAATAGTGATTGAATTGTTAATTGAATTTGAATTGATGATAGAACTTTGAAGTTAATTGAACTTAAGCATCGAAGTTGTTTTATTTGACAATGTTGAGTTGAAACATTAAGCGTTGATGTGTCATTTGTGACGAATCAAATATACCATGCTCTTTGATTTAATGATGATGTTTACTAAATTTGTTTCTTGAAACTTTGACTTGTTCCTCCGATATTTCTTGTTTGTCATATTACATACTAAATTTGTCCTGTTATATGTGGTATACACCATCAGTTACTAACTTACTTTCATTTGCTATAGGGGTTACTTGTGAAGAGTGAATTCAGATCGTTTTCAAGAATCTTACACTTTGTGGTTCAGTCCAGAAGTTGTTGACTTCTATATATACAGGTACTTAGGTGTTATTTTGTTTTTGTTTTGCTTACTTAGTAAAATCATGGATAAAAAATGGATGTCGTCCAATCGATTGTCGAAATAGTACGAGAATGGGGTATCAGAATTCGTTAAATTTGCTGTTGAAAACGCCAAAGACCCCAGTCGAATCACGTGTCCTTGCTTGGGTTGCTGTTTTGGGCGTCGGATTGACGCGGGTTAGATGGAGTCGCATTTAAAGTGGCATGGAATTGATTGAAGTTATACAAGTTGGACATTTCATGGTGAGAAAAGTAATGGGAATGTTGAACCGGGGGATAATACGACCTATGCTTCAAACGACAATGCCACAGATACATACGATTGTGATCGAGTCGAAGAGATTGCAGAAGCCCTTGAAGAAGATCTTCAGGATTGTCCCAAAATGTTTGAGAGGTTGGTAAGCGATGCAGAGAAACCGTTGTATAAAGGTTGCACTAAATTCACAAGATTATCTATGGTATTAAAGTTGTACAACTTAAAGGCGGGTAATGAATGGTCGGATAAAAGTTTCACAGAGTTATTAGCCCTTATGAAAGATATGCTTCCAGAGGATAATGTTCTTCCCAATCGAACATATGAGGTCAAAAAGATGTTGTGCTCTATTGGCATAAGCTATGATAAGATACATGCATGTCCAAACGATTGTGTTTTGTTTCGAAATGAGTATGCATCGTTAAATGAGTGTCCTAAATGCGGTGTCTCTCGATATAAGAAAAAGTTGTCTCCGGCAAAAGTCTTGTGGTATTTTCCTATAATTCCGAGATTCAGACGCATGTTTCGTAGTGAAACCGATGCAAGAAACTTGACTTGGCATGCAGGTGAGAGAATTATAGATGGAAAGTTTCGACATCCGGCAGATTCGCCACAGTGGACGAAAATTGATAATGATTATCCTGAATTTGGAGAAGAAGCAAGAAACCTTCGCTTGGCATTATCTACTGATGGAATAAACCCACGCGGTCTTCAAAGTATCTCACATACCACATGGCATGTGATTATTATGATTTATAACCTACCTCCATGGCTATGTATAAAGCGTAAGTACATGATGTTATCTATGTTAATTTCTGGGCCTAAACAACCAGGGAATGACATAGATGTATACTTGACACCCTTAATCGAAGATTTAAAGATTTTGTGGGAGAATGGTGTGGAGGTTTATGATGGATATAGGAAAGAAAGTTTTAACTTGAGGGCGATGTTGTTTGGCACAATTAATGATTTTCCAGCATACGGAAATCTATCAGGGTATAGCATTAAAGGTCAATGTGTGTGTCCTATTTGTGAAGATAAAACAGATTGGACGCGATTGGAGTTTGGTCAGAAGAATGTATTTCTCGGTTATCGTAGATTCTTAAATTCTAATCATCACTACCGTGGGTGGAGAAAAGCCTTCAATGGAGAGGCAGAACAAGGTAGAGCTCCACCTATATTGGCAGGTGATCAAGTTTTTGAAAAGGTGAAAGATGTGAGTACTCAGTTTGGCAAGCCTTTTGCACACACCCTTGTCAAGAGTGGGTGGAAGAAGAGGTCAATTTTTTATTTATTTTCCATATTGGAAGTCGTTGTATGTAAGACATTTTCTCGATGTTATGCATATTGAAAAAAATGTATTTGACAATGTTATTGGTACGTTACTTAATATACGAGGAAAGTCTAAGGATGTCCTTAAAGCAAGAAAGGACTTGATAGCGATGGGGATAAGAACTGAATTAGGACCCTTGAAGAAAGGAAAAAGAACATATCTACCACCTGCTGCCTATACTCTATCTAGAAAGGAGAAAAAAATATTGTGTAAGTTTCTAAGTGAAGTTAAAGTTCCAGAAGGATACTCTTCAGATATTAGAAGACTTGTGTCTATGAAAGACCTCAAATTAAAGAGTTTAAAGACGCATGATTGCCATGTTATAATGGAACATTTTCTACCAATAGGTATACATTCTATTTTACCAGAAAAAGTAAGACGCACAATAACTAAATTGTGTTTCTTCTTCAAGTCAATTTGTAGTAAGGTAATCGATCCTGCGATCTTACCAACATTGCAAAAAGAAATAGTCATTACATTGTGTGAGCTTGAAATGTTTTTCCTTCCTCATTTTTTGAAATAATGGTACATCTAGTTGTTCATCTTGTGAAGGAGACATAATTGTGTGGATCAGCTTATATGAGATAGATGTACCCCGCTGAACGTATATGAAAATATTAAAAGGATATGTGAAAAATCGAAGTCGACCAGAGGGTTGTATTGTTGAACGATACATTGTTGAAGAAGCGATTGAGTTTTGTACTGAATATTTGTTCAATGTTCAATCCATTGGACTCCCCAAATTTCACGTTGTTGAAAAAAAAGAAGGAAAACAGTTAATTGGAAATAAAATTGTGACCGTATCAAGGGCTGAACGGGAGCAAGTGCATTTGTATGTTCTGCACAATGACAATGAGGTTGAGCCGTATGTTGAAATGCACAAGGATTTTCTACGAGGTTTAAATCCGAATAGAAATGAAAATTGGATAGTACGAGAGCACAATCGAAGTTTCATACCATGGTTTAAGGATCATATTTATTCAAAGTTATGTGTAGATCCCGCTTCAATAACAGAAAGGTTGAGATGTTTAGCATATGATCCAAGTTTGCATGTGTTTTCTTATAGCGCATACGCAATTAATGGATACACATTTTATACCAAAGAACAAGATGACAAAAGCACAATGCAAAATAGTAGTGTCACCTTGGTAGCTGAATCAATGCACATTTCAAGTGTGAATGACTTAAACCCCAAATATGCAAATATGTCATATTTTGGGGTTATCGAGCGCATTTGGGTTTTTGATTATGAGAAGTTTCAGATTCCTATCTTTGGTTGCAAGTGGGTTGAAAATAATAGTGGCATACGAATGGATAAGTCAGGATTTTTGCATGTGGATCTTAATAGGGTGGGTACAAAGATGAGCCTTTTATTCTAGCCTCTCAAGCTAGACAAGTGTTCTATGTCACTGACCCGACAAGTACGAAATGGTCTATAGTGATTTTATCTAACAAAGTAATTGATGATAACATTGGAGATCAAGGTGATATTGTTGGAGCGAATGCGTCATATATTATAAGTGATCAAGATGAGACTGTTGGAGCAAGTGAATCATATATTAGAAATGATCATAATGAGGGAATTTGGATCAATCCATCCATCCGTGTTGTTAAGAGACAAGTAGATCATCTTCCTACCCGGAAAAGAAAGAGACGTTAATAAAGAGGTAATAGTAAAATTATATATGTTTGTCATGTGTTTGTCATTTCATATTTGATTATGGATTATGGATTTATATGTTTGTCATGTGTTTGTCATATCATATTTGATTATGGATTATATTATGTTCAATTGATTATGGATTATGGATTGTGTATTATGGATTTATATATTTGTCATGTGTTTGTCATGTTACGTATTTGTCATTTCATATTTAAGACTAGATATTTGATTATGGATTATGGATTTATATGTGTTTTTCTTTATTATAGGTTAAATGGCTACTAATGAGGAGAACTCGCACGATACTTCCAAGAATGATGCAACAGAATCAGTTCAAGATACGGAAGGAGATATTTCAAGAGGAATAACAATCATGAAATGAGTAATTCGTGCTAGAGACAAGGGAATAAAGTACGACGTTCATTGGAATGAAGCAGGTCAACTAATTGAGCCTAATGGCGCAATTTTGACTAGTTACATTGGTGCACTTGTCCGTTCACTAGTTCATATTACGTATGACAATTGGCGAAATCCACAGTTGAAACCCGCCAAAGATAAAATATGGAGTGAGATACAGGTACTATATGTGATGTTATTTGTTATTTTTTACGATTATATCTTTAAATTAATTATATACTAACACACTTTATTTGTTATTGTAGAGATCTTTTAACATTGGTGACGAGAAGCAAAAATATTGTCTTCAATTAGCCGGAAAAAGACTTAGAGGGTTCCGAGCATTTTTATCCAACAAGTTTCTTAAGGATGCCCAAGGAAAGTTTGTTGAAGCGGAATGCCCGAAGAAGTATGCGGACTTGATTGCACCCGAAGAATGGGACACTTTTGTCGCCAAACGTAGAACTGAAGAATACCGCGTAATCTTAATTTAATTTATCATGAACATTGTATTATATTCATGTAGTTATTACATGTGTTATGATATGACTTATAATTGTTTATGCAGGTTGTGAGTGACGTAAATCGTCAAAGAGCCTCGAAACCCGCGTATCCATACAAGAAAGGTCATTTGGGATATGCACTCTTGGAACAAAAAAAAGTAAGTATATATAATTGCTATGATATTTTTGTATTATTATTCATCCTAATTCTTGACTTAATGTGTAGCTTACAGAGGAGAAAAGTGAAGAAACATCTCTTCCGGAGCATGTTTTTGAACAATGTGTAAGTATAACGTTATTTGTTTAATTAGATAAAAAGTTCTTGTTTATCTAATATATTTATGCTTAACTCTAATATTGAATTTCAGGAGACTCTATCTCAGTTCTTAACTCTCACGGAAGACCTGGATTGCAGGAGCATACTGAGTCGAGTATTAAATGTTCCTGAGTATTCTGGTCGCGTGAGGGGTAAGGGATTTGGAGTCACTCCATCTGCCTTGTATAAGCGTTCAAAGACAAAAAATCCTAGCAATAGAGAGGTGATGGAAACATTGGAAGAATTGAGAGCTCAAGTTCGTGAACTGCAACAAGATAAAGAAAGATATATTTCGGAAAGGCGCGGTTCAGAATTTAAAGATACTAGTGACAAGGCCAGTATCAATTGTCAACAAAAAATTCCGGAGGTAATTATATTTATTAAATTAGTACAGTTTTTTATATTGACATCATTGTACAATAACAATTTCGTATTTTTTTTTTTATTTAGGGCATTTCACCTTGTCAGCTATATTTATCGGCACCGACATATCGCATGGTTAGCAAGGGAAAAGTGCATAACACTCCGGGAGACGTACTTCACAATAGACCGCTCCCTGCTGGATTTTTGAAGGTTTTGATTGATATTGCTTTAGAGCGGGATGCGTTACTACCTATACCTGACAACGTTTCAGATGCAACATTGGTGGGGGACGTAATAGGGTCGTATGTTGCATGGTCGTTAAACCTCATCGTCATAGATGACTCGGTATGTTAAAAACCATTATTAACCTTTTAGTTTTCAAATGTTCTACTTGCATATAAGTTATGTTATGCTTACTTTTACCTACATTTTATTTACATGACATTGTTAGACTCCTACAAAATCCAAATCAAAAGATAAAGGGATTGTGCGGCAAACCGAGTCAGTTGCATCACAAAAAGAGGTACATTGATATATATATATATATATATATATATATATATATATATATATATATATATGCATCGAAAATGTTAATTCTATGATCCGAATTCAAAAGCTTCATGATTACTAACTTTATGACTTATATGATTTTCAGATTCTTACACAAGAGGTGCAACAAGGGAGTAAGAACAAGAAGCCAGTAGTAGCCAAGGCAAAAAAGGCATCTATTTCTCGATTTCGGTTGTGCCTTGAAACAATTGTGAGCACAACGGATTTGATGGAAGGTGGTATCCGTGAAATACCTATGGAAGCAGGTATTTTTGGGTTTGCCTATTCAGAAACAATTGCTAAAGAAGACTTGGATCAGATATTTACGCATTCTGAATTAGGTGTCGGTGTTATGAATTCATACATCAGGTAATCCATCGATTTTATTTATTTAATTGATGAATTTATTTACTCATTTCAATGAATATTAGAATGTTGATTATAATAACCTATTTATTATAATCTGTTTTTATTTCAGGTTCTTGTATGAAAAATTGATGCTCCCGCGTCAATTGACAGAAAGATACTCCTTCTTGTCTCCCAACTGTGTCAATGTAAATTTAATCAATCGAACTACAGATGTGGTCAAAGATCACTTAGTAGGTGCATTTATGACCAACATTGATATAGAGGAGTTGTATCTTTTACCTTATAATACTGGCCATGGGTAAGATTTTCATTCTAACTTCCTTTATTATAATCTTTCGCTTTTTTACGTTGTGTATAACATTTCCATCTATACTTTTGTTTTATTTTACAGTGGACACTGGTTGTTGCTTGCGATTAATCCGATAAAAGAAATAGTCTATTATCTGAATTCGCTAGAGGGTGATCAAACAAAATACCCGGAGATGAAGACGATGATTGATATGTAAGTGATGCGATTGTTCTAAATATTCGCGTGTGTATTTCTTTATTTATGTGAGATTGTTCTAAATATTAGTTTATATTATGATAGATCCATACAAATATTCCGATCACAACGACGAGCTCGGGTACCAAAGAGCAAAGCAAACAACATTACATGGATAAGAGTGGAGGTATAATTTGTTATTATAATAGTAATGCTACTTGATAACACAAGTCATCTATGATACATATTAATACTGTTTTTTCTATGTGTAGTGTCCTCGGCAGTGTAATGGAATCGATTGTGGTTATTTTGTCTTGAGATTCATGAAAGAAATTATTCATTTGGAACAAATAGAGATTCCAAACATGGTATGGATTTATATATAAGTTATGATTTATTTTAAGATTTATTATCGGATATTTCATTTAATTAATTACTTTTAACTAAATCATGCATATTATGTTATACGTAGTATTTTGAGGAATTCAAGTGTGCCACCTACACGAAAGATAAATTAGAAGAAATAAAGGAGGATTGGTGTCAATACATGGTTGAAATGAGAATTTGTTGAATAGTTTTAGAAATTGTGTTAGGTTTATGGAAGGTGTTGTATATATAGGTGATGGAAATGGTGTATACGGTTTCGAATTGGTGCATGAAATTGGTGTTGTATAGTTTGTATTGAGTTATATATATGTAATGGTTATTTTGGTGTTGTATATATAATGGTTATTACGGTTTATGTGTTGAATTTTAATCGTATAAAGGCCTATTGTTGAATTATAATGGTATAAGGCCTGTGTGTTGAATTATAATGGTATCAAAGGCCATGTGTTAAAATAAAGGATTCTGTTAAATTATACAGGTTTAATAATTGATTTTTAAAAAAAAATGCTTTTAAAAAGAACTTTTATAAAAGACAACGCTTGTTAAAAAAAGCGCTGCCTAAAGGGGGTCACGACGTATACATAAGACAGCGCTGCTAAAGGAGGTATACGAAAGCGCTTTTCTTTAAAAAAGTGCTGCCTAAAGGGGGACCTTTAGTAACGCTTTTAAAAGCGCTACTAAATGGGGTCCTACGAGAGCGCTTTTCTTTGAAAAAACGCTGCTATATGGGGGTCCTACGAAAGCGCTTTTAAAAGCGCTGCTAAAGGGGGTTCTAAGGGGGACCTAAGACAACACTTTTCAAAGGAAAAAAAGCGTTGCCTTTACCTACAGCATCGCCACCTTTGGCAGCGCTTTTAAGCGCTGTTAAAGAAAAAAAAAAGCGCTGCTAAAGGTCTTCTTTGGCATAGTAAAAAATAAGAAAACTAGTTAAATTATTATATAATTAGAAAAATAGAAGAGAGAAAGGTTTTTGGGAGAGCATTTGTCAGTACATGAAAAAATTGAAAGAAAAAGTATTTGAGAGCTAGGGTTTGGGGGGAAAGAATCATAGGTGCTTGCTTGCTTGTGTTTTTATTAAAATTATAAGGTAGAAAAATTATTCATTTAAGGATACCTTGATCATGAAAGGCTAGAGAAGTTTCCTTAACCTCTAATATGTTCGATGTACATCAAAAAGGTGCTAGTGTTTATGTGCTTTTAGATATTTGAATGATAGACTTGCAAGTTATATAACAATTCGACAATATTATTATTATTATCTATCTTATATATTTTTTATATAGGAAAACTTACATTAGATTTTTTTAATATATTGGTTATTTAACATTTTTTAAGAATTAACGAGTGCAACGTTATTTTTTAATAGAGTGAATGTATTAATTATAGATATAATTATTTTAAATGGTAGGAAAATGATAAATTGCAAAAGATATATATATATATATATATATATATATATATATATATATATATATATATATATATATATATATATATATATATATATATATATATATATATATATATAACAGTCACATATTTATAAATGTTCAAAATATGAAGAAAAAATCATATAAAAAATACTCGAGTAAATTATTAAAAGAAAATTAAAATACCAACCTATTGTATATGTTGGCATGAATATCAAACTCTTGACTTCTTTTATCATTTTACTAATTAACTCTTCTACTCCAACTATCAAGTCATAATTATATCTCTCAATTTCACTAGCACATTTGTTCTCTTTATCAATTAAAATCAATATAAAATAATTGATAAAATAAATATATAATTGAAAAATAGTTAATAAAATCTAAAAGTTTGAAAAATAGCTTATTAGGTAACCTCAAGAGTTGGTGAGTAGTAAAAGTTTGTGACTTAAAAGTATAAGATTCTAAATTTTCATGTTCCATCATTTCATATATAACAAATTTCTAATTGAACTCCCGCTAATGGATTATGATTTGTTTTTCGAGTAAGTCGGTGCTTAAATTGAATATCAAGTTAAAAAAATTTCTTCTCTTTAAATAAAAATTTTAAAAATGAAAAAGCTGCCAAAAAAACTATATCAAAAAGGATACATAGCTACCTATAGACAAATACTTTCATGAAAGATAGAAACTACGTACTTTATTTATTGGACAAATCTTTTATTAAGATCTAAATCTAAATCTAATAAATTCATGCATGTCTTAGCACTACAATTTTTCTTTGTCATTATCTTACATATAAGAAATTAGATGTCTAGGGAAAAGACCATACTGCCCCTCTGCCTTCTCAAGCTTCCAGCTGGACTTCTGCTTTTCCTCTATCTGGCGTTTGTGGACGTGGCTGATGCTGAGCATTGGTCTTTTGGAAATGTTTTGTTTCAATTTCTTTATTCTTCATCCGTTGCATTTAAAATGTTTTGGCTGATAATATCTTTCCATCCCATGCTGCATATAATGCACCACTGCTCATAGCCCATTTCCCAACTTCTGCTTCCTTATCCGTTGCATTTTGGTTTTATCGTTCTTCTTCTTCTTCATTCCAATACAACATATTGCATTCTTTGCTTTCCACGCTCCCGCGTTCACCGGCTCCAATGGCGCGTCCGTTTACATGTTTGGGTGACGTTAACGATACGAAGGACCTTTGGAAGGTCGCGGTCCGCGTCCAACATTTGTGGCCAGTCGTGATGAATACCAAACGCCACTTTGAAATGGTTGTGGTTGATGATACTGTGAGTTTGTTTCTTTTAGTGTTATGGTGTAATTTCCTGTTTTATATTATAGTTTGTAGGTTGAGTTTTACAGCCATGTTTGTTGTTTGGGTGTGAAATGCTTGTGGTTGATGATGCCGTGAGTTTGTTTCTTTTAGTGTTATGTTGTTATTTCCCGTTTTTATATTATAGTTTGTAGCTTCACTTTTACAGCCATGTATGTTGTTTGGGTGGTCTATGTTGTTTTTGATTATGTTGTTAAGCCGTCTTTTGATGTTATTTCGTGTTTTTGCATTTGTAAGGGTGATGACATGCATATGGTTGTGCCAGCGGTGGTGGAAAAGGCTTTTGGTTCCATCATGGAGGTTGGCACTACATACAGTATATCAAATTTCCAGGTTGTACAAAATAATTTGGTATTCAAGCCTTCGTCGCACCGGTTTATGGCCAAATTTACTGGTGGAACCTCTGTTGCCGATGTTGGGAAGCATAATATACCGGTGGTGCCGCTTTCCCTTACCAGTTTTGGTGATATCATTACTGGCAACTTCAAAAAGGATATGCTCATAAGTTATAATGTTTCTTTTGACTCACGTCATTATTCATCTACTGTCCTGTTTGTTATATCCCTGTTTATTGTTTGTTTTGGTCACAGATATTGTTGGTATGGTGGAAAGTATAGGTTTCACCCAAAACCATAGTGGAGGAAGGAAACAACAGATTAATTTGATGCTTAGGGATAATGTGTGGGTTTGGTTGTATATTATTTATACCCTGGTTCTTTGCTGTATTTGTCGCTCCTGTTAAATTTCCCCTGGATTTGCAGGAACAATGTCATTAACTGTACTTTATGGCAGGCATATGCGGATCAATTTATGAAATTCCACAGGGAACATGTTGGTCAATCTGGACCAACTGTTCTTCTCCTACAATATGCTAAAGTCAAGGAAGAAAGTTATTAATGTTATTTTCGTCTTGGCATATTTATTTTAAATTGTTTTCTTAACTTGGATCTTATTTGTTTTGAATGCATCTGATGTAGGGAAATATCCTCTATCTGTTTCCAATACATTTAATGTCACTGCATTATTGATTAATGCTAATGTTTCACCAATCAACGACTTTATTAAAAGGTTGTATGTATGTTGCATCTTTAAATTTGATGGTTTTCTGTTTATGTTAAGTTTTAAACAAAAATATTATGTTGCAACTCAGTATTCCTGCTGCGTCGGTTGTTACACTCTCCGAAGGCACATCTTCCCATTATTCGCCGAACACGGCTGGTTCACCACCAACTCCTTTTGAAAAAATCATTTCAAAGGAAATTGTTCTCCCTCTTGATGAAATCTGTAAACTTTCAAAGGTATGTTGTGTCTCTGCTTCTAAATAAAAATTATCTTGATAGTTTGGTTATGGTTTTGCTTTTTTTTACATAGGTTACCTTCTGTGCCACTGTTGCGACAACAACAAAAATTCTTTCCTCACAACATGGCTGGTATTATCATGCATGCCATGAATGTCCAAAAGTTTCTCGTGGAGATGGCCCGCCTTTTATATGTGAGGCTGGACATACTACAGAGACTGGGATTTTAAGGTGCTGTTAGGTTAAAGTTTATTGGATTACGTCATTTTTCAATCGTTAAATTTATAATTCAATTTTTATGCTCTTTATTGTGTTTTGGCAGGTTCAAGATTGAGATAGAGGTTATTTATTCTAAGAGGCGTTGTAAATTTGTTTTCTGGGATAGAGAATGTAATCAATTGTTAGGGGTCTCAGCTATTCAAATGCGTGATTCGCTTGCGAAGGTGTAATTTCCTATTTATATTTATATTTCATTCTGAAAAACATGTCTTGGGTGCTTTTGTGGGTCCTGATTCAGAGGAAAAAATGCAGAAAGGAATCACGAATCCTCTGGAGTTCCCATTAGGACTCGATGCAATGTTGGAATTGGAGATGGTTTTTAGAGTTAAGTGGCAGCCTGAATGGGAAAATTGCTCTGTTGTCATGCTTCTTAGAGATGAAGCTGCTGTCAAACAGCTGAAGGCTCCGTGGGATATGTCGCTCCCGGGATTTTCATCCTAGTACAAACGCGAAAGTGGCACCAAACAGAGTCGCCAGCAATGTGTATTTATCCCATGAGAGGGAAAGGAAACACCGCATAAACCTGAGAGAAAGGAAAAGCATGGTCTTACGACCAAGAGAAATGGGTTCGGGAGTCGGTTACGCGAGAGGAAGGTATTAGCACCCCCACGCGTCCATCGTACCCGATGGGATCCACGCTTGCTTGCTTCAATCAAAGGGTGTAGAAAACTGGAGCTCCGCTGCTACTGGAAAGGAAAAGGAACGAGAACGGAAAGAAACGAAGAAACAAATGTAGGGAAAATAAAAGAAGTGCTCGCATGGGCCCTACCCCACTGCCTACGTATCTCATCGGGAGCATGAGAATCAGAGCGACGTAGTTCCCCTCACCTAGGGACGGATGTTTGTGTTTTTTAGTGGAATACGTCAACGTTCGCGTCCTAGCAGTTTAGGTGTTGCAGCTCGCTGTAGGGAGACTTAGGCGTTACCTGTTTGCGGTAGAACGGAAATGACGCATCCTTAAGGAATGAGTGAAGAAGATGAGAAGAGAATTGTCGTTTGTTTGAAGTTTATTAGAAAAGAAGTGTTTTGAATGTTTTTGTGTTTTGTAACAAGTATTGTATTTAAGTCCCTCATGTGAGATTGAATGCCTCGCACATCGTCCCCAGACGGTACGTATGCTAAACATTCTCCCAAAGAAATGAGAGAAGACCCCTCACCTCCTTGTTCCCACATGAAAGGCCTAAATACAATAGGTGTTATGCCTTTATTAAGTATTTTTTTACTTTTATTATGAGATGAGAGAAAAGAGACTCAAGAGAGAGGTAAAGGTGAAAACTAAGGGAAGACTAAGACACACCCTAGTGTTAGCATGCTTGAAGGTCCTATGGTTAATGGGGTTTAAGAAACCTACTTCTTAAAGAAAGAAGAAGAAGAGCAAAAGAAACAACTTACTTCCAAAATGGAAGTTAAGTTGATCTTAAAGAGGGATGGAGAAGAATTATTCAAGGAAAGCATGTAAATGCTTATCAAACACAAATTGAATTATTTAAAAGAGATAAGAAAAGATGAGGGAGAGAAGTGTATGTGGAACTATGTCCCCACACTTACTTACCATGCACCTACATGAAAAATGTTAGTCCACAATATTTACAAGTATGAAATAAAGGAAAAAACAACAAGTGATGATCAAATCAATTAAGAACCAAAGAAATAGGATCCTAAGAGATACAAACTAATCAAAGTCAGAATCTAAACAATAAGAGTACTCTCTAATATTAAGACATCAAACACACATCAACTATGTACAAGTAATGTCCTAAACATTAAAGAAGTGAACCATAGAAGAAATAGATGAAAAATGGATGGAAATGCAAAGTAATCATGCATTTATGCTTCATATAAAGTCAAGGTCAGAATTAAATTCAATTCACAAAGGTCTTACAAAGCATATGAACCATCATGTAATTCAAGAATAGAAGAGTGCAAGTGGAAGAGATAAGATGAAGTAGAAGAAAAGAGAAGTGAAACATGTTCAATTAAATGCACAAAATGACATATCATAAATGCATAACATGTGAGATGGTTAATGAATGCATATGGGCAGTAGCATGTTATACATGAGATGTAAATGGCATGAAGGAAATGGTACACCAAAATGCAAACATGAATCACATATAGCATAAGAAGAAGTGAGAGATGAAAACAAGTCATAATTCAATTTAGAATGCACAAACTCATGTCAAATGTAAATGCAAACCAAAGTGACTTATAATGCAATCAAAGGTGACCTATAATATCATACAAATGACCTATAATATCACATGAATGGCTCATAAAAAATATGCAAATGCTCATACAAATATGCACAAAAGGAATCATGCAAACATGCACTAAAGTTAGAATGATTATGACATGTTATTATGCTTCAAATGTAAATGCATCAAACAAAAGTTAAATGGGCTTAGGAAAATTATACAAGCATGGTATTAGAATGCCTAAGTCATAAGTAAATCATACATCAAGATAGCATGTCAAAATTCAAAGAAAAATGACTTCAAACAATGCATTAGGTCAAATTAAAATGTCATGCAAAATGGTGCAAAAACAAGTATCAAAACATGTCATAAAGTGACCTAAAAATCAAATAAAAATCATATAACACACTTAAATGTATTAGAGAATCAATGCAAAAAGAATCAGGTCAAAACAGTTTGTAATGAGCAAGAACAAAATTCCACAAATTCATGTATCATATTTGGAATGCATACAAATGGAAATTCAAAGAAAATTAAGAAACAGTGGCAAAAATATAATAAAATCACGAAATAAAAACATCAAAAATTTCATAAATGTCTTAATATTGTTCATGAATTTTTCCAGAATTTTCTAATGATGTTTGGTAATTTTAAAAATTAAAAATGAAACAGGTACGAAATGAAAAATAAAATGCAAGAGAATTGGCAAGGGGGTGTAACAATAGCAATTGTTTAGTTTAACAACCATGGGCCTAAAAATTGGGTGGTGCGAAAAGCACTTAAGTCCATTAAAACTGCAGAATTGCATGTGATAGTGTGTATATTTAATTCCATGTACATACAATGCAAACCACATGATCACCATGATGATCATCTCAACGGATCACAACGCACACACACACTAGCTAGGACGCACGCACACGCATGGGAACGGACTGCAACCACAACATTCAGCACGTGAAGGAAGGACTTTATCATTAATTTGCTGCCATTTTCCTATTGGTTGGTGGAAAAGCAAAATAAACTGACCAATCACAACTTGCCATGCGCTTTCTCTCTCCTCAATCATCATTCCATCATTAACTAATCATTTCTAATCATTATTCTATGATTCTAATCATTATTTAATCATAAAAAGCAAGAACAAACCCAATACCACGCTGCCACGTGGCAGCCTTCATGCAAAAACGAAAATCAACTCCAGCAACATGAGAAAACGCAACATTTTTCTTCAAACTTCTACATCACATAACTTCCTCATTTCTTGATGAAAATTAACAAAGTAAGATACCAAACTGAAGCCCAAACTTCATAGATCATGAATATACCAATTAAATCACCAAAAGATCATTCTAATATCAAGAAAAAATGGCACGAAAGTGACACATTCAAGCACCAACTTCACAAAAATCACAAAATTACATAAATTCCAAATTGAACAGACAGAGGTGTGCCATCATTTCAGGACTTCTAGATGCAATGCATGAGTACTAATTTCACATTGTAAATCTCTAAAATTATGATGAACTAAAGAAAAAGTTTCAAGATCTCTAACCTTGTGTGATGCAATTTTTTGTTTTAGAAATCCGAAAACTTCCTGCAAGATCTTCAAATCAACACTTTGTGCCAAATAAAGGCGAAAACCAGATCCAATACTTGCTTAGAGTAGAAATTGGAAGTGATGAGTGAAACTTGAGATTTTTCGATGGTGGATTCAATCGAATCTAATGCATACAGTAGAAAGAGGAGATTATGGAGATGATTCTGCTTCGAAGATCTTCGAAAATGATGAAGAAACGAGAGAGAAATCTGAATCTGAATTCTTGAGAGTGAAAGAGAAATTTGAGATTTCTTGAGAAATTGTGATGAAAAGTGTGAGGAATGTGTGAGATTAGAGAGAAAATTGAGAGAATGATTGAGAATGAATTCTGAGAAATGTGGAAAAATGAGAGAGAGGATTGAAATTGTGTGTGTATTTGTTTATATAGTTAGGGTTTAGTGTGATTAACCATGGTAAACTGAGTGAGTTAAGTGAGTTAGAGTTGGGTTAACTGAGTGGGTTCTAACTAACTGAGTCATGACAGTTAGAGGTGAGTTAGGAAAATTTATTATGGTGTGGGTGAGTTTATGAAGTGTATGGTGGGGTTTAAAATGGAGGGTGGTGATGTAAAGGAATTTTTAGTTTAATGAAATGGAATGTGGACTGGTGTGTAGCATGTATGAGTATTTGAATTAACCACAACAACAATGTTATTTTTCTGTTTTTATAGCAGCATAAAATCAATTAAAACAAGCAAGTTTGATGATGAAATTCTCTCACTTTATTGAATGAAAATGTGTAATTTTTGTGGCAAATGAAAGAGTAGATATAGGAGAATAATTTTGATGTTGAAATTGAATTGAATAGAGGCTTGTAGGATAGTGTAAAATGACTCCAAACATCATAGTTCAGAACTGGTGCATGGGCGTGGCAAGTTGGTAGGGTGGCATGGCAATCTGACTTGGAAAATTCAGCATGAACAAGTCAACTTGGGACTGTCATAACTCCATCATAACTTGCTCAAATGGAAAAATGTCAAGCATCAAAGTTGAAGAGGACATTGAGATGAACAACTTTGATGTTCAACATTTTTTCGTTTGGAGCTTCCATCCATGATAAATTAAGCTTGAAATTTGGCCCACCAAGTGTTTGTAAAAATGATGGCCCATGGGCCTGGCAAGACTTGGTCATGGCCTGATTTTGGACCTACTTTGCTCAAACTTTGATCAATCATATCTCACTCAATTTTTATCCAATGGAGCTGTTCTTTATATGGATTTGAAGCTTGAAACAAGATCTTTTGTTGTGGCCTGGTGGAATATTTATTTGATGCCTCAATTTTGAATGGCCTTGGTTCAAAGTTTGGTGCAAAATGGCCAAAATTTACTATTTTTGGAAACTCCAAAATTTCTATTTTTGGCAGTTTTGCAATTTCTTGATTTTTCGTGATCCCTTTGGAGTTTCTTGATCAAATTTTGTACCTTGGTCACATGTAACATGAATTTCATGAATTTGGCCTCAAAAAGTCAAGAGTTGACTTTTTGCTCTGATTATTTGACTTGGCCCCGAATTCCCTGATTTTTTATCTTTCTTCCAATTGAACCACTTCTAAAACCAATTGAGAGGCAATCTTCCACACACATACACTTAAGGACATGTAGAATACCATGACATCAAGTTTTGTCCAAAAAATCAGAGATAACCTGATTTAATTGGAGACCCTAGTTTTGACCCCCTCTGGTTAGGAGGAAAAAGTGCAGTCTTCAATTTCAAATTCCTCAGAGTATGTCGTGTATCCTCTTAAAGGATGATGAGATATTCCACTTGAGATTGATTTTGGATCAATGAGATATCTCTTTTGAGGGTTTTCCTTCAGTTTTTGAACCTCTTGCATGTTGAAGTATGTATTGCTTCAATCTCCCATTGGATCTCACTTCCTTGAGATTGTGGATGATCAATTGAGATGGTATGAGACATGAGAGACTCTTGGCTTGCCTGGAGGCAACTTGATTGACCTTCTTGTGCTTTGAATGATCCCTTGATTGTCCATCTTCCCCCTGATCACATGCCTTGATGGTAAGAGGAATGCTATGCTTCATTTTTCTATGTTAAATGCAATGCAATGCTAATGAGATGGATATGATATTGTAAATGATAATGCTATGCTAAGATGCAAAAAAGGGAGAGCAAATTTTAGGGTATTACAGCTGCCCCTATTCAAACACTGTAGACCTGAATGTCTGAAAGCGAATGCTTTCAGACTTTCAAGGTATATAGTGATTGAATACCAAATATAACCAAAAATTTGATCTGGATAATGAAGAACCAAAGGGATATAAACCCAACAAGACTGCTGGATTGAATCTTCAATAATACGTTGTCAGAGAGATCTGTCTTTTGAACGACGCCAGACAATTACTGGTTTGCCATACTGTCGATGGACTTTCAACAATGTCTTTTTGAACGACGCCAGGCGACTACTGGCTTGCCATACCGTCGATAGACTTTCAACAATGTCTTTTGAACGACGCCAGGCGACTACTGGCTTGCCATACCGTCGATGGACTTGAGCTGCTCTGCCAATCTGTCGTTGGACTTCTGCCAAACTGTCGTTGGACTTCTACCAAAGTGTCGTTGGATTTCTGCCAATCTGTCGTTGGACTTTTGCCAATCTGTCGTTGGATTTCTGCCAATCTGTCGTTGGACTTCAAGGATTACCAAACCGGCGTTTGGGATCTCAAACTTGCCATCTACAGATGGACTTTTGCAGCTTTTACCAAACTGTCGTTGGATTTCAGTGCTTACCAAACCGGCTTTGGAGGCTTTGCCAAACTGTCGTTGGACTTTGGTGCTTACCAGACTGTCGTTGGAAGCTTTGCCAAACTGTCGTTGGACTTTGGTGCTTACCAAACTGTCGTTGGAAGCTTTGCCAAACTGTCGTTGGACTTTGGTGCTTACCAAACTGTCGTTGGAAGCTTTGCCAAACTGTCGTTGGACTTTGGTACTTACCAAACTGTCGTTGGAAGCTTTGCCAAACTGTCGTTGGACTTTGGTACTTACCAAACTGTCGTTGGATTTCAGTGCTTACCAAACCGGCTTTGGAAGCTTTGCCAAACTGTCGTTGGACTTCGGGGCTTACCAAACTGTCGTTGGAAGCTTTGCCAAACTGTCGTTGGACTTCGGGGCTTACCAAACTGTCGTTGGAAGCTTAAAATTGCCAAATGATCACTCCACCTGCTGGAATAACATGAACAAACTGTACGCATGCCAAAAATAAATTGGACTTTGGATTGTAAATGAACACTACTGAGAATTACACCACCTGCTGGGTAATATCATAGGTTGACGCCTTGCTGAAGAAGAAATTCTGTCGATCTCTTTAGGCCTTGCTGGGGAAATTACTGCGACTCGGCTGGGGAGTATAGCAGACAAGATTCAATGCTGAACTCTGTGGGAGTACCATTACCAGAGATACGATATTGCTAGGGATCAGGGCTGCTCTGCCGGGGATATGCAAATCTTGGTTAGAACATTCCACTGCAACTTGTTGGGAAAGAGTCCTTAAAGATCTGCCGGGGAAACCCAGGGCAATTCCAAAGTAGTCTGCTGAAGAATACGACTGTCAAGCTTAGGATAAGTACTACAATGCCCCATGTTAGGCGAACTTGCCATTTGATGACTCCGCTAGGGATGATGAGTTTATAACAAACTCTGCTGGAGAAAACTGCTTTAAAGCATCTTGTGCTGGGAATGCCCTTTTTGAGAGGATTTTACAGAAGACCAAATGTCCTCAAACTCTACTGGGGATTATAGATCTAGAACATCTTCTGCTGGGGAAATTCAACATGCCTCATGTTTGAGAGGGTCAACAACTTGCTTCTTGTTTCAGATTATGCGGCTGATCTGAAGAAAATGTCATAAGAGGATTTTACAGAAGATTAAGCATCTTCAAACTCCTGGCGACTTCATTGGGCATTAATCGTTAACTTCAGTGTCTGCGAAGCAACTTTACTAGGGAATTTGCATCCGCTATCGACACAGAAAAGCATGTAGCTGTTGGAAGTAACTGAATGAGAGAATCGACTTAATAAGATACAACGATACCCAGTCGAACTCACTTTACTGATATCGAAACGTCGTGACCGACCGTCGACCAGATGATGGACTCAATCAGTAAACGTTGTGACAGAAGAGTGACAAGTGAACCCTTCCCTGAACATGACTGCCCCAGTCTTCTACGTGGGAACAAGTGATTACTCATCTAGGAGAGATGATCCCATGATCTCGAAAAGAAATCTTTCCTTTGAGCCTAGTACGAGGCTGCTACTTGCAAACAAAAGGATATGCACACATGCCCCCAGGCTGGATATGACTTCTGCAACTGAGAAAATCTAAGTCTGAACCACCACTTGTTGGGGAGAAAGGTTTGTATGCAATCTCTTGCTGGATACACGATTAATGAAGCCTGTTGAGAACAGGGGACCATAAATGCCTTGGGTTGGAAAGCCCCTTTGTTTCAAGCCCTTTTGGCTGATTGACTGCATATGCGTGAACAACAGTTTTTTCTTCTTCACTTTGCCCCAGACCAACACGGTCTGCCAGAAGCAATTGCCTCAAGAGGATTTTACAGAAGACTTGACATCCAAAACGCCTCAATGTCCTCAAACTCTTGTAGAGATTCGTCGGATCTCGACGTAACTGCCCCAGACTGCATGGATTACTTAGAAGAAGTCATCTCAAGAGAATTTTACAGAAGACTTGGCAAGCTCAATGCTTCAGTGTCTTCAAACTCTTGGAGAGATTCAATGTATCTCAAGTTAGCTGCTTCAGACTGTATGGTCTACAGAGCATTTCTCCTCAAGAAAATTCATGGACAATCTCATATCCCCGTGAGATATTCTGCCCCAATACTCTGAACCCCGAATAGGCTGATCAGCCGTCTAGATGGACTACCCTCTCATGCTCTTGGGATGGCCTGCCCCAGTATGAACCTTGAAGTAGTTTTGCCCCTGACTACTGATCCAAGAATGCCTGCATTTGTAGGGATTTGAGTCTCGAAGTAATTGCCCCAGTTTGGCTGAACTCTGAAGAGATTTCTCAACGTGATTGGCTCAGATTGGTTACACCTTAAAGAGATGGTTCGACGTGATTGCCCCAGATCGGCTACGTCTTAGCATAACTTGTTGGGAAAGCTCATGCTCAACAAATTTTCCTGAGGAAGTAACACTGGATGTGGCTGCCCTTCGGGAGTTTCAGGATTCTCAACTCGGCAAAATTAAGCTTCTGGACTGAATTTCCATATGCAAACTTCTTTTGACGTCAAACAAATGTATGCAAGCAGAAAATGTTTTAATCTGAGAACGAAAATTCTAATGCAACACACATGTTAATCTTGAAGTCTTACTGAAAAGATGTCGCAAACTCTTTTTTGAGCGAATCACGGGTTATAATACGACATTAATTTTTGAATGAAAAAATGCAATGCACATGCAACACCAACAAAGATCTTTTAGCACAACTCATCGGAGTCAGGAACGCTATCTCTTGGTAGTATGCCTTTGAAATAACCCTGTTTCAATTAGGACTTTTGAGGGTTGTATCATGGCCTGGTTCACGGTTTTGAGAAAAAAGGATTTATGGCTCAAAGTTTATTGGTGCCCACCCACTCTTCGTGATGTTCTCCAGTCCTACGTTCAGCTAATTTGCACAAGCGTTCGCCTCTCAAAAAGATTTTGTGATCTTTAAGGAACCCATGCATTTAGTGGTTTGACACCTAATGAGGCTTTGGAGTAACAGTCACCCCTTTTGTCTTTTGTTCGTAGTCACACGACCCTGTTCTTGCTCGAGGATTTTCTTTTGTAATTCTTTTCGCATTTCGCTTTCAAATTCTTTTGCTTATCCCTAACTTTTGCCTGGACTGATTCTTTTGAATCTTTAGATTTTGACGTCCAGCGGGATGCCCTAACTTTTGCCTAAGTTGCTTGTTTTCAAGTTTCAACTTAGCGGGCTTTTTCATTTCTTTTTTTTTCTCTTTTATTTTTATTTTTATTTTTTATTTTTTTGGGAACAAATCGTGTGACACTGGCTTGTCTTGACTTTGTTGAAAGGGTTGTGACTGCCTCACTTCTTGATTGTGGATGGATAACCATTGTGGTTTCACATCTCTTGACCTCTTGATGGTGGAATAGAAGGTAATGGATCCTCAGATGCACACTCCTTTTGAGGTTTGAACGCTCGGTCAAATTAACTGACGCCTACCCTGCCCCTGGGTTAAATGTGAGGGTTTTTTCCGTACGAAAGAAACTCCTACTTCAAGGCTCAAAGGGGTTAACGAGGGTCTATCTCCCTTATATCTTCAGTGTTTGGGGAGTTGAAACAATGCCTGTACATCCTCAACAGGGTTCTATTCAAAAGCACACAACTAGAGATTTTTGCGTTTTCAGATCATCATTCTTTCTCATAGAGTTTAAGCACGACAGTTGGTATTGCAATGCACATATACAAACTTATGAGTGAATACGAATGGATTACTTCAGGAAAAACATGCGTATTGTATTATGATTGCCATTCAAAAAACAAACAAGCTCTTACATGCAAACAATGTTTAAACAAACAAATAAAAGCTACATATGCAAATGCGGTAAAGAAGCTAAATGATTGTCCTTGTTGAGGAGGCTTGACTCCGTCTGGACTTATTGATTCTGAAGATGTTTTTGCAAACTGGGTGCTCAATCTGATGAAGAAATTTCAATTTATGGGCCACCCATCTGGTGTGATAACCTTTGAGTCAATCACGTCTTGCACCTTGTCTTTACCTTTACCTCTGAAAGACTTGCAATCGTCGATTAAATGGTCAGGTACCCCAGGATGGTAGTCATACCTGGCATTTGGCATTGAAACCCCAAAGGAAGCTTTGTCGAAGATGATCCTGATGCGACTAGCTCAACCAGTTTGAATTTGAGCAATAAAGGAAACCCGTTGCGCGTACGGCATTGGAATGGGATCAAACTTCTTCTCAAGTTGTTCTGGCCTTTGCCCATATGCTCTGCCCCTAGGACTCTCTTGGGGAGATGGAGTTGGAAGCTGACAAGAGATATCTGGAGGAAAGAAATTGATAAATAAGGTTGATAGATAAGGTTGCTCGCAAAGATCTCACACGATCTCCTGCCTACGTATCTCCATTGGCTAATGAAGAATCAGAGCGACGTAGTTCCCCTCACCAGGGATGAGGATTGCTTTGTTTCCTTAACACCGCATTCTGGATTTCTGTAAGCGGACCCATCTGAGACTTCACCCGTTTGACTTCTTCTCTCAGCAGTTTCTGACCTTGGGACAATGCCTGAATATCCACCATAAAATGCCCCAGTTGGGCTTTCACCTCAGTCACCTCCGCTCGGAGTTGTTCCATATCTGAACCTTGATTGTGGTGATTTGAGTAGTTGGAAGAAGTCATGTTGGCCGCTTCTGCAGAGAATACCCAGTCAGAATGAGAAATCTGCTCCAGAACACCTGTTATGCATATGAGTATGAGAATGCCATGTTCGAGTATTTCCAAGGGATCATTATGCTTTAACTCGAATTTTTTTTTTTTTTTTTTGAAAAAAACATAAGAAATGGATGGAAATGCCCAGTGGCAAGTCTCAAAGTTAATCTCCCTTGGAAATACAAGAACATGTATGCGAAAATGATGATGCAGATGCAACAGACATGGGATCAAAGCTTCTATATAATCTGGATAACTGTTGTGCTGACGGCTGAATAAGCTCATAAGTCTGCTCGGAAGAAAATACCGGAATACCTGAATATCCGAATAATCAGAATGCCAGGATGCCGGGATATCGGCATAATCAGAATACCAGAAGGCCAGAATATCGGCATAATCAGAGCACCAACCTGATCAGAATACCGGGATGGTCAGAATAATCATGATGCCATAATACCAAGCTGATGAGTCCACACTGATAGGAAATCCAAAATACCGGGTATGTTGAAGGTCAAGGTTACCTGCAAACCTGTAAACAACCCGCCCCTCTCACATGTGGGTACTAGGATGTTCAATATCCTGGGCTCTCAGGTCGAGAAATGATGATACGTTCACCATTTCTGGTTTGGCATCATCATCAATCGAGGAGGCCTCAACTGATTCTCCAAAACGAAAGGTCCTCAGCTTCTAGCACTGAGGTCGAGAAGCAATAGTACATTCATCCCTCGGGGTACAGTACTATCGCCAATCGAGGAGTGCCTCCACTGATTCTCTTTCAAAAAGGACAACCTATAGCAAGTTCCCAGCATTGGGTCCTCGGATCGAGAATGTGCAATGGGTTTGCCACGGAATGTGGTCTGCCACTATCACAACTCGGGAGGAGTGCCGCAACTGAGTCATCGGGAATGGTCACCAGAGTCGACAGTTCCTCAAGAGAATAACTACTGGTCTGCATAACATGCAGTAGCAGAAAGCTCCTGATAGAACCTCGTCTGGTTGTGGGTCTCATGAACAACAATACGTGGTCACCACCACGCAAGCGTCATGACTATCCACTCTAATACCTATGTGTGTACTGAAGCCTGGGTAGTGAGCTTATCTCTCAGAACACCCCGCCCGCCAAACAGAAAACAACAGCACAGTCCAGCATAATAATGATATGTAATGCAGTAAACGCGATAAATACAGTAATGTACAGTAAAGCAGTAAGTAACCATACAATAAAATAGTAAATATAGCACAACAGTAAACACCCAATGAAAGAAAAGCAAACAAGCGCTAGGATTGACTCGCTTAGGATGGACCAGCAATAGGTCAACCTTTCCCCAGCAGAGTCGCCAGCTGTCGCTCCCGGGATTTTCATCCTAGTACAAACGCGAAAGTGGCACCAAACAGAGTCGCCAGCAATGTGTATTTATCCCATGAGAGGGAAAGGAAACACCGCATAAACCTGAGAGAAAGGAAAAGCATGGTCTTACGACCAAGAGAAATGGGTTCGGGAGTCGGTTACGCGAGAGGAAGGTATTAGCACCCCCACGCGTCCATCGTACCCGATGGGATCCACGCTTGCTTGCTTCAATCAAAGGGTGTAGAAAACTGGAGCTCCGCTGCTACTGGAAAGGAAAAGGAACGAGAACGGAAAGAAATGAAGAAACAAATGTAGGGAAAATAAAAGAAGTGCTCGCATGGGCCCTACCCCACTGCCTACGTATCTCATCGGGAGCATGAGAATCAGAGCGACGTAGTTCCCCTCACCTAGGGACGGATGTTTGTGTTTTTTAGTGGAATACGTCAACGTTCGCGTCCTAGCAGTTTAGGTGTTGCAGCTCGCTGTAGGGAGACTTAGGCGTTACCTGTTTGCGGTAGAACGGAAATGACGCATCCTTAAGGAATGAGTGAAGAAGATGAGAAGAGAATTGTCGTTTGTTTGAAGTTTATTAGAAAAGAAGTGTTTTGAATGTTTTTGTGTTTTGTAACAAGTATTGTATTTAAGTCCCTCATGTGAGATTGAATGCCTCGCACATCGTCCCTAGACGGTACGTATGCTAAACATTCTCCCAAAGAAATGAGAGAAGACCCCTCACCTCCTTGTTCCCACATGAAAGGCCTAAATACAATAGGTGTTATGCCTTTATTAAGTATTTTTTTACTTTTATTATGAGATGAGAGAAAAGAGACTCAAGAGAGAGGTAAAGGTGAAAACTAAGGGAAGACTAAGACACACCCTAGTGTTAGCATGCTTGAAGGTCCTATGGTTAATGGGGTTTAAGAAACCTACTTCTTAAAGAAAGAAGAAGAAGAGCAAAAGAAACAACTTACTTCCAAAATGGAAGTTAAGTTGATCTTAAAGAGGGATGGAGAAGAATTATTCAAGGAAAGCATGTAAATGCTTATCAAACACAAATTGAATTATTTAAAAGAGATAAGAAAAGATGAGGGAGAGAAGTGTATGTGGAACTATGTCCCCACACTTACTTACCATGCACCTACATGAAAAATGTTAGTCCACAATATTTACAAGTATGAAATAAAGGAAAAAACAACAAGTGATGATCAAATCAATTAAGAACCAAAGAAATAGGATCCTAAGAGATACAAACTAATCAAAGTCAGAATCTAAACAATAAGAGTACTCTCTAATATTAAGACATCAAACACACATCAACTATGTACAAGTAATGTCCTAAACATTAAAGAAGTGAACCATAGAAGAAATAGATGAAAAATGGATGGAAATGCAAAGTAATCATGCATTTATGCTTCATATAAAGTCAAGGTCAGAATTAAATTCAATTCACAAAGGTCTTACAAAGCATATGAACCATCATGTAATTCAAGAATAGAAGAGTGCAAGTGGAAGAGATAAGATGAAGTAGAAGAAAAGAGAAGTGAAACATGTTCAATTAAATGCACAAAATGACATATTATAAATGCATAACATGTGAGATGGTTAATGAATGCATATGGGCAGTAGCATGTTATACATGAGATGTAAATGGCATGAAGGAAATGGTACACCAAAATGCAAACATGAATCACATATAGCATAAGAAGAAGTGAGAGATGAAAACAAGTCATAATTCAATTTAGAATGCACAAACTCATGTCAAATGTAAATGCAAACCAAAGTGACTTATAATGCAATCAAAGGTGACCTATAATATCATACAAATGACCTATAATATCACATGAATGGCTCATAAAAAATATGCAAATGCTCATACAAATATGCACAAAAGGAATCATGCAAACATGCACTAAAGTTAGAATGATTATGACATGTTATTATGCTTCAAATGTAAATGCATCAAACAAAAGTTAAATGGGCTTAGGAAAATTATACAAGCATGGTATTAGAATGCCTAAGTCAGAAGTAAATCATACATCAAGATAGCATGTCAAAATTCAAAGAAAAATGACTTCAAACAATGCATTAGGTCAAATTAAAATGTCATGCAAAATGGTGCAAAAACAAGTATCAAAACATGTCATAAAGTGACCTAAAAATCAAATAAAAATCATATAACACACTTAAATGTATTAGAGAATCAATGCAAAAAGAATCAGGTCAAAACAGTTTGTAATGAGCAAGAACAAAATTCCACAAATTCATGTATCATATTTGGAATGCATACAAATGGAAATTCAAAGAAAATTAAGAAACAGTGGCAAAAATATAATAAAATCACGAAATAAAAACATCAAAAATTTCATAAATGTCTTAATATTGTTCATGAATTTTTCCAGAATTTTCTAATGATGTTTGGTAATTTTAAAAATTAAAAATGAAACAGGTACGAAATGAAAAATAAAATGCAAGAGAATTGGCAAGGGGGTGTAACAATAGCAATTGTTTAGTTTAACAACCATGGGCCTAAAAATTGGGTGGTGCGAAAAGCACTTAAGTCCATTAAAACTGCAGAATTGCATGTGATAGTGTGTATATTTAATTCCATGTACATGCAATGCAAACCACATGATCACCATGATGATCATCTCAACGGATCACAACGCACACACACACTAGTTAGGACGCACGCACACGCATGGGAACGGACTGCAACCACAACATTCAGCACGTGAAGGAAGGACTTTATCATTAATTTGCTGCCATTTTCCTATTGGTTGGTGGAAAAGCAAAATAAACTGACCAATCACAACTTGCCATGCGCTTTCTCTTTCCTCAATCATCATTCCATCATTAACTAATCATTTCTAATCATTATTCTATGATTCTAATCATTATTTAATCATAAAAAGCAAGAACAAACCCAATACCACGCTGCCACGTGGCAGCCTTCATGCAAAAACGAAAATCAACTCCAGCAACATGAGAAAACGCAACATTTTTCTTCAAACTTCTACATCACATAACTTCCTCATTTCTTGATGAAAATTAACAAAGTAAGATACCAAACTGAAGCCCAAACTTCATAGATCATGAATATACCAATTAAATCACCAAAAGATCATTCTAATATCAAGAAAAAATGGCACGAAAGTGACACATTCAAGCACCAACTTCACAAAAATCACAAAATTACATAAATTCCAAATTGAACAGACAGAGGTGTGCCATCATTTCAGGACTTCTAGATGCAATGCATGAGTACTAATTTCACATTGTAAATCTCTAAAATTATGATGAACTAAAGAAAAAGTTTCAAGATCTCTAACCTTGTGTGATGCAATTTTTTGTTTTAGAAATCCGAAAACTTCCTGCAAGATCTTCAAATCAACACTTTGTGCCAAATAAAGGCGAAAACCAGATCCAATACTTGCTTAGAGTAGAAATTGGAAGTGATGAGTGAAACTTGAGATTTTTCGATGGTGGATTCAATCGAATCTAATGCATACAGTAGAAAGAGGAGATTATGGAGATGATTCTGCTTCGAAGATCTTCGAAAATGATGAAGAAACGAGAGAGAAATCTGAATCTGAATTCTTGAGAGTGAAAGAGAAATTTGAGATTTCTTGAGAAATTGTGATGAAAAGTGTGAGGAATGTGTGAGATTAGAGAGAAAATTGAGAGAATGATTGAGAATGAATTCTGAGAAATGTGGAAAAATGAGAGAGAGGATTGAAATTGTGTGTGTATTTGTTTATATAGTTAGGGTTTAGTGTGATTAACCATGGTAAACTGAGTGAGTTAAGTGAGTTAGAGTTGGGTTAACTGAGTGGGTTCTAACTAACTGAGTCATGACAGTTAGAGGTGAGTTAGGAAAATTTATTATGGTGTGGGTGAGTTTATGAAGTGTATGGTGGGGTTTAAAATGGAGGGTGGTGATGTAAAGGAATTTTTAGTTTAATGAAATGGAATGTGGACTGGTGTGTAGCATGTATGAGTATTTGAATTAACCACAACAACAATGTTATTTTTCTGTTTTTATAGCAGCATAAAATCAATTAAAACAAGCAAGTTTGATGATGAAATTCTCTCACTTTATTGAATGAAAATGTGTAATTTTTGTGGCAAATGAAAGAGTAGATATAGGAGAATAATTTTGATGTTGAAATTGAATTGAATAGAGGCTTGTAGGATAGTGTAAAATGACTCCAAACATCATAGTTCAGAACTGGTGCATGGGCGTGGCAAGTTGGTAGGGTGGCATGGCAATCTGACTTGGAAAATTCAACATGAACATGTCAACTTTGGACTGTCATAACTCCATCATAACTTGCTCAAATGGAAAAATGTCAAACATCAAAGTTGAAGAGGACATTGAGATGAACAACTTTGATGTTCAACATTTTTTCGTTTGGAGCTTCCATCCATGATAAATTAAGCTTGACATTTGGCCCACCAAGTGTTTGTAAAAATGATGGCCCATGGGCCTGGCAAGACTTGGTCATGGCCTGATTTTGGACCTACTTTGCTCAAACTTTGATCAATCATATCTCACTCAATTTTTATCCAATGGAGCTGTTCTTTATATGGATTTGAAGCTTGAAACAAGATCTTTTGTTGTGGCCTGGTGGAATATTTATTTGATGCCTCAATTTTGAATGGCCTTGGTTCAAAGTTTGGTGCAAAATGGCCAAAATTTACTATTTTTGGAAACTCCAAAATTTCTATTTTTGGCAGTTTTGCAATTTCTTGATTTTTCGTGATCCCTTTGGAGTTTCTTGATCAAATTTTGTACCTTGGTCACATGTAACATGAATTTCATGAATTTGGCCTCAAAAAGTCAAGAGTTGACTTTTTCCTCTGATTATTTGACTTGGCCCCGAATTCCCTGATTTTTTATCTTTCTTCCAATTGAACCACTTATAAAACCAATTGAGAGGCAATCTTCCACACACATACACTTAAGGACATGTAGAATACCATGACATCAAGTTTTGTCCAAAAAATCAGAGATAACCTGATTTAATTGGAGACCCTAGTTTTGACCCCCTCTGGTTAGGAGGAAAAAGTGCAGTCTTCAATTTCAAATTCCTCAGAGTATGTCGTGTATCCTCTTAAAGGATGATGAGATATGCCACTTGAGATTGATTTTGGATCAATGAGATATCTCTTTTGAGGGTTTTCCTTCAGTTTTTGAACCTCTTGCATGTTGAAGTATGTATTGCTTCAATCTCCCATTGGATCTCACTTCCTTGAGATTGTGGATGATCAATTGAGATGGTATGAGACATGAGAGACTCTTGGCTTGCCTGGAGGCAACTTGATTGACCTTCTTGTGCTTTGAATGATCCCTTGATTGTCCATCTTCCCCCTGATCACATGCCTTGATGGTAAGAGGAATGCTATGCTTCATTTTTCTATGTTAAATGCAATGCAATGCTAATGAGATGGATATGATATTGTAAATGATAATGCTATGCTAAGATGCAAAAAAGGGAGAGCAAATTTTAGGGTATTACAGGATATAACTCAGGTATATCTCATTGTAGTTGAGTCTAAATGTTCTTTTTGCCTTTATTAAACAATTTATTATTTTTCTCTTTATTGTGTGCAAGACAACAACATCTGACCAAACCACAGCACCTCATCCGCATGTTGTGTCGCAGCTATCTACAAATTCTTCCCCAGCATCTACATCGCATCTGTCACAGGTTTGATGTCTTTCTATCTGTGTCATTAGATTTTTTTTATTGTGGCCTTTACACTTTCTTTATGTTTTCCCCACTTATATTGGATCAACTGTGTAGAGGCCAGACAGGTTGGAAAAGGCCAACGCCTCAGGTGTCGACACCTCGGGTGTTTCTGTGGTATGTATATCAATAAACTAGGAAATGGTTATTCCACCGATATGTGATGCTGAACCTGTTACGCCAACTTCAAAGAGAAAGAATGGAGATTTCGCTGATAACGTTAAGTTTGGTTCGCTAGATTCGGTATGTATGCCAATTAGCACACAGAATTCAGCATGCACGTATTTCCATTGCTTCTCTAATTTTCCCCCCTGTCAGGATGTGGATATCCAATCTGTTTATCACGTTGAACCTAAATTCCCGATTCCAAAGATGAAGAATGTTGAGTCTGTTAATGAGGTCTGATGCAATTTTTTAAATGATTCGCTTCCGCCGATTTGTTGCAAACTTATTGCCACTCACCTTTCTATTGTTTTAACCATTTTTTGGGGTCACAGGAAATACAGGTTACATCTGCCTGTGATGATGAGCCTGTTACACCAACTTCAAAGAGGGGGATCGCGGATTGTATTGATGACATAAACTTCAGTTCACTGGATGTCCCTAAGGTAGCTGTGGTATACATGACAATGAAACCACTCAATTTGATTATAAACTTATTGTCAGCTACATTTTAATTTGATCTCAATTTTTTTATCCTGCAAGATTGTTGAGGTCTAACCTGTCTATGCTGCTGGACTGGAAATCGCAATTTCAAAAATGCAAAACGTTGTTCCTCTTGATGAGGCCGGATCTGATTCATTGAACGATTCTACGATGTCACTGGTATGCATATCAACTGTTGTGTACAAATATATTACAAAGTCTAATATGGTATATTCTTGTTTTTATTTATATACTTTAACCGTTAATCTGTGCTGCCAATTTTAGAGTGATGATGCAGATCCTGTGGATGATGGTGACTCTGATTCCTTAGAGGACCCAGACATGGATATGGTATGTATATATAGTGTGCAACTAAATTACAAAAATACTTAAGCCCACGATGGTTTCTTTTGTGTTAACACTTTTTCTCTGGTTCTAGGACATGGAAATTACATCCATTTGTGAACCTGAATCTGTCGTACAAACTTCAAAGAGGCAGCTTTCGTGTGATTTTACTAAAACCCACAAGAAACTCAAGAAGATTATTAAGTTGGAGAAGCTGGACTAGATGTTTGTTTTCGTTTCCCTATTGTAATGCTCTATTTTGGAATTGGTTTCTCTTTTGATTTTGGTAGTTATCTAGGATGCTACATCTAAATTATATACAATCTTATTACCTTTTTATTTTCGTAGTTATCTTGGATGCTACATGTAAATTACAGAAAATGTATTTCTCTCTGCCTGCAACATGTAATGTATCATATTGTATGTCATATAACTCTTTGTTTTCCATCATCACCTATGATAGCCAGGTTGTTGCCAACTTTATAATTCAAAGGTTGATAATTTAGTTTTGAAATACCAATTTCACTAACAGCCAGTGACAAGCAGACATTCCTTAAAAATCAATACATCTTAACCATTCACATAAAAGATAGCAGTGTATTAAACACTTAAGTACTAATTACAAACATTGACTATGAAATACATATTTTGCATGAAACTTAGAACTTAGAAACCTTAAATACGTTGCATCTTTTGTTTACATCGTTTACATCCAATCTGAATCTGATTCTGTCTCATGCCCTTAGCTGATTTGAGTCACAGAATAAATTCCATTCATATCCTATCTTTGTGCACTGTGGATCATCTATCTTTGCAGCTCGGTCCAACCAGCGACAACTAGGGGAACATCCTCATTTCCATTAAATCCAATTTCAGAAACATTTCCATCATTCTTTATTATCGTCCATGTCTTTGCTAGATCTGTTATGTGGTTTCTAACAAATGTTGGATCAATTTCCGGAAACGGCTACACCACATATATTCCCATCATGAATTTGTCTACTGTTTTTTGCGATTTGTACCAACGAGAAATAGTGTCTTGAAAATAAAATTGGAAAACAAATATGAATTAATTTAATTACTAGCAAACTTACTTGAATGCTCAACTTTGCAATTTCAAAAATATCCACCAGATCTGCAGCTCCCATCCCTGCCCCTGTTGCCATTGATTTTGAACACGGAACCAAATAACCCAGTTTAGCAAGTAGTAACAAGAGTTATGGTTCTTCACACCAGATCTAATTCCTTATTTGGTATGCCAAACCTTTCTATTTATTCCAATATATTCAGCATCACATGCATTTTGTCTTTATTGTATTATACCATTTTACTACCAAAAAGATGGGTCCAGCTTATTTAACTTGACCTTTAATTTCACGTGCCAACAGTCCCCATTGTGTGCTATCCAAAAGTATAATCACATCATATAATATATATATTCAAAACTATTGGAAAACTATCATTCATCTATATAAAGCAAGCCATCATTGTGGACTACAAATATAACACTTGACAGGTTTTGTTTCACGTGCCAACAGTCCCAATTGTGTGCTATGCAACATATTAATCACATCATGTAATATATATATATTCAAAAAAATGGAAAAACTATGATTCATCTATATAAAGCAACTCGAGTGTTCTCTGGGGCCCCTGCTGATTCCACATGGCACACAAATCTGGTGTGGATATTTCCCCATGCCTTTATATGGATATTTCCCTGTTCCCTTGAGTTCTCCTTACTCATACAACATAAAACTGAATTTGAACTACATTTTCTAATTGAATTTGAACTGTATTTTCTTAGAACGTTGATAAAACTGATTCATTCTATGGATGCTGTTGAATTACCAGTTGGTAACAACAAATGTTCTGATGCAAGGAAAAGACGAAAACTGATAATGAACTTTAAGAAAAACTCACATGCACATGGTTATGGTGCCACTGATTTCTTTAATGTACCTGATATGCAGGCACCAAACCTTCCAGGATTACGGATTGGTAACACGAAATCTGCTGATGCAAGGAAAAGAAGAAAGCTCATAATGAATTTTAAGAAAAACAAACATGCACATGACTATGGTACCACTGATTTGTTTAATCTAGCTGATATGGAAGCAGCAAACCTGCCAAGGTCTATCAATGTTGTCCCTGAGGTTTTTCAGTCAACTGATGTCTATCCATCTGTTTCTGGTTCAAAGTCTGCTGCTGCTTTCATTGCAAGAAAGAGGCAGAGGTTGATTTTAAATACTAGGCTAAATTCGCATATCCATCCCTGTCATACCCCAAATTTTGACCACTTAGATTCCCATCATTGTGCAAATCATTATCACAATATGGAGGAACCGTCATACCTCATCAATCTCCTCAAGGAATTGTTGAGCATTCACTATAATCAAGCTTAGGGTTTCAAGCCCTCTCAGAGCCTTTAGACAAATGATCAATCAAGGAATGACATGATCTTCAACTTGTCTAAACCTCTCAAACATTCACAAAGGATCAAGAGGACTCCCACATCAAGAATTAAGCACAAGAGTGCAACATTTCAAGTAGATCAAGCCTCAAGTTCATCTAATACAAAGTCAACTGACGCAGAAAGTCAAAGTTTGACTTTTGGTCAACTTTGAGCTTCACAAGCCATACTCAAGAAAATGTGATGGATGATTTAATTTGATCAAATTTAAATCAAGAAATCACGCAAAATTGCAAAATTGATCAAATTGAAAGAAACTTAGAAATTTTTTCTAAGTTAAAATCATGTTCAAGTGCACAACTTTTCAAGGTTGTAACTATTGATCCAAACATCCATTGATTTTGAGTAAGAGCTACTTTTAAAGAGGGTATTTGATACTTCAACATTGTAGAAGGAATAAACTCAAAATATCATAGGATTGAAAGATATAAGTGATCAAAGTTGGGAATTCTTAATGTCCAATGTTCTGACATTGCATAGGACATCATTAATATTTTTTCAGCCAGAATGCCCCAACTTCAAGGACGTTTTTCTCCATGATCCAAGTTGAACCAGGTCTGGAGTCAAACATGAAAGTTGAAGTACGTTGTCTCAGCTTTCCAGAAAGTCCTAGAACATCCTTGTAGCATACTCGAGCAGGGAGATATGATTTTCGCAAGAAGCATTGATAAAGCAGAATTTTCATGACAGCTTTTAGGACAGATTTGACTACACAAGTTCAAGACCATTTTTGATGACTTTGCAAGCTGAACCAAGACCAAAGTCAAACATCAAAGTTAAAGTATGTCATTAGGGATTTCCAAAATGTATTAGAACTCCCATTAATTCAACTTGAGCAAGGAGTTATGAACCTCACAACAGGCCTTGCTCGAGCTGATTTTTTAGGACAGATTTTGTGCACTTTTCTTGTGCCACCCAATTTTCAAGCTTTGTCACCATGCAAGACAAGCATCAAAGATGAAATTAACTTAAATTCAAAATATCATAGTGGATTAAAATATACAAGTGATTAAAGTTTGGAATTATTAATGATCAAAGTTGTCAAATGTTTCAACATTTCATAGGACATCATTAATATTTTTTCCAGCAAGAATGTCCCAACTTCAAGGATGTTTTTCTCCATGATCCAAGTTGATTCAAGCCAAACCTTGAACATCAAAGTTGAAGTACGCTGTCTTAGCTTTCCAGAAAGTTATAGAACGTCCTTGTAGCATACTCGAGCAGGGAGATATGATTTTCGCAAAAAGCATTGATAAAGCAGAATTTTCATGACAGCTTTTAGGACAGATTTGACTACACAAGTTCAAGACCATTTTTGATGACTTTGCAAGCTGAACCAAGACCAAAGTCAAACATCAAAGTTGAATTACGTCATTTATTCTTTCTAGAAAGTCCTAGAACATCCATGTAGCATACTCGAGCAGGGAGTTATGAATTTTACAACAGGGCTTGTTGCAGCTGATTTTTAAGACATGTTTCAGGACAGATTTGCACACTTCTTGTGCCACACGAATTTCCAAGGCTTGTCATCACTTTGGACACCTCTGAGGATCAAATCTAAAGGGGCCAATCACTGAGCCAAGCCTCCAAAGTCCTTGGAACAAGAAGTAGCATGCTATTCCTAAAAATCTCTAAAAGAGGGACAAGACTCCAATTTTGGATTTGAGCATTTAATAGATGCTTAGAGGTGGCATGGACTGACACATTTGCAACTGAATTCAGTCAAGATTCCTCCAACAAGTAGGGAACCAAAGCTCTGTGCTTTAACCTCTAGTCAATGGCTAGAGGAGACTTGGATTTTCATTGGACAACATTGGCTAAACCTCTGCTGCAGCCACCATTCACTATTGCTGCGAAAACATACTTGCCCTACTATAAATAGAGCTCATTTGTGTTCAGTTTGAGTACACCAAAGCCATCAAACAGATGCTTTCCTCAAAATCTCTTCTTTCACCTCAAATTTGCCTTCCAAAGGAAGTAATTCTGAGTTTTTGAGTTAGAAAGCAATTCCACTCAAACTAATCACACACACACACCTCATATATATCATATGTAAGCTGTGCAAACTATCACAAGTGACCTGTAATCACAAAATCACAAAGTCACTTCTCAAAACCTCAAAATGGCACTTTTTTGCATTTTTCAAGCCATGTCTTGATTCAGTCAGTTTCCAAACCAGATAAAACCTCAAACACACTCCAAATATCATCCTTGAACTGTCCCAAATGGTTCCCAACATCTGGAACACCATTTGAGAGAGTTGCTATTTTGGCCACTTTTAACCTCTTTTGCAAGAAAGGGACAGTTTGTGTTTTTGCAGGTACCAGTTGATTCCAATCATCCTAAAAGCTTCTAAGGGATCATTTGAGTGTATCTAAAGCATCAAATCATTTCTGGAACAAGAGGCTTGACAGATTGCACAAAAACTCCAAAAAGCTCAAAAAGAGGTAAGCATCACAACTTGGAATCCTTGAAATCATGCATTGCTTTGAAGTCCACTGATCATACACATCTCATACATGTTGTATATGTTGCGTTTGGGCTAATTCACCATGTAATCCATGCCTGTATCAAAGTGTAGCACAGAAAATGCAATTATAGGTCCTTTTCAAAACCACTATCGGGTTTTGAGGAGGGAGTGTGATCTAAAAAAACTACCACCACCATTGGATTCCTTGTGAAATTCTGGGCCAGATGCATATAAATTTTGTCTCAAACCATTGAGATTTGAGAAAGTTATGGGTGTTGGAAGTTTGATAAAAAAGATGTTGAAAATTCATGAAAGATGTCGAATGAGATGTTGTGACATCTTTCCTCTTTTTCTTAGTTTATCTTCAAAACTCAACCAATTCTTTCACATAGCAAAAATTATCATTTTCCAAATCTGGTTTACACACTTTTTATTCATACTCCATAATATTTTAATCCACCAAAAAATCACAAAAAATATTATTATTTGATATATTTTTAATATATTCAAAAATATTGTTTTAAATTGTTTTAAATGCTTTTAAAATGATTTCTTTTTCTTGATTTTTAAAACCAAAATGATTTTAAATATTCATGTGGATAAAATACTTTTTCATAAACCTTAATCACTGTTTATAACATGATTAATGATTTTATTTGATATTTTTTATCATTTTTTTACTTGATTTTTCTTTGAAAAATGCCCTTTAAAAAATGAAATTAGGGTTTTTGATTAATTCAACCCTCATCAAACTTTTTCAAAACATTTTGGGCCTCTAATAGAGTGTAAGACTCAACCCTTTGTGAATACAACCTATTTTGGGCCTCACTTATGGTATAAGTCCCGTTGTATTTCAAAAAGTTCGACGCGATCATCATCCGTTGAATAACAAATCTTGGGCCTACCCTCGAGTAGTAAAACCCATTTCTTTTCTTTAAAACTCTTTTGGGCCTCTAATAGAGTGTAAGACCCAATCCGTTTTTGACCAAATCATTTTTGGGCCTCAGTGTATTGTATAAGTCCCGATACCGTCAAAAACAAACGGCGCGATCGTCGCCTTTTGAAAAAATCAACTGGGCCTCTCCTTGAGCTATAAGACCCATTCAAAACTTTTGGGCCTCTAATAGAGTGTAAGACCCAACCCCCTTTTAACCAAAACTATTTTTGGTCTCACTTATTGTATAAGTCCATCTGCGTTAAAAGAAAATCTCGGTGCGATCGCCATTTCAAACGAAAAATCATCTGGGCCTACCCTCGTGTTATAAGCCCCACTCTTTTTCTTTAAAACTTTTTGGGCCTCTTAAGAGAGTGTAAGACCCACCCCTCTGTATAGAAAACAATTTTTGGGCCACAGTCACTTGTATAAGTCCCTCTGTACAAATTCAAACAGTGCGCCCACTGATAAAACCCTGGGCCTCTCCTTGAGCTGTAAGCCCCAAATCTTTCTTTTTCAAAGCACTTTCTCCTTTGATTTTGAATATACTGTTGTTTTCAATCTTTCTTTGTTGAACAACTAACCAAACAGCATGGAAGCTCTACAACCGAGTAAGTGGTTATTGCTTTCATTTACGGCTTTCATATACATATAACTGTATTGTGGGGCTGTTTCACTGTAAGTCTTCTTTCATAAACTCATATCAACTGTGTAATAATAGTATAGATATTTAGAGTTTCCCCGGCAACTACGTCTAGAACTAGGTGACGCCGTTCCTTTTTTTCATAGAAATAGACAACTAGATCCCCAATAGGATCACCAGATACAGTCTTCTCTTCGGCTGTCCTCATTAGGAATTGTCAAGAAACTCTACTCCCAGAGATGAATGTATTCTTCGTGAATGGCATCTTTGAGTTTCTTCCAAATTCTCAAACTTTCTTGACTTTGATCTATTCTCGGTGAATAGCATTGCCTTGAATTTCTCGGGGTTTGGGGACCCATCGGCTTCTTAAAAGCATCGGCCTCCTCTTGGGCATTGTACAAGGACCCACAGGCTTCCTAAAAGCAACCCCGCCTCCTCTTGGGCTTAGTACAAGGACCCGCCGGCTTCTTAGAAGTATTCACAGCCTCCTCTTAGGCTTCGTATAATGATCTCTTCCTCCGGGAATGATAGCCTCCTCTTGAGCTTAGTACAAGGACCCGTCGACTTCTTAAAAGTTTTTAGCCTCCTCTTGGGCTTCGTACAAATTGTCCCGACGACCTCCTAGAGGTATAGGAACAGAAATTAGTCATCTTCATAGAACAGTCCTTTCATAGAGTCTACTACTGTTTCTTAAAGCATAGTACAAAAGATAAAACTCTAGACTTGGACAGTCTAACTTCCTTGAGTCTCAAAGGCATTCTCAAGTGACCCCTTCGTTAAATAGGAAGGAAACTCGCAGACTCGGACAGTCTCAATACCCTTCGGATTTCCCGCTTCCTTAAAGAACAGGAATAACCCGGATCCTTGAATCAAATCCCTGAGTACAATGTTGCTCATATAAAAACTGATTTTCTCTTTAAAATCAGTATACTGGACCTGTCACTTAATTGAAACAGTCATACTAGCCTCATCTTGGGCTTTGTACAATGATTCTCCCCAGCGGAGTCAAACAACGTTTAGCCTCTCTCTCGGGCTTTGTACGAGACACATAAGAGACTTCCTCGTTGAGTCAATCACCCTTTCGCCTCCATCTCGGGCTTTATACGAGATACAAAAAGGTTCTTATTGAGCCAAACAAAATTTCAGCCTCCATCTCGGGCTTCGTACGAGATACAAAAAAAACACTCTCTTGTTGAGTATAAAGGATCCTCTTGTAGGATTAACCCCTTTTAGCCTCTCTCTCGGGCTTTATACGAGATACCAAAAGACTCCATCGTCGAGTCAAAACCTTTTCGCCTCTCTCTCGGGCTTTGTACGAGACACATATTAGCCTCCTCTTAGGCTTTGTATAAGAAAACCACTGGTTGATCCAATCAACCTTTTAGCATCAAAGTTGTGCCTCGTTCACAGTACACAAACATCAACAACTCCTTCCCCTCCATCTAATCGTTGTAAGCGGCAAGCCTCTGGATCATCTACATCCATGCCACTGTCCCTCCTTTAGCATGAGAAACTCCTAAGGAAAGATAGTATTGCTCTAAACTGAGTTAAAGTCTTCTCCTTCAGGTCAAAATCCCCTTTAAAGGAAATTATGGCATTGCCGGATTCACAAATCCCGGTTAAAGTAATTCTCCTTTATAAGCAGTTGTGACATACAAGCCCCTCTTTAGAGATGACAAATTCTCTCTAAGGTCAACACTTTCAGCTTCACATATTGGGCTTTGAACAAGATACAAATATACCTATTCAGCTTCACATCTTGGGCTTTGAACAAGATATATATCACCTTTCGCTTCACGTCTTGGGATTTGAACAAGACACCAAAAACACCCATTTCCTCCCATAGAATAGGAGGAACTACGAACGCTCTGATTTCCCTGTTTCGGTAAACGGGAATACGTAGGCATAAGATTGAAAGAAAAATCTTAGCGAGCACAATCAACAAAAAACCAAAATCCCATATCTCCATCAATCAAAAGCAGTAATTCAAAAACATTAGTCCTAACATCCTAATCCTTGTTCCCCGCCAGAAACCTTCTGTCAAAATGAAAAGAAAGAAAACAGTATTGGCGAAAATACAAATAACCAGTACAAAGGCCCCCCCACATTGATAGCATCCGTAACCTAACAAACTGCTGTTTAAACTCAGTATGCAAAGCAGGGTTAATTGGAGACATCTATTTCCCTTCCTTTATCAGCTTCAATAGGATAAAAAATGAGTCGACCTGTAGTTTAAGCTCAACCGCAGAGAGCGACCAGCGCTTAAGAACCGCGTCCAAAATCGCTCGCTACAGAAAAATGGCGCCCACCGTGGGGCTGGTTCTTTCTTTCTTACAAATTAAACCTTGGGTAAGTCATTTTCATGGCGGTGGCCGCCAATAGAAAAATGGCACCCACCGTGGGGCCTTTCAAAGTTAGATCTAGACACGGTCTTCCTTTTCTTCACTTGTTTGAAAACCACAGATTGGGGCTTCTGCCGGGGAACCCATTTCTGTCAGGAACATAAGATTCATAGCTTTAAAGGTTTAGGATGTTTAGGACAAATATATATACTGCTTTTCCTAATTGCTATACGTGTTTATTTTTCTGCTAATGGGAATGCGGGTGATGCCGTATGTGGAAAGATTGAGTATACACTTAAGATAAGTGATGGCGACGAGGTCGACCATCAACCTCAGTGGAGGCTGACTAATGTAACCATTCTCTCACCTAGATAATGGGTCGGTTGTGATGCCTGAGAAGCTGAGGAGCGAAACCCTTTCGTAGTGCGGAAACTATCGGAAATAGTTGTTACGCGATACTACCCTCGTTTGAGGCTGGTGATCTATTCTCGGTGAATGACACTTACTCTAAGATTGCTCTACAACTCGCTGGCGATCCACTTGTTGTTTTGCTTTCCTGGGAGGAGCTGATGATAATGAGTACAGGTACAAAAATCACCTTAGTATAAACCTTTGGGGATGGGTAGAGCCTTGACTTCATGACAACGGCCCTTTGACCCCATGTTTTTTCTATGTTTTTGTGTGCTGCATTCATGCATTCATTTAATAAAACATTAAAACATTCAAAAAACTTCTATTCTAGTCTCTCTGTTTTTCAAATTAAACTAAGACTGTGATTGCAAATATCAGAGAAGAGGATTATGCTAATGGATTTCGGTAGAAGGAGAACTCATACGTACACCTTCAAGGTTCCAAAACTAGAGGATTTGAGAAGGTTAGCAAGGATGATTACTAACCCGGAGGCTTTCAGAGCCAAACACGGAGGTCTGCTACCACTGTTAAGAGTCCATGTGATTGAGGGAATCATGGATGTGCTCATTCAGTTTTATGATCCGGTTTATCACTGTTTCACATTCCCGGATTACCAGGTCGCACCAACGCTGGAGGAGTATTCTCATCTGATTGATCTACATATCACCGATCGAGCTCCATTTTCTGGACTGGAAGAAATTCCAAAGAATCAGACCATTGCAAGAGCAATTCATTTGGACGAGTCTGAGGTCAGGACTCACATGACTACCAAGGGTGGCATCCAAGGTTTTCCAGCCCAGTTCTTGACAAAGAAAGCCCTGTATTTTGCCAATATAGGAAACGTGACTGCTTTTGAAAGCATCTTTGTCTTGCTCAGCTACGGGTTATTTTTGTTGCCCAACATTAATAACTTCGTCGATATTAACGCCATTAAGGTTTTTCTCATTGGAAATCCTGTACCGACTTTGCTCGCAGATGCATATCATTCTGTACACTTGGGAAATTTGTACAGTGGAGGGGAGATCACATGCTGTGTACCTCTGCTTTACAAATGGTTTATCTCTCACTTGCCTAAGTCTGCTGCTTTTTAGGATTGTAAGAGTGCCTTACGTTGGTCGCAGAAGATCATGTCTCTTACCAACTCTGATATAGATTGGTGTAATAGGATTTATGAGGGAATCAGAATCATTGACCATTGTGGAAACTTCCCCAACGTACCCCTTATAGGAACTAAAGAAGGAATCAACTACCATCCGGTATTGGTTCGTCGTCAATTTGGATACCCGATGAGACACATCCCACTGGGTCTTCATCTGGAAGGTCTTTTCTTCAAGGAAGGAGAAAGTGACAGAGCACTAAAGATGGAAATAGTGCACGCTTGGAAGCATGTTCATAAGAAAGGACGAGAGTCTCTAGTAAAACCAGACTGTGTCTCGGTGGAGCCTTATCTCCATTGGGTACAAACTAGAGCTCTCAAGCTAAAGATGCCTTATCCTCGTTACGGAATCCTTCCGCCGAGGGAATCTGTCATGTACTTCATGACAGAAACTGAAAGGCTTCAGGTTACTCTCAACAAAGTTCAACGGGAAAGAAGGTCTTGGATGAACAAGTACCGCACCCTCGACGTAGAGTGCATCAAAATACAACAATTACTGAAAGAGAAAGATGCTCTGATTAAAATTTTGGAGCAACATGTTGTAGAGAATCAAGATGACCAAAGGAATTTGCTCACTCCTTTCACCTGGCAAAGGAATGACAACCTGACAACGTCCCAAGAGCCCCGGTCAAAGAAAAGGAAGATACCAGAATCAGCACCCGTTTTCTCTTCAGAGAGGACTCGGGACCCATTAGCTTAGGTTTCTGTTTCTGCACTTTGTAATCTACTGTATTTCCATTTCTGTAATCCTTTGAATTTCAATAAGAAGGGGTTTCCCCACTGTTTGATATTTGCAATCTAATTGTCGAAGTTTATTTTGATTAAACCAAAAAACAATTAATATAATCATTGCATTCATCATTCTCACATCGTGTACTCTTCTTACCTACGAATCTCATGTTTGTGTCTCGATTCTAGAGTCAAACTGTCTCATTCGTATAATACTCGGGCCAATCGTCAGAAAAGGATGGATGATCTTGAGGAAGAAAATAGAGAGTTAAAAGAAGAGATCGACGCTCTAAGAGAGGATATCAGAAAGCTTCGTAACGACATGTAAGCCATGGCAGAAGCTCAGCTACAAAGAACTGTGATCTCAGAGATCACCTCAACGCCCGTAGTGGAAAAGTATGATCCTAGGTATCAGATACCGAAAGATCGTCCTGGGGGCATGCCTGTTAACTATATCCCGGAAGGATATGTTCCGCCGATCACTGAAGATTAGGGAATCACAACAGAAGCCGCTGGGCCTGAAGGTTACAAACTTCGGGAAAGCGAAGATGCCAGAGGCATACTGAAGACTCCTGAAGGTTACAAACTTCGGGAGACGCCAAGACTCACTGCCGTAGTCACGGTCCCACCCCCTGTGATGCACACTATCCCGGAAGGACAGATTCCACAGACACCTTCTGGTAAGAAGGAAACTATGTTTGACAGAATGGAGGAATTCCAGGAACAGTTCTTGGAAATGCAGAAGAAACTGCAAGCCATTCGCGGTCAGGATCTATTTGGAAAGGACGCCGCAGATCTCTGCTTGGTCCCAAATGTGAAAGTCCCGCACAAATTTCAAGTGCCCGACTTTGAAAAGTACAAGGGTAACTCTTGCCCTCAGAGCCATCTGGTGATGTACGCTCAGCGGATGTCAGCTCAGACAGAGAATCAGGACCTACTGATTCACTACTTCCAGGATAGTTTAACCGGTGCCGCACTCAAATGGTACATGGGTTTAAACCGTACTACGATCAGTATATTCAGAGATCTTGGTACTGCCTTCGTCCAACAATACAAATACAATTTGGACATGGCACTCGACAGATATCAACTCAGATCAATGTCGCAAAAGGACAAGGAAACCTTTAAGGAGTATGCTCAAAGGTGGCGTAAAATTGCCGCTCAAATTTGTCCACCTCTTGAGGAAAAAGAGATGACAAAGATCTTCTTAAAAACCTTAAGCTCATTTTATTATGATCGAATGGTTGTCTGTGCACCCAGTGATTTCACCGAAATGGTGGGCATGGGCGTACGTCTTGAGGAAGCCGTCCGAGAAGGTCGTTTGGTAAAAGACACTGGATCGACGAGCGGTACTAAAAAATATGGTAGTGCTCTCCCTAAGAAAAAAGAGCAAGATATTGGGAATATCTCTCTAGGAAAGCAAAGGCGGCGTTATCAACCAGTAGCAGTTGTAACTCCTGCTATCATCCCTACGCCTATTCCTACGTATCAACCTCAGGTTGCGCAGAGCCAACCTGATCAGCAAAGGACACAACAGCCTCTTCAGCAGACTCGTCCTCCATATAACAACAACCTTACAACACGGCCACCAGGATTTGATCCTATACCCGTATCGTACGCAGAGCTATTTCCATTACTGCTAGCCAAGGGGCACATTCAGACTAAGTCTCCTCTTACAATACTGGAAAATCCGCCTTTTTGGTTTAAGGTGGATCAGACATGCCCTTACCACCAAGGAGGCCCAGGGCATAACATTGAGACTTGTCTCAATTTCAAGTCTGACGTGCAAAAGCTTGTTAGGAGCAGGCTCTTATCTTTCAAAGATACGAATCCTAATGTTCTTACGAACCCGCTGCCTCAACATGAGAAGGTTGCAGTCAATCTGATTGAGAAAGAGACTAACAATGTCTATCAAATTCACGATGTACTCTTGTTAAAGACCAATCTGGTTAAGATGCATTGTAGACAGAGTGGATATGGCCATGTGCCACCTCATAACTATCACCAGTGTGATATCTGCTCTAAAGACAACCAAGGATGTTCTGTGGTACAAGCAGCTCTACAGGAACAAATGGATCTCGGATGGATCCAAGAGCACCGAGTTCGTGGAGTTAACATGGTTTACATGAATTCTAACGTCATTCAGAACCACGATATTCGTGCAATGAATGTCAACTTGGTGGCGATGCACTCAAGGCAAAGCCAGTATCATAATCTGCCGCGGAACGATTACAGTTCCTGTCTGATTCGCTTGGTAAACAAACAGGGATGCTCTTTCATACAAGAGGCCCTCCAGCGTCAGATGGATCTTGGATGGGTCCAAGACTACCATGATAGGAATCCTTATCAGATTAACATGGTTCAGATCTTTGATATTCGCGTGATGAATGCCAACATGGTAGAGTTACATGCTGAGCAGGTCCGACTCGGATTCTTAATATCACATGACTATCAAAGCTGTAAAGCGGGTTGCAAAAACGATTAGGGTTGTACCCTTGTCCAGGAGGCACTTCAGCACTTGTTAAATCATTGGTGGATGCCAATTTATATGGATGAAGATACTCAGCAAATTAGTATCAGTAACAGGAATCCTACTCGTCGTCAAAGTCAGGATGTCCGATCTGTGGAAGCTAACCTAGTGAGGTTACATTGTATTCAAAGTGGGCGTGGCCAGGTGCCACTACACAATTACGATCGTTGTAGCGTCTGTTCGGAAAGTAGCCTAGGGTGCTACCTTGTACGAGCAGCTCTCCAGGGGCAGGTGGACCGTGGAGAAATTCGTCCATATCCGGGTTCTGGACCCATCAACTGGACGCCGAATTACCTTGCCGATCAAGTTGAGGATGTTGTCACCATCTCTGGTCGTCACCAGACCAGGGATGTTTTTGCCATCATCCCTCTACTTGACGAATCTAAAGTTCCCAACCGGGAACGGATCGAGATTACTTACGATGGTCAGAAAAATCAGAAGGTTCCCATAGTCATCTATCTCCCAGGACCATTACTGTATGAATCAACTAAGGCTATCCCTTACAAATACGGTGCAACGACAGTTGAAAATGGAAAGGAAATTCCATTACCCTCCGTTGTGAACATTGCAGACATTAGTCGTGTAACACGGAGCGGTAGAATCTTCAACCGAGGGGTTGGGGAACATAACAAAGAAAAGGAACTTCAGACGGAAGCTCCTGATCCACCAGTCGGTCAATCCAGTAATCCCGACCTTTCGAAAAATAATGATGAGATGCTGAAGCTCATCCAAAGGAGTGAATACAACATTGTCGATCAACTGTTACAGACTCCTTCAAAGATCTCTGTGTTATCACTGTTACACAGTTCAGAAGCCCACAGGGAGGCTCTACAGAAAGTCTTGGAGCAAGCCTTTGTGGAACAGGATGTAACAATTAGACAGTTCGATAGCATTGTCTCTAACATCACTTCCTGCAATAATTTGGGATTTAGTGATGAGGAATTACCCGAAGAGGGTCGCCGTCATAACATGGCGCTCAACATTACAGTTAACTGCCAGGACGATGCTTTAGCCAGCGTACTGGTAGACACAGGGTCAGCCCTGAATGTTATGCCGAAGTCCACTTTGATGCAATTATCATTCAAAGGCCCTCCGATGAGAATCAGCGAGGTCGTCGTCAAAGCATTCGATGGATCCAGAAAAACAGTTATCGGCGAAGTTGATCTTCCCATAACTATCGGTCCTCACACTTTCCAAGTCACTTTCCAGGTCATGGACATCCAAACAACATACAGTTGTTTATTAGGAAGACCTTGGATACATCAGGCTGAAGCGGTCACTTCGACCCTCCACCAAAAGCTAAAGTTCGTTCAGAACGATCAACTTATCACAGTCTGTGGAGAACAGGCCTTGCTCGTGAGTAGTTTATCATCATCTACTGGTATAGAACCCGAGGAGGTTATTGGAACTCAGTTCCAAGCATTGTCGGTGAGCAAGGACAATCAATCCCAAGGAGGAACCTCGATTTCCTCATACAAAGATACTATCAAAGCGGTTGAGAGTACCGATACAATGGGATGGGGACAGCTTGTCATTCCTATTGACAATAAAACAAAGAAGGGTCTTGGTTTTTCTGCAACCTGTACCCAGACAGCTGCCAACGATGAAAGTCTTCATCCCCTTCAAAACTTCTTCCACAGTGGAGGTTTCCTTCACCCAGTGTCTCAGACAGTTCATGCTATCAATGAGGAAGATCCCTCTGACACAGATGAAGAATGGAAGTCCTATCTTAACAAGGACGGTTATATGTCTCAGGAAGAGGTGCCTACGCCATTTTGCTATCCTGCACAGAGTCTGAGATTTATACCAAGGTCAGATGTCGAAATGATATACGGGGATTGTGATCCGGAAAGATGTCGTGCTCCGCCAAATTCATTAGAGGAAGACACTCTGATGAAAGACAACTTTGACCACAATTACTATGGCCCAATGGATGGCCTGCCAATATGGCAGCCTTACCCAAGAAACTTGGGGTAAGAAAGTCAGCCGAGTAATGAAACTCGGCTGAACATAATTGAACAGAATACCTGTGTCCCCACCATGTCATGGGATCAACACTCAGGTCATTCAGAAACTACTCAACATGAAGATGAATTCGCAACATTTGCAGGACTTGAATTCATCAACTACGCTTTTCCCGAGGTCAACGTCATCGAGAGGGATGACTCCTCCAGTTCCAAAGAAGTTTGGGATACTCTGGGAGAACCAAGTGGAAAATACGACTATATGGTCAAGTACACCGCTCCCGAAAGATCTCGTATCAGGCTCGAAGACATCCAGCCTACTGGATGGGGAGATACAGCTGAGAGCATAACTACTCTGCAAAATGCAACTGAGGAATTCTCCTACGACAACTCTGCTTGGGAGACAGATTCCAATGATCCTGCTCCACCAGAAATCAGCGTTATTTCTGAAGACAAATCAAGGAAGGTGCCAGACTTTGTGATTCACCGAGGAGTTCGCCGCCAATGGGTTGCCGTCGAGGTTCCGAAGGTCATTCATCAGTCAAAGTAATTGCCATCTTTAACCTTTCACCCTGCCCAGGTGAAACGGATGTTTTGATAGGGCTCGCTTTCTGTAAATTATCCCTCTTCGCTTCGCCCAAAGCGACAGAGTTTTGTTTTATAGGGCTGTAGTTTCAAGATTTGACTTGTTCATTAATAAAATAACGTCGTTCTGTAATTTCCGCATTTATTGCTGTTTTCTCTTTTTGCTTTTTCAGAAAATGGTAATCCTAAAAAACATGTAAAAACAAAAACAAGCAGTAAAATAAATACACTGCACACACTTTCGCATTTTCTCTATCTCTTCTAAACACAAATCATAACGTCATGCAGATTGCTTATTTTAAACCCCGTTGAAGCATACGATCCGATGCCTTCTCCCGACTTTGAGTTCCCGGTATTTGGGGCTGAAGAAGAAGTTGACAACGAAATTCCAGAAGAGATCTCCCGACTACTCAGACAATAGGAAAGGTCCATTGAACCTCACAAAGAACCGTTGGAAATGGTAAACTTGGGTTCAGAGCAAGAGAGAAAAGAAATCAGGATTGGGGCACTGCTCAGTCCAACTGCCAAAGAAAGTTTGATAAAGCTTCTCAAAGAATTCCCCGATGTATTCGCTTGGTCCTATCAGGATATGCCAGGGTTGGATACCAGCATCGTGGAACATCACTTACCGTTAAGATCGGAATGTTCGCGAGTAAAGCAGAGGTTGAGACGGACTCACCCGGACATGGCCATCAAAATCAAAGAAGAGGTACAGAAACAGATTGATGCGGGTTTCCTCGCTACATCTGAATATCCTCAATGGTTAGCCAACATCGTACCCGTTCCCAAAAAGGACAGAAAGGTCAGAATGTGTGTTGATTACAGGGATCTGAATAAGGCAAGTCCAAAAGACGACTTTCCTTTACCACACATTGACATGCTGGTAGACAGCACAACAAAGTTCAAAATTTTCTCCTTCATGGATGGATTCTCGGGCTATAACCAGATCAAAATGGCACCGAAAAACATGGAGAAAACTTCGTTCATTACCCCATGAGGTACCTTTTGTTACAAGGTGATGCCGTTCGGTTTAAAGAATGTCGGGGCAACCTATCAAAGGGCTATAACTACTCTGTTTCTTGACATGATACACAAAGAAATCGAGGTATATGTCGATGACATGATTGCAAAATCTAAGACAGAAGAGGAGCATGTGACCCACCTGTCAAAACTATTCGAGCGTTTGAGAAAGTACAAACTCCGCTTGAATCCTAACAAGTGCACCTTCGGTGTCCGTTCAGGGAAACTGCTAGGGTTCATCGTCAGCCAGAAAGGGATTGAGGTTGATCCTGACAAGGTCAAGGCCATTCAAGAAATGCCTTCTCCGAAAACTAAAAAACAAGTCAGAGGATTCCTGGGACGTTTGAACTACATCTCCAGATTCACATTCCTCATGACCGCGACCTACTCGCCAATCTTCAAACTGCTCAAGAAGATACAATCATTTCTCACTGATTCGCGAGGCAAGTGGACTCCGAATTATGATGGCCCCTACGTGGTCACGAAATCTTTCTCAGGCGGCGCCTTGAGACTCGCAACCATGGTGGAGAGGAATTTGCCTACCCCATGAATGTTGACGTAGTCAAGAAATACTTCGCCTAAAAATAAACGTCTCGGTGGATTGAAAACCCGAAAGGGCGGTCCAGGAAAAAATTAGAGACATGAAAAAAATCATCCCGATGGATTGGAAATCTCATAGTACAATCCATGCAAAAATTAGGGATAATGGCAAGTAACTATGTTCAACAGAGGCAAGTCCCTCAGCAGCAGCAACAGTTACATCGTCCGTCAGGAAAACTCCAGTCAAGGTCATCTTCGACAGAAGCTCAGGATGCCCCGAATTCAAAGTTGGTAGAAGGATAGCGGTCGTTATGTTTCAACGTAGCCCTTTTCCCTGTAAATTACCATTTTCTAACTTTCTAAATACTCTTTGGAATCACGCGTTTGGCTGATTTCCATCCTATCAATAAAATTTGAGCCTTTGTGCTTTTGTTTGCAATTCTTATTTGTTTTAGCTTTACAGAATGACATTTTAATATGATCAACGATTCTTGAAATAAAACAAAAAGGAATTTACTTGTTAAAACTTTTTCTGCTTCTAAAATAAAGATGGCAATTTCTTTTGACTGTTGAACATCAGAAGAACCTCGGTCGCTTCTCCAGAAGCAAGCGAACTTCAAAGTGCAGAATCAAAGTACTCCTTCTAACCCAGAGACCTTGTTTCATCTGACACGCCTTCGGCCGAGTTCTTATCTCCTAAGCCCGACCAACAGTAGTTCCCCAACAGGGACTATCTCTCCTAAGCAAGGCGGAATTTCTATCTTGAACCAGCGATATTTCTACATGCCCCACTGTGGCCGAGTATCCAGTCGTGTTCACCTGTCAGTTTTTATGTCGCGTCAGTTTTGTCAGCATGAACATACACACACCATGCATTATTTGATTTGTATTCACATTTCATATTGCATCGCTATCACTCTAGTCGGTCTTATCCCCTAGTGATAAGAGTGCTCTCAATCGAGTTGTCAGACCTTTCCTCGTTAGGAAGTGATTCATCTAAGCAATCTCTCTCCCGTTTATCTCTGGATTAGAGATGGTCCTTGACCACTTTGATAACTTGAACCTCTGAGAAACAAGAAAACTTTCAACAAATATCACTCTTCGCCATTGAAGATGATATCCTTGCTTTCCCGGATTAAGGAAAATCCCCAGAGAAAGCCTCTTAATCCGAGATTCGGCGGTACGGCAGTTTTTCTCCAAAAAAACCACTGATGAAAAGGTCATCGGCACCTCAAAATTGGATCCCATCATATGGCATTTCTCCGAAAAGATCCCGAGAAAAGTATGATGTAAGATCCCAAGAAGAAGCAGCCTCTCAAGAGACTCGCTTTCCCCAGATAGAGTCGACAAATGGCGTCTCCAACAGAGAAGTTTGTGCACCTCTACAACTCAGATGATTGGGCTCCCCAGCGAGTCTAACGTCAAAACTTCTTCCACTCAAATGGCATCTCCCCAGGAAAATTCGGCGAGAAGTTTGAAGGAAATCCGCTACTAACAGCGTTCCTTGTCAAGAAAGTTTATTGACAAAAGAAACTGAGACCAGTTCCTTGGTAAGAAACCAGGATCGAGGGGAAGTTTATTTCAGCAACTAAGACCAGGTCCTTGGTAGGAAACCAGGATCGAGGGGAAGTTTATATCAGAAACTGAGACCAGTTCCTTGGTAGGAAACCAGGATCGAGGGGAAGTTGACAAAAGAAACTAAGACCAGTTCCTTGGTAGGAAACCAGGATCGAGGGGAAGTTTATTTCAAAAGAAAACTGAGACCAGTTCCTTGGTAGGAAACCAGGATCGAGGGGAAGTTTACCTTTTCTAAGCATCATTACTTAGCAAAAGAAGATGAATGCGCAAGCTGCCATTCATAGCCATCAAAATTTCGGGTATTCCGATATTTAATCCTCTTGCACCCCGAATGCCCGAATACCTTCGTCATTCACACCTTCGGGTCCAAGAAGATTAAATAGGGGCATCTGTCATACCCCAAATTTTGACCACTTAGATTCCCATCATTGTGCAAATCATCATCACAATATGGAGGAACCGTCATACCTCATCAATCTCCTCAAGGAATTGTTGAGCATTCACTATAATCAAGCTTAGGGTTTCAAGCCCTCTCAGAGCCTTTAGACAAATGATCAATCAAGGAATGACATGATCTTCAACTTGTCTAAACCTCTCAAATATTCACAAAGGATCAAGAGGACTCCCACATCAAGAATTAAGCACAAGAGTGCAACATTTCAAGTGGATCAAGCCTCAAGTTCATCTAATACAAAGTCAACTGACGCAGAAACTCAAAGTTTGACTTTTGGTCAACTTTGAGCTTCACAAGCCATTACTCAAGAAAATATGATGGATGATTTAATTTGATCAAATTTAAATTAAGAAATCATGCAAAATTGCAAAATTGATCAAATTGAAAGAAACTTAGACATTTTTTCTAAGTTAAAATCATGTTCAAGTGCACAACTTTTCAAGGTTGTAACTATTGATCCAAACATCCATTGATTTTGAGTAAGAGCTACTTTTAAAGAGGGTATTTGATACTTCAACATTGTAGAAGGAATAAACTCAAAATATCATAAGGATTGAAAGATATAAGTGATCAAAGTTGGGAATTCTTAATGTCCAATGTTCTGACATTGCATAGGACATCATTAATATTTTTTCAGCAAGAATGCCCCAACTTCAAGGACGTTTTTCTCCATGATCCAAGTTGAACCAGGTCTGGAGTCAAACATGAAAGTTGAAGTACGTTGTCTCAGCTTTCCAGAAAGTCCTAGACATCCTTGTAGCATACTCGAGCAGGGAGATATGATTTTCGCAAGAAGCATTGATAAAGCAGAATTTTCATGACAGCTTTTAGGACAAATTTGACTACACAAGTTCAAGACCATTTTTGATGACTTTGCAAGCTGAACCAAGACCAAAGTCAAACATCAAAGTTAAAGTATGTCATTAGAGATTTCCAAAATGTATTAGAACTCCCATTAATTCAACTTGAGCAAGGAGTTATGAACCTCACAACAGGCCTTTCTCGAGCTGATTTTTTAGGACAGATTTTGTGCACTTTTCTTGTGCCACCCAATTTTCAAGCTTTGTCACCATGCAAGACAAGCATCAAAGATGCAATTCACTTTAATTCAAAATATCATAGTGGATTAAAATATACAAGTGATTAAAGTTTGGAATTATTAATGATCAAAGTTGTCAAATGTTTCAACATTTCATAGGACATCATTAATATTTTTTCCAGCAAGAATGTCCCAACTTTAAGGATGTTTTTCTCCATGATCCAAGTTAATTCAAGCCAAACCTTGAACATCAAAGTTGAAGTACGTTGTCTCAGCTTTCCAAAAATTTATAGAACGTCCTTGTAGCATACTCGAGCAGGGAGATATGATTTTCGCAAAAAGCATTGATAAAGCAGAATTTTCATGACATCTTTTAGGACAGATTTGACTACACAAGTTCAAGACCATTTTTGATGACTTTGCAAGCTGAACCAAGACCAAAGTCAAACATCAAAGTTGAAGTACGTCATGTAAGCTTTCCAGAAAGTCCTAGAACATCCATGTAGAATACTCGAGCAGGGAGTTATGAATTTTACAACAGGGCTTGCTGCAGCTGATTTTTAAGACATGTTTCAGAACAGATTTGCACACTTCTTGTGCCACACGAATTTCCAAGCCTTGTCATCACTTTGGATACCTCTGAGGATCAAATATAAAGAGGACAATCATTGAGCCAAGCCTCCAAAGTCCTTGGAACAAGAAGTAGCATGCTATTCCTAAAAATCCCTAAAAGAGGGACAAGACTCCAATTTTGGATTGGAGCATTTAATAGATGCTTAGAGGTGGCATGGACTGACACATTTGCAACTGAATTCAGTCAAGATTCCTCCAACATGTAGGGAACCAAAGCTCTATGCTCTAACCTCTAGTCAATGGCTAGAGGAGACTTGGATTTTCATTGGACAACATTGGCCAAACCTCTGCTGCAGCCACCATTCACTATTGCTGCGAAAACAAACTTACTCTACTATAAATAGAGCTCATTTGTGTTCAGTTTGAGTACACCAAAGCCATCAAACAGATGCTTTCCTCAAAATCTCTTCTTTCACATCAAATTTGCCTTCCAAAGCAAGTAATTCTGAGTTTTTGAGTTAGAAAGCAATTCCACTCAAACTAATCACACACGCGCACCTCATATATATCATATGTAAGTTGTGCAAACTATCACAAGTGACCTGTAATCACAAAATCACAAAGTCACTTCTCAAAACCTCAAAATGGCACTTTTTTGCATTTTTCAAGCCATGTCTTGATTCAGTCACTTTCCAAACCAGATAAAACCTCAAACACACTCCAAATATCATCATTGAACTGTCCCAAATGGTTCCCAACATCTGGAACACCATTTGAGAGAGTTGCTATTTTGGCCACTTTTAACCCCTTTTGCAAGAAAGGGACAGTTTGTGTTTTTGCAGGTACCAGTTGATTCCAATCATCCTAAAAGCTTCTAAGGGATCATTTGAGTGTGTCTAAAGCATCAAATCATTTCTGGAACAAGAGGCTTGACAGATTGCACAAAAACTCCAAAAAGCTCAAAAAGAGGTAAGCATCACAACTTGGAATCCTTGAAATCATGCATTACTTTGAAGTCCACTGATCATACACATCTCATACATGTTTTATATGTTGCGTTTGGGCTAATTCACCATGTAATCCATGCCTGTATCAAAGTGTAGCACAGAAAATGCAATTATAGGTCCTTTTCAAAACCACTATCGGGTTTTGAGGAAGGAGTGTGATCTGAAAAAACTACCACCACCATTGGATTCCTTGTGAAATTCTGGGCCAGATGCATATAAATTTTGTCTCAAACCATTGAGATTTGAGAAAGTTATGGGTGTTGGAAGTTTGATAAAAAAGATGTTGAAAATTCATGAAAGATGTCGAATGAGATGTTGTGACATCTTTCCTCTTTTTCTTAGTTTATCTTCAAAACTCAACCAATTCTTTCACATAGCAAAAATTATCATTTTCCAAATCTATTTTACACACTTTTTATTCATACTCCATAATATTGTAATCCACCAAAAAATCACAAAAAATATTATTATTTGATATATTTTTAATATATTCAAACATATTGTTTTAAATTGTTTTAAATGCTTTTAAAATGATTTCTTTTTCTTGATTTTTAAAACCAAAATGATTTTAAATATTCATGTGGATAAAATATTTTTTCATAAACCTTAATCACTGTTTATAACATTATTAATGATTTTATTTGATATTTTTTATCATTTTTTTACTTGATTTTTCTTTGAAAAATGCCCTTTAAAAAATGAAATTTGGGTTTTTGATTAATTCAACCCTCATCAAACTTTTTCAAAACACTTTGGGCCTCTAATAGAGTGTAAGACCCAACCCTTTGTAAATGCAACCTTTTTTGGGCCTCACTTATGGTATAAGTCCCGTTGTATTTCAAAAAGTTCGACGCGATCATCATCCGTTGAATAACAAATCTTGGGCCTACCCTCGAGTAGTAAGACCCATTTCTTTTCTTTAAAACTCTTTTGGGTCTCTAATAAAGTGTAAGACCCAATCCTTTTTTGACCAAATCATTTTTGGGCCTCAGTGTATTGTATAAGTCCCGATACCGTAAAAAACAAACGGCGCGATCGTCGCCTTTTGAAAAAATCAACTGGGCCTCTCCTTGAGCTATAAGACCCATTCAAAACTTTTGGGCCTCTAATAGAGTGTAAGACCCAACCCCCTTTTAACCAAAACTATTTTGGGTCTCACTTATTATATAAGTCCCTCTGCGTTAAAAGAAAATCTCGGCGCGATCGCCATTTCAAATGAAAAATCATCTGGGCCTACCCTCGTGTTATAAGCCCCACTCTTTTTCTTTAAAACATTTTGGGCCTCTTGAGAGAGTGTAAGACCCACCCCTTTGTATAGAAAACAATTTTTTGGCCTCAGTCACTTGTATAAGTCCCTCTGTACAAATTCAAACAGTGCGCTCACTGATAAAACCCTGGGCCTCTCCTTGAGCTGTAAGCCCCAAATCTTTCTTTTTCAAAGTACTTTCTCCTTTGATTTTGAATATACTGTTGTTTTCAATCTTTCTTTGTTGAACAACTAACCAAACAGCATGGAAGCTCTACAATCGAGTAAGTGGTTATTGCTTTCATTTACCACTTTCATATACATATAACTGTATTGTGGGGCTGTTTCACTGTAAGTCTTCTTTCATAAACTCATATCAACTGTGTAATAATAGTATTGATATTTAGAGTTTCCCCAACAACTACGTCTAGAACTAGGTGACGCCGTTCCATTTATTCATAGAAATAGACAACTAGATCCCCAATAGGATCACCAGATACAGTCTTCTCTTCGGCTGTCCTCATTAGGAATTGTCAAGAAACTCTACTCCTAGAGATGAATGTATTCTCCGTGAATGGCATCTTTGAGTTTCTTCCAAATTCTCGAACTTTCCTGACTTTGATCTATTCTCGGTGAATAGCATTGCCTTGAATTTCTCGGGGTTTGGGGACCCATCGGCTTCTTAAAAGCATCGGCCTCCTCTTGGGCATTGTACAAGGACCCACAGGCTTCCTAAAAGCAACCCCGCCTCCTCTTGGGCTTAGTACAAGGACCCGCCGGCTTCTTAGAAGTATTCACAGCCTCCTCTTAGGCTTCGTATAATGATCTCTTCCTCCGGGAATGAGAGCCTCCTCTTGGGCTTAGTACAAGGACCCGTCGGCTTCTTAAAAGTTTTCAGCCTCCTCTTGGGCTTCGTACAAATTGTCCCGACGACCTCCTAGAGGTATAGGAACAGAAATTAGTCATCTTCATAGAACAGTCCTTTCATAGAGTCTACTACTGTTTCTTAAAGCATAGTACAAAAGATAAAACTCTAGACTTGGACCTTCTAACTTCCTTGAGTCTCGAAGGCATTCTCAAGTGACCCCTTCGTTAAATAGGAAGGAAACCCGCAGACTCGGACAGTCTTAATACCCTTCGGATTTCCCGCTTCCTTAAAGAACAGGAATAACCCGGATTCTTGAATCAAATCCCTGAGTACAGTGTTGCTCATATAAAAACTGATTTTCTCTTTAAAATCAGTATACTGGACCTGTCACTTAACTGAAACAGTCATACTAGCCTCATCTTGGGCTTTGTACAATGATTCTCCCCAGCGGAGTCAAACAACATTTAGCCTCTCTCTCGGGCTTTGTACGAGACACATAAGAGACTCCCTCGTTGAGTCAATCACCCTTTCGCCTCCATCTCGGGCTTTATACGAGATACAAAAAGGTTCTTATTGAGCCAAACAAAATTTCAGCCTCCATCTCGGGCTTCGTACGAGATACAAAAAAAACACTCTCTTGTTGAGTATAAAGGATCCTCTTGTAGGATTAACCCCTTTTAGCCTCTCTCTCGGGCTTTATACGAGATACCAAAAGACTCCATCGTCGAGTCAAAACCTTTTCGCCTCTCTCTCGGGCTTTGTACGAGACACATATTAGCCTCCTCTTAGGCTTTGTATAAGAAAACCGCTGGTTGATCCAATCAACCTTTTAGCATCAAAGTTGTGCCTCGTTCACAGTACACAAACATCAATAACTTCTTCCCCTCCATCTAATCGCTGTAAGCGGCAAGCCTCTGGATCATCTACATCCATGCCACTGTCCCTCCTTTAGCATGAGAAATTCCTAAGGAAAGATATCATTGCTCTAAACTGAGTTAAAGTCTTCTCCTTCAGGTTAAAATCCCCTTTAAAGGAAATTATGGCATTGCCGGATTCATAAAACCCGGTTAAAGTAATTCTCCTTTATAAGCAGTTGTGACATACAACCCCCTCTTTAGAGATGACAAATTCTCTCTAAGGTCAACACTTTCAGCTTCACGTCTTGGGCTTTGAACAAGATACAAATATACCTTTTCAGCTTCACATCTTGGGCTTTGAACAAGATATATATCACCTTTCGCTTCACGTCTTGGGCTTTGAACAAGACACGAAAAACACCCATTTCCTCCCATAGAATAGGAGGAACTACGAACGCGCTGATTTCCCTGTTTCGGTAAACGGGAATACGTAGGCATAAGATTGAAAGAAAAATCTTAGCGAGCACAATCAACAAAAAAACCAAAATCCCATATCTCCATCAATCAAAAGCAGTAATTCAAAAACATCAGTCCTAACATCCTAATCCTTGTTCCCCGCCAGAAACCTTCTGTCAAAATGAAAAGAAAGAAAACAGTATTGGCGAAAATACAAATAACCAGTACAAAGGCCCCCCCACATTGATAGCATCCGTAACCTAACAGACCGCTGTTTAAACTCAGTATGCAAAGCAGGGTTAATTGGAGACATCTATTTCCCTTCCTTCATCAGCTTCAATAGGATAAAAAATGAATCGACCTGTAGTTAAAGCTCAACCGCAAAGAGCGACCAGCGCTTAAGAACCGCGTCCAAAATCGCTCGCTACAATCCCTACTTGAAAACTATCCCAACATCGCACCAGAATAATGTCGGAATCAATAAAAATCTATTGCACCATTCTGTTATGTGGCTTTACAAGAATACAAATAACTCCACTCGACCTACGCCGATGCAACAGGATACATTGCACAATTCGGATCATAACATACCAATCGTCACTCCAACACAAGATGTGTCTGATATACACAAAATTCCCACTCATCTGACGAATGATCCTCAATCGTCAACTGGTCTTGCTGCTCCAATCCACAATGCCATAAATCATGATCCTCAGTCATCAAATGCTGTCAATACAGAGAATATAAATCACCATATGAATAGCGCTGCTTATTCATCTGATGAAGGTCTCTCTGATTCTGATGATCATCAGACTACGACGGACAATTCGAACTCAGATGGTGACTCCACCGATATATTAGCCATTGATTTGAATGCAGGATATTTTGATATTGGCAACCCTATGTATAAATGCTTGTTTTGTGGGGCAGTAATGTGGTACCAAGAACGCAAGCGGAAATCACGCGACACTGCAAATCCTAAGTTCAGCATCTGTTGCAAGGGAGGGAAAATTGTACTGCCTATTCTCAAAGAACCACCACCCCTTATACAGAACCTCATGTACGGCAAAAAAAGTTCACCTGAAAGTAACAACTACCAAACCAATATCAGAACCTACAATGCAATGTTTTCTTTCACATCACCAGGTATGAAATTTAACAGAACACACTCTAATGGAATAGGGCCACCAACTTTGAGGCTTCACGGGCAAACATGTCACAGAATTGGTGGTTTACTACCAGCGGTCGGTCATCCACCACAATATGCCCAACTTTATATCTATGACACCAATAATGAAATTGAAAACAGGATAGACTGTTTTAGGTAATTGTACTGTTTTCAAATTTGTATTATTATTTTGCATTCAGTTCTATCTCATTAAAAACTACTATCTCACTTTAAATAGGGATAACAAAGGGATTATGAGAGATATTATTGCCAAATTAAAAATTATGTTAGATGACTGTAATGTTCATGCCAAGGTTTTTAGAATGGCAAGGGATCTGTTGGAAGGTAATTCATTCTTAGACTTGAAATTAAAGCTTATTTATGATCGTCAACATGATGGTAGACTCTACAACACTCCTACTGTTTCCGAAGTAGCAGCACTAATTGTCGGTGATGTTGATTCGGCCTCTAAAAGGGACATTATTGTCCATGCAATGGATGGAGAATTACAGAGGATAGACGAGTTCCACCCAGCATACCTTGCATACCAGTATCCTCTTATTTTTGTGTACGGTGAGGATGGTTATCGAAATAATATAATCCATAAGTACCAACATGAGCATTTAGTTACGAAGCAAAATCGACAAGCCATTAAAGATTGGTTGTGTTTTAGATTGCAGCAACGTGATACCGAGGCTAAGACTCTGCTCCACTCATGCAGACTTTTCCAGCAATTTTTGGTCGATGGATATGCAATGATGGATCGGAGAGACTGAATTGGTTGCGTAAGAATCAGTCAAAATTGCGAGTTGGAAAATACAAGCAATTAAATGACCAGTATGGCAGTACTTCCCAGGACGTAAGAGGTAAAAAAGGAAAAAGTGTTGTGCTCCCGTCATCTTATGTCGGAAGCAAGAGATATATGGACCAACTCTATTTCGATGGCATGGCAATTTCCAGCAAACTAGGATTTCCACACTTATTTGTGACGTTCACATGCAATCCGACTTGGCCTGAAATTTTGCAACTTTTGGCGGGGACTGGTTTGAAGCCACATGACAGGCCCGATATAATTTCCAGGATCTTCAAAATCAAATTCAACGAATTGATGATAGATTTAACCAAAAAACATGTCCTGGGCAGGGTAATAGCATGTACGTCTCTTATGCAATTATGTCTTCTATTTTTATCTGTTGCCTACATTGAAATTTTGTTTCTGAGCTATGCAGTTTTTCGATTATTTCAGTTCTATACACAATTGAATTTCAGAAGCGAGGACTGCCACACGCACATATTCTGTTGTTCTTGCATCCTCAAAGCAAATATCCCACCCCATCTGATATTGATGCTATCATATGTGCTGAAATTCCAGAACCAGTTTGCTATCCTGATTTATATTGTCTGGTCAAATAGAACATGATGCATGGTCCATGCGGTCTTGCCCGAATCACTTCACCGTGTATGATGAATCGAAGATGTTCAAAAATTTTCCTAAAGAAATTCAATGAAGTTACCATAATTGATTCAGAGGGCTATCCACTATATAGAAGGAGATTAAAAACACACGCAATTCTCAAATACGGAATATCATTGAACAACCGCCATGTTGTACCATACAATGCTGGGCTACTTTTAAAATACCGTGCGCATATTAATATGGAATGGTGCAACCAGAGCACTTCCATCAAATATCTTTTCAAATACATACATAAAGGATATGATAGAATAACAGCTACAATAGTGAATTCCCAGTCAGATTCCCAAACTGGAACGGAACCAGTTGATGAGATAAAACAATATTTGGATTGCAGGTATGTTTCACCAAGTGAGGGGTGCTGGCGAATTTTTTCATATAATATCCATGGTCAGAAACCATCCGTGGAACGGATGTTTTATCATTTGATAGGCGAGAAACCAATTTACTACACTGATTTTACTCGCATGGAAGATATTTTAGAAAAAGCAAGTGTCACCGAATCAATGTTTACTGCATGGTTAGTCGCTAATGCCAAATATGAAGAAGCCAAATTATTAACATATGCACAATTTGTCTCCAAATTTGTTTATGTCAGGACAAAACGTTTATGGAAGCCTCGGAAAAAAGGTTTCACTATTGGACGTTTGATATGGGTTCCGCCAACTACTGGAGAACTATATTACTTACGGATGATGTTGACAATAGTCACGGGACCAACCTCATATGAGGAAATACGCAAGACCGGAGACACTCAATTCCATTCTTTTCGGGATGCCTATTTTGCAATGGGATTCCTTCAAGACGATAGAGAGTATATTGGTGCCATTAGAGAGGCAAGTCAATGGGGTTCAGGAGATTTTCTGAGGAGACTTTTTGTCGTTATGCTCCTGTCCGGAGCTGTAAATAGGCCAGTTCATGGTTGGAAAGAATCCTTTCAATTATTATCTGATGGTATCTTATATAAATAGAGGATTTTGGCTAATAATTCAAGTGACAGCATATTTAATCTCATTGTTTTCAGCTTTTGTGCATCACAGTCTCGGTAATTGATTTTTATATTTAACAACATTACTCTTCTGTATTGCAGATTTGGTGTTATCAGAATATCAATTGCAGAATTTGACATTAACTGAAATCGAAAAAATACTACAAGCAAATCGGAGCACTCTCAAAGATTTTAAACCTATTCCATATCCATATGATTATGTCCTGCGACAGCTAGGAAATAGGTTTATATATGATGAAAGAAATTATGATATCCCTACAATGAAATCTGAATTTGCGAATCTGTTAGCGGCAATGACAGGTGTGTGCAAATGTTTATAATTACACTCTGTGTATTACATGTGTACTTCTTACATATCTGATTTTATCTTCTTAGATGAACAGAAGCTGATCTATGAACAAATTATGAGTGCTGTTTCAAAACAAAAAGGTCAGGTTTTCTTTTTGCATGGGTATGGTGGTACGGGCAAAACATACATATGGAGAACATTAGCAGTTGCCTTGAGGTCAAAGCATAATATCTGTTTAACAGTTGCAACAAGTGGTATAGCTGCTCTATTATTACCCGGTGGCCGAACTGCACATTCAAAATTTAAAATACCAGTCCCCACGTTAGAAAATTCAATTTGTAAGATTAATTATGGCGATGAAGTTTCTGAATTACTAAGGCAAACAAAATTAATTATTTGGGATGAAGCACCAATGGCACACAGACATGCTATTGAGGCGCTTGACCGAACATTGCAAGATGTAATGAGCAGTTATAGCAATTCTGATAGTGCCTTTGGGGGAAAAGTTGTTGTCTTCGGTGGGGATTTTAGACAAATTTTACCAGTTGTTCCTAGGGGAAGTCGTTCTGATATAGTCCATTCTGCAATAAATGCATCGTATATATGGTATTCTGTAAAGGTGTTAACTTTGACTAAGAATATGCGACTACACTGCGGCCATAATCAACATGAAACAAACGAAATGCTTGAGTTCTCAAATTGGCTCTTAAAAATAGGTGAGGGCAGAATTTCTGAACCAAATGAACTATTGATTACTGATTACACTGATCCTATCGACGCCATAATTGAAAGCACATACCCACAGTTCCTCTCTAACTTTCAATCGAATGACTACTTTAAGGGTAGAGCCATACTGGCTTCAACTTTGGAAGTGGTTGATCAAATTAATGATCGAGTTCTCACATTAATGCCAGGTTCCAATTTTATACCATATCTATTTCATTATCTAAAACCATATCTTCTTTTTCCCATCTCACAATTTCATTTTGTCTACAGGTAACATACATAACTATTACAGTTCAAATTCTGTCGATAGATCTGAAATTCATGACAATGGCGTTGTTGATATTCTAACCCTAGAATTGCTTAGTTCCCTTGCTACCTCAGGATTGCCTAACCATCACATTAAATTGAAGATTGGAACGCCTATCATGCTTATGCGCAATATTGATCAGGCAGCCGGGTTATGTAACGGGACAAGACTCATCATAACAAGGATGGCAAATTATGTTCTCGAAGCATCTATAATGGATGGAATAAATTTTGGCAACTTGGTTTATATACCAAGAATGGATATGTCCCCATCACAATCTCCTTGGCCTTTTAAACTAAATAGACGCCAATTCCCAATTGTTGTTTCCTTTGCGATGACAATAAATAAATCACAAGGCCAATCTCTAGATCATGTTGGACTTTACTTACCAAAGGATGTTTTTACCCATGGGCAAATCTATGTTGCACTATCCAGAGCCACCAACAAAAACGCAATCAAAATATTGATACATGGTGAAGATGATAAACCCAAATTCTCAACAACAAATGTTGTATATAAAGAAATTTTCAATAATATCTAGATTGAACCATATCATATTTATTACTTACATCTTTCATTTTCTATATGAATATAATCAATATCTGAATTTTCCAACACATTCACACCAATGCTACGACATTTACGCCAATCACATTCCACATGAATGGTACAGAACTGAGTCTATTTTTCACAGCTGTTTCATCTGCTTCAATATCAGCATTTTCCACATATTGTTCATTACCATCCATTTAATATGTTCGGAGATTTTCGCAACTTCCTGTTACCCCAGTTATGCTGATCCTGCTCTGATCATTTTAAAAAGGTAATGGGAAATGTTGCATTTAAAACTTAGACATGTCTATATATTGTGACCTCAAATTATATATTGTGAACCACATCCTGACAACACCCGAGTTCTGCACCACCGACCTCATCCTGGTGTTGTCCATTAACCAGGGGAGGTTCAGTTTCATAAATCGATGCTCCTTTTTTGTTGAAATACTATATGCACTTCTGCATTTCTTTTTCTTCCCCTTTTAACATTTATTCTGTTGAATACTGTGTGGTTTTGGGTCATCTTGTGATCTGTTGTTCTTCTTCACAATAATCATTGTAGATACTAAAATACTGATTTACTTGATGCAGAGTTGGTACAAAAATTTACCAGCAGGTCACATAAATAAATTCACATTATGTTGTTCTCAAAGCAAATTTTGTATGCTATCATTAGTTTATGGTAACCAAATTTTATCAGTTTTCATTTCTGATTTAGATGAAACATGAGACATAGTTTTCAGAAAACTCAGCATCACAATCACAATAAAGTTGACATTTTCTGTTTAACAGTTGTCATAATAAACTTGCCAAATACTGTCATAATCAATTTGAAACCAATTATGTATTCAAGGATAATAGTCATTACATCTACAAAAACTGATAACAACTAAAAAAAGTGATAGAAACCAAAATAGAATATCATAAAGCAAATATTCCAAAACAACCATTACAACCAAAATACTTGCAAACCTAAACTGATAACAAACTATAACATTCAAAACATTCAAAACAATAGCCATAATGAAAACCAACTATAAACAAAACGATTCTTTAACTTCCAGGAGATTCAACACCAGCATACAACCATACCGGGCTTCAGCTTCCATCACCACGCTCAACTGAAACCACAATTTCTTCTATAGGCGGATACCGAATTGAAAAATGCAGACGATCTCCACCTTTTATGTCCCGATCTTTTGGAAAACGATACCAGCTCCCTAATAGATATTTCTCTAATTTCTTCGGTGTCTTCTTCACATCACAATAATATGAAACAGATTCATCCGAATCCCAAAGACAAACATAGTCAATGGGTCCACGAAGACATTTCCTGATAACATCAGTAGGAATTTTCTACAGATATACACAAATTTTAGCAATGCATTTATCTCCTAATATTATAAACCTAAACTTATTAATCAAATTCTGCATTTACTTACAAGCACATTTTTCTTCAACTTCTTCGCATTCTTTACCACCATTGTCCAATTGGCTTCATGCTCAAACATAACAGGAGTTCCCCTGCAATATATCACCGGAATAAAATTGGTTCATTTTCAATAATACGTAATCTTACATACCCTCCAATATACAATTGTTTATATATGTATATCATAAATTGCAATTACCTGCCCGTTTTCCCAAGACAATATCCTGCTCCTATGCCAGACATTGAACCCTTTTGTTTGATCTTTACATCATCACTGAAGATACAACAAAGTATACAGATTATTACAATTCCCATTCACCACCCAACCAACAAAACAAACATGAAATATAACTTCTTTACATTATAAGATTCTTAAAAATACCTTTTCCTTTTTTTAAACAAATTCTCTGTTTCTTTAACAGACGCCACATTCTTTTTTTTCCCTTATCTTCAAAACTGCACACACACATAACTTTGTTAGTTACTTAGATTGACCCATTGAATACCAAATATGTTTTTGCTTCAGATTTTCCAGAATACACAATGCAAATAACTATTCCGTTATCAATCCGACACTAAACATACACATCACAAAATACATATGTTATGAAAAATACTATCATGCAAACTATATCTTCAAAAAAACCAGACATAATAACTTGCATGCAACTGCTACAGATGCATTTATTACGTCCAAACCTTCCAGCAACTACCCCGCGTTCTGGTTCCATGACGAACTTTTCCCTCCATTTCCTAACAACCTGGCGTTCTTCCATACCCTGGCGAAAAAACATCTCCCTGCCAAGCTTATCCCATTGCCTTCTCGACCCCATGCCACACTCTTGGTCTGTCGTCGGCGCCACCCGAATGAACTGCTACACGATCACCCCTCTGCTTGCAAAAACAAGAACGTTGAATTTTTAGCCCCTCGTTGCGATACAAATAGTAGTCACACCCCACACCCTTCACCAAAGGCATGTCGGTCCATACCCACCCCTTCACATTCAACTGTTGCCTTTTTAAAATTATTTAATTCCGTTACTTTATTTATTAATATTTTTTATACAAAAAATTCACTCAATTTTCAAACTAATGATTGCCTAAGCTTTTTCATGCTGATAGCTTATTACTTTGGATAAACAATCCCAGTTTCCAACATAACATATTTCTATTTATTCTACTCATAAATAATTTCCTTTATTTTATTCCCAGTATTTTTAAAATACAATCTATAAATAAATATCTCAGTCCTTTCGACTACCATCTTTATTCATCCAAAGGCCCAAAATGCGGTACCCATAATAACCTATACAAATACATTTCATCAATAATAAGTTACAACATTACCATAGTGTATTATATATGTTACGAACACTGAAACCACTGTTGCCAACCACACTTCCTAAAACAACACAGGCATGTCTGCAGATCACCCGCGGCGACCCCCTCAAAGATACGCAAACCACTTCAATCTTTCTTATCATTTTCCTTTAATTGTTATACGCTTTCTTTATCAGTTTCATGCTCATCCGCATTCCTATTTCCAGCAACACCGACATGCAAGATGTTAACGCCACGATCAAAAAAATGCTTGTCGAAGTCGCAACAACATCTGAGGACCGCCACCGCCTTAAGGGCATCCTTACTAAGCAAGACTATCTCAAACTATGTCTGGGAACAAATTCAAAAGAAATAAACAGTAGGCCGCAAGATGGAACCTTGATACCCCGGTACGCTTCCTCTATTTCCTTTGCATGCATGTTTACCCAATGCCTTATCAAAACCTAACTAATTCCCCTATCCTTTCATTATAGTAACATTGGTACAGACTTGGATCGCCTCCGCCCAAATACGGACCAGCCCCTCCCTAAAAAAAGGGTCTCATTTGCTAAAGATCCTATACAAGTTTCTTCACCTCCCCAAGTTGTAATCAAGCAACCACAAACACCTGCACTCCCAATGGGCCCCAGGTATAATCTCCCAGAACTCAACTAAGGACTTATATTATGCTTCAAGTATGTCATATTAGTTATAAGAATGGACTGTTATGTGAAATTTCATCCTATTTTATTCTATTTACAGTAACTTAATTCCATTCTGACATATGATTGAGCAACTCTACTGAATGAAATTCGATTGTGTTCATTAGATTACTTCAATCTAAAAATAATTTAACTCACTGTCCATATTGTTTAAATTCTATAATTAGTTTTCAGAATATGAAATAAGGAATGCAACATTTCCATGTCGACATTCCGAAAACAATATTACTGTCATTTCTCATTCTGACGAATCTTATAACTCTTTGCAAGAATTAAGTCATTTTGCAAAAATGACTAAATTTCATTGCTGTTGAGTACATTTGAATTTCTGAAACACTTTTTTCTGGTTCCATATTTAAACTTTTTCTGTTTCATTTCTAATCTTTTGTTTTACTGTAACAGCTGCAATTTAATATGTTCTTATCATATTTTACTAAAAACATATATTCCATGTCTATAGCTCACAGGAAGCCCCTCCCACAGGTCACCTAAATTCTAGCTCTACTTTTAATGAACCAGATACACTAAGGGCCATAGAGCAAGGTATACCTCACATATGGCACTTTTATGTATTGCCAAAACTAACTTCATCCTGCATTCATTACTTATTACTACTCCGTCTATGGTTTTCATGTCATGCTAGAAATCTCGAATTATGGTTGAGACAGAGAAAGGAAATTGACGACCAATTACGATAACTGAATACAGACACATCGCAGGTCCAGTTTCAAAAGGATGATGATTTGTTGTATGAGAACATCAACCTTACTCAGCATCATATACACATAACACAAGGGAACAACACCGCTGAGAAAATCCAGAATGAGCCTGACATTCCAACCAACCTCAGGTAATCTCTATCTCTTCAACACTGTCAATATGTCATCGTCATTTCACCTTTATAGTAATCACTATCTCTTCAACATTCATTACAGGTCTTCAACACACAAACAGGCTGCCATGCAAACATCTGATAACCAACAATCTGATGGGCAGATGTTGGATGATCAACAATGCAACAACGAATTCCACTGGGAAAAGAGAATCACTTTTGGATACAAGGCTACAAAGAATGTCATGGTAAGTTCCAAATTACATAGTCCTTCAACATAATAGGGTTACTGCAGACAAATTCTATAACTCAGCCTTATGGTACCATTTCTGCAGCATTTCCCAAACAAGGTTACACGTGAAATTTTGCACATCAATCAGACAAGTCTTGAGTTGATCGATGTAGATGACGGCAGGATTTATCAAGCTGATGTGCGTTCTGCACGCCGTATTGGCAAAATCAACAAGATGGATAAATTTATGACAAAGGGCTGGTACCAGTTTGCTGTGAATAACAGACTTGGTAAAGGTGATATGCTTCAATTCACAATAACAATTCCTCCCCAAAGGCTGTATGTCAACGTTGTTAGAAGACATGAACACCCTTAGATTGCGAACAGCATGTTGGAACTTTGTATCATCGAAGAATTCTATGTTTGGTTAATCACTATTGCCTTAACTTTGTAATTTCCCGCTTTTCAAAAACACATGTTATTTTGTTACATACATTGTTTCAGCACTGTCCAAAGAACCAGCATTTGAATATCATCTTTCGTTTGATGATAATCGTTTTTTGAAATACTGCATGGTTTTTTTTTCTATGAGTAACCACTGTCACATTCTATAAAGAGGACTGCTATTTTAACACTACAATTCTCACACTTAATTGATAAACATTATAATGGAGGAAAGCTTGACATCAAAGGAAAAACTTTGAATGAAGCAAAAGTTGCAGTCTGTTTGCATAAATGGTTTAAATATTCTTCCAATAAATTTTGAATAAAATTAAAGTACTTTTCTAAATTGTCATAATTGCAAGAAAATCACCTAATTAAACCACTTTAATTTAAATATTATACATATTTCTAATCATAATTAAATTTAATAAAGTTGTCATAATCAAATATGTAATAAAAATAAAATCAAAGTATGCATAACATATTATACTTTTTCTTTAAGCCATCAAACATTTTTTATTCATAAAAATTCCACAATATCAATCAATTAAATCATATAATACAAAATCAATTCAGATATTTAATCATGTTAATATAAAAATTAATGAATATCAAATAGTAACCAAAAACAATTCATTTCTTATTACAAATCTGTTCTAAATAGTATTTCTTGCCTCCCTATTAAATTATTTTTACTTTTAATCAAATCTAATTTCTTCTTTCTAATTTCTTCTCTCTAATAATATATACTTCAAATGTATTTATTCATGCTCATAATATTTATTTCTTAACTAAATAAAATATTTACAATGATTATTATATTATTTCATATATATATATAAATACAATTACATTTTTAATATATACTTCAAAAAGTAATTATTGATTTCAGGAAAAAACATAATTTTTAATAAACTATTTATTCACTATAAAATTTTCAAAAACTATTACATTTTATTATTATCACTATTATTATTATTATTATAATATTATTATTATTATTAGTTATATTTTTTTCATTCCGAATTTTGACTTTAGTTAGTAATATTAAATAACTTGAAAAATACTGCTTTCATAAAATTATATTATTTATACATATTTAGTTATTTAATCAAATTATTTACAAATTTTTACCAATCTTTGAATTGCACCTCTTTTTAATAACCATAATTCAAGTTTTGTACAAATCATTAAAGTAGAACAAAAACTACTAAAGATCAAACAATCAATTCCAATATATTCATCAACAATCAAATAAAACAAACTCCTCATATTTTAAAAACAAAAGACAAACTTAAAATAAGGGATCAACAAACAACAAATTCAAATTAAAATACTTCATCAAACACTACTTCGACGCAGGTCATGATGAAGTATCTGATAAAGAACACATTGCATTTCTCACAGTATGACTGTCGAGATATGTTTTCTGTACAAAGTCCTTGCAAGTGGCTAAGAAGTACTTGCCCCTTGCTAACCAGCTTCACAACAACAGAGGGGTCTGCTTAAGTGAACTCATCCTGGCAAACCTTTATGAGTCCATCAGTGAAGGGGCTTCTCGACTGAGGCACATGGAAGCTCAAGGTTCTGTCCACTTAAGTGGACCTCTTTGGCTGCTTCAACTGTGGGTCACTACAACATTTGAAGCTAGCCTTCCCAGAAAAGGGCTAGTTGACGAAGCCTCCGTTGAGATAAGGGAGAGGGGCGTCGAATGGCCCCGTTTGGTCAAACTTACGCCCAATGATGATGGTGAAACCCTTCAAGGGGCCTTTACCAGCTATATCATGATGTTTGCCAAGCGCTATGAGTTTACTCCCAGCATGGCACCCTTTGCTCAAAGAAGATATGGCCATGTGTGGTTTACAAGGCCATTTCCAAATCCTCACAAGACTCTTGACAATGAATCTGTTGCTATTTGGGAAGCCTTTTTAATTCCCAAATTCATTGTCCAAAGGATGAACTTTGGGATAGGCCAATCAGCATTGATTGCTTACCAACCAAATCTTGTCTCTCGACAATTTGGGTTGGCCCAGAGCTTTCCTCAATGTTTATATGAGAAGAAAGGCCAAGTAATCCTTCACACTGCAAGCTTTGGTGAAGAAGATGTCACCAGTACACTCGTCAGCTGGAATGAGAGAGGAGGAGTTCTGTCTCCTGTGTTTTTTTAGCCTTCTTTCTTATGCACTTCATCATTCCACCATTGGTGGTCGAAGCACTACAATGAGCATTTTCTTGATGTGGCTACATTTTCTTCATTGCTTGACCAAGCTTTTATTGATGTGCAGGACAAGACGAAGAAGAGTAAGTTCACTCACCTCCAAGAAATACAGGCTTTCCAAAAATACTTTGAAATTGTCTATCGACCATATGATCTTGGTCGAACCATTCACGAGGCTGCTATTCCTTTAAAGAGAAAATTTCTACAACAATTGTATCAACTAAAAATCCCTTCAGACGTCCCTCGTGAGAAACGTTATGAGGTCGCTTTTGAACTTTTCCCTCCAAAGTTCCCTCGACTGCCTAATGCTGATTTTGGAGTGGCACTTGCCCCTCCATTTCCAGATTGGTTTATCTGTGGTGAACACTTAGAACTTCTTCGACAGCAGTCTCAGCCAAAAGCTCAACGAGTAGTTCCGACTAAGCATACGCTAGACAGTTTCAAAAGACACCTTCATATAGGAATTCAGGATGTTCATGTCAAATCTGAAATATATGAAGGTTTGAAGCCTTTATTCCATGGCTTTATAACTAACCATTTAATCATTAACTTGTAACAATTTTCACTGTCTTTCAGCTGTGCCTAAGAAAGCTCCTTCAGCCAGGGCTGCTGCTGCACAAAGTAGCAAAGAACCAGAAAGCAAACAGGTACGTTTCACATCCCTTGCCTATGTTCTTATTATGTGAATCACTTCTCACATTTGCATCACCTTTTCAGACTGGTCGAAAACCTCTTACACCTTTAAAGAAAGGTAAAAAGGATGCCCCAGCTGTTGTTATATCTTCAGATGCTTCAGATGAATCTCCTGAGGAGGTTCTTACAAAGAAAAGAAGAAAACCAATAAAAGCATCTGGACCTGCTGGCCCACCTCCTTCGAAGGTGGCCAAAATACTTGAAAAGGCACCCACAGCAAGTGGTGTCGAAAAACAGCCTTCCATGGTAGCCACCCAAACACCTCCTGGCGACCATGAAAGTGGTAACTCAAGTCCTGCTGTTGTACAAGCTCAGGTATGTGCACCATTTTTTCATTATACTGACGTCTTTCGCCCAAATTCTTTCAATCTCATTTTCTTCACTTGTGTTCTTTAGGCAAACATAATCAATAATCCTGACCCTCAACCAGCTTCGGGCAATTTTGCTACCGACATAATCAACAATCCCACCCCTCAACAAGCTGCAGGAAGTTTCACCACTACACTCCTCAACAGCCAAGGTGAACTAACTTACCATCCATCATCTGATCTTGGCTCTGGTTTAAGTGAAATTAATCAACCTAATCCTCTAGCTGCAGACCCCACCAACCCTCCTGCCCAAAATACTACACAGAATGTACAGGCTGATGGCTCTAACTCTGATGATGATGATGCTTCAAGTCCACCACCTTTCGACCTGGCTAACTTCATGGATACTGATCAACTGGTTGTCGAAGAAGAAGGTGGTCCTGAGGCTCAACCTCAAAACGATAATCCTGGACAAGCTGCCCCTGAAGAAACACATGAACCATATCCTGAACCAGCTGATGACCAGGCCAACCTCCAACTAACTGCTGAAGAAAATGATGGAGGAGTGGCAGTCAAAACTGAAGAAGAAAAGGATGAAGGAGAAGAATCAGAAGAAGAAGAAGAAGAGGAAGAAGACCAACCAGATCCTACCCCTCACCATACTTCTTCGCCCGTGGTCCAGCAACCTTTGGCTAACGTTCCAAATCCCGGAGACTCACTGACAGCCCTCAAGTGGTCGAACCCACGTGAGTATTCCAAATTAATACTCGGGCAGAAGTATGGTTCTTCTTCTTCTGGCTCTTCGACTCCAGCATCAGATGATTTCGCCAAACCAATCCTCCAAGCCATAAAGAAAAAATTCTTCAGGGGGGACATTCACAGTGTTTTGGCCTCAGACCCCACTGCAACCACTTATCTAATGGGCACCCTTGAAAAGCTTGAGCTCACCACTCTTAATCCAGACGTTTCTGGTTTTCTGATAGAGTTAACCGCTGTGGTGAACCAAATAGCTGCAAAAATAAAGCTACTTCCATCTATCAGGAATACCATAGAAGAAACATCTGGTCATGAGAGTTCAGCCCGGTGTAGTGCAAAAGAGTCGTATGAAGAGGTCGAACGTATGGAGGCTAATCAAAAGAAAAAACACGATGAGATAGCCTCCAACCAGAAGGATATTGAAGCCTGGAAGCAACAAATCACGGAGCTACAAGCCAAAATTAAAAATGCTGAAAAACGCAACCGTGAATTGCAACATTTCGACGACACTAAGATGGCTAAAGAAATGAAGAATCCTATGGATCGTATTGAGGCAGCCCAAAGATATGAAAAAGAGCTCGGAGCAGCCAAACTTGATGAATCTTTGTGCAATGCTCGCCTCAAACATCACATAGAAGTCTTTGATCAGTTGGCGTCGAGACTTCCCTTCTGATACTTTCGAAACCTTTATTTGTTTAACCATCATTTGTTTCTTGACCTTTTCAGGCCTTTATGTAATGACAGTTTTTATGCCTTTGGCACTGATTAAGTAATCCTTAGTATTTCGCCATTAACTGCCTTCGACTCATATTATATTATGATGCATTTTATTTATTGCCTCACATCTAAGTCAATATTTGTAATTAAGGCATTCTATCTTTTCTTGGAAAGCCAAACTTTTCAGCTTTAAAACTCCAAGGCATAAGCCTCTAGCTTTAAACTGACATTTATAGCATAGCCCTCAGGCATACTTCCAAGAATAATTCACATGGTTTCACCGTTTGACTGGAAAATCCAATCAATACTTTGCCTCTATAAATTCTCTTCCATCTGAACCATGTTCATTCATCAAGGTAACTATGAACAACTCAGAGAAGTCATCAGCCAAGAAGGCAGCTGATAAGGCAAAAGAAACTGAAGAAACCAAGAAAACGGAGGCAACAAAGAAACCTGACGCCTCAACTGGAGCAACTTCCAGAGCAAAAAAGCGAGAAACCAACATGAGGATCTCTAAGATAGGGCGTTCCAACACCCAGGACTTTGATGATAATGAGCCAGACGCAGACTACATGGACTTCCTCAAATCCATTGACTGGAGAGATTATGAATAATCTTTCCTATCTTTGAAAGATGTTATGCTAATTCTCCTTTGCTTTGTATGCCATATTAGCCTGAGTTTGCCTATTTTGGCTTTCCTTTCTTAAAATAAAACTTACATTTTAATATGAATCTCTTGCAACATAGGCTTATATTTTTTCAAATACTTGCCATTTACTTTCAAGATTCTTTTATCTTTGTCTAACTCTTCCACTTCATAAGCTCCATTAAAGAAAACTTGTATGACTTGGAATGGACCTTCCCACTTAGGAGACCATTTGCCTAGTGTTCTATCCTTTCAATCCATAGGCAAAATCACTTTCCAAACTAAATCCCCACATGCAAAAGATTTAGACTTAACCTTTTTGTTGTAGGATTCTTCGACCCTTTTCTTTTGTCTTCTTAACAACTCCAAGGCTCTAAGCCTTTCTTCGTCCAAATCCACTAATTCATTCATCATCATTTCCCAATAGTCCTCAGAGGGAATCTCATGATGTCTTTGAACTCTTATAGATTGTAAATAAATCTCAACAGGCAATAGTGCGTCATGACCAAAAGTAAGTCGAAATGGGGTAGTATTAGTAGCCTCTTTAGGGGATGTTCGACATGCCCAAAGAACTTGGTCTAATGTCTTATGCCAATTTCTAGGCCTCTTTCCCACATGCTTCTTAATTAGTCCAATCACTACCTTATTGGCAGCTTCGACTTGCCCATTGTCCTGAGCATAATAAGGTGTAGAAGTCAATAACTTAAAACCTATTTTTTTGGCAAACTCCTGCATCTTTCGACCAGTAAACACTGATCCTTGATCCGTAGTGATTGTTTCAGGAATACCAAATCTATAAATAATGTGATTTTGAATGAATTCAATAACATCTTCCTGACTTATATTCGCCAGTGGTATTGCTTCAATCCACTTGGTGAAATAATCAATTCCCACCAAAATATATCTTTGGTTCTTTGAAGATGCTGGTCGAATCTCTCCCACTATATCCAAAGCCCATCCTCTGAAAGGCCAAGGTTTCAATATGGAATGTAATTCACTTGCAGGGATATGCTGTATGCCAGCATGAATTTGACATTCTTGGCAACCCTTAGCAAATTCTATGCAATCTTTCAGCATAGTGGGCCAATACATGCCTTGTCGAAACAACAACCATTTCATCTTCTGGCCAACTTGGTGTGCTCCACATGCCCCACTATGTATTGTCGAAAGAGCCAAATATGCCTCTGCTTCACTAAGGCATTTCAATAAGACTCCATCAGGGGTCTTTTTAAACAATTCAATACCCAAAAGTACATAGCTTAAAGCTTGATACCTGATTTTTCGCTCTGTCGAAGCCGTTGGATTTTACAAATATTCAACTATAGGCTTCCTCCAGTCTTCATCTGTCAAATTATATATAGCAAAAATTTCAAAATTGTCGTCATCTATGCATCCAAGCTTAGTTGTTTCTAAGTCTGATGGGCACAATCCAACAGCCACCACTTTACCTCTTGCTTCAATTACTTCTTGAAGATTTTCCTTCGACACTTTGTATCCAGAGGAAATTTGAGCCAAGTCATTAGCAACTTGATTCTCTATTCTAGGTATGTGTTGGATGGCCACTACCTCAAATTTCTTTAATAATCTATTGGCTATCACAAAGTACATAATGAGATTTTCTTTAACACATTTATATTCCTTTGTGATTTGTTTTATAACCAATTCTGAGTCTCCCATTATTTCGACTCTAGTTGCCCCCAATTCTAACAAAATTTCAAGGCCAGCAATTAATGCTTCATATTCAGCCTCATTGTTAGAGCAAGATCCTTCGACCTTGTACTTGAATTTTGTAGGAATTTTTTCAGGAGAAATAATGTATATTCCCACTCCTGTTCCATTTTTATGACTTGATCCATCAAAGTATAACTTCCAGGATTTTAATTCAACATAATTCAAATCATTTTCATTTATGGAGTGGTCAACTATAAAGTCTGCAACTATTTGCCCTTTCACGGCTTTTAAAGGTTGATATGTTAGAGAAAATTCTGTTAATGCTAATGCCCATTTGCCAATTCGACTATGCAAAATAGGCTTAGATAACATATGTTTTACAACATCAAAGTGAGAAGAAACATACACATCAACTGGCTTTATATATTGCTTCAATTTAGTACAAGAGAAACACAAGCATAAACATAACTTTTCAATCATGCTATACCTAGTTTCTGCATCATTTAAAACTCGACTAAGGTAATAAATGGCTCTTCCGACTCCATTTTCATCCTCCTGAGCTAACATGCTCCCTAGAGTTTTATCTGATGCAGCTATATACAATCTCATACTCTTGTTTCTACAAGGTGGTGAAAGAATTGGAGGGTGGCTTAGGTACTCCTTGATTTTGTCGAAGGCTTCCTGCTGTAATTGCCCCCACTCAAAACCATCTTTGTTTAAACGAAGCAATGGCGAAAAGGCTTGTGTTTTGCCACTCAGGTTGGATATAAACCTTCTTAAGAAGTTGATCTTGCCCAGCAACAACTGCAACTCCTTTTTTGTTGATGGCACTTTCGCCTCCATTATGGCTTTGGTTTTATTCTGATTTATTTCGATCCCTTTCTTGTGGACCACAAAGCCTAGGAAATCCCCTGCCTGCACACAAAAAGCACATTTGAGAGGATTCATTTTAAGACCATATTTTCTCATCCTTTCAAAGGACTGTCGAAGATGGTTAATGTGACTTTTCCCAGAAATAGATTTTATAACAATATCATCAATGTAAATTTGCATGAATGTGTCTATAAAATCATGGAAGATTGAATTCATCACCCTTTGATAAGTGGCACCAGCATTTTTAAGACCAAAAGGCATCACTACCCATTCATAGGTGCCTAAGGCTCCAGGGCATCTAAAAGCAGTTTTATGAACATCTTCCTCAGCAATGAATATTTGGTTGTAGCCAGAATATCCATCCAGCATACTAAGATATTCATGTCCTGCTGCAGAATCTATTAACATCTCTGCCACTGGCATTGAATATTCATCTTTAGGAGTTGCAAAGTTTAAATCTCTAAAATCAATGCAAACTCTCAAAGATCCATTCTTTTTAATAACAGGTACTATATTAGCCAACCATTCGACATACCTTGTCGTGCGAATGAATTTGCAACGAAGCAGTCTTTCGACTTCCTCTTTGATCTTTGACAATATCTCCGGTGCAAACCGTCTTGGATTTTGCATGACTGGTTTTTTTCCAGGTGTCATAGGTAACCTGTGTTCGACAAACTCCCTGCTCAAACCAGGCATCTCATCATAATCCCAGGCGAAGCAGTCCTTGAAATCTTTCAATAATTGAACCACTTCAACCTTCAACTAGGGATCAAGGTTGGCACTGATGTAGGTAGGCCTTTTGGTTGTCCCCTCACTGAGGTCAACTTCTTCTAAAGGATCTTGTGCTAGCATTTTGATATTATTCGCCAACGGATCCTTCTCAAATCCCAAAGGCTCATCTTCATAGATGGCGTCGAGCCTCTGGCTTTGCTCTCCAGTTTCAACCTTAGTTGGTGGTTTTGGGTCGAAGTCCTTACCAGGACTTTCTTGATAAAATTCAGAAATGGCTTCGCCAGCCATATAGTCATTGGCAACTTCCAAAGCCGCTTGTAGTTTTGTTTCAGCCACATAGGCCGAAATCCTTTTTAAAGCTTCGAACTCAGTCATGATCACTGAATTCATTTCCCCATCCTGTGGGCTCTATTGGAGGTGAGCCTAAGCATGGTAACCTTCCTCCTGGTACTTCCCTGTCCCATCTGAAACCTTCGACAGGGTGTAAATACAATGAATAAAACGTTTCTTCCTCAGGCGTAAACTCAAAGTCGGCTGGAGGACATGGAGCAATGTTCGCCAAATATTTCTCAAACTGTCTACTATCCACATGATTAATAGGCACCTTAAAGTACCCTTGATCAGCTTCAATATTTTTAACTATCCCATCTGGTCTCCAAATGGTGATTCTTTGATGCATAGATGAAGGTACAACACCTATTCCATGAATCCACTCCCTACCCAAGAGTAGATTGTAGTTAGCTTTCATCTCAATGACCATAAACACTGTTAGTCTAGTAATGGTTCTCACAGTAAGATCCACTTGAATCACTCCTAGAGTGGAACCAACTTTTCCTTCATAGTTTGACAGAACCATGTTGTGGGGTTTGGTATCAGTCTCAAACTTCCCAATCTTGCTCAGCAAAAATCTTGGCATTAAATTAACAGTTGAACCACAATCCACCAGGATTTTGTTAACAGGAACATTTTCTACTTTGCCAGTAATGTAGAGAGGCTTCAGATGACCCTTCATTGCCTCTGTGAGGTGTTCAAAAAAATCATTATGTTCTTCGACGCACCCATTGTTCATGATGTAATAACACACAGGCTTGTGTGCCAACATTTCTAATTCAGCAGTTTGATCCAAGTCTTCGACCTCTGAAACTTGACCAAATTCTTTTGGCATCACTGATACCACATTCACAATAATATCTAGAGAAGCTGCTGACTCACTATCGAAATTATCAGTCATATTCTCATCATCTTCAACTTTCTTCTTTGGCTGAACATTGAACAGCTTTCGCCTTATGGGCATCTTCTCAATTGTCCCAGCTTGATTATCAATATTGGTGCTTGACTCTCCTTGTACCTGAGCCTCCCTGATAGCCTTTCGCCTACGTTGCTCTCTTCGCCATTGTGATCTATACATGGGATTTTTACCCTTGTAATTTTGAGAAATGTATGCTGACTTGTTGGTGGTATGGTTCTCTTTTCTATACTCAAATGAAGAACCTCTTTCCACATCAAATTTCTCCCACTTCTTCTTCTGTCCTCTTCCTTCGATAGGCTTGATCCAACTACCTGTTCGCACATTCGCAGCTGGTTTGAATGTACCTGGCCTAACTCCTGGTACTTGGTTTTTCAACCCTGTCGAAAGTCGTCTATGGTCAAAACTTCTGGGACCTTTATTTACCTTCTGCCCCCAGCTTCCACCAGCTTTTTTGACACTTTCTAACTTGTGGGCAGCTTTCTCATCAAAAATGGCGCTGCATCTAGGACATAGCATTACTCCAGAACCTTTCTTCTGGCAATGGTGCAGAAAATCAACAATTGTCTTCTCTTGCTTAGGATAAGCTATTTTGTTGCGCTCTTCTTGTTCATCTGCCTTACTCACTGCTTTTTGATCTGTAATTTCGACCATATTGACATCAATTTTATCCTTTAAGCGCATCTTGGAGAAATGAGCTTCAAGACTTTCAGTGGTCTTTGCCAGACAACCACCACTTGTTGCTGCTCTTGCAGCTTTTTGGGAAGCCTTCTGCCAAGCAGTCTTTTCAGCTTCGACCATTTCCTCAGCATTGACTCTTTCAACATTAGGAGATGTCTCGAAGAATTGTTCAGCAGCCATACATATCCAGTTTTCTACTAAACAACCATCCATGTCTATCATCTTTCCTACCAATAGCATGTCATCTTCCAACTCTTTAACAACTTGGACTTTGGGGGCGTTCCTGCCCATGGCCTCGTTGGTACTGATACTGCCTGAGCTAGCATCAAATTCTTCAACCAATTCGACCATGTTAATTCCCTCAGTGGCATTTATCTTCAATTCGCTTACTGCCATATCCAATATCTTGGCAGCATTATCCATCTCAACAAACTTGTCAGCAACTTTTTTGGTCACCAACATTAAACTGGCCCCATCAACATTCAAGCCATTCGCAGCCTTATTAAAACCTTCAGTTACCACAGGATTGGTGGCGAAGTCCTCAGTGACTTCCACCATGTTGACTGACTGATCAAATCCTTCTGTGGCTTCGACCATCTGAACCTCGTGAGGCTCTGTATAGTTAGCCTCTGCAACTTGCAATGGGTGAGAGTCAATTTTCATCTGAGCTTTGCCTTTGTCACCAAACTTCAGCCTCCTTTCTTGAATAGCATTTTACACCAAATCCCTGAAAAGAAAACATTGAGAAGTTTTATGACCCAAAAAATTATGGTACTTACAAAAACCTCTTTTCTTTCTTTGTTCTAAAGGTGCCATCTTAGCACCAGCAGGCACTATCATTTGCCCATCTTTAACTAACAAATCAAAAATTTCGTCACATTTAGTGACGTCGAAAGTGTATGTTTTCTTAGGAAATTTGTCATTAGATTCGACAGGATTTTTTCCATTTGAATGAGCTAATAATTTGCAGGCATAAGGTAGACCTTGCTTTAACTCAGCAACGTCAACCTCATTTCCATCGAAATAAGATGTTTCATCATACAAATTCTCCACATCTTCATTATATTCGACAAAGGCTACTTTTTTACCCCTGCTGAATTTAGCCTTTTCCTCTTTTAGCCTTTCTAGTTGTCGGACTCTATCAGCTAACTGGGCCATATCTCTAAGATATTGGGTATCTAATTTCTTCCTAATGGAATAATCAAGACCCCTAGCAGCCATTTCAACCAACTCATGTTCTGGTACTTGTGTAAAGCACCTGGCTTTAAGAAGTCGAAACCTATTCAGGTAATCATTAATTGGCTCAGTAAATTTGCGTTTGATGTTAGCCAATTCTTTCAAACTAATCTTAGTTTGCCCCATGTAAAACTGTTCATGAAATAAACGCTCTAACTGGGTCCAATTGTATATGGAATTTGGAGGCAAAGTAGTGAACCATGTGAAGGCATTCTTGGTAAGGGTACTTGGGAAGTATTTGATCCTAAGGCTTTCGTCAGCTGCAATTTCTCCTGCCTCAATCAAATACCTAGCCACATGTTCGACAGTAGATTCAGTAGTATCTCCTGAAAACTTGCTGAACTTTGGAACCTTCGTCCTAAAGGGTAATTCTGCTTGGAGAATATAATCCACTATAGGCGAAGTATAATTTGGCCTTGTGAAGCCAAGATTCACACCATTTCTGGTCATTATCCTTTCAACCATGGCTGCAAGATTATTTTCTTCTGCTTGATTTTGATGTCGAACCTGTCTAAGGAACTGATCAGCATTTTGGTTCCTGTTCACCATCACTACTGGCTCTTCCTCTATCTGGATTGGCATCTAGTTTCTTGGTGGTTCGAATCTAAAATGATCAATCATCTCTTGATCTTCCAAGTTCACCTCAGGTACATGACGTGGATGACGTCTTGGGATATCTTCGACAACAGTTGCTCTTCGATCCACCGCTGGTACTCCTATGAAATCAGCCATGCGTGCCAATTGTGTAGCCAATTGTTGGTTAGTTTGAGTCGTATTCTGAATCAAGGGTTGAAAAACTTCTCCCATTGTCTGAGACAACGTATGCACCATTTGCATGTTACTTTCATCCATCTGCTGTCTCAAACAATTTATGGATGTATTTGTAAGACTAGGCGCTTGCACGGAGTAACCAACACCTATACTCTGAATGTTTCGACCCCCTGATCCTGATCCTTGTAAATGCGAAGACACTACATTCTCTGAAAATACAGGTGGAGCATTCTGCAGATTTTGCATCATTGATGTAGGCATACCATATGGTTGACTCCTTGACCATGGATGTGGAAAACCTGGAGGAGGGAAATGCCGGTACATTGAATTTCCTCCTGGGGGTGTTAGTGAATTAGGACTTTGTGGTCCTATGTATTCCATCACAGGTTGAGTATATGATTTTGTGCATGTTGATCCTGGTTCAGACACTACTAATGAAGGTGACGTCTGTCCTCCTGTCGAAGGCACTGGTGATGGTGTGCTTTGAGACCCCATACTGCTACTTGACTGAGTGTTTGAAATACTCCCTTGAGGATCAACTTGTTGGTTAGCATTAGTTGCCATTCTCTTAGTGTATCTTCTCTTTGGTATTCCTTCATTTGTTGTGGCTAACTTCCCACTTCTCAATAACATACAACGAAAGTATTTCTTCACCAAGAAAGATAAGGTTAACAAAAAGTATAAAACTTAGCACTAGGTCCCACTGGGCGTGCCAATTTGTTTACTGTGAATTTTGGTAAACAACCTCTGGTCTATCAATTTTAAATAAAACTGACTAACTTGCAGGATCGACCACACAAATCCTAGGACATGTGCTAAATTTTAAGAGAGAGTGAATATAACTTGAAATAAAGGAAATGTAAACTGAACTCCACGTTCGACAATGTTGAAAAAAGAAACCTAAGTGAACTCCATATTCGACTACTTGCAGTAAAGTAAAAGCTTGGAAGTTAAAAGGCTGTAAATAAAGAATGCAGAATTTAAAGGCGTCGAAAGTAACAGACAAGAAGTAAAAAGCTTTGAAAATAAGGCTTGAAGATAAAGACTTGAATTGATAAAAATGCAGGAAGATAAATTACTGTCGAAGATAAATGACAAAAATGTAAAAGTGCTTGAACTCCACGTTCTTGAATAATGACTGTCGAAAGTAAATGACGAGGAAATAAATGACTTTAAAAGTAAATGCAATGATGTAAAAGCTTTTGAAGATAAAATGCAATGAACTCCACGTTCTTGAAAATAAAGACTGGAATTGATAAAAGTGCAGTCGAAAGTAAATGCGGAAAGATAAATGACTTTAAAAATAAATGACTTGAAGATAAAAGACTTTGAAAGTAAATGCTTGAAGATTAAATGCTTGAATGTAAAGATGCAAGAAGATAAATGTCGAAAGCTTTTAAATGAAAGTAAAAACAAGGTTTAAAATAAACTTGACTGAAAATAAAGATTCAAGGAAAAGTTAAGACATGAAAGGTAAAGTTCAGGAAAATGTAAAGTGCTGAAACATAAACATGATGAAGATAAATTGCATTGATGAAAGAAAGTGGTGTTACATTGCGTACATTCTCACGAACTCGTTTCTCTACACGCGGGTACTTTGAGTTTCTTTGAGTAACTTGTACAAAAATACGAACACCCTATTCTATAGAAATAACTCCTATTTATAATGCTAAGAAATAACTACTAAGTGGTGGTTATGCTTCCAAACGTGTCCTCTTGGCGCCTTTCTCCATTTCAACTGCTCCCACGTTCAGCAACTGATCCTTTTGAAATTCAAACATTTGAAATTTTCCCTCCAGCCTCAATGTGATAACTGCAACGCGCGTTTCAGTATTCTCATGGTCGAAGCATCTCCCAACACTTAACCATTTTTTGAGGTTTCCAAAACCCCTATTCGACCCAGGCTTCACCAAAACTGGGTCGAAGCCTTCTTTACGTTAAAAATAATTTTTTAACTTAAAATAGCTTTGATTCTTTCTAGCGTCGAAAATGAGGGTTAACAGATACACATAATCATAATTTGAAAACTTAGTCACGAACTCGAAAACTACTTGATGTCATAAAGTTCTCCCAGTCATAGTCATGCTCATCATCATCATCAGAATCATACATATCAATCTCCAGTTCATCATCATCTGCTACATGAAATTTGTTAAACCTCCTACCCACTGTTCCTGATTGACTTAATCTTTTCCTCTTCTGCCTTTGTCGAGCAGCAACAGAACGGCGTGCCTGATGGAAAAAACCAATAAATAATTATTGAGAAGAAGAATAACAAAATATTTTATGTCACAACAAATCACAAAGATTGACATCTGGTGAACAGATTTATTCTTTGGAAACCACACAGTATTCAACGCAGTCATACCAGTTGCAACTCATGATGATGTTCAACATCAGAATGATGTCGATAGTGCAAGGGCCGACTATTGTTAGCATGCTATACATTCTCTGGAAGCCATTCAATGTCAAGCTCTGCGGTTAACGGCACAGCCATATCAAATTGTTGTTGCACCTATTAATTAAATAACAAAAAAAAGAATGTCAAAAGGGTAAGAAAAACAATTGCAAAATTGTATATGGATTTCAACAAAAGAAACCCATGCATTTACGAAATTTAACCTCCACTGCTTGATGAACAACAACAGGATGATCTCGGTGGGGCAGAACTCGGGTGTTGTCAACATATGATTCATTCACTGGAAGTCGTTCCATGACAATATCTATTGTTACCCGAACAGCCACATCAAGTTGTTGTTGCACCTATTCATTAAATCACAAAAAACAATGTCAACAACAGAAGAAAACAAATGTAGAACGGTATATAGTATTTGAATAAAAGAAACCCATCCATCCACAAAATTAAACCTCCTCTGCTTCATGCACATCAGTTCCCTGTGGTAATCCTGTCAATGGCTGCATTACCCTCGCACTATACACTGGTGTAGCCTGTGAAACCTCCTTTCCATGATTGCTGGCCATATAAGCAGTACTAACTTTCAAAATTGTAGTATCTGTGGATAACAGAAGGAAGGTTATATATAAACTTTACCCAAACACTCTTAATCTTCTCCCAGCATTGATAATCCAAAACCATTAATTAGTTTGGAAAATGTATTATTGGAAGATACAGAGCCAAACTAATTACTACCCATGAGGAAGATTAATGAGAAGTGGGTTATAATTTGGCATTAAAACCCACTTATTCCAATTCTATACATGAATCTACCGGCCCATATTTATATTAGTATTCTATCTTACTTTACACAAATTTTCTAATAAAATTAAACATTTTTGACAAATTAAGCAAACTAAATTATCATCGACAATAGTGGTGACAAACCACTGCCACAAAAAGAACATAACCACTTTAACCATACTTTAAAAATTAACAAAATTCAACCCGAGCAATCATATTCGATGGTTCCACTGCTGTCACCGGTTCTCTTTAACCATCAACTACTTCTTTCCATAACGTGTAATTATAGTTTCCATCCGCCAAAACCAGTATATTTCATGTCAAACACCATAACATATATTCTCACCAAACAAAATATTGGAAGAAATATATTCTCACCAAAACAAAATGAGCACATTAACTCCTGAACAGCACAGCCCTGCAAATTCAAACACCAAACAGCAAAATACCAGCAACCAGAACTACCAGAACAAGAAAATAAAAATACAAACATTTGTGGTTTCCAAACAATAAACCAGTTAACCACAGTCACATTTTGAATCTAGCCGCCCATGTTAAAACCTCATACATGGAGCACTTCAATGACCACGACTTTAAAAGAAATATGTAACTTATATATTTTGAAGTAATATAATGACATTTCCATTTCAATCACAAAGCTGCCAAACTAACAACACTAAACACATTAAATCTCCACATTTTGCATGTAAATTTGTCAAAAAAACATCAGCTCAAACCAACAATAACATGTCTATCAGCAACCATTGCTATCATAGAGCCTGTTTCATTACACAACAAACATAATTAACATTAACAGAAACTTAACAGAAAATTAACAGAAACTGCCATTAATCATAATTTCAACAACTAACTCTTTTGATTTTCCACAACTATCAATGTTTCTCAAACTTTACACTAAATATCATTTTTTTACCCCCACATTCAAACATCCAAATAAAAAAACTTAGATAAATCTGTTAACCTCAACTTCAACTGATATAAATGAACAACATACTGAATTTATATTTAAACATTTCCAATACATATTTAACATAATTCTGTGCAAAATTAATACACCATCATACATACTTAAACCTAAAACTATAAATACTTTTATCTTATTTACGATTTAATAACTTAACGATCATTCGGTCCCCAGCAGGCTTGCGAATGCACAACCCAATTATATCCCCATCCTTCAAATCTCTTTCCTTTGCATACTCATACCAACCATGGCCAACAAACTTCTCCACATGGTTCCCTCTATCACGAATATGGAGCTCACAATTGTAAATCTTTTTCATATCATAGGCATACATCAAAACTCGATCGGATTCTAGCCCCACACACTCCTTAATCACGTGTTGCGGAATCTGCTGCACAATCACAACCAAAAAACCCTATAATCCCATATATATTCCTATATGAACTTTACAAAATAATATGTCTTCATTATATACTTACCAGCACATTCCTTTTTGCAGTCGTCCCACACCGTATATCATTATACCATACAACAAACCTAACCATTACAACCAAAGCAACACTGTTTAACAAACATGCAACCTCTAAAACCTTAATACACAACATAAAACGTATGCTTTACTTTTTCGCCTCTGTCTGCAAACCACCACTTCTCAACAATTCGTCCTCCTTCGAACCTCTCCCTACCTCTCCCCCATCACTGCTTTTACGATCCATTTGGTGTTCGCCTCGCCTTCTCCGGCCGCACAAGAATGCTTCAAAGTTTTACTTTCCCTTCTTTCCCCAAATTATTTCCCCTGCTTCATGTTACTATTGTAGACAAAAATGTTTTAAAACATATTCAATTAATTCCTTTTTTAAATATTATTAGAAAATCTCAATAAATTCTCATATCAAATATTATTATAAAATGTCAATTAATATTTCTCAATTTATTTTTAAACATATTCATATAAAATTCCCATACAATTTTTATTTTTTTTTTCAAAAATATTTTCCATTGATGCAAATAAGAAAAATATATATTATAATAGTAATTTATTATTTAAAATTACAACAAATTATTGTTTTAATATCATATTAAATAATAGTAATTTACTATATGCTTATCATTAATTCTAATTTAAAATAATATTTACAAATACTATGTTATTATTTGGTATCCGATGTCTATGGGTATTGATTCTACTTTTTTTTAATATAAATATATTTTTTTTATATTTACTCATATTTATTAATTGTATTTTTTTTTTCAAAATGGATATCATATTAATTTTTACTAAATAAGAAATTTACTCATTTTTATTATATTTTATTTTCCTTAATTTTAAATATAAATAAATACATTCTAAGAACAAATACATTCTGAAAAAAAAAATACATTATAAAAACAAATGCGCGTCACCGACGTGTACCCGTGCGAACGCACGGGTATCATACTAGTTTAATTAAAAAGACAAAATGATCATAGAATAAGACAGAAGGTGCAAGTGTTCTAATCATGATAATAAATACAAACAGTGTACTTCTATGACAAAAAAAGCAAATCATAAATACAATTAACTGTGACAACGCTTAGCGGCAAGTAAAGTACAAGTAGAGGATCGCTACCACTTACCACCACAAATAAATAGAATGATTCACATTTTCATAACTTGTTTTAACATAGGATTCTATTGTAAACTGTACCCTATGATGTGTTTGAACATAACGGTTCACTTTTGTACCATGGAAAATTCAACCTAAAGTCTTCATAAACACCACAATCTTCTTTCTTGAAAAACATAAAATAAATACAATTGTCTTTATTGGTGGGGCATACATATTTTATGCACCGAGTAAGTCTATTTTAACACATCAGTTTTGCTATTTTGACACCATTTTCCTTACACTATGTATTCTACACCGTACACTACTACAAAGTTAAATGGTTTTGCACAAAAATCAAGGTAAATAAATTATTAAAAAAATAAATTAATATGTATTGCGTATATAATTACGGTGTAGGTGTAAAAAATGTCTTACTGATCACAAAATTGGTAAAGTTACATCGGTGTACTTCTCAAGTATATTTGATATCCACCGTAGTTCTCGGTAAAACTAACATGGACCATACATATATAACTATAACTAGTATAAACCTTATTTCATTTTGTCACCAGTAGTACCAACAACAACTGAACTGCCATGGTAAAGATGTTAGTCGTCATGGAATAACTTTTTCTTTAAAATGAGACAATGTAGGGCAATATTTGCGATCTGCAGCAACAACAACCTCAAATGATTATTGACGATCAAGAAGTCATATATTCCTAATCATTTTCTGTTAAAATCTGGAATGTCCCAATACTAGATAATTTCAGACCATCATCTCTAGTGACATTCGCTGGCAAAAGTGATCCCCAACTTTAGTACGATGGATTCGATGAAGTGCAAGATCATGACCAGAACTTTAAAAAAATGGTCATTCGATGATATTTGTGTCTTATTAGATTCTCGGTATTGAGTTATCAAGATGTCGCGAAAAAATGATCCATCAATTCTCGACCAGCAAGAACTGAAAATACTCCACAACCAGCTTATTCAACATACGCTAGGACCATTATAAGTCCGTACGCGTGTATTTGGCAAGGTTTAACGAGGAAACTATAATGTTCTTCAATCCAAATCAGGAGATATTTGTTAGAGCCTTCTAGAACGACCCTAAGGTTGGGCATTTCAACAAATCCCTCAACCAGAATTCAAAATCTTTAATGGACGAGATCATGGCCAAGGTGGAATGCTACATAAAAGGGGATGAGAGAAATGTAGAAAAATAGTCAGAGATGCAAAAGAGTCGGGCAACAGAAAGTTCGAGGCTCCCAGTTAGCGTAGGAATCAGGTCATGATACCAGTAAGAAGAAATTTGCATTTAAAACATACCAAATGCCTCTTGAATATTACACACCCCTCAACGCGAGGATGGCACATATATTACAAGAAGTGTAACACACTCGAGCCATTCTTAAGCCTCCTTCCCCTATAGAGGATGTGATGGAAAGTGAGACTGACAAGTGGTGCAAATATCACATGATAAAAGGTCACCATACAAATTATTTCCACTATTTAAAAGAGGGGAATCGAGTGACTCATCAAAAAGGGTCTCCTAGAAAGATGCATAAGGGGAAAATCTCAAAGCTTAGAGACAAAAATGCCATAATCAAGTAGAGATGGCCAGAGAACTACCTAACCATGAAGAGGCAAAAGCTGTAACACCCTTTTTCTATCCAACAAACATCACGAATAAAACAACAACTTAATAAAAGTAAAGTCCCAAAAAGGGCATCACATATCGTCAAAAATCATCAAATATCCACTTGTCTCGTAACACGGGTTTTTACCATCAGAATTTAATTAAACACCACGCAGCGGAAAATCAAGTATAAACGAAACACTTTTATAATTCAAAACTTCTCAAATAAAACTCATGAAAAACATCATGTCCACAAAACAAAAGAATGTAATCGTTCGACTCAAACGTCCTGAACCGATGTTACATATCAGAGCAAGACCCTCTAAATCGACGGAGAAATAAAAAACACTTCAAAACTAAATCTTCATGCGTCAAGGGAGCTAAGCCTGATCACCTGCACGTTACCCACATGGAGGCAACATTCAAACAGGCAGGGTGAGTAATCACGAAATCAATATGTAAGATATAAGTAAAAGATAAAGCACAAACATCGTCATGTCATTCACAACGTCAAAATACATCAAATCACATCAATATACTACAATGCCACGTAATATGCAATGCAACAACATAGACTCATGCATGTGGTACCAATTCGTCATAATCGATGGGCACTGGACCATCATCCTCCAAAGATCCCCACCAATAGGATTGATTCTATAAAAGAACCGGAGCACGTCACAAAAACACCTTAATCCACACAATGGGATTGAAGCCACCAAATGGACGAAGTCCTAACTATGCCATGAATGCATGATGCAAAATCTTCATAATAAACATCGTCATAAAATCGTCATAGTTGCATCATCATTCATGAATCATCAAACAAACATCATTATATAACACTAATATGCACTCGTCAAAACTCGTCATTAGACCTCACAATTCGTCATATTAGGTTCATCACATAAAATCGCCGATTTTATCCCGTTCATCATCATTATTAGTTTACTAGTGTCTTATTATCTTAGTATAGCCCTATGTCTTAAAGAAACCACGTCATAAGTGAAATCGGGACAGAAATCGCAAAAAAAGGGGAAATTTTGCCCACATCACTGCCCATACACGTAATACCCCTTTTGTTACGCGTATGGCTTAACTTTTACGCCATCCAATACGCGTACTGCACCCTCCATTACGCGTATCAACAGAGAGGGTTCTCATCTCAACTCTTCTTCAGATTTCCCCTTACGCGTAATGGCTAGCCCATACGCGTAAGACACCATCCATACGCGCACTCACCTTCCCATACGCGTATGCCCCTTTTTCTTCAGTTCCCTTACGCGTATTACCAACAATTCCATACGCGAATGCTACGCGTACTGGCAGAGGGCCGTGCCAGCCCTTGGGGACGGGTGTGTATGCTACGCGTACGACCCTGGGAGTGTCCCCATTACGCGTAACATCTCCCCTGTTACGCATATCACCATAAGCCACCCCAAAACTCAGATCTCGCCTCTGAATGCAAACCTCCTCATTCCAACACCTTCGATCTACCAAAATCAGACCCAAACTGGCTTCGATTCATCACAAATCTATGTTTTTCATCCTACTTCATTGTCTACATCAATTTCTCCTACTTGTTAAGTCTGAAATTGGTTAATATCAAGTTCGATTTTCAGATCTGGTTACCCACAAGTTCATCACATCATCGACAATCATTCACACAGATTCAACATCAATTATAGCAACACATATCAGATTCGTAACAGAGTTCATACACATACAGAGTTACAAAAATCGTCACAGATTTCAGCACAAATTCATTAGAAAACGTAAACACACAATTACCTCTACCTTAAACTCATATCAAATATATTAACCCGGATTACCCCCCATACCTCGAATTTTCCAGTAGAAATTCTTCGTTCTCGGGGTTCTACGGTTGATTCCTCGTTCTAGCCTCCTTTCCTCAGCTCTCTATTCACTTCTTAGGGTTGCACAAAACTATTTCTCATAACCCTTAATTTTCTTTTGTTAAACCTATGTTTTTGGGCCTTAATCACAGTTTACCGTATCATCCTCAATTAATCTTCTCAATTTTACCGTCTTACCCTTAATGGTCTCCTAATCATTTTAATTAATAATAATAATCTAAATAATATTCGAATTATTCACATTATTCTAATATTATTATTAATAAAATAATCTAATTAATTATTACTTCTAAGAGACTTCACCGTTCCCTTAACCCAAGATTACCCTACGACACAAAGTCGTCAACGTCACAAAATCATCACAAAGCACCAAAACACCGAATAATCATAATAATTTAAGTAAATAAACATTATAATTATTTTGGGGCATTACAAAAGTCAGGACGAAAGAAATTTGGTCACGAAGAAACGTCACACCCTAAACATGATCACCGGAAGTGGAGAGTCAATCTGGTTTCAAAAGAAATATCCTCGCTTGGTATTAAACATCTCTAGTGCTTTTCCAATTATAGAAGTAACTCGCTCGTTCGAAATCAACATTTATTTCAAAGATGTTGAAGGAATCTTCTTCTATAAAGATGATCTAGATATAATGGTCATTAACTTACAAATTTTCAACTAGAATGTGAAGAGGGTTCTATTGGATCATGATAGCTCAACCATGTCCTATATTGTGATGCTTTTGAAGGATTGAAGCTAGACCCAGAGCTACTTCAACATTTCAAGGGATTTCTAGTAGTTTTTTTAGAGAACGGGTACAGGTTCGTGGATACATATAGGTCCTCAACTTGTTTGGGAGGAACAGGAACACTAATAAAATAAAAGTAAATATTGTGTGGTAAACGCCCCTCCTCGTATAACATCATCATTAGCATTACAAATTTATATGCCCTTGAAGAAGTGTTATTTACTCCCTATTTTACCATGAAATAACCCATGGATGACGAATGAGTATGCGTGGAGAAATGGGATCAGGAGTTGGATCAGAGATGTTAACAAGATAATTTAAAGACCGTGAAGGGAAAAATGAGAGTTATGCCTTCGGTCAAAACCCACAATGCTAATTTTGTGGAACAGGTTCCAAGGGCCATTTACTTAGAGGACGAGTTGATACCAATAGGATATTTAAATACAATACAAATGGGTCCCAAGATCTCCCAAACCGCCCAGATAGAAACTTCTTTGACAGAGGATGAGGAAGGTGACATCATACATCTGCCCCATGGGAATGTGTAATTATTTACATGTCTATCATCTAACATGCCTGAAATTGATGCAGATAGGAAGCCGAATGAGGGTGAAGTGAACTAAGAAGCTATTGCTGAAGAGGTAAAGAAATTAAATGAAGTCAAATTTATACAGGAAATCAAGTATCTTACTTGGTTGGTGAATGTAGTGATGGTGAAAAAACCATTTGGAAAATGGAAGATGTATGTCAACTTCACCAATCTTAACCAAGCATGCTCTAAATAGCCATACCTAGTGTCAAATATTAATATGCTGATTGATGGAGCCGCAGGTTACCAAGTACTTAGTTTCATGGATACATACTCATGATGTAACCATGTAAGGATGAATCTCGACGATGAACCCAAAATGGAGTTTATGACTACCCACAACAATTATAATTAAGAAGTAATTATGTTTGGCCTTAAAAATCTATGATCTACCTCTCAAAGGTTAATGGTTATTGTATTTACTTATAAGATATGTCGCAAATTAGAAGTTTACATTGATGACATGGTGGTCAAGACCCTAGATAAGGGGAAGTTTTGTGATGATCTTAGAAATATCTTATCATCAATGAGAAGGTATAATATGTGTTTGATGCTGAGCAAAAATATTGGGATGAAACGATTTAGAAGGGGGGTTGAATAGACCAGTCCCTTTATATTATTTTCATAAACATTATTTTTACAAAATATGAGTTTAAAGTTCTTAAGCAAAATGTGATAGGTGGAAGCAAAATACATCAGATGGATTTAGAATATATATGTTTAATTGTCTTCTTAAGAAGAATAATTCAATCAATATTGGAAACAACAAAGGTAAATGAAGTTTATTTACCAAGCAATTTAAACCTAACAACTTAGGGATAATACAATCTCAATTGAGGTACAAAATTTCCAATGAATTAGATGCATAACAAACTTAAACGTATATGATAAAGCATTATAAGCAAGATCTAGTTCTATATGACATTATAAAGATGAATGATATCTAACATGCAAAACAATATGAAGAAAATTAAAAGAGATAGAGAAAGAAAAATGTACAATGAATATATAGTGGTTCGACAATTCCTCCTTGCTATGCCTGCTCCACTCTTTAATGGTTTTCACTATTGGAAATGGTAATGTCTTCAATTATTTTTAAAGTTTAAGATACAAGTACTTTAGTACAACAGATTATCTTCAATCTAAACACTAATAGTCCAATGCCTTAGCCAATACAGATCTAAAATGACATTCTCTTTTGTTGATGCAGATTAAGCAACAACTAATACTCAAGATCTTCAATGATCTTTATCCAAAAATCTCGCTAGACACAATAATCATACTCTAAGCTTCAATTCTGCAGTAACCTTTACTTGGATCTGACAAAGACTTGTCTGAGCACGTGTTCTAGCAAAGAATGATTGGATAACTCCCAACTTTTTTCTACGGAAACCTTTTCTCAGACCCACTAATGTCTTTCATGGAGTATCGAGAAACTCCTTGTATTGCTTGATAAACACAAATAAATATTTTGAACAAGAAGTGAACATTTCTCCTGATACATACAACAAAACTTCACAAAAAAACATAAATTCCCTAATGTTCCTTGAATCTACCTCTCACACTGAATCTTTAGGGTTGAGCCTCAAAATGATGATTTTTTGTGACAAGGTTGAAGATTAAAAATAATATCTAAAGAATCTCACACAATACAGCTACAAACTCTTACAAAATCAACATTCTAAGGAGTTTTTCACAAGGTTGAATTAAGGAGATATTGTGTTTGTGAATAAAGAGAAACTTTCATGGTTTGTCTCAAGTTTCTTGACAAATAAGTATTTGGTTCTTGGTCAATTTCCTGGGTTAATCAATCTACTTGAATTGATTAATTCTCATGATTAATAACAATTAACTGACTTGTTAACCCAGAATGTATCAACTCCTTTTTTTATCAAAAAGACAAGAAAAAGTTTAAATAGGTTCTATAGATAATCTAAAGATAAGACACAAAAAATGTGAGTTAAAACACAAGGTGATTCAAGTCAAAACATGAGGTTATGACTTGAATCATAGAAATAATTATTTGAATCAAAGGTATTAAAGTGAAGAATTTGTTATTTTGATTTGAATCTTGTTTTGTATCTATGATTCGAGTCACACAAAGCATGATTCAAATCACAGTTCTATTTGAAGAAAATTTTTATTTCCATGATTTGAATCAAATAACTTGTAATTCAAGCCAATAAGTGTTGTGATTTAAATTAAGCACTTTCTTGATTCAAATTAAAGAGGCAAGGCCAAATTCTAAACTTCCAAGCAACACTTTGATTTGAATCATAACATGACTTATTCAAATCAAGCCTTACAAATACATTGATTTAAGTATTCTAACTTGTGATTTAAGCTACACTCGATATTTTGACTTATATCAAATTGAAAATGCTTAAAAACACACATTATCACATGTAGTATATTTGTGATAGTCCCAAACATATGCGACTTCAGGGTCCTCTCCTGATGTAATGTCGCCCAAGCGACATTCTCACAGAACAAGGGGAATCTCCCTTTGGACAAATGACATGTATAAAACCATAATCTCTCATTTTTCATACAAGAAGGAGTCCACCACAACCCCTTGAAGAATAGGTAGTCAACAACCTCTCCTTGTCATGGGGTGGCGGATACTACCTCTGAGGGTTTCCTAAAACCTATGCCCCAAAAGGCCCATATATATATATATATATATATATATATATATACTTCTCTCCCAGGGGGAGGAGGAGAGATCCTAATTTATAGGCTTATACCTAAGCACTAAACTAAGATACAGAGCCTTTCATCTCACATGAGCAAGCCCCCTAAAACCACCACAGAACCACCGTACAAGGCTTCTCGCCGTCGTGGGCAAGACCAAACCACTACAAATTGTTATAAATTTACTAAGGCCTCTGAGTACCCCTGCCTTTGTATAGGTAACATACGCACCTGCACTTTTTGACCAATACATCATTAGTCCAAATCCAATAGATAAAATGTAGGGGTATCTCAAGGTACAAGTCTAAACAAATGAAGTGATTAAGTTACAAAAAATTATAGACGGATTACAAATACATAATAAATAAAATTACACACATATATCAATTATAGACAGAACATTAAAATATAGTGATAACTATTGCAATGCAATTTCACTCTCCCTTTTTTAATGTTTGTAAATTTTTGATATTATCGATTCAATTTGATTACAATTTTCTTTGATCAGTATACAAAAAATGATACAGCACTTGGAACTTGATTGATCCAGAGCTCTTAAGCTCCCTCTGCATTAAGTACTTTATGCATGTAAATTTAAGAATAATACCTCACAACATTCTCCCCTTTTGACAAAGATAAAAAAGAGAAAGGCAAAAAAATAAGATAAAATGCATTATACGAACACACACAGATGAACTCAAGAAAAAATATAATCCAATATGAAATGCCACACGATAGCAAGCTAATTTAACACTAGAAAATCACATACAAGCACATACACACGAGTAACACAATTTCAGACAATTCACAAGATAGGAGAATATAGCAGGCTAAAAGTAATATAAAACAAACAATCAACAAAATAAAAAATCGTTAAAACTACGTCATACCTGTAATTAATCAAAAGACTTAATCAATCATAATATCCAAAATAGTAGAAAGATGATATCCAACAAAACATAAATAAACCGTAGCAAAACGATGCAAGTGATATAATGAAATGCATGATAAATAAGGAAGGTTTGATGGACAGGGATTAGGGGAAACATATAAATCAAATTTAAAGTCAAAGCTCGTACCCTTTTGATTGGCGTGAGCTTCCTTGATGCGTGTAACATGTGATATCATCAAGTCTTATCTTTCCCTAGCTTTAACAACCTATGTGATAAGAGAATCCATCAAGCGCTCCTATCTAACTTGCACAATAGTCATAATCCGATCAACACACGCGTCTAGATAAGCCTTCACAGCAGGAGGCAAAACATTATAAGAGGCTTCCTTGGGACATAACCTTTAGGAGAATTCTCGTTGGGTACAAACTTGCCATCATTAAAATTTCCATGAGTACCCAAGTAATAGTACACACCATCATCATCCTAAAAATATTTCATCTGCTTGATCGCAAGTTGTGAAATACTTTCGGTGCTTCTAGAAAATCTCCATCATTCTAACAAACATAATTCAATTCTAAAATATAATAGAGGAAAGAGGAGTAAAATAGAGGACACTTCAGCTTTGACTTTTAGTTGATAATCTCATCCATAATGACCTTCATCCAATTGACTTCTTTATGTGTGAAAAGAAGCCATGTGAGATAAAGATCCATATCATCAACTCTGGCCCAATTTCTTAGTTTCATGTACAAAATCTTCATTACGACCTAATGTAACATATGCATATCACATTTCATTTGACTAATTCTAAAGTTAGAAGTATCAAGATTATCTTTGATTAAAGATTGTGAAATCATTTTGGAACCTTTAACCTTGTTGAAACCCGGGCATTAGACACATGATAATACGATATTACATCGCATATTTGGCTTTAATTATATTAAATTATTTCATCGTTTTTGGTTTATTCATGTTTTATTTGCAAGTGTTCAAGTTCATTTTCAGGTATTTTATCTCAATCAACCTGCATGAGAAAAGAAGAAAGAATATGGAAGAAAAGAGAAGAAAAGAATACAGATGACAGAAAAATAGAAATTCTGCACTCAAAGAGCATGGCGACCGTCACAAGGCTGTGGCGACCGTAATGCCTTCAAATTGTGACCCTCGTCACAAGGCTTATGGCGACCGGCACATATGTTTTCCTCAGAATGCAATTTAAATTACATGGACCACTCAACGATTATCAGTGTTAATTCAACCCACGATCCAACGTTCAACCAGTCAAGGAGATATTCAAAGAAGTGACTCATATATTTCCGGGCCACTAACATCCACCTGGAGATTTTTTCTCTCTTTCACGACAACTGCTAAACATTAAAAAGGGAGTCAGTTATGAACATTTGGCTCTCTCGAACTCTACCTTACGACGTATTTTTGTTACAGAGATTATTTTTATTCAGATCTTTTGATTCCTTTGATTTTTCCACCTTACATTCCCAGCACCCAAATAGCAATAGTTTCCTACACCAGGGAGCTATTGCACTTTAGTTAGATTTTATTTGTTTTCGTTTTCATTGTTCGAGCAAGCAAATCCTACCGACCTGTGGAGGATTGTTAAACTTCAAGATTCAATTGTTTTCCAGGTTTTTATTTAATTAATAGAAGTGCCTTTAATTTTAAATATCATGCTTGAATTAATGTTTTACTGTTTGCGTATATGTATGTCTGTTCTAGTTAAAATGTCCGGCTAAACCGTTTATATCGGTATGTAATTAAGTCGACCGGAAAGGGATTCGATCGGTCATGGCTAATATTGACAATTTATTTCTCTGGTTTCAATTTCTTAAATTAAGTGGACTTTTGTTACGAGAGTAAAAAGGTAACGAAGGTTACGATCAATACAATGAGAGTTTGAGGTCTTAACCGGATAGCTGAAATTGGACATTGATTTTAAACACAGCGAGAGCACTTTAAAATCAATTAGGACTTGTTAGTTTTCAAAAAGTACTTTTAAATTCAAATGGCTTAGCGAGAGCAAACATTCTGATTTAGGATTATAGTCAGAGTCAATAAACACGAGAGTGTGAGGTAAAGGCTTTTAAATTAATATTTTCTACTGAAAAATACTTCGACTTATTTATACGCCGACGATTTGTTGAATCCCCGATGGTAGACGGGTTACGTACCAATATTCCATTATATTTTATTCGAATATAAATTCTAGTTTACCATTAGTTTCCCGTTTGCACCTTAACCTATAAAATCATCAGCCTTAGCTAAACATAGTAACAATTCGATTACATTAGTTTGATTACCAGTCCCTGTGGGTTCGATATCTTTTAAAACTACGCAATTAGACTGCGCGCTTGCAGTTAGTAACCCCGATAGACTCTTAAAGTCGCGATCAAGTTTTTGGTACCGTTGCGGGGGACTGATTTAGTCAATAGTGCGATTCCTTTGTTGCGCCGTATAGACTAAGGCAACAAATTCCCTAATTTGCCGGTTGTATGTCAAGTACTAGCTCTAAAGGCGAAGACCTAACGCAACCGACAGACGAACCTGAGCGTCTTCTTAGCGTAAGACAACGAATTAGAGAATACTGTTTAGAACACAAAATTTCTTTTCGTGACTCAGAATCTGAATCTAAACCTGAAACTAAACCAGACATGGCCGAAGGACCTCAGAACCGTCTTCTTAAGTACTATGCCATTCCTTCGCAGGCTGAACCACATAACAGAATCGCTGCCCCTGCCATCGAGGCAAATAACTTTTAGCTAAAACCTTCGTTGTTGTCAGCTGTACAACAAAACCAATTTTCTGGTGGTCCCACGGAGGACCCAAACTTACATTTGTCAGTGTTCTTGCAATATGCAGACACAGTGAAAGCAAATGGTGTCAGCCCCGAAGCAATAAGACTACGTCTTTTCCCTTTCTCATTAAGAGATAGAGCTAGAGCTTGTCTCCAGTCTCTACCATCCAACTCTGTCACTACATGGGATGAGTTGAAGAAGGTATTCTTAGCACGATATTTCCCACCAAGCAAGACGGCTATGCTAAGAGCCCAAATTAATGGATTCAAACAAAAGGACAACAAATCTCTTTTCGAAGCATGGGAAATATACAAGGACATGATGAGGCTTTGTCCACATCACGGTCTAGAAGAGTGGTTGATCATCCATACCTTTTACAATGGTCTCTTGTATAACACAAAAATGACAATAGACTCTACCGCAGGTGGCGCACTAATGGATAAACCCTACGCTGAGGCTCATGCACTTATCGAAAGTATGGCTCAAAATCACTATCAGTGGGGAAGTGAAAGAACCTCCGTAGAGAAACCTCTGACGAAAGGCGGTATGTACGAGATAAGTGGCCTTGACCAAGTAAATGCTAAGGTAGATGCTCTTACTCAAAAGGTTGAAAGTCTGACCCTGACACCTACAGCCACCGTGGCTGCCGTAGCTCCAAATTGCGAGTTATGCGGAGTTCCTGGGCATGCTGCCCCTGAATGTCAAATTTTAACAGGAGTTTCCACGGACCAAGTGAATTATGCTCAAGGAAACCCTTACTCAAACACCTACAACCCAAGTTGGAGAAACCATCTGAACCTTTCGTATAAAAACAACAACGCTTTGTATGCGCCTGGACAAGCACCTGCTATACCACCGGGTTATCAAAAGGCTGCCGTAGCTGCTCCTAATGTTCCTAGAAAGTCTAACCTTGAAACAATGATGGAGAACTTCATTGCTGCACAAGCTCAACAAAACAAGGAGTTCCTTAACCAAAATGTTCACACTAGTGAGCAAATTAAACAATTAGCCAACAAGGTTGACGCTCTAGCCACTCACAACAAAATGTTAGAAACACAAATCTCACAAGTGGCTTAACAACAAGCAGTTACCGCTGCCCCTGCTGGTAAACTTCTAGGACAACCTCAACCTAATCCGAATGGGCATGCAAACGCTATAACACTTTGGAGTGGAACAGAACTAGATGGACCAACTGACCCAAGGATCGAAAATCCAGCTATGTATCAAAAGCCTAGTAAGGAGTCTGAAAAGGAAGATGAACCAAACAAAAAAGAAGATGATGGCAAAGAGGCCGAAGAGAAAGAAGAACCATATGTGCCTCCGCCACCTTATAAACCACTTATCCCGTATCCTCAAAGATTCTCTAAATCTAAAAACATAGGGCAATTTAAGAAATTCGTTGAACTTCTGAAACAATTGAATGTTACAATACCTTTTATAGGAGCAATCACGCAAATGCCCTCCTATGCTAAGTTCTTAAAAGAAATCCTATCTAATAAGAAAAAGCTTGAGGATACTGAAACCGTTATGCTTACTGCAGAGTGTAGCGTTATAATCCAAAACAACATGCCTCTTAAGCTAAAAGACTCTGGTAGTTTTTCTATACCATGTGTGATTGGAAAGTTTGTCATAGACAAAGCCCTGTGCGACTTAGGAGCCAGTATTAGCTTAATGCCCTTATCTATTTGTAAAAGGCTCAACATGGGAGAATTGAGACCAACAAAAATGTCCGTACAACTAGCTGATCGTTCAGTGAAATTTCCTTTAGGTATGCTAGAAAACGTTCCAGTACGTATAGGACAATTCTACATTCCTACAGATTTCATAATTATGGACATTAAGGAGGACTCAAACATCCCTATCATTTTAGGAAGACCATTCCTAGCCACAGCCGGAGCCATCATAGATGTGAAAAAAGGAAAACTAACTTTTGAGGTTGGCGAAGAAAAGGTAGAGTTTATCCTCTCACAATTCTTTAAAGCACCTGCTATAGAAGATTCGTGTTATTTCTTAGATGTTATCGATGAATGCGTTAAGGAAATGGAGAAACAACAAAATACGTATTCTGAAGTTCTGAAAATTCCAATGCCACAAATATTTGAAGATGATAATTGGCGTGGGGAATACCAAGATAATAATCTAAGTGAATGTCTCGCACTTACTCCTGACCTTGCCCAAAGAGACCAGCTGTAGAACTGAAAACACTACCCAAAGATCTAAGGTATGAATTCCTAGATGCAGAACTCGAACGACCAGTTATAGTCAACGCAGATTTAGGACAAATAGAAACTGAAAAATTATTACATGTCCTGAGAAAATACCCAACTGCCTTAGGCTATAACATCTCAGATTTAAAAGGAATAAGTCCCTCTATCTGTATGCATCGCATCATGCTTGAGGAGGACTGTAAAACCTCTAGAGAACATCAAAGGAGAATCAATCCCATTCTGAGTGATGTCGTTAAGAGAGAAGTGCAGAAGTTGTTAGAAGCAGGAATCATATACCCAATATCCGATAGTGAATGGGTTAGCCCAGTTCACGTTGTACCCAAGAAAGGAGGTGTTACAGTTATCAAAAATGAAAAAGGCGAATCCGTAGCACAACATACTCAAATCGGATGGAGAATGTGTATCGACTATAGGAAACTAAACAAAGCCACTCGTAAAGATCATTTCCCTTTACCCTTCATATATCAAATGCTTGAACGTCTGGCTAAACACTCCCATTTTTGCTATTTAGACAGATATTCAGGATTTTTCCAAATTCCTATCCATCCTGATGACCAAGAAAAGACTACTTTCACATGTACCTATGGTACCTTTGCCTATCGGCGGATGCCTTTCGGATTATGCAACGCACCTGCAACATTCCAGAGATGCATGATGTCCATCTTCTCTGATTTCTTAGATGGTATAATGGAAGTCTTTATGGACGATTTCTCTGTCTGTGGGGAAAGTTTTGAAGGATGTCTATCGAACTTTGAAATGGTGCTTAAACGATGCGTAAGTGTAACCTAGTGCTCAATTGGGAAAAATGTCATTTCATGGTCCGACAAGGAATTGTACTTGGACATATAGTATCCAATAAGGGGATTGAAGTCGATAGAGCAAAAATCAAAGTTATAGAAAATCTCCAACCGCCGAAAACCGTTAGAGAAATAAGAAGCTTTCTAGGACACGCCGGTTTTTATCGACGTTTCATTAAAGATTTTTCTAAAATAACCAACCCTCTAACTGAGCTATTGATGAAAGACGCTGAATTCGTCTTTGATGACAAGTGCTTAGACGTATTTCAAACACTTAAGCAAGCATTAATATCAGCACCCATTATGCAACCCCCAGATTGGAATGAACCATTCAAGATTATGTGTGACGCGAGTGATTACACTGTAGGTGCAGTCTTAGGACAAAGAAAGGATAAAAAGCTTCATGCAATTTACTACGCTAGTAGAACCTTATATCATGCACAAATGAACTACGCTACCACTGAAAAGGAACTTTTGGCTGTCGTGCTCGCTTTGGATAAATTTCGTTCCTACCTAGTAGGAGCAAAAATAATTATCTATACCGATCACGCTGCAATTAGGTACCTATTAAGTAAAAAAGACACCAAACCAAGACTTCTGAGGTGGATTCTGCTCCTACAAGAATTTGATTTGGAAATCAAAGACAAGAAGGGCACCGAAAATGTAGTAGCTGATCACCTGTAGAGAATGGAAAATATCCAACCTGAACAAGTACCTATTAATGACGATTTCCCTTATGAAAGACTCTTAGCCCAGTTGGAAAGTAATACAATTGAACAATCTCTGATTTATAATGATACAGAAACCAATGAAGTTATAGAATCTGTTTACACTAAAACCACGCTGCCATGGTATGCTGATTTTGTCAACTATCTAGCAGCTGGAGTACTACCACCCGATCTAACCTACCAACAAAAGAAGAAATTTTTCCATAAACTTAAACATTATTATTGGAACGAACCACTGATCTTCAAGAGGGGCGCCGATGGTATTTTCCGTTGTTGTGTACCCGAAGATGAGGTAAAAGATATAATTTCTCACTGTCATTCCGCCCCCTATGGTGGGCACGTGAGCACTTCGAAGACTTGTGCTAAGATCTTGCAAGCTGGCCTCTTTTGGTCTACTCTATGGAAAGATGTCCATATCGCGGTTATAAATTGCGACCGGTGTCAACGCACTGGCAACATCTCTAGACACGATGAAATGCCTCAAAAGGGCATTTTAGAAGTAGAAGTCTTTGACGTGTGGGGAATAGATTTCATGGGACCATTTCCGTCCTCTTTCGGTAACAAATACATACTCGTTGCTGTTGATTATGTTTCAAAATGGATCGAGGCTGTAGCCGCTCCTACAAACGACGCACGAGAAGTGAATAAGCTCTTTAAGAATATAATTTTTCCTAGATTCGATGTTCCGAGACTAGTAATCAGTGATGGAGGTTCCCACTTTATCTCGAAAATCTTTGAGAAACTTCTATCAAAATATGGAGTCAAACACCGTGTAGCGACACCTTACCATCCCCAAATGAGTGGGCAAGTAGAGGTCTCAAATAGAGAAATTAAACAGATCTTAGAAAAGACCGTTGCCACCTCTAGGAAAGATTGGTCTTCGAAACTACACGAAGCTTTGTGGGCTTATAGGACAGCTTATAAAACTCCCATAGGAACCACGCCATTTAAGCTAGTTTATGGCAAATCTTGTCACCTGCCGGTAGAAATAGAACATAAGGCCTATTGGGCTATCAAAACTATCAATTTAAATTATACCGCTGCGGGAGAAAAGAGAATTCTAGATTTACATGAACTAGAAGAACTTAGATTAGACGCTTACGAGAATGCCCGAATATACAAAGAGAGAACAAAAAAATGGCATGACAAACGTATAGCAAGGAAATAATTTAATGTAGGAGACATTATGCTTTTGTTTAATTCTAGACTTAGATTCTTCCCAGGAAAACTTCGTTCTAGGTGGTCTGGCCCCTTTGAGGTAACTAAAGTCCTGTCAAGCGGTACAGTTGAAATAAAAGGTAGATCTAGTGAACCGTTCATCGTAAATGGGCAATGTTTGAAACACTATCATTGCGTAGACAATAGAGATTTTTTGACTGGTCTGAAACTGGCAGAAATTCCTGCAATGCCCTTAAGCTGATATTTCTGATAAACTGTGTCGAGCTCCCGGCATTAAATGAAGCGCTGCGTGGGAGGCAACCCACGAAATTTCTTTTGTTTATTACTTTGTTTCTCCTTATTTTAATCATTTATTTTATTTTCAATCATTTTTATTTTTACTTTTATTTTTATCCAAATTTACTTCACTAACAAATGCGGTATTTTCAATTATTTTTTAAAAAAATCAGTGCTGATTGTTTTACTTTATGCTTCCAGGACTTTATCTTTCTACCTTCTTCCTTCTCCGTTGATTTCATTCTTTCTACTAACTTTAAATATGGATAATGAAGATACCATGGCTGTGCTCTTCAAGAACGCTGCCTAATGGCACTGTTACGAGGCTATATTTCTCTTAGACCTATGGCTTTAACCAAATTCGCCCATGGACCTACCATGACTGCTCTAGGCATAGGTGACAGCATAGACTTTATGTTTAACTAAATAGGTTGGGAGGGCTTTGCTAGGAAGAAGCACTCGGCTTACCATAGGTTAACTCTTGAATTTTTGAGCTCACTGCCCTATGACCCTAATTATGGCATGGGATTTAATAAGGGTAGAATAACCTTTAGGCTGTTTGGATACACTTGTCATTTTAACAACCGAGAAATCGCGGAACTGTTGGGTTTCCCCAATGGCCCTGAGGTTTTCTCTATGGCACAAGAAGATTTGCTTATGGAAAATGAACTTAACTTTTTCTAGGGTAGTATTTCGGGACGACCACATCATGACCCGCACCCTATGGTGTCCACTGATATTCATAATCCGGCCATCAGGTATTTCCATATGATCTTAGCCTTTACCCTTTTTGGAAAATATGAGAATGACACCCTAGTGTCCAGAGATGGGCTCTTTATCCTGTTTTGTGTGTTTCAATCTCGACCTGTTAATGGGGCTACCTTTGTGCTTGACAACCTCCTTAGGATTGCTCAAGCTGATCATGGTCCTATTCTAATAGGTGGCCTAGTGACCAAAATTGCTGAAGCCATGGGATTTAGGACACGTCTCTCTCGAGTAAACCCTTTAGGAGGATATAGGCCCATGAACATCACCTTTCGTTTCAACAGAGGATTAATAGGAAACCTTGGACCACGCCATTTCCAGCTACTAATTAATAATGAGGTTGTACCCCACTTTACCTTACCTGACCATGAGCGTACAAGTGTGCGCAACCGCCATAACTGGTTGTATGATTTGGATGGACCATAATTTGAGAAAGAACTTGATGACCATACCTCCGATATTGAAATAGATCCCGAAACACCTCCACATTACCATGATTTTCCAGAACACCCAATTAATGATGCTAATACCATTCCTCCTGCAAACATCCATACCACATTGGAAGCCTTCCGTACAGAACTCAATGGCATGTGAGACGAGCTCCGTACTATCCGTCTTGATGTCATCGGTTTAAGGGACATCCCCGTCGAGCAGCTCGATCATCTAAACCAAGCAGTAGAGTCTCTGAGACGCAATATTGGCTGATTCTACTATTTTTGACATTTACCGCATTTTCCTTTAATTTGAATTTTAATTTTTCACTGTTATTTTTGGATTTAAATTGAACCTACTGGTACTTCATGCGTTTGCATCTGCTACTGCTAATTTTTGGTTACTGAACTACTTTACTTCGGTTAATGTATTTTTATTTCATTGCTATTTATCTTTGTGTTTCGTTATTTGCTGTGTTTGCAGTATTAAATAAATTTCCATTACATTTATATTTATAATTCTTGTTGAATACTGTGGTGCAAATATATTAATTATGTCATATGTGTGAAGTGTTGTGTGCAGTGTTATGCGTTACAGATGTTATAATTAAAATTTTAAATTTTCTAAAGTTTTGGAGTGAGGCTACCGTAACATTCCTGTGACGCCCGTCACAGACATTCTAAGTGTGACGACCGTGAGGCCATCTGTGGAGACCATCACAGAACCAAAACGCATCTGTTTTGAATAAAACAGAACTACTCTTCTTCCTCTTACCCTCTCTTCTTCTTCACCGTCCCACTCCCTCAACCCCCATAACTCCATAACCGACCAAATTACTAACTCTTTCAATCTTCCCCATTTATTTTCCAATTTTTTTCCACATTCCCTCAACCTCTATTTAAACACCGTAACCCACATTTCAAACTCACAATTTCATCCCTCTGTACCGAAAACACAAAAACACACACTAGCCATTTTTCTTTGCATGCACCATGGCTGAAGTACCTAACCTCTTGTCAATCATTTTTCGTGATGGAGAAGCTGGTGAACATCAAAGAGAGAAATACCTCAAGTTCTACAAACGCTCAATCCAACCAATGAGGTATCTCGACATATCCTGTCTACAAGAGCTTGGATTAGTGGATGGTGTCCAATGGATGCTCACTAATTCAGGGTTGACTTACCTTTGCACCTAAAACCTTCCGACATATGAGGCCTTAACCTTAGAATTTTTAAGTTCTTTCTCCTACAACACGCCCTCAGATGATGTGCAATATCTCACCGGCTCTGCTTCATTCAGAATGTTCAACTCTGAATATTCTCTAACCTAAGATGAGCTAAGAAACATGCTGAATTTTCCATGAGGAGACGGTGTACAGTATCGTATCCCTCATGATCCAAACTGGCCGAACGTAGCATTTGGGGTGTGGAAAAGTTTAACCGGTGAAAGCACTACAGGCTGGGAAGGACTTAATGCCTCACTCATCCATAACCCAGCCATACGTTATTATCAACGTGTCTTAGGCCACACCATTTTCGGGAGAGTCAACAACCATAAGGTAAACTCCAAGGAGCTTTTCTTCATGCATTGTGTTTTCACGCCTATCCCGGTAAATGCCATCTCGTTTCTGCTTGCACACATTTATTCTAGTTGTGCGAGAGGTGCTACTCCTTTCTGTTTTGGAGGAATAGTCACTTCTATAGCACTGGCTTTGAATTTGGGAGATAGGCTTGCGGACCTGCCATCTGTACCGGCCGCATATCTGGATATAGAGTATTGCCGCAATGCACATTTGATTAAAGTCAGAGATGATAGGAAGTACAACCTTATGGTGCGGAACAGGGTAGTTAGAAGTATTGTTTTGCCTTGCCCTGCTCGTATAGATCCACAAAGGATGGCAAATTGGATCTTTGATTTGGATGCCCCTGAGCCTAATGAGGCTGCACCCGAAGGTCAGGCTGATGATGAGTATGATGAGATGGAGCAGGGTGCACCCGAGGAAAACCAACAACAAAACGTTGCACGGTTTGCAAGCTCATCCTCCCGACGTCGTTGAAGAAGTGACTGAGCTTCTGCTACTAATGATGAATTTCTCGCGGCCATTATACATAGGAATGAGTTGGATGCCCAGAGAGACCAGAGGTACCAGACACAGCACACTGACATGATGAGTCTCCTGCGACAAATCCAACAAGATCAGCGCGACCAAGGCGAAAGGATGGAGCGAAGGATGTCAAGCGTCATCGATGAGATAGGCGCCTTGACTATGCGAGTGGATGGCTTGCATGACTACATCTATCATGTGGGTATGCCACCTCAGTTTGGACAGAACGGTCGTGGACGAGCACGAGGCAGATCACGTGGACCCCAGTAGCTTACTTTTCTTTTTCTTCAGTTATTCCTTTCTCTTCTACATTATCTCGAAACATTGAGGACAATGTTCGATCTAGTGTGGGAGAGGAATTATTAGTTTTCAGTTATTTTTATAGTTTTTGTTGTTATTTCCCTTCATCAACGTTAATGTAACAACAAGTTATTATATGCTTATGTTTTCCGTACTATTTAATTCCCTACTTTATTTAGCCTTAACAACGAAAAAAAAATTCTTTTCTGGATTCGATACATAACTTGACACGCCCTTAGAGTATATAGGTTGTTTTGCATGCAGGCTACGTTAGAAACCTGAGAAAGATTAAACAAAATTGATATCGTCTTGACACCCTAGACCCCTCGAATATGCGTGATCAGTTTGAATACCTTTTATACCGAGACCTTAAGCTTTAGTTCTAAACTAGCCCCTAGTAGTTTATATTAGTAGTCAGCACTGTCTAAGCACAAGCTACGTGGAGAGCCGATGCAAATAAGTGATTGATGCCTAAAGATGCCAAAATCGAAAATTTTCACGCCTTTGACTGTGGAAAATAAAAAGAAAATGCACCAAATCTAAAGGATGCAAGATATGCGAAAGGCAAGAGAAACCTGATGTTAGTTGGTTCAGAGGTACCTGGTACTGAACTCGGTAGGGCGAACTACGGTTCGATCCCCCACAACTTACAATCGGTATATATATAAAGGGGTACCACACTTGTGTACCAGACCCCTTGTTCAAAGGATCAAAATCACTAACAGGCTACTCTAATATGTGCGTGCTAAGGCAAAGGGCTTAATGTGATTGCGTCAAAATGAAAACGAGTGAAATAGAAACGAGAAGCATTAGGTTAAGCTATAGTAGAATGATTCGGACCGGTCTGTAAAATAGGGGGTTTACGATCATGTTTCATGATTTTGTGTCATTAATGTATCTTTGATGTTTGACTCGAGTATCTGTCACTTTAACAAAATGCCGCACAACCACGTACGATTTGGAGATGTGTCAGGTATTTATTGGATCAATGTTTTTGAACTAATTATTTGCTTGAGGACAAGCAAAGGTTCAAGTGCAGGGGAGTTTGATAATACGATATTACATCGCGTATTTGGATTTAATTACATTAAATTATTTCATCGTTTTTCGTTTATTCACATTTTATTTGCAAGTGTTCAAGTTCATTTTCAGGTATTTTATCTCAATCAACCTGCATGAGAAAAGAAGAAAGAATAGGGAAGGAAAGAGAAGAAAAGAAGACAGATGATAGAAAAATAGAAATTCTGCACTCAAAGAGCATGACGACCGTCACAAGGCTGTGGCGACCGTAACTCCTTCAAAGTGTAACCCTCGTCACAAGGCTTATGGCGACCGACACATATGTTTTCCTCAGAATGAAATTTAAATTATGTGGACCACTCAATGGTTATCAGTGTTAATTCAACCCATGATCCAACGTTCAACCAGTCAAGGAGATATTCAAGGAAGTGACTCATATATTTCTGGGCCACTAACATCCACCTGGAGATTTTTTCTCTCTTTCATGACAACTGCTAAACATTATAAAAGGGAGTCAGTTAGGAACATTTGGCTCTCTCAAACTCTACCTTACGACGTATTTTTGCTGCAGAGATTATTTTTGTTCAGAGCTTTTGATTCCTTTAATTTTTCCACCTTACTTTCCCAGCACCCAAATAGCAATAGTTTCCTACACCGGGGAGCTATTGCACTTTAGTTAGATTTTATTTGTTTTCGTTTTCATTGTTCGAGCAAGCAAATCCTACCGACCTGTGAAGGATTGTTAAACTTCAAGATTCAATTGTTTTCCAGGTTTTTATTTAATTAATAGAAGTGTCTTTAATTTTAAATATCATGCTTGAATTAATGTTTTACTGCTTGTGTATGTGTATGTCTGTACTAGTTAAAATGTCCGGCTAAACCGTTTATATCGGTATGTAATTAAGTCGACAGGAAAGGGATTCGATCGGTCGTGACTAACTATTGACAATTTATTTCTCTGGTTTCAATTTCTTAAATTAAGTGGACTTTTGTTACGAGAGTAAAAAGGTAACGAAGGTTACGATCAATACAACGAGAGTTTGAGGTCTTAACCGGATAGCTGAAATTGGACATTGATTTTAAACACAGCGAGAGCACTTTAAAATCAATTAGGACTTGTTAGTGTTCAAAAAGTACTTTTAAATTCAAATGGCTTAGCGAGAGCAAACATTATGATTTAGGAGTATAGTCACAGTCAATAAACACGAGAGTGTGAGGTAAAGGCTTTTAAATTAATATTTTCTACTGAAAAATACTTCGACTTATTTATACTCCAACAATTTGTTGAATCCCCGATGGTAGACGGGTTACGTACCGATATTCCATTATATTTTATTCGAATCTAAATTCTAGTTTACCATTAGTTTCCCGTTTGCATCTTAACCTATAAAATCATCAGCCTTAGCTAAGCATAGTAACAATCCGATAGCATTAGTTTGATTATCAGTCCCTGTGGGTTTGATATCTTTTAAAACTACGCGATTAGACTGTGCGCTTGCAGTTAGTAACCCCGATAGACTCTTAAAGTAGTGATCAACACACATACTTTCATACCCTTGAATTCAAACCTAGAGTGAGTTTTGAAGTTTTCATGATGCGATTTAATGATTTTACCACAAAATTGATACTTAAGTCCATCTTTGGTTACTTTAACATTACAATAAAATTCCTTTACATAGTTGGGGTTGAATTTTTATGCAGACCAATAAATTTCAACAATCCATGATCATGAAACGTTGAAAAAAATCAATCTTAATATCATATTCAGCAACCCTACCATCACCCAATCTCTATTGGTTTGTTCATAAAGTTCTCACCATACAACTTGTGATCATCCTCAAATAATAAGTACCTTGCCTTGATTACTAAAGTAGCTAAATTTTGACTCTGAATAGAAGCAATAGAGACATGACCAGAAGTAGGAGTACAAATAAGAACATGTGAAAAATTACCAGGAGAGATGATTTTGACACGAGGACATGTAGATTCCTTGTTTGCTAGCATTTTGGTTTATTTACCCATAGGTAACTATGGAGGGTTGAATGAAGATGTCACTTTTCTTTTGGTTTATGTTTATCAGACATTTGATGTTGATATATTGATAAAGGTTTAATGAGAGAAAGTGTTGGAGATGGTGAGAGAGGTGATAGATGAATGTGGGTTTAATGAGAGGGATGAATAATTTAGTGAATGTTGTAATTAAATGGGTTTAGATGAGAAAGATTTAATGAGATATTTGAAATTGAAATGATGAATAATGATGAAGTAATGAATTGTGCATGGGTTTAATGAAAAGTTGAAAATTTTTAATGATTTAAATGAAAACCCACACGCCTAAGCAAAATCTGGAAATGAAATGTTGTGATCTGAATCAAACATGCCATGATTCAAATTAAATGGAAACACTTGGGTTTAATTTAAATCAGATTACTTGTGATTCAAATCAAGTGGCTCAAATTTCTTCCATAGCATGCTATGATTCGAATAAAATATGGGGGTGATTCAAATCAGATTAGTAGGGGATAAATCAAACAAAATTTGATAAGCTCGATTCGAGTCATAGATCTTGTGATTCGAATCATTGACTAAAAAAATTTGAAAAAAAAAATTGGAAGCATGACAAAAATAAATTTAAAATGCAACCTAATACATAATTTTTAATGAGAAAATATTTTAATGTACATGAAAAAAATGCTAATTGAGAGAAAAACGTAATGATGCACAGATAAAATGAAAATAATCTGGTGATTATTATACTCAGAAGAATAATGTATGTTATGCATATATGAATAAGAATAACCTTATGAATGATATGCTCAGATAAATGATTTATGTTATGCACACACGAAACACAAACATACTTCAAACAAACAACACACCAAACACATATAAAACACATAAAAATAAGTAACAAAGGAGAATGGAACGATCATACCAATTTGGTGATCTTGGCTTTAATTAGATGCACATGAAACAATTAGTAAATGACAATAGTAATAACAAAAGTAAAATAGATCAAACATAAACAATTAGATACAATTCCCTTTGCTTGTATGGAAAACATTAACAAGCACTCCTTTACAACATATCAAATGAATTGAAACAAAAAATGTTCTAATTATCTTTGAACATCCTAATATTGAGAAAATGATTAGTTACTCCATTGCTTGAAAATACGTTTTGACAATCTAGGATAACTGATTCAGCATTTTAACAATGATATGGATCTTTCAAAACTTGATGCTTTGAACTTCTTATATGTTTGTTGAAAAATTAGTGAACACGCCAATCTTCATGAATCTATCTTCATCTTCTTTTACGATGACCTTGGAAGAGTAGGTCAACTAGGAGATGTTTCTTCTTCTTTTCCACAACTCTTTCCCAAAATTCAAACATACATACACTATGTGACAAAATTTGTTAACATTACAAATAATCATAATGTAGGAACAAAAATGTTTAAGCAATACTGTTAGGTTTCCGATTACCTGCACATAACTCAAAACTTTGTTAGCTCGGTCCTGAATGGATCTAATTGCAATGAAATTCTAATTCACAATAAAAGACTAATTAACACACTAGTAGTGGATTACTTTAGATATCTCTAGATCATTCAAATAATCATATAAATCAAACATTCAAAGGGCTATGATAGATATTGAATCTGCTTAGAATAGAAACCATTTCAAAGAAAAAACCCTTCAAATCATTATACTTATATCGTCAACTTTTGTAGTCTCATAGACTTGATCAATAGACCGACTCTAAGCCTAATTATTAGGCGAGAATGCGGGGATGAAACAATCTAGAAGGGGGTTGAATAGACCGGTCCCCTTATACCATTTTCAAAATTATTTTCTTTTACAAAATTAAAGTTTAAAGCACAATATCAAAAGGTGATAGGCAGAAGCAAAATACATCGGATGAATTAAAAAAATAAATGTTCATTGTCTTCATAAGAATAATTATTCAATCACTATTAGAAACAATGAATGTAAACAAAGTAAATTTACCAAGCAGTTTAAATCCAAAACCTTAGGGATAACACAATCTCAATTGAGGTAAAGAATTTTCAATGAATTAGAGGCATAACAAACCTAAACTTATATGATTGAAAAATAATGTATATCAGATATATAGTGGTTCGACAATTCGTCCTTGCTATGCCTACTTAACTATTCAACGGTTTACACCATTGTAAATGGTAACCTCTTCCACTATTTTTAAAGTTTAAAATACTAGTATTATGCTTTAGCAATCAGAGATTTCAAATGATTTTTCCTTCTGTTGATGCATTTTACTCAACTAATAATACTTAAGATATTCAATGATCTTGATCCAACAATCTTGCTAGCGACAATAATCATGCACCATGCTTCAATTCTGCAGCAACTTTTACTCAAATTTGACGAAAATGTGTCTGAACGATTATTCAGACAGAGAATTATTGGACAACTCCCAATTTTGTTCTGCGATAATCTTTACTCTGATCCACCAAAGTCTTCCATGAAGAGTTGAGAAACTATTCTCTTGCTTGATAAACACCAACCAATACTTTAAACAAGAAACAAACCTTTTTCTTGATACAAACAACAAAACTTCAAAAAAAAAAAGATTAGATCCCTTAATGTATCATGAATCTACCTCTCACACTTAATCTTTTTGAAGAACATTTCCATGACTCGAATCAAACAACATGTGATTCGAGTCAAGAAGTCATGTGATTCGAATCACATCCTTTCTTTATTCAAATCAGAAAGGCAAAGAAAAATTCTAAACATCCAAGCAACCGTTTGATTCAAATCATAACATGTATGATTCAAATCAAGTCTTACAAAAACCTTGATTTAAGTATTCTATCTTGTGATTTAACCCACGCTTGATATTTTGACTTATATCAAATTTGAAAGGCTAAAAAACACATTATCATGTAGGGGTATCTCAAGGTACATGTGTAAACAAATGAAGTAAATAAGTTACAAACAAATTACAAATAAAGTACAAATACGCGATAAATAAAACATAGAAAAAATATCAAAATAAAGTGATACCAACTACATTGAAATTTCACTTGAATCCAAATAAATGGTCCTTCGGAGTGCAGGTCGAGAATAATTTGGAATTCATGTTAACCAGAAATGAAATTGAGGCGAACCTCGATAAATGTAAGGCTATCATTGAAATGAGGATTTCAAGCCTTGATTAACGAATTTCAAAAATTGACAAGAAGAATACCGCCATTTCCAGATTCCTATCATGCCCTGGTGACAAATACATGCACTTCTGAAGCTAAGAGAATTACTGGTGATTCCTTATGTGCTGACCCACCCAAAGAGAGAGTTACCTCTATATTTATATTTATGTGACACTCACAACTTATTTAGCGCAACAATGGTTTGACACGAAGATGGTGAGGAGAAACCAATATATTTCATTAGCAAGGTTCTCAAGTTAGCTCAACTGTGATATTAGAAGATACAAAGATTGGATTTGGAAATTTTTGTTACAGTAAGTGTTGTGATCATAAACGATACCTTTCAACAAATAAAGATTGAGAAACAGAGTTCTTGGGTGAACAATGAAAATCGGTTAGAACAAAGAGAGAAAGAAGAAAGGATAAAGAAGAAAGAAGAAGAAGGATTAGGGCAAATTATTTACTATTCACTTTCTCATTTAGGGTTTACAATGATTACAAATGAATAATAATTAGCCTCACTCAAAAACCTGAGTGATCTAGCCTATTTATAGACTAACTAGCTAACTTACATTACAAGCTAACTAAACAATTGGATCCATAACACAAGGCACAATTCAACATAATAAGTCAACATTATATTTCGACATTACATACTAGAACTAACTTCGACTACCGTATGTAACCCTTCGACATCAGCATGTGACCCAGCTTCGACTTCATGCTTATCTCCTGTCGAAACACATGAAAGCTATTCCTCGACAGAGCTAGAGTTCGACCCAAAATTTCACAAATATCCACTTTGGATCTAACTCTACAAACAACAGGGAATAAACTAGCTTTCATCATACAGCTTTATCAACTGCATACAGTGGAAAAACTTGCAACTTGGCAACGTCTTGGTGATCATGTCAGCAACATTGTCATCAGTCGAAACCTTCACCACCTAGACTTCATCGAAGTGCAGCTTCACTTCGATGTGCTTTGTTTGCTCATGATAGGCTGAGTTCTTTGACAGGTGTATTGCACTTTGACTATCACATTTGACAGTGATACTTCGACCTTGAAGTTTCAGCTCCTTTACAAAACCTTCAAGCCATAATGCTTCTTTCACAGCTTCAGTGAGGGCAATATATTCTACTTCAGTGGTTGATAAGGCAACAACCTTTTAAAGCGTTGCCTTCAAACTGATTGATGTGCCGAACATAGTGAACACATATCCAGGAATAGACTTTTTGGAATCCATGCAACATGCATAATTAGAGTCGACAAATCCTTCGATTTCGACTTTGCTATCATCACCACAGGATCCACCATAAATCAAGACTCTTTTCAGAGACCCATTTATGTATTTGAGAATCCACTTTACAGCTTGCCATTGCGCCTTTCCAGGATTGGTCATATACCTACTTACATGGCTCACACCATATGCTATGTCTGGCCTCGTACAGACCATAATATACATCAAAGATCCTACTACACTAGCATATGGAATGCTACTCATATAGATCCTTTCAGCTTCAGTACTCGGACATTGAGTAGTACTAAACTTAAACTGAAGATTTGTTAGAGTCACAACAGGATTTAAATTCGACATACCAAACTTTTCGAGAAGCTTCCGTAGGTATGTCTCTTGAGATAAACACAACTTTGACTGCTTTCTATCTCTCCAGATGTCAATCCCAAGAATCCTGGTGGCAGCTCCCAGATCCTTCATTTCAAACTCGTTACTGAGTTCAGCCTTCACCTCCATTACATCCTCAACACTATTGCTACCTATGAGGATATCATCCACATAAAGCAACAAAATAACAAATGAGTTTCCAAGTCAAAATCTGAAGTAAACACAGTGGTCGAACTGGCTCCTAGTGAAACCAATGTGTGTCATAAACTTGTCGAATCTCCTATTCCACTGTCGAGGAGATTGTTTCAGGCCATACAAAGACCTATTTAGCTTACAAACATAATCTTCCTTATCCATTTCTACATACCCTTCAGGTTGATGCATCAGGATCATTTCGTATAGGTCACCATACATAAATGTTGTCTTCACATCCATTTGCTCAAGTTCTAGGTCGAACTTCGCCACCATGGCTAACAACATTCAAATGGATCTATGCTTTACAACAGGCGAGAACACATCATTGAAGTCAACACCTTCTTTCTGAGTGAACCCCCTAGCAACCAACCTTGCCTTAAAGCGCTTCAACATCACTCCTTTGATTCCTTCCTTGACCTTGAAAATCCACTTACAACTGACTAACCTTGCTCCTACAGGTTTCTCAATCAGCTCCCAAGTGTTATTATCATGAAGAGATTTCATCTCGTCATCCATGGTTTTCCTCCATTCAATCTAGTTTCGACTCCTCATAACTTCCTTGTAGTCTCTAGGTTCTTCCTCAAGTACCTCACTTGTAGAGATTAAGGAAAAAGTTATAAGATCTGCATAACCAAGTCTTTAAGGTGGCTTGATGACTCTTCTCGACCTATCTCTTTCCAGTAGGTAATCACCGACGGTTTCCTCAGTTTCTTCAGCATCTTGCTCTTCTTCAACTTCATCTGGGTTATGCACTTTGGCATCACTATGCTCCACCTCAACAGGAATCTCTATCTGTTCCAGCTCATCTTTAGAGATTTCTACACTTTGACTAGCATCCCCAGTTTTCTTGAACGCCATTTCGACTTCATTGAAAACTACATCACGACTTCTGATACATCTTTTGTGACCTGGTTCTAGGCACCACAGCCTATAACCTTTGATTCCCTCAGGATATCCAAAGAACATTCATCTCAGAGCTATAGGTTTGACCTTGCCTTTCCTAATGTGAGCATAGGCTAAACAGCCCAATACTCTCAGTTTTTCGAGATCTGGTGGTTGACCCGACCAAACTTCTTTAGGTGTCTTCATTCCCAAGGCAGACGAGGGACATCTATTTATCAAATAAGCTGTTGTTGAAACAGCCTCCCCCCAAAACACCTTCTTCAATCCAGCACTAACCAACATGCATCTAACCCTTTCAAGGATTGTTCGATTAAATCTCTCGGCTAATCCATTTTGTTGAGGAGTACCTGCTACAGTCTTATGCCTTGCAATCCCAGACTCGCACAGTAACTGTCGAAAGCTTCATTACAGAACTCAAGGCCATTGTCGGTTCTCAACCTCTTAACCTTTTTGCCAGTTTGAGTTTCGACCAGAACCTTCCAACTTTTGAAATTCTCAAAAGTTTCATCCTTAGTCTTCTGAATGAATATTTTTTTGGAATAGTCATCAACTATGGATAGAAAATACCTTGCACCTGAATGTGAAGGATTTCTTGCAGGCCCCCAAAGATCCACATGGATGTAATCAAGGGATCAATGTGTTCTTTGTTTACCTTTGTTAAACTTCGCCTACAGGATTTTCCAAATACATAAGGTTCACAAAACTCCAACTTCTCGACTTTTTCACCACCTGACAGGTTCTGATTCCCCAGTTCGACCATGCCTCTTTCGCTGACATGGCCCAATCTCATGTGCCATAATTCTGTCTTCGACACCAGTTTCATGGATGCAAAATCTACTGAACCACTTACAACCTCAACCTCAAGGGTATACAAGCCTTGTTTATTCACGCCTCTCAAGACTTCCTTCGACCCCTTCATGACTTTCAGGATACCTTGCTCCTCTATAAAGACATATCCTTTCTTGTCGAATTCACCAAGAGAAATCAAATTCCTCGTAAGGTCAGGTACATACCTAACCCCAGTCAATAGTCTTATTGACTCATCATGGAGCTTGAATCTCACAAATCCAAGACCTGCAATCTTGCAAGCTTTATTGTTTCCCAACAGCATTGATCCACTATCTTGATCACATAATTCTTCAAACACATTCTTGTTTGGAGTCATATGCTAAGTACATCCAGAATCTATAATCCACTCTTTGCAAGAGTTGCTGCTCGACACCACAAGGACATCAGATGATTCATAATCATCTTGCACAATAGCTGCATTGCCATTGTCCTTACCTCCATGATTATTCAGGCGCTCAGGGCACATCTTTCTTGTGTGACCTTCCTTCTTACAATGATAACACTTAATCCTAGAAATATCACCACCATAAGACTTCTGCTGAGTTTTACCTTTCTTCTTCTCAAACCTACCATCTCTCTTCGAGGATTTCCCCTTCACGGACAACCCTTTGCCAACTGATGATGGTGGTTTCTGCTCCTTTCTTTCGTTCAAATCCTTCGAATATAAGGTTGCTTGAACTTCTTCAAAGGTTACGGACTCTATTCCAAACAAGAGGGTTTCTTTGAAGTGAGCATGTCACTTAGGTAAAGAACACAACAATAACAACGCTTGATCTTCATCATTGATGATAACATCAATATTTTCAAGATAAAGAATCAACTTGCTGAACACATCCAGCTGCTTCGTCAAAGCTTTATCTTCATTTATCTTGAATGAATACCGAGCTTTTTCAAGTACAAACGATTCACCAAGGATTTTGTCATATACAATCCTTCGAGTTTCAGCCAAACACCAGTTGCTGCCGTCTCCTTTGAAACCTGCCTGAGAACCTTATCACCAAGACTTAGAATAATTGCACTATGGGCTTTCTCAATCATCATTGTCTTTTCCTTCTCCATCAATGCAGCATCCATGGCATCTTTTCCCTTTAACGCTTATATCAAACCATGTTGAACAAGAAGGTCTCGCATCTTCAAACGCCATAAACCAAAATCAATAACTCCGGTGAACTTCTCAATTTCAAACTTTCTTGACGACATCTTCTCCATGCTCACCGCACCAGTTTGTTGTGATCACAAACAATACCTTTCAACAAATAAAGATTGAGAAACGGATTTCTTGGGTGAACAATGAAAACCGGTTAGAACAAAGAGAGAAAGAAGAAAGGATAGAGAAGAAAGAAGAAGAAGAAGGATTAGGGCAAACTGTTTACTATTCACTTTCTCATTTAGGGTTTACAAATGATTACAAATGAATAACAATTGGTCTCACTCAACTACCTGAGTGATCTAGCCTATTTATAGACTGACTAGCTAACTTACATTATAAGCTAACTAAACAATTGGATCCATAACACAAGGCCTAATTCGACATAATAAGTCAACATTATATTTCAAAATTACATACTAGAACTAGCTTCGACTACAATATGTAACCCTTCGACGTCAGCATGTGACCCAGCTTCGACTTCATGCTTGTCTCCTGTCGAAACACATGAAAGTTATTCCTCGACAGAGCTAGAGTTCGGCCCAAAATCTCACAGTAAGGAAGTTGAGGCTCTATTTCTAAGGGGCACCACATTATTGTGAGGATCTATATTCTATCTGCCAAGTATTAAAGAAGTCAGACATGGTCGGGACAAGGGTGTCATGAGTTGTTGAGCTCACAGAGTATGGTATTTACTTCACAACAAGAAGAAACATTAAGTCTCATGTCCTCTTCGATTTCTTAGGGGATTTCAGCATGCCATTGGAAGAAGAAAACCCCACACAGTTTGGATTTGTTAGTATATGGATCCTCTAATTTGAAAGGTAGCATAGTTGGGATAATCTTGGAATGACCGAAAGAAATCTTGATTGAGAAGTCATTATGTTTTAGTTTAAAACCAAAAATATCCAAGAAGAACATGAGGCATTTATCGCGGGGATGGTTTTAGGAAAATAAATTAAGGTGACAAGTCTCTGTGATTGAAACAATTTCTAGTTAGTCACAAATCATATTAAGGGCGAGTACCATATGAAGGAGTCTCAACTATTAAAATATTTGTAGAAGGTTCAAGATATTGCAAAGAGCTTTAATTTTTTTGAAATGGTTTATGTGCCTTGGGAAGAAAACGCCAGAGTTGACCTCCTCTCCAAGCTTGCTAGTATGAAGAGGTCGGGCCTGAATAAAGCAATGATAAAATAAACACTAGCCATCCCTAGCACCGACAACAAGTTTGTTAAGGGAATGCAGCTAAGAAATATTAAAGGATTAATGTCTCATATAATTTGATACTTGACAGACTAACTATTACCTAACGATGAAGCCTAGGCAAGGAAAGTTAGAAGATTATCTACTAAATACATCATTGTAGTTTACAAGTTATACAAAATGGGGAAATCAGTACCTATGATGAGATTCTTAGCGGAGGAAGAAATATATTTAGTATTAAATAAATTACATAGCGGTGTGTGTGGAAGTCACGTCGAGGGAAAATCATTAGCAAGTATGATGTTTACGCCTAACTATTATTTTCAAATTATGATGAAAGATAATACTGAGTAAGTGAACTCGTGTGATAAGTTCCAAACATTTTCCAACTTACATCACACACACTTTGAGGTCATCCACTCAGTCACCTTGCTATGGACGTTCTACCAATGGGGAGTAGACATCTTGTGGCCTTTTCCTTTAGCCCAGATAAACTGAAGTTCCTAGTTGTAGGGGTGGATTACTTTACTAAGTGGATGGAGGCCTAGGTATTATCCAAAATCATTACAAAGAGGGTACATCATTTTTCTGAAGAAACTTAATCTCCAGGTTCAACATACCCCCCACAAACTCATGTCGCCGCACGTGCGTGTGCACATGTGTGTGTATGTGTGTGTGTTTGTGTGTGTGTGTGTGTCAACTAAAAAAATATCATCTTGGTTGTAAACCATCTTGAAATGCCTTTTCTTAGTGGTGGAATGGGGATTCGTATGATACGACTACAAAACCTTTTTAGAAACTTTATTTAACTATAACAACACACACCTTGGGTGGGAAGTATTGAATCAATTAAAATAAATGAAAATGACTATACCCCCATGAAGTTCTTCTTCCCATAGACCCTTGGATTCATCTAACTTATTCCATAAAATACTATTTTTTTTTAGGTGATTTGGCATGTCCATTGGCTTGTGGGTGAACTAATGATATGAACTTCGTATGAATTCCAATTTGGAGGAAAAGCTCCACCAAATTGAACTAGCGAACTAGGTTCCATTTTCTAAGATGATATTTCTTGTCAAAACAAACATGTAAGTGATCCATTTCCAGTAGAAAAGTTAGACTATCTGTGTCATAATTTTGGACATTTCCTGGACCGCAATCCTCTTTGTAAAGTAATCCACTCATACGAGTAGTTACTTTAGTTGACTTGGCGCTAAGGGAAATGTCGTAAGATATCTATGCCTCATGGATATAAAGGTCAGGGGATGTAACATTGTGTATAATTTCAATCGAGACATGGTGAAGGTTAGAATGTTTATGACATTGATCACATTTCTTAGAAAATTTTGCGCTTCCTCCATCATACACGACTAGTAGTAACTTACCCTTAGCGACTTGTGGGTGAGGCCTGTAACACCCCAATTCCCATCGCGAATAAATAATACATAAATAAATCAGAGTGAATAAAAATTTATTATTCTTAGGTAGAAACAAGAATGCCACATTTGAAGAAAGAAAACACAATCCTTGCTCATAAATTTGATATATAACACAAAATGGAATAAACATAAAAGGGAAACTTTTTCCATACAAAAGGAAAGTTCAATTATGGAATAAAGTGGAAAGATTCATAACTGAATTGTTTTACAAAATAAATTGTTTTATAACATCAAAATATACATACAAAGGTAATACAAAATAGATCCAACAAAGATATACATATAACAAAAGCGTTCCCCGACTCCTGTGTTACGTATCAGAGCAGACAGACCGACAAAAGGATGGAGAACTAATCTTCACAAAAGCCTCCAAGATACTAATCTGCAATTGCCTCATAGAGCAACAAACCACAGCAGAAGGGTGAGAAATAACAACTAGATCAAGATTGCATAATAATATGCAAACACATATAAATTCACATGCATAATTATTCTCACCACAAGCATCCCATACTAACACATAAAGCATGCCAACAGATACATAACACATTCTTAATAATCCAACCACATAGCATATATCAATTATACTAACATGATCACATATTCACACATAAGGCATACCAAAGTTATGACATATGGAAACACACCACCACATCACATAGCATATGTCTATACATAAAACATAGCATCCATAACTAATGCGTTTATCACAAATGCATATCAAATCACCAATGTTATCACAAGCTCAACACATAATCAATCAATTCACAATCTCCCACACATAATCAATCCATTCATGATTTTCCACACATAATCAATCCATTCATGATTTTTCACACATAATCAATCCATTCATGATTTTTCACACATAATCAATCCATTCATGATTTATGCAAATGCACAGAGACCGACACAACGACTCTATGCAATGCAATACGGTACCGTTCCATCCGTCATTCTCATCATTAATTCACTCAGGAATTATTGGAATCATCGCTTGTTACTTAGTGTAACTCCCCGTCGGGCATACGATGTTCCCCGTCGCTTTTGGTCCTCTTGGTATAAGGCTCACGACGTTTATGGATTGCTTTCGGTCCTCTTTGTATAAGGCTCAGGATCCGATCGCTTTCGGTCCTCTTTGTATAAGGCTCACGATCGTCTATAACATCGCTTTCGGTCCTCTTTGTATAAAGCTCACGACCGTTATAGCATATTCCCTCTGGAATCGTTTTGTCGCTCACATCCACTAGGGCACATGACATCACAAGAATGCATATAATGATGCTTGGCATACAATGACTCATGACAATCAAATGCATACATATATACAACCATGTGAACCATTCCAACATCCATAATCATGCATATACAATCAAACACAACACAATGCATTTACTTGCCCTTAGGCCACAAACCATCATCACAACATTTCATCACATGCATTCACATCATATAACAACACACAAGCCATACGTTATATATATCAAAACATATTGCATGATAACACATCAATCGCACACAATTACGACGGTAAAAGTCGACAAAACGATACATTTCCACATTCCCGACATAATTAAATCAGCCACTATCTCAAAACCATTTTTATAAGAAAGAACATTTCATTAGCTTCTCAACGCATCCAACCGCGCCTCGATCCGAGCTACGGATCAAAAGTTACGAAGGAAACAAAACTGCACAAACTGTCATGTTCGCTAGGCGAACCTTCTAGCGAGCATTTGCTACCACCTTCGCTAGGCGAATGTCCAGGCGAAACCACAAACAGACCAAAACAGACACAAAGTTCGCTAGGCGAACTCCTTGGCGAACCTTCGCCTTGCCGTTCGCTTCGCGAACCTCTGGGCGAACCAAGGCAGTAACTAACAGAACTGAAAAGGTACAAAGTTCGCTAGGCGAACGTCGCTAGCGATCATTCGCTGACCTTCACTGACGGGTTCGCTAGGCGAACCCTCGAAAATCATTCGCTTTCACTTCGCCCCAGGTTCGCTAGGCGAACCATGGAAAACTCAGAATCCCAGCAGCGCTGTTATTTACCCCAAAACCAACATTTCATCCACCAAAACACTATCAAACCATAACATAACAACCAAAATATTCCCCAATCATAACAGCAAGTATTCTATCACATTTATATCGCATTTCAACCGCGAAAACATCGATTTCTATCAATTGTTCACAAATTCAACCCAATGGAAAACATATATTTTTCAACCAAACATTCAAACAAATACATACATATACATATACAATCGAAATATAATCATAACTTCTCACCCTTACCCGATTAATCGAAGTTCAAGCTTTGATTTGGATGTTTTCTTCTATCCCAAGTTTTCCTCTTCTTTTCCCTTCTCTTCCTTTCTCTCTTCTCTTTTTCTTTCTTTCCCTTCTCTTTCTTTTCTCTCTTTTTATTTCCAATCTCTATTTAAACAAAAACCTATTTTTCTAAAATATCTAACCAAGTAAAATGACCAAAATACCCCTACACTCAAATGTCTCGCAAACGCTCTCAAAACGCGATAAAACATAAACATACCGATGAAAAACATATCGTTCAATAAAAGTTAAAAAGAAAAATATAATTTAATGCAAATATTTTACCTATCAGAGAAATTAACCAATTAACTCAATTAGCAGGTAAAATAGAATAAATTCACACATTTCACAAAATTCACATAAATGAAGTAAATAAATACAATTAAACAAATCGGGGCGTTACAATTCTCCCCCACTTAAAAATTTTCGTCCTCGAAAATATAACTGATACAAACAACTCCGGATACGACTCTCGCATCCGACTAACAAACTATCATGCCAACAAAAGGCACACCACGAATAACACAAACTGACAAACCACCTTGCTAACAGGAGCTACAACAACGACACGACAATGACAACAACTACAACGACAAGATGCAAAGCCCATACAATGCACTTGACGACCAACTCACAACTCAAAGAATACCCAAGTTACGAACACACAGGTTCACTCTTGAACCGAACCACAACAAGATCGTTACCCTCACCATAGGTAACACTCCCCTAATTCTCCACAAGGAATTAGCTACTCGCACTCGAACCATCACGATAGAAACGAGGCAACAACACAAACAAGAACATAAAGTTCCACGATCCAACATCGTTTCAACAACCTCTACATAACCACAATACCAACATCCTTGTCACACAACAATATTACAACAATGGTACGATTCACCAATCGAACATATAACCAAAACATCCATCTAAATAGTAGCCCATGAATAATATTTAAACCTTTCACCTAACACTTCCATTCTGAAACGTCCAATGGTCTCATCATTCCAACATGTTTCCAATGTCCAACCTTTGAACTCTTACAAGTCACACACACATATATGAATTGTGCCACATCACGCTTCCACTGCGCACTCTGACTACTCGCAACAATCAAATCCACCAATTTCATATCCAAAGTCTAACTCTTTCTCATATTCACCAAAAATCACTGTTCATTGTTAATATACCCAACCTCACACTCTGTTGTGTTAGCTTACACACCAGACCCAAGTCTCGGAACTGCTCAAATAATTCTAATCCTCTGACCATCAAAACAGACATGCATAAAAGCTTCTGACTTAACTCATCAGGCACGACATTAGCTTTACCAATAGAATAATTCGAGCCAAGGTCATAACTAATCAGGAATTCCAACCATCCAAACACCTTGAACCTAAAACCCTCAAAATAATACCTCCAGATTCTCAACACAAAAGTAACCGCAGCCACCTTGAAATCATGAATCCTCAATTATCGTAAAGCATAAGCTACGACTTTACCCTCTTGCATTGACACACGGACTACACTCATCAAAGACACATCACAATACCTCACAAACAGTTTATTAGGAGCACACAGAATCAAAACTGGAGTCGTAGACAACTTCTACTTCAGCTCTCTGAAACTTTTCTTACAACGAACATCCCAAACAAATGACTTACCTTTTGCAAGTCAATCGAAGTAACGAAAACGCTAACTTGGAAAAGCCTTCCATAACCTCCGGTAATAACCAACTAAAGTCCAAAAAGATTCTAATCTCCTTAACCAACTTCGGAGCCTCTCATTATAGAACTGCATCTACTTCCGATGGATCCATAACCATACTCTCATCTGAAATAACATATCCAAGAAAACTAACCTCTTTCAATCAAAATTCTCACTTCGATAATTTAGCAGAAAGCTCCCTCTCTTTCAACCCTTGTAACTCAATCCTCAAATACTCTACATACTCATCCTTTGATTTAAAATAAATCAGAATATCATCCAATACACATCACTATGAACTTATCCAAACAAGTATGGAAGATACGATTCATATACTCCACAACCATAACATATACAACCTTCAAAATTCATTCTGAGCTCGAAACAATTTATCCAAAATAGCTTAAAAATCTCTGGTTACCACATTCCATATCAATTCTTCTTACGGGGTTCCAACTCACTCAAGGTTTCTGTTGACACGAGATCTCAACCCATAACAAAAGTAATACCTTCAAGGAACTTTAAATCGTTCGCAATTCATCACAATTCAAAACTCAAGCTATCCAGAACACAACCGCAAGTTTCCATACTACTCACTGATTAACACGCAACCTCATACTATCATCCAAAAACACATCTGAAAACCATGCACAACTGACGGCCCATCACTGTGGCTTCCTGCCAATTTCCAGAACACTATCATCACAAACATGACCAATATCTGAGTTTCACTTCCTAAAAGTTCTTCTACTTACTTAGCAGATCCAAACCTCAAATCCTTACCTTCGTCAAATTTGAGATCACACTCTACTCTCTGAGAACAACCATTAATGATACCCAATCGTTCCTTCTCAATGACTTCCCAACTGGACCAACATACCAAAACCTCTAATCCGTCTCATCTTCCGATATAAGAATCTTCATCGACTCATCAAAACAACCCGTAATCATTTTCTTAATTCCATACAATTCATTGCACACACTATCAAAGTCGGAAAGACACGTCTATTCCATCCAACATAATTCCCGTCTACTATCAACAAGAGATTAAGGGTGATCAGTTCCTCAATTTGTCAATAGACAGCCGACAATCATGATGGGGCACAAACCGTCTTTACCAAACTATAATAGCATTTCTTGCATCTTGTGCATAAAACCACCTAAGGCACAATTCCTTAGTTGACATAAACCTTACCTCCGGAAGCGGGAACAACACTGTCCAAACAACACTTACAATCTTGCAACCAACGTTCCACAACCGAAGTAACTTGGAGAAGCACAAGCTTCTCCCCCACTATCTCATTCTAAATCCTGCAGACAAGGAATTAGAAAAACCAGAAAGTACTGACAGTGTTTCACACATCGATTACATACTAAGGAACAAACAACATCGACGGTATTCAACTGTCACACCAACCGACTCAACAACTTGGCCGGACAGACCGACCTGCTCTGATACCACTAATGTAACACCCCAATTCCCATCGCGAATAAATAATACATAAATAAATCAGAGTGAATAAAAATTTATTATTCTTAGGCAGAAACAAGGATGCCACATTTGAAGAAAGAAAACACAATCCCTGCTCATAAATTTGATACATAACACAAAATGGAATAAACATAAAAGGGAAACTTTTTCCATACAAAAGGAAAGTTCAATTATGGAATAAAGCGGAAAGATCCATAACTGAATTGTTTTACAAAATAAATTGTTTTATAACATCAATATATACATAAAAAAGTAATACAAAATAGATCCAACAAAGATATACATATAACAAAAGCGTTCCTCGACTCCCGTGTTACGTATCAGAGCAGACAGACCGACAAAAGGATGGAAAACTAATCTTCACAAAAGCCTCCAAGATACTAATCTGCAATTGCCTCATAGAGCAACAAACCACAGCAAAAGGGTGAGAAATAACAACTACATCAAGATTGCATAATAATATGCAAACACATAAAATTCACATGCATAATTATTCTCACCACAAGCATCCAATACTAACACATATAGCATGCCAACAGATACATAACATATTCTTAATAATCCAACCACATAGCATATATCAATTATACCAACATGATCACATATTCACACATAAGGCATACCAAAGTTATGACATATGGAAACACACCACCACATCACATAGCATATGTCTATACATAAAATATATCATCCATAACCAATGCGTTTATCACAAATGCATATCAAATCACCGATGCTATCACAAGCTCAACACATAATCAATCAATTCACAATCTCCCACACATAATCAATCCATTCATGATTTTTCACACATAATCAATCCATTCATGATTTTCCACACATAATCAATCCATTCATGATTTTTCACACATAATCAATCCAATCATGATTTGTGCAAATGCACAGAGACTGACACAACGACTCTATGCAATGCAATGCGGTATCATTCCATCCGTCATTCTCATCATTAATTCACTCAGGAATTATTGGAATCATCGCTTGTTACTTAGTGTAACTCCCCGTCGGGCAAACGATGTTCCCCGTCGCTTTCGGTCCTCTTGGTATAAGGCTCACGACGTTTATGGATCGCTTTCGGTCCTCTTTGTATAAGGCTAACGATACGATCGCTTTCGGTCCTCTTTGTATAAGGCTCACGATCGTCTATAACGTCGTTTTCGGTCCTCTTTGTATAAGGCTCACGGCCGTTATAGCAGATTCCCTCTGGAATCGTTTCGTCGCTCACACCTACTAGGGCACACGACATCACAAGAATGCATATCATGATGTTTGGCATACAATGACTCATGACAATCAAATGCATACATATATACAACCATGTGAACCATTCCAACATCCATAATCATGCATATACAATCAAACACAACACAATGCATTTACTTGCCCTTAGGCCACAAACCATCATCACAACATTTCATCACATGCATTCACATCATATAACAGCACACAAGTCATACGTTATATATATCAAAACATATTGCATGATAACACATCAATCGCACACAATTACGACGATAAAAGTCAACAAAATGATACGTTTCCACATTCCCGACATAATTAAATTTGCCACTAATCTCAAAACTATTTTTATAAGAAAGAACATTTCATTAGCTTCTCAACGCATCCAACCGCGCCTCAATCCGAGCTACGGATCAAAAGTTATGAAGGAAAACAAAACTGCACAAACTGTCATGTTTGCTAGGCGAACCTTCTAGCGAGCATTCGCTACCACCTTCGCTAGGAGAATGTCCAGGCGAAACCACAAACAGACCAAAATAGACACAAAGTTCGCTAGGCGAACTCCTTGGCGAACCTTCGCCTTGCCGTTCGCTTTGCGGACCTCTGGGCGAACCAAGGCAGCAACAAACAGAACTGAAAAGGTACAAAGTTCGCTAGGCGAACGTCGCTAGCGAACATTCGCTGACCTTCGTTGACGGGTTCGCTAGGCGAACCCTCGAAAATCATTCGCTTTCGCTTTGCCCCAGGTTCGCTAGGCAAACCATGGAAAACTCAGAATCCCAGCAACGCTGTTATTCACCCCAAAACCAACATTTCATCCACCAAAACACTATCAAACCATAACATAACAACCAAAACATTCCCCAATCATAACAGCAAGTATTCTACCACATTTATATCGCATTTCAACCGCGAAAACATCGATTCCTATCAATTGTTCACAAATTCAACCCAATGGAAAACATATATTTTTCAACCAAACATTCAAACAAATACATACATATACATATACAATCGAAATATAATCGGAACTTCTCACCCTTACCCGATTAATCGAAATTCAAGCTTTGATTTGGATGTTTTCTTCTATCCCAAGTTTTCCTCTTCTTTTCCCTTCTCTTCCTTTCTCTCTTCTCTTTTTCTTTCTTTCCCTTATCTTTCTTTTCTCTCTTTTTCTTTCCAATCTCTATTTAAACAAAAATCTATTTTTCTAAAATATCTAACCAAGCAAAATGAACAAAATACCCCTACACTCAAATATCTCACAAACGCTCTCAAAACGCGATAAAACATAAACATACCGATGAAAAACATATCGTGCAATAAAAGTTAAAAAGAAAAATATAATTTAATGCAAATATTTTACCTATCAGAGAAATTAACCAATTAACTCAATTAGCAGGTAAAATAGAATAAATTCACACATTTCACAAAATTCACATAAATAAAGTAAATAAATACAATTAAACAAATCGGGGCGTTACAAGGTCTCTTCCTCTAGTGTGGCTTCCACACACCCCTTTGTGAACCTCCATGAGATCCATGTCAGTATCATTCTCTCTTAGAGATTTTAGCAAGGAAGAAGCCCTCCCTATCTTGTAAAGTTTTCTTGCTATCATGGTGTACTTTTCCACTAACCTTTTGGTCATTTGAAGGCAACATCTTTGTGATCAGATAACGCATAATTGGATACATTCAAATTGTTATATTGATGACTTCTATGGTGTTAATATCTTCTTTCTCTGCCCTAGGAGCGTATAAGATCTCTTGTATTGTTGTCTTATTATGTTTAGGCTTCTTAGTGCTAGCGATTTTGGATATGAGATTATCTTAGATGTTTTTCTCTCTAGACATGTAGACTACTTCAAAAAACTTTAAGTGCTTAGATAGGTCATGTACTCTCTGACAACCTAATTTGTCATCAATTAGGAGAAACTTTAGGCTTTAAGGTTTGAGGTGCCTATTTCTATGGCTAGATTTATCCCAATGATAAAGGCTCTGTATTCAACTTGATTATTGATGGTTCTGAACTCAAATATCAATTATTTCTTTATGAGAATGATGTTAAGGCCTTCCAGCACCACTTCCTTTCAAATTCGATGTGCCATCCACGGAAAACGTCCATACCTGAGGAACTTCTTTGCCAATCAAGGAGCTGAATTCCACTAGAAAGTGTGTCAGTACCTAAGTTTTTATACTACCACTAGGTAGGAACTGGATTTCGTATTCTAAAATTTTAACAGACCACAACACCATCCTTACTACCAACAATTCGGGGACTTTAGGGCATACACAATTTAAGTTAGTAAAGTTCACACACATTGTCCATTTCCTAAATGCCTTTTGAACCAACACTATGTTTGCCAACCAAGTTGGGTATTTAATGTTAGTTATAAAACTGACCTCTTTCAGTTTCCCAACTTCTTCGTCAATGGCCATCTATTTCTCCTCTCATACCTTACGCTTTCTCTATGCTATTGGATTCATTGAGGAGTTTATGGCGAGGCGGTGACATGAAACTTTGGTGTTAATCTCTGACAAATTATAAGGGGTCCAGGAGAACATATCGATATTTTTTTGGAGCAAGGCAATCAACTTATCTTCTTCAACTTTTGTCATAAAGGTGTCCAACCTAGTGGTATGGAATTCCAACTGCCCAATTTCGATCTCCTTTAGGTCCTATGTAGGCATAAATATTTTCTATCAGGTTCTTTTCTAAGATTTAAATCCATGATGTTCACTTTGAAGATATTTGATTGCGGTGCACCACACACGATCATTGTTGCTCTTTGGATCCTCAAACCATCTTCATAAAATTTTCAAGTATTCTTTTAATCTCTCTAGATCACGTTAATACACTCACTCTTTAGTGGATACTCCATGCACAAGTAAAGAGTTGAGCGAGAGGCCTCTTGAAGTTTAAAAGCAAGACTCTTGATGATGATGTTTTAGGATGATGGGGCGTCTATAACGTGATACCTGAACTTTATTATTTTGGCATTCACCTTTAATCCAAACACTATTTCAAGGGAGATATAACCCTTCACTTGGACATGTTAGCCATAGAAACCAACTAAGGAGCCCCTGAATAGTTATAGGTCATGTAAATCCAATTTCAGTATCTCAAAGATGTCCTAGTACAAGACAATAATCAAGCTTTCTAGATCTATTAAAAATCATTTGATTTATCATCCTAAAAGATGCACCTTTATCACCATAATATCATTTGCACGGTAGAGGACTCAAGCAACTATTTATGGGAGAAGATAATCTTGAGATATGTATGTGTTTTTGTTTGGTGGGAGAGTTTTCCACAACCATAACATGGCAGACGTATCTTCTATGGGACGAGCTAGATTCTCTGCCTAATTTGAACCCTCCCGCAATGGTATTAATTGCATGGCAGACTGGCTTGTTCTCCCCTCTTCTTTCCGGTTCTTTTTCTTTTCTAAATCAGAGGCTTTTGGGTTTGTCTCATCCTTGAGATCGGGATCTTTCCTTGCTTGTTGACAACTTCCTCTAATATACATCTTTAAGTGGAAATCTTGGATAAGGTATTCATTCTTCCTTTTGAGTTAGTTGGAGTTTTTAGTGTGATCACCCTTAACCTTATGGTATTTGCATAACCTATTGGTCTCGGACCCCATGACCTCTAACCTTGGAGTTGGAGGAAGCAGTATGTCGTTGGTATTAAGAACTTCACGTTATATTTTCTCTTGGCGAGTGTTGAGAGGTGTAATATTGTTTGCAAGCCTTTCACTACGTTTAAAAGTCGCTTTATCCCTAATGGGTGAAGTATAATGGTTTAAGGGCTATAGTTGTGAAGAATCGAACTTGCCGGTGACACGTTCTTTGATATCCTACACTTTATTTTTCACATTGCTCTCTTCTCCTATGATATAACACTCAGCTTGTGCCATAATTTCAACCATAGAAACAATGAGTTTTTAGGCGAAAGACTCGTTAAAGTGTCAACTCTTTAAACCATTATAGAATGCTCTCACAAACAATTTTTGATTTGGATATTCGCCTCATTGAATTAGGCGAGATACTCTCTTAAAGATCCGGAGTGCCCATAACGTCCATTGAAAAGATTAATTGTCAAAAAATTTCGATGATTTCTCGTCAAAAATCAATTTCCTCAAAAACTCTCAATAATTGGTTACCGAACTACGGAAAAAGTTCATGTACCACTTTAGAATAGATGATTTTAGATCCTATTTTTTTCTCCACCATGACAACGAAAGTGCATTATAGATAAATTTTCATATTGTGCATGATTTAGTTTAACCTATTTTTTTACTCCCAATAACCTTTTTATAACAACTTACTAATTTCTTTACTAAAGCCCTTTTCTCAAACCTTTTATCAATCTTTTTTTTGGATAAGCAATGATATATTCAGTAAAAGAATCAAAGAGGGACTCTAACCCATTTACAAAAGATTCCTACAACAATCGAAACTAATCGACTCAAAAGCTCAAGCTACAGAAAATCATTTGGAGCTTTGTACCAATCATAATAAGAACATCTATTAAAAGATAAGGACCCAAAATCTAACCACCACCATGACACGTGTATCGACCTATGCACGATATCAGTAACATTACCAACAACATCATTAAACATAATTTGACTTCGCGACCACCATATAGACCAACAAGTCATAATCTAAATATAACACGCCGTCGTCTTTGATGTAATATTCACCAACTTTAAGAACCACGATAGCAAATGATCACAAGAGTTCTCACCTTGAGGCATCCCAATTCCAACCCATTCCACAATCCTGTTCCATATTTTTTTCAAACGTGGACACGAGAAAAATAAGTGATTACCATCCTCCACATCATTAAAGCATAGCACACAAACAATATCATGAGCATTTGAAATTAATCCCCTAACCATAAGATTTGATCTAGTAGGAAGACGATCATGCACTAATCTCCAAGAAAACGTCTTAGCCTTGAGTGAGATTCTCGTTTTCCATATCAAATCTAGCACAACCTTGAGAGTAATCTCAAGCTCCATTGTTTCGCCCAAGTTTTACAAGCACCGATAGCATGAACTCACTATAAAATTCTTGGAAATATCAGCTTTCCAAACATAGTTATCTGCAAAACTTCTGGCCGATTGGACTTGCGCAAGTAAAGCCTTTATGTCGTGCAAATCCTCCAGCATACTGCCTTGTAACTCGGCATTCTTAACATCCAAATTCCACACCCACACACCATCCGCCCACATCCCCATATCTTCCACTGATGCCAACTTCATGACAGAAACTTCATACAGTTCAGGAAACACAACCCGCAATGGCTTCCGGTCAAGCCAGCACGCGTGCCAAAATGAAACAGTACCACCGTTACCAATGCGACACGAAATCAGATCTAGGAAATTCCCCGCCTCAGTTGACACCCCCAATTTTCATCAAATCATGCCACCATTAAGATTCTTTTGCCACAGATCCTTCTTCACTTTTCAGTAGAATACGATGCTGCAAGTTACCATACCTCGCGCCTAACAGTGAGGCCCAAGGTTTCGTCAGATTCATGATAGCCCTCCATAACCACTTATACAACAGAGCTTTATTAAATGAAACGATCTCCTTTATCCCTAAACCACCTTTACATTTTGGTCTGCATAATTTCTCCCAACTTATCCAAGAAATTTTTGACTTATCTCCCTCACCAGACCAAAGAAAGTTCCTTTATATCAAAATCAGTTTAGATGCAACCAATGATCGAACTTTAAAGATGGAAAAGAAGTGTATAGGAAGGTTTGTAAGAACAGAATTTAGAAGAGTTAATCTTCCTCCAAAGAACAATAATCTACCCCTCCAAGTTGATAATTTTGCTTTGAAATTGTTCACGATTGGATTCCAAAATTGTATACTCCTATGTCTACCACCAACAGGTATGCCAAGAAAAAGGAATGGTAACTTACCTTGACTACAGGCTAAAAAATTCGCAACAGCATCCATATAGGACGCCTCTATGCCAACTCCAAATAAACAGCTTTTGCAAAAATTAATCTTCCACCCCGATATAAGTTCGAAACCATGCAAAATAATTTTGATTCCCCAAAGATCTGTCCAACCTCCCTCACTGATGAGAACAGTATCATTCGTGTATTGTATCAATGAAATAGCATCCGCATTACCAAAACGCAAATCGTTGAATAACGCCTTATGATTTACAACCCTAACCAACAGTGACAAACTTTCGGCCACAAGAGCATACAAGAAGGGAGACAAGGGGTCCCCTTGTTTAAGACCCCTTGTAGCCTCAAAATCGTGTGTAGTTCCTTCATTTACCAAAACAGACATATAACTTTTGAACACTCCCCCACATATTCAACTTCTCCATTTGGTACAGAAGTTCATCTACACCAAAATGTCTTCCAGAAACTTCCAATCTACTGAGTCATAAGGTTGAGCAAAATCAAGTTTGAATACTAAGCATCTCCTATTCTCTCTCTTGGCCAAATCTAATACTTCATTTAACAACATAACACCATCTAACAACTGACGACTTGGAATAAAAGCGGGTTGTGTAAAGGAAATCAGTTTACAAATTACAGTACTAAGTCGTGTTGCCATGATTTTAGAAATCAGTTTGTAGACACAGCCCAGTAGACATATGGGACGGAACTCCTGCAACTTTTGAGGGTTATCCACTTTTGGTATTAATGCTATAAAAGATGACACAAAAGCCTTGGGCAGGAAACCAGACTTGTAAAAATGTTGAACAACATTGAAAACCTCCTCTCCAATAACTTCCCAACACCGTTTTAAAAACACAAAATCACAGCCATCAGGTTCAGGACTTTTCTCCCCTACACATGCATCTATGGCTTCCAAAATGTCATCTTCTGAGAATGCTGCAGTATGCATGTCGTTATCTTCATAGTTTAACTTAGGAAATGCAGACATATCCAATCTCAGAGGGACTCCTGCAACTGAACTGAACTTATCTACAAAGAACTCTCTAATCCCTTTTTTTATCGATCCCACATCTTCCAGAACTGCACCCCCATGTTTCAGCATCACTATATTGTTACACCTACATCTTGAATTGAACATAGCATGAAAATATCTGGAGTTTATATCACCTTCTTTCACCCATTTTGTCTTTTCTTTTTGCTTTATCAAACTTTCCTTGAGTTTCAAGTTGGCCCATACCTTGCCTTGAGCTTCACTTCTTTTTATCAACACCTCCTCCGAAATATCGTCTTCAATAAAGTCCATGTCACTCTGAATCTTATTAATCTCTTTCACTCCCTCATCGATGTTTAAATCAACCCACCCAAATATATGTATGTTCCACCATCTCAATTTTTTCCTAAGTGCTTTAAGCTTCTCACCAAAATATATGAAGGACTGTCCATAATCTCTTCAGAGTTCCACGATTGTTTTACAAACTCCATAAAATTCAGGTGCTCATACCAACAGCTGAAAATTTTGAAGGATTTTGGACCCCAGTTGGCCAAGTTACATTTCAACCAAATTGAAAGATGGTCTGAAATGTCCTGCGAGCTAGCATGCTGAGCAACAACCCCCCATTTGGCAACAAGTTCCACCGATAAAACGATTCTTTCAAATCTACTCTTACACCCTTCTGAAGCCGCACACCAAGTAAACTTGCTTCCAATAAAAGGAACATTAATAAGCTCCATATCGTCAATGAGTGTTGAAAATTCCTCCAAATTCATCAAATCTTGTTACACTCTTTCCTTTCCTTTCTTCTCCACATTTAATTGCATTAAAATCTCCAGCCACTAACCATTCACCCCTAGGCACCTTTATTTTCAATTCAATCAGCTCCGACCATAATCTTCTTTTCTCGGCTATGAAGCATGAAGAATAGACATTGATCATGTAAATGTTAATACCTTTCCACTTACCTGTGACTCCCAAATAGACAGAACCTCTGAAACTAGATTCACACTGAAACACCGACTTATTCCAAACCGTCAGAATACCACCTGAGTTTCCACTTGCTCCAGATGCAAACCATTCAAATTCACCGTTATCCCATAAGCTTTGAACTACTTCCACCCTTATCTTTTGAAATTTTGTCTCCTGAATAAACCCAACATCAGTATTACCTGTAGAAAAAACTTTCCTCATCCTCCTCCGCTTGATGGAAGACCCACGCCAATGCATATTATACGTAACTAGATTCATGGAACTCTTACTTTAGCCACCAACTTATTCTCATAAGCTTTCCTATCTTGCGTCTTCAAACCCCTAATAATGATTTCAAAAATTTTGTCATCTTCATCACCTTCTATTCCAAGTTCCTTAATTGATTGCCACACCTTGCTGGGAACATCTTCCAAAGATTTACGCATTCTGGAATTACCTTGATTAAAATCTATATCACTGATCGAGTCGCATCACAAGATTGACCCACCAGAGAAATAAGAAGATTCATCCTCCACGATCGCCTTTTTTTGAATTCTTTTCAACGACCCATCCCAATCCTGCAACTTTTCTTTGTTTAATCCTTGTTGGTGAATCAGTGTAGAAAAATATGAGGGTGAATAAGGAATCTGAAATGATGTGTAGATATCTGAAACAAGTTTCTTCTTTGACATTTTTTTTCTGCTTGATGGGCCAGCCATCACACCTAAGAGCCCAACCTTTATGGGAGAAATTGGATCTTCAGACGCCCCACTTGGGCCTAGCTCAGAATCAAGAATTGGGTTTAGGTCCAATTTCCCACCATCAGGTTCCAACAACATTAAATTTTTAATCTGATTTCCATGAGGCATCACGATCTCCTCATTATGAGTTTCCCTAGGGGAGTTAGAAATTCTGTAAAGGTTAACCCCACATGCCACCACCTCAGTGCCTCCAAGTAACACCTTTTTGCCTACCATGTCTCCCTCACAACTTTTTCCAAAAACCTGCTCCCCCACCACCCTATCCGAGGTTTCATTATGAGTTTTATCTGCCACATCAGAATCACCTGATTTCCTATATCTGTCATTATCACCTTTGTCCATGCTTATCACTTTCCCATACGCAACCTCTTCACCTTCTTCTTCTTCTTGTTGACTTTCCCATGCGCCACCTTCATCCTCCGTCTCTGAAAGCTCTGATTCACTCACCTTCCCAGTTTTCTTCCAAACCACTATCCGCTTAGGACCATGAAAATCTTCCACCAATTTCAGTCTATAAATCGTGCCATTAATATCAACATTAAAAACTTGATTCAAGTTAATAGAAAAATTTCGTCTTGATCAAAAATCTAGCCATGTCCAAGTTAACTTGATTTTCAGTTTCGTTATCACATCACACATACATGCCAACACACCCTGAAATGAACCTAAAGAAACGCTCCCCCAAGCATGACAAGGGAGACCAAAACATTTCATCCAAGTTAGTCTTTCACCATCAGTATCTGACGCAGTCCAAGGATGAATGTCCTCAAAATGCTGTTGAAACCAAGCTTCATTTTCTTGCACTAGTTCCTGCACCACCCCTGGATCCGTATCCTCAAGCAGACATAGGTTCGTGCCCAATGAAGTTGCCTTAATACTAAAAAATCCTTCAGAGTTCAAAACTTCTTGAATGTCATAGGTAGACCCGGATTTTTGAACCATCCCCACATAAGCATTTTCAAATCTTTGTAGTTCTGATTCCGATACCTTGAAATGTAAATGCGCAAAAGTAGGTTTCTCAGTTAACTTTGTTCCATTCAAATCAGTGTATCTAACTTTACCCCTCCCATGTGGATTATTATTGTTCACCACCTGAGCATATGACCTATCCTCGCGCCTGAAACTTCATTCATTACTTTGATTTTTCTTCCATGAGTTTTTCACCTCATGAGCCTTATATGTCCCTCTTTCCCGTCTATTTTCTCCCCTTCTCTGAAATCTTGGAATGTTAGCGAATAGTTTTTTCCCTTTAATCATTATATTGTCCAGCTTCACCACCAAAATCCTTTTGTTTTCCACCTATCTGAATCTTGCGAAACCATATCTTCTATCCCTACAATCTCTCTTCCCAGCTATGAAAACCTCCGTTAGCAATCCATATTCTTTGAAAATCTCCGCCATGTCGTTAGCGTCAAATGATTCATGGAATTCTGTGAAGAAGATCGAAGTCGTGATGTCTCCTGTGTTAAGTCCTTTACCGGCGAGAGGAGTCCATATTGACACACGAGGTATACTCACCACCGGTTTCCTTCTGTGCCTCACTTTCGTCCATTCCATGAAAAATTTTGCTATAAAACTAGTTTTAATTTTCTTATTTTTGTTCAAAAAAAGCGTCCACCTTTTATCAATCTTGGTTCCAACACGGGCATGCTAAATATCTAGGTATCAATCTCCATCTTGCAATTTGGTATTTGAGAATGATAATTCACGATTTCAATTCCAATTAACACTTATAACCAAACAAACAGATAGAGGTGTTAAAAGTTAGTTAGCTAATAAATTTGTTGCAAATGAATAATTAAAAATATTAAATTAAACTAATATTTTAGTTATAACAAAATTAAATACATATATTATATATTAATATATGGATTAAAATTGTAAAATCTATTATGAGTATTTATAAAGTGTACTACTCAAATTTTTATTTATTTATTGATAAATAAAAACTCTAAAAAGTTTTGAAAACAAGTTTTTGACATTTCAGTTATGGTAACAGGTTACGGGTTTTGGCGTAACGGGTTACAGAGTTAAAAAAGCTGAAGGATTGCTGGTATCGAGCTCGTAATTGGTTACGGCATTTTGCGTAACCGGTTACGAAGGCTTATTTTGGTTTTTTTTTCTTCAGTTTTTGTTAGTTTCAGCTTATTTTGTTAAGCTGTTTTGTTATTTCCAATCATTTTGTACTTGTTGTATATAAGACCTTGTAAGCTCCCATTTGTGGTTGATGCCAATTATTCTTCTCACCCTCAATTACTCTCTCTCTCTCTCTCTCTCTCTCTCTCTCTCTCTATTTTTCTCTCTCAATTTCTTAACTTTATCTTCTCTATATTAACTCAATTCTCCATTAATTCACCATTAGAGATTTTGTATGTTCTAACATTTGGCATCAAGAGCACTGGTTATGATCCATTTCCGCTGCACCAATGAGTACCATTTCCAACGATAGAATTCCCACCAACCTTCCGATTCTTGATTCGAAGAATTATGACAAGTGGTTCAAGCAAATGAAAATTCTGTTTAGGTATCAAGAAGTTCTTGAGATCATCAACAATGGAGTTACACCACTTTGGGCTGAAGCTACAGATGCTCAAAAGGGTGCATTCAAGGAAGAAAAGAAGAAAGATTACAAGGCAATCTTCTTGATTCATTCTTGCGTCGATGGTGACAACATTGAGAAAGTTGATGATTGTGAGTCGGCGAAGCAAGCTTGGGAGATCTTGGAGAAAGCTTATGCAGGGGCTGTTAAAGCTAAGGTGGTGAGATTACAAACTCACAAGAGGCAATTCGAGTTAATGCAAATGGAAGAGAAGGAGACGATCAATGATTATGTGACGCATATTACGCTTTTGGTGAATCAAATCAAGTCTTGCGATTAAACTGTTTTTGAGCAGAATGTTGTGTCGAAGATTTTGCATTCTTTAACATCAAGATTCGACAACATTGTAGTGGCTATCGAAGAGTCGAAGGACCTTGCGACGTTGAGCAAAGATGAGCTCCAAAGCTCTCTTAAGGCTCATGAGCAAAGGATGAACGAGAGAGGAAGCGATAAAGCTAAAGTGGAGATTCCTTTGCAAGCACAGCTTAACGAGAAGAGCAGAAGATCGAAAGGAAAATGGACTTCGAAGGGGAAGCAAAATTCTCAGAATTTGGGTAGAAATGATCCTCAAAATTCGAAGGTTTCGATGGTGTAAAAGGGTGAGAGAAGCTCCAAAGATAGTGGTCAAGGCAACAACTTCAGAAGTGCGACAAGAGTAAGTCGAAGTGTTACAATTGTCATAGACTTGGTCATTTCGCAAGAGATTGTTACGTGAGACCAAGGGAAAATCAAAGCGATGAAGCTAAGATTATGATGCAAGAGGTATATGATGAAAATACGCTCTTGGTTATGATCATGGAGGAGAATTATGGCATTAAAGAGGTGTTGGGTAGAAGCAGTAGCCATTGTAAGTTGCGGGACAGCAGCTGCAGCAGTTCGAAAAATGCTGCAGAAACGCGTTCATAGAAAAACGTAATGATTACGGTTCGAGATGGAGTCCAAGGCAGCAATGAATGGTACTTGGATTTCGGTTGTTCAACACATATGACGGGTAGAATGATTGGTTTGTGAAAATCAATCAAGCTGCGGAAAGTAGAGTAAAATTCACGGATGATACCACTCTTGCAGCTGAAGGTGTCAGTGATGTTTTGATCAAGAAGAAGAATGGCGGACATTTTATGATCAAGGATGTTTTGTATACTCCAGGAATAAAGTGTAATCTCTTGAGTATTGGCCAATTTCTTGAGAGGGGTTACAAAATTCACTTGGAAGACAAGATCTTGCACGTTATGGATGCAAACGGTGTTTTGATCCTTAAGGCTCCTATGGCTGCCAATAGGACTTTCAAAAAGGAGTTGAAAGTGATGGAGCATAGGTGTTTAGCTACAGAGGCAAGTCGAGAAGAGTGATTATGGCATTACCATCTTGGACATCTCAATTTTCGTGATCTTGACGCATTACAAAGGGGTGGTATGGTAACCGGGTTGCCAAGAATCAACATTCCAGCTGAGATATGTGAAGAGTGTGTGCAAGGGAAGATTCACAAGAGTAATTTCAGCAAGGATGCGGGTTATAGGACCAAACATCACCTTGAGGTGGTGTATTCTGATGTGTGCGGTCTAATGCAAGTCAATTCATATGGTGGCAATAAGTATTTTGTCACATTTATCGATGATTTTAGTAGGAAACTATGGATATACCTAATCAAGAGGAAGGGTGAGGTATTTGATGTGTTCAAACGATTTAAGCCCATGGTTGAGCAGAAATGTGGTCACAAGCTCAAAATTCTCAAAATGGACGGTGGAGGTGAGTATACCTCAAATGAGTTTGGGAAGTATTGTGATGAAGAGGGGATAGTGCGTGAGATTTAGTCGCCCTATTGTATATGGGTATTTTTCGACGCCATTAAATGATTTGAGATTTTTAGTATTTTCGACAGACTATTGTTATTCGCAGCTGGAAGTATAAATTGAAGAAGATATTTGAAATATAAGACTTCGACATTTCGACACTGCTGGAAGGGTGTGTTGTTTCGACATGAAGTTTGAAATTTGAATGTAAAAGGGCATTACCTTTGGCAGATTACGCGTGGAGCAAATATGATGGAGAAAAGACATGCAGGAAGCCATGTGTCGTATTTTTAGGAAGTAACTGTTATTAGCAGTTATTTTATTTGTATATAAATAGGATAGTTGTGATAGGAATCAGTGTGTTCCAAACTTTGTACAAATTACCACAATTACTCAAAGTAATCGTGTGAGAGAAACGAGTGTTCTGGAAAATGTATGTATGGAAAACACCAGTTTACATTTATGCATTTTAATAAACTTCCAAGTTTTTCTTCATTTCTTTACATTCAAGTCATTTCCTTTACTTTGACAATTTACTTTATTTCTCGTTTTAACTTATCTTCAATTATCTTTTCGCCAAATTATACCTTTGTTCTTTAGTTGAAAACCATTAAAAGAAACCTTAGCAAATACAAAACGAATACCTTCCTATTCAATTCAAAGACACTTTCAAAAGCACTTTGTCCTAGGATTTGTGTGGTTGGTCCTGTTAGTAAACTAATTTTTATAAATTAGGAAACCAGAGATTGTTCATCAAATTTACCAGCGAACAAACTGGCACGCCCAGTGGGACCCAGTGCATTTGTTTAGTTTGTCTTTTGTTCTTATAGCAAATTCTTAGAAGAAAAAGTTTTTATTTCGTTGTATGATTCTAAGGAGTGGCAAGTTAGCCGTGAACAACGAAGAAAGACCAAAAAGAACAAGAATAAGAAGAATGGCGAATCAAAACGCGCCTAATAATCAAAATGCTAACAACCCAACGCCTATTCCTTCGACAGGAGACAATACGGCGTCAGTTTCTATGTCAGAGGCGATACCATCATCAACGGGGTCGACACCGGCATTTTCGGCATCCCAAAACACGCCTAGTGTCTCTACAGTTGGACCCCGAATGCCTCATATGACCCCTCCTCCTTTAGGGGGTGTTCATAGGCCATTTGCGACGAATTTTTCAATGCCTCCACATAATAGAGAACAGCCTTATGGAATGCCAACAACTGTGATGGCAAGTTTGCACAATGCGTCATCGTTATACTATGATCCTTTGGTTAATGTTACTTCGCCCCTACAAGGATCAGGGTCTGGTGCAAACCACATAGGCAGAATAGGTCAGCCTGTGTCAACGGGATACCAAACTTATATGCCTGCAATCACTAATAATTCTGCACAAGTAATTAGGCAACAAATGGACGAAAGCAACCATGATATGGTGCAGATGCTAACGCAACAAATGGGGGCTGTGTTTAATCCTTTAATACAAACACTACCCAAACGAACCCGTTATTAGCAGCGCAAATGACGCGCATTGCTGACTTCTTCGGTGTTCCTCAAACCCAACCAAGGGAACAAATAGTTCAGAATCCCAGAGTAGTTGTCGAAGAGGAAACCACAATAAACCAGAGGCCAGCGAATGTTCCTCAAGTAAACCCTAGAAACCAAGAGGTAGTGGTCGAACAGCCTCATGTCAAAATTCCTGTCCAACAAGAGCCTAGAAGGGTGTTAGTCCATAGAGACCAAAATGTTGATGATGTTGTGCAATAATTGCGTTATAACAATATGTTAGCAGAAAACAATTTAGCAGCCATGGTCGAAAGGATTATGGCCAGAAATGGTGTGAATGTGGGGCTGCAAAGGCCCAGTTATACATCCCCATTGTCTGAGTATATTTTGCAACAAGAATTACCCCCAAGATGGAAAGTCCCCAAGTTTACCAAATTCTCAGGGGATACTAGCGAATCCACTGTCGAACATGTGGCTCGTTACTTGATCGAAGCAGGGGAAATTGCACGCAATGAAAATTTAAAAATGAAATATTTTCCAAATTCTTTAATAAAAAATGCTTTTATTTGGTTTACGTCTTTGCCTGCAAATTCGATCCATACGTGGGTCCAGTTAGAAAGATTGTTCCATGAACAATTTTACATGGGACAAACGAAAATAAGTCTGAAGGAGTTGGCTAGTGTTAAAGAAAATTCTCGGAGCCAATGACGATTATTTAAATAGGTTTAGATTACTTAAGGCGAGATGTTTCACGCAAGTGCCTGAGCATGAATTAGTCGAAATGGCAGCAGGTGGTCTTGACTATTCAATTAGAAAGAAATTAGACACTCAATATCTGAGGGATATGGCACAATTGGCGGATAAGGTGAGACAGGTCGAACGTTTAAAAGCCGAAAAAGCTAGAGTAACTAAAAATAAGAAAGAAATAGTGGCTTATGTGGGGGTATGTCAAGAAGATGATGATGACGAGAGCGAATCATTTAGTTTCGACGAACAAGAAGTTGACTTAGCAGAATTGAAACAGGGTCCGCCATACTCCTGTAAAGTATTGGCTCCGTCGAATGGAAAAAACCCAGTCGAACCTGAAAAGAATGATAAGTTTCCTAAAAGAACTTATAGTTTCGACGTCACTAAGTGTGACGAAATATTTGACTTGTTGGTTAAAGATGGCCAAATGATAGTGCCACCTGGCACTAAAGTGCCTCCTATAGAACAACAGAAAAAGAGAGGTTTTTTTAAGTACCATAAATTTTTAGGTCATAAAACATCTCAATGTTTCCTTTTCAGGGATCTGGTGCAAAATGCCATTCGTGACGGAAGATTGAAGTTCGGCGACAAGTCGAAACCACAAATGAGGATTGACTCAAATCCGATGCAGATGGTCGAAGCCCACTATGCTGAACCATCCACAGTGAACATGGTGGAGATCGAAGAGGGTTCTGACTGCAGCTTTGAAATGATAGAAGCCACTGAAGGTTTCGACACAAATGTGAACATGGTAGAGATCGCTGAAATCCCTACAGATGAAAGTGATGTGGAGGAAATATCCGAAGACTTCGTCAATAAACCAGTGATGATCAAGGTTACTGAATACCTTGGCGAAGGAAGCTTGAAGAATTGCATCAACAAGGAGGCCACTGAAGGTCTCAACAACGTGAATAAGGATGAAACCACTGAGGGTTTCAACAATGCAAAGAATGGCGAAACTACTGAAAGTTCCGTCGAGAAAGAGAAGGAGGCCACTGAGGGTCTCAACTTTATAAAGAATGACGAAGCTACTGAAGGTTTTGTCGAAGACAAGAATAAGGCTACTGAGGGCCTTAATGGAGACAACATGGAGTTTGGCGATACTTTCGACCAAGCCAATACTGAGGTTAGCGAAGGTATCTCTAAGGTTAACGCAAAGACTACTGATGGTCCTGCGAAGCCAACTATTTATGGGATTCTACGAAGGATAGTAGAGGATCCCAAAGAGAAATATGTTGGTTTCTGTTGCCAACATGACATTAAGAGGCCATCTCCAGAAGGAGATAAAAAAGAGGGCCTGGGAGATTTCAACCTGGAAAAGAAGAAGCATGAAATTAAGGAGGGGCTCACTCTGAAGATGAACAAGTTAAGTATTGGAGATGGGCAAACATCCAATGTTAATATGGTAGAGGTATCCCAGAAAGCTCCAATGCAGACTGATGAAGAGCGCCATAGAGAGGAATATCAAAAAGTGGCGTATCCTAAAGAGGAAGAGAATCTGATTGAGTTCCTTCAAAGGTGTCAGAAGAAAAAATCTGAGGTTATGCTGTGCCCCCGCTGTAGCGCTGTGTTCGACAAGAAGGCAGCAGATAATCTGGAGGGAATGGAAAAAGCAAAAAAGAAAGGAAACTAGGGGCAGTTCCACCTGCTATAACGGAGAGGTTCGACCCAAGGCGAAATGATCAAAACCAGCAGAAGTTTGGAGGAAGGCACCCAAACACCTTCAAACCCACCAACAAAGCTCCTAGTGATAAGTGGGTTCAACCAATCAGGGAGGCCCAGGGACAGAGAAAGTGGAAAAATTTTGAAGTTCAGAGGGGTTCTTCAATGGCTGGCAAGAAAGAAGGCGAAAGGCCAAAACCAAGGCCTTATCCCTCAGAGAATTATAAAGGCAAGAATCCCATGTCGAAGTCCCAATGGAGGCGATTCCAAAGACAAAAAAGGGCGGAAAAGGAAGCTGCTGAGAAAGGGGTTGCTAAGAAAGTTGCTGTCGAAAGAAGCGAACCAGAGTCAAGTAGCAATGTCCAAGTGGTGAATCGAAAAGAGGGATCTTACAGCAGCAATTCCTGCAATGCAAATGAACCATTACCATCTAAAGAAAAAGTGGGAGAGGATGACGAAATGACTGACGACTTCAGGTCTGAGTCAGACGCGTCTCTCGACGTCGTATATAACGTGGTCTCTGTCCTTCCAAAAGAATACGACCAAGTCATGGAGGTCGAAGAAGAGGAGGACGTTATGGAGAGCGAATTTATAGGGCACATGCCAGTATGTTACTATATTATGAACAGAATGCCTTTTTCGAAAGGTCAGATGACTCCATGCGTGGCCACCTCAAGCCTCTATTCATAAAGGGGAGAGTGGAGAACGTGGGAGTGCATAAAATCCTGGTTGACGGAGGGGCTGCAGTTAACTTAATGCCCCATTATATGTTGAAGAGGATAGGGAAAGATGAGTCTGATGCAAAACCCCACAACATGGTATTATCAAACTATGAAGGCAAAGTGGGAACCACTCTGGGTGTTATCCAAGTGGATTTAACTGTTGGGACTATAACTAGACCAACGATGTTCATGGTCATAGCCTTAAAGGCTAATTATAATTTACTTATGGGTAGAGAATGGATCCATGGTGTGGGTGTTATGCCCTCGTCGATGCATCAGCGTATAGCTATTTGGCGAGCTGATGGAATTGTCGAAAACATAGAGGCGGATCAAACCTATTTCATGGCTGAGGTAAACCATGTGGATCGATGCAGCTTCGACAAACACTTGGCCCATATAGCTCCATGCAGTCCAACAACTTTTGACCTGAAGGCAACTGATAATGCTTTCTGTTCGCTGTATCTCCACCCCACATATGGCTTCCATTGGGATATATGGAAGTGGTCGATGAGGCAAACTATGTCTTTGGGACTGCACATATAGAGCCAACGGGCTGGGGAAGTGAGTTTGGTGACTATGAGTGAGTCATCAGTGCTCGAAAAGATTACGGCTTATATAGCCGAAAATAAACTCAAGGCGGCTCTTGAAGCCGAAGTAAAATACATGGCTGTCAAAGCCAATAGAAATGATTTCAACCAACAATGTCCTCAGAGGGACGTTGAAGAAGATCTGTTCAACGCAGAAGTTGGCGAATGGCAACATCAAAAGCTTGACGCCATTTATGATGACGAACCCTTGGGGTTTGAAAAGGATCCAGCTTCAACGGACATGAAGATGGTGGTGTAGGATCCATTGGAAGAAGTCAATTTAGGACTGGGGGCAGAAAAAAGGCCAACCTACATAAGTGCCAAGATGGACCCTCAGTTAAAAGTCGAGATAGTCCAACTACTGAAAGAATTTAAAGATTGTTTCGCATGGGACTACGACGAAATGCCTGGACTGGACAGGAGTTTGGTCGAATTGAAGTTGCCTATCATAGCAGGAAAGAAACCTGTGAAGCAGAATCCCAGACGCTTCGCACCAGAGATTTTGTCGAAGATCAAAGAGGAGGTCGAAAGACTTCTGAAATGTAAATTCATCCGCACAATGAGGTATGTCAAATGGATTGCAAATATTGTTCCTGTAATAAAGAAAAATGGCAAGTTAAGGGTATGCATTGACTTTCGATATTTGAATTCAGCTACCCCTAAGGACGAATATCCTATGCCAATGGCAAAAATGCTTATAGATTCTGCTGCAGGCCATGAGTATCTGAGTATGTTAGATGGGTACTCTGGCTATAATCAAATTTTTATTGCTGAAGAAGATGTCCCTAAGACAGCATTTCGTTGTCCTGGAGCCATAGGCACCTTCGAATGGGTGGTAATGCCCTTTGGTTTAAAAAATGCTGGGGCAACTTATCAGCGAGCCATGAATTCAATTTTTCATGATTTTATTGAAACTTTCATGCAAATCTATATAGATGACATTGTAATTAAGTCTGTTTCAGACGAAAATCATGTAGACCATCTTCGAAAGTCCTTTGAAAGGATGAGGAAGTTTGGTTTAAAAATGAACCCTCTCAAATGTGCTTTTGGTGTGCAGGAGGGAGATTTCCTTGGCTTTGTGGTCCACAAGAAGGGGATCGAAATTAATGAAAACAAAGCCAAAGCAATAATGGAGGCGAAAGCGCCATCGACAAAGAAGGAGTTGCAGTCTCTGCTTGGGAAGATCAACTTTCTCAGAAGGTTCATCTCCAACCTCAGTGGAAAACGCAAGCCTTCTCTCCTCTACTTCGACTGAAGAAGGAAGATTTTGCATGGGGGCAGGATCAATAAGCTGCGTTCGACAAAATCAAGGAATACTTGACCCATCCCCCAATCTTAATGTCTCCTTGTAAAAGTAAAAGTATGAGGTTGTATATAGCGGCATCAGATAGGACATTAGGAAGTATGTTATGTCAAGAGGATGAAGATGGCGTCGAAAGAGCCATCTACTACCTCAGTAGAGTCTTAAATGATGCCGAAACTAGGTATAGTGTAATAGAAAAGTTATGTCTGTGTGTTTACTTTTCATGTATAAAGTTAAAACACTATATAAAGCCAGTCGATGTATATATTTCTTCTCATTTTGACGTAATAAAGCATATGTTATCAAAATCAATTTTACATAGTCGAATTGGGAAATGGGCTTTGGCATTGACTGAATATTCCTTAATGTATTTGCCTTTGAAGGTTGTTAAGGGACAAGTGGTAGCTGACTTTATAGCTGACCACGCAATAAATGAAGATTATGTTGAATATGTCGAAATAGAGCCATGGAAACTATACTTCAACGGTTCCAGTCATAAGAATGGAGCTGGTATTGGGATATTGATTATTTCTCCTAATAGAATTCCAACAAAATTCAAGTACAAAGTCGAAGGATTATGTTCGAACAATGAAGCAAAATATGAAGCTTTGATAACTGGACTTGAAATTTTATTGGAATTGGGGGAAACTAGAGTCGAAATAATGGGAGACTCTGAGTTGGTAATAAAGCAAGTGACCAAGGAGTACAAGTGTGTTAAAGAAAATTTAATTATGTACTTCGTAATAGATAATAGGCTCTTGAAGAAATTCGACAATGTAACCATCAGACATATTCCTCGAATGGAAAATCAAGTGGCGAATGATTTGGCACAACTCGCATCTGGTTATAAAGTGTCGAAAGAAAAATTGGAAAAGGCCATTGAAGTAAGAGGAAGAGTTGTATCAACTAAGTTGTCCCCATCAGATTTGGAGACAATAAAGTTAGGGTATGGTGACGAAGAGAGTTTTGAGATATTTAATATAGACGATTCAAGGGTTGAAGATTGGAGAAAGCCCATTAAGGATTATTTACAAGACCCAAATCAGAAAGTCGAAAGGAAAGTTAAGTACAGAGCGTTAAGTTATGTGCTTTTTGGAAATGAGTTGTTTAAAAAGACTTCAGAGGGAGTTTTGTTAAAATGTTTGGGCGAAGATGAAGCTTTTATAGCTTTGTCAAATGTGCACAGTGGAGTATGTGGTGCGCATCAAGCAGGCCATAAAATGAAATAGTTGTTATTTAGACAAGGAATGTATTGGCCAACAATGTTGAAGGACTGTGTTGAATTTGAAAAAGGTTGCCAGGAATGTCAGGTACATGCAGGAATACCACGCGTTCCTGCAAGTGAGTTACATTCTATTGTGAAGCCTTGGCCATTTAGGGGTTGGGCTTTAGATTTAATTGGAGAAATTCGACCAGCATCTTCGAAAGGCCAAAGGTACATTTTGGTTGGAGTAGATTATTTCACAAAATGGATAGAAGCCATACCTTTGGTAAATGTTGATCAAGAAGCAGTCATAGAATTCATTTGAAAGCATATTATCTATAGATATGGGATACCTGAGACAATAACAACAGATCAAGGATCTGTGTTTATTGGGAATAATATGCAAACATTTGCAAAGGAAACGGGATTTAAGCTTCTCACTTCGACACCTTATTACGCTCAAGCAAATGGACAAGTCGAAGCAGCAAATAAGGTTGTAATAAGTTTGATTAAAAAGCACGTGGGGACAAAGCCTAAGAATTGGCATAAGACTTTGGATCAAATTTTGTGGGCTTGTCGAATGTCCCCTAAAGAAGCAACAAATACCACTCCATTTAGATTGACATATGGACATGATGCAGTTTTACCAGTTGAGGTTTATTTACAGTCGATTCGAATTCAGAGGCATCATGAAATTCCATCAGATATATATTGGAGTATGATGATGGACGAGTTAGTTGATTTGGACGAAGAGAGATTAAATGCCCTGGATTTATTAAAAAGACAAAAAGAAAGAGTTGAAAAGTTTTACAATAAGAAAGTGAAATATAAGACTTTCCTAATTGGTGATTTAGTTTGGAAAGTAATTCTTCGCATGGATCGAAAAGACAGGTTAATGGGAAAATGGTCCCTTAAGTGGGAAGGACCTTTTCAGATTCTAAGAGTTTTTTCAAATGGCGCGTATGAAATTGAGGAGTTAGAGAAAGATAAAAGAGTATTTAAAATAAATGGGAAGTATTTAAAGAAATACAAGCCTATACTGCAGGAAATTAAAATAACAATGGAATAAGTTGGCATAAACAATAAAGTGGTGAAATTCGCCAAACAAATGGCATATATGTCATTACAAATAAAATTGGCCTTAAAAGGCTAAATTACAACGTCAACTTAGTAAAAGATTTCTTAAGTTGGTCGAACTTGTTCTTCTGGATTTGAAGTCGACACTCACAAAGGGCTTTGTTTGTCGAAAGTTCTTCAATCTCTTGACTTAGTTTTTGGGCCCTGTCAGCATGATGCAAACCCACTGTCAACTCTTGATCAATTTCGTTTTGCTTGGGTTGCTGTAGTGCTTCTTTGCGTTTCTTCTCTCGGGAGATTTTCTTTTGAAGTGCAGCTATCTTTTTCTCCCATTTTTGTATTTTATTGTCGCACGCAGTAGTCTCTTTTTTGTGTTGTTCAGAAAGTTGTTCTAATTCAGAGACTTTGTTGGTAGATACAGCAACAGCATCCCATTCGGCAAGTTGAGTCTCAGATTTATTTGTGATTTTTTGCGAATAATCTCTGAGGCGATTGAAGTCTGCTATTGTCAGGTCAATTATGGTGGTCAGGTCCACCACAGTGTTGCTTACTTCAGCAGGGGCTTCCAAAACATTAACTTGCTTCAGGATCTTTTTCAAGTCAAGGTGGGCAGCTGGATCATTTTCCAAAGTTTTGAACAAGTCCACATCCATAATTTTTTCCTTAATTTCAGCCATTATAGCATCTATGGACTTGACGCCAGAAACTATCCCAGAGGTAGTCGAACTGTTGTGAGAGGAGTCATAGAAGGTGTGACGAGCGTTCAGCATGGCCCTTAGATATTCTAATGGTTTTTGCACTTTCATGTTTTCAAGTTCTTCACGAGAGAAGTTGGTCTAACCAGTCCCTAACGAACTGGTTTTTGTTTGGTCAAGAGGTTGTTGGGTGCTCTGTTCTGGTTCTGGTTCGGCACTTTGCTTCTTCGTCTCGTCATTTTCTTCTTCTTCATTATCTTTTTCTTCTTCGTCTGTTTCTTTTTCGACCTCAGTTTCAGTTTCAGCATCTTCATCCTTGTTTTCTTTATTTGGCTTTGGATGAGGGGGAGAATTATCGTCAGAAGGGTTATCCATGGACATGGTTTCAAATGCTGCTTCAGTTTGTCGTTCCATGGTATCACCCTTAGGACTTGTTTCTTCCTGAATTTTGTCTGGATGAAGATTTTCATGCTGGGGAGTCTTCTGGGTTTGTTCGACCTCTGTTGCTGACTCCTTGGTCGAATCCTTTGGGGATGTGTTTGTTGCACTGGTGGGCTTGTAGGTTGGATCGCTGCTAGTTTTTGGGAGCACTTGTACCATGGGGTTTCCATAAATGTCGACTTGAGTCTGTAAAATGAATTAAAGTTAGATAGAAAAAGAAATATACAGGATAAAAAATCCAGTAGTTGAAAGGTGGAACATACCTGAGGGATAGCAGTGTTGAGGCTGGAGTTTCCACTTTCTGCAGTTTTGGTTGAGATTCCAAAATTGGGCTGCTGGGAGGAGTTTTCTTTGAGGTTCTGGAAGTGGAGGATCTTTGGGAAGGAGTGTTTGTAGTCTTTTTTCTTTTCAAAGGTTGATTGTGTTCTGGGGATTCATCACCAGATTCTTCACTAGGGACTTTTGTTTCTTGTGTTTTTCTTTTTCGTGTTGGAGGAGGCTTTCGACTTACCTGAACATAACAATAGAACTTTATTAGTTTTTGGAAAAATGGAGGAAAGATTAATACAGAAGGAGGACGTTGTACTTTCGCCACAGGTTTTTTGGTAGTTGTATTTTGAGGATCTTCTTCCATCTTTGCTGATGCACCTTCGATAGCTGCTTTCTTTGCAGGAATTCTCAAAGCTAAGAAAAGGAGAGAAAAGTTAGATATAAATGTAAGAAAAGATACGTGGAAAGTAAATTTAGAATGTCGAAAAAATGTTCCCATTTAACACCTTCAAGAATGGGAGTTTCCACGTGAACGTGTTCTATGCCAATATGAAGGTGACCTTTGAAATTGTCCAACGTGTACTTAGTCGGAACCACTCGCTCAGCACGTTTTTTATAATGTTGTCGAAGCAGTTTCATTGAATCCCCACAAATGAACCAATCTGGAAATTGAGGGCTTAATGCCACACCAAATTCAGCAGAAGGTAAGGGGGGAAACTTTGGTGGATAAAGATTAAAAGCCAGTTCATAACGTTGTTCTAGTCGAACGTATGAAGGCAATTTTAAACTATCTAGTTTTTCTGTAAATTTTTGTTTTAAAGTGACAGCTGCTTCGCTTATGGTTCGACTAAGTTCATCAGGTCTATAGATAGTTTCAAAGTATTTTTGAAATGCTTGCACTTCTTTGATGTGTCTTGAAATACCTTTTTTAGTCTTGTCCTGCACAAGGGCAAAAGCTTTGGTTAGATGAATATTAAAGGAAGGTACGTCGAAGAATTTGTTGGTGTAGTAATCTTTCCACCATTCGTCAAACTCTTGGGTACATAGAAAAGATGGTCGAAAGACCACTGGTTGGATTTCAACCGAGTCAGAATACTTGGCTGACAATGCTGCACTTTTTTCTTCATTATGGAAGGTGTTGTAAAAAATGAGGGAGCCTTTTCGTGGAAAAAGTGGCTTTGGTTTTAGTTGTATCAATCCAAATTATCGAGAGACAAGATTTGGTTGGTAAACTACCAAAGTAATCTTCGACTTGCCAGGGTTAAGTTTGGAAGTTAAAAGCCTGGGTGTTAGGAAAGACTCCCAAACATTAAGGAAATCGTCTTCATCTTTTTTCATTTCTACGGGTAACTGTCTGGTGAACCATTCTGGACCAATCGTCCTGTTGGCGAAAGGGGCCATGCTGGGACTAAAGTTGTGACGTTTGGCAAACATCATAACATAACTGGTAAAAGCTTGTCGAAGGATGATTCCTTCGTCAGTAGGTGTCAGTTGTACCAGCCTGGGCCATTCGACATCTCTGTCTTTCACTTTATCTTCATTTACGAAGTTCTTGATAGGGAGAAAAGCTTCGAAGGTGGCATTGAGCCACAATTGGAGGAGCCAAAATGGCCCATAAAGGAGAAGATTGCCTTTGTTCTTCACGGTCTTAAGAAAAGTGACACTTTCGCTCAAAGACTCATAGAGATTCACTAAAAACATTTCGCTTAAACATAATTTGCTTCCCACATGAAGTTGGTTAGCTATGGTAATATAAAGCTTGGCTACCTGAAGAGATCTGGAGCAAAAGACATATCTTGATAACCATAGGGCTAAGAAGGCTATGTGCTCTTGGTCGGAGACTTCTTCATATTGCTTGTCATGATAGTTAGCAATGTATGCAGTGAAGGTAGCTTTATTGGTGTCGAATCCTATGGAATCGTCACAAAGGATGTTAGGATTGTAATCTGTTCCTAAAGGACTGAGACCAGTAATAGCAGCCACGTCGAAAAGAGTGGGAGTGATCATTCCACAAGGAAGATGGAAAGTGTTATAGGTGTTATGCCAAAAATAAAGGGAGGCTAAGAGCATGTTGGGGCAGTAACCTGGGCCAGATTTCGACAACTGGATTAAGTCGAAAATTCCTAATTCTTTCCAGAATTGTGCTTTAACCTTTTCAACTTTGGCTAACCAAGCTAGATAATCAGAAGGATCTTTCGTCAAAGGGAAAGACCTAAAGATTCTAGCGTGATTCAAATAAGTTAGGTTAAGATCTTCATCAGCGGTCGAATCTTGATTTGTGTTATCAGGGGTTTCTTTTACAAGGTTTGTTTCAGTAGGTTTAGGCTTTGCACCAGCAGCTATGGGTTTGTAATGGTGGTAGGTAGGAAAAAATTATTTCATTCTTACTGGATCTGCGTTTGGGTTTGGTAATGGACCTAACATTGCGTGACATGAACCAGAAATAAGAATAGGGATGAGTACCTGGGAGAGATAAATGCTTTCTTTCTCTTTCTCGTTTGGGGGCTCAGGAACATATTGTTGGTTGCCTACACTTTTTGGTCCAGCTATTCTGTGTGCAAGTGGTAAAGATTTGGAACCTTTTGAGTTCTTACTTGTAGAAGAAGTTGTGGAAGTGGCCATTGTTGAAGAAAGAGTTGTAGAGAAAAAATGAAGAAACGGAAGAAATCTTTTGAAGAAGAAGGAATTCTAAAAGATTAAAAGAAAAAGGGTTTTGATGTATTTATAGGTGATAAAAACTGAAACGTTTAAGTTTTTGAGGATTTTTTATCGTGGCCCACGTGGCAGTTTTTCATGGAAGAAGTGGGGCGGTGGAAGTTGAATTACCTAGGACATGCTAGGGTTTAGGCAATGATGTTGTTGGTTGTCAGAAACGTGGGCTGAGTTGATGTTTTGATAAAGTGTAATGATGGTTTTAGGGTCAGAATTGTCAAATCATGGAAACAGTTGACTTGCTGAGTCATTAAGGCGTCGAATAAATATTGGCAACAAATGCTTTTTCTCTTGGATTGATCGAAAAATCATTTATTGGGGGGCAATTTGTATATGGGTATTTTTCGACGCCATTAAATGATTTGAGATTTTTAGTATTTTCGACAGATTATTGTTATTCGCAGCTGGAAGTATAAATTGAAGAAGATATTTGAAATAGAAGACTTCGACATTTCGACACTGCTGGAAGGGTGTGTTGTTTCGACATGAAGTTTGAAATTTGAATGTAAAAGGGCGTTACCTTTGGCAGATTACGCGTGGAGCAAATCTGATGGAGAAAAGACATGCAGAAGCCGTGTGTCGTATTTTTAGGAAGTAACTGTTATTAGCAGTTATTTTATTTGTATATAAATAGGATAGTTGTGATAGGAATCAGTGTGTTCCAAACTTTGTACAAATTACCACAATTACTCAAAGTAACCGTGTGAGAGAAACGAGTGTTCTGGAAAATGTATGTATGGAAAACACCAGTTTACATTTATACATTTTAATAAAATTCCAAGTTTTTCTTCATTTCTTTACATTCAAGTCATTTCCTTTACTTTGACAATTTACTTTATTTCTGTTTAAACTTATCTTCAATTATCTTTTCGCCAAATTATACCTTTGTTCTTTAGTCAAAAACCATTAAAAGAAACCTTAGCAAATACAAAACGAATACCTTCCTATTCAAATCAAAGACACTTTCAAAAGCACTTTGTCCTAGGATTTGTGTGGTTGGTCCTGTTAGTAAACTAATTTTTATAAATTAGGAAACCAGAGATTGTTCGTCAAATTTACCAGCGAACACCTATACGCCACAACATAATGGTATTGCCGAGAGCAAAAATCGTTTGATAATGAACATGGTTCGAAGCATGATAAAGGGTAAAGACTTGCCGAAGGAACTATGGGGTGAAGCAGTTTCTATAGCCGCCTATTTGTTGAATAGGTGCCCTACAAAGAAGCTTGATAAGGTGACTACAGAAGAGGTGTTGTCAGGATTTAAACCAAGCTTAAGTCATTTGAAAGTTTTCAGTTCGATAGCATTTCGACACGTTTCGGGTCAGCTCCGAAAGAAGTTGGACGACAAGGGTGAGATGATGTTACTCGTTGGTTATCATCCTACTAGAGGTTATAAGTTGTTTGATGTTGCAAACAAGAGGATCGTGATTAGCCGAGATGTTGTGGTCGACGAGCTGCAAAAGTTTGACAGCAGTAGAAAAATTGCTGATGCAGGCTCTGTAACCGGTTACCATGTGTATTTTTGGATTCTGAAGCTGCTGGAACTGGTTTTGCAGAAGGCATAACGGTTTACGAGAATCCTGTAAACGGTTATGGGCTGGAAAATCTGAATTTTCAGAATCCTGGAGGTGCAGAACAGCAACATGTCGAAGCCGAAAACGGAGGAAATGTTAGACGACCAACAAGGCAAAGAGTTTTGCCTCAGAGACTCCAAGAATGTGAAGTATTTTGGGATAACGAAATCAATGATGATGGTGATTTCGTTCACTTTGCACTTATGGCAGAATCTGAACCGGTGAACACGAAAAAGGCTCTAAGCGATCCAAAGTGAATTTGTGCAATGAAGGAGAAGCTGGAATCTATTTTAAAAAATGATATTTAGGAGTTGGTCGATTTACCACTTGGAAAGAAGCCAATTGGTGTGCGATGGGTCTATAAAGTGAAGGCAAATCCCAAAGGCGAGGTGATCAAGCATAAGGCTCGATTAGTAGCGAAGGGATTTTTTCAACGTGAAGGTATAGACTTTGAGGAATTGTTTGCACCTGTGGCTAAGCTTGAAACCATCCGATTAGTTGTTGGCATTGCGAATAACAACGATTGGGCGATATATCAAATGGACGTCAAATCTGAGTTTTTGAATGGTCCACTTGATGAAGAGGTTTATGTTGAGCACCCCCTTGGATTTGTAGTAAAGAATCAAGAGATGAAGTTGTACAAATTACATAAAGCTTTATATGTTTTGAAACAAGCTCCAAGAGCTTGGAACAACGCATTGATGGCTTTCTTATTGATATTAGTTTCAAGCGGTGTGTGTCTGAACACGGAGTTTATTTGAGATCGGACGCAAATGATGGTGTGATTATTCTTTGCTTATATATGGATGATCTATTGATTACCGACAGATGTGAGAAGAGTATCTCTAAGTTCAAGAGTGAACTTATGGATGAGTTTGAGATGACGGACCTTGGCATTATGACGTATTTCCTTGGCATAGAGTTCCATAAGTAAAAAATGGGACTACGCATGCATCAAAGGAGATATGCTCTTGAGATCTTGAAGAGGTGTGAAATGGACCATTGCAATGCTGCCATTACACCATGTGAGGCAATGTTGCAACTGTCCAAGAGTAAGGATGAGCAAGATATGGATCCAGCGCAATATAGGAGTTTGATTTGATCATTGCGGTATTTGTGTAATACGCGACCGGACTTGGCATTTAGTGTCGGTATTGCTAGTAGATTCATGAAGAGACTGAAGATGTCTAACTTGGCAGTAGTCAAGAGAATTCTTAGATACATTAAAGGGACTCTTGGTTATGGAATTCTCTTTCTCGCATCGGATACGAGCCGAAAATGCGATTTACTTAGTTTCACCGATTCCAATAGACCTTCTGGTGAGGCTACTACACTTCTGGTTGATAATGTTTTTGCAATAAACATTGCGAAGAATCCAATAGCACACGGAAAAAGCAAGCACATAGAGATGCGGTTTCATTATTTGAGGGAGCTAGTGAGTGAAGGCAAGTTACGATTGGGATATTTTCTAAGCGAAGACCAAGTTGCAGATTTGTCGACCAAGGGGGTAACAAATGAGGTGTTCAAAAGGTTGAAGAAAAGCTTGAGCATGTTGTACTTGGAATAACTGAAATAAGGTGGTGTGTTGAAAATCAGTTTTTGACATTTCAGTTGTGGTAATGGGTTACGGATTTTGGCGTAACGGGTTACGGAGTTAAAAAAGTTGAAGGATTGTTGGTATCGGGCTCGTAATCGGTTACGACATTTTGCATAACCGGTTATTAAGGCATATTTTGATTTTTTTTTCTTCAGTTTTTGTTAGTTTCAGCTTATTTTGTTAAGCTATTTTGTTATTTCCAATCATTTTGTACTTGTTGTATATAAGATCTTGTAAGCTCTCATTTGTGGTTGATGCCAATTATTCTTCTCACTCTCAATTACTCTCTCTCTATTTTGCTCTTTCAATTTCTTAACTTCATCTTCTTCAAATTAATTTAATTCTCCATTAATTCACCATTAGAAATTTTGTATGTTTTGATAATTTTTTTAAGAGCATGAATTCTTGCAAACTAAATTTTGTTAGGTCACAAAGGTATAAATCAAAAGTTAGCCAACAAAATCGTGCAATCAAATTTAAGTGACAAAAGAAAATGGGTATTGATGTTGACGGAAATTATAAACATTAATTTTCTTAAGTGTAATAGAGAGGTAAAGTGGTGATAAAAGAAATTGGTAGTTGATGGTGAGAGGCATTAAAATGTAGAAAAATAGTGACATAAAATCTTACAGTTGTAGAGCATGGAAATAATTGATGGTTGGTAAAACAAATGATGGGTTTTCTTTTTCTCCCAAAACAAAGGAAGTAAAGTTTACAAAACTCCAAAAACTAAGGATTTAGATTTACAACACTCACCAATCTAGTAAATAAGAAGATAAGTAACAGATTATTTGATGATAAGAGTGTGTTTTTTTTTTCAAAATCTTAAATTTTATTATATATCTAGTTAAATTATTTGTTAATAAATTGAAATTGATTTTTCTGATTAGTTGATTATGATAGTTGAATATCGATTTTTTTTAATAATAATTTTTTTAATCAAAATTCTAATTGTTTGACCTTTATGAAACCATCAAATACTATACATTGATAGAATAAATCATTTGTTGTAAATTTTGATTGTTTGATCTCGATCTAACCATCAATGACCATGGACTGATCGAATAAATTGTTTTTCTTTTTTATAAATTCTGATGGTTTGATTTCGATCCAATCATTGATGACTATACACTAACAAAATAAATTGTTAGTTGTACATTTGGATTGTTTGATTTCGATCCAATCATCAATGATTATATTGACTGAATAAATTGTTAGTTATAAATTATGATTTTTTTAATCTCGATCCAACCATTGATGACTATACACTGATCGAATAAATTAATAATTGTAAATTCTGATTACATAATCTCGTTCCAACCATCGATTAACCAAATAAATGGTTAGATGTTGTTCATCCAAATTATATATATATATATGGAAATGCTAACATACACCCAAAATTAGTGGGTCTCACACAAAAATACACTACATCTATTTTCTTTCTATTTTTTTCTTCATCTTTCTAATGTGGGTCTCATCAAAAATTGGTGGACCCCACACAAAAATACACTAAGGTGTATGTTGCTAATGCCCACCTACATGGGTGTGTATTAGCATGACTTATATATATATATATATATATATATATATATATATATATATATATATATATATAATGTTATACACCCTTAGGTCTAATAAGGTGAAAAAAAGAGGGGTCCCCAAAGAAAAGTGGGAAGTGACAGCTTTACTTAGTAGGACACCTACCCTAATGATAAATTTAGTTCCTTACAAATCTCCCAAACATTCTTTGTTTGGTAGGGCCTCCTTTTCTCTTCAATTTAGAAGGACAATCTAAAGCTATTTCATTGAGAACACATTTTTCTCTCTATTAGGGACATGGATTTCACTATCTGACTATGACCATTGAACTACACAATTTAACCTAAAATTAGGCAAATGAAAGGCACATATGTCACTTAAACTTAAATTTTCTTTAGTTGTTCGAAATTATAAATTGTAAAGGAGATTTATGTTACAAGCAAACATGAAAAATAATTAGGGAGGGGAAGATAAGAGATCGCAATAAGGACAAACTAGAAAAGCTTGTTTTCTAATTACCTAATAAAGGGGGTTGAAAAATTTATTAGATTTGCTTAAAACTTTTAAAAGTGCTTATGCAAGAAATTCACTAATGAAAAATTTAATGGTTCATGTATATAGGGAAAACCAACTTTACTAAATTCTTAGATTTTGCATGTTGTCTATTTACAAGTTGTTATAGTTCGTTTCAAATTATACTATTTTGTGTTTGTTAATTCAATTCTATTGTTAGCTATGAAGAGACATTCGATGAAGTGTAAATTCGATTATGTGACTTTTTATTTATTTATTTTTAGGCGTGAACTTTTGACATTTAAATTGCTAGACAAATATGACCAATAATTATGACTATTGAAATATTAGAATTTAAAGAAGAATAATTGAGAAACCTGTTAGTGCGTGAGACATTTTTAGTGAGGAGAGAATAAAGAGAGAATAAGGAAATAATAATTTGTATTATTGAATTATGTAAATAATGATACAAACTAGGACTATTTATATACAACCCTAATTGGGTTTGAGCTAACACAACTTGAATTATATTTAAATATTAAATCTAATCAAATCTAATCTAATATTTCAACACACCCCCATAATCCAAGTTGTCGAGCCTACGCTAGTCATAGTCGATCTGAACTATTCCTAATTTCTTTCTCAAATTCAGGAAATCTGTCGATCTTCAATCCTTTGGTGAAACTGTCGGCCAACTGTGCTTCACTTGAGCAATGTCTAACTTCAAACTCACCTCGATTTACCTTTTTCCTCAAGAAGTGAAATCTGACTTTGATATGCTTACTCCTTCCATGCAGAACTGGATTCTTCGCCAGATTTATGGCTGACTTGTTGTCGATTTGCAACATAAGAGGTTTCTTCACTTCGACCTCCATTTATTCAAGTACTGATCCGATCCAAATTGCTTGACATGCAGCATAGGATCCTGCTATATAGTCTGCTTCACACGATGACAATGCCACCATAGGTTGCTTCTTCGAACACCATGAGATTGAGGCACCAAATACTTGAAATAAATAGCCAGTTGTACTTCTTCGATCTTCCTTATCTCCACACCAATCAGCATATGAAAAACAATTACTATTGCTCATTTGCCTTCAGAATCTCGTCGAAATAGAATTCCAAAATCTGCTGTTCCTTTTAAGTATCTCAGAATTCTTCTTGCAGCTTTCATGTGTGACACTCTTGGTTCACCCATGAATCTGCTCACTAATCCGACTGTGAAACCTATATCAGGTCGACTGTTGCACACATATCTCAGAGATCCAACTATTTGTTTGAACAAAGTTACATCAACTTTGTTTTCCTCTCCATGCTTCTCCAACTTCAAGTTTGGTTCGACAAGTGAGGATGCAGGAATTGAATCATCCATTCTGAATCTCTTGAGTATCTCTTTGACATACTTCCTGTGATGTAGCACCATACCTTACTTCAACATTTGAAATTCCATGCCTAGGAAATAAGACAATTTTCTCAGATCCGACATTTCAAATTCTTTCATCATCAGCTCTTTGAACTTCGACAAGTTCTCCAAGCTATTTCCAGTTACCAACAAATCATCGACATATAAGCAAATGATTGTTATATCTTGTGCTACAACCTGAACATAGACACCATACTCAGACTTGCATTTAACAAATCCCAATTTGACTAAGTATGAGTCGATCTTCTTGTTCCATACCCTAGGTGCCTGCTTGAGGCCATAGAGCGCTTTGTGTAACTTATATACTTTACTCGTTTCCTTCTGAATCACAAACCCAGGAGGTTGTGTGACATAGACCTCTTCGTCTAGAGGACCATTCAGAAATGATGACTTCACATCTAAGTGAAATGTCGACCAACCTTGGTTACATGCCAATGCTACCACTAGTCGAATAGTCTCCAGTATTGCTACTGGAGCAAATACTTCAGAGTAGTCAAGTCCTTCTCTTTGAAGAAACCCTCGACCTACTAATCTTGCTTTATGTCTTGCTATCGACCCATCAGCATTGTGTTTCAACTTGAACACCCACTTTACTTCGATAGCTTTTGTATGTGCTGGCAATTCAACTAACTCCCATGTGTTGTTTCTTTCGATTTTCTGTAACTCTTCGACCATAGCTAACTTCCACTGTTGAATTTTTAAAGCTTCGTTATGGTTTATTGGTTCAACACCTGCAAGTAAAGCAAAATGAACTAATTCTCCATTTGGTGTGACTTCATCGTCACCAGTCACTTCATAATCATGAAGTCTTGTTGGAGGAACTCTATTTTGCCGAGGTCTTTGGCTTGTTTCAGCCACAACCTCTGTGTCGGGAATGTCAGCAACAACTTCTACTTCGACTTCGACTGAATTCTCAGCAATTCCTTCAACTTCGACTTCATCAGTTTCTTCTTCGAAATCAGAGCTCATCAATGGCTTGCTAATTGAATTACTAGAATTCCAATCCCAGGCAGAATTTTCATCAATCAGAATATCTCGACTCAACACAATCTTCTCATTAATTGGATTGAATAGCCTGTATGCACCAGTCTTATGATATCCTACCAGAATCATAGGTTCACTCTTGTCATCAAGTTTCCTTCTTCTTGCATCAAGAACATGCTTGTAACACATAGAGCCAAACACCTTCAGATGACTCACTAATGGTCGTTTGCCACTCCACACTTCTTCAGGAACCTTGTTCTTCAATTGCTTGGTAGGGCACTTGTTCAGGATATAAACTGCAGTCGAAACAGCTTCACCCCATAAAGATTTTGGCAAATTCTTCTGCTTGAGCATACATCTCGCCATATCCAATATGGTTCTATTTCTTCTTTCAGCAATTCCATTATGTTGAGGAGAATAAGGATCAGTTACCTCATGATCAACACCATGTTCTGCACAAAATTTTTCAAACATCTTCGAAGTGTATTCGCCGCCTCCATCGGTTCGCAGAACTTTGATCATCTTCTCACTCTGGTTTTTGACAGCATCTTGAATCTCTTAAAGATTTCAAATACTTCATCCTTTCTCTTGATCACATAGATCCATAGCTTTCGACTAAACTCATCGACAAACGAAACAAAATATCTATTTCCACCAATGGTAGGTTCTTCGAACGGACCACATACATCTGAATGTACAACTTCGAGTATGCAGGATGATCTCATTGGCATAGTCGAAACGAAAGAATTTCTGGATTGCTTTCCGACTAAACAACCTTCACAGAGTTTGTCAGGCATCTCAAGACTTGGAATACCAGATACCATATCTTGAGTAATCAGCTGATTGAGTGATCGAAAGTTCAAATGTCCAAACCTTAAATGCCACAACCAACTATCCTTGTGATTGACAACAGTTTTTAGACATTGTACTTCAGTCGAACTGATCATGGTCTTAAACGTCCTGTTCTTCGACAACGGAGATTTCAAGACCAAATTGTTCTGGGTGTCGAACAATTTCAAAACTCCATCTTTCATGACAACTGAGAAGCCTTTTTCGACCAGTTGTCCAACACTTAACAGGTTGCACTTCATTCCAAGTACATAGAACACATCTCTGATCATAACTTTCGCTCCATTACTCAGTTAAAAAACTATGTTGCCAGTACCTTCTGCTTGCAACGAACTGTTATCATCAAGTTTTACCTTGCTCTTCTTCGACTCGTCAAAATATGCCAACCACTCCTTTCGACCAGTCATGTGATTTGAGCAGCCTGAGTCGAGGAACCATATCTTAGATTCGACATGGTTGTCTTCCACTGCAGCCATAACCACCATACCACCTTAAGAATCATCTGAATCTTGACATGCAAGGTTCGCTCCTTCGTCCTTGTTTTTTTCGATCCATTGTCTTTCCTGTACCCACAATGTTTGGCCAAATGACCACACTTTTCACAGTTATAACACTGCATACCTTTCTTATCTTCTTTGTCCTTTTGATAGTTTCCTCCTCCTCTTTTCGAGGATTCATAAGCTCTATCTTTGACCTGATTCTTGTGAGGGTTCGACCAAGACTTCTTTCCTTGAGTCTTGTCGACTTTGCCTTTGAATTTGTTGGAACCATCATTCCTTTTCCATGACTGAGCCTGCAGTGCTTGTATCGAATCCCGAACTCCCTTTCTTTCGATAATCCTCATCTCATGCTCCTCCAACGAACCAACAAAATCTTCCACTTTTAGGGTTTCAAGATTGTTGGATTCTTGAATAACGTGATCAAACTGAGAGGTCAACGTTCTCATTACCTTCTCAACTATCATCTTATCAGTTATGGTTTTGCCACAACCCTTCATGAGATGGACGAGTTTCTGAACCTTCGACATATATTCTGCAACTTTTTCGTCTTCTCCCATCGACAATAACTCATATTGTCGGCGCAAGGTTTGCAACTTGACAACCTTGACTTTCTCACCTCCTTCATAATACTTCACCAGAATATCCCATGCCTCCTTCGCCGTTTCAGCATTAGAGATTCTGTCGAAGTTAGCAGCATCGATCGACGTCTGAATGAAATAAGCAACCTTGCAATCTTTCTTCTTGACTTCGTTGTGGGTTTTTTTTCTGTTCTTCGGTTGAATTTTCAGCCAACACAGGAACGCCGCCGGTAACCACTTCTAGGGTATCATGGAAGCCAAATAAGGATTGCATCTGTTTTTTTCCATCGGATCCAATTCTTTTCGTCAAGCATTGGAAGGGAATTCGGAATGCTCTTATCACCAGTCATCTTCGCAGCAGTTGATTCACTTGCCCTGGAAACACGATCTCCGACGTGAAGTTCTTGAAAACTCGATCAAGAACAATAACTGGAAGCTCTGGATACCAATTTGTTAGTGCGTGAGTCACTTTTAGTGAGGAGAGAATAGAGAGAATAAGAAAATAAAGATTTGTATTATTGAATTGTGTAAATAATGATACAAACTAGGACTATTTATATATAACCCTAATTGGATTTGGACTAACACAACTTAAATTATATTTAGATATTAAATCTAATTAAATCTAATCAAATCTAATCTAATATTTCAACAAAAACCCAAATTAATTGTGTCAAAAAGTTTATTGATCTTAATTGATTTATTTTGTAATATGTCAATCTCATTTCAAATTTTCAATGCAATTTAGTTTAATTTATTTAGAGTTGGTGAAAAAGATTTGGTCCACTAGGCACACGTATGTTTAATCTGCATTTTAACCGATCGAGCCAGGAATTCTATTAATCTCTTCTATATTATACGCTCGATATTATTTTATTGGAGATGCAGGTTTAAACACTAAAATACCACGGGTATCATTTTTTGCCACTTTTAAATTTTATAGGTGATACAGTTTGTCGGAACTGTCAATCCTAATATTTTGGGCACATACAAACTTGAACTTTTAAACATGTCTTTTGCCACTCCTAAATTTATCATTTCGATTTAATCTATTTAACACTTTTGTTTGCCTAAACTCTTGTATTTTACATTGATTTCATACTAGCTGACTTGTCCAATATATGGTGACATTTAAAGTTAGGTTTGTCTTTAGAGTAAAAAGATCGTAAAATAAATTTTATATATGTACATCTTTATTTTATAGATTTCCTAAACTGAAGATAAATATATTTTAAACATGTCTATAGTTAGACATTAATTCACTACTTTATTAGAGTTTAACACATATCTATAGTTAGTCATATAGGTGTAGTATATTATTAGCATCAAAATGAAGATAAAACCATAAAAGTATAAGACTATGTAGAGCATTTAGTGAGGTAAGATGTGGCCAAAAACAATAGTTTGTTTCACTGTATCCTTGGACCTGTCCCAACTATCATTAATGTGATAATGAAATTTCCTCAACCAATAAAATTGGCATAATTAAGAATAATTAAGGACAATGGACAATCTAAACCCAACTAAACACACTTATTAATTTTGCTTAGGAGTCTCTTTATAGATACAGTTAAAACTCTATAAATTAATAATATCAGGACTGAAGAAATTTATTAATTTAGAGAGTTATTAATTTATCGATAAATTAATAATTATTAATTTAAAGAGTTTTTAAGTAAGTATACTGTACATACCAAACAAAAAGGCAAATTAGCCTATGCCTCTTAGATTTACGTTGCGGCGAACCTTAGGACTCAATGTAAATTAGTAATTACTGTGTTCATATGCATTAGAAATCAATAATGACTTTTGAAGTACAGTAAATGTAAACAGGAGGAACAAATGTGTTCAATGTATTCTTAAGCAAATTTGACATACTGTATATAAATTACATGAATATGTTCAATGTATTCTTAAGCAAGTTTGGCATACTGTATATAAATTACATGAATGTGTTAGAGTATTCAAACCATATTTAAATAGAGTGTAATATATTTTTTTCAGTTTCTATGAATTATTAATTTATGATTTTCTTGGGACCGAAAATTATAAAGGGCTCTCCCAAAAAATTATTATTTTATTATTTTATCGAGTTTTTCAATTTTTTACATTGACCCAAGTCGGGACCGGACAAATTTATTATTTTAGAGAATTTATTAATTTACTGAATATTAATTTAAAGAGTTTCTGCTGTAGGTTAAAGTCTATGAGAACCAAAATGAAAATGTTAAAGAAAAACGGTTCTTCAATTTAGTTTAATTCTATTGTTTTATTTTTTAGTGTTATAGCCGATGATAGAGGTGGGCTAATAAAGTGCTAAAAAAAATAGAGAATTAAACTGAATTGAAGAATCAAATTAAACTAATTTTGAACTTTAAGAAATGTTTGAAAATGATAATTAAACTACGTTTAGAAAAATTGTTTGATAAATTGGACTGTTTTGTGAAAACTAACGACAAATTAAATTATAATTTAATTTTGACCTTTAAGAGAAGTGTTATTTGGGCACATGTTTAATTTTAGAGGATTTCTTAATACATCACTCAAGTTTTTTAGGTATCATATGAAATTTCATTTTTGCCCTAAGATTCTGGATTTGCACATCCGGACGCATCAAATTTTTAAAAAACACTGATATGTTCCGGATGTGCACATCCGGAAGAATTCCTGATTTGCAAATCTGGAAAAAATCAAAAGAATTCCATAAAATCATTTACTTCTAAATATAATTAAATCCAATATAATTAAAATTAATATCATTTTTTCAATATAATTAAGTCCAATATAATTAAATCCAATATAATTAAAATCTATATTAATTAAAATTAATATGATATTTAATATGATTAATTTTTTCAATATAATTAATATGATTAATATGGTATTTAATTTTAAATGATTTTTTTATATTAAAAAAATTAATTTAATTATATTAGATTTAAAATTATATGGTATTTACTTCTAAAATTGGATTTAATTATATTGGTATTTAAAATTATATAGTATTTACTTCTAAATTATATGGTATTTACTTCTAAATTATAATTAAAATTATATGGTATTTACTTCTAAAATTAATTTAATTATATTGAATTTAATTATATTGAAAAAATCATATTAATTTTAATCATATTAATTTTAATTATATTAGATTTAATTAAATTGGATTTAATTATATTGAAAAAAATCATGTTAAGTTTGATTATGTTGGATTTTAATTATATTGGATTTAATTATATTTAGAAGTAAATGATTTTATGGAATTCTATTGATTTTTTTCGGATTTGCAGATCAGGAATTCTTCCGGATGTGCACATCCGGAAAAAACTAAAAAAATTTAGAGAAAGGGTGCGTCCGGATGTGCACATCTGGAAATTGGGGGCAAAAACGGAAATTCAGGTGGTGCCTAAGAAACATGGGTGGTGTGATAAGAAACTCTCTAATTTTAGGGGTGGCAAAATGGGACGCCCGCCTCAACCCGCTACACCCCGTCTTAAACTCGCCAAAAAAAGAACGGGTCGGGTTGTTGGAAATTCAACCACAACCTATGGAGAATTCTTCTATTCAATCTTGATCTCAAAATTGTTAACAATCACACAAAGACAATGAAAAGAAAAGGATTGAGAAAGAGAAAAGAATAACGTTGGAGAAGAAGATAAAAAATCTGCAGAGTTTCTCTCTACCCACAAATTGTGGAAACCTTTCAATATTCACTTGAAACTGCAAACTGTGAATACAATGCTCAAATCAGAGTTCTTACAAAAAAATAAGGGTTTCTCCCTATTTATAGATTTAGGTTAGCTTGCACCCCAAGCCAAAGTCCAAAACTATAAAAGCCCAAAATAGCTAACATTACTAAAATAGGCCTAAGTCGAAATCCTGTGTGAAGCAACCTGCTTCGACACTTTGATACACTATTACAACTCGACACACACATATTATAACAATTCGACTACTCCTTGTTTCTATCGATCTACACTTCTTCGACACAAAGAATTACAACTTAACACACCACCAATTCATTGTTTCTAAGCTATCTACATTCATCATGGCTCTTAGTCTTCTGAAAACTTTGACCTGCACTCCCTTTGTCATGATATCTGCAATATGATTCTCAGTTATGCAGTGTTCCAAGTTCATCGTCCCTTCTGCTACCTGCTCTCGAAGATAATGGAACCTCATTTTGATGTGCTTGCTTCGACCGTGTGCTATTGGATTCTTTGCCAAGTTGATAGCTCACATATTGTCGATCTTCATGGTAATTGCTCCATGACTCTTACCTGTAATCCCTTTGACCAAGTTCCCCATCCATGTTGCTTGACATACACAAAGAGAATCATCTATATACTCTGCTTCGCATGATGACAATGCCACTACTGGCTCCTTTCTCGAACTCCAAGCAACTGGTGCACCACCTAACATAAATACATAGCTAGCTGTGAATTATCTATCCTCAGCATCACTACACCAACTAGAGTCAGTGTATCCCACTAACTTGTATTCTTTTCCTTCATCAGCTGCAGGAAACAAAATGCCGTAGTCGAGAGTCCCTTTCAGATACCTCAGTATCCTCTTCGTTGCTGCTAGGTGAGATACCTTTGGCTTCTGCATGAATCTACTTACCATACCCACATTGTATGCTAGGTCAGGCCTTGTGTGACAAAGGTATCTAAGTGACCCAATAAGTCTTATGTATTGGGTTGGATCGACATCATCTTCATCTAACTGCTTCGACAGTTGCAATCTGATCTCAGCTGAAGTCGAAGTTGGGTTGCAATCTTGCATCTCAAATCTCTTGAGTATTTCTCCTGCATATCTTCTTTGGTGCATCATCAAACCTCTACCAGCCTTGTAGAATTCGATTCCAAGAAAATATGAGATATTTCCCAAGTCTGACATTTCAAACTCCTCACTTAGGTCATGTTTGAAATCTTCGATCTCCTTCTTACAACTTTTTATTATCACCAGGTCATCGACATAGAGGCATAGTATAAGCAATTCACTACTACTTCTTCTTACATACACTCCATGCTCAGTCATACACTTCACAAATTCCTTCTCCCTTAAGAAGCTGTCGATTTTCTTATTCCAAGCTCTTGGAGCTTACTTAAGTCCATACAGGGCTTTATGCAGCCTGTACACATTTCTTTCTTCATCTCGTTTCACATACCCAGCTGGTTTTACGACATAAACTTCTTCGTCCAAGGGACCATTAAGGAATTCACACTTCACGTCCATCTGACATGTGTGCCAATGGTTCATATTTGTTAGACCAACAACCAACCTGATTGTTTCGATCCTAGCAATAGGTGCAAACACTTCGTCGAAGTCGATTCCTTTCTTCTAAAGAAATCCTTTCGCCACAAGTCTCGCCTTGTGTCGAGTTACTTCTCCTTTAGGATTCACCTTCACCTTGTAAACCCACTTCACATCAATTGCCTTCTTGCCTTGAGACAATTTGACAAGTGACCAGGTGTTGTTGACTTCGATGGAGTCTAACTCCTCATTCATTGCTTTCACCCACTTCGAATCTTTCAATGCCTCAGTTGCATTGACTGGTTCGACATCTGCATAGAAAGCATAATGTACCAGCTCACCCTCTTCATGAACCACATCATCTGATGTAATCACACATTCTTGCAACCTTGCAGGCACGTGTCTTGTTCGTTGATGTCTGCTTGGACCTACTTCATCTCTGACTTGTTCATGCAGAACTTCTATTTCGACTTTAATGGCTGGTTCTTCACAAGAGATTCTCATTGAATCCTTCTTGGCATTCTCAGTCCAATCCTATTCTTTAAGCTCATCTATGATCATGTCCCTACTGATCACTACATGCTTGTTCACTGGGTCGAACAACCTGTAACCTCCAATCGAATGATATCCTATCAAGATCATTTGATTCGACTTGTCATCAAGCTTCCTTCTCAACTGATCTGGCACATGTCTATGTGCTATACCAACCTTCAAGTGACTGAGACTAGGCTTGACACCAGACAAACATTCTTCAGGTGTGGTTCCTTCAAGCTTCTTCATCGGACATCTGTTTAATATGTATGTTGTTGTCGAAACCGCTTCTCCCCAAAATTCTTTGGGTAGATGCTTTCCATTAAACATACTTCTCACCATGTTCATGATGGTTCTGTTCTTTCTTTCTGCAATTCCATTTTGCTGTGGAGTGTAGGGTGGCACCACCTCATGCACAATCCATTCTTTTTCACTTAATGCATCAAACTCTTTCGATACATACTCTCCACCACCATCAGTCCTCATAATTTTCAGATTTTGACCACTCTGTCTTTCGATCATTGATTTGAATATGGCAAATACCTCGATCACATCACTTTTGTTCTTGATGAAGTAAGTCCACAAATTTCAACTGTAATTATCTATGAACGTGACAAAGTATCTATTGCCTGCAATCGAATCCACCTGGATTGGACCACATACATCAGAGTATATGACTTCCTTGCTGAAGTTATTCTTGTGTTGTTTCGACTGAACACACTCTTCACAAACTTCACTTGGAATGTTGATTTCAGGTAATCCTGAAGCCATATTTCTTCTCTTTAGCTCTCTGATGTCATTGAAGTTGAGATGGCCTAGTCGAAAATGCCATAACCACTCATCTCTACTGGTTGCAGTTGATAGGCACTTGTGCTCCATCACATTGAGTTCAATCTTGAAGGTCATATTCTGAGACATTTGAGCCTTCAAGATCAACCTACCACCTGCGTCGAGAACTCTCATCATCTTTTCTTCGATCGACACCTTGTAGTTCTTTTTGACTAACTGCCCTATACTGAGCAAATTACTCTTCATGCCTGGTATGTACAACACATTTGAAATTATTGACCTCTTGCCATCTTTCCTCATGATCAGAACATCACCAACACCTTCAGCTGCTAAAATGTTGTCATTTGCAAACTTCATCGTGTTCTTCGACAAGGGCTTCATGTTGACAAACCAATCTTTCCTTCCAATCATGTGTGATGAGCATCCTGAGTCCAAGTACAACTGGTCCTGGAATCTCTCTTCCTCTCTTGTTGTGACCATCAGTAACATCTCTTCTTCTTCATATTTCGCCAGCTTTGCATCAGTTTCTCGATTCTTCTTCCTTTCTGGACAATCACTAAAATAGTGACCATACTTCTGACAATTGAAACACTGAATGTGACTTTTGTCAGGATTTCGACCACCACCTCTTCCTCTACCTGCAGCACCACCTCTTTGGTTGCCTTGGTTCCAGGGTTTTCTCTTATTCAACCAGTTTCCTTCCTGCTGATTTTGACCAGTCGAATTGTTGTAGCCTCCTCTACCTTTGTTTCCATTCCAGCTTCCTTTGCCTTTCCTTTCTTTTTCTAACTGCGCCTGCAAAGCCATATCACTCTTCGACTTTCCTGCAGCTCTTTTATCCATCCTTTGCTTATGAGACTCAAGCGTCCCTTGAAGCTCTTCCTTCGTCAATATTGACAAGTCTTTCGACTCTTCTATGGCTACTACCACGTGGTCGAATTTTGGAGCCAATGACCTCAATATCTTTGACACAACTGATCTTGATGTCAATACTTCTCCACATACCTTGATTTCATTCACCAGCTTTGTAACTTTGGTGAAGAAATCTGTTATACTTTCATTGTCTTCCATTTGAAGCAATTCATAAGTCCTTTTGTGAGTTTGTAACCTCACCTCTTTCACCTTCTCCGCACCTCCAGACGATTTTTCAAGAATCTCCCAAGCTTCTTTTGCTGATTCTGCAGCACTAACCTTTTCAAAATTATACGGATCAACACATTAATGGATTATAAAGAGAGCTTTATAATGTTTCATCTTTAATTCTTTGTGTGCAGCCTTTTCTTGATCCGTCGCGTCTTCTGGAAGTGGTGCTACTCCTTCCTTCACAAGATGCCAAAGATTTTGATAACAGAAAACCACATTGATCTGCTTGCACCAATTCTCATAATTATCTTTCTTGAGAATCAGAATGCTCGCCGAAAAGTATCCGTTTGGATGATTCATCGTCATCACAGTTTTCTTCCTCAAATCGCAACCGGAGCTCTGATACCAGATGTTGGAAATTCAACCACAACCTATGGAGAATTCTTCTATTCAATCTTGATCTCAAGATTGTTAACAATCACACAACGATAATGAAAAGAAAGGGTTGAGAAAGATAAAAAAATAACGTTGGAGAAGAAGATGAAAAATCTGCAGAGTTTCTCTCTTCCCACAAACTGTAGAAACCTTTCAATATTCACTTGAAACTGCAAACTGTGAATACAATGCTCAAATCAGAGTTCTTACAAAAAAATAAGGGTTTCTCCCTATTTATAGATTTAGGTTTGCTTGCACCCCCAAGCCAAACCCCAAAACTATAAAAGCCCAAAATAGCTAACATTACTAAAATAGGCCTAAATCAAAATCTTGTGTGAAGCAACCTGCTTCAACACTTCGACACACTATTACAACTCGACACACACATATTATAATAATTCGACTACTCCTTGTTTCTGTCGAGCTACACTTCTTCGACACAAGGAATTACAACTCAACACGGGCAAGCCCGTCAAATAAAATTGGGATTAAAAATCTAGCCTGCCCCGCCAAGGTGTCGGTTTGGCGGATGGCGGGCTTGACCGCCTATTTTTTAATTTTTGATTTTTTAATAGATTAATAGGTTTATTTTTACATTTCAATTAGATTTTCACTTAGGTTTTAGAACAATTTTTTATAAAGCATATTTTTAACAAATTTTACTTCAATTTTGTGTGTGTATATATTCACAAATAAATGTATAAAATAGAATCATCAACAAGTATTCCAAAAATATAATAAGTATTAAACTTCAACCAACCAAAATAAATATTTTAAGTACTTGATAACTAGGTTGGCAGGTTGGCGGGCCAACCTGCCCCAATTTTTTGGCGGGCTTAAGGCAGGGCAGGCTTAAAGTGGGATGGACTGAACAGGTAGGCGAACATAAAATCCCAATCCATCCCGTCATGTTTTGGCGGGTGCGCGGACCTGTCCAGCGGACCACGACCCGTTTTGTCACCCCTATTTAATACCATAATTTTATACCATTTTATATAGATGGTGGTAATGTACTTTGATTGAGAAAGAAGATAGCCTATAGGAGAGTACACAACTTCAATTCCCAAAATGTAGAGAAAAGTATTGAAATCTTTCATCTCGAAATGTTTAACTAATTGTAATTTCAAATTATCAATCTCATTAACACCATCACCTACAATAATATTATCATCAACATATAATATAATGAAAGTAAAATACAATCATGAGAAGTGGTCTTGACGAACCGATGAAACTACAATAAGAGTGTGAATAGTAGTCGCTGAAATTTTGTTCCTGAGGGGATATATGTTGGACACGTTGTTGGTCCAACTTGTTAAATGAGTATGACACCAATATAACAACAACAATGACACAAAGTATAAATTAATAAAATATCACAAGAGAAATGATAACCCAGTTCGATGCAAACAACACCTACATCTGGAGGACACTCTACCCAAGAAAGGAAATCCACTACTTCGAGTTAGTAGAATTAGTCTTCTATGAACATTAACCCCGTGATGTTCAATGTCTCTTCCTAATCCTAGTGGCTTTCTATTAAGGTCTCCCCCTAAATATGAGAACCCTTCTCAGTTTCATTTAATTACTAATCCCAAGTGACAAACTCCATAAGCAATTTTCAAGAATGTTGAATACAAGTTAACTAAATAGTATCAACACTATGCCATGTGACTAAAGCAATAGTGTGATGTAAATCAACATAACCACTTTGTTCTCATGCTTATAGAATTAAGGTCTTGGAGCATAGCTTTACAACTCAACTAACACACTAATAACTATGCCAAGTTACTGAAACATAGTATGGTGCACACTAACTAGATCCATCACTAATCCTTATGATATGAATGATAACATTAGCGTGGAATACAAGAAACAAAAGACTCACAAACCCAAGGCACTAAGAACTTAATCTAGCGCACAAAACCCTAAAGTAAAACATGAAAATTGGGTATCCTTATATAGCAATGCATATTAGGCTTTTTCCTCATGAATCTCTGAATTAAAACTGTTCAGGATAATATCTGAATCAGTTGGATTTGATTTTCTCCTTAAATCTCTCCTAAAAATATATGATTTGTTATATTTCAAATCCAAATTTAAATATCCATTTAAATCTGATTTGATCTTCAACATATGTCAAACAAATCAAACAGTCATTGCTAAATAATTTACAACAAATCTGATTGAGATTCAATCAAAAATTTCTCACCAAGAAACATCCGTCATGGCATGCTGACCAGGGTCAGATGTTGCACAATAGACATGCTGGAATATCGTGTTCCACATGTTGCATAAGCACATCCAAATTAACACTTCTTCATGGATTGTAGATCTTCTTTGTAGAGTGAATCCTGCATAGAATAAACATGAAACAAAATTGTAATTCCAACTGTCTGTTGCCAAAGACCAGATGTTGCAACAACATGTTAGAACATCGTGTTCCACATGTATCACTTATGCACCATAACAACTTGAACAAACTCTATGTTATTTTGCATAGTGAAACCAAACTCAAAAGGAGAAACAACGGTGTTGGCCACTAGAGCACATGTTTCTTTATAATACATATCATATTTGTTGTGTCAAACGATGCCAAATGCAGTAAATTTGTGAGAAAAGGAGAGTTCTTGAACAATAAAGAAAACAATTCAATTCAAGGATATATATATATATATATATATATATATATATATATATATATATATATATATACACTCCCTCCGGTCACAATTATAAGCAAAAATAACTACTTTCACACGTATTAAGAAAGTTAGTTAAGTGTAATTAATTTTCTTGATTTCATGTACAATCAAAGTAAAATTTACAATAATATCCTTAGTTTAATTAATGAATCAACTACCAAAATTAAATACTTTTGAATTAAATTAAGGGTATAATAGTAATACAAGCATTAATTAGTCTAAAATTTAATGTCTTTTGCTTATAATAGTGACCAAGATTTAAGGTGTTTTTTTTGCTTATAATAGTGACCGGAGGGAGTATATATATATATATATATATATATATAGAGAGAGAGAGAGAGAGAGAGAGAGAGAGAGAGAGAAGAGAGAGAGAAGAGAGAGAGAAGAAACAAAGTTGGTTATAATGATTTTTCTATTCACTTTCTCAATTAGGGTTAATGGATTACAACTACATAATAACCTACTTTCTCAATTAGGGTTAACGGATTACAACTACATAATAACCCACACTCTTTCTCAACAACCTGGTAGAGTAACCTATTTATAGACTACTATCATATGTATGTTATGTATGATGATTACTTTTATACATGACATACATAACTACTACATAAAAAGTACATAAAACAATTTCGACTACTAAATGCTAGAACAGACTTCAACTACAACATGCACTTCCCGGTCAAACCATGAAGTTACCATTGTCGAGACTAGAGTTCGATCTAAATAATATAAATTTCCACCTTGGAACAAACTCCACTACTTCAAGGGAATAAACTAGCTATCATCATACAACATTATCAGCTGCATACAGTGAAAGAACTTGCTACAAGGTAATGACTTGGTGATAATATCAGCAACATTATCTTTAGTCAAAACCTTTAGCACTTTCACTTCTCACTTCGTGATTTTCTCCCTGACGAAATGCAGCCTAACATCAATGTGTTTGGTTCTCTCATGATAGGCTTAATTTTTTGATAGATGTATAACCCTTTGACTATCAAATTTAACAGTTATAACTTGGCCTGAAGTTTCAGTTCCTTAGCAAACTTTTCAAGTCACAATGCTTCTTTCACAGCTTCAGTAAGGGCAATGTATGTATTCGGATTTAGTGGTTGATAAGGCTACAACATTTAGAAGTGAAGGTTTCTAACTGATTGATGTACCAAACATAGTAAAAACATATCCAGAAAGAGACTTTCTAGTATCCACACATCCTGCAACATCATAGTCAACACTATTCATATAGGCTCTTTCAACTTCAGTACTTTGACTTTGATTCGTACTCATCTTGAATTGAGGATTTGTTTATGTTGTGACATTATTTAAATTCAATATACCAAATTTTTTGAGAATCTGCATTAGGTATGTCTTTTGAGATAAGCTTAATATCGACTGCTTTCTATCTCTCCGGATGTCAATCCCAATAATCCTAGTGGTAGCTCCTAGATCCTTCATTTCAAACTCCTTATCGAGTTCATTCTTTTCCTTCATTACATGCTCGACTTTGTTGCTTCCTATGAGGATATCATCCATATAAAGCAACAAAATAACAAGTGAACTTCCAGGTCGAAATCTTGAGTATACACAATGGGCGAACTAGCTCCTAGTGAAACCTATGTGTGTCATAAACTGAACATATCTCCTACTCCATTGTCGAGGATATTATTCCAGGCCATATAACAACCTATTTAGCTTGCACGCATAATCCTCCTTGCCTCTTTTGCATACCCTTTAGGTTGCCTCATCAGGATTGTTTCATCTAGATAACCATATAGGAAGACAGTCTTCACATCCATCTGTTCAAGTTCTAGGTCAAACTTTGTCACTATGGATAATAACATTCTGATAGATATACGCTTTACAATAGGTGAGAACACATTGTTAAAGTTGACTTCTTCTTTCTGAGTGAATCCCCTAGAAAGCAACCTTGCCTTAAATCGCTTCGACGTCACTCTTTCAATTCCATTTAATTAATATATAGACTTTGAGTAAAGAAAATGAACTACCAATTTAAAATATTTTCCATTTACTACTGTCCCGTTCATATCAAGCAAATCTTTAATTGTCTTTAGACACGTGCTAAAAAATATGCAACAAAAAATACTAACAAAAGTGAAGTCACCAAGATCTATATAAGCCTATATATATATGATTATCAAAACATATATCCCACTTATCTCATAATTATAGAAATTTTAGCTTAGATATTTGCAGAAGAAACTCAGATATCTTTTCCATATAATCTATATGTAATTCGTTCCATATATATATATATATAGTAAGATCATATGAAGTAAGAACACTCATTATATTAGGTGTGTCCCGGTGTCTCGAATCCAAACAATTATGATATAGTGAATAAAAAATACTTATTGCAAAACATTATTTTTAAAATAAATATTTACCCATATTGTAAGATCATCATAGCTTCAATTTGGAGTTCTAATCTTTGTCGGTACAAAATGTCATCACTTAGATATTGCCAAGTTTTGCTCCAAATCAATTCTGGTTTGTTAAGTTAGTCTAAAACCAATAAGGTTACAAAAAACTTCCTTAAATAATAAGTTGTCCCCCAATGGCTTGCTTCTATGATGGCATCAATGAATTCCTTTTCATCACGCAACAATCCCAGAGCATAGCAAGCATCTTTAAATGTGTCATAGACAACATTGTTTACTGTTCTAATATCTTTAAATGATTTTTCTCCTTTGATATTATTAAGCAATGTTCTCAGGTAATATAGTTGACCACTTTCTGGATGAATAAATTACAATCTTCCAATTGTAAATCCCTTCTTCCTCTTTGTCCACACACGACTGCGCTTATTCCAAACAAACATTGAAGGAAATTCACCATATGTAAAACTTCTTGCTTCAAGATATTTTCTGTTTGCATCCATCCAACCCAAGAATTTTTTCACGTGGGAGTTTGGATTGTTGATTACATATTGCAATGGAACATAATCCTCAAAAATAAAATACTGTTTATTTGGCAAGTGAAAAGACAAACGCTCAACAACAGGTTCTCTATAATTGATATCAAATGCAACTAATCTCCAAGCTGCTTCACATGAGGATAAATATCTGCAATCATAATAAAATTTCATCTCATCCACGCATCTTGTCTCTCTTTGATTCCAGCACTTTGATAAAAGGTTGTTGTAACACGATCCTGACCTTTATTGACATATTTGAAGAGATATTTTATAGAACGAGATTGGTTACACCACTCAACATTTATATGAGCATTATATCTCAATAACAAATATCTATTATAAGGTACAACAAACCTATTATCAATAACAAATTATATCAAATTAAACGATAGAATTATATTAAAACAACATGATCCTGGGTATTAATCTGGTGGGATGATTTCAAGACAACTACATTGAAACAAAGATTGGGCTAAAACTAAATTAAAAACAAAGTTCAAACATCCAAAGTACACAATATAAAATCCCAAAAACATTAAAAAAAATGCATTCTAAATTAAAAACATCTACTCGGCAGGTTACTTCTTTATCTGAACAAACTTGGGCATTTTTGTGGTTGATGTTTGTGTATCACATTCTTCAATTGTTGTGGACAACACTTCAACATCACTGAACATCCTCTTTCCTTTGCTCAACGTGGATGGAGTAGTCTCTTCAATATTATTCTGAATATTTTTAAATTAGAAAAATTCAATTTACAATTTGTTTAATTTCTAACATATAATAAATTAGAAAAATATATGAATATAGGTTTTAAGTAGATACCTTTTCATAAGTTTGATTAAACTCTTCAGCAACAGATTCCTATAAGTTATTTATATACTAATTAACTCCAAGTTGATATGTAATTCATTATTATTATGGGGGAAGGGAGCAAATAATATAAGACTTGTCTCAAAAATACCTTTGATATGTTGTCTTCAACTTCAGTAGGGTTATTATTAACTTGATTAATTTCATCATCATCCTATCATTATATGCATAACTCAAATTTATAATATTCTCAAGATCATAAAAAACTATATTTGTTAAATTAAGGTGTTTCAGGCTATCTTACATTCATGCCATGTTTCATTTTGGATTGATCAATCAAGTTTTGGTCTGTAGTGACTTTCATCACAATATAGCTTTGCCACTTATTTTCAATATTACCATTGGAAACCTGAATCTTGAAAAGCATAGTCTTGTCCAACAATTAATTAAAAACAGTAGGCCATGCAATGACATCATTATCCTATACGTTTTGCAAGCATTAGATATCTTTAATCAAAGGAAAAAAGAGAAACTTAATAGTACATATACACAAAAATGAATGTTCTATACCTCAAATAGGTTTACACGCGGATTTTCTAATTCTTGTGTAGCCACTCGGTCAAAGAGTATAAAAGTCGAAGATCCACTAACATCAGCAACTTGAACATGTATCTTAACTCTGTACAAAAAAAAAATTACAATGGAATCTTAACTCTATACCAAAAAAATATTACAATGGAATGTAAAATTATAAAAATAATAAAACAAACCATGATTGTTATACCTTGGATTGGCTGGAAGAACATCGACACAATTTTCACAAAAATACAAATCTCCACTTTTTATACGCACACTCTTTGCACATTTGGTATATGCTTGATAATACCATTTCTTTGTGTGATCGAAGTCAATTGTTTTAGCAAGAACAACTACAATAGAAAACTAATGTGCAAATACATATATATCAAATAATAACTTATTTATTATATGTATCTAAAAGAAGAAATTGAATTTATACATATATATATATATGTTAGTTCCTGGATTGGCTGGAATTTTGGTAAAACAAGGTATGTTCAATGTTGATGTCAAGGTGCTGATGTTGCAACATTGAAGTCTTAACACTGGGCTGTGTTAAGTAATTAATTGCTGAAGTTGGATGTCTGATGTCACATGGCGATGTTGTAACATCAGATCTGCAGAATTAACAACAGCAGGCGGTGATGTTGTTAGGGTTGCGTATTAGCTGGAATTGTGGAGAGCAAGCTGTCTCATTGGATGCGAATATCTTGGGATAGATATTTGCTGCTGCATAGGAGATCTGGTGCAGATTTGTAGGAGATTTAAAAGGTTGAAGATTTAAAAAGATTTTAGGAGAAAATCTGTTTTAAATATTCAGTTTTAAATAACAAATCTGGGAGATATTGTAGCAAGTCCAAGACCAATTCAAGGAGCTATATAAAGCGTACAAGATCAAAGGAAAAGGTACAGAAATACAGAGAGAGAAACAAGAGCAGAGGCTGAGTGTCTTGAGTATTTTGTACGAGTTGTATAACCAGAATTCTAGGGTGAATTGTTGTGTCGTATTCTGTCCTCTCTAGAAGCTGTGAAGCAATAGAGAGTGGTTGCTTGATCGAAGCTGTGAAGTAAGATCAAGGGTACTAAAAATGGTTTCTTTGAGTGTTTGTAAGGGATTGGGTGGTGTTCTCATACCTAAGTGGTTTCTTAGGTAGGAAGTCATTAGTAGAGTATAAGTTTAGGAGATTGTCAACGGGTTGTTGAGTTTGTAAATTATATCTACAAGTAGTGAATTCCATCCCTGGCTTGGTAGCCCCCAGAGTAGGTTGTTGTAACCGAACTGGGTCAACAATTCTTGGTGTTATTTTACTGTTATTGTTGTCCATTGTGCAGAGTGTGTTGTTGTGACATCACACCTTAACATCACACGTCTGATACCAGAATTCCAATTGGTATCAGAGCAGGCATCCTGTCTGTCTCTGGGTGAGATCTAGGGAAGTTACTTTCTGGTGTAAAGATGGACAAAGAAGTTGGAGGATTCGTCAACAGACCCCCTATTTTGGATGGATCCAATTATGACTATTGGAAGCCAAGGATGACCACTTTCTTAAAATCCTTGGACAGTAGGGCTTGGAAGGCTGTTATTAAAGAATGGAAAACTCCTGTCATGTGTGAGAAGGATGATGCTGGCAAAGATAAAGAAGGCACCTCTAAGCCAAAGCCTGAAGAAGAGTGGATCAAGGAGGAAGATGAGCTTGCCCTTGGAAATTCCAAAGCTCTGAATGCAATCTTCAATGGAGTGGATAAGAATATCTTCAGGTTAATCAATACCTGTGAAGTTGCTAAGGAAGCATGGGATATCTTGCAGGCTACACATGAAGGAACATCTAGAGTTAAGATGTCGAGACTTCAGATTTTAACATCAAAATTTGAAAGCCTGAAGATGAAGGATGATGAGACTATTCATGACTTCCACATGAATGTTCTGGAGTTGGCTAATGCATCCAGTGCTCTTGGTGAGAAGATGTCAGATGAAAAGCTTGTGAGGAAGATCCTTAGGTCCCTACCTAAGAAGTATAAGATGAAGGTTACTGCCATTGAAGAATCACAAGACATCAGCAAAATGAGAGTTGATGAGCTCATTGGATCTCTTCAAACTTTTGAGCTTGGGTTGAATGAGGAAGAACCAGAAAAGAAGCCAAAGAGTATAGCCCTGGTGTCAAATGGTGATGAAGAAAAAGGGAAGAGTTCTGAATCTCAGGAGGATCTATCTCAGGCTATAGTTATGTTGGGAAGACAGTTCACCAAAGTGTTCAAGAGAATGAACAATAACTCCAGGCCTAATGTCAAGAACATGACTTCTGACACCAGCAAGAAGGATGAAGAGAAAACTACCCAAGATAAAGGAGTTCAGTGCTTTGAGTGTGAAGGGTATGGACATGTCAAGAAAGAATGTCCCACCTTCTTGAAAAAGCAGAAGAAGGGCATGACGGTTTCCTGGTCTGACTCAGATAGTGAAAGTGAAGGTGAGTCAGCAAAGCATGTGAGAGCTTTAACAGGAGCTGTGGTTTCTGATGATGATTCTAGTGATGGAGAAGTAACTTATGAGGAGTTAGCATCTACTTATCAAGAGCTGTGTTTAAAAAGTGCTGAGATTTATCAAGAAAACAAGTGCCACAAGCAACAGATTGCTCAGCTAGAGAATGAAAAGACTGATCTGGAAAATGAAGTTGTGCTAGTTAGAGCTCACCTTGATCAAATGACTAAGTCTGTTAGGATGCTGAGCTGTGGTACTGACACACTTGACAAGATCCTTCAGACAGAAAGGGTTACAGGTGATAAGTCTGGTATAGGATATGTGGCAAGTACCTCAGGAGCAAAGGAGGAGGTGTCCCTACCTATGTCTCAAACAAAGAGATAGGAGTCTACCCCTAAGAAGGTTGTTCAGCCTCAGAATGTTGAGAAAAAGGATGGTCCCCAACAAAGGAAGATGCAGCCTCAAGGAGCTAGTCAGTATATGCCCCCACAATACCACAAGAGCATGCAAGCTGCTCAGTTCAAACAATACATGTCTCATAAGGTGTCTCAACATCAGGACAACTGGTATGGTTATGGATATGGTTACACCAATGTTATTCCTCATTTCTATGGAAGAAGAAAGCCACACCATCATGGGAGACAATCCAGGAAACGGCGCTCTCAGCCTTCTTATGGGAGAAGATACCAGCATAATAGATGGCAGGGCAGTTATGGTAGGAGGAGACCACATTATGGATGGCATCCTAAGCAATCTCATCTTGGAAGAAGATTCAGAGATGAAAGGGTGAGATGCTATTATTATGGAAGGTTTGGACATATGCAGTACTCTTGCTACAAGCTGCATGGATACCCTCAACCTCAAAACAGATGGAGAGAGTACAGGCCCAAAGTTGTTAAACAATGGGTACCTAAGGAGAAGGTGAAGTGCTTATTGGCTCACTTGGCTGACAAAAAGGCTAAAGAAGGAACATGGTACTTTGACAGTGGGTGTTCCAAATACATGTCTGGATGTAGATCCATGATTGCTGAATATAGACCTTGCCTCTGTCTTGAAGTTATTTTTGGCAATGGAGAAAAAGGTGTTGTTGCAGGAGTTGGGAAAGTGAAAGGTGATGGTATACCTGAACTTGACAATGTTCTATTTGTCAGTGGTTTAAATGCAAATTTGATCAGCATAATCCAGTTGTGTGATGAAGGTTACAAGGTAAACTACACTAAGCATGAGTGTGTGGTATCTGATGAGTATAATCAGATTGTTATGAAGGGTACCATAACCAAGGATAACTGCTATCAGTGAATTTCTCTTGAAGGAAATTCAACTAATGATGTTCAAGTTGATGTTATAACATCAGATTATGACATCAGGATGCTGAAAGGTCACTCAGAGTTAATGAGTCCTGATGTGAACTGTTTAAAAGGAAAGTCTTTATGGAGGGAGAAAATTAGTAATTGGTCTTTAAAGAGTACACAAAATCTGGCGCCTTACCTCAGACCCTCATTTCCTATTATAGCAAAATCACAGTTCATCAAAACTCATATCTCTTTTCTGTTCGTCTCCTTCAACAAGAAGAACCGTCTCAATCTATACTCCCTCAAAGGAACCATGTCAAAGCAGGCATCTTCTCCTCCAAAAAGTTCATCGTGGAATAACGCTAGGGTTTCTACAGATGAGTACTCTGAAGAAGAAGCTCTGAATATTCAACCCATCTCCGTAATGTTACCAGAGTCAGGTAAACCTAGACCATCTAAACTTGCTTCTAAAAGGGCCGCAACTACTTTTAAAAATACTGAAACAAAGAAGCTGGTTACCAGTATCCTATTTAGTGATAAATCAACACCTAGGTCATCCACGTCTCAAACTGTGGTAGAAAAGTTTGATGTTGACAAGAGTATGGGTAATCTGGCAACCAAAATACTGGACAAAGGAATACATGTGAAAGGAATTTCTGTACCGTTGAATCAGATGCCAGCAGAAAAGGTAGACATGCAAGGAGAAGAATCTGATCTTCATAGACTTGCTGTGTCTGTCATTGAGGATTCTGAAAGAGGAGGGGAAGAAGAAGATGTGCATGAGGGAATTAATGATAGAACTACTCCTGAAGAAGAAAAGAGTGAGGACATGATCAATGTGGTTGACTTATTTGATAATGAAGTCATTGGAAATGCTGTTCCAAGTATTGCCAAGAGACTAAAGACAAGGAAAGGAAAGACTAATGAATCCTCTCCTAAGAAGCCTACTGAAGGAAAGAAGAAAACTGTTGCTGGTCCCACAAAACCTTGGAGCAAGGTTGTTACACCTTCCAAAAAGAGAAAGATTAGAGAAGAATCTGAGTCTGAGGATGAAGTTGAGGAAGATGTCCATGACATCACACCAGTCAGAAAGACCATTCTAAAGAGAATTTCTGATAAGGTCCCTGAAGTGCCAGTGGACAACATATCCTTTCATTATGCGAGCAATACTTCCTTGTGGAAGTTTGTGTGCCAAAGGAGGTTAGCTCTGGAAAGGGAGCTTGGAAAAGATGTCTTGGAGATGAAAGAAATTATGGACCTCATTCATGGAGCTGGACTTCTAAAGACTGTGACCAGATTCTCCAAGTGCTATAGTGGACTTGTTAAGGAATTTGTTGTCAACATTCCCATAGACATTTCTGACAATAGAAGTGTGAACTACATGAAGGTGTTTGTTAGGGGACAGTGTATTGACTTCTCTCCTAGTACTGTCAATAAATATCTGGGAAGAGATGAGCAAGAGGAGTGTGAGCTGGAGGTGACTGATAATGAAGTGTGTAGAGAGGTCACTGCTACTCAAGTTAAGGTGTGGCCACTGAAAAATAAATTAACAGCTAGCAAACTCAGTATCAAGTATGCTATATTGCACATAATTGGTGCGGCTAACTGGGTACCTACTAATCACAAAACCACCATAACTGTGGGATTAGGAAGGTTCATCTATGCTGTAGGGAAAAAGGTCAAGTTCAACTATGGAAGCTATATATTTGATCAAGTAGTGAAGCATGGTGCCACCAATGCTATCAAAATGCCTATATCATTCCCTTCCCTTATCTTTGGAATGATCTTAGATCAATATCCTAGAATCTTAACCAGTTCAGAGGTAGCATGTAAGAGGGAGTCAGCTTTATCTTTGCATCCCAAACTGTTTGCTGGGAGTCATGTTCCAGACATTGTTACAACATCAAGTTCTGGGATTAAGAAGGTCAGTACAAAATCTAAGCTGATTAAAGAATTAAAGGCAACCTGCAAGGATCTTGATATGGTTATCAAGACCAGCACTGACAGGAAAATGAAGATTGAGCAGATGATTAAAGACTTGGAACAGGGGGAAGATAATGGGAATGGCGACACTGAGGATTCCAGGTCAGATGAGGGTGATGAAGATACTGATGGTACCAGCTCGGATGAAGACTAACCTCCATCTGCTATTTTTAGATAGTAGTTTCAGTCTTTAGTTTTTTTTTGCTGTGCTGGTTATGTAATTTGAATATTGTGCTGTTATATGCACTAGTTTTGTTTTTAGTTTCCTTCTATGATTTGTTTTGCCTGGTTGCTAACTGTGAGGCTAACAATGAGAGCTAGGGTGTACTGACTATAGTTAATAGGGCTTTTAACTGAAGTTTGCCTAATTGTGGCTAAAAAGGGGGAGAAAATAGCCAAGAAAGTCAAGAGAGTATCAAAGAGTGTTACTGCCAAATGCTGCTAATGTGATGCAGTTATTAAGGGGGAGTTTAGACTGAGCTAGTGATGCAGATATCATAGCATTTGAAGAGTGCAGCTAAGCAGACATCAAGGGGGAGAAAAGTGCTGCACATTGTGAGCTACTGAACAGCTGTGATGCTGGTTCATATTCTTGAGGGGGAGCACCAATTGGCTGTTGTCAATAATGAAGATGGTGCTGCAGCAGATCAAGTGATGAAGACTATGAGTATTGTCAAACTGCTGCTGATGGAGTTTCAAATTTTTGGAGTTTTTCCGCTGCTGAAGTCTCTGAAGATGCAGAGATTGTTTTAGCCAAAATTAGCCAAAGGGGGAGATTGTTAGTTCCTGGATTGGCTGGAATTTTGGTAAAACAAGGTATGTTCAATGTTGATGTCAAGGTGCTGATGTTGCAACATTGAAGTCTTAACACTGGGCTGTGTTAAGTAATTAATTGCTGAAGTTGGATGTCTGATGTCACATGGCGATGTTGTAACATCAGATCTGCAGAATTAACAACAGCAGGCTGTGATGTTGTTAGGGTTGCGTATTAGCTGGAATTGTGGAGAGCAAGCTGTCTCATTGGATGCGAATATCTTGGGATAGATATTTGCTGCTGCATAGGAGATCTGGTGCAGATTTGTAGGAGATTTAAAAGGTTGAAGATTTAAAAAGATTTTAGGAGAAAATCTGTTTAAAATATTCAGTTTTAAATAATAAATATGGGAGATATTGTAGCAAGTCCAAGGCTAATTCAAGGAGCTATATAAAGCGCACAAGATCAAAGGAAAAGGTACAGAAATACAGAGAGAGAAACAAGAGCAGAGGCTGAGTGTCTTGAGTATTTTGTACGAGTTGTATAACCAGAATTCTAGGGTGAATTGCTGTATCGTATTCTGTCCTCTCTAGAAGCTGTGAAGCAATAGAGAGTGGTTGCTTGATCGAAGCTGTGAAGTAAGATCAAGGGTACTAAAGGTGGTTTCTTTGAGTGTTTGTAAGGGATTGAGTGGTGTTCTCATACCTAAGTGGTTTCTTAGGTAGGAAGTCATTAGTAGAGTATAAGTTTAGGAGATTGTCAACGGGTTGTTGAGTCTGTAAATTATATCTACAAGTAGTGAATTCCATCCCTGGCTTGGTAGCCCCCAGAGTAGGTTGGTTGTAACCGAACAGGGTCAACAATTCTTGGTGTTATTTTACTATTATTGCTGTCCATTGTGCAGAGTGTGTTGTTGTGACATCACACCTTAACATCACACGTCTGATACCAGAATTTCAATATATATATATATATATATATATATACATATACTAAAGATAAATTATTACCTTAGAGCATTGAAGAACTTCAAAAATATTCATTTTTGGATGTTTAAGAAAATTATCCATTGAAGCATTGTTGCTTTGGGAAGATACATAACTAATCATCTGATTCAGTGACTTATTTCCATTCTCCAACCTGACAAAATAAATTTAACAAAAATATAACTCCAACTATATATTGACACAAAAATTAAATCAAAAATACATACTAAAAAGAAACTGTAGGCATATTATTGAACTTACTTCTCTTTGTATTCAAGAGATTCCTTTAGATTGCTGTTAATAAAGATTTTTGTACCATTAAAGGCATTTGAAATGCCATGAATTGCTGGAAAAAATATGAATAGAAATTAATCTGTTAGTTTGATTTGTAGATAGTATAACTATAAAAAATACAATCTAATTAAAATATGAGTCACTTACATTGGAAAATTTTAGGCTTACACAACTGTAAAATGACTATTACAGACTTATCATAACCATTATCAGTTAAATATTTGTTCATATGTTCAGCATGTTCAGCCCACAAAGTACAATCAATATTATTTCCTCTGCATTGATGATATTATTAAAAAAAAATTAGTCAAATAATATATAGTTTTTATTGTATACTATAAACATAATAATTAGATGATAATTCAAAATCTTACTCCAAATCTTCTAAAACAATATCCAACATTTTGACTCTAATTCCACTTCTCATTGTTTCCTTCATGTCAAACTTTTTAATCACGTGACCAATCACATCTGACAAAATATGATCAAACAAAATTGAGTTAAACTTAAAAAGAATAATAGCAAAATCTAAATTTGAAGTATGACTAACCTATGACTCGTGATTGGTTAAGGCCAGACAAAATTTGAAGAAAGCAACAAATTTAAAATAAGTTTTAGGGATGGATGGAACATCTCCAATCCTAGTACAACTTGTGGTTTTGATGAAGTTAATCTTGTACTTATGATCTGTCATAACAAATTTAGGATCATGCAATCCAACTAATATATTAGAAATAATATAGCAAGATCCTTCTTCAAGATTTGAGTCAAATTCACCAATTAGTGCCGATTTCACCGAAGCTTGGATACTTGAACACTGAAAAACAACACAGAAAGAGGTAAAAATGTAATAATTTGGTAATCTAACAAAAAATTAAATAACAGTCGATAGATAATAAACAACAATTATAACACTCACTTTGTCATCAAGCAAAATCATTTCTAAACTGGTAATAATATTATGGTCATTCCAAGAATGGACTTTCCACAAACTTAGTACACGAACTTTAATCTGCCAGTTCAGTTTGGGAGGGATGATGTCAGAAATTATACTGATACATAGTGCCATTCTACACAAAGTGCAAAAGAAAAAAAATTAAGACAATTAATTAATATAGAGGAAGTCAAAACATGAAAATATATGTGGGTTAAGAACTACCAATGCACATTTTATATACCTGAAGTTTGAAGAATCTTGATGTAACCTTTCTCTACAGAATTTGGAGAATATAAAAAAAAGTATGGAGGTTGGATCTATTTGTACTAAAATCATGATAGGGTAATGTGAATAGCTACAATAAGTGCAGTAATAGCGTTTCTGAAATTTGCATTGGAAGTTGAAAAATGCGGACTTAAAAATAGAGAAGAAGTTTAATACCAAAAAAAAATTGAGAAGAAGTGAAGCGTTTGATTCAAAGAATGGGGGAGAATATAAAGTACGCAGATTTTGAGGATTTTCATTCATTGAACCGTTTGAGTAAAGAAAAAAAATCACAATTTATTATAATAATCCCTAATTAAATCGTATTTATTGGGAAGAGAAATAAATAAGTGGTTGAGATAAAAAAGGAATACATAATGACTCTTTAAGAGAAAAAAATAATGTGGTTGAGATAAAAAAGGGAATACAGAGCAACTTATTCGGCTGTTCTTTCCTATAAATGTTTGAGATAAAAAAGAAGAATATTACTGTTCTGGACTGGGCCAGCGCCTGCCCTGCTGTCGGGAAGGCCCAAGCCCAATGGCCAGTGGAAGCCCAACAAGGCCAAAGCCACTTCCGTGTCGGGCACGTGCCAGTCCTCTTGGACGTCGGGCACGCGAGGTAAAGACTTTCGGACAGAAGCATATGGTCTACGAACACACCTCTCCCCGACGCCCACGTGCTCCTCCCCGAGAGGGCACTTTCTCTTGTAACTTCCCACTCCTGAAAGAAACGGTATGCCCTACTTCCGGAGATTTCGGGATCGTTACACCAGGGCGAAGACCATGTGCTGGTCTTCACTATGCCATGTAAGCCCTGTCGACCATCGTGAAGAGAACGTTGCCGTCCCAGTCGAGGACGTCGACATCAGAGATGGGCAGATCTGCTCCCCATTCTCCGAGGACATAGTTGATGATGTTGCCGAACTGTGGATTCCGCAGGCCGTGTACCAGCCTATTCCGCCACCGCCCGACGCAGATCCCAGTATGGTGGCCCTGTTCGCCTTGGTCAACCAGACCAACCAGATGATCGCACAACAGAACATCCAGATCGAAGCTCTGGATAGAGGTCGACCCCGACGTTCTTCCCCGCGAAGACACCGTCATCCTCCTTCTCCCCATCAATATCCCCGGAGAACTGCCCAGGCAGACTCCCGCAGTCCCTCCCCGCGACGCGAGGGTCGCGGGCCACGTTTGGAACACCCTCAACCGGCAGCTTCCCAGAAACGCCACCGCTCACCTCCCCCGAAAGAGACGACCAAGAAAAGGAGCAGTGACGCTGGCGAGAGACCCAGGAATCCTCCTCGTGGACAAGGATCTGGGCAAGACCGTCACTCCCCGTCCAGGTCCCCTATCTGAAGCGACGAAGACGATCCAAGAACTGCCCTATCCAAGGAAATTATGGACACCCCGATACCTCCGGGCATGGAGAAGCCCCCACAGTTAGGGACCTATGACGGCACGGCTGATCCCGACGACCATATTGAGAGCTTCGAAGCGATGTCCGACTTTAGGAATGTTCGAGGAGCCATTAAGTGCAGGCTCTTCCCTACGACTCTCAGGAAAGGGGCCATGACATGGTACAAACGGCTTGCTCCAGAGTCCATCACTTCCTGGAAACAGTTCAAGAAGCGATTTTCCAGACATTTTACCGCTTCGCGCCGACATCCGAAGACGATGGCGTCCCTCGAGGCCATCTTCCAGGGATGGAACGAATCTCTCCGAAATTATATCGAGAGGTTCAACCGAGAAGCTGCCGAGGTCCACGCGATCGATGAGATGAAGAAGTTCCTGATTGCGAAGGGATTGCACCCTGGAACTGACTTCGCCAAGATCGTGGACATTCATAAGCCCATAGACTTGGAAAATTTACTCGTTTGAGCTCAGTCTTACATCAAGTTCGAGGAGTCACAGGCCGCCCAGCTGGCCCTCGACTCGCGATGACGAGAAGGCTCCCGTAGCCACAGAGATAAAGGCTCTCCTCCACCTCGACGTGGAGGAGAGAGGAGGAGGGACAACCAACCCCGGGACTCCCGCGGTCCTGCTGGTATGTTCTCGGATTACACTCCACTCAACACGACCCGCTCGCAAATACTCTCCGAATGCGCCAACTCGGAGTTTCAAAAGGGGAGCGTCCGTTTTCCCAAACCGACGGCTCCCAAACCAAACACTGACAACTCCAAGTACTGCAGGTTCCACCGCAACCACAGACACGTCACCGAAGATTGCATCCACCTCAAGGATGCAATCGAAATCTTGATCAAGGAGGGCCATCTGAAGAAGTACGCCCAGAAGAATGACCCCCCGCGGGCAGATAATCGGGACGCCCAGAGCGTTGAGGATACGACCCATCCAGACGGGGAGAATCGACTTCAGGTCGCCCTCAGCATTACTCGACCCGAGGATTTCTGCATTCCCGAGGGAATCGAGAACGCCGAGGCTGTTTACAACCTTTGGAGAAGCTTCCCCGACGAAGACCTCATCGCTGCCCGCAGCACGTGGGAGAGCTTCCCCAAGACGATGGTTATATCGGGCGGGGGCCCCGAAAAGGTCTCCGTTGGATCAATAAAGAGGAAGTTTGACGAGCTGGAGTTGGCTACATCTGCGAAGACCACCACCCTCGACAAGGTGCAAGGGAGGTCAAACCCAATCACCTTCTACCTCGAGGAGTTGCCCGGAGGAGCGCCAAATGTAACTATTCCCCTCCTGATTCGAGCGCAGATGGCCAACTTTGACGTCCGCAGGATCCTGGTCGACCAGGGCAGCTCGGTGGACATAATGTATACTCACCTCTTCAGCATCCTCCAGCTCACCGAAAGACACTTAACCCCGTACGTGGGCTCGGATTTGCAAGGGTTCAACAACACCACCACCAGGCTGTGGGGTTACGTCGAGCTGATGGTCACTTTCGGGATCGACGACACTGCCCGACAGATCAAGATCCGCTTCCTGGTGGTTGACTGTCCTTCCCTCTATAACTGCATCTTGGGGAGGACCACCCTAGCCGAACTTACTGCGGTGCCTTCAACGGTCCACCTAAAGATGAAGTACTACACCGCCAGAGGTCGTGTGGTCACCATGCACGGGGACATCAAGGCGGCCAGAAGATGCTTCGACGCTGCCATCAAGGGTTTGAACATCATTGGTCCCAAGCCCAAGAACCAAGCAAAGATATCTTCGCACGCAGAGCAGATGCCCCTCCCGCCCGTCAACGCGGTCGACCTTGACAGCAGGTTCCCCGGGGAACAGGATCCAGAAGAAGCCGCCGGTGATGACTTTCCAGCTGAAGGCAACGGGCAGCCTATCTACCCAACGCGCCCCGTCCCAGACGGAGACTTCGAGCTGGTGACCCTCGGAGACGACCCCGACCGAAGCGTGAAGATCGGTTCTGGACTCCCCGACCTGGCGAAGAAGCAGCTGAAGCCTGCCTTCGCGAGAATTCTGACCTGTTCGCCTGGAGTGCTTCAGAAATTCTCGGACTCGACCCCGAGGTGGCTTGTCATCAACTGACTATAGACCCGGCCGTTAGGGCCGTAGCTCAACATAGGCGTAGGCAGTCTCCGGAGAAAGCGGAGGCTGCTGAAAAAGCTGTAAAAGACCTCCTAGAGGAAAATCTCATTTCGGAAGTCAAGTACACAACTTGGCTGTCCAACCTTGAACTCGTTAAGAAAAATAATGAAAAATGGAGGATGTGTGTTGATTATACCAACCTTAACCGGGCATGCCTGAAAGATTCTTACCATTTTCCTAACATCGACCAGCTGGTCGACAATTCTGCAGGTTTTAAGCTATTATCCTTCATGGACACTTACTCGGGGTACAACCAAATCCCCATGGACAAGGCCGACAAGCAGCATATCGCCTTCATGACCGAGTCGGGCAATTACTATTACAACGTAATGCCTTTCAGCCTGAAGAACGCCTGCGCGAACTACCAGCAGATGATGAACAAAGTCTTCTGGGCAGAGATCGGCGATATGCTCGAGGTCTACATGGACGACATGATCGTCAAGTCCACGGCAGAACTCGACCACGCGGCTCATCTCAAAAAGGTGTTCGACACAGTGAGGAGATGTCGTATGAGATTCAACCCTGACAAGTGCACCTTCGGCGTTCGGGCAGGAAAATTCCTTGGTTTCTACCTCACAGAGAGAGGAATCAAGGCAAGCCCCGACAAGTGTAGGGCCTTCTCCGAGATACCCACCTCGGACTCAAAGAAATCCATACAATTGCTGAACGGGATGCTAACCGCCCTCTCCCGCTTCGTTGCCAAATCAGCCCAATACGCACTCCCATTTTTCAAACTTCTTCGCCAAAAGGCCACTTTCGAATGGAGCGAGGAGTGCGAGCAGGCGCTCCTCCATCTCAAACAGGTGCTATCACAACCCCCGGTCCTCTCATAGCCAGAGAACGGGGAGACGCTCTTCTTGTATCTCGCCATCACGGAAGAAGCGGTCAGCGTTGCCCTTATCCGGGAAACTCCCGACGGGCAGAAACCGATTTACTTCACCAGTAAAGCCCTCCAGGGCCCCGAGATCAGGTATCAATAGATCGAAAAGGTCGCCTTGGCCCTCGTCACCACAGCTCGAAGACTTCGCCATTATTTCCTGGCCCACACGATCGTGGTAAGAACTGAGCAGCCAATAAGGCAACTCCTCGGTCGACTAGACATGGCGGGAAGAATGCTCAGGTGGTCGTTGGAACTCGTCGAGTTCGAAGTCCAATACGAAGGAAGGAAAGCCTTGAAAGCTCAAGTGCTGGCCGACTTCGTGGTTGAAATGACCATCCCCGAACCTTCGACCAACGGAGCCCAAAGATGGACAATCTATGTCGACGGGGCGTCCAACTCGAAAGGAAGCGGGGCGGCATCATCCTCGAGAACGAGGAAGGCATCCTGATCGAAGTCTCCCTCGAGTTATCCTTCCCGACATCGAACAAACAGGCAGAATACCAGGCTTTCCTCGCTGGGCTACGTTTGGCCGAGGACCTCGGGGCCAAGGAAGTCAAGATCTTTACTGATTCCCAGCTCGTAGCCTCCCAGGTCCGAGGAGAGTACCAGGCCAAGAACGATTGCCTTATCGAATACTTAACCTTAGTAAAGGAAAAAATGAAGAGTTTCGTCTCCGCGGAGGTGACCCACATCCCGCGCGAGCACAACACCCGGGCAGACATCCTGTCTAAACTGGCTAGCACGAAGAAGAAAGGAGGAAACAAGTCAGTCATCCAGGAAGTACTCTCTCATCCGAGCATCAACCAGCCCGCTCCAACGAAAGATGTAAACACTATCGGGGACGCCAATTGTTGGATGACACCGCTATACGAATATCTAATGACAGGCAACCTCCCCGAAGATCCCAAGGAAGCGGGGATGGTCAAACGACGAGCGTGTTCATACACGATAGTCGAGGATAAATTATACCGCAGAGGATTTTCAATCCCCCTTCTCCGGTGCGTCGAAGAGAACAAGGTCCCCGGTATCCTCGAAGAGATTCAAGAGGGCATCAACGCCCAACACCTTGGTGGACGATCTTTAGCTCATAAAGCACTTTGGGCAGGGTATTACTGGCCCACTATGCAACACGACGCCAAGGAGCACGTTAAGAAGTGCGATAAATGCCAACGACACGGGGACATGCACCTCGCTCCCCCCAATGAGCTCAAAACGCTCTCATCCCCGTGGCCATTTGCGTGGTGGGGAATGGACATACTTGGGCCTTTCGTCGTGGGTTCATACCAGAATAAATACCTCATCATCGGAGTGGACTATTTCACAAAGTGGATCGAGGCGGAAGCCTTGACCAAGATCACGACCTTCAACATACTCTGTTTCTACAAGAGGAACATCCTCGCTCGGTTCGGTGTTCCCCAAGCAATCGTCACCAACAACGGGACACAGTTCACCGACAAGAACTTCCAAGACTTCTTCGCCAAACTAGGCACGAAGCAGCACTTCACGTTGGTCGAGCACCCACAAACAAATGGGCAGGCCGAAGCAGTAAATAGGGTGATCCTTCGAGGATTGAAACGTCGGCTCGGCGAGCCCAAACAAAGGTGGGTCGAAGAACTCCACAGCGTCCTCTGGGCCTACCGAACAACCCCGCATTCCACAACCGGGGAGACTCCCTTTCGCCTAACCTACGGAACGAAAGCAGTGATCCCCGTGGAGGTCAGGGAACCCTCGAGGAGAACAGAAGCTCCTCTCGAAGAGGGGACAAACAACGAGGCCCTATGGGAAGAACTCGACTTCGTCGAAGAGACAAGAACGGGGGCCTCCCTCCAGGAAGCCTCACTCAAACAAAAATTTACTTTACACTATAACATCAAAGTTATTAAGCGTGATTTCAAGTAGGCACCCTCTCCCTACGAAGGAACCAGAAAGATTCACGGGAAGGTAAACTCGCCGCGAACTGGGAGGCCCCGTACCGCGTCCCCGTAAAGACGGGGACAAGAGCCTACTTCCTCGAAAATCTACACGGGGAGGAACTTGCTCGACCATGGAATGTTGAGAAACTTAAGCAATACTACAGTTAGACACTGCCCGCGACACCCCAACGTCGCTATTACGAGGGCGCGCTAAGGTACAAGCACGACACCCCTCTTAAATGCAATGATCAAGGTCGTGTTATGTGTGCACGAAGACTATTGATCCGACAAGGACACCTCAATCGAGCCCCATCGTCGCCGTACCATGTAGGCAGAACACCCAGCTCGCGATGAGAAGTTCATGCCACGAGGTTAAGACTTCTAAAGAGCTCTTAGCCCCATTGAAGGGCGGAATACACCTCCGACCACCCGATCAGTTCCCCACACGGTCGAGGAACATCGAAGTCGAGCAACTCCCAAAATCAACACATTACTTAGACAAAAATAAGTAAAACAAACAAAACAAGTAAACACCACACACATATAAACGCAACGATCAAAATATAAATCTGGGCAAAAAGCCCATTGTACAAATATTACAAATATTCCAAAAGCCCTTGGTACGCAGGTCGGGCAAACAAAAGAAACAAAATGAAATGGCTCACATGCCAAACAAAACAAGAAAAAAGAACCTATTTCGCGGCCGTCCCCTCTGGCTGCTCATGCCCGGTCGTGTCCCCGTCAACCTCTTCCCCTTCCACCGGCTGCACGATTCGACCATCAACCACGTCGTAGTCAGAGTGGGCTCCCTCCGTAATGAGGTCAGGGTAGAGGATCTGAAGCTGCTGCACAGCATTCTTGAAGCCTATCTCAGCAGCCACAAGGTTGTCCTGCTCAGTTTCTCAGAGTTTAGCAATCAACGCTGCCCGCGACGCCAACAATCTATCTTCCTCGGTTTCTTCCTCGGCGGGGCGAGCAACATCTTCCAATTCAGCAACCTTCTCCAAGAGGATTTTCCTTCCCTCCTCGGCTTTTCTCAACTTCTCCTCTAGCTGTTTCAGGTTTTCGGCCTGCTGCTTCTGGTGCTCGGCCTGAACTCGGTTCTGTTCTTTGCGCTCAGTCAGCTCCTTGCCCACTTTTGTCATCTCGGCAGCAACGGATTGGAACCTCTCTTGCAGCCTGGTCAGCTCGGCTGCTGGACAAGTCTCGTCGGTTAAGATTAAAGCCATCGAACAGACTCGCATAACGGCGGATAAGTCCTCAAGCAGGGCTTCCCTCCTCAAAGCTTGAGGAGCACCCAGGACGGCCTGGACTTCGACAACAGGGATACCTTGAGAGTTGGCACCCGAGAAGAAGTGGGGCCTCAAATGACAAGGAGGAAGTATGAACTTCTCAGAGGGAGGACTGTTCTCAACCGTCAGGTCGATGTCCACCTGCCCGTCTGTGCGCTGCCGTTTCGGAGACCCTTGGCTACTGGGAGATTGACTCCCTTGGGGAGAGGTCGAAGAATCCACGGGCACTGAAGTCGTGGCAGGATGTTGTGCTCGGAGCTATTCGACCCGACCCTTTTTCGAAGCTAGGTTGTTTTTCAGTTTCTTGAGACGCTCCTCAGCACTCGACATCTTACCTGCACAGAAAACAAAGAGGCCAGTAATTCGAAAAGTAGGACGAAGGGAAAAGTAGGTCGGGGAGGCTACCTCACCTAACAGCTCAAGAGCCTCCTCGCACGAAAAAGTCTCGAGGAGAGCCCTAGTGTTGATCAGTCTACGTTTCGTTAAGGCCTCCCTGTCGTCACCCAGAAGGAAGTCCCCGTTCGGCGTTACGAACTTTGCTTTGTTAAACCCACTGACGAACTTGACTATGGCCTCGTGAGCCAAGCGATCCCCTTAACAGAGTTTACCAAGGCTGACAATGTAGTTGTCCATTCCCTTCTTGAAGTGTTCTTCAGTTCAGAACAACGGGAACCTGGGCACAAGGGCCTCCTCTTGCCACCCATCTACTTCTTCGACGACCCGATGGTACACTGAATTTATGGCCTCAAGTGTGACCGACCTCACAAGGTAATACCGGTACTTGAAATCTCGCACAGAGTCCATATAAGTGTGAAACAGGCTGCTAACCTACTTGAAGGACACCCAGCCATGCTTACCGTCGACGACCTGCCGTTGAAGATGGAAAATGCGAAAAAATAGGGGCACGGTCGCCCCGACCTTCAGGTATTTGCAAACGAGCTCGAAAGCCCTGATGAAAGCGAGATAGTTGGGGTGGAGCTGAGAAGGGGCCAAACGCAGCCAGACAAACACTGACTGTAAGAAATCCGTGAAGGGAAAATGCCACCCCGCCTCGTCGAACATGAACTCGTATACGGGAAACCGCATCCCGCTGTATGTCGAGCATATTCGATGATGTGGCATCGGCCCGAATACGTTCCATGTCTTCGCAGAACCCACTAGACGGTGCTCGACGGTGCAAAATATGTCGGCCTCGTCCCCGTTGCCAAACTGGGAGATCATGTTTACGGCCTCCTCGCAGACCCAGTCGTCGGGCGACCTCTCCCCGGTGCTGGTTGTCTCCGCCATAGGTGAGTCGGGCTCGTCGTAAGTATCTAAAGATCCCTCAGCCACTTGCAATACATCCATTTACCTGAAAAGCAGAAGGAAATGGTGAATTCGATGACCCATATTAAATCCACCCCTCCACCGCTGATCAAGTGAAAGGGCGAGGAAGAAACGTCGGGAAACGCGAACCCACGACCATCCTCAGGTCTGCGGGAAGCGGCGTTGAGCGGGACCTCGAGATATTCGACCCACGTCCCCGTAACATTCTTCGTTTCCCCGGGGATTTCATCATCCTCGGGAGATTCAACAAAAGAACTGAGAGATGTTCATCTCACGACCCCGGGACATTCTTCATGTCCTTGTGGATTTCATCGTCTCTCCTCGCAAGATTCAACGAATAAACTATCAAATTCCGCCGTTTTCGCCGGATATTTCGTGATTTCCATGGGAACTTCATCAGTTCACCATAGATTCACCCTACAAATGCAAACAAAAGAGGAAAAAATAGAGAAACTTACTTCAAATGTACTTCCGGTAGGGTTCCAGTGCGGCTGTCGGCGGCGGCGAACGGTGGTTGAAGAGAGAACGAAAGAAGGCAAAGTATGAGCAAAGGGAGAACGAAAATAGAAATGAAACAAGATGGCCCCTATTTATAAGGGTCTCACGAGCCTCGAGGGTTCATAGGCAATCGATGACGCTACCCTAGCGTAGCCGCCCTAGGCAATGATGAGATGCGACACGTGGCACACGCTCTCCCACGCGTGTCTCTTTATTTCCCAACACGCGTCCTTCTGTTCTCCTCGGTTCAAACTTCTCGTATCCCCGCAACGTCGCCAAACCTCGACCAGACTAGCGCGAGCAAGTTGACTTATTTCTGCTCGGTTGACCAACCGCTTCTCGTTCAAAATTCCTTCCTCGACGGGATACTTCGTTGACATGGTGCTGATCCTTAGTCATTACTCTGACACCTCAAAGCAACGACTTGGAGGGCTCCTGTTCTGGACTGGGCCAACGTCTGCCCTGCTGTCGGGAAGGCCCAATCCCAATGGCCAGCGGAAGCCCAACAAGGCCAAAGCCACTTCCGTGTCGGGCACGTGCCAATCCTCTTGGACGTCGGGCATGCGAGGTAAAGACTGTCGGACAGAAGCATATGGTCTACGGACACACCTCTCCCCGACGCCCACGTGCTCCTCCCTGAGAGAACACGTTCTCTTGTAACTTCTCACTCCCGAAAGAAACGGTCTGCCCTACTTCCGAAGATTTCGGGACCGTTACACCAGGGCAAAGACCACGTGCTGGTCTTCACTACGCCACGTAAGCCCTGGTAGTTGCTTGGATTGGGCCTTGCCATCCATCCCAATGCAAGTAACCGTTGGCCCCGCGATGGGGGCTCTCTATAAATACCCTCTCACTTGAGAGGGCCAGGTTACACAATCTCATACACTCTAACCTTTTTCTGTGCTTGCTTTTACTTCTGACCTTTGCCTTACTTGAGCGTCAGAGTACCTTGCAGGTACACCCCCCCCGTCTCACCATTACCGGAGCTGTGGATTCACGACGTTGTTGGCCACCGTTCTCCTGTCTGATACAGGTACGATCAATTACAAACGTGTTCTTTCCAATAAATGTGGTTAAGATAAAAAAAGAAGAATATTGCAAATGTTAATTAAAAAGTTTTAGGTGGGATCTGATTGCATTTATGCGCTTAAAAGGGGTGCATATTATTGCGTTTTAATATCCCTAATTAAATTGTATTTATTGGAAAGAGAAAGAAATAAGTGGTTGAGATAAAAAAGAATACATCATGACTCTTTAAGAGAAAGAAATAATGTGGTTGAGATAAAAAAAGGGAATACAAAGCAACTTATTCGGTTGCTCTTTCCAATAAATGTTTGAGATAAAAAAGAAGAATATTGAAAAGATGTTCTTCCCAATAAATATGGTTGAGATAAAAAAGAAGAATATTGCAAATGTTAATTAAAAAGATTTAGGCGGAATCTGATTGCATTTAGACGCTTAAAGGGGTGCATAGTGTTGTGTTTTAATATATTAAGGATTCCATCAACATAATTCCATATCATCTTTCCTTTCAATTTTTTTCATTACATATCTTCAATAATCATAGTTTCGGCCATTAAACTAAATATTAACAGATTAAAGAGAATCATATTTTTCATTGACCATTACTATAAAAAAAATTCAAAATTAAAAAAAAAAAAACTTCTATCAAGTTTTATTTTAGAGAAACAACTAATCTAATACACTAATCAAAGTTTTTTATAAGACAAAAACATATTAAATTAAACCTAAACTTGTACAAATTTAATTTATTAAGGGAATTTCTTATCACACCACCCATGTTTCTTAGGCACCACCTGAATTTCCGGTTTTACCCCTGATTTCGGATGTGCACATTCGGACGCACCAAATTTTTAAAAAACGCTGATGCGTTCCGGAAGTGCACGTCCGAAAACATTCTGGATCTGCAGATCCGAAAAACAGCAGAACTTTATTTTTTTTAAAATCGGTTTTGTTGGTTGGTCGCATATGTTAATATATTGTCGCAACTTAATATACATTAGACAACATCCATATATAAAATAAAATGATATATATACATAATAAACCTCTGTTAAAATACAGTACATACATGTAATATAAAATAGAATACATCAAACAAAAAACTACTGTGTATGGCGAAGAATCTCTCCTGGCTCCCCAGCTCCTCTGCCCCTACCCGCAATCCTGGCTCGATGTCTGCGGTACTGAAGTACCCCCGAGCAATCTCAATAATCCTATCCACGACAAGTCTGGCACCAGAGCCCTCAGGGAGGTGACCGTCCACAATGGCCTACCGCGCTATCTGCTCTATCTGACGACGGCGAGGTAGGACATCCTGAGTATGGTCCAGCTGAGACTGCCACTCCTCTAATATCTCCTGATGAGCAGGTCTGGGTGGCGATCCCTCAGCAGTGGGCACCATGCATGGGTGTGAGACAGTGTAGAACTACATGATGTACCCGGCAGCAACGCTCCAGTCTCTCTCCGCTCTGGTCGGCCGAGCCTCTTCTGGTACCAAGTGGGACTGAAAGTCAGCATATATCTCATCTATCTGCCTGCGGGTCAAGCCTAAAGGAGCAGACTCATGAGGCATCCTGGGGATCGTCTGTGTGTAACTAAACTGGCGCAAGACGCCCTCTGGTAGGTATCGAGCAGTAATGGTCGAACTGCATGCCAACCAACCTGAGAACAGCGAAACCTCATCGAATGGGCGCGTCACACGGTGATTGGCATATGGGTGATACAAAACGTCCTCAGCAGCCATCCAATCAAGATACACTCTGTAGGGGTCGGGCACCTGGTTCCCTCTAAGCAAGAGAAATGCAGCAGCACGTGGCATATCACTTAGCGTACAGCTGCCTACCACAGTCTTGGATGCCCAGAGGCAACCATCGGAGAGCCTAGCATAGGTGTATGTCAGCGCTACCGCCCCCCAGTTGTACCTATGGATCTCTGTCTGATCCAAAAGGTACCTGAGGTAGACGACATCAACATAATAGGCGCTGGTGTCCACAAACACTTGCGTGCCGAGCAAAAACAAGTAGTAGCATCTCAGGGCACGCTGCCTGTGGATCTCCACCTCAGCTGCATCCCCTTCTGCCTGTCTTGCCTCGTCAAGCTCCTCACCAAATCTGCGTATCAGAAAGGAGAACCGGACGTGTGCGCCCCTCAACTGGGTCACCTCCGCAAGTCCCTCATCTGGGCTACCTCCAAGCTATGCAATCAGCATCTCCATCGCGTCCACCTTCAACATCCTACCGTGACGGAGAAGGGTACCCGTGATCGGTAGATGTAAAAGGCACGAGATGTCGTCGAGTGTGATCATGATCTCGCTGTATGGTAGATGAAATGAGGATGTCTTAGGGTGCCATCTCTCAACAAAGGCCATCAGTATACCGTACAGGATCTAGGAATACCCAATCCTAGACAGGCCTCAAAGACCAGAGTTAGCAAATGCAGACATGAACCACTGATCCCCTGGCAGCATCTCAAGCATGTCTATAACCTTGCCCCCATGGTTATAGAACTTATGGGAATCCTTCTCCTGAAAATTTCCAAATAAAACAATGTTACAAATGAAAATATTTTCAACGTAAACAAATCTATTAATAAACCGAGAAAGGTTACCTCTCCTAGCCAGACATATCTGGCAGTATGCTTAGAGTACCCTACGAGTAGGGACATATCAGACGATCCCCCGGGGTAACCGCCCAGCTCATCGAAATCGTCATCGTCTTCAACACCCTCATGTGTTGGGTGATCACCCTCTAGAACAGGAACAGGAACAGGGGAACGAGTAGGAGCAGCTGATGGAGCTAGAGTCTCTCGACGACGCCTACGTGCGGGCTGGGACCCTGATGAACTGCCAGTAGAAACGCGACGTCTCCGAGATGTAGAATCGGTGGCTGAAGGGGGAGTAGCCTGTACCTGAGATGTGGAAGTGGCCTGAACCTGTGATGTGGATGGCTGTGGTGTAGGATGTGGTGTAGGATGTCCCTCAGCTGTAGGGGCTACCCCAACTCCCTCTGCGCCGAAAGCCTCGGCTGTAGACTGCATCCGCTCACGTCGGACATATGCGTGTTGCGCTGTCCGTCCATGTATGACACGATCGTCTCTGCCAGCCATCTAATCTGCAAAGCATAATAAATAAATTATAATTTTTTAAAAATAATTAAAAAAACAAACAAACAAACTCAAAAAAAAAAAAAAGTGTCTTCCGGATGTGCACATCCGGAAATATGCAAAATATTTAACGTTGGATGTCTTCCGGATGGCACAAAATTTTTAACGTTGGGTATTTCCGGATGTGCACATCCGAAAACACTCAGAATATTAAACGTTACTATCTTTCCGGATCTGCACATTCGGTACGTATTTTGAAGTTTAAAAGTGGCAGCCATGGCTACTGTACCATGCAAAAGGGCATTTTAATGCCCTGATCGTCCGTTTGAAGCAGAAAACAAGACCTACATTGTCTCTAACCTATGTTATTCATACAACCTAACAATTTCTACACCTAAATGTCTACTCTAAATCGATTACTCAAAAATAACTCCGAAACTTTAAAATTTGAAAACTTACCGATTAAAATGAGATACGGAGGATTTGGAGTCTCTTGATCGTTGTAGATGTTGCTCTGCGCCGAACGCGAGTGAAAAAAATCGAGATTTGTGGTGATTGAAAATTTGAGAGCTTGAGAGAGTTTGAAAATGAAAAAGTGAAGAATGAGGGGGAGGAAGAAGATCTGACGCGAATTAATAAGAAATCCTTCCGGAAGTGCACATCAGAAATATTTCCGGATATACATATCCAGAACACATTAGCGTTTTTTAAAAAATTGGTGCGTCAGGATGTGCACATCCGAAAATAGGAGACAAAAAAAAAAATTTACATGATGTCTAAAAAACTTGAGTGATGTATTAAAAAATGCTCTTTATTAATCACTAAACTAATACACTAATTATTTTATGATCTGTTTAATGATTGTTCACATTCTTGATAAAAAAAACATACACGTCTCTATATGATTAGTCCTTTGTAATGTTTAGAGACAAGTGTGTCAGATTACCACTTTCTATATGCAATTCTTTAACTTCTTTTAGAAACCAAAAAAGAAAATTAAAACATACTAGTATTATACAATAATTAATTCTGTCAATATATATTTAATACATGCAACTGTTCTGTAAACAGCACCACATTCAAAGCATCTTTCTGATAATAATTTAATCACAATATTCTAAAAAACAATTATAGACCCATCAATATTAAATTGTCAAGATCAGAACCTATAAATCTTTTCTTAAACTTTATAATCTGGATTTTTCCTAACAACTTCTCTATAGAGTATCTTTTCCAAACCTGAATTCCACTATAAACAACTTTTTTTATTCATAAAATTAATAAAATAAAATTTATGAAATTATAAAGCTCACTGGTTGATTAGGCCTAGTCAGAATTTCAACACTGTGCCAACTTGGGATTCCTTTATAGTTAAAAAAAATAGCTTTTTTATACCAAAAAAAATTATTTTTTTATATAAAGGGGCAGCTATAACTTTTACCCTCTAATTAATCTTTTAATGTTTTTTGGATTTTTTTAAATTTTATTAATTAAAAAAATATTTAAAGTGCACAGAAGCTTCTCTGCTGTTGGTGAACCTAAAAAAGTTACATGTAATAAAGAAAACATAAAGAAAATGCCAGAAATTATGGTTGACCCCAGCACAAGTAAATTACCAAATGTCATCATCATTGAAATTAAAAAAAAAAAAAAAGAAAGAAACAAAGAAAAAGAGATTAAATTATTAAATTAATAAAACTAAGACCCCACTATATAAATTACAGCTGGTTACCAACATTAAATTAGCATAAGGTTAATTGACATGACATATAATGAGATTTTGATAAAGAAATAAGAAAATTCTTTTATGAATTGTTTAGATATATAAATCACGGCAAATTGTAATTTAACTGATTATAAATCGATATTGTTCGATTGAATTTTAACAGTAGGTTTGAATTCTAAAACTCGTTGTGGTGTGTTGAGGTTTTTTAATATGTACAAAAGCATAGAGGATTTGAATTCCTGCTGACAAATTTTCTCACATTCACACCGTCAAGATAATATATTGTTAGTTTGATCTCAATCATATGGTTCAGAAATAATAAAATTTATTTTTTATCTTAAAGTCATCAACTTTAAATCACGAACGTCCGATCTTGATAGGAATGACAAATATACTTAATGCGTGAATGCAGATTTTTTTGACTGCATGGAATTTAGGTCCAAGCAGAAAATGTGGGCAAAGGTAACTCAAAAGAAAATCAACCATTTTAAAAAAAGAAATTATTCACAAAACATAAAATAATAGAGAAAGTGAAGAGTGATAATGATAGGTGGTACAAAAGCTCCTTTAATTAATTAGCACTATATCTCACAATTGGTGCCATAATAATAATAAGAATTTGCACCAAGATCCTAAAGATTTTACAGTAAATACTTTTACAAAATAAAAAAAAAACCACCTCCAAGATAAAAAAAATTAAAAATCATAGACCTAATAATAATAATAACAATAATGGCTTAATAATTGATGAGGTTATTCCAATTAAATTTGTTGTTGATGTGTACAACAGCAATGTTCCTATTCCTCTTTAGCTTTAATTCATGCGTAATGAAAGCTTAATTTCATAGGGGTAGTTGATTTGTGCCTGCATTAGACAAAAATATTGATGTCAACAATTATTTTATTTTAGGCCTAATAAAAATGATGTTTACTTTTATTTTTTAATTATTAATTTATAAATATTAATAATTTATTTACATTACAATATTACCGTTCAAATTCTGGAATTGTATTGGTGATTTTCTATTGTCAGTTTGTCCAAATCCCATTTGAACAATTGTGTGGAGGTCATCTTCAGAGAATGTTAATGGATACTGAAAAATTTGAAAATCATTATCCAAGATTAGTTAGGTAAAAAAAATTGCATATAAAATGAATCCATTAGGTTAAAAAAGTTGGAATATGATTCAACAAAGAAAATTTGATGAATAATTTGCATTTCAACTTTACAAATCTACTATCTATCTAATACCATTCAATTGGATGAACTTTTAAAATTATCCTTTTATCACAAATTATTTACACTAATAAAATAGATTTTTTTTGAATAGAAATAATTGCATTAAGAGGAAGAAGATGTCAAACTGGATACAAATAGAAAATCACTCATACGTGGGATGTGGTTGGACCAAGTCTAATAAAAGAGTATTTTAGTAATCAATTAATATTTATTTTTTTTCATTTTTATCTTCTATTACATTATGACAAGTGACATTCATATATCAATCTCCACCAATTAAATCACAATTAAATATTACATACACTCATTCTCTCTCTTCATTCAAATTTCAAATCTCTTTCACTTTTTTCCCCACACTTTCTCACTTTCATTTTAAATTTTTTTAACTATTTTTTTATTATCACTAAAAATATCAATAATCTATTTTTTAATTTTAATAAAATTAAAAACTTATTTATCTCACGAGTCACTATCAACACAATATTTATTTTATTTTAATCATTATTATCTTATTTTTAAATATTAACTTTTTTTATTTCTCCATCTTATGATTCCCTTTTTTTTCTTCTTTTTATATAATTATTTAATACAATTTAATTTATATGATTATTGTTCATTTTATAATTAAGTATATCATTTTAAATTTTGCATTTGTATCTAAATACATTTTATATCGCACCAAATAATTTTCTTATCTCACGGGTCATTATCGCATCAAAATTTTCTTTTTTGTCTTTCTTCATCTCACGAATCCTTTTTTTTTGCATGATTATTTAATACAATTGAGATTATATAATTATTTTTTAATTTACAATCAAATAACATATTTCAAATTTACATGTGTATATAAATACATTTATATTGTATCAAATAAATTATCTATTTTACGGGTCACTATAAACACAATACATATTTTATTTTAATCAATAAAATATCTTAATTTGAAAGATAAAATCCTTATTATCAAATATTAAATATTTCTTTTTTTTTTCATCTCAAAAATCTTTTTTTCTATTTATATTTTAATACAATTGAATTTATATAACCATTATTCATTTTATAATTAATAGTTAATTTCAAATTTAGACACGTATATAACTGCATTTTATAACGTTCCAAATGTACATTAAATATAAGCTTAAATAGTATTTTCGTCTCTGTAAGTTGGTGAGTTTTTAGTTTTCGTCCCAGAATCTTTTTTTTTCTTTCGGTTTTAGTCCCTATATTTCACATTCGTGTTCGTTTTAGTCTTAAAACCAAAATCCGCAGGAAAATCCGAAGGTTTCCTGCGGATTTTGGTTTTAAGGACTAAAACGAACACGAATGTGAAATATAGGGATTAAAATCGAAAAAAAAGATTCAGGGACGAAAACAAAAAACTCACCAACTTACGGGGACGAAAACATTATTTAAGCCTTAAATATATTTTATACCATATCAAATAATTTTACTCGTGCGGGAGCACGGATATCTTACTAGTTAGGTTTAAAATACAATATTGCGACGTCCATCACTTATTCTGACAATCAAACAATTTAAATAGTCAAATGAACGTCAAATGATTTATTTCCATTACTTCCTCTGTCTCAAAATAAGAGTCTTTTTAGCCAAAAAATTTTGTCTCAAAATAAAAGTCATTTTACGTTTTCAATGCAACAATTATTAATTTTTACCAACTTTACTCCTAATAATTATTATCTACACAACTTTTAAGACAGTACATCACATTACACCTTTATGACAACCAATAGTAATTAAGGGTAATTTTGTAAAATTGTTATATTTAATTAGTCAATCATTACTTTTCTTAATCTATGTGAAACAACCTTAAAAGACTTTCATTTTGAGACGGAGGGAGTATAACCTTAAAAAGTCGTGATGTGAATAGTTGATATTGATTCGATGGTCGAGAATAGAAAGATGAGTCTCGGCGATTAACATTTTTTGAAGATAAATTTGGAGGAAATTGATTACCTGAGAGGCAGCTTCATGGAATCCATTAAGTGAAGATAAGTGCATGCCAAGGTTTTGGCATAAAGCATTTTCTAATGGGTCCATTGAGTTGTGGGGCATAGTTCCATTAGAAATGTTATTGTGGATTGCTGGATTTTGCTGGTGTTGCTGCCCATAAAAGGATGGTGCTGAGGAATCTTGAGAGAATATTGGGTGTGCCAAAGAATTATTTGATTGAAATATCTAAAATTACAATAAAAAGAAGGCAACAAATTTATGTTAATAAAAAATCGATACAATTGTTTCGTTAATACATCTCAATTGATAGCTATGCAGTAGTGATATTCAATTATACAGTAGGTCGCAAAGTTTAAATTTGCGACAACCCACTTATTTTGAAAAATTTGGCGATTAGGTTAATAGATAAAAAAAATACTTTTAATTTATCTATTTAAAGGCAAATCCATTATCTAGAGTCCTTAAACTTACATCTTTTGAGATTAGGTTTTCAATACTAAAATCCACCCTTGTGTTGACAGAAGCCAATTTCATAGATAGGAACTGCAAAAAGAAAATCAAACCAAAAAAATTTTAAAAAACTTAATGAGCTAGAAATCTTAACATCATGTGATAATATGCTTATTCCCTCTAATTTTAAAAATAAGTAAAAAAAATTATATGTAATTCCTAAAGTTGATATTTTTTTATGTTACCTCAACTTGACGCTGCAATGATTGAACATAGTTTATAATTTCATCAAGCATAAGTGCTTTTCCAGTAACCTACATGCAATAATAATAATTCATAACTAGAAATTAGTAAACATAACCAACCAATCAAGTTCTCTAAACCTTAAATTTATGGATTTTTTGTCCGACCTTATTGCAACCCGGTACGAGATCTTGTAGAAGCTTCATTCTTTCACTTATTTTCTCCCTTCTAACCTATAACAAAATTTAATTTTACATAATGTCAAATTTCAAAGCCGACACATATATTGTCAGCATGATTTAAAATTGTGGTCTGCAACTACAATTACATGCACAATATATCAGATTCATTGTAGTTCACAATTGCAATTACATATACAATATATCAGATTCAGTGTAACCCTACTTGTTTTGATAAAAATCAAATATTCTTTATACATAATTGTAGAGATTAATCTCTTGAACAGAGGAGGATCATATTAGATAGCAAAACTCTCCCGAAATTTTTTAGGGTAACCCGAGTTTAAGACAATGATTGTTAGTGTCAATTTTGGAATGAAAATGACATTGAAAATTCTTACTCTTTCTGCAAGACTATGGCTGTCAGTAGCTTGACCTCTTCTTGCTCTGACATGAATGTAATCCTTTGGAGCCTCAGGTGGTTTTGAGTTACTCTTATTCTGTTTTTCATCACTTCCATTATTACTATTTGTACCCCATTTTGACTCTTCCTCTGCTTTTACTTTACCATTTTCAACTTTTTCACCTTCGCTTGTTTTCATGCGCTTTGAATTTGAATCTTCACCAACTTCACAAGCCTTTAATTGAAAAACAAAAATGACCCTTTTGGAATTAAGATATGAAATCACCATTTTAACTTAAAGGGTCAAAGAAAATCAAGTAAAAATTCAATTTTTATCTTACCATTTGGGGGTTACTAGAAGTTGAGTTTTCTTTGGATTTTTCTTTGGAAGATGCTTTTCTTTTCCTTGAATTCACATAGAGAGATGGTTTGTTACCATTCTCAGAGATTGTTGATTCATCTTGTGAATTGTTAACTTCAATTGGATCATGAAGTTGAGATTGAGATTGAGATTGAGATTGAGATCCAAGTTCTTTCAATGATGGACTACTTGAAACTGTAGAGAGTTTTCCATTTTCCATCAATGGAGTAGATCTTTGACTTTGACTCAATTGTGTTGTTGTTCTTCCATTAAAACTCCTACTTCCAAAGCAAGAGAATTTCGCAGCTCGTTCAGCAAAACCAGGATCGGTTGAGAATTCCGCGACGGTTGAATTCAAATTCATGTTTTGAATGCTTAATTTAGGAGGAGAATTCAAAGGGGTGTTGTAACATGAAGTATTGTTATTGTTATTGATGTAAGAGTTTGCAGCAACCAAAGTGTGTGAGATCTCATCGGAACAATTACCAATGTTTCCCAATTTTCCAATCAATTCTCTGATGACAAAGTTTTCATTTGACATGTTGGAATTGGATGCTGCTGGTGAAGATACCATTGAGCTAAGTGCTGAGTCAAATTGATGAACACGTTGATCTGCTGGTGTGTAGAAACATTCTTGATTATGTTGTTGTTCAGATGAAAGTGAGAGTGATTGCCATGTAGGATGTGATTGTTCAAAATGAAGATTAGTGTTTGAAAAAAATTGATTTTCCATGAAGGTAAAGGTGAAGAATCGAAACGACCTTACTTGAATAGGATCTGTTTCATTAGAACTACGGTATCCTTGATTTCTAAGGAGTCAGGAACTAAAAAAAGCCGAAGAATTGAAGAAATAAAGTTGAAAGATGAAATTGGTATTATGAATACGAATGAATCATGTTACATTAGAAAGAAAAAAAAAGTGAGTTTGGTGATGCGGTTGAAGTGATGAATGAAAAGAGTGAAATTGGTGGGATAAAAAGGTGTAAGGAACAGTGAAGAGAGAGAGAGAGAGAAAAGGAAGAAGGGGATTGATGTAGTTGTGATAGGGGGAGACTATATAGAGATCCAAGCAAGAACAAGGTTGAGTTTAAGTTCTCAATGTTTGACCTTTTGTGTTTTTGGTGTTGTTTATAATGGTAGTAGTACTATTGTTTCTTGCGTTGGATTTGTGTAGCAGTAGTTGTAGTCAGTAACTTGTTACTTTTGTTTTTCTTTTTCAATCTCTCATTTTATGTCTATTGTGTAGACTGTAGATATACATTAATGTTTTTATAGCAAATATTACTATGTTAGTATTTGTACTCTCTCCTTTTTTTTACTTCAAATATCCCATGTGATCTTGTAACTTCGACATTTCTAATAAATTAGATTTTTGAAATTTTCATGAAATGTGTAATTAGTTTTAGCACATAAATGTATATGTTGTTAATCTTTTAAATAAAGTTGGTTAAAAGAATTATGCGGCTGTTATTTATACAATCTGATTGGAACAATGTGTTTATTCATCGTACTTGCACATCGATCAAGCTTAGTCTATAAGAAGAAAAATGTTTGTTAAGAGTAGGGATGGTAAAATAGATACATATGATGAATATGGATTGAATCAAAACAATTCATTAGTCAATTAACAATCCACTAAAATTTTCTTAAAATTATCTGATCGTACCTGGATCAGACAGTTGATAGTGGCCAACGACGTCTGGAACGGCAACTCCGGTGATGGTGAGAGACGGCCGGGGGGGGGGGGTGTACCTGCAAGGTACTCCGACGCTCAAGTGAGAGAGTGTACAGAATAACCGCAAATACAGAAAAAGTAGAGTGGTAAGAAGAATGTGTCTAACCTGACCCTCTCAAATGAGAGGGTATTCATAGAGATCCCCCAGCGCGGGGCCAACGGTTACCTGCAGTGGGCTGGATCAACTAGGCCCACTCCAAACAACTGCTAGGGCTTACGTGTAGTAGTGAAGACCAGCACGTGGTCTTCGCCCTAGAGTAACCGCTCCTAGATTTCCGGAAGTAGGGCAGACCGAATCCTTCGGACGTGGGAGGTTACTTGGAACGTGTCCACGTGGTATGGACCGTTGGGCACTCCTCGCGGGGAGGAGCCTTCTGTGTCGCGGAGAGATGAAGCCCGTAGAATGGACATGGCATCGCGGGGAGGAACCTTCTGTGTCGAGGAGGTATCAAGCCCGTAGAATGGACATGGCCTCGCAGGGAGGAATCGTGTCCGTCGAGGAGTGATGCGGAGAATTCTCGCGGGGAGAAGCTAATCTGTCGGGGAGGCACATCTCAGTAGGGAGTGATGTCCTCCTTTGCTATTGTCCCAAGTGCCCGACACTGCCTAAGTGCCCGGCGAAACTATGGCTTGCACGTGGCAGTCACATGTCTTGCGGAAGAACCTTATTGGGCCTCCCCAGGCTGTATGGGTTGGGCCTGCTCGACTGTTGGACAACCTCGGCCCAGTCCAGAACAGGAGCTCCCCAAGTCGTTGCTCTGAGATGTCAGAGTAATGACTTCAGGGTTATTGGCATGTCGAGGATACGCCAAGAGAGGAACCGAGGAGGCCATTCTCGTGCTCGACGTCCCTACGGTCGCACATAAGTCGGGCATCGGACAGCGATGTCTGGTCGTAATGCTGGGGAGATGAGGGGTTTCAGATTCGAAACGTTGAGGAAAATTGAAAGGACACGCGTGGGAGGATGAACGGCTGCATGTGTGCCACGTGTCGTCTGTCATCATTACCTAGGGAGGCTAGGGCGGCTAGCTAGGGTAGCGCACTCAAGTGCCCTATGTCCCTCGAGTTCCGTGAAAACCACTATAAAAACTCCTCCCCTCGTTCATTTCCCACTTTTTTCGTTTCTCTCTCAATAATCTCTCTCCTTCTCTCTCTATCTTCCACAGCAGCTGTTCGCCGCCGTCAACTGCCGGAACTCCGCACCGGAAACCTAAATCGTCGCCTATAAGGTATTTGTTCAAAAACTGACCTTTTTCTTGCGGTTCCTCTTGATTTTAACTGGCGTATAGCACTTCCTTGGTGAACTGATGAAGTTCCCATGGGAAATCAAAGGGTTCCTGGCGAATACAGCGAGAATCTTTTGTTGCTGAGAGAGGAAGTGTTAAGAACTTCTCTCGCTTTTGTTGAATGTCTCGGGGACAAGGGATGAATATCTCGGGGACGCGATGAATGTCCCGGGGTCCCCAATGGTCGCTCTTTTCGTTAGCGTTATGGGAAAAAAGGGGGCAGAGTTTTCCGGGGAGGCGATGAGTTCCCCGGTGACTATGTTGATCCTCGGCCGGCTATGTCGGGGGAAGGAGAAAGCCTTGCCCCTTCCTCGCCCGTTCGCTTGAACAGCGGTGGAGGGGTGAATGTGATATGACCCATCGAATTCACCGTTTTCTTCTGCTTTTCAGGTAAATGGACGGTTTGGCTGCGAAGGTGGCCTTAGGATCCTTTGAAGAAGACGACCACCCAGAGTCCCCTATGGCTCACATGGATTTCGCACAAGAGCGCCCGCTCGAGCAGTGGGTCTGCGACGAAGCCCTAGAGATGTCGTCCATCTTTGTCTACCGAGACGTGGAAGATGCGTTCTGTACCGTCGAGCATCGACTAATCGGGTCCGATAAATCATGGAAGGTTTTCCGCCTGGAAGAGCATCACCGGATATGCTCGCCTTACCGAGGAATGCGTATTCCGTTATACGAGTTCATGTTCGACGAAGCGGGGTGGAGGCTGCCCTTCACGGATTTCCAAGAGGGGGTCTTCGCCTGGCTGAAGCTGGCACCCTCGCAGATTCACCTGAACTCGCTGGCCTTTATCCGGGCTTTTGAGCTTGTTTGTAAACACTTGAAAATCGGACCGACAGTGTCCCTCTTCTTTCGATTATTCCATCTTCAAAGGTCGTCGGCCGGTGGACGACATGACTGGGTGTCCTTTAAGCAAAACAAAGCTCTGTTATACACGTATCTGGATTCCATCCGGGATTTCAAGTACCGCTACTATTTTGTGAAGTCGGTCACCCTTGGGGCTATCAACTCGCTGTACCGGAGAGTTACCCGTAAAGTAGACGGTCGCTCAGAGGAGGTTCTGGAGCCGAAGTTCCCCCTGTACTGGACGGAGGAACACTTCAAAAAAGGGGTTGATAAACAAGGTGAAACACAATCAGTTGCGTGTCAACGACCGGGCAGCTTATGATAAGATCGTCGCGTTTGTTGAAAGCTTCAATGAAGCTCGGTACGAAACACTGGATGGCGAGCCTATAACGGGAGCAGACGGGCAGGTGATGAAGCAACGTCGCTTGATCAATACCCGTGTTCTGCTCGAGACCTTCTCCGATGAAGAAGCAGATGAGCTGTTAGGTGGTGACAACATCCTCGACCTGAGCCTTCCTCGCATCTGTATACCTTTCCTTACTAATGTTTTCTTTCTTTTTGCAGGGAAAATGGCCGGAGCTGAGGAGAGGCTCAAGAAGTTGAAGGCGAAGAGGGCTCGGGAAGAACAGGCTCGGGGGGAGTCATCTCATTCAAAGGGTCAAGGTGTTGCTCCTTCTGGGGCCATGCCCGAGGGTGTTTCCTCTGCTGCGATGCCCGAAGGTTCCGGCCAATCCCAGCTTGCTTTGACTGTGTCGGGGACTTCAGGTAAGCGCACACCTCCTGCTGGGAGCCAGTCCCCGGGTAATCAAGGGACGCCGAAACGGCTACGGGTTTCGAGTGCGGAGTTTGTCGACCTGGCCCACGAAGAAAGTCCCCCACCTCCTTCAAGCTTCGAACTCCCACCATGCCATCTCAAGCCCCGCTTCTTCTCTGAAGTCATCTATCCTCGCATCCCTCCCTCTGAAATTCAAGCTGTACTGGGGACCGCTGCGGAAGCGAGGAGGAAAATGATCTTTGAGGACATGTATGCCGTTATGCGGCTCTGTTCGACTGCTATTATCCTGAACGATGAAACCCGCCCCGCTGCTGAAATTTCTCGACTGCAAGAAAGACTCGAGACCTTGGAGGCTGAGCTGCTAGACCTGCGTAAAGAGTTGAAGGAATGCAGGGACCTGAATAAAGAACAGAGCGAGCAGCAGCGGCGGGCGGAGGCAAAGCTAAAGGAAGCTGAGGAAGCGGAGAAAGGTCATCTTGCCCCGATCACCGAGCTGGAGGCAGAGGAGAAGCGGCTCAAGGAGAGGGTTACAGAGCTGGAGGATGCTGTTCGGCCAGCTGAAGGCGAAACTGAAGAGGATAAGCTCCTAACCTCTCGGGCAGCTCTGGTGGCCAAACTCAGGAGTGTCGAGCAGGATCTCCGGCTAGCCGAGGATGATACTCTTGAAGCCGCAGGCATAGGGTTCTGAAATGCAGTGGCGCAGCTTCGGATCCTAAATCCCGGCCTTGTGATCGACTGGGCTGATGCTAACTGCGAGGTGGTCGATGGCCGGATAGTGCTGCCCGGTCAAGAAGGAAATGCCAACGAAAGAGGTGGGCCAGACGCTGCTGAGACTGCTGCTGCGTATGAGTATAGTTTACTTGGCATGCGTGCCATTTTGTTGTTTTTGCCCGGCTTGTGGGCTTATTGATGTAATATTTGTACAATGGGTTTTGCCCGATTCTAATACTTCGCTTTGCCTCTTTATTTATTTTGTTTGTGTGTGATACTTTATACATTACTTATTTTTGCCTAAGTGGTTGAGATCGCTGGCGCCTTGGGAGTTTGCTCGACTCTGATGATCCTCGACTGTGAAGAGAGCTAGTCGGGTGGTCGGGGGTTGTACTCCGACCGTCAACGAGGCTAAGAATTCGGTCGAGGTCTTAGCTTCGTGGCGTGAACTTCCCATCGCGAGTTGGGTGTTCTGCCTATTTGGTACTTCAACGACGGAGCTCGGTTGAGGTCTCCTCGTCGGGCTAAAAAGTCTCACGCACACACTCCGTGGTTTTTGGCCGTCGTTTGTTATATAGAGGTGTCGCGCATGTACCGTTGCACGCCCCCGTGGTCGCGGCGTCGTACTATCGTGGGCAGTGTCTAACTGTAATATTGTTTGAGCTTCTCAGCATTCCATGGTCGAGCAAGTTGTTCACCGTGGAGGTTTTCGAGGTAATAGGCACCCGTCCCCGTCTTTGCAATGACGCGGTATGGGCCCTCCCAGTTTGCGGCCAGCTTTCCTTCGCGTGACTCTTTCTGATTTCTCCGTAGGACAAGACTGCCTACTTGGAAGTCTCGTTTGATAACTTTGTCATTATAGCGCAAAGTTATTTTTTATTTTAAAGAGGCTTCTTGGAGGGAAGCGCCGGTCCTTATCTCTTCGACAAGGTCGAGTTCCTCTCGCAGGGCTTCGTTGTTTGTTTCTTCGTCGAGGGGAGCTTCTGTCCTTCTCGAGGGTTCCTTGATCTCCACGGGGATTACTGCCTCGGTTTCGTACGTTAGGCGAAATGGGGTCTCCCCGGTCGTGGAGTGTGGGGTTGTTCGATACGCCTAGAGGACGCTGTGCAACTCCTCGACCCACCGTTGTTTGGCCTTGCCGAGTCGTCGCTTCAGTCCCCGGAGTATCACTCTGTTCGCTGCTTCGGCCTGCCCGTTGGTTTGAGGGTGTTCGACCGACGTGAAGTGCTGTTTTGTGCCCAGTTTGGTGACGAAGTCTTGGAAGTTCCTGTCGGTGAACTGTGTCCCGTTGTCGGTGACAATGGCTTGGGGCACACCGAATCGGGCGAGGATGTTTATCTTGTAGAAATGGAGTATGTTGAAGGCAGTGATTTTGGCCAGCGCCTCTGCCTCAATCCACTTCATGAAGTAATCTTCCCCGATGATGAGGTACTTGTTTTGGTACGACCCTATGACGAAAGGTCCGAGGATATCCATTCCCCACCACGCAAACAGCCACATGGATGACAATGACTTAAGCTCGTTTGGAGGAGCGAGGTGCATGTCCCCGTGTCTTTGACAGTGGTCACATCTCTTGACGTGTTCCTTTGCGTCATGTTGCATAGTGGGCCAATAATACCCCGCTTGAAGTGCTTTTCGGGCTAGGGACCTTTCGCCGAGGTGCTGGGCGTTGATCCCTTCGTGGATTTCTTGGAGGATCCCCGAAACTTTGCTTTCTTCGACACACCGGAGTAAGGGAATGGAGAATCCTCGACGATATAGCTTACCTTCGATGACGGTGTACGCACATGCCCGCCTCTTGACTATCCCCGCTTCTTTAGGATCGTCGGGCAGTTTGCCCGTCGTCAAGTATTCGTAAACTGGGGTCATCCAACAGTTTGTGTCCCTGATGACGTTGACCTCTGTGGTCGGTGTGGGTTTGTTTATGCTCGGCTGGGTCAGTATCTCCTGGATAACTGACTTGTTCCCTCCTTTTTTCTTAGTGCTCGCCAGCTTGGAGAGCACGTCTGCTCGAGTGTTGTGCTCGCGCGGGATGTGAGCCACCTCTGCGGAGACAAATTTCTTCAACTTTTCTTGCACCAAGGTTAGGTACTCGATGAGACTATCGTTTTTGGCCTGGAATTCTCCCCGAACCTGTGATGCCACGAGCTGGGAGTCTGTAAAGATTTTGACTTCTTTTGCGCCAAGGTCTTCCGCAAGTCGAAGTCCCGCGAGGAAGGCCTCGTATTCGGCTTGGTTATTCGATGTCTTAAAGGACAGTTCGAGGGAGACCTCTATCAGGATGCCCTGCTCGTTTTCGAGGATAATGCCCGCTCCGCTACCTTTTGCACTGGAGGCTCCATCGACGTAAATCGTCCATTTCAAGGAGCCATTGGTCGAGGATTCAGGGACGGTCATTTTCGCTACGAAGTCGGCCAGTACCTGAGCTTTCAAGGCTTTTCTTCCTTCGTATCGGAGGTCGAACTCGGATAGCTCGAGAGACCACTAGAGCATTCTCCCCGCCATATCTGGCCGACTGAGGAGCTGTCTGATAGGCTGCTCCGTCCTTACCATGATTGTGTGGGCCAGGAAGTAATGACGTAATCTTCTGGCTGCAGATACGAGGGCCAAGGCGACCTTTTCAATCTGTTGGTATCTGAGCTCGGGACCCTGAAGGGATCTGCTCGTGAAATAAATCGGTTTCTGTCCGTCGGGGGTCTCCCGTATGAGGACAGCACTCACCGCTTCGCCGGTGACGGCCAGGTACAAGAAAAGTGTTTCCCCGTTATCTGGTCGGGACAAGACCGGGGGTTGGGATAAGACTTGTTTTAGATGGAGGAGGGCTTGTTCGCATTCTTCACTCCATTCAAAAGTCGCCTTCTGTCGGAGGATCTTGAAAAAAGGGAGTGCGTACTGAGCAGATTTGGCGACAAAACGGGAGAGAGCAGTCAGCATTCCGTTAAGTGACTGGATCGACTTCTTTGAGTTCGGGGTAGGGATTTCGGAGAATGCCCTACATTTGTCAGGGTTCGCCTCGATTCCCCTCTTCGTGAGGTAGAAGCCGAGGAACTTCCCTGCGCGAACACCGAAGGTGCATTTGTCGGGGTTGAACCTCATGCGACATTTCCTCGCCGTGTCGAATACTTTCCTGAGATGAGCAACATGGTCGACTTCTTCTGCAGATTTGACGATCATGTCGTCCATGTAGACCTCGAGCACGTCGCCGATATCTGCCCGGAAGACCTTGTTCATCATTCGTTGGTAGGTGGCGCCAGTATTTTTCAAGCCGAAGGGCATTACGTTATAGTAGTAATTGCCCGACTCGGTCATGAAAGCGGTATGCTGCTTGTAGGCCTCGTCCATGGGGATTTGGTTGTACCCCGAGTAGGCATCCATGAAGGATAGTAATTTGAATCCTGCCGAATTATCAACCAGCTGGTCGATGTTAGGTAAGGGATAAGAGTCTTTCGGGCATGCCTGGTTAAGATCCGTGTAGTCAACGCACATCCTCGATTTTCCATTATTTTTCTTAACGAGTACAACATTTGAGAGCCAAGTCGTGTACTTGGCCTCGGAAATAAAGTTTGTCTCTAGGAGGTCTTTTACAGCTTTTTCAGCAGCCTCCTTTTTTTTTGGAGACTGCCTACGCCTACGTTGAGCTACAGCCCTAGCGGCCGGATCTATAGTCAGCTGATGACAAGCTACTTCAGGGTCCAGTCTGGGCATCTCTGCAGCACTCCAGGCGAACAAATCTGCATTTTCTCGGAGGCATGCCTTCAGTTGCCTCTTCTCCAGGTCGGGGAGTCCATAGCCAATCTTCACGCTTCGATCTGGGCTGTCGCCGAGAGGAACCAGCTCGAAATCTCCATCTGGGACGGGGCGCGTTGGGTGGAGAGGCTGCCCATTGATTTCAACTGGGAGGTCCTCGCCTGCAGTTTCTTCCTGCTCCCCGGGAAACCTGCTGTCAAGATCGACCGCGCTGACCGGAGGGAGTGGAACCTGCACGACGTCTGGAGGTGCCTCAACCTGAGTCATTGGTTTGACGCCGCCGACGACACTCAGACCCTTGATTGCTGCGTCGAAACATCTTCTGGCCGCCTTGATGTCCCCGTGGAGAGTGACCACACGTCCACGCTTCGTGTAGTACTTCATCTTTAGGTGGACCGTTGATGGTACGGCCGTCAGTTCCGCCAACGTGGTCCTCCCCATGATGCAGTTGTAGAGGGACGGGCAGTCCACCACCAAGAAACGCGTCTTCACCTGTCGGACAGTTTCCTCAATCCCGAAGGTGACCATCAACTCCACGAAGCCCTATGGTCTGGTGGTCGTGCCATTGAAGCCTCGTAGGTCTGACCCTACGTACGGGGACAAGTGTCTCTTGGTCAGCTGGAGGGTCTCGAAGAGGTGGACGTACATGATGTCCACCGAGCTCCCCTGGTCAACCAAAATTCTGTGGACATCAAAATTGGCCATCTGTGCCCGGATCAGGAGGGGGATGTTGGCGTTAGGTGCCCCACCGGGAAGTTCCTCGAGGTAGAAGGTAATCGGATTTGATCTTCCCTTAACCCTCTCGAGGGTAGGGGCTCGAGGAGTTGTTGCTTTCAGTTCGTCGAATTTCCTCTTTGTTGACCCCACGGTCAAACGGTCAGGGGCTCCGCCAGATATAACCAGGGCTTGGGGGAAAGACTCCCAGGTACTGAGGGCACTTATCGACTCTTCTGCTGGGAAGCTCGTCCACATGTTTCGGACAGCTTCAGGGTTGTCGAGTTCTCCCGAAAAGCCAAAGTCTTCAGGTCGCGTGATGCTCAACGCCACTTGCAGCGATCCGTTGTTGGGAGAAGGAGTTGACTCCTCGACATTCTGGGCCTCCTGGCCGCTGGGGCGGGGGGCCTCCTGCTGCTTGGCGTACTTCTTCAAGTACCCCTCTTTAATCAGCGTCTCGATTGCGTCCTTATGGTGGACGCAATCTTCAGTAACGTGCCCATGACTGCGATGGAACTGGCAGTACTTGGACTTGTCAGCATTTGGTTTGGCAGCCGTCGGTTTTGGGAAGCGGATTCCCCCTTTGACGAACTCCGAATTGGCACAGTCGCTAAAAATGCGCGCGCGGGACGCGTTCAGTGGTGTGTAGTATTTGAAAAGGCCAGACGGTCCCCGAGATTCGCGGGGCTCTTTGGTCCGGGCTTCTTTTTTTCTTTCCCCACCTCGCCTAGTTGGAGGGGAATCTTTTCTTCTCCTGTCTCCACCTCGCCTGGGTGGAGGGGAGTCTTCTTCCTTGTTGCCGCGGGGGCCTTCTCTGCGCCTTGAATCAAGGGCAATTTGTGCGGCTTCAACTTCCTCGAACTCAATATGCGACTGAGCCCTCTCGAGGAGGCCTTCAAAGCTGCGGGGGCAGTGTAGTCCGACGGATTCTGCGAACATGGATCCTAGCCGCAAACCCTTGATGATGAGATACATTTTGATGTGATCGGTCACGTGGATTTCGACCGCTTCTTTGTTGAACCTCTCGATGTAGCTCCGGAGAGGTTCATCCTTCCCCTGAAAGATGGCTTCCAGGGAGGCTATCATCTTCCGATGTCGACGAGAAGCCGTAAAATGTTTTCTGAAGCGCTCCCTTAGGACCCTCCACTATGTGATTGATTCAGATGCTAGGTTTTGTACCAAGCCATGGCCCCTTTTCAAAGAGTCGTAGGGAATAGTCGACATTTGATAGCGCCGAAGACGTTCCTAAAATCGAGCAGAGCTTTAAAACTCCCGACATGGTCATCAGGATCAGATGTCCCATCATATGTCCCCAAGGATGGGGACCTCTCCAAGACCTTAGGAATAGGGGCGTCCATGATGTGCCTGGCTAGAGGGGTCCGGTAATCGTCATCCTCGCTGGCTCCCGGAGACACAGAGGGGGAGTGTTGTCCATGAACATAGTGACGTCTCGAGGAGTGGTCCTTTGGGCGGCCTCTGGGCTCCTCGGCGTCCGACCTGCTCCTTTTATTTTTCGAGGAGTGAACTGGTCCCTTTGGTGGCGGGGAGCGGTGGCATTTCTGAGGATGTTCCGACTGAGTCCGCTCCAAGCGTGGTCTGCGACCCTTGTGAACTGGGGAGGGGCTGCGAGATGCCTCTCGGGACTGTGAATGTCTTGGGAACGGCGGTGGCCGGTGCCTTCGCGGGGAAGTCCAACCACGACCTTTCTCCAGCGCCTCGATCCGGATGTTCTGGTTGAAGATCATCTGGTTGGTCTGATTGACCAAAGCAAACAGGGCAGCAGTGCTCGGGTCCGCATTTGGCGGCGGATCCATGGGCTGGAAAACGGGCTGGAGGACTGTTTCATGTTCGTCTTGGTGAGCTGTCTCGTACTCCACTTCCTCGGAAAATGGTGAGGCAGTGAGTCCGTCTCTGACGTCGTTCTCCACGACAGGTTGTGCAACGTTGTTGTCGACGCGGTTGCCATTACTGAGCTGCGCGATAACGTTGTCTAGAGCTTGATTCCCCGACGGGTTGGCCATGATGGTTGTTGAATGGAGAAAGCTTTGGTTTATCGAGCGGAAAAATGGGGAAGCTTATAAAATCCCCATAGTCGGCGCCACTGATCGTACCTGGATCAGACAGTTGATAGTGGCCAACGGCGTCTGGAACGGCAGCTCCGATGACGGTGAGAGACGGCAAGGGGGTGTACCTGCAAGGTACTCCGACGCTCAAGTGAGAGAGTGTACAGAATAACCGCAAATACAGAAAGAGTAGAGTGGTAAGAAGAATGTGTCTAACCTAACCCTCTCAAATGAGAGGGTATTTATAGAGAGCCCCCAGCGCCGGGCCAACGGTTACCTGCAGTGGGCAGGATCAACTAGGCCCACTCCAAGCAACTGCTAGGGCTTACGTGTAGTAGTGAAGACCAGCACGTGGTCTTCGCCCTAGAGTAACCGCTCCTAGATTTTCGGAAGTAGGGCAGACCGAATCCTTCGGACGTGGGAGGTTACTTGGAACGTGTCCACGTGGTATGGACCGTTGGGCACTCCTCGCGGGGAGGAGCCTTCTGTGTCGCGGAGAGATGAAGCCCGTAGAATGGACATGGCATCGCGGGGAGGAACCTTCTGTGTCGAGGAGGTATCAAGCCCGTAGAATGGACATGGCCTCACGGGGAGGAATCGTGTCCGTCGAGGAGTGATGCGGAGAATTCTCGCGGGGAGAAGCTAATCTGTCGGGGAGGCACATCTCAGCAGGGAGTGATGTCCTCCTTTGCTATTGTCCCAAGTGCCCGACACTGCCTAAGTGCCCGGCGAAACTATGGCTTGCACGTGGCAGTCGCGTGTCTTGCGGAAGAACCTTATTGGGCCTCCCCAGGCTGTATGGGTTGGGCCTGCTCGACTGTTGGACAGCCTCGGCCCAGTCCAGAACATTATCCAATCTAATCTATCAGTTAAGAATAAAATCCATCAAATCCATCCATTAACATATTTTTAATAGATGGATATCCATCCATCCATCCAACGATATTATAATTTAAAAAAATCGTTTTTTTTTCAGAAAAAAATAATTTTTTTTCTAAAAAAAATCGTTTTCTTTTTGGAAAAAGTCGATTTTTTTTGGAAAAAAAATCAGTTTTTTATTTTGGAAAAAAAAATCAGTTTTTTTCAGAAAAAAAAAATTCGGTTTTATTTTTCGGAAAAAAATCAATTCTTTTCTTTAAAAAATCATTTTTAATTATTTTTTAAAAAATAAATCTAACGGAAATAAAAATAATTCATTGAATCCAATCCATTAACTTACTTTTTATGTGGTAGATGGATTGGATGGATTTTTTGATGGATGAATTGGATGAATTTTGGCTTAATGGATTCAATTGCCACCCCTATTTAAGAGTTGAATTTGTTATCAAATTTTGAAAGGATTTGTGTGTCTTGATCAATGTAGAAAGAGTTTTGTAGACTTGTCATAGGACTTAGCTTTTGTACACATATGATGAGTTAAGCACATATTTTTGTGATTTTGTTTACCCAAATAACACAATTTTTCAAATTAATTCCTTAAATAATCCACATTTCAAAAAATTTCCTAAAATACCCTAATTTCAGAACAGGATTAAGTGATGTTGCTAGTTGAATTAGCGACAACCTTATAAGTTTAAGTGGAGGCGTCAATTGAATTGGAGACACTATATGATGTTGTCAATTTAATTGACGCCAGTGTACAAATGCATAAAGGTGACGTCAATTGGTCTGAAACCAGTGTACAAACATAATTTTTATAGCATAAATAGTTAACATTATTATTTAATTAAAAATACTTTTACATAAACTAATGATGACGATCGGGTTGGTCATACCGGCCACCGGTTCCACATCCCCTAGCTACCCTTACTCGTTGCTCTTGTTGTTGATTCACTGCAGGTGTTTGATAATTTGAGGTCTTAAAAACTTCAGCAGGATCCCTAAGAAGTTCTTGCATTTCTAAGAAGTCTTGTGTATGGAGCGACACATTACCGTAACTGAGTTCGCGACCCTGTTTATCGTCGAAAATGGTAAACAACCGCTAGTCTTCAAAAGTTATTAAATCTTCGGTCACTTACAAGATCGACTAGATTGATCTTAGGACATGTGTTGTTACTTAGTTTCTGGGTTTATTAATTATGAACATTTAAACAATATTCTTTAAATATATTTCAAAGTTGTTAAGGGAATGTTATGATTTCTTTTAAGTAAGTACATAAATGTAGATTGCAAAAGGTAAATTGCTTGAAGGTAAATGACAAGTAAATAAATTGCAAGTAAAGGTAAATGACTGGAATTTAAATGAATTTGGTTACAAGGAATGGTATTCACACGTACATTTTCTCTCAAAAGCACTCTTTTCTCACACGCAGGTACTGGGAGTAAAGTTTAGAGTTTTTGCATAATTGTTGAATGTAACGACTTAAAAATCTAAATTAATCATTTATTTATTTATTTAATTAATTTAGAAGGAATTAAGAGGTTTTTGGTAATTTGGAGAATTATGGATTAAAAGAGTATTTTTGAATAATTTTAATAAAGTGAATAATCATGTATTATTTAGATTATTACTATTATTAAAAATAATAAGAAAAGGGCAAGGTGGTCATAAAGGTAAAGGAGTAAGGGTAGAGTTGGAAGTTCATAAACTGGGATAATGTAACTAAAGAAGAAAGATCGATCAATTTTCTAACTGATCGTATTTTTGTGAAGAACGCTGAAGAAGAGAAGAGGAGGAGAAAACCTAGGGTTTTGAAGGATTGCTAGGAGAATCTTAGAGAAAGAAGGAAAAAGCTTCGGATTACTCTAAGGTATGGGGAGATTTCATAATTTCTTATAGTTCTTTAGGACATGGTGATGAATAGATTAGGTATTCATGAATTGTGTATAATTGTGGTGAATGTCGATGTAGAATGAATGATTTGATGAGATTATGATGAAATTGAGTGGTATGTGCTGATATATGTGTATTATGTGAGCCTTTTGATCGAATTTTCGTGGGGGAAAACTGATTTTTGGGGTAATCGAAGTCAAAACGCAGAAAAATCACTTTTCAAGAAAAGTTGGGTTTTGTCGCACCCTGACACGGGCCGTGTCACACAACACGGGCACCCGTGTCAGCTTTCTGGTTGGGCGTGTGAAAGTTTTCATTAACAGGTTGCCTGACACGGGTCGTGTCACAGGACACGGGCGGCCGTGTCAAACTACGGTTCCTATATAATTTTTCTGGTTTTGGTAATTTTGTCTCAGAGTTTTTGACACGGGCCGTGTCACAGGACACGGGTGACCGTGTCAGGTTGCTGTCCTGCTACACTTTTGTTGTTTTGGAATCGTGTCAGACTACTGTTCCTATATAATTTTTCTGGTTTTGGGAATTTTGTCTCAGAGTTTCTGACACGGGCCGTGTCACAAGACACGGGTGACCGTGTCAGGTTGCTGTCCTGCTACACTTTTGTTGTTTTGGAATCGTGTCAGACTACTGTTTGTTTTGTTTTTGCTGTTTCTTGAGGGTTCTTGATGTTTTCTCGTATTGATTCCTTATGGTCGAGTTGTTGCTGATATATGGATGATAAAACATGAATTTATGATGAATGTTGCTGAAAAATGAAATGAATGATGCACATGTTGATATTTGGATGAAATGAGGAGAATTAGCATCATTGCATTTCATGCCATTTTATTATGTTGGGGCTTCGGCCTATTGGTAGCTTCAATCCCATTGTGCGGATTGAAGTGATATGTTGTTATGTTGTGCTCCCTTGGGGAGGGTTGATGGCCAGCGTCCATCAAATGGAGAAATCGGCACCGCATGCATTCCTTGCATTTCATTATATTTGACATTGCATTTTATGAGGTATTTGTGATTGTGTTGCAAAGAATTTGATGATGATACGATGTTGTTGTTACTTATTCTGTTTATTTTCCAAGTCTTTATATTACTATAATGAATTATGTTTTCTCACCCTGCCTGCTTGGAAATGTTGCCTCTTATGTGGGTAACTTGAAGATAACCATGAGTAGATTCGCGATGATGGAGGAGGTAGCCTTGAAGGGCGCCGTTATCGCTGTTTAGTTTAGAGGTGTCCTGCTCTGTGTCATGTAACATCGGGTTGGGATTTGTTGCGAACCTCGCGTTCTTTTGTTTTATGTTGAATTTTTACATTATTGGTGATGATTTGATTTGGATACATTTAGTATGAAGTATTTTATTGAATTGACATAAAAAGTTGATTTCCGCTGCGTAGTTGTTGATTTTATTATTAAGAATGGGTAACCCGCGTTACGGGACAGGAAAATGATTGTTAATTGATGTTTTGAATATATGTGGCACCTTTCATGTTGATTTTTACTCTGATAATATGAAATCTTTTCCTAAAATTATATGTGTGGTAGAAGGGTGTTACATTAGTGGTATCAGAGCAGGTCGATCTGTCCGGCCAAGTTTTGTGTTGTCAGTCTGTTGTCAGTCATTTTCTTTTTCTGACATGGTGAGTGTTGTACAGAATGGCTGGAAACAAGACGCGTGCTCTTGCTGAGGCTATTGCAGCTCTTGCTCACAACAATGCTCCTGATGAGTTTCATGCATTAGAGAAGTTTCAGAGGAACAACCCACCAAAGTTTGAAGGAACTCATGACCCGGCGAGCACACAAAAGTGGCTCAAGGCGATTGAGAAGATTTTTTGAGTGATGGGGTGCTCTGATGCACAACAAGTGCAGTTCGAAATGCATATGCTGGAAGAAGAGGCCGAGGACTGGTGGGATAACACCCGTCAGAGGCTGGAAGATGTTGGCATTGTGGTGACTTGGAATGTGTTCAAGCAAGAATTTCTGGGCAAGTATTTTCCTGAAGATGCTCGTGGTAAGATGGAAGTGGAATTCATTGAATTGAAACAAGGAAATATGAATATGGCAGAGTATGCTGCCAGATTTGAGAGGCTTGTGAAGTTTTGTCCTCATTACAACCGTGCAGATGCTGAACTTTCTAAGTGTCTCAAGTTTGAGAATGGGCTGAGACCAGAGATTAAGCAGGGGATTGGATGCCAACAGATTTACAGGTATGCGGAACTGGTGGATAAGAGTAGGATCTATGATGAAGATAGTCGAGCTCGATCTGCTCACTACAAACAGCTAAGTGAAAAGAAAGATAAGGGTCAGTTTAGAGGAAAACCTTATGCGACCCCAGGTGATAAAGGGAAACAGAGGGTATCAGATGAGAAGAAGTCAAGTAGGGGAACCGTTAATACACCTACTAAGTGCTATAAGTGTGGAGAGTCAGGTCACAAAGCTGATGTGTGTACTAACAAAGTTCTGAGATGTTACCGTTGTGGTAAGACTGGGCATAGAATTGGTGATTGTCCGAATAAGGGTCCGACCTGTTTCAACTATGGTGAACAGGGGCATATCAATACTCAATGCCAGAAACCAAAGAAGATTGCTACTGCTGCCCAGACTACTGGAAGAGTGTTTGCTTTGGCTGGCTCAGAAGTTCCCAAGAAGGACAACTTGATTCGAGGTACTTGTTTTATTAACAATGTTCAGTTGATTGATATTATTGATACTGGAGCTACGCATTCATTATCTCTCTTGAGTGTGCTACTAGATTGGGTTTAAATTTGTCTAACATGAATGGTAGTATGATAATAGAGACTTCGGCTAATGGTTCTGTGACTACCATGCTTGTTTGTTTAAAGTGTCCTTTGACAATCTTTGAGAAGAATTTTGTGATGGATTTGGTGTGCTTACCTTTGCCCCAAATCGATGTTATCCTTGGTATGAAATGGTTGGAGTTCAACTACGTTCATATTAATTGTTATAGTAAGACTGTGAGGTTTCCGGAGTTAGGTGAGAATGGTGACCTGATGTTCTTATCTTCTAAGCAAGTGGATGAACTTTTATTAGATGTAGTGTTGATGTTCGCAGTGTTTGCATCGTTGCAAGTTGATGGTGAAGCCGTCAGTGTTGAGTTGCCTGTGGTTTGTGAGTTTCAAGATGTGTTCCCTGAGGATATAAGTGATTTACCTCCGGAACGTGAAATTGAGTTTGCTGTGGACTTAATACCAGGTATGAGTCCAGTGTCGATGGCTCCTTATCGGATGTATGCTTCGGAATTGAGTGAGCTGAAGAAACAACTAGAAGAATTGTTAGAAAAGAAGTTCATTCGACCTAGTGTTTCTCCGTGGGGTGCTCCGGTGTTGCTCGTTAAGAAGAAAGATGGTAGTATGAGATTGTGTGTCGATTATCGGCAGTTGCATAAGATGACCATCAAGAATAAGTATCCGCTTCCGAGAATCGACAATTTGATGGATCAACTCGTAGATGCTTGTGTGTTAAGTAAGATTGATCTGAGGTCAGGTTATCATCAGATTAGAGTTAAAGCTGATGATATTCCGAAAACAGCTTTCAGAATGAGGTATGGTCATTATGAATATACGGTGATGCCATTTGGAGTTTCTAATGCGCCTGGTGTGTTCATGGAGTATATGAACAGGATCTTTCATGAATATCTTGATAAGTTTGTGGTGGTTTTCATAGATGACATCTTAGTATTTTCTAAATCAGAAGAAGAACATGCGGAACATTTGAAGATTGTGTTACAAGTGTTGAGGGAAAAGAAATTGTATGCTAAGTTGTCAAAGTGTGAGTTCTGGTTGAAGGAAGTGAGTTTCCTAGGCCATGTGATTTCAAGTGGTGGAATTTCTGTGGATCCCTCAAAGATTGATGCGGTGTTGCAGCGGGAGACTCCGAAGTCTGCTACGGAGATTCGTAGTTTTCTTGGATTGGCTGGTTATTATCATAAATTCATTGAAGGTTTTTCTATGTTGGCTTTGCCGTTGACGCAATTGACTCGAAAGGGACAAGCGTATGTATGTTATGTCGCTTGTGAGGAAAGTTTTGTGGAACTAAAGAAAAGGTTGACAACTGCTCCGGTGTTGGTTTTACCAGATCCGAATGAGTCCTTTGTGGTTTATTATGATGCTTCAAAGACGAGCCTTGGTGGAGTTTTGATACAAAATGGTAAAGTGGTCGCTTATGCTTCTAGGCAGTTAAGAGTCCATGAGAGGAATTATCCTACACACGACTTAGAGTTGGCTGCTGTAGTATTTGTGCTGAAGATTTGGAGGCATTATCTTTTTGGTTCGAAATTTGAGGTATTCAGTGATCATAAAAGTTTGAAATACTTGTTCGATCAGAATGAGTTAAACATGAGGCAGAGAAGGTGGCTAGAATTGTTAAAGGATTTTGAGTTCGATTTGAATTATCATCCCGGTAAAGCAAATGTAGTGGCTGATGCCTTGAGTAGAAAGTCATTGCATATTTCGATGCTTATGGTGAGAGAACTTGAAATGATTGAGCAATTCAGAGACATGAGTTTGTTGTGTGAGACGACCGCTAATAGTGTGAAATTGGGCATGCTAAAGCTGACTAGTGGGATTTTGGAGGAAATTCGGGAAGGTTAGAAATCTGATTTGAAATTAGTGGACCAGTTAATGAAGATTAATCACGGTAATGGAGGTGAGTTCTGAATTGATGAAGATGGAGTTTTGAGATTTCGAGATAGAGTATGTATTCCGGATATTTCTGGAATCAAAAAGGGTATTTTGGAGGAAGGGCATAGAAGTCGATTGAGTATTCATCCTGGTGCTATGAAGATGTATTAAGACCTGCGTAGATTGTTTTGGTGGCCAGGTATGAAAAGAGATATTGTTGAATTTGTGTATGCATGTTTGACTTGCCAGAAGTCCAAGATTGAACATCAGAAGCCTTCAGGTATGATGCAGCCGTTGGATGTTCCTGAATGGAAATGGGATAGCATTTCCATGGATTTTGTGACTGGGTTACCGAAGACTGCAAGTGGTAATGACTCGATATGGGTGATTCTGGATAGGTTAACTAAGTCGGCGCATTTCTTGCCGATGAGAATTAATCATTCTATGCAGAAGTTAGCTGAGATTTATATTGATGAAATTGTGAAGTTGCATGGAACACCTTCGAGTACTGTATCAGATAGAGATCCGCGGTTTACATCAAGGTTTTGGAAGAGTCTACAGGATGCTTTGGGTACTAAGTTGAGGATGAGTTCTGCTTATCACCCACAGACAGATGGTCAGACGGAAAGAACAATCCAATCTTTAGAAGATTTGTTGAGAGCTTGTATGCTGTATCAAGGAGGATCTTGCGATAGTCACTTTCCATTGATCGAGTTTACATACAACAACAGTTTTCATGCTAGTATTGGGATGGCTCCATATGAGGTGTTGTATGGTAGACGTTGTCGAACTCCATTGTGTTGGTATGAGTCGGGAGAGAGTTCTGTACTTGGACCTGAGATTGTTCAAGAGACAACGGAGAAGATTAAAATGATTCGGGATAAAATAAAGACGTCACAGAGTCGTCAGAAGAGTTACCATGATAAGAGAAGAAAAGCCCTTGAATTCCAAGAGGGAGACCACGTATTCTTAAGAGTTACTCCGATGACTGGTGTGGGACGAGCTTTGAAGTCTAGAAAGCTCACTCCGCGCTTTATTGGTCCGTATCAGATTATGTAGAGGATAGGAGAGGTTGCCTATCGGGTGGCTTTACCACCGTCACTTGCGAATTTGCATGATGTGTTTCATGTGACGCAGTTGAGGAAGTATATTCCGGATCCGTCGCATGTGATTCAAATGGATGATGTTCAGGTGAGAGATAACCTGACAGTAGAAGCTTTGCCTGTGAGGATTGATGGTCGAGAATTAAAGCAACTGCGAGGTAAAGAGATTGCTTTAGTGAAAGTATTGTGGGGAGGACCAGCTGGTGATAGTTGGACTTGGGAGCGTGAAGATCAGATGAAAGAGTCGTATCCGACTCTGTTTACTTCAGGTAATTTTCGAGGACGGAAATTCTTAAAGTAGGGGAGAGTTGTAACGACCTAAAAATCTAAATTAATCATTTATTTATTTATTTAATTAATTTAGAAGGAATTAAGAGGGTTTTGGTAATTTGGAGAATTATGGATTAAAAGAGTATTTTTGAATAATTTTAATAAAGTGAATAATCATGTATTATTTAGATTATTACTATTATTAAAAATAATAAGAAAAGGGGAAGGTGGTCATAAAGGGAAAGGAGTAAGGGTAGAGTTGGAAGTTCATAAATTGGGATAATGTAACTAAAGAAGAAAGATCGATCAATTTTCTAACTGATCGTATTTTTGTGAAGAACGCTGAAGAAGAGAAGAGGAGGAGAAAACCTAGGGTTTTGAAGGATTGCTAGGAGAATCTTAGAGAAAGAAGGAAAAAGCTTCGGATTACTCTAAGGTATGGGGAGATTTCATAATTTCTTATACTTCTTTAGGACATGGTGATGAATAGATTATGTATTCATGAATTGTGTATAATTGTGGTGAATGTTGATGTAGAATGAATGATTTGATGAGATTATGATGAAATTGAGTGGTATGTGTTGATATATGTGTATTATGTGAGCCTTTTGATCAAATTTTCGTGGGGGAAAACTGATTTTTGGGGTAATCGAAGTCAAAACGCAGAAAAATCACTTTTCAGGAAAAGTTGGGTTTTGTCGCAACCTGACACGGGCCGTGTCACACAACACGGGCACCCGTGTCAGCTTACTGGTTGGGCGTGTGAAAGTTTTCATTAACAGGTTGCCTGACACGGGCCGTGTCACAGGACACGGGCTGCCGTGTCAGACTACTGTTCCTATATAATTTTTCTGGTTTTGGGAATTTTGTCTCAGAGTTTCTGACACGGGCCGTGTCACAGGACACGGGTGACCGTGTCAGGTTGCTGTCCTGCTACACTTTTGTTGTTTTGGAATCGTGTCAGACTACTGTTCCTATATAATTTTTCTGGTTTTGGGAATTTTGTCTCAGAGTTTCTGACACGGGCCGTGTCACAGGACACGGGTGACCGTGTCAGGTTGCTGTCCTGATACACTTTTGTTGTTTTGGAATCGTGTCAGACTACTGTTCCTATATAATTTTTCTGGTTTTGGGAATTTTGTCTCAGAGTTTTTGACACGGGCCGTGTCACAAGACACAGGTGACCATGTCAGGTTGCTGTCCTGCTACACTTTTGTTGTTTTGGAATCGTGTCAGACTACTGTTTGTTTTGTTTTTGCTGTTTCTTGAGGGTTCTTGATGTTTTCTCGTATTGATTCCTTGTGGTCGAGTTGTTGCTGATATATGGATGATAAAACATGAATTTATGATGAATGTTGCTGAAAAATGAAATGAATGATGCACATGTTGATATTTGGATGAAATGAGGAGAATTAGCATCATTGCATTTCATGCCATTTTATTATGTTGGGGCTTCGGCCTATTGGTAGCTTCAATCCCATTGTGCGGATTGAAGTGATATGTTGTTATGTTGTGCTCCCTTGGGGAGGGTTGATGGCCAGCGTCCATCAAATGGAGAAATCGGCACCACATGCATTCCTTGCATTTCATTATATTTGGCATTGCATTTTATGAGGTATTTGTGATTGTGTTGCGAAGAATTTGATGATGATACGATGTTGTTGTTACTTATTCTGTTTATTTTCCAAGTCTTTATATTACTATAATGAATTATGTTTTCTCACCCTGCCTGCTTGGAAATGTTGCCTCTTATGTGGGTAACTTGCATATAACCATGAGTAGATTCGCGATGATGGAGGAGGTAGCCTTGAAGGGCGCCGTTATCGCTGTTTAGTTTAGAGGTGTCCTGCTCTGTGTCATGTAACATCGGGTTGGGATTTGTTGCGAACCTCGCGTTCTTTTGTTTTATGTTGAATTTTTACATTATTGGTGATGATTTGATTTGGATACATTTAGTATGAAGTATTTTATTGAATTGACATAAAAAGTTGATTTCCACTGCGTAGTTGTTGATTTTATTATTAAGAATGGGTAACCCGCGTTACGAGACAGGAAAATGATTGTTAATTGATGTTTTGAATATATGTGACACCTTTCATGTTGATTTTTACTCTGATAATATGAAATCTTTTCCTAAAATTGTATGTGGGGTAGAAGGATGTTACATGGAATACCCGTATTCTAAATGATAAGTGTTCTATTTATACTAAATAAAAAATAACCGTCATCTAACGGTCATTTCTCCAGGAAGCGCCACGTCCCTAATCTGCATATGTTTCGTCGCTTTAAAGCTCTCCACGTGTCTTGAGAAACGGATAAGGCCAAAAGGTAGTTACCAGCCTTATTTGAAATGCACTCTTCGAACCGATACTTCAAGTGAACATTGTCGAACTCTGATCTAGGCCAAAAATATTTCTAAGTCTTAAACCATAGCGCCCTCTATGTAAAGATTTCTTCGACTAGATCTTCAACATTTCCCTGTTGAAAACAATGAATTCTCTCTCAAAGTAATTCTTCAAACTCCAGCAGCCCAATCTTCACTTTCGTCAAAACATCCTTGTCATTGTTTGCTGTCGAAATCATCATGCTCTTCTTCATAATAATGCCTTGAACCTCCTAACTTACTTCCAACATTAAATAAGTGTCGAAATCCCAACCAACAAATTGCCCCCCCAAAAATGTCATTTTCGATTATAAAGAGAAAAATACATTTTTTGAAGCCTTTTCGACCTTCCTGCACCGTTACTGCTGTGACGTCATGGTCATCATGACCACACCATTTCAGAAGTCTAATCAAGACGTGCAGAAACCCAAAAGGTAATCATCACTCCCCTATTTACTAGGAAGTAGTGGGCTACCCTCTACAACCGTCCTATCACACCATAACTGGTCAACATGTGCCTCACGATCCTAACAACTACTCATATTGGCTGAAATAAAGCGTCTCATTTTTCCACTATAAATACTTTACCTCATTTTTTCCCACTTTTTTCAACTTTCTAAGATTTTTTCTCCCTTTCAAGCGCAAGAGCAATTGTTCATCTTCTCACAAGTAAACCTCAAAAACTCAAGTCACTTTCAACTCAAATCATCAATGGCATCCAAGAAAACACCAGTTCTTGCTAAGGATGCGAAGAAACAACTAGTTCTTCGTCCTATTCACACAATCTTCGGCCCTCAAGCTGTAGGTAACCAACAATATGTTCCAGAACCTCCCCTTGAGGAAGAAAAAATGCGAATCTATCAATCCCAGGTACTTATTCCCATTTCAATTTCTGGAAAAATACATGCTCTTCCAGGTCCTTTACCAGATGTTGACACAGATGCTGTGAAACTTAGAGAATTCGTCCCAACCTATCATAGGTATAAACCCATAGCAAGTAGGAGAAAATCTAAAACTGCTACTAAAACCAAAACCCCTGAACCACGTAAGGGAACTAATACCCAGGCAACGTCTTCGATTGAGCTTGAGGAAAACACCATTAACTTAGATTACATGAGCAATGCTCTTAGAGCATTTCGCTCTTGCCCCTTGTCAAAAGATCCTGAGAACTATTTATCTTGGCTGGCAAAGATAGAAAAGAAGTAAACTAAATTTTGGAAAGAAATGGAAATTTTCTACATGATCCTGTTGTCGAAATATGGACCTGGTTACTGCTAAACCATGCTGCTCACTTCCTTATATTTTTTGGGATAACACACATAACAACCTCCACTTCCCGTTTGGAATGCTAACCCCACTCTCTTCAACATAGCTGCTATTATTGGTCTTCGACCCATAGGAGAGTCTTTTGATCTAAACTTGATGACAGAAGACATTATTGGCTTCGACGGGAATCGAGCCACTTTTACCAATTACATTTTCGGCCATCACAAGAAAGATACTGAAGACGCATCCGATGAAGAATACATTGCTTTTCTATCTCTCTGGTTATCTCGCTGTGTTTTCAACTCGAGGTCTTTACAGGTAGCGAAAAAATTTATGGCTATGGCTAACCAACTACATTCTGGTCGAAAACTCTGCCTCAACTAGATGATTCTGGGTTGCCTGTATGAATCCACTACCATAAAAATAAAAAACAAACCGTTGACTACTCCCAAGATAACCAATGTTAGTCCTGGTCCTGCCACCAAAAGCACCCCTGAGCAAGACGAAAGTGATAATTTTAGCCCAGGTGCCGAAGGTCTTAAGGTAATAGAACTTTCCTTCGAATTCTTTAACTAATTTCCACTTTATCTTCATTTCAACTCATCATAATTCAATTTCTTTTGCAGGATGGTGCAGGTGGTGCATCACAATCAAGTGCTAAGCACATAATCCCAGTGAATACCAATTCCTTTTCGAACAAACCCACTTCTAATAAGGGATCGAACAAGGGTTTGGTAGGCAAAGTAAGGGAGCCAGTTGAAGAAAAATGAAAAACTTCTCCTTCCAAGGGCACCACTCAGCAAAGTCAAACCACTGATTCTAATAATAAAGAAGATGAGGATGAAGAGACTTCTGCGATCGAACTCCAAGACGCCATGGACGTTGATAACACAGAAAAGATCATGCCAGACACAGCAGATGACGCTTCGCCACAAGTTTCTAATCAAGGCGAAGATGAAGATGGAGAGGAAGAGGATTAACATGTCAAAGAACAATCCATGTTCGACTATGAAAACAACCCTCCAGAAGACAAAGAAGAAGAAGAAGAAGAGGAAGTTGAGCATGAAGCAGGACCAGATGAAACAATCAAAATTACTCCACCCTTTGAAGTTGTCAAGGACTTCAAAGCTCCTTCGACTGGAACCACCATTACTCTCTCCCAAGAGGAACTAGCCAACCTAAAGAAAACTAATCCTGCAGAATATCTAAAGGCTATCCTCAGTACAAGAGGCAGTTCAACGTAAAAGTGTTCCAGTTCCTCGACGGTGTCTGTAGATCAATCTGGCAACAAACCTACTTACAACCTACTTCAAAAGATTAAAGAGAATGTTTTTGAATTCGACCTGCTCTAACTCTTAGATACCAATTCTTTTTAACCACTCCTCCTGAAGTCGCAGATGTTCTCATACAGCTTGGACTGCTCATTGATCACATAATTGCAGATCTGAATCGTCGAAGAGAAGCTGCAAACAAAATTCAAAATAAGATAAGCACCCAAACGGATGAATGGGAGGTTTCGACTGAGTCTAATAACAAAGTTACCGCGTTGGAGCGAATTTTTGAACAAAGTCAAGAAGAACTCACAACTTGCTCTAATAACATCGCTGCTTGGGAGAAACATATTAAAGAATTACAAGCAAAGATTAAGAAGGCAAAAGAACGCGAACAAGAGATTCGAAAACTCGATTACCAAAAAATCGACCAAGAAATTCAAGTCGGAGTACACCACGTCGAACGAGCTTAAACTTTGGTAGAAGAGATTGACACCTCACTTCAAACAAATCCTTAATTGATCTTTGTCTACTTCTCTGAAAATCAAAGTACGAATGCATGAAGACCTCTCTACCTTTTTAATAATCTTGCTTGTTTGTTTGTGATATAATTCTTTGAAGTGTATTTTGATTTCGGATTTTAATGGTTTGTAATGACTTAGCCATTTTGGCATTTAATTTTATTACCATTTTGGCTATAAATTTTGCATATAAATTACTTTGCTAATATCTTAACCTCCTAAAGCATATGTCTATATCTCTTCAAATATTTCCCATTTACTCTAAGGAGTCTTCGATCCTTAGCTAATTCTTCAATTTCATACGCATTATTAGAAAATAACTGCACGACTTGGAACTGAACCTCCCATTTTGGGGACCACTTACCCAATTTTCTATCTTTCTTATCCATAGGCAAAATCACTTTCCAAACTAAGTCTCTAGTAGAAAATGACTTGACTTTTAATTTCTTATTGTATGCCTTTTCTACTCTCTTTTTCTACATCTTCAACAATTCCAAAGCACTTAACCTTTCTTCATCTAAGTCGACCAGTTCATCCAATATCATGTTCCAATAAGTTTCAGATGGAAGTTCACTATGTCTTTGGATCCTAGTTGATTAAAGGTAAACCTCGACTGGTAACACTGCATCATGTCCAAATGTTAGTCGAAAAGGTGTAGCATTTGTAGCCTCTTTAGGAGACGTTCTACAAGCCTATAAAATTTGGTCTAACGTCTTATGCCAATTTCTTGGCTTTCTCCCCACATGCTTCTTTACCAGTCCGATAACCACCTTATTCGGTGCCTCAAATTGACCATTCGCCTGGGCATAATACAATGTCGACGTCAACAGCTTGGTGCTTACATCTTTGGAAAAATCCTGGACCTTTCGACCAGTAAACATTGATCCTTGGTCAGTTGTAATTGTCTCTGGGATCCGACACCTGTATATTATATGTGTTTGGATAAATTCAATTACTGTATCTGTCATACCCTAAATTTTGACCCTAGGATCCCACATCATTTGCATATCATATGAATATACTCTCATGCATCACTAACCCATTAGAAAACACAAAGTTTGTGGCTTGTTTCATTTTTTACTGCAAATTAGGTTTTTGAGCCTCATGAAGGATTCAGAATAAAGATCAATAAAAAATTGGCATGATCTTCAACCTATCAAGTCTATCATTCATCCATAAAGATCAAGAGGTCTCCTTCATCAAGAATCAAACACAAGTATACATCATTTCAAGTGGATCAAGCCCCAAGGTCATTTGAGGCACCAAATTAGTGTTTTGATTGATCAGGACCTCCAAAGTGAATTTTTCATCTGGGTATGAGCCAACATCTCAAGATATGTTTTAAGTACCTCAAATACATCATATTAATCCATTCATATGATTGGATTGATCTAGAGAACTTGATTCATAAGCAATACAAGAATTCAAATTCATCTGGTCCACAAACTAGGGTTTCTGATAAAAAGTCAACCATACCTTTGACTTTTGACCAAGACATGATCTCAAACCTTGGGACATGATTCTAGACACTCAAAAAAACGCTTGGAATCCATCCATGGTGTTTAAAATAGCCCAAGGGTTTGATTTCATAAAGGATCAGAAAATCAAAGTTCACCTGATACAAAAATCAACTCTGCCCAAAATTAAGTTTGACTTTTTGAGTTTTTTTTGTCAAACATAGTCTCTTAAAGCCAATAGCAATGCTAATATGTGATTTGAATCATGATTGATTAAGAAAAATCAAGAAAAGTGTGGTTACTTGTAAAGAGGGCAACCTTAGGAAACTTAGAAATTTTACTAAGTCTTGAAAAACAATGATTTTTGCGCTACTTTGCAAGGTCATAACTTCCAAACCAAGCAACCATTTTCTTGGATCCAAAGCTTAAATGATAGATCTTCTTCCATACAATAAGATTGATGGGTTGAATCATCCCCAAAAAATGCTTAGATTTTGAGATATGAAACCATGAAGTTAGGGTTTCCACACTTTTGAACTTTGACACTTAGACAAAATTTTAGGCAGAATCTGTTTTGTGTTTTAGCCAACTTTGAGGCCATTTTTCTCCAAAATCCAAGATGAATTAAGACCAAGTGCAAACATCAAAGTTAAAGTAGGATATCCCAGCTTTCCAAAAAGTACAAGAACATCCATTGGTTCTACTTGAGAAAGGAGATATGATCCTCACAACATGCCTTGATCAAACTATTTTTTAGGACAATTTTCATGTTTACTTGCATCACACGATTTTTCAAGACAAATTTGGTGACTTTGCAAACCTTGTCATCATTCGAGATCAACATGAATCTTGTAGAGTCACACATGATCTGCAAGAATACACTAAAGAGTCAAGGATTCTATCTCTTAGCATGTGAGAATCATCATTACAAAGCCATGAAGTCAAGTTTGTCATTTGGCATTTATGTGCAACATTGAATTGGAAAGAAATGAGCCACACCTGTTCAAATATGTTCAAAAACATTGAGTGTTCAAACCTGCAAAATGCCAATTGAGCCAAGATTCTATTCATGCTATAGAAGACTAATGGTACCTTAGCATTTAAGTTAAAGCTACATGGCTATATCCATTGGACAATAGCATGCTCCCTCATCCAACACTCTTCATCCAAAACAAATCAGTTCTCCTATAAATAAAGGTCATTTTGCATCAATTCAAATACACAAAAACAATACCAAAGACTTGTTTTCTCACTCTCCCTCTTTTACTTCAAGTTTTCAAAGTTTCAAAGAGTAAGCTTAGAGTTTTCAAAACCAGAGCTTAAACCACTCAAACAACCATCCAAACACATCACAAATCATCCCTTAGAGGTGTTCAAACCTTCATCTTCATCTCAAACCACCAAAATCAGAAAGTCAACTATCAAAACCTCATATCTTTGACTTTCTGCATTTTTCAAGCCATGTCTTGATCCTGTCCATTTCAAAACCATCCAACACACCAAACACTCTCTAAATAACATCCTTAAATTATTCCAACCATAGTTTCTCAACTGTAACACCATTTGGTAGAGTTTCCATTTTGGTCATTTTTGACACATTTTGCAAGAGGGAGCCAGATTCTGTTCTAGAGGTTGCCATTTGGTTCCAAGCATCCAAGAAGCTTCTATAAGGTGTATTGGAGGTGTCCAAGGCATTCGTTTGCTTCTGTAACAAGTCTCTTGGAAATTGGCAAGTGAGCTTCAAGAGGTAAGCTTCCAAAGAACTTGAACTTTAAGAAATATGCTTTGCTTTGATGTACATTGATCATAATCATGTCATATATGTCTTATTTGTTGTGTTTGAACCATTTTATAATGCTATTATTGATTGTATATAGTTGTAGCATAGAACTTGCAAATTTAAAGCCTTTTAGGAACCACTATCGGGTTTTAAAATGTAGGCATTTTTAGAAAAATCTAACACCACCATTGGATTCCTTAGGAAATTTCAAGCAAGTTTCATCTTTGTTTCATCCATTTTCATGGAGAAATAACAAAGTTACAATAGGTTTTGTAAATGGTTGAAACTTGAGCTCTTGGGCAAGTCAGCCATGGGGCCCTTGTTTTGTTCTGGTCATAGGTTATGTTTTAGCTTATCATTTAATCTGGAGAGATGATACAACGGATGTATCACCACCCCAGTGGTTAAACCTGCACGCCTTTGTATCTTGTAACCTACAGAATTGGGGTTCGAATCCCCCTTGCCCCAATTCTTTTTAATTTTTCTGGATTTCAAATGATCAACACATATAATACCTTGTTCCCACCATTTGACACTACGCGCATGTGGTTGGTTTGGCTAGTGTTTTGTGCTGTGAGCGAATGGTCATGGGTTCAACACCCATGGGGACCATTCCCCTTATTTTTAATCACTTATTTTCTTAACTTTCTTGACAATTTCAAACCATCATAACTTTCTCATTTTTATTTATCATTTTGAATCCACTCTTGTTGCAAATTGTTCCTGATAATGTCTATTTTTTAGTTGTGAAAAGGAAATATCAAAAATATTTTTTTTTTCTCATATTTATAAGTGCTTAAAATGTGTGGCCTTTTTTTAGGGTTTTCTTAAGACTTCTTTTGAACCTTTTGAATGATACATTGCATTTTCTTGCTCACAACGCATTCTTTGAACCATATACATCTTGTATGTACCTTAAATGAGTTTGTGATTTTGTAGATCCTTGTTCTTACTTGATTTTAATGTATTTTCAAGTATATGTTTCTATATAAATGTATGTTGAACCTTGTCCATACTATGAAACTTCTTGCTTGATATTTTGCCTTAATATGTGGTCTTCCTTCCATGTTTATACCACTTTGATATGTACATATGTCTTTGTGTTGATTATACCATGTTTATGTGCTCCTAAACACTTGAACATTGTCTTGAAAATTCCTTTATATACATGTTTGTTTGTGTGAACCTTGATGATGTTTCCATTTTGTTCAAAACCATGTTTGGACCCTAATATCCATGTTTGGTGTTACCAACTTGTCTTAACATGTTCAACTTGTATCCATGCCAAAATGATCGAGCATTTCCTCCATAAACTCTTACCATAATAAATATATCCCTTTGAAATGCACATCATCTTTTCAATCATTAAACTCTTTGGGCCTTTATTAGAGTGTAAGACCCATCACTTATCACATTTTCAAAATCAATTTCAAACTCATGGGCCTCTATTCAGAGTGTAAGTCCCATCCCTCTCTTTCAAAATCATCTTCTGTTTTCAAAACAAGAATAACTCTTCGGCCCTCTGCTTAGAGTGTAAGACCCATCACCCTTGTACATAGAATGACTCTTTGGGCCTCTGCTTAGAGTGTAAGACCCAACATCTTTGTGAATAAAATAAAACATTCAACACATCAAACCCTAAAGATGCAAAATATTCCATGAATTCAAACAAGTGATATCAATGTCTATACTTGTTAATATTCAATCATGTTTGTTCATATTTTTTAAATGTCTCTTGACATTCATGTCATCCTTAGTTTATACATAGGTCAAACAATAGGATCCTTTCAATCACAACTTAGTTCAAACAACTAGTTCCCTAGCCTCCTCTTGGGCTTCATCCAAGCATCATTGCCTCCTCTTGGGCATCATACAAAGAATCTCCCCAGCAAGATAACCTTATCTTGAGCTTCATACAGAGAGACTTGGGAAGTCTCATTCAATTCCCCACAGCCTCCTCTTGGGATTCATACAAGGACCCTTAGGCTTCTTAAAAGCATAAGTCAAGTCTCAGTCATCCATACTAATAAATTATTTTAGCCTCATTTATCCCAGGCTTTGTACAGGATACAAATAAAATCATCAAAAAGAGTCAGTCAAAACCTTAGTATTGAGTCAATCTCTACAAATTTCCTCTATAGTCATTAAGCCTCTTCTCAGGCTTTTATACAAATAATTTCCCCAGTCAATCAGCCTCAATCTTGGGCTTTGTACAAGACAGACAAGACTCCCCAGTTGAGTCAAATTTCAATCTTTTTCAGCTTCACATCTTGGGCTTCAATCAAGATACCTAAATAAATCCATCTCCTAACAGATAAGACTTTGAGTTATCTCTGTAGGAAGATATCTCTTTTAATCATTACAATTCAAATCAAACAATCAAAACTTTTTTCTAGATAATTGATGTAAGTGGCACTCTTGTTGATTCAAAAATCCAAGTTGGGGTCCCTCCTTTATCATGGTTCAAACTTTTCTTTCATCTAACTGATATAAGCGACACACTTGTTGATTCTAAATCCAAGTTAAGGTCCCTCTCTTAGTATGTAAAGGACTCATAAAGGAAATAATGGCATTGCTTAACACATTAAGTTTAAAGCTTTTTCCCTTATGGCATCACTCTCAAATGATTGTAGTGGATAGGTGAGATATCTCCCTTAAAGACGACAATTTGTCAAATCTTTCAAACACTCTTTTAGCTTCATCATCTTGGGCTTTGAACAAGATACAAAACAAACTTTTTCCTCCCATAGATTAGGAGGAACTATGAACGCTCTGATTTCCCTAATTCTCTCTTTTTTTTAGAATACGTAGGCATAAGGTCGTAAGATCTTAGCGAGCATATTAATAAAAAAACCTTAGGTCTCGGTACCTTCCAAAAATAATAGAAAACCAGAAAAACAACAAAAAATTTTCCTCAATTTTCTCAAAGGAGAAACTTTCCCAATTAAACAGCAAACAAACTTAAGCAAGCAAGTAATTCAACAGTAGAAATATATACAACAAAGGTTCCTATATATTACTATAGATACTCAGGGTGTTAATAGCTTCCCTTTGTATAACCAACCCCCGATTCCAGATCTCTTAGCATTTGTAGGGAAAAGACTTGCGCGCAGGATTAGTTTAAGATATCTCCCCCTTCCTTTTAAGCTTCATAGGATAAATATTAGAAATTAGAAAGTAGCACCAAATACGGTAGTGGTTGCGTCACAAAAACCGGAGCTACAGTATCCTGATCAACATTCACCAAGGGAATGGCTTCGATCCACTTAGTGAAGTAGTCAATACCCACTAGAATATACTTATGACTCTTCGAAGATGCTGATGGAATCTCACCAACTAAATCCAATGCCCAACCCCTGAAGGGCCAAGGTTTCACAATGAAGTGCAACTCGCTTGCAGGAACATGTTGTATACCAGCATGCTTTTGACACTCTTGGCATCCTTTGGAAAACTCAATGCAATCTTTCAGCATAGTAGACCAATACATTCCTTGTTGAAACAAGAGCCACTTCATCTTATGACCTACTTGGTGAGTGCCAAATACCCCACTATGGACATTCGACAAGGCTAGATAGGCTTCAGCCTCACTAAGGAACTTAAGTAAGACTCCCTCAACCGTCTTTTTGAAAATTTCATTCCCCATCAGAGTATAACTCAAAGATCTATACTTGACTTTTCGCTCTACAGACACAGTTGAATTTTTTAAATAGTCCACAATAGGTTTCCTCTAATCCGTGTCTGTCAAGTTGTCGATTGCAAAGATTTCAAAATTCTCATCATTTGCATAACCCAACTTTGTTGCTTCTAAGTCCGTTGGAGACAACCTTGTTGCCATCACTTTCCCTCGAACTTCGATCACATTTTCTAACTTTTCTTTTGAAACCTAATAGCCAGAAGCAATCTGAGCCAAGTCATTGGCCTCCTGGTTCTTCAGTCGAGAGATATGCTTGATACTCACCATGTCAAACTTTCGTAATAGTCTGTTGGCTATTACAAAGTACATTATCAAATTCTCTTTATCACATTTATACTATCTCGTTATCTATTTCACAACCAATTCGGAGCCGCCAACAATTTCGAATCTAGTTGCCCATAATTCGAATAAAAATTCAAGACCAGCTATTAAAGCTTCATATTCAGCCTCGTTATTCGGACAAGGCCCTTCGATTCTGTATTTAAATCTCATTGGAATTTTATCAGGAGAGATAACAAATATCCCAATTCGTGTTCCGCCTTTATGACTTGAACCATTGAAATATAATTTCCAAGGTTCAAGTTCGAGATAATTTTGGGGGCTCTCGACTACAGAGTGGTCGACTATGAAGTCTGCAACCACTTGTCCTTTCATGGCCTTTAAAGGCACATAAGTTAATGAGTACTCCGTTAAAACGAGTGCCTATTTTCCATTTCGACTATGAAGAATTGGCTTAGAAAGCATATGTTTAATAACATCATAATGGGAAGAAACATAAACATCATCTGGTTTTATATAATACTTCAATTTTGTACATGAGAAATATAGACAAAGTCATAACTTTTCAATCATGATATACCTAGTTTATGCTTCATTAAGGACTCTACTAAGATATTAAATGGCTCTTTTGACACCATTTTCATCTTCTTGAGCTAACATGCTACCTATGGTTACACATGTCGCGAAAATATATAATCTCATACTTCTACTCCTACAAGGTGGTGACAGAATTGGAGGATGCATAAGATACTCCTTGATTTTATTAAAAGAGTCTTATTACACTTGCCCCCATTTGAAATCTCCATTCTTTAGTCAAAGTAGAGGAGAGAAGGCTTGAGTCTTGCCGCTTAAATTTGAAATGAACCTCTTCAAGAAGTTAATCTTCCCTAGCACCGACTACAATTCCTTCTCCGTCGATGGCTCCTTCGCCTCCAAAATGGCCATTGTCTTATTTTGGTTTATTTTAATTCCCTTCTTGTGAACTACAAAGACTAAGAAATCTCCAGCCTGTAGATAAAACACACACTTTAGTGGATTCATATTTAGACCATGCTTCCTCATTCTTTCGAATGCCTGTCGAAGATGGTTTATGTGACTAACTCCTGAAACAAACTTAACAACAATGTCGTCAATATAAATATGCATAAAAGTTTTTATAAAAACAAGAAAGATCGAATTCATTTCCCTTTGGTAAGTTGCCCCATCATTTTTTAAACCAAAAGGCATTACCACCCATTCATAGGTGCCTAAGGCTCCAGGGCATCAAAATGCCATTTTTGGCACATTTTCGTCAGCAATGAAGATCTGATTATAACTAGAGTACCCATCGAGCATACTAAGATACTCGTGGCATGCAGTGGAGTCGATAGGAATCTCTGCCACAGGAATTGGATACTCATCCTTTGGGGTTGCAGCATTCAGATCCATGAAGTCAATACAAACCCTCAAAGTCCCATTCTTTTTAATAAAATGGACTATGTTAGCAATGCACTCAATGTAAATAGTTGTATGAATAAACTTACATTTAAGATGTCTTTCGACTTCCTGCTTGATCTTTGACAAAATCTCTGGTGCAAATCTTCTTGGAGTTTGCTTGATTTGTTTCCTTCCAGGTTTGATGGGCAGCTTTAGTTCGACTAACTCCCTACTCAATCCTGACATTTCGCCGTAATCTCAAGCTAAGCAGTTCTTATACTCTTTCAAAAGCTGGATCACTTCGACCTTGAGTTCTGGGCCAAGGTTAGCACTTATGTACGTTGGCCTTTTTTCTGTACTTTCTCCTAAGTCAACTTCTTCCAAAGGAGTTTGTACTAGCATCTTTATATTGGGCGCCAGCAGGTCCCTTTCGAATCCCAAAGGTTCTTCGTCATAAATAGTGTCGTGTCTCTGGCCTTGCACTTCTTGTTTATCCTCATCAGGTGGCTCTAGTTCAAAGTCTATGCTAGGCCCCTTAAGGTGCGCATCATTTTCTTTGGCTTCGACAACCATGTATTTAACTTTGGCCTCTAAGGCCGCTTTTAATTTATTTTCGGCTACATAATCCGAAATCTTTGCCATTATTTTGACTTTAGACATATCCATCAAATTCATCTCCCCAGCCAGTTGGCTGGATGTATAATGTCCCTTCAAACTCGAGGTTCTCACCTACCACCTCTCTATCCCACTGGAACCCATACGTTGGGTGTAAGTGAAGGGACTAATATGCTGCAGTGTAACACCCCAAAATTTTCCCTCTTATTTATTCCTAATAAGTGGCTTATGTTTCACTTTTCATATGCATTTAGGTCATAAGCATCACACATGCATCATTTTCCCAAGGCATGGGATCAGAGGTCTCCATGGTATGAATTATTCAAAGCAAAGGGAATGAGGTTCCTCAAGGCCAAGACATCTCATTTGATTCACAATTTCATTCAGAATGATTTCAATTGGCCAGATGGTTGAAAATCAGATAAATTGAGAAAAAATAAACCGATCAAGGAAAAAGTCAACTCTCGATTTTTAGGTCAAATATGGTCCTTAAATGGAATTTGGTCAAGAATTATCAAAGGAATCATGAAAAATCAATAATTATGGAAAGTTGCCATTTTTGGAAAAACAAGGGTTTTAGAACTTTCCATTTTGGGAAAGTTGTGCATGCCATGCAAACAACTTTATGGTTATTTTTCTCTATGATACAAGCTTCACTTGAAATTGTTTCTCAAAAGAAAGTTGTAGCATGAATGCCAAGCTTTCTATCCATATAAACAATGTTCCATTTGAATTTCTAGATCAAGAGTTATGATCAATCAAAGATAGGATTATTAAGTTGTTCAATGAAAAAAATTCAGAATTTTTCTAAGTTCCAAAATTCAGTTTTGTGACCATGTTTTCAATGACATTTTCCATGGTGTTCCAGACCTCAATTCCATTTCTTTTTGACATCAACCTTGTCCAATCAAATACCATCTTTCCAATGACATCAAAATCATGCAAATTGATTCATTATCCTTCAAGAAATTCATCAATAAAGTCACCTTCATGAACTTTTTCCATGCCATAAACCATAAAAAATTCCATTTTCCAAATTATAAAATTTGGTAAGCAAATTGTGTTGGCTATACTAACCATCATCTTACATAATTGTTATCATCATAATACACTCCATGGTAACTAAAATACACCACCCACATAGTAAAATTAATACACCACCATAAACCTTCATTTTTTCAACTTTCACTAAACCACCTCTAACTAACTTTTAACCATGCTTAAGCCTTTAACCATACTCTAACCCACCATATAAATTCTCATTCTCTCTCTAACAGAAGTTAGTTACACCATTAGAGAGCAAATAGATCAAAAAATGAATTTCACACCCACAACTTCAATCTCCAAGATCTCTCTCATCTTGAGGTCATTTTCTGGAATTCTTTCATCATGATCTTCATCACCTCATGGAGTAGAAGCTACTGTTTGCATTGATTCTCAACTGTAACCATTGAATCATCACCTACTAGTTCATCTTCATCCATTATCAATTTGCAATTTTTTCAAGATTTGAAGAGGTTAAGCATTTATTTTGCTTAAGGGAGATTCCAAGACCTTGCATCGAAGTTTTCCGGGTTTCTTAATCGCGAAGCACCACAAGAAGCAGTGGACTTTCTCCACTAGGTAAGAATCTCTAAAAATTTCATGGCTCTCATTCTTAAATTTACATGATTTAGGGTGTTAAAATATTGTTCATACATTGCATCTGGAAGTCCTGAAATGATGGCACACCATGAATCTTTGAATTTAAGTTTATGTGTTGTTCTTGATTTTATGATTTTCAATTTGAATTCGTGACTTTCGTGTTAATTTTCACCATGTTAGAGTTGTTATTTTGGGAAACTAATGGTGTATTGTTGTTCTACGTTTCGTGAGCTTCAATTTAGTATATTATTTTGCATGATTTGATAGAATATTGAGGGAGTTATGTGTTGTTGAAGTTTAACATTTTCCTCTTGATTTTATTTGCATGAGATTGTATGCATGGAGTGCAGCGAAAAAACTTAGGTAGACACAAACCTAACACTTGGTTTTAGAAACAACTAATCATATTTTTTTAATTAATTAAAAAATAAAAAAATAATATTCTCTCTCCTCCATAATCACAACCACCCATGAATCCAAATTAAAAATAAATTAAATTTTAAATAAATTTAATATTTTCTCTCTTTCTTATTGGTTGTTTGTAACACTCAGGATTTAAGTTCGTTTCTACGCAAGTTTTTCTCTGGAGTGCAGAATTTTTCTGCATGAAATTTTGGGAAAGACGACACGTGTCGTTGCGTCATTCGTCCCCAGCATTTTTTTGTCTTTTTCTTCATTTAAATCTCCTTGCCCAATTGATGGAATATTGGTGTAACGCTTTATTCATGTAAACAATATAATAACATCATTAATAACAATGGCATAAGGTAGCTACAACGAGAAATCATCACAGCCGTGTGATCTTCATCACACGATGGGCATTTAATGATAAATAATGAGATGATGTAGCAGCAAAATCTAATCTTAGCCCCATGATCTTGATCATGCGGTGGAAACAAATAATGATCATGTGGTGATGTATCCAGCGAAACTCCATCATGGCCATACGATTGATCAAACGAACATAAGGAGGACAACACATTAATGAAACATGTGCTCCTCACATGACTTCCTCTCTCCACCATTTCCTTGTTTTTTTCAGCAAAAAGGAAGCCTTTTTTTCTTGCACTGGGCCTTACAAAAGGCTATCCCAACCCCCGTTCACCAGGCCCATGTGGAATTGTACTAGGCTATTACTATACACATACCCCTCTCTTGTTTCCATGATTTTTGTATTTTATTTTCATTACACGTTTCAAACTGCCATATTAAAAATAGTTAAAATTGCTAAAAAAATTCTGAAAAAACTCATTTATGTTCATGGAAGTTTTAATTAATTTTTGATGAATTTTAATTTAATTTTTAGGCTGTTTGGATATTTTTCTGGGATTTTTGAAAGAGATGTGTGCATATGGATGTACCTTGTGATTCAAGGCTTGAAAAATGACTTTCTCCTCATAGTTGTGATCTGATTTTTTGTGTGTATTTTGATCCTTCATGGTAGGATCTTTACATGTTAAATTCATGCCTTGATCATGTTTTTTAGGTCACTTGTTAAGTAACTTTTTGTGACTTGTGTTTGTATGATCATTAAGTGGGAAATGCGTAATGTTTGCAATTTTTGAGCACTTTTGGTGCATGATTTGGATCCAATCTTTTGCATGTGATCACCTACTGGACCTAACATGACTTGGTTGATTGTTAATAATTTTAAAAGGTAATGTACTATTTTTCACCAATTTTCCAATGTGAACATGTCATATGTAAACATGTTAGAACTAGGTCAAGTTGAATGCCAATGTGTGAGCCCTCTAAAGCCAATTTTGAGGGCATGTTTGAGCCTATATACAATAAAATTTTAGGTTCCTTTTTGATCTCTAAATGTTGTTTTTTTATCATGACTTAAATGATTCTTTTTGAACCCTAAGTTGTTTATTCGATTACACTTGATGTTTGCTTAGGTGTTTTAGTTTAATGATGTATTTGTGCTATCCTCTTTAGGATATTTTTTTATACATCATTTAACACATGGATTAACATGAATCATAACCCGCCCTCATGAATTTGTATGACACTTTATATGCTTCTAATTGGCATTATGCTCCACAAGTTTGAACATGAATGGAAAGTTAACTTTGTTGTTTCCACTTGGACTTAGAATGTGCCATGTTTGTACAAAGTTTTGACATTCAAATGTATCATTCCACACATCATTTTCTACTGCCCCTTGTATGGCATGCACCTCTAGGGTTCCCTTTTCATTGCTTATTGTTTCATTTTGCTCTTAAGGTAGAATTAGAGCACTTCCTAGTGCATTAGGACATAGTTTTGGGACTTTGATTTCGACTACTTGATAGTTGTGTGAGGGATATCCTTCTAGCTATCTTGTTTTAATGATGTCAACAAACACATTAGATTGTAATTTGAGCGGTATCACTTCACGTGTCGGGCATATAGCGTCTTATCGTTATTGGTCATGTGTCTAGATGCATAGGATCTTGTTCTCTCCAAAAATAAAGGTCCACTATTGTTTTAGTAGTGTCTAGCATGTATGTTTGACCTTGGTCTGGTGAAAATATTCAAAAAATGAAATTTCCTGAAAAATTTGCCTTCATGCGCTGACCCCTGAAACTATGCGCTAACCCCAGAATTTGTGCGCTGACCTCCAAAAGCCACGGGTAAGCGCACAAACCTGAGAACTCAAAAATGTCATTTTATGCATTGACGCATAGACTCTGGAGGTCGACGCATGACCTTGATTTTTGCATTTTTTCACTTAATTTCTTTTCTGTTGTTTTTCTATTATTTTTTTTGTTGGTCATATTTTTCATATAAATAGTTTTGGTCTTCATTTTTACACACAACAAGAAACGTGAAAAATATATGTCATTTCTCTCTTCATCTTCATCTTCTTCATTGTGTAAACAAACAATCACACATAATCATCTTTGTTTGTGTCACCCATTGATCGAAGTGATAACATTCAGAATTTAGGAAGTGTGATCTTCATCTTCTGGGTTGAGAGTTTGGCAGGTGTTTCTTGAATCAAACCAGTTGGGTTTGTCCTCCAAGAATCGAAGAGATTTTGGGGGTTTTTGTACAAACTGTTCATTCTACAGGGATTCGGCTGGGCGAAGGTAACCAGAAATTGGCGCAACTGTTTCGGTTTAGTAGCTGTAATCAGAGGATCGTAGAAGAAGGTTTGGGTTCGAATTCTTGGAAGATTTCAATTGACCGAGTGAAGGTAACTGAAGAATGGAGTTTTCTTTCAGTTTAGTAGCGTGGGACGGTAATTGAATCATCCATATTCGGAGCACTTGATTCATCTTGAATCAAGGGAAGAGAAAATTCTGCATCAACGATCGAAGACGTTCGGGGTTTGAATTGTTCATAGTTTTCTCTTCTAATAAACAATTTGCAACAACTACATATATATATATATATATCTCAATTCCTTTTGTGGAGTTGGGGGCAGACGTACCCAAAGCGAGGATGATTGGGGAACTGCCTAATCAAATCTCGTTTGTTCTCTCTTTCCCTTAACCCTTTTACATTTCAGTATTGTTCGAATTTGTGACGTAGCAAACTATTGAAATTTCTGTCGTAGAATAACTGTACGCTGATAAACTGTTTTTGTTAAATCGATACAATTCATTGAATTGTATTTTGGAGCAGCTGTACACTATTCTCCATAGAAATTCCGCACATAGTGTGTTTACGCACACTAGGTGTTTGATAATTTGTTTCCAAGCAAAATTAGAACACGTTGCCTTAAATTGCTTATCAATTAACCTCATTGGATTGGAATAAACATCAAGCAAGTGATTAATTTGTTGTTTGCATTTTTTAAGTGTAGTATTCAGAATTGAATTTTTCTCTTTCGTACTCATCCATAATATATTCGTGCATATCCGATCCTTTCGGTAGAAGGTTCGTTGTAGACGTTCTATCCAGTGGTAGCTTCCGTTAAACATTTTTTTTTAAAACAGAATTTTTGTAGACTATTTGCGTGTAAAACTCAAGGGATCTATTCAACCCCCCTTCTAGATCCATAGCCATCGTCTAACAAGTTGAGCTTGGCATTGAGATGGTAAGTTATTTGTAATACTTTGAATGTTGTTTTAAACTTACGTGACTCCTTCTCCTCTCACTTCTTATTCACTTCTCTCTTTTGTGATTGTTTAGAATAATGTTTACTTGTGGTTATTCACATGATCCCTTAGGATTCCTAGCTCCACTTAATTTCTGATTATGTTGGAGGTAGGAGAGACATTAGGCTAGAAATCCATGCATGCTAACAAGTAGGTTAGTCCCCTCTTAACCTTAACTATAGGACCATGATGCATGACAACATTAGGACCTAGTTTCCCTTAGTTGTTTTTCTTTGCAACTTTGAGTATTTCTCTTCTCATCTCAAAACAAGTTCAAAATACATAATAAATACAACGAGTATTGTACGCCATGAGCCTTATGTACATGGGAAATGGAGAGTGGGGGGTTTCCTTTCACTTTCCTAGAGTGTTTAGCATGAGTCCGATCTTGGGTCGATGTGCGACATATTCGATCCTATGTCATAGACTTTAGTGCAATACAAGTTTCAAACTAACTTAAGCCACTTCTGTCTAAAAAACAAAAACCAAATTCAAATCATTTTATCCTTCGGGATTAACTGGGTTTCAAATCATTTTCAGAAAAGGGCACGTTACTTCCGTTTTGTCGCAAACAGGCCTCAACCCTAACTGTCGGACGCGAACTTAACGTCGCTCATAAAAAACACAATGACCTTATAGGTCAAACTACGACTGCTCTGACTTTCTCTCTCCCGTACGATTGAGGATACGTAGGCACAAGACGACGATGTCTTGGCGAGCAACCTTCCCCCACAATCCCGTAGTGCTCCGAACTACGTTGACTCTGATTTTCCTGCTCCCGAGGGAATACGTAGTCCTAGGACGACGATGTCCTATCGAGTCACCTTTTCTTTTCCTCCCCCGGTTTCTCTGTTTCACCGTTTCCAGTTAGCAGTTGAGCTTCAGATACCCTACACCCTTTGATCGATAACAACAAGCATGGATCCCATCGAGTACGATGGACGTGAGGGGGGTGCTAATACCTTCCTCTCGCGTAACCGACTCCCGAACCCAGGCTATGGTTGCGATGACCATGTCTTCCCCTTTGTTGAGGTTTTCTTCGATCGTTTCTTTTCCCTGCGTCGGGATAAATAACGTTCGGTGGCGACTCTTCTGTCTTTTCTGCCGATTGATTTTCGCAGATGCGACATGCAGCCGTAGGTTTCGCAACGTAAAAACAACCAGCGGGAAACAGAGTCACCACCGAACGTTATTCATCCCTACGGGGGAAAGGAAATGATCGAAGAAACCTGAAGAAGGGAAATGACATGGTCATCACAACCAAGATCGGGGTTCAGGAGTCGGTTACGCGAAGAGAAGGATTAGCACCCCTCCGCATCCATCGTAGTCGATGGGATCCGCACTTGTTGTTCTGATCAAAAGGTGTAGATATCTGAAGCTCCACTGCTAACTGGAAAGGAATAGAATGAGAACAAAGAAGAGGGGGAAAAGGCACAAAAGGTGACTCGATAGGACTTCGACGTCCTAGGCCTACGTATTCCCTCGTATAATGGGAAATGTAGAGTCAACGTAGTTCGGAGGACAACGGGTGAATAGGAGGAAGGTTGCTCGCCATGACATCGCCGTCTTATGCCTACGTATCCTCGATCGGATGAGAGAGAGGAAGTCAGAGCAGTCGTAGTTTGGCCCACTAGGGTGACCTTGTTTATTTGGTGTCTTTTAGGTGGACAATGCTAACGTTCACGTTCTAGCAGTTTATGTGTTGCCGCTCGTTGTGTGGAGACTTACGCGTTTACGTGTTTGCGGTAGAACGGAAATAGCATGTCCTTACGATTAGAGGGAGTGAGATGAGAAAAGAATCCCAAAGGAAGACGATTTATTTGTTTATGTATTTTAGAAGAAGTGTTTTGATTTGTTTTGTTTGCGATATGTATTGTGCTAAAGAATATGACGTAGGAGCGAATGCATTTGAAAATCACCCTAGAAGAGTAAAGGAGACCTTCACTAATCATTTCCCATGTGTGGCGCACTCGACATACAATATTTGTTAAGTGTTTTTGCTTTTTCTTTTTGGAGAGAGAAGAGAGACTTGATGTTGTGTTTATCAAAAGTAAGTATTGTATTATCGTATCCACAGAGACTAGAGTGATATTACGAATAACCTTTTAGATTACTGAGAAATTTTAAGTGAACGTGTGTTTGGTAAAGTATTTGATTGTGTTTTAAAGTGAAACAATGAAAATAAACGAAATGATTTAAACGAGATTTGTTATATGATAATTTATCTTGCCAGGATTGGAATTATTCTACCGTTCACATATGCAATACCGATTAGTTATGATGCAATCATGTGTTTACTCATATTTCCATATACTCTTCCGAAAAGTATGTATGTCTACATACCAATTCATAGATTTCAACCTGTTTGTTGAATTGGTGATGTCTCAACCGATTAAACAAACAGACTTTATGACGAACAAGTATTTGAATTGGATACTAAACCTAATCCTATGTCTTGAAATTGAGATTTAATAGATTCATATTGTAGCGAGCAATTTTTGTCGGAGACGCGACCACCTTATCGCTGAAGTTTGGGTTTTCTCCTCGTGGAGAAAGGGTGCTACTTTCTGATTTCTTATTTATCTCGTGAAGCTGGAAAGGAAAGGGAAGGTATCTAAAACCAACCTTGCACGCGAATGTTTAACTGAACAAATGCTTTAAAAGAGATTGGGGGGTCTGGGGTCAGGTTATACAATGGGTAGTTGTCAATTACCCATCCTATATGTGGTTATCCACAGGATGTTAGCTTTTAGGTCTCGCTTTGTAATTGATAGTGTTTATCTGTTAATGGGTTGGGAAAGTTTCTTGGGAAAGTGTGACAGGGAGAGTGAGTTTCGTTTATGTTTTGGGCAAGGTACTGGACCTAAGTTTTGATTGATGTGAAGGTACTGGACCTAAAGTTTTTGATTTGTATGCTCGCTAAGTTCTCGCAATATTATGCCTACGTATTCCAGTTTAGCGAAACAGGGAAATCAGAGCAATCGTAGTTCCTCCTATTCTATGGGAAGAAAAGATGTTTTGGTGTCTTGTTCAAAGCCCAAGACATGAAGCTAAAGGTGATTTGTATCTTGTTCAAAGCCCAAGATATGAAGCTAAAGGGTTTTGGCTGAGATAGAATTTGTCATCTCTAAAGAGGGATTGTTGATGTTTATGTGCTATGATCAAAGCATAAGTTTGATGCTAAAAGGTTGATTGACTCAGCTAGGGATTTCTTTATACGAAGCCTAAGAGGAGGCTAGATAAGACCGACTCAACAAGAGAGTGTATATATGTCTTGTACAAGGCCCAAGATTGAGGCAAAAAAATAGACTGACTCTTTAGGGATATCATTATATAAAGCCTAAGAGGAGGCTAACAGTTTGACTTTTCCGGGGAAAATGTTCTTTCTGTCTTGTACAAAGCCTAAGATTGAGGCTAAAAGAGATTTTTGACTCCGTTGGGGAGGTTTATATGTGTTTTGTACAAAGCCTAATACAGAGGCTGAAATGAGTTTGCCTCAACAAGAGAGTGCTTTTATATGTCTTGTACAAAGCCTAAGACGGAGGCTAAAAGAGTTGACTCAAAAAGAGAGTCTTGCAAAGCTGATTGGCCTAACGAGAGAGCCTGAAAGTTGATTGACTCAACAAGAGAGTCTTTTATACTCAACAAGAAAGTGATTTTATGTCTCGTACGAAGCCCGAGATTGAGGCTAAAAGGAGATTGACCCAACAAGAGAGTCTTTTATACACAACAAGAGAGTGATATGCTGTCTCGTACGAAGCCCGAGATTAAGGCTAAAAGGGTATTGACTCAACAAGAGACTCCTAAAAAGTGATGGACTCAACAAGAGAGTCTGAAAAGGTTAGCTCCGCTAGGGGGCGGGGGGTAACCTATTGTACAAATCCCAAGAGGAGGCTGACTGTGTTGAGGAAAGATCATTATACAAAGCCTAAGAGGAGGCTATCTTACTGCTGGGGATTATTGAGATCCCTAGGCAGGTCCAAGTGGGGAACAACCTTTTGCTGAGGATTACAGAAGAGTTGAGATGTCAGATGCCTTGAGGTTCTGATTTAGGATAGTGTTAACCTTGGTCGGGGAACTCTCATGAGAGAGGCTGGGTTTCTGCTGGATCGATCCAGAGTGCCCGAAGTTTTTTCCTATAGTTGTAAGGAACTTAAGAATGTCTTTGAGACTCAAGGGGATTAGACTGTCCAAGTCTACTAGTGTGGAAGAGTTTTATCTTTTGAATGATGCCTCCAATGAGGAGGAAAAGGCATTAAGGGATGAGAATCAACCCTAAAGTGGCCTGAGGTCTGACACTGGAAAGACTGCTCTAGCAAAGGTTGACTAAGTTCTGTCTTATTCGTTTAAGAGGTCATCAGGGTCCTTGTATTAAGCCCAAGAGAAGGCATGAGAACTTCTAAGAAGTCGAAGGGTCCTTGTACAAAGCCCAAGAGGAGGCGGGGATGCTTTTAGGAAGCCTGTGGGTCCCCAAACTAAGAGAAGTTCAAGAAATGCAATTCACAGAGAAGAGATGATTCCATGAAAGTTCGAGGGTTTGGAAGAAACTCATGAGATGCTATTCACGGAGAATAGATCAACTCTGGGGAGTAGAATTTCTTTGACAATTTCGAGGGATGACAGTCTGAGAAAAGGTTCACCGAGAATACTGCCTTTCTCTTTGTTCCATATTGTTTAACCCCTAGAGAAGGGAAGACTGTATCTGGAAATCCTATGGGGATCTAGTTTTGTTTGTATTTAAAGAGTGACCAACAGGGCTTTACCTAGTTCTAGACGTAGTTGCCGGGGAAAACTCTAAATGACTATACTAGTATATATACAGTTGATATATGACAAGTATTTAAAAGGTATGAAAGAAGACTAACCCTGCGCAGCTTCCCACAATACAGTTATGTATATGAAAGCATATAAAAGAATGCGGATAAACACTTACCCATTGTAGAGCTTCCATGCTGTTTTGTTAGTTGTTAAAAGAAATTAAAGAAAGTTTTGATAGAAACTATACATTCTGATTCAAAATCAAAGGAGAAAGTATTTTGAACAGAGATCGGGACTTACAGCTCAAGGAAAGGCCCAAATTTTAACAGCGATTGCACTGTTGTTTCGAATATCGTATCGGGACTTATACAATGACTGAGGCCCAAAAAGTTTTTGTCAAAAAAAGGGATTGGGTCTTACACTCTATTAGAGGCCCAAGAGTGTTTCTTGTACAGGAGACGGGGCTTACAACTCAGGGAGATGCCCGGTTGATTTTGAAAAGGCGACGATCGCGCCGTTGTTTTGAAAATATACAGAGGGACTTATGCAATATGTGAGGCCTAAAAATGTTTATTTACAAAAAGGGGTTGGGTCTTACACTCTATTAGAGGCCCAAAAGTGTTTTTTTTAAGAAAAAGAATTGGGACTTATAGCTCGAGGAGAGGCCCAGAGGATTTGATTTTGAATTGGCGATCGCGCCGAGATTTTTTAACGCAGAGGGACTTATACAATATCTGAGGCCCAAAAAGTTTTGTATTTTCAAAGGGTTGGGTCTTACACTCATTCAAGAGGCCCAAAGAGTTTGAAAAAGATTTGTTTAGGGTGATTAAGATCAAAACCCTAAATTAATTTCAAAATGTATTTTAATTAAATAAAAATTTAATTAAAATGATCAAAATTATCAAACATGTGTGAAAAACAAGTTGTGATCTTGGATTAATGTTTGAAAAATCACATTTTTATCCACAAAATGATTGGAAACCATTTAAGTTTGGAAAATTAAGAAAGAAAAAATACTTTAAATGTCAAAAAACAAATAAAAATTAATTCTTTGCAAAAATATCAAGTATATGAAATAAATAATATTTTTGGGAAATTGTTGTAAAATAAAATATTTTAACATTTTTTTGAATTATTAAAAAAAGAATCAACTCAAAATCATTAAAAACCAGAGAGAAATTAATTTTTGAATCAATTAAATAAAATCACAAAAATTCAAATATTTAAAAATTCAAAAAAGGGCGCCAAGAACACCAAGCTCTTGCCCGTGCCCTCTGTTTCTTTAGATTTGCATTTTCCCCTCAATCTCACTGAATACTTGATGAAATCACACAATCCACATATCAATCTACTCGTTTTCACCTCACGATCATGGCTATGGTCTTTAATTTCATTTATTTTAAGCATGGAATAAGAAATCAAGACAAAACCTCAAGAACCCTAAATTCTGCATGAAGGCTGGGAATTTTGATACACGATTCATACAAAGCAATTAATTGAGGGGAAACCCTCCATACATGATTATGAACATATGGCAAAATTATTGTGCGAGGAAATATGCATGAATCATGAAATGACCAAGTTTAGGCTTACTTGAAGGTCGTGGCAGCAAGAGCAATTTGATTTTTGAGTTGGAGGTGTTACAGATGAGTTGTGATGATCTGAACAGCTTCCCTACACCATATGGAATGTGTTTGAATGCTTGGAGTGATTGGAAATGGACTGGAACAGGTTATGGTTCCTTAACTGCGACTTGGTTGAAAGCTTGAGCAATTGGCTGGTGATTTTGTGAAATTGGTGTTCCAGATGTTGTTTAAGTGTTTGGATCACTTCTATATGATGTTTATGAGGTGTGTGTGTGTGATTGGTTTGGTTGGAATTGCTCTCAAACTCAAAGCCCGATAGTGACTTACTTTAGAAGGTAATTTTGGAAGTGAGAAGGTGATTTTGAGGAAAGCATCAGTTTGGGTGCTTTGGTGTACTCAAACTGATCACAAATGAGCTCTATTTATAGTAGAGCAAGTTTGTTTTGCAAGGAATAGGGTATGGCAACTGGTACAGGTCTGTGGCCAATTGGATCATTTTGGAATCTCAAGTCTCCTCTAGCCATTGACTAGAGGTTAGAGCACATACCTATGTGTCTTTGGTTCAGGGATAAGTCTTGACTGAACTTGGATAACATTGTCTTGATGAATGCCACCTCTATGCATCAGTTAAATGCTTTGAAACAAAATTGAATATTTGAAGCATCTTTGAATTTAGGAGTCTCATGCCTAAACATAGATCCATGGACTTGGGAGGCTGATAGATCAGTGTTTGTCCCTTGGTTGTTCCCCCTTGAGGTGTGCATATGGATAAGCATGCTTGGAATTGCATAATTTGAGCAAATCCAGCCTTTATGCACAAATCTGCCTTGCCAAGACAGTTTGCAGCAAGGCATGTTGCAGCTGTCATAACTCCTAGCTTAGGCGGAGTTTGATGGAGTTCTTGGACATTTTGGAAAGCCCTTATGTGACACAACACATGTGTGATCATAGTTTGTCTTGAAAATTTTTGGATCCAAGTGAAAAATTCCCCTACATTTAAAAAAAAAGCAAGACAGATTCTGACTTAGTGTAAATTTCACTAAGTGTTGGAAAAATGTCACTTTTGTGTTTTCAGCCATTTTGATCACCCCATAACTTGAAATCCATGAAGAATTGGAACGAGGTGTAGTTGACACTTTTAAAGTATGCCATGAGAGCTACAAATCCATCTTTTGACCATCCAAAATGGTTGCTTGGATCTCAAGTTATGATCATTGGAAGTTGGTACCCTAGCCACTTTGTTCCATAACTTAGAAAAATTCTAAGTTTTTATGGTTACCCCTTTTAAAGTTATCCCACTTTATTTGATTTTTCTTGATGAATGATGATTCAAATCACATATTAACATTGTTTTAGGGTCAAAGAACCATAATTGTGAAAAATCTCAAAAAGTTAAACTTGACTTTTGTGCACAGTTGACTTTTTATCAGATGAATTCCAAACTGTGCGATCCTTGGTGAAATCAAGTCCTTGACCTAAATCAAACCTAATGGATATGTTCCATAGGTGTTGTATGGTGTATTGAGTCATGTCCCAAGGTTTGGGAGCATGCCCAGGTCAAAAGTCAAAGGTTCAGTTGACTTTTTCCCCGAAACCCTAATTGTGGTCCAGATGAAATTAAAACTTGTGAGTTAAGCTTCTTGGATCAATCCATTGTTGCAAATGGATCAATATAGTGTATTGGAGACCCTCAAATCATGTCTTGAGGTCTTGGCTCATGTTTTGTCCCAAAAGTCAACTTAGGGGTGAATTAGGTCAAGAAACCCTAATTCCTGATTTTTGGTGAATGCATTCCCTGAGGTCAAATTGACTTGATGATTGGGTTTATGAGGTCCCTTAGAGTATCTTGGGTTATGCTTTGAAGCATTGGCTCATGCCCAGATGAAAATTTCCATCTGGAGGCCTCAGTCGGCCAAAACCCTAATTTGATGACACTGGTGATCTTGAGGCTTAACCCACCTGGAATGCTGCAACCCTGTGCTTGATTCTTGATGTGGAACCCCTCTTGATCCCTTATGAATGTTTAAGAGGTTAGACAAGTTGAAGATCATGTCATTTCTTGATTGATCCTTTGTCTAAAAGCTCTGAGAGGGTTTGAAACCCTAATTTTTGATAGTAGTGAATGCCCAAACATCTATGAGGAGATTGATTGAGGCATGTTGGTACATCCATATTGTGATGATGATTTGCACAATGATGGGAAATCTTAGTGGTCAAAATTTGGGGTATGACAGATGCCCCTATTTAATCTTCTTGGACCCGAAGGTGTGAATGGCGAAGGTATTCGGGCATTCGGGGTGCAAGATGATTAAATATCAGAATACCCTAAATTTTGACAGTGATTATGAATGGTAGTGTACGCATTCATCTTATTTTGCTAAGCGTTAATACTTAGAAAAGGTAAAAACTTCCCCTCGATCCTGGCTTTCAACCAGGGAACTGGTCTAAGTTTCCTTTGTCAATAAACTTCCCCTCGATCCTGGTTTCCTACCAAGGAACTGGTCTTAGTTTTTGATGTAAACTTCCTCTCGATCCTGGTTTCCTACCAAGGAACTGGTCTTAGTTTTTGATGTAAACTTCCCCTCGATCCTGGTTTCCTACCAAGGAACTGGTCTCAGTTTCTTTTGTGAATAAGCTTTCTTGACAAGGGACGCTATTCGTAGCGGTTTTTCCACAAACCTCTCGCTGAATTTTCATGGAGAGATGCCATTTGATGGAAAAAATTTTGATGCTATACTTACTGAGGAACCCATTGGTCTGAGACTTCTCTGGTTGGAGACGCCATTTGTATGCTCTACTGGGGAAAACGAGTCTCTTGAGAGACTGCTTTCTGCTTGGGGATATTACATCATACTTTTCTTCGAGACCTTCTCGGAGAAATGCCATACAATGTACCCCAATTTTGAGGTGCTGATGACTTCATTAACATTGATTTTCTGGAGAGAAGAACCACTATGTTGCTGAGAGTCCTTAGTTGCGAGGCTCTCTCTGGGATTTTCCTTAATCCGGGAAAGCAAAGATATCATCTTCTATTGAGAAGAGTGGCGTTTGTCGAATGCCTTCTGGTCTTTCAGAGGTTCAAGTTATCAAAGTGGTCGAAGACCGTCTCTAATCCAGAGATAAACTGGAGAGAGATTGCTTAGATGATTCACTTCCTGACGAGGAAAGATCTGACAACTCGATTGAGAAGACTTTTATCACTAGGGGACAAGACCAACTATCGTGATAGTGATGCAATATGAATGTGAATGTAAATCAATAATGCATGATGTATGTATGTTTATGCTGACAAAACTGATGCGACATATAGACTAACGGATGAACATGCCTGGATACTCGGCCACTGCGGGGGATAAAAAGTATCACTGGTCCAGAAGTAGCAATTCTGCCTTGCTTAGGAGAGATAGTCCCTGTGGGGAAAACCGTTGGTCAGACTTAGGAGATAAGAACTCTGCCGGGGATATCGGAAGGAATATTCACATCTAAAACAACTGATCCTTCATTCAGGTGCACTGGTTTAGAAGGAGTACTTTGATTCTGCACTTTGAAGCTCGATTACTTCTGGAGTAGCATCGATGTTCTTTCGATGTTCAACAGTCAAAAGAAATTGCCATCTTTATTTTAAAAGTAGAAAATTAAATTCATTTTTGTTTTAGTTTAAGAATCGTAAATCATGTTAAAATGTCGTTCTGTAAAGCTAAAATAAATAAGAATTGCAGATAAAAGCACTAGGGCTCAAATTTTATTGATAGGATGGAGATCAGCCAAACGCGTGATCCATGGAGTATTTACAAAGTTTAGAATATGGTAATTTAAGGGAGAAGGGCTACATTGAAACATAACGACCACTATCTTTCTACCAACTTTGAATTTGGGATATCCTGAGCTTCTGTCGAAGATGACCTTGACTGGAGCTTTCCTAACGGATGGCGTGACTGCCGCTGAGGGATTTGCCCCTTTGTTGGACGTAGTTACTTGCCATTATCCCTAACTTTTGCCTGGATTGTACTTTGAGATTTCCATTCCACCGGGATGATTTTTGATTATGTCTCTAATTTTTCCCTGGACGGCCCTTTCGGGTTTTCAATCCACCGAGATGTTTTTTTTATATTCATTTTTTTTATTTAGGCGAAGTATTTCTTGACTACGTCAACATTTGTGGGATAGGCAAATTCTTCTCCATCCATGGTTGTGAGTCTCAAGGCACCGCCCGAGAAAGCTTTCTTAACCACATAGGTGCCGTCGTAATTCAGAGTCCATTTTCCCTGGGAATCAATGAGGAATGCTTGTATCTTTTTTAGCACAAGGTCTCCTTTTCTGAAGACGCGAGGTCGGACCTTTTTGTCAAACACCTTCTTCATTCTTTGTTGATACAGTAGACCATGGCATAGTGCCGCTATTCGCTTTTCTTCTATCAGATTCAGTTTGTTGTAATACCCCGTGTAAGTTCTAGTAATTGGCTGAAATTTTGTTAAAACAATGTTGATGTCATGATTGATGTTGCAACATGAGCTTCTAACAGTATAGCTAACATTATGGTTTATTGTTGAAGAGTTAAAGTACTGAAGAGTGATGTCACATGTGATGTCTTAACATCACTATACCAGAACATTAAAACATCAGACTGTTATGTGTTTAGGGCTGCACGTGTTTCTGGTGTGAATAAGATATTCTGCTAATTACAATCAGAGAATGCAGGCGAAGATCAAGGGAGAGATATATTCTGTTGCATTCTATTATGAAGATCAGTTTGTTGCTAATTTAATGCAGAAAGATATGGAGAACAATTAAGAGTTAATTATGAAGATTTGATTGAAGATTTTATTGAAGATCTATTGAAGAGCAGAATCTGGTTCAGATTTGATATAGAAGATTTGATATGTTTGAAGGCCCAAATCCTGTTGGGATTATATTATAAATAGAATGCTTGTAAACTAGAAGAGGTACGGGTCCAAGATGTAGATCTTTAGGGCTTTTTCAAAGTGAACCACTCGGGTTGTGAGATGGTCACTGTGGTTAACTCAGAAACCTGTAGGTAATGAGTTTGGTATTTTTCTTGGAGGAAGCTTTGAAGCAACTCCAAAGGGTGTCATGGAAGGGTGTCTTCTATGATTGTACAAGTTGTTGGTAATCAAGTTGTTGATGCAGTGACGGTGTAGTTGGCTGCTAGACATCATAGTAATGATAGGAAGTGAGATGGAGTCTCTTACCTAGGGAGGACTTAGGTAGAAGGGTCATTGGGTAGTGATTGAATTAGGTAGATTGTCAACTGGTCTGTTGAGTATGTAATTTAATACTACTAATAGTGGACTTCCTTCCTGGCTTGGTATGCCCCCAGATGTAGGTTGTTGAACCGAACTGGGTGAACAATTCAGTGTGTTATTGTTTCTGTTATAGCCTTGTTCAGCAGATTGCGATGTTGTGACATTGCACTATGACATCACACATCTGTACCAGAATTTCACCCCGTATTTTATTACTCCGGATAATCTTATATTGTGATCGACTGAGCCCAGTGTACTCTGAGAAATTATTTGACAAAATAATTAGAGTAACTGTAGAACTTAGAATAAATCTAATTAATATTATCTGACTCTGAGGTATTTTATTTATTTGGACTTAAAAGACTTTTTGGACATTTAGTAGTATTATTTCTAATACTAGTTTACTACATAATTCCTTTTCCTCCCATTTTTCCAAACAAAAGAAAAAGTTAGTGAGAAAGAGAGAGAAAGAAGAAAGAAAGGAAAAGAGAAGAAAACTTGGAAGAGAGAAAGATCAAGATCATCATCCATTCTTCATCAAATCATCTTCCAATCTTCATCATCATCATCTATTCAAGGTGGGTTCTAGAATAGATACCTTAGTTGTAGAAATTCATGAGTTTTAGAGTTAGGTTGAAATTGTGAGAAAATGAGTAATTGTGCTAAAATCATGAATCTAACGGATGAAATGCAATATAAATGTTGTTCAATACTTGTTGTTATGATTATACTGTGTTTTGATTGTTATGTTAAGGGTTGGATGTGTTTTAAATGGTGAAACTATGGTTTTTGGATGAAGAACAGCGCTGTTGGGAAGTTGGGTTTTCCAGGCTTCGCCTAGCGAACCTGGGGCGAGTCCCAGTGAACAAACTTTCGAGGGTTCGCCTAGCGAACCCAGCAGCGAAGGTTAGCGAAGGTTCGCCAACTACGTTCGCCTAGCGAACTTTGTGCCTTTTTAGTGCTGGTTGGTTCTGCCTTGCTTCGCTGAGATGTTCGCGAAGCGAAAGGCAAGGCGAATGTTCGTCAGGGAGTTCGCGAAGCGAAATTTAGGCCTGTTTTTGTTCTGTTTGTTCATTCGCCGGGAGCTTCGCCTAGCGAAGGCTGGAGTGACTGCTCGCTGGGAAGTTCTCCTAGCGAACATGACAGATCCTCCCACTTGTTTCTTTCATAACTTTTGACTCGTTTATCCGATTTAAGAGTTCTTTATATCGATGTAAAGCCGAGGAAATATTCTATGCAATGGAGATGAAATATGTCGATTTTACCGACCGATTAAATAATCGAGAAAGTTCCAAAAGTGATATATTTATGTTTTAATTGTATATATTATTCTATTATGCAATTATGACATGTCTTGCCTATCCTATTACTGTTTAACATGATTGTAAGTGGATATGCATGCAAATATGAAAATGATATAGGAAGAGTGAGGAAACCTCAAACTTGAACTATAGGAGAATCTAGTAAGGAACTAGAAATTGTAGACAACTCTAGATGGCGATGCTCGGGCACGTGTTATTGGAAGATACATCCTTGCCGAGTGTTGGCCTAGTTGAGAGTGAACACTAGTATGGAACATGTGGTTAACCTTGGTGGTTGTGAAAAGGCAAGAGAGGCCTTAAGGCGGTGTAGTCTTGTGATTGTCAAATACAATCGTATTTGTTGTATGTAATCATGTAATCGTAACCGGAATATTTGAGTGTAGTTTCATGGGTCTCGAGCTCCTCTGAAACGGGTACACAATTACTTGGTAGGTTTGATTCCCTACGTGTAGTACGATTGGAACCTATGCTATGGGTAGAGACTTGTGATGGTTAACAGGCCATGAGAAGTGACGGTTCACGATTAACAGGCCGATGATCCCGAATCCAATTCGTATGCCAAGTAACAACAAGGATCTATGACTCGGGTCGCCTTCTAGACGTAGAAACGGACGGGAAGACGAGATGTCTTGGTATGGTTATCGATTAGTGATGTTGTGAGTTAATGAACTCATGTCATGTTTCCATATAGTGTGAGAATTATAAAGTGTGAACTCAAGGGTCCTTTTCCCCTTTTCCCCGGACTTGAGTTAGGATTGTTAGAACCTTGATAATCCGAGAGAACCCATAAGATAGGGAACTCACTGAGATTTGATGTATCTCACCCCACGTTGTTGATGTATTTTAGGTGCTTCAGGTTCCGAGAAGGGTAAGGATAAGGTCGTGTGATCTTTTCCTTGTTTGTTGATGGCTAGCTTCCGTAGCGGAGTTTATTTTGAGATCATTGTTGATCTAGTTCTTAGTTTTTATCTTTTGAACGTCTTGTGTATAATATGCCTTAGGTTTTTAGACCTTTGTACTTTAGGGCATTTATTTGTATACAATGTGTTAACTAGGAGCTTATGTGTTTCAGTACCAAACACTTGGACCTATATATAATATTAATGCTTTGATGTATGAGTTTTATATATGGGTGTTACATTCGTCGTGTCGACTTTGACACCATTCAACTTCAGTTAGCTTGGCTTCCATCAATACCCGGATTGATGGGATCTCTACCTCTATGGGAAGCACTTGCCATTGAGGATATTCTGACGTGGCGAGGAAACCCGCGTCAATCTATTTATGTACTTCCTCTTTGATTTTGATGGCCATGTCCGGATGAGTCCGTTTTAGTTTTTGTTTTACCGGCGGACATTCTGATCTCAACGGTAGATGATGTTCCACGATGCTGGTATCCAACCCTGGCATATCCTGATAGGACCAAGCAAACACATCGGGAAACTCTTTGAGAAGCTTTGTCAAACTTTCTTTGACAGTTGGACTGAGCAGTGCCCCAATCTTGACCTCTTTTCTCTCTTCCTCTGAACCCAAATTGACCGTTTCCAACTGCTCTTTGTGAGGTTTAATGGACCTTTCCTCTTGTATGAGTAATCGGGAGATCTCTTCTGGAATTTCTTCGTCGTCTTCTTCTTCAGCCTCAAATACCGGGAATTCAAAGTTGGGAGAAGGCATTGGATCGTATGTTTCAATGGGGTTTAAAACAAGCAATCTGCATGACGTGATGATTGTTTTTAGAAGAGATAGAGAGAATGCAAGAGTGTTGTGCAGTGTAATTTCTGAAAAATGCTTGTTTTTATTATTTGAGTTGTTTTTTTAGGATTACCATTTTCTGAAAAAGCGAAAAGAGAAAACAACAATAAATGCGGAAATTACAGAACGACGTTTATTTTATTTATGATTTTGTTGATTCTTCAAACTACAACCCTATAAAACAAAACTCTGTCGCTTTGGGCACAGCGAAGAGGTACATTTATAGAAAGTAAGCCCTATCAAAACACCCGTTTCACCTGGGCAAGGTGAAAGGTTAAGATAAAGATGGTAATTACTTCGACTTATGAACAACTTTCGGAACGTCGACAGCAACCCATTGGCGACGAACTCCTCGGTGAATCACAAAGTCTGGTACCTTCCTTCTTGGTTTGTCTTAAAAAATAACGCTGATTTCTAGTGGAGCAGGATCGTTGGAATCTGTCTCCTAGGCAGAGTGGTCTGCACTCTCAGGCATATCTCCCCATCCAGTTGGTTGGATGTTTTCGAGCCTCATACGAGAGCTTTCAGGAGCGGTGTACTTAACCAGGTAATCGAATTTACCACTCGACTGTCCTAAAGTGTCCCACACTTCTTTGGAACTGGAGGAGTCATCCCTCTCGATGATGTTGACCTCGGGAAAAGCATAGTTGATGAATTCTAGTCCCGCAAGCTTTGCAAATTCATCGTCGTGCTGGATATTTTCTGAATGCCCCGAGTGTTGATCCCAGGACACGATGGGGACGCAGGTATTCTTTTCAATGATGCTCAACTGATATGCATCATTCGGCTGACTCTTTTGTCCTGAGTCTCCTGGGTACGGCTGCCAGATAGGCAGGCCATCCATGGGGCCATAATAGTCGTGGTCAAAGTTGTCTTTCATCAGAGTGTCCTCCTCTAATGAGTTGGGTGGAGTACGACATACCTCCGGGTCACAATCTCCGTATATCATCTTGACATCTGACCTTGGTATATATCTCGGACTCTGTGCTGGAAAGCAAAATGGCGTAGGCACCTCTTCCTGAGACATATAACCGTCCTCGTTAAGATAGGACTTCCATTCCTCATTTGTATCGGAGAAATCTCCCTCGTTGATGGTATGTACTTCTTGAGACACTGGGTGAAGGAAACCTCCACTGTGGAAGAAGTCCTGAATGGGATGAAGACTTTCATTGTTAATAGCAGTCTGGGTACAGTTTGAAGAAAAACCAAGACCTTTCTTTTTCTTATTGTCCGTAGGAATGACAAGTTGTCCCTATCCTTTGGTATTGTTACTTTTAATCACTTCGAGAGCATCTTTGTACGAGGAAATCGACGTTCCTCTTTCTGATTGATTGTCGTTGCTCACCAAAAGTGCTTGGAACTGGGTTCCTACAACCTTCTCTGGTTCTACACAAGTGGACGACGATAGGTTACTCATGATCAAGGCTTGCTCTCCACAGACTGTGATGAGTTGGTCATTCTTGACGAACTTCAACTTTTGGTGAAGCGTCGAAGTGACTGCCCCAGCCTCGTGTATCCAAGGTCTTCCCAACAAACAGCTGTATGTTGCTCGGATGTCCATAACCTGGAAAGTGACTAGGAAAGTGTGGGGAGCGATAGTTATGGGAAGGTCGACTTCGCCGATAACTGTTTTTTGGGATCCATCAAATGCTTTGACGGTGACCTCACTGGCTCTCATCGGAGATCCTTTGAATGATAGTCACATTAGAGTAGACTTCAACATAACATTCAGAGCTGATCTGGTGTCTACCAGTACGCCGGCTAAAGCATCGTCCTGGAAGTTGACTGTAATATTGAGCGCCATGTTGTGACTCTACAGCGTTCATAGTTGTGTGGTGGCACCTGGCCACGTCCGCTTTGTATGCAGTGTAACCTCACTAAATCTGTTCCCATTGAATGAACATCCAGACTTTGATGCCTAGTAGGGTTCCCATTAATCATACTGACTTGTTGTGTGTCTTCGTCTGAATAGATCGGAAGCCACCAGTGGTTTAACAAGTGTTGCAAAGTTCTTTGAACGAGAGCGCATCCTTGGTCGCTCTCACGACATCCCTTATAGTTCTTATAATTATGCGAAGTCAGAAAACCGAGCTGGACCTGCTTAGCATGTAACTCTACCAAGATGGTATTCATCAAGAGAATATCAAAGATTTGAATCATATTCACTTGATACTGATTTCTATTGTGGTAATCCTGAATCCTTCCAAGACCCATCTGATGCTGGAGGGCCTCTTGTACAAAAGAGCATCCCTGATTGTTTACCGAGCAAATCAGACAGGAATCGTAATCGTGCCGTGGCAAATTATGATGCTGGATTTTCCTTGAGTGCATTGCCACCAGGTTGGCATTCATCGCATGGATGTCGTGGTTCTGAATGACGTTGCAACTCGTACAAGTCATGTTGACTTCACGGATTCGGTGCTCCTGGATCCATCCGAGATCCAACTGTTCTTGTAGAGCTGATTACACCATAGAACATCCTTGATTGTTTTTAGAGCAGATATCACACTGGTGATAGTTTTGAGATGGTATATGCCCATATCCGCTCTATCTGCGATGCATTTTGATCAGGTTGGCCCTCAATAAGAGTACATCATGAATTTGATAGTTGTGGTTAGACTCCCCCTCTATCAAATTTACCGCAGCTTTCTCATGTTGAGGCAACTGGTTCGTCTAAACATTAGGATTTGTATCCTTGAAGGATAAGACCCCGCTCCTAACAAGTTTCTGTACGTCGGATTTGAAGCTGAGATAATTTTCTATGTTATGTCCTGGTCCTCCTTGGTGGTAAGGGCAAGTCTGATCCGCTTTGAACCAAAAAGGCAGATTTTCCGGTATTGTAAGAGGAAACCTGGTTTGGATATGCCCCTTGACCAGTTATAATGGAAACAGTTCTAAGTACAACATTGGTATAGGGTCGAACCCTGGTGGTCGCGTTGTACGATTGTTGTTGTACGGGGGATGAGCCTGCTGAAGAGGCCGTTGTGTCCTTTGCTGATATTGTTGCTGATTAGGTTGGCTCTGAGTAACCTGAGGTTGATACGTAGGAACAGGCGCAGGGTTGATAGCAGGAGTTACAGCTACTACTGGTTGATACCGTCGCCTTTGCTTTCCGAGAGAGATATTACCAATATCTTGCTCTTTTTTCTTTGGGAGAGCACTACCGTATCTTTTGGTACTACTTGATGGTCCAACGTCTTTAACTAAACGTCCTTCTCGAACTGCTTCCTCAAAACGAACTCCCATGCCCACCATCTCAGTGAAGTCAATGGGCGCACTGGCGACCATTCGGTCGTAGTAAAATGAGCTCAAGGTTTTCAGGAAGATCTTTGTCATCTCCTTTTCCTCAAGAGGTGGACAAATCTGAGCGGCAATTTCATGCCATCTCTGAGCTTACTCCTTAAAGGTTTCCTTATCCTTCTGCGACCTCGCTCTGAGTTGATCTCTGTCTGGTGCCATGTCCAGGTTATACTTATATTGTTGAACGAAGGCAGCGCCAAGATCTCTAAAAGTGATGATCTTAGTGCGGTTTAAACCCATGTACCATTTGAGTGCGGCAGCGGTTAAACTATCTTGGAAATAGTGAATCAGCAGTTATTGGTTCTTTGTCTGAGTTGACATCCTCCGAGCATACATCACCAAATGACTTTGAGGGCAAGAGTTGCCCTTGTACTTTTCAAATTCGAGCACCTTGAATTTATGCGGAATTCTCACATTGGGGACCAAACAAAGGTCTGAGGTGTCCTTTCTAAATAGATCCTACCCGCGAATGGCTTGCAGTTCTTTCTGTATTTTCAGGAACTGTTCCTGGAACCCATTCATTCTGTCGAACATACTTTCATTTCCACCAGACGATATCTGTGGAATCTACCCTTCCGGGATAGTGTGCACCACGGGTGGTGGTATAGTCATCATGGCAGTGACTATAGGTACTTCCCTTTCCCGAAGTTTGTAACCTCCAGGAGTTGCTGTCATGCCCCTGGCATCATCGCTTTCCCGAAGTTTGTAACCTTCAGGCCCAGCGGTTCCTGCTGCAGTTTCCAGATCTTCCGTGATCGGCAGAATATATCCTTCAGGGATAAAGTTGATAGGCATGCCCCAGGGACGATCTTTAGGCATGGTATATCGAGGGTCATACTTTTCCACTATGGGCGTCGAGGTGATCTCTGAGATCACGGTCCTTGGTTGTTGCATCTGAGCTGCTTCCAGAGCTTGCATCTCGTTGTGAAGCTTTCTCAGATCCTCTTTCAGAGCGTCGAGTTCTTCTCTCAACTCTTTGTTCTCTTCCTCAAGATTATCCATTTTCTTTTGTTGTCTGGCCCGAGTATTGTACGAATGAGACAGTTTGACTCTAGAATCGAGACACAAACGTGAGATTCGTAGGTAAGAAGAATGCGCTACGTGAGAATGATGAATGATATGAAATGATTATATTTTTTTTGTTTAAACAAAATAAACTTTGATAATTGGATTGCAAACATAAAACAGTGGGGAAACCCCGTTTTATTGAATTCAAAGATTGCAGAATGGAAATACAATAATTTACATAATGCAGTAAAAGGAAATGTCTAAGCTAATGGATCCTGAGTCCTCTCTGAAGAGGGCTCAGGTGCTGGTTCTAGTATTTTCCTTTTCTTTGACCGGGGCTCTCGAGCCGTTATCGGGTTGTCATTCCTTTGCCAAGTGAAAGGAGCGAGCAAATTTCTTTGGTCATCTTGATTTTCTACAGCATGTTGTTCTAAAATCTTAATCAGAGCATCTTTTTCTTTTAATAGTTGCTGTATTTTCTTGCACTCCACACTGAGAATATGGTACTTGTTCTTCCAAGACTTCTTCTCCTGTTGAACTCTGTTGAGAGTAACCTGGAGTTTTTCCGTATCAGACATAAAATAAAGGACATGGTCCCTTAACGGAAGAACTTCTTGACGAGGGTAAGGCATCCTCAGTTTGAGAGCTCTAGTTTATACCCAGTGGAGATAAGGTTCCACAGAGACACAGTCTAGTTTTCCTAAAGACTCTCTTCCTTTCCTTTGAACATGTTTCCAAGCATGCACTATTTTTGTCTTTAGTGCTCTGTCATTTTCTCCTTCCTTGAAGAAAAGACCTTCCAGATGAGCATTACGCGAGACATGACTCATCGGGTATCCAAATTGACGACGAACTAAAATTGGATGATAGTTGATTCCTCCTTTAGTTCCTATGAGGGGTACATTGGGGAAGTTTCCATAACGGTCAATGATTCTGATTCCGTCATAGATTCGATTGTACCAGTCGATGTCAGAGTTGGTAAGATCCATGATTCTCTGCAACCAACGTAAAGTATTCTTAGGATCCCAAAATGCAACAGACTTGGGTAAGTGGGAAATGAACCATTTGTACAGCAGGGGTACACAACATGTGATCATTCCTCCGATATACAAATTCCTTAAGTGTACAGAATGATAAGCATTTGCGAGCAAGGTTGGTACAGGGTTTCCAATCAAAAATATCTTAATGGCATTGATATCTACGAAGTTATCGATGTTGGGAAAGAGAAATAACCCGTAGGTGAGCAAAACAAAGATGCTCTCGAAAGCGGCCATGTTCCTTATACTGACAAAGTACAGGGCTTTCTTTATCAAAAACTGGGCTGGCAAACCCTGGATTCCACCCTTAGTGGTCATGTGAGTCCTAACTTCTGACTCATCCAAATAGATTGCTCTTGCAATGGTTTGATCCTTTGGAATTTCTTCCAGTCCAGAAAAGGGAGCTTGATCAGTGATATGTAAATCAATCAGATGAGAATACTCCTCCAGCGTTGGTTCTAGTTGATAATCCGGGAATGTGAAACAGTGATAGACCGGATAGTAGAACTGAATGAGCGTAGCCAGTATTCCTTCAATTACATGGACCCTTAACAGAGACAACAGTCCTCCGTACTTGGCTCTGAAAGCATCAGGGTTGGTGATCATCCTCGCCAAACCTCTCAAATCCTCTAGTTTTGGAACCTTGAAGGTGTACTTGTGAGTCCTCCTTCTGCCGAAATCGATAACGCAATCTTTTTGTCTGACATTTGCAAACATTGTCTTAGTTTAATTTGAAAAAGAGAGACTAGAAGAGAAATTTTTCTTTAATGTTTTTTAATGAAATGAATGCATGAATGTAGCACACAAAAACATAGAAAAAACATGGGGTCAAAGGTTCGGTGTCATGAAGTCAAGGCTCTACCCATCCCCAAGGTTTATACTGGTGGTTTTTAGTACCTGTCCTCAAAATCACTGACCCCTCTTGGGATAACAACAGCAGGCTGGAATCACCCAAGCGAGCTGCAGTATCTTAGAGTAATCTCAAATGAGGGTAGTATCGCGTGACAACTATTTCCGATAGCTTCCGCACTACAAAATAGTAACACGGTTTCAGTCTACTAAAATCCTCAGCTTCTCAGATAACCCAATCGAACAATCTGCTTTCAATAACCGAAGTCGTATAGGCATTGAATCCGCAAAGGGCATCTCCACTGATTCGATGATCGACCGGGACATTTTATTTGGGAGTCACTCCCTGTAAGATTACCCGTCTAGTGCCATCACTTATCTTAGGTGTATACTCAATCTTTCCAGATGCGGCATCACACACATTCCCATTAGCAAAAAAATAAACACGAATATCAATTAGGAAAAGCAGTATATATATTTGTGCTAACATCCTAGACCTCTAGTCCTATGATCCTAACAGTCAATGACTCCCCAGCAGAGTCGCCATTTTCCTGTAGCGAGCGATTTTTGTCGGTGACGCGACCACCTTATCGCTGAGGTTTGTGTTTTCTCCTCGTGGAGAAAGGGTGATACTTTCTGATTTCTTATTTATCCCCTGAAGCTGGAAGGGAAAGGGAAGGTATCTAAAACTAACATTGCACGCGAATGTTTAACTGAACAAACACTTTAAAAGAGATTGGGGGGTCTGGGGTCAGGTTATACAATGGGTAGTTGTCAATTACCCATCCTATATGTGGTTATCCACAGGATGTTAGCTTTTAGGCCTCGCTTTGTAATTGATAGTGTTTATCTGTTAATGGGTTGGGAAAGTTTCTTGGGAAAGCGTGACAGAGAGAGTGAGTTTTGTTTATGTTTTGGGTAAGGTACTGGACCTAAGTTTTGATTGATGTGAAGGTACTGGACCTAAAGTATTTGATTTGTATGCTCGCTAAGATCTCGCAATCTTATGCCTACGTATTCCCATTTAGAGAAATAGGGAAATCATAGCAATTGTAGTTCCTCCTATTCTATGGGAGGAAAAGATGTTTTGGTGTCTTGTTCAAAGCCCAAGACATGAAGCTAAAGGTGATTTGTATCTTGTTCAAAACCCAAGATATGAAGCTAAAGGGTTTTGGCTGAGAGAGAATTTGTCATCTCTAAAGAGGGACTGTTGATGTTTGTGTGCTATGAAAAAAGCACAAGTTTGATGCTAAAAGGTTGATTTACTCAGCTAGGGGTTTCTTTATACGAAGCCTAAAAGGAGGCTAGATAAGACCGACTCAACAAGAGAGTATATATATGTCTTGTACAAGGCCCAAGATTGGGGCAAAAAAAGAGACTGAATCTTTGGGGATATCATTATATAAAGCCTAAGAGGAGGCTAACAGTTTGATTTTTCTAGGGAAAATGTTCTTTCTGTCTTGTACAAAGCCCAAGATTGAGGCTAAAAGGGATTTTTGACTCCGTTGGGGAGGTTTATATGTGTTTTGTACAAAGCCTAATACAGAGGCTGAAATGAGTTTGTCTCAACAAGAGAGTGCTTTTATATGTCTTGTACAAAGCCTAAGATGGAGGTTAAAAGAGTTGACTCAACAAGAGAGTCTTGCAAAGGTGATTGGCCCAATGAGAGAGCCTGAAAGTTGATTGACTCAACAAGAGAGTCTTTTATACTCAACAAGAGAGTGATTTTCTGTCTCGTACGAAGCCCGAGATTGAGGCTAAAAGGAGATTGACCTAACGGTAGAGTCTTTTATACTCAACAAGAGAGTGATTTGCTGTCTTGTATGAAGCCCGAGATTGAAGCTAAAAGGGTATTGACTCAACAAGAGAGTCCTGAAAAGTGATGGACTCAACAAGAGAGTCTGAAAAGGTTAGCTCCGCTAGGGGGGGGGGGGAGAATTATTGTACAAAGCCCAAGAGGAGGCTGACTGTGTTGAGGAAAGATCATTATACAAAGCCTAAGAGGAGGCTATCTTACTGCTGGGGATTATTGAGATCCCTAGGCAGGTCCAAGTGGGGAACCAAATTTTGCTGAGGATTACAAAAGAGTTGAGATGTCAGATACCTTGAGGTTCTGATTTGGGATAGTGTTGACCCTGGTCAGGGAACTCTCATGAGAGAGGCTGGGTTTCTGCTGGAGATCGATCTAGATTGCCCGAGTTTTTTCCTATAGTTGTAAGGAACTTGAGAATGTCTTTGAGACTCAAGGGGATTAGACTATCCAAGTCTACTGGTGTGGAAGAGTTTTATCTTTTGCATGATGCCTCCAATGAGGAGACAAAGGCATTAAGGGATGAGAATCAACCCTAAAGTGGTCTGAGATCTGATATTGGAAAGACTTCTCTAGCAAAGGATGACTAAGTTCTGTCTTATACCTTTAAGAGGTCGTCAGGGTCCTTGTATTAAGCCCAAGAGAAGGCATGAGAATTCTAAGAAGCCGAAGGGTCCTTGTACAAAGCCCAAGAGGAGGCGGGGATGCTTTTAGGAAGCCCGTGGGTCCCCAAACCAAGAGAATTTCAAGAAATGCAATTCACAGAGAAGAGATCATTCCAGGAAAGTTCGAGGGTTTGGAAGAAACTCAAGAGATGCTATTCATGGAGAATAGATCAACTCTGGAGAGTAGAATTTCTTTGACAATTTCTAGGGGTGACAATCTGAGAAAAGGTTCACCGAGAATACTGCCTTTCTCTTTGTTCCATATTATTTAACCCCAAGAGAAGGGAAAACTGTATCTGGAAATCCTATAGGGATCTAGTTTTGTTTGTATTTAAAGAGTGACCAATTGGGCTTTACCTAGTTCTAGACGTAGTTGCCGGGGAAAACTATAAATGACTATACTAGTATATTTATAGTTGATATATGACGAGTATTTAAAAGGTATGAAAGAAGACTAACCATGCGTAGCTTCCCACAATACAGTTATGTATATGAAAACATATAAAAGAAAGCGGATAAACACTTACCCGTTGTAGAGCTTCCATGTTGTTTTGTTAGTTGTTCAAAGAAATTAAAGAAAATTTTGATAGCAACTATACATTTGGATTCAAAATCAAAGGAGAAAGTATTTTGAACAGAGATCCGGACTTACAGCTCAAGGAGAGGCCCAAATTTTAACAGCGATTGCACTGTTGTTTCGAATATCGTATCGGGACTTATACAATGACTGAGGCTCAAAAAGTTTTGGTCAAAAAAAGGGACTAGGTCTTACACTCTATTAGAGGCCCAAAAGTGTTTCTTGTACAGGAGATGAGGCTTATAACTCAGGGAGATGCCCGGTTGATTTTGAAAAGGCGACGATCGCGCCGTTGTTTTGAAAATATACAGAGGGACTTATACAATATGTGAGGCCCAAAAATGTTTATTTACAAAGAGGGGTTGGGTCTTACACTCTATTAGAGTCCCAAAAGTGTTTTTTTAAGAAAAATAATTGGGACTTATATCTCGAGGAGAGGCCCAGAGGATTTGATTTTGAATTGGCGATCGCGCCGAGATTTTTTAACGCAGAGGGACTTATACAATATCTGAGGCCTAAAAAGTTTTGTATTTTCAAATGTTTGGGTCTTACACTCTCTCAAGAGGCCCAAAGAGTTTGAAAAAGATTTGTTTAGGGTGATTAAGATCAAAACCCTAAATTAATTTCAAAATGTATTTTAATTAAATAAAAATTTAATTAAAATGATCAAAATTATCAAACATGTGTGAAAAACAAGTTGTGATCTTGGATTAATGTTTGAAAAATCACATTTTTATCCACTAAATGATTGGAAACCATTTAAGTTTGGAAAATCAAGAAAGAAAAAATACTTTAAATGTCAAAAAACAAATAAAAATTAATTCTTTGCAAAAATATCAAGTATATGAAATAAATAATATTTTTGGGAAATTATTGTAAAATAAAATATTTTAACATTTTTGTGAATTATTAAAAAAAGAATCAACTCAAAATCATTAAAAACCAGAGAGAAATTAATTTTTGAATCAATTAAATAAAATCACAAAAATTCAAATATTTAAAAATTCAAAAAAGGGCGCCAAGAACACCAAGTTCTTGCTTGCACCCTCTGTTTCTTCAGATTTGCATTTTCCCCTCAATCTCACTGAATACTTGATGAAATCATACAATCCACATATCAATCTACTCATTTTCACCTCACGATTATGTCTATGGTCTTTATATTTTAAGCATGGAATAAGAAATTAAGACAAAACCTCAAGAACCCTAAATTCTGCATGAAGGCTGGGAATTTTGATACACGATTCATACAAAGCAATTAATTGAGGGGAAACCCTCCATACATGATTATGAATATATGGCAAAATTATTGTGCGAGGAAATATGCATGAATCATGAAATGACCAAGTTTAGGCTTACTTGAAGGCCGTGGCAGCAAGAGCAATTTGATTTTTAAATTGGAGGTGTTACAGATGAGTTGTGATGATCTGAATAGCTTCCCTACGCCATATGGAATGTGTTTGAATGCTTGGAGTGATTGGAAATGGACTGGAACAAGTTATGGTACCTCAACTGCAACTTGGTTGAAAGCTTGAGCAATTGGCTGGTGAATTTGTGAAATTGGTGTTCCAGATGTTGTTTAAGTGTTTGGATCACTTCTATATGATGTTTATGAGGTGTGTGTGTGATTGGTTTGGTTGGAATTGCTCTCAAACTCAAAACCCGATAGTGACTTGCTTTAGAAGGCAATTTTGGGAGTGAGAAGGTGATTTTGAGGAAAGCATCAGTTTGGGTGCTTTGGTGTACTCAAACTGATCACAAATTAGCTCTATTTATAGTAGAGCAAGTTTGTTTTGCAAGGAATAGGGTATGGCAACTGGTACAGGTCTGTGGCCAATTGGATCATTTTGGAATCTCAAGTCTCCTCTAGCCATTGACTAGAGGTTAGAGCACAGGCCTATGTGTCTTTGGTTCAGGGATAAGTCTTGACTGAACTTGGATAACATTGTCTTGATGAATACCACCTCTATGCATCAGTTAAATGCTTTGAAACAAAATTGAATATTTGAAGTATCTTTGAATTTAGGAGTCTCATGCCTAAACATAGATCCATGGACTTGGGAGGCTCATAGATCAGTGTTTGTCCCTTGGTTGTTTCCCCTTGAGGTGTGCAGATGGATAAGCATGCTTAGAATTACACAATTTGAGCAAATCGAGCCTTTATGCACAAATCTGCCTTGCCAAGACAGTTTGCAGCAAGGCATGTTGCAAGTGTCATAACTCCTAGCTCAGGTGGAGTTTGATGGAGTTCTTGGATATTTTGGAAAGCCCTTATGTGACACAACACATGTGTGATCATAGTTTGTATTGAAACTTTTTGGATCCAAGTGAAAAATGCCCCTACATTTTGAAAAAAAAGCAAGACAGATTCTGACTTAGTGAAAATCTCACTAAGTGTTGGAAAAATGTCACTTTTGTGTTTTCAGCCATTTTGATCACCCCATAACTTGAAATCCATGAGGAATTGGAACGAGGTGTAGTTGAAACTTTTAAAGTATGCCATGAGAGCTACAAATCCATCTTTGGACCATCCAAAATGGTTGCTTGGATCTCAAGTTATGATCCTTGGAAGTTGGTACCCTAGCCACTTTGTTCCATAACTTAGAAAAATTCTAAGTTTTTACGGTTACCCCTTTTACAAGTTATCCCAATTTCTTTGATTTTTATTGATGAATGATGATTCAAATCACATATTAACATTGTTTTAGGGTCAAAGAACCATAATTGTGAAAAATCTCAAAAAGTTAAACTTGACTTTTGTGCACAGTTGACTTTTTATCAGATGAATTCCAAACTGTGCGATCCTTGGTGAAATCAAGTCCTTGACCTAAATCAAACCTAATGAATATGTTCCATAGGTGTTGTAGGGTGTATTGAGTCATGTCCCAAGGTTTGGGAGCATGTCCAGGTCAAAAGTCAAAGGTTCAGTTGACTTTTTCCCCGAAACCCTAATTGTGGTCCAGATAAAATTGAAACTTGTGAGTTAAGCTTCTTGGATAAATCCACTGTTTCAAATGGATCAATATAGTGTATTGGAGACCCTAAAATCATGTCTTGAGGTCTTGGCTCATGTTTTGTCCCAAAAGTCAACTTAGGGGTGAATTAGGTCAAGAAACCCTAATTCCTGATTTTTGGTGAATGCATCCCATGTGGTAAAATTGACTTGATGATTGGGATTATGTGGTCCCTTAGAGTATCTTGGGTTATTATTTGAAGCATTGGCTCATGCCCATATGAAAATTTCCATCTGGAGGCCTCAGTCGACCAAAACCCTAATTTGGTGACACTGGTGATCTTGAGGCTTAACCCACCTGGAATGCTGCAACCCTGTGCTTGATTCTTGATGTGGGAGTCCTCTTGATCCCTTATCAATGTTTGAGAGGTTAGAAAAGTTGAAGATCATGTCATTTCTTGATTGATCCTTTGTCTAAAAGCTCTGAGAGGGCTTGAAACCCTAATCTTTGATAGTAGTGAATGCCCAAACATCTATGAGGAGATTGATTGAGGCATGATGGTACATCCATATTGTGATGATTATTTGCAAAATGATGGGAAATCTTAGTGGTCAAAATTTGGGGTATGACACATATCTTGTAATATCTGAAGACGGAATCAATTTTCATTAATAACCGAATTCATAAGATTTAGCAATGAAGAAGATATAGAATCAATACTTTATGAAAACATGATTGTATTAAGATTAAAAGCGGTACATATACATACGATTACGGTAGATTCTTCCAATCCCAGCAAGAGAGAGAGTTTAGCTATCCATTTTCATGGTATCTTGCACAAAAAGTGGAGATGAATGAGCATCAAAGACGATTTCTCGATTTTTGATGCGTATCCAGCTCGATTCTTCGATTCTCTCTCTTAAAGTTTTCTTACAATACACTCTTAATATCTATTACAAAAGTACTTAAAACTAAAACATGATATCTCCTCTGCACTGCCCTTAACCCTTTTTATAGTATTCTTGGCCGCCTAAGTTCGCATAGCGAGAGAAAGTTCACTATGCGAACTTCCTTTCCTTCCCCATTAAGATTTGAATTAAACTGCCCTTGTTGACACCGCTAAACTTCGCTATGCGAAGTATAGTTCGCGTCGCGAACTCTGGTCGCTTCCTCTCCCTTTCTTCGCTTCAAGCGAAGATTGGACAATTTGGTTCTGTTTTGAGTTGCTAAGTCTCGCCTTTCTTCGCGTCGCAAACTTTCGCTATGCGACCCATAACGATCTTCAAGCGACACTCTTCGCTTTCTTTCGCTTCCTGTTGCTTCAAGCGAAGTTTGCCAATTTTGATTCTGTTTTGTTCTACCTGACTCGCTTCCTGTCGCTTTCTTTCGCATAGCGAAGCTTTTGGTCGCGATGCGAAAGTTGCAGGGCATGGTCTTTTCTTTGTTTCAACTGGTTTTCTTCATACCTAATACTTGCAAAACCACACAAATTCCCAAGTACCAAACTTTTGGGTCTTTTATTAGTCAATTCTCATAACAAAATGCAAAGGAACAACGCAATTCGTATGAGTTTCGACTAATGATTTGTTGTCCTTTTGGATTGTTATCGAATTCTCCCCAACTTAGTTTCTTGTTTGTCCTCAATCAAGAGCATGAAACTTTTAACAAGTCAACAACTTTCATCAATCATTTTGTTGTAAAAAACGTGAAACATGAATGGTTCAAATGACTACTCAACATACACAAGTCATGTTCAAAATGCTTTCATGAATCAAAGTATGATTAAGAATCAAGTTTTTCTTCAAAATCAACATATGTCCTCAAAAAGCAAAGACAAAAATTTACTGAATCGTCCTATCACACTTCTTCATAAATGGGATGAAGATTTTTCAACTTTCAATAGTATGTGGTGAGTGGACTCTCATCCAATAAGCTTGTTAACATCTTGATCAATTCATGTATTCATCTGAGCAATTCATGTTTTGAAAAATTCTTGAGAGCATAAATCACTAAGGGCTTGCTATGGTTGTAACTTGGTTGGTTTTGCAAGGAAGGGATGTTTCCTAAGGCTTATTGGTTCAAAAAAAGTTTGGTCCAAGTTAATGAAGAGTATGTCAAAGAAAACTATTTATTGCATCTTTTTTTTTTGTTGTGTTCATTCTCTTTTTCATTCCTTAATTTTTTGTTTATGCACTCATCCTTTGTTTTATGCTTATTCTTTTCCTTGCTTTCAAATTCTTTTCTTTTCTTGATTGCATCTTTTCTTTTCTTCTTTTTTATGTCATCTTTTCATTCCTTTATCTAAATTAATACCCTCTCCCCAACTTGATTGATTCTCACTTTTATTTATAAATCAACTCTTCATTCTTGGCGATTCTATCATATGTTGTTTTCGGGTTTTTCAAAGAAAATAGAATGGATCAATGATGAATTTGTTTGTTTATTTTTTATGAGATACAACAATCTCACCAAGTGGTTTACTCAGTGATTTATTGCTTTCAACAATTGATCCATTCATGGCATTACAAGGCTCAAAAAGGGTTCGCAAATACTCACTCACTCACAAGGTATGATGAGGCTTTTTTTGGCTTAGTTGTTTTGCTCAAACACAAAGAATTGCCTTGATCCTTTTTATGCTCCACAAAAATTCAAAGAAAATTTCCAGATTAAACATGAATTGACCGAGTTAAAACAAGGATTATTGATCATTTAAAATATTTAAGTGCACAATGGAAGTCTTCCTCACATTTCTGGTTTTGGCTACATGATTCAAGCAAAAGTTTATGTTTGCAAAATGAGGCACGACATGATTTTGTAAGAACCACAAAATTCAAAATCATGCTAACATTCTACAAAGCATATAAACATGTACCTTGCTTTGAATTTCATCTGATTTTATCATCACCACTCAAGTTCATTTGTTGATTTGTCAACCTACTTATCAAGTTTGCACAACATCATTCCATGCTCATGATTTTAGATCTTACTTGAAACAAACTTGTAAAAACAGACTTTAATTTGAAATACAAACTTGTTCAACGGTTCTAGACCGCTTAGAAAAACATGCGAAAATCACACAAGTTTCAACATTTTACAACAACAACAGAATTCCAGACAAAATGAAATTAAACTTGCAAAATAAAGATGGAAGCATATAAAATTAACTTTGAAAGCAATAAATTTCACTGTTTTTGGCGCGCTTTCTTTCAGGATCTCAACATCCTACTCCTCATCCATTTCCCCACTTCCACTTCCATCTTCACCCATTTCCTCTTCTTCTCCTTCCTCCTCTTCATCTTCTTCTTCATTTTCAGCCTCCTCATTTTCTGCAGTCTCGGTTGCTGCGTCAGCTGTACCTGCACCAGCAGCTCCTCCCAAATAGAATGGCCTGTCCCCAGGCCAAGATACATGAGTCTGGTAAACCTCGAGAGTAAGGATCTGATGTGCGGCATCCTCTGGCCTGTCCATTTGTATTTGCATCCGATACATGGAATTTTGAATGCTAGTCATGGCACGGTTGATGGCCTCATTTTGGTCCCATGTATAGGAGAATGAAGCGCGGAACCATGGATCCCATTCATCGAAATTCAAGTTGTCAGAAATAGGCTGGCTGGGAGCTGCCCTTGTGCTTGTTTCTTCCTTGCAAAAACGAGTAATATAGGCGTCGTTAACTGTCCTCTTGAGGGTTTGGTGCACCTGGTTAGGGATTACCATGCGGGCGACGCGTAGTAATCCCATGATTAGCCCCAGAAAAACCAATGGGAAAGATGATTTGGTTCCCATTCCTGGTTCTTTCCCACTTTCTGCCACAAATTTCATTTCATTCGAAATAATGCGTGCAACACACACACTTTTACCACTCAAAATAAAATAAAGTAGCTGTGCGGTATCCATGGTGAATTTTGTGGTGTGACTCCGAGGACGGATGTTGTGTAGAATAAGCATTAATATTGCCTGAGCACGTTGCCTTAGGTCTTTATGGAGAAAGTGTGTTGGCACCCCCACTGCATTCTTCTGCACTCTCTTTCCTCGACATAAAAGAAACTTGGTGAGTTGTTTGATATCTGGTGCTGCATTCAAATGAAACACATATTCACAAGCATTGCCTTCTACAACAGTCAGAGGATTTCCAAGATATGCATTGATGGCCTTGCGGCTAAAGTCAATAGTGCGGCCTTGGACCATGGTTTTATAAGTAAAGGGTTCATCATTTGAAGGAAGAGCGTTGGCATAGAATTCTCTGACCATATCATAATTGAGGTGCTTGGGAGGAGTGACAAACTTTTCCCACTTCCGAACTTTGATTATCTCCATGATTTCGTGATAATCACCTTCCTCATCTATTTCAAACCTATGTTCAGGCCAGATGCTTCGTGATTCAAGTTCTCTGAACCGTTCTACTTGGTCAGGACCGACAAAACATGCTTGATCAAAGGGTCTGCTTCTTGAAGTTTCTCCTCCCACATTTTGCTTCTTTTGTTGGATTTTCTTTTTTGGTGCCATACCTACAAAACAGAAAATTTTGACAGCAAAATACCGTTATGAATTTGTTTGGCTGAAATTTCTGTGAGCAAAGTACTGTTAACTCTTTTCATGGCATTCTACTGGTTGGCTGGAGTTTTAATTTGCTTCTTTAAATTTAGAGTAAAATACTGTTAACAAGACAATTCTTGGATTTGCTTCTCATACATAAAGATAATTCACTTGTTAACAAATTTTGAGCAGAATTTCTACATGAACCCTTGATTCAAGTTCTTTTTGCTGTGCAGTAATTCTAAAAGCCCTAACCTATCTTTTCAGAAGAGTGAGAAAAACCTCAGATCAAAGCAACATAAGAATTTAGCAGAAAAGAGTGATTTAGGGCAAGAATTTTCATGGTGTTCTTTTCCATCTTTCACAAGTTTTGTTCATGTTTTGAAAAAATAAACAAGTTAAGATTGGAAGCCCACTAATTTCTAGATTTAAGGCAAGAAACTATAAAATTAGTGAGAGAAACACATACCTTGCAGATTCTTGAGAGAACTTGAGAGTGAAAATTTTTCTTTGAGATTGATTAGTGTGTGAAGAAGATGATTTGTGTGTGAGAAGTGAAGAGATAAAGTGAGAAATGTAAAGAACAGAAAATTAAAGGCTCAGCAGAGGGTAAAAACGCGGTCTCCTAGGTTAGTCAGAGGGTGGGTGTGTGCAATAATTGTCATAAATGCAGGTTTGACCAATCTAATTTTGCGTTGCGAAATATTCTTCGGGTCGCGAACGTTCGCATAGCGAACTGGTGTAGCGCGAATTTTTGGACGTGGTTGCGAAACACTTATCGCTTTGGGGTACTACAGCTCGATTCATTTTTTATCCTATTTAAGCTGATGAAGGAAGGGAAATAGATGTCTCTAATTAACCCTGCTTGCAAACTGAGTTTGAACAGATGACTGTTGATTTAAAGATGCTACAAAGATTGTGGGTCTCTCTTAGGTTATTTTGTTAAAAATAGTGTCCGGTCTATTGGTGGGAGGTAGGGGATTTTGGGTTTTTGTTTAGTGTGCTCGCTAAGATTTTTCTTTCAATCTTATGGCTACGTATTCCCGTTTTTCCAAAACAGGGAAATCAGAGCGATCGTAGTTCCTCCTATTCTAAGGGAGGAAATGGTGTTTTGGTGTCTTGTTCAAAGCCCAAGACATGAAGCTTAAATGTGATCTATATCTTGTTCAAAGCCCAAGATGTGAAGCTAAAGGTAGTTTGTATCTTGTTCAAAGCTCAAGATGTGAAGCTGAAGGTGTTGTCTTTAGAGAGAATTTGTCATCTCTGAAGAGGGTCTGTTTGTCACAACTGCTTATAAAGGAGAATTACTTTAACCAGGATATGTGAATCCGGCAATGCCATAATTTCCTTTATAGGGGGTTTCCAACCTGAAGGAGAAGACTTTAACTCAGTTTAGAGCAATGCCATCTTTCCTTAGGAATTTCTCATGCTAAAGGAGGGAGAGTGGCATGGATGTAGATGATCCAGAGGCTTGCCGCTTACAGCGATTAGATGAAAGGGAAAGGATTTGTTGATGTTTATGTACTGTGAACGAGGCACAGCTTTGATGCTAAAAGGTTGATTGGATCAACTAGTGGTTTTCTTATACAAAGCCTAAAAGGAGGCTATTGGCCCAACAAGAGGGTATTTTTTAGGTGTCTCGTACGAAGCCCGAGAGGGAGGCAAAAATGGTTGACTCTACAGGAGAATCTTTTATATGTGTCTTGTACGAAGCCCAAGATGGAGGCTAAATGTTTGGACTTAACAAGAGAGTCTTTTATACTCAACAAGAGAGTGTTTTGTATCTCGTACAAAGCCCGAGATGGAGGCTAAAGGGTTTTGACTCAACAAGAGAGTCTTTTATACTCAACAAGAGAGTCTGAAAAGGTTAACTCCGATGGGGAGAATCATTGTACAAAGCCCAAGAGGAGGCTAGGGTTACTGTTTCAGTTGAGTGACAGGTCCAGTATGTTGTTTAAAAGAGAAAATCAGTTCTTATATGGGTAATGTTGTACTCATGGATTTGATCTGAGGACCGGGATTATTTCCTGTTCTTTGAGGAAACGTGGAATCCAAAGGGTATTTGAGATTGTCCAAGTCTACGGGTGTTTCCTTACTTGAGAATGTCTCTGAGACTCAAGGAATTTAGACTGTCCAAGTCTAGAGTTTTATCTTTTGTACTATGCTTTGAGAAAGCGTAGTAGACTCTTGGAAAGACTGGTCTATTAACATGACTGATCTCTGTTCCTATACCTTTAGGAGGTCATCGAGACAATTTGTACAAAGCCCAAGAGGAGGCTGGAAACCTTTAAGAAGCCGAGAGGTCCTTGTACGAAGCCCAAGAGGAGGCGATCATTCCCGGAGGAAGAAATCATTTATACAAAGCCTAAGAGGAGGCGGTGAATACTTCTAAGAAGCCGACGGGTCCTTGTACAATGCCCAAGAGGAGGCGGGGGTGCTTTTAGGAAGCCTGTGGGTCCCCAAACCCCGATAAGTTCAAGACAGGCTATTCACAGGGAATAGATTAAGCCAGGAAAGTTCGAGAATTTGGAAGAAACTCAAGAGATGCCATTCACGGAGAAAAGATTATCTCTGGGGAATAGAGTTTCTTTGACAACTTCTAAAGGTGACAGTCTATGAAAGGGTTCACCGAGAATGCTGTCTTTCATGTCTCCATATTGTTTAACCCCAAGAGGAGGGAAGACTGTGTCTGGTAATCCTATGGGGATCTAGTTTTGACTATTTAAGAGTGATCAACGGGCTTAATGCTAGACGTAGTTGCCAGGAAAACTCTAAATATCTATATTATTATTACACAGTTGATATGAGTTTATGGAAGAAGACTTACAGCGAAACAGCCCCACAATACAGTTATATGTATATGAAAGCGGTAAATGAAAGCGGATAAACACTTACTCGGTTGTAGAGCTTCCATGCTGTTTAGTTAGTTGTTCAACAAAGAAAGATTGAAAACAACAGTATATTTCAAAATCAAACGAGAAAGTGCTTTGAAAAGAAAGATTTGGGGCTTACAACTCAAGGAGAGGCCCAATTGATTTTTAAAAAGGCGACGATCGTGCCGTTTACTTGTACAGAGGGACTTATACAATAAGTGATGCCCAAAAGGTTTTTGTACAAGGGGGTTTGGGTCTTACACTCTCTCAAGAGGCCTAAAGAGTTTAAAAGAAAAGAAATGGGTCTTACTACTCGAGGGTAGGCCCAGAGTTTTGTTTTTCAACGGACGATGATCGCGTCGAACTTTTTGAAATACAACGGGACTTATACAATAAGTGAGGCCCAAAAAGTTTGTATTTACAAAGGATTGGGTCTTACACTCTATTAGAGGCCCAAAGTGTTTTGAAAAAGTTCGATGAGGGTTGAATTAATCAAAACCCTAATTTGTTTCCAAAATGTATTTTAATTGAATAAAAAATTCAATTAAAATGATCAAAATTGTTTAACATGTGGAAAACAAATTGTGATTTTGGATTAATGCTTCTAAAATCATAATTTGACATACAAAATGATTAGAACTCATTAAAATTTACAAAATCAATAGGGAAAAAATATTTTAAATGTCAAAAACAATTAAAACATTAATTCTTTGCAAAAATATCAATTATATGAAATAAATAATATTTTTGGGATTTTTTGGTAAAATAAAATATTTTAACATTTTTGTGAATTATTAAAAAAAAGAATCAACTCAAAATCATTAAAACTCAGAGAGAAATTAATTTTTGAATCAATTAAATAAAATCACAAAATTCAAATATTTGAATTTGTGAAAAATGGCGCCAAGAACAGCTGAAGAACACGCGCCTTTTTCTGTTTTGCCCAGATTTGCATTTTCTATCCAATCTCACTGAATACTTGATTATATCATGCAATCCACATATCAATCTGCTCGTTTTCACCTCACGATTATGTTTATGACAATTAATTTCATTTAAATTAAGCATAAAACAAGAAATCACGATAAATCCTCAAGAACCCTAAATTCTGCATGAAGGCTGGGATTTTTGATACACGATTCAAACAAAGCAATTACTTGAGGGGAAACATTCCATGCTTGATTATGAACATTTGGCAAAAGTATTGTGCGAGGAAATATGCATAGATTGAGAGATGACCAAGTTTAAGCTAACCTCTAGGTCGTGACAGCAAGAGCAAATTGATTTCTGAGTTGGAGGTGTTACAGATGAAATGTGATGATCTGAACAACTTCCCTACACCCTATGGAGTGTGTTTGAATACTTGGACTTGATGGAAATTGGCTGGATCACTTCATGGCATCTCAACTGCAACTTGGTTAAAACCTTGAGCAATTGACTGGTGATTCTGAGAAATCAGTGTTCCAGATGTTGTTTAAGTGTTTGATCAGCTCACATATGATGTATGTGAGGTGTGTGTGTGATTGGTTTGAGTGGAATTGCTCTCTAATGAAAAACCGATAGTGACTTGCTAAGAAAGGCATTTTTGAGAGTGAGAAGTGGATTTTGAGAAAGGCAAGTGTTGTAGGCCTTTAGTGTACTTAAACTGATCACAATTGAGCTCTATTTATAGTAGAGCAAGTTTGTTTTGCAAGGAATATTGAATGACAATTGCTGAGTAGGGTTGGCCAATGTTGGCAAATGAAAATCCAAGTCTCCTCTAGCCATTGACTAGAGGTTAGGGCACAGGCTGCTGGTCCCCTTGGTCTTGGATAAGTCTTGACTGAATTCAGTTGCTAATGGCTCAGTCCATGCCACCTTGGTGCTTCCATTGAATGCTCCAATCCAAAATTGGAGTCTTGTCCCTATTTTGGGCAATTCTAGGTTTAGCATGCTATTTCTTGTTCCAAGGACTTTGGAGGCTTGGCTCAGTGATTGTCCCCTTTAGATTCAATCCTCAGATGTGTCCAAAGTGATGACAAGGCTTGGAATTGGCTGATTTTGGCAAATCGAGCAAAAGTGCAAAATTCTGCCTTGCCTTGGCAGATTTCAGCAAGGCAACTTGCCAATGTCATATCTCATGGCTCAAGTTGAATTTGGTGATGTTCTTGGCCATTTTGGAAAGCTCTTATATGATACAACAACTGTTTGATCATATTTGGTTTTGATACCTTTTGGATCCAAGTGAAAACCCCCCTACATTTGGAAAAAAGTAAGGCAAATTCTGACTTAGTGAAATTTGCACCAAGTGTTGGAACAAAGTGACTTTTCTTGATTTTGATCACTCCATAACTCAAAATCCATGAGGAATTTGGACATAGGTCAGTATGAAGCTTTTGTAGAGGGCAATGAGATCTACAAATCAAGGTTTGGATGGGGAAAAATGGCTTTGTGGTTTAGGAGTTATGATCCTCCAAAGTTGGCACCTTTGTCACTTTATTTCATAACTTAGAAAATTTTCTAAGTTTTTATGGTTACCCCTTTTACAAGTTATCCCACTTTCTTTGATTTTTCTTGATGAATGATGATTCAAATCATACATTAACATCATTTTAGGGTTAAAAATCCATTTTTGTGAAAAATCTCAAAAAGTCAAAGTTGACTTTTGTGCACAGTTGACTTTTTCTCAGATAAATTCCAAACTGTGCAATCCTTTATGAAATCATGTCCTTGACCTAAATCAAACTTGATGGACATGTTCCATGGGTGTTATAGGGTGTGTTGAATCATGTCCTAGGGTTTGGGAGCATGTCCTGGTCAAAAGTCAAAGGTAGAGTTGACTTTTCTCGCAAAACCCTAACTGTGGTTCAGATGAAATTGAAACTTGTTGCTCAAGCTTCTTGGATCAACCTATTGTTCCAAATGGATCAATATGGTATATTAGAGACCCTCAAATCATGTCTTGAGGTCTTGGTTCATGATTTGTCCCAAAAGACAACTTAGGGGTGAATTAGGTCAAGAAACCCTAATTCCTGATTTTTGATGTATGCATCCCCTGAGGCCAAATTGACTTGATGATTGGGTCCATGAGGTTCCATGGAGTATATTAGGATATGTTTTGAATCATTGGCTCATGCCCAGATGACAATTTCCATCTGGAGGCCCTGGTTGACCAAAACCCTAATTTGGTGACACTGGCGATCTCGAGGCTTAATCCACCTAAAAGGGAGCAGCCTTGTGCTTAATCCTTGAAGTGAGAGTCCTCTTGATCCTTTGTGGATGTTTGAGAGGTTTAGACAAGTTGAAGAACATGTCATTCCTTGATTGATCCTTTGTCTAAGCACTCAGAGAGGGCTTGAAACCCTAATTTTGATTGTAGTGAATGCTCACCCATCTTTGGGGGGACTGATGAGGTATGATGGTTCCTCCATATTGTGATGATGATTTTCACAATGATGGGAAATTTTAGTGGTCAAAATTTGGGGTATGACAGATGCCCCTATTTAATCTTCTTGGACCCGAAGGTGTGAATGGCGAAGGTATTCGGGCATTCGAGGTGCAAAAGGATTAAATATCGGAATACCCAGAATTTTGACGGTGGTTATGAACGGTAGCTTACGCATTCATCTTCTTTTGCTAAGGTCTTCAGCCAAGGAACTGGTCTCAGTTTCTGATTTAAACTTCCCCTCGATCCTGGTTTCCTACCAAGGAACTGGTATTAGTTTCTGATTTAAACTTCCCCTCGATCATGATTTCCTACCAAGGAATTGGTCTTAGTTTCTGGTATAAACTTCCCCCCGATCCTGATTTCCTACCAAGGAACTGGTCTTAGTTTCTGATATAAACTTCCCCTCGATCCTGGTTTCCTACCAAGGAACTGGTCTTAGTTTCTGATATAAACTTCCCCTGGATCCTAGTTTCCTACCAAGGAACTGGTCTTAGTTTCTTTTGTCAATAAAATTTATTGACAAGGGACGCTATTCGTAGCGGTTTTCCTCAAACTTCTCGCCGAATTTTCCAGGGGAGATGCCATTTGACGGAAAAAGTTGACGTCAGACTTGCTGGGGAGCCTAATCGTCTGAGTGGTAGAGGTCCACAAACTTCTCTGTTGGAGACGCCATTTGTTTCTATTGGGGAAGACGAGTCTCCTGAAAGACTGCTTTCACGCTTGGGGATATTACATCATACTTTTCTCGGGATCTCCCCGGAGAAACGCCATATGAGGTGATCCAATTATGAGGTGCTGATGACCTTTTCATTAACGGTTTTTTTTTTTGGAGAAAAACTGCTGTATTGCCGAAACTCTGCTTAAGAGGCTTTCTCTCGGGATTTTCCTTAATCCGGGAAAGCAAGGATATCATCTTCAATGGCGAAGAGTGATATTGACTGAGGGCTCTCTGGTTTTTCAGAGGTTCAAGTTATCAAAGTGGTCAAGGAGCCAAATTCATTCCAGAGATAAACTGGAGGAGAGAGATTGTTCAGACACAGCATTTCTTGACGAGGAAAGAACTGACAACTCGATTGAGAGGACTTTTATCACTAGGGGACAAGACCGACTAGAGTGATAGTGATACAATATGAAATGTGAATGCAAATCAATAATGCATGATGTACGTATGTATATGCTGACAAAACTGACGCGACATACAAACTAAAAGATGAACATGACTAGATACTCGGCCATCGCGGGGCGAAGAAGTACCGTTGGTCCAAAAGTGGAAATTCTACCTTGCTTAGGAAAAGTAGTCCTCGCGGGGAACTATGTTGGTCGGGCCTAGGAGATAAGAACTCGGCCGAGGCGTGTCAGACGAAACAAGTTCTCTGACACATCTGATCCTTCATTCAGGTGCACTGGTTTAGAAGGAGTACTTTGATTCTGCACTTTGAAGTTCGCTTACTTTTGGAGAAGCGATTGATGTTCCTTTGATGTTTAACAGTCAAAAGAAATTGCCATCTTTATTTTAAAGCAGAAAAAGTTTTACAAGTAAATTCATTTTTGTTTTATTTCAAGAATCGTTAATCATATTAAAATGTCGTTCTGTAAAGCTAAAACAAATGAGAATTACAAACAAAAGCACAAGGGCTCAAATTTTATTGATAAGATGGAGATCAGCCAAACGCGTGATTCCAAAGAGTATTTACAAAGTTTGAAAATGGTAATTTACAGGGAAAAGGGCTACGTTGAAACATAACGACCATTATCCTTCTACCAACTTTGAATTCGGGACATCCTGAGCTTCTTGTCGAAGATGACCTTGACTGGAGTTTCCTCCGATGGATGGTGTAACTGCTGCTGAGGGACCTGCCTCTGTTAAACATAGTTACTTGCCATTATCCCTAACTTTTGCCTTGATTGTACTGTGATGTTTCCAATCCACCGGGATGATTTTTTTATATTTTGTCTCTAACTTTTGCCTGGACCGCCCTTTCGGGTTTTCAATCCACCGAGACGTTTTTTTAGGCGAAGTATTTCTTGACTACATCAACATTTGTGGGGTTGGCAAATTCGTCTCCGTCCATGGTTGCAAGTCTCAAGGCGCCGCCTGAGAAAGCTTTCGTGACCACATAGGGGCCGTCATAGTTCGGAGTCCACTTGCCCCGAGAGTCAGTGAGAAATGATTGTATCTTCTTGAGCACAAGGTCTCCTTTACTAAAGATGCGAGGTCGAACCTTTTCGTCGAATGCCCTCTTCATTATCTGCTGATACAACTGACCATGGCATAGTGCCGTGATTCGTTTCTCTTCGATCAGGTTGAGTTCGTCGTGTCAACTTTGACACCATTCAGCTTCTGTAAGCTTAGCTTCCATCAATACCCGGATTGATGGGATCTCTACTTCGATGGGGAGTACTGCCTCCATGCCATACACTAGAGAGAAAGGGGTTGCCCCTGTTGAAGTACGGACATATGTGCGATAACCGTGAAGCGCAAAGGGTAGCATCTCGTGCCAGTCTTTGTAGGTTACAACAATCTTTTGAACAATCTTCTTGATATTCTTGTTAGCCGCTTCTACCGCTTCATTCATCTTTGGTTGGTAGGGAGATGAGTTATGGTGTTCGATCTTGAACTCTGCGCACAACTCTTTCATCATCTTGTTGTTCAAGTTAGATCCATTATCAGTAATGATCTGGCTCGGAACACCATAACGGTAGATGATATTGTTTTTTATAAATCAGACTACCACTTGTCGGGTTACATTAGCGTACGACGCTGTTTCGACCCACTTGGTGAAATAGTCAATGGCTACCAGAATGAACCGATGTCCGCTCGAAACTTTGGGTTCAATCATGCCAATCATGTCGATTCCCCAAATGGAAAAAGGCCATGGGGAAGAAAGAACTTTGAGATGCATTGGCGGTACATGGATTTTGTCGGAGTATATCTGACACTTGTGACACCTTCTCATGTACTTGTAGCAGTCAGATTCCATTGTCAACCAATAGTACCCTGCTCTTAGAATTTTTCTCGCCATTGTGTGTTCGTTGGCATGAGTACCAAAGGATCCTTCGTGAATTTCTTTCATCAGCATGTCTGCTTCTAGTCTGTCGACGCATCTGAGCAAAACCATGTCAAAATTTCTCTTATAGAGAGTATCACCGCTCAGGAAGAAACTACCTGCTAGTCTTCTGAGGGTTTTCCTGTCTTTTCTGAATGCCCCAGGAGGGTACTCTTGCTTCAGAAGGAAGCATTTGATATCGTGATACCAAGGTTTGTCGTCTATGACTGCTTCAATCGTGAAGATGTAAGCGGGCCTTTCAAGGCGCATTATGTCGATCTTAGGTAGGTCGTTCCATTGACCTACATTAATCACGAAAGAGAGTGTGGATAATGCATCAGCCATGTGATTCTCATCACGAGGGATGTGATGAAACTCAACTCTGTTGAAGAAGGGTAGCAACCTTCTCGCGTAATCTTTGTAAGGAATCAATCCTGATTGGTATGTGTTCCAATCTCCTTTTATCTGATTGATAACCAAGGCTGAGTCGCCATATACATCCAAGTTTTTGATCCTTAAATCAATTACTTCTTCGAGACCCATGATGCAAGCTTCGTATTCGGCCTCGTTGTTTGTACACTTGAACGTAAGTCAAGCGGTGAAAGGAATGTGGGTACCCTGAGGGGTAACAATGATTGCCCCAATTCCATTTCTGTAATGATTAACTACTCCATCAAAGATAAGTCCCCATTGGGAACCTGGTTCTGGCCCTTCATTGGGTAGCGGTTCGTCGCAGTCTTTCATTTTTAGATACATGACATCTTCGTCTGGGAAGTCAAACCCGACTGATTCTTGATCGTCAATCGGTTGATGAGCCAAATGATCGGCTAAAATACTTCCTTTAACGGCTTTTTGAGCGTGGTACTCTATGTCATATTCTGATAACAACATCTGCCAACGGGCGATTCTTCCCGTGAGAGCAGGTTTTTCAAATACATACTTGATTAGGTCCATCTCGGAGACCAACCAAGTAGTGTGACGAATCATGTACTGGCGCAGACGTTTGGCTGCCCAAGCCAAAGCACAACAAGTTTTCTCGAGCATCGTGTACCGAGTTTCACAGTCGGTGAACTTCTTGCTTAGATAGTAAATAACATAGTCTTTCCATTTGGTTTCGTCCTGTTGGCCAAGTACACACCCCATTGAGTCTTCCAAGACTGTGAGGTAGGTGATCAGTGGTCTTCCTTCCACTGGAGGTGATAGAATCGGAGGATTCAACAGGTATTCCTTGATACTGTCGAAGGCAGTTTGGCAATCTTCTGTCCAAACACAGTCCTGATTCTTTTTGAGTAATTTGAAAATCGGCGCACATGTGGTGGTCATGAGGAATATGAATCTGGAGATGTAGTTCAAACATCCCAGGAATCCTCTGACTTGTTTTTCAGTTTTCGGAGAAGGCATTTCTTGAATGGCCTTGACCTTGTCAGGATCAACCTCAATTCCTTTCTGGCTGACGATGAACCCTAGTAGTTTCCCTGAACGGACACCGAAGGTGCACTTGTTGGGATTCAAGTGGAGTTTGTATTTTCTCAGTCGCTCGAATAGCTTTGACAGGTGGGTCACATGCTCCTCTTCTGTTCTAGATTTAGCAATCATGTCATCGACATATACCCCGATTTCTTTGTGTATCATGTCATGAAACAGAGTAGTCATGGCCCTTTGATAGGTTGCCCCGACGTTTTTCAAACTGAACGGCATTACCTTATAACAAAAGGTACCCCATGGGGTAATGAACGAAGTTTTCTCCATGTCCTTCGGCGCCATTCTGATCTGGTTATAGCCCGAGAATCCATCCATGAAGGAGAAAACTTTAAACTTTGCTGTACTGTCTACAAGCATGTCAATATGTGGTAAAGGAAAGTCATCCTTTGGATTTGCCTTGTTCAGATCCCTGTAATCGACACACATTCTGACTTTTCCATCCTTTTTCGGAACTGGTACGATGTTGGCTAACCATTGAGGATATTCTGACGTAGCGAGGAAACCCGCGTCAATCTGTTTCTGTACCTCCTCTTTGATTTTGACGGCCATGTCCGGGTGAGTTCGTCTCAACCTCTGCTTTACTGGCAGACATTCCGATTTCAATGGTAAGTGATGTTCCACGATGCTGGTATCCAACCCTGGCATATCCTGATAGGACCAAGTGAATACATCGGGGAATTCTTTGAGAAGCTCTATCAAGCTCTCTTTGGCAGTTGGACTGAGCAGTGCCCCAATCCTGATTTCTTTTCTCTCTTTTCTGAACCCAAGTTTACCGTTTCCAACGGTTCTTTGCGAGGTTCAATGGACCTTTCCTCTTGTCTGAGTAGTCGGGAGATCTCTTCGGGAATTTCGTTGTCAGCTTCTTCTTCAGCCCCAAATACCGGGAACTCAAAGTCGGGAGAAGGCATCGGATCGTATGTTTCAACGGGGTTTAAAACAAGCAATCTGCATGACGTGATGATCCGCGTTTAGAAGAGATAGAGAAAATGCAAGTGTGTGCAGTGTATTTTTTTTTTACTGCTTGTTTTTGTTATTGAATTGTTTTTTAGGATTACCATTTTCTGAGAAAAAGCAAAAAGAGAAAACAACAATTAATACGGAAATTACAGAACGACGTTATTTTATTAATGAACAAGTCGAATCTTGAAACTACAGCCCTATAAAACAAAACTCTGTCGCTTTGGGCAAAGCGAAGAGGGAAATGTACAGAAAGCGAGCCCTATCAAAACATCTGTTTCACCTGGGCAGGGTGAAAGGTTAAAGATGGCAATTACTTTGACTTATGAACAATCCTTGGAACATCGACAACAACCCATTGGCGGTGAACTCCTCAGTGAATCATAAAGTCTGGCACCTTCCTTGATTTGTCTTCAGAAATAACGCTGATTTCTGGTGGAGCAGAATCATTGGAATCTGTCTCCCAGGCAGAATCGTCGTAGGAGGATTCCTCAGTTGCATTTTGCATAGTATTTGTGCTCTCAGCTATATCTCCCCATCTAGTTGGCTGGATATCTTCGAGCCTGATACGAGAGCTTTCGGGAGCGGTGTACTTGACCATATAGTCGTACTTTCCACTCAGTTGTCCCAGGGTGTCCCACACTTCTTTGGAACTGGAGGAGTCCTCCCTCTCGATGACGTTGACCTCGGGAAAAGCATAGTTGATGAATTCTAGTTCTGCAAACGTTGCAAATTCATCATCGTGCTGAGTAGTTTCTGAATGACCTGAGTGTTGATCCCATGACATGGTGGGGACACAGGTATCCTGTTCAATGATGCTCAGCTGAGTTCCATTACTCGGCTGACTTTCTGGCCCCAAATCTCATGGGTAAGGCTGCCACATTGGCAGGCCATCCATCGGGCCATAGTAATTGTGGTCAAAGTTGTCTTTCATCAGAGTGTCCTCCTCTAATGAATTTGGCAGAGCACGGCATCCTTCCGGATCACAACCTCCGTATATCATTTCGACATCTGACCGTGGTATAAATCTCGGACTCTGTGCGGGATAGTAAAATGGCATAGGCACCTCTTCCTGAGACATATAACCGTCCTAGTTAAAATAGGACTTCCATTCTTCATCCATGTCGGAGGAATCCTCCTCATTGATAGCATGGATTGCCTGAGGCACTGGGTGAAGGAACCCTCCACTGTGGAAGAAGTTCTGAATGGGATGAAGACTTTCATCGTTAGCAGCTGTCCGGGTACAGGTTGCAGAAAAACCAAGACCCTTCTTTGTTGTATTGCAAGTAGGAATAACAAGCTGTCCCCATCCTGTTGTATCGGTACTCTCGACTGCTTTAATAGCATCTTTGTATGAGGAAATCGAAGTTCCTTTTTCCAATTGGTCGTCCTTGTGTAGCGAAAGCGCTTGGAACTGGGTTCCGATTATCCCTTCTAGTTCCACACAAGTGGATGATGATAAATTGCTGACGAGCAAGGCCTGTTCCCCACAGACTGTGATGAGTTGGCCGTTCTAGACGAACTTTAGCTTTTGGTGGAGGGTCGAGGTAACCGCTTCAGCCTGATGTATCCAAGGTCTTCCTAATAAACAACTGTACGTTGCCCGGATGTCCATGATCTGGAAAGTGACTTGGAAAATGTGAGGACCAATAGTTATGGGAAGATCAACTTCGTCGATAACCGTTTTTCTGGATCCGTTGAATGCTTTTACGACGACCTCACTGGTTCTCATCGGGGGTCCTTTGAAGGATAACTGCGTCAAGGTGGACTTCGGCATAACATTCAGGGCTGACCTTGTGTCTACCAGTACGCTGGCTAAAGCATCGTCCTGACAGTTGACTGTGATATTGAGCGCCATGTTATGACGGCGACCCTTTTTAGGTAATTCCTCATCACTAAATCCCAAATTATTGCAAGAAGTGATGTTAGAGACAAAACTATCAAACTGTCTGATTGTTACATCCTGTTCCACAAAGGCTTACTCCAAGACTTTTTGTAGAGCCTCCCTGTGCACTTCTGAACTGAGTAACAGTGATAATACCGAGATCTTTGAGGGAGTTTGTAACAGTTGATCAACAATATTGTATTCACTCCTTTGGAAGAGCTTCATTTGTTGGACTCTCCAACTCCTCTGTTGAAGATTCTACCACTCCGTGTTACTCGACTGATGTCTGCAATATTCACGACGGAGGGTAATGGAATTTACTTTCCATTTTCAATTGTTGTTGCACCGTATTTGTAAGGGATTGCCTTAGTTGATTCATACGGTAGTGGTCCCGGTAAATAGATGACTATGGGAACCTTCTGGTTTTTCTGACCATCATAAGTAATCTCGATCCGTTCCCGATTGGGAATTCTTGATTCATCAAGCAGAGGGGTAATGGAAAAAACATTCTTGGTCCTCTGATGATCAGAGACGACGACAACGTCCTTAATTTGATTGGCAAGGTAGTTCGGCGACCAATTGATGGGTCCGGAACCTGGATATGGGCGGATCTCTCCACGATCCACCTGCCCCTGGAGAGCTGCTCGCACAAGGTAGCACCCTTGGTTACTTTCCGAATAGACTCCACAACGTTCATAATTGTGTGGTGGCACCTGGCCACGCTCACTTTGAATACAATGTAACCTCACTAGGTTAGCTTCCACGAGTCGGACATCCTAACTTTGACGCCGAGTGGGGTTTGTGTTATTGATACTAATTTGCTGAGTATCTTCATCCATGTAGATTGGCATCCACCAATGATTTAACAAGTGCTGAAGTGCCTCCTGGACAAGGGCACATCCCTGATCATTTTTGCAACCCGCTTTATAACTGTTATAATTATGTGAGATCAGGAATCCGAGTCAGACCTGCTCAGCATGCAACTCTACCAAGTTGGTATTCATCAAGCGAATGTCGAAGATCTGAACCATATTGATCTGATAGGGATTCCTATCATGGTAGTCTTGGATCCATCCAAGATCCATCTGATACTGGAGGGCCTCCTGTATGAAAGATCATCCTTGTTTGTTTACCGAGCAAGTCAGACAAGAACTATAATCGTGCCGCGGCAGATTATGATACTGGCTTTGCCTTAAATGCATTTCCACCAGGTTGACATTCATCGCACGAATGTCGTGGTTCTAAATGACGTTGGAATTTGTATAGACCATGTTAATTCCACGAAATCGGTGCTCTTGGATCCATCCGAGATCCATCTGTTCCTGTAGAGCTGATTGCACCACAGAACATCCTTGATTGTTTTTAGAGCAGATATCACACTGGTGATAATTATGAGGTGGCACATGGCCATATCCACTCTGTCTACAATGCATCTTGACCAGATTGGTCCTTAACAAGAGTACATCATGAATTTGATAGACGTTGTTAGACTCTCCCTCTATCAGGTTGACTGCAGCTTTCTCATGTTGAGGCAGCGGGTTCGTGAGAACATTCGGATTCGTATCTTTGAAAGATAAGACCCCGCTCCTAACAAGCTTTTGCACGTCAGATTTAAAGTTGAGATAGTTCTCTATGTTATGCCCTGGACCTCCTTGATGATAAGGGCATGTCTGATCCATCTTAAACCAAAAAGGCGGATTTTCCAGTACCGTAAGAGGAGACTTAGCCTGGATGTGCCCCTTAGCCAGTAGTAACGGAAATAGTTCTGCGTACAACTTGGGTATAGGATCAAACCCTGGTGGTCGCGTTGTACGGTTGTTGTTGTATTAAGGACGAGCCTGCTGAAGAGGTTGTTGTGTCCTTTGCTGTTTAGGTTGGCTCTGCGCAACCTGAGGTTGATACGTAGGAATAGGCGCAGGGCTGATAGCAGGAGTTACAGCTGCTACCGGTTGGTACCGTCGCCTTTGCTTTCCGAGAGAGATATTCCCAATATCTTGCTCTTTTTTCTTAGTGAGAGCACTACCGTATCGTTTTGTACTACTCGATGATCCAGCGCCTTTTACCAAACGTCCTTCTCGGACGGCTTCCTCAAGACAAACTCCCATACCCACCATCTCGGTGAAGTCACTGGGTGCACTGGCAACCATTCTATCATAGTAAAATGAGCTTAAGGTCTTTAAGAAGATCTTTGTCATCTCTTTTTCCTTAAGAGGTGGACAAATCTGATTGGCAACTTCACGCCATCTCTGAGCGTACTCCTTAAAGGTTTCTTTGTCCTTTTGCGACATTGATCTGAGTTGATCTCTGTCCGGTGCCATGTACAAATTGTATTTGTATTGCTGGACGAAGGCAGTACCAAGATCTCTGAATGTGCTAAACGTAGCACGGTTTAAACCCATGTACCATTTGAGTGCGGCACCGGTTAAACTATCCTGAAAGTAGTGAATCAGTAGGTCCTGATTCTCCGTCTGAGCTGACATTCTCCGAGCGTACATCACCAGATGGCTCTGAGGGCAAGAGTTACCCTTGTATTTTTCAAAGTCGGGCACTTGAAATTTGTGCGGAACTTTCACATTGGGGACCAGACAAAGGTCTGCGGCGTCCTTTCCAAATAAATCCTGACCGCGAATAGCTTGCAATTCCTTCTGCATTTCCAAGAACTGTTCCTGGAATTCATCCATTCTATCGAACATAGTTTCCTTCTTACCAGAAGGTATCAGTGGAATCTATCCTTCCGGGACAGTGTGCACCACAGGGGGTGGTACCGTGACTACGGCAGTGAATTTTGGCGTTTCCCGAAGTTTGTAACCTTCAGGAATCTTCAGTATGCCCCTGGCATCTTCGCTTTCCCAAAGTTTGTAACCTTCAGGCCCAACGGCTTCTGTTATGATTCCCTGATCTTCAGTGATCTGCAGAACATATCCTTCCGGGATATAGTTAACAGGCATGCCCCAAGGATGATCTTTTGGCATTTGATACCTAGGATCGTACTTCTCCACTATGGGCGTTGAGGTGATCTCTGAGATCACAGTCCTTTGTAGCTGAGCTTCTGCCATGGCTTGCATGTCGTTACGAAGCTTTCTCATATCCTCTCTCAGAGCGTCGATCTCTTCTTTCAACTCTCTGTTTTCTTCCACAAGACCATCCATCTTTTTCTGATCATTGGCCCGAGTATTGTACGAATGAGACAGTTTGACTCTAGAACCGAGACACAAACGTGAGATTCGTAGGTAAGAAGAATACGCGATGTGAGAATGATGAATGCAATGATTATATTAATTGTTTTTTGGTTTAATCAAAATAAACTTCGACAATTAGATTGCATATATCAAACAGTGGGGAAACCCCTTTTTATTGAATTCAAAGGATTACAGAAATGGAAATACAGTAGATTACAAGGTCCAGAAACTGAAACCTAAGCTAATGGGTCCCGAGTCCTCTTTGAAGAGAAATCGGGTGCTGACTCTGGTACTTTCCTTTTCTTTGACCGAGGCTCTTGGGCCGTTGTCGGGTTGTCATTCCTTTGCCAGGTGAAAGGAGTGAGCAAATTCATTTGGTCATCTTGATTCTCTATAGCATGTTGCTCCAAAATTTCAATCAGAGCGTCCTTATCTTTCAGTAGTTGCTGTATTTTGATGCACTCCACGTTGAGGGTGCGGTACTTGTTCTTTCAAGACCCCCTCTCCCGCTGAACTTTGTTGAGAGTAACCTGAAGCTTTTCAGTCTCAGTCATGAAGTACATGACAGAATCCCTCATTGGAAGAACTCCGTGACGAGGATAAGGCATCTTTAGCTTGAGAGCTCTAGTTTGTACCCAGTGGAGATAAGGCTCCACCGAGACACAGTCCAATTTTCCTAGAGACGCTCGTCCTTTCTTGTGAACATGTTTCCAAGCGTGCACTATTTCCATTTTTAGTGCTCTATCACTTTCTCCTTCCTTGAAGAAAAGACCTTCCAGATGAACACCCCGTGGGACGTGTCTCATCGGGTATCCAAATTGACGACGAACAAGAATCAGATGGTAATTGATTCCTCCCTTAGTTCCTATAAGGGGTATGTTGGGGAAGTTTTCACAACGGTCAATGATCCTGATCCCATCATAAATCCTATTACACCAATCAATGTCAGAGTTGGTAAGAGACATGATTTTCTGTGACCAACGTAAGGCACTCTTGTGATCCCAAAAAGCAGCAAACTTAGGTAAATAGGAGATAAACCATTTATAAAGCAGAGGTACACATCACGTGATCTCCCCTCCACTATACAAATTCCTTTAACTCGTTTTACTCATTAGTTATCACTGTCATGCCACCTTTCTTTGGCACTACTTGCACGAGACTCACCCAAGCACTATCTGAAATGGGATAAATCATGCCTGTTTCTAACAATTTTACCACCTCTTTGCGTACGACCTCCTTCATAGTTGGATTCAACCGTCGCCGTGGTTGAGCAATTGGCTTGTAATTCTCTTCCATATTTATCTTGTGCATACAGTCTGATGGACTGATACCTTTCAAATCTGACAGCAACCAACCAATTACATTTTGATTTTCCTTGAGAACTTGTACCAGTTTTTCTTCTTCACGAATGGTTAAGGAATTACTATTAATGATAGGTTTCTTTCCTTCTTCATCAATGAAAACATACTTCAAGTGGTTAGGTAGCATGTTTAATTCCAACTGGTCTTTCTTTTGCACGGTCTCTTCTTTTAAATCATCGATTCTTGCTTGTTTCGCAGGAATTTCCCTTGCCGTGTTAAGTTCTGTCAGGCACTCTTTAAGCTCTATTTCTTCTTCTGGGTCAAGAACATTGACAGCATCCATTAGGGCTCTTTCCAATGGTGATGCTATGTAGGCTTGTTTTTGTACTTGTAGTACTTCTTCATCAATTGTATCAATGTGAAAGCATGCTCCCTTATCCTTGGAGTGTTTCATAGCGTTAAAGAGGTTAAAAGTAACTTCCTCATCTTGAACTCGTACTTTCATTAAACTGTCATCAATATCAATCATCATATGTGCGATTTTCATGAATGGGCGTCCCAAGATCAGTGGCACATCATCATCTTCCTCTATATCCAAGACCACAAAATCAATATGGAATAAAAACTTATCTACCTTGACCAACACGTCTTCTGCAATACCGGATGACTTTGTGACTAATTTGTCGGCAAGTTGCAAAGTCATCCTAGTATTCTTCATGTCTAAATCACCAATTCTTCGGATTGCCGAGAGTGGAATGAGATTGATACTTGAACCAAGATCTATCAATGCTTTTCCAACAATCACGTTTCTAATTGTAACTGGTAGTGTAACTCTTCTTGGATCCTTTTCTTTTTGTGGAAGTGTTCATTGAATGATTTCACTGCAGCTTGCATCCAGATGTATGGTCTCCTCTCCGTAATTCGTCTCTTTTAGGTGAGAATTTCTTTCATGAATCGAGCATATGTTGGCATTTGTTCAAGTGCTTCTGCAAATAGAATATTAATTTGTAACCGTTTGAAGATATCCAAGAATCGAGTGTATTGCCTCTCTTTATCCTTTTTGGTTGGAGCATGAGGGTATGGTAGGTGTTGTATTGGTGGACTTACCATTTTTCCTTTTTTTCCCTTGTTCTCCTATTTTTCTTTCCTTCATTTGTTTCCTCTTCACTTTCTTTTTTATCATGCTCCTTTTCAACTAACTCTTTTTTATTGTTCTTTCCTTCTTTCTTTTCTACTCTTTTCTTTTCTTCTTCTTCATGATTCTCAACAACACTTCTTTCTTTTCTCTCATTCTCATTTAGTGTTTTTCCACTCCTTGTCACTATCGCCTTGCAATGTTCTTTCGGATTTGGTTGTTCTGTGGCTGTGAAAGTGTTGTACTGTATTTTGCTGATAGTTTTGATATTGGTTTGGCCTGCTGGTTGATCCATACCCTTGTCTCCACCCCTGATTATAGTTGGTGTTGTTTCCGCGTTGAAAATTCTAATTCCCTTGATATGGTGGGTTCTTGTTGATTGCCCAAATAGTTAGCTTCTTCATTGATTGGTGGACAAAAACCAGTTTGATGGTCTCCAGTACATAACTCACACAAGGCTACTTGTCTTGGTACGTTGGTCGAACCGTGCATCTCTTTCAACTGTTGTGGAAGTTTGGATAATTGTTTCGTTAATTCCTCCACTGTTTGAGTGAGTATCTTGTTTTGTGCTAAGATTGCGTCATTTGTGCCTAACTCCAGAATTCCAAGTTGTCTTTGTGTTGTGCCACGATTGTACTGTACCTGATGATCATTCAAGGCCATACGGTTGATGATAGATACAACATCCTCTGCGCTTTTAGATAATAAAGATCCACCTGCAGTTGCATCAAGTAAGAGCTTGGGTTATGGCTGAATTCCATTTCTGAAAATATGGATTTGTGTACACTCATCAAACTCGTGATTAGGACATTTCTGCAACATAGATTTGTATCGTTCCCAAGCCTCCCGAAGAGTTTCAGTTCCACTTTGTGCGAATGAGGCAATTACTGCTTTGGCATCCATAAACCTGTTGTGTGGGAAGAACCTATTCAGAAAGTGTTCTTCGAGTACGTTCCAATTGGTCATGATATCGGTTGGTTGGTCCAAGTACCAATCCTTTGCTTTTCCGATTAAAGAGTGTGGAAACAGTCTCATGAAGACTGCCTCTTCTTCAGCTTCTGGTGCTCCTAACATACTGGCTAGCTCGTAAAACTTGGTGAGATGACTGTACGGATCTTCATGGTCTAAACCTGCAAAAGGATTAGCGTAGATAATCTGCAACAGTCCAGTCTTCATCTCAGCCTGTCGGTTATTTGGAGTGGTGGTGAGACGAGCTAGTCGTCTTGGACTGCTTCAGCAGGATCCTCCGTTGACAACCTCTAGTATTTCTGCCATTTTTTCAGTTGTTGGTGGTGCTATGAAACAGAGCAAGACTCTTTTTTCTTGTGTTTGGTTGATTGCTTTTGCTTCTTGGTACGCCTTTTGTTTTTCCGGGCTGTTCTTTCGATCTTGGGATCAAAAGGTACTAGTTCCCTTGAGCTCGTACCTCGCATACACAAAGCTTGGCAATTTCTAACCAACAAAATGTTAGGAAAAAGTAAGATAGAGAATGGTTGTAAATATATACAGTATTTTTAACAAATGTACACACTTAAAAGATAACAGTAATCATTGTATTCGTAAGATCTAAACGCCAGTCCCCGACAACGACGCCATTTTCATGTTGTGTTTATCAAAAGTAAGTATTGTATTATCGTATCCACAGAGACCGGAGTGATATTACGAATAACCTTTTAGATTACTGAGAAATTTTAAGTGAACGTGTGTTTGGTAAAGTCTTTGATTGTGTTTTTAAGTAAAACAATGAAAATAAACGGAATGATTTAAATAGAATGATTTAAACGGGATTTGTTATATGATAATTTATCTTTCCAGGATTGGAATTCTTCTACCGTTCACATATGCAATACCGATTAGTTATGATGCAATCATGTGTTTACTAATATTTCCATATACTTTTCTGAAAAGTATATATGTCTACATACCAATTCATAGATTTTAATCGGTTTGTTGAATAGGTGATGTCTTAACCGATTAAACAAACAGACTTTATGACGAACAAGTATTTGAATTGGATACTAAACCTAATCCTATATCTAGAAATTGAGGTTTAATAGATTCATATCTTGTAATATCTGAAGACGAAATCAATTTTCATTAATAACCGAATTCATAAGATTTAGCAATGAAGAAGATATAGAATCAATACTTTATGAAAACATGATTGTATTAAGATTAAAAGCGGTACATATACATACGATTATGGTAGATTCTTCCAATCCCATCAAGAGAGAGTTTAGCTATCCATTTTCATGGTAGCTTACACAAAAAGAAAGAAGTGGAGATGAATGAACATCAAAGACGATTTCTCGATTTTTGATGCGTATCCATCTCGATTCTTCGATTCTCTCTCTTAAAGTTTTCTTACAATACACTCTTAATATCTATTACAAAAGCACTTAAAACTAAAACATGATATCTCCTCTGCACTGCCCTTGACCCGTTTTATAGTATTCTTGGCCGCCTAAGTTCGCATAGCGAGAGAAAGTTCTCTATGCGAACTTCCTTCCCTTCCCCATTAAGATTTGAATTAAACCGCCCTTGTTGACACCGCCAAACTTTGCTATGCGAAGTATAGTTCGCGTCGTGAACTCTGGTCGCTTCCTCTCGCTTTCTTCGCTTCAAGCGAAGATTAGAAAATTTGGTTCTGTTTTGAGTTGCTGAGTCTCGCCTTTCTTCGCATCGTGAACTTTCGCTAAGCGACCTATAGCGATCTTCAAGCGACACTCTTTGATTTCTGTCGCTTCCTGTCGCTTCAAGCGAAGTTTGCCAATTTTGATTCTGTTTTGTTCTGCCTAGCTCGCTTCCTGTCGCTTTCTTTCGTATAGCGAAGCTTCGCGTAGCGAAGCTTTTGGTCGCAATGCGAAAGTTGCAGGGCATGGTATTTTCTTTGTTTCAACTGGTTTTCTTCATACCTAATACCTGTAAAACCACACAAATTCCCAAGTACCAACCTTTTGGGTATTTTATTAGTCAATTCTCATAAAAAAAATGCAAAGGAACAACACAATTCGTATAAGTTTCGACTAATTATTTGTTGTCCTTTTGGATTGTTATCAAAACTTAAATTGTTAAATGAAAAATCTAAGGGGATCTTCATCCTAGAAGTTGTCATGCAATGATTGGTCCTATAGTTAAATTATGTAAAACAATGCACTTATGCTCATGCAAATGTCCTAAGACTATCCTACAAGTAATGTCAATCATCTAACAAAATGAAATGAGTCCTAAAAAGATGAGAACTCTAGTGGGGCAGTAGCTATGTCCTATTGTATCTCATTCATGTTATGGTCCTAAGAAGGATCAAAAGAATTCAAGTTATGTCTCACACAAACAATTGTTAATTGAAAAGTCATGCAAAGTACACCTTAAAAGGCTACACAAGTGTAGTTAAGACATATCATACAAGTTAGGTTAGTAGCACACATGTTATGATCATAGCAAAGTAAGGTTTGAGATGTTGAGAAATGATTATGAAACTCACACCAAGTCATGTTCAAAAGATTAGGCAATGCTACACAAAGATGTCACTTTTATGATGCATCATTCACTTATGGCACAACAATGAACAAGTAAGCATGGAGTTGACTTGTAAATGACCTAAGTCAGAATTTAACTCATGGATTTAATGTTTAAAAGTAACCTCAAAACATTTCAAAAGTTTCATGTCAAAGCACTCTTAGAAGTGAGAACAAGTAGTGATCAAATTCAACCCTAATCTTCCTCTAAAAGCATGAAGGCTTGCACTCAAGTAAAAGAAAGAAAAAGTCATGTCAAACTAGTGCCTCACCATAAAAGTTAGAAGAGAATGACCTATACTATCTCACATTTGAACCTCATAAGCATTTACTAAAGATGGCGTACAATTGGCTCAAAAAGAAGTTGTCAAAGTTGATGGGCAAACATGTTCAAGTTCACACAAATGTTACACCAATTAAAGCTCATAAAAAGGACCTATAAAATGAGATAAAAAACTTTAACTCATGCTATGTCAAGTGTGAATCAATGATCAAAAGATCCCAAATGGATTGCATAAATGTATCCTCAAATCAAATCATTTAGGTAAGCATTGAGCAAAAATCGGGCATGCATTTAGGGTTCAAAGTAAACATATAGATCATGATCAAAGAATCAATGTCAAAATATAACAATGGTGTACAAAACTTCCTCATGAATGTGCCTAAACATGTCAAGAAAATTGGCTTAAGAAAAGTCACACACAAGCATCAAGTTCAACCCTAATTCTAAACGCACATAAAAAACATTAGGCATGCAATGAACCGCTCATGAAAAATAGTTAGAAGACTTGAAAAATTATGAAAATTTAATCATGGAATTATGAATTCAGTAGCTCATTATTTTCTAAAAGTATGCCCAATATTATGTGCACAAGATGCTTAAACAATATCAAACAATATGGAAAGTTGTCAATCATAGATCACCCAAAACAAACCTCAAAAAGGAATTCCAAAATGAACCAAAAACTAGGATAAAAATCCTAAGTGATCATCAAAGTATCCTATATACATGCAACTAAGGGTGTGCAAAAATTGAGATCAAAACTAGTTTTAAAAAATCAATTTCAAGACTTAACGTGCAAGATATGCCAATTTATACACCTTTGAATAAAAAATCCAAAAAAATTATTAAACTAATCTAAAAATGAAATTAAAAATTATGAAAATTAATTAATACCCTAAAGTTCATCCATGATTTTTTTTGGAATTTTTAGGTTAGTACAAGTATTTTTAATAAAGAAAAGTGAAACGTGTATCAAAAATAAAATGAAAAAAGAATGTGAATGCACAAGGGGTGTAACACTAGCAATTTTTATGTTCAACATTCACACATGGGACAAGACTGGGGTTGGGAATAGGAAAGCGTGCCCAACCCAGACCATTATTACACAATAATCCTTTTATTTTTTGTATTTATTCCATTTATTCAAAAAATGAAAACATGGAAAAGAAATTAAAGCACGTGGATTAAAAATTCACTAATGTGCTGCCAGTATTTACACATGGGATTAAAACAATTACACATGGCCAATAAGAGAGTGACACACACGCGTCGTTGACCCAAGGTTGAAATAACACAGACGCCGGAGCCCTAGCTCCGGTCATCTTCTCCGGTGGACCACCACTGTAAGCAGCGATGAAATGCTCCAGAAATTAAAAAGAAACCATAGTCCCACTCGTTTTATCACGCTGAATTCGAATATGCCATTAGAGTTTCCATTAGAACACTCTATAATGTAAAAAGAAGGCAAATAAGTTAACCCTAAAAATCACAAACTTCACATTTTGCCCTAATCTATCCACAAACAGAGCCTACAAGATGTAGGACTTCAGATGCAACTATTCTAGATGATTCTAACCACCTCATACAGTCCCTATATGATGCATAAAGTTCAAGATTTTTGACCTAGCTGGGGGTGCTATTCAAGCTTAAAGAAACCTTGAAAACTTACTGCAATGTCTTGCAATCTACATTGGAGCAAAATAAATGCTCAAGCTCCTCCAAATTTTAAGGAAAAAGCAAATTTGATGGTGATCAGAAGTGAACCCATGGGTGATGATGTGGTGCTTCCAGCTCAAGGAAAATTCATACAGAAGCTTGTGTGAAATGTGGTGATGGAGATTGTGCAAGAATCTTGAAGAAAGCTTCACAACTGAGGGAGATTCGAAGGCTTGAAGATGAGGGTGTGAAATGTGATTTTTGATCTGTTTTCTCAAAATGTGATGTAACTCCCTTTGGTTAGAGGTGGTTAAGAGGCTTTATATGATTAATTAAAGTATGGTTAAAGCTTGATCATGATTAAAATATATTTGGAAGCTTGGTTAATGAAGATTGAAGGATGAGTTAAAATGAGGATGACACGGGTTGTGTGTGGTTGAGCTCATGGTAGCTTCTATGAAGTGTAAGATGATGTGCATTATGATGGAGAATGATATGAGGTGTTATGATGCTGACTTGAGAGAAAGAAACTTGCTCATTAAGTTTTCAATTTTTTTCAAGTTTTGATATATAAGGTAAGGTGTAATAATGTGCATGGTTATGTAAGAGTTTGTGTGGCAAAATGAGGTAAATGAGAATGACATTGGGTGTGTGGCAGCAGCGCATGATGCAAGGCTTTGAGGGTCTTGGAGTGCAATTTGGTATTTTAAAACAATATGTTCATATGGTTAACTTTGTGGAGGTACATCTCAATGCATATTGACCCAAATTACATAATTTTGATGTCATGTTAAAGAGGAGATTGGATAGAACAACTTTCATGTTGGTGGAATGTGGAATAGGAATATGGGACTCCATGAAAAATGACCTTGAAATCACTTGCTCCAAACTGATTTTAGGTTAAAAAAATTCTAAGTATTATGCCAAAATTTAACAACTTGATGTCATGACTTTGATGGATGATATCATGAAGAATATTAGCTCAAATTGAAATATATTGGTATCAAGTAAAAGTTCTCATGGCAAGGAACAATTTCTATGTTGGAAATAAAATGAGATGAAACTTTGATCATCATGAAAAATGTCCTCCAAATCATGTGTACATAACTGAATTTGGGACTTAGAAAATTCTAAGTTTTGTTTCAACTTGAACAACTTGAAAACTTGAACTTTAAAACATCATAACTTTTGATTTAGAAATCCAAATGAGATGTTCTTTACATGGATGGAAAGCTTGAAGAACAATTTATGACTTTCATGTTTGAAGAAATTTGGAAAGAAGCTTTTAACATAGAGGAATTTGGCTTTGAAAGTAGCTGCCTCATATATGTAAACGTACCCAAAATAGTAAGTTCTAAAAAACCAATTTTCCAAAAATGGCAATATTTCCTAAAATGACAACTTTTCCACAAACTTGATTTTTTTATGATTATTTTGACATTTCTTGATGAAATCCCATCCATTGGTCATATTTAACATGATAACCACAAGATAGACCTCAAAAAGTCAAGAGTTGACTTTTTCATTGCTCAGTTGACTTTGTCCCCAATTTAACTAATTCACTATAATCTGGCCAATTGAAACCCTTCTGAATGAAATAAATGGTCAATCCTCCACCCATGGATACTTTAGAACGTATAGAAAGCCATGGAATCAAGTCTTGCTAAAAAAATCAGAAATAAACTGATTCTAGATAAAACCCTAATTTTAGCCCCAAAAGATAAGAGATATGGATCAATGATGAAAACCCTAATTCCTCTGAAGACAAATGAGAGTCTCTTGAACCAAGAAGTTATATGTGATATGATGATGTTGAGGCTTCAAAATCCTTGCCCATGAAGGTACCACATACACAGATAGGCAAAACCCTAATCTGAGGACCAAAGATAGGAGAAGATGATCCTCTTCAAGTTTCTTGTAAATTTCAATCACCTGATGAAATGATGAACCAAACATGATGTCTTGAGGTATAAAGATCTTTTGTAGCTTGAGTGCTTGAGTATATCTCATTCTCTTTGCTTTTAACAATCAATGACATAGAAGCCTCTGATCCCATGCTTTGGGAAAACCAATGATGTATGTATGATGTTTATGACCTAAATGCACATGTATGTGAAGCATAAGCCACTTATTGATGGTAAAATATGAGGGAAAATTTTGGGGTGTTACAGTAGGGTCGAATACAAAATCGTCAGGTCGATAAGGGGCAACATTTGCCAAGTTCCTGTCGAAATTTCTTCTATCCACATGGTTTACTTCAGCTAAGTAATAACTTTGGTTTGCCTTGATGTTCTCCACTATGCCATCATTTCACCATATGGTGATCCTCTGATGCATCGAGGATGGTACCGCTCTTATTCCATGGATCCACTCACTACCCAATAATAAATTATAGTTAGCTTTCGACTTGACAATCATAAACATCGCCGGTCTAGAAATTGTTCCCACAATTAACTCCAACTGAACCATACCCAAAGTGCGTCCAATCTTTCCTTCATAGTTTGACAAGACCATATTGTGGGGCTTAAGGTCTGTGTCAAACTTTCCTACTTTTTATAGTATAAAGTACGACATTAGATTAACTTCCGCTCCACCGTACACAAGAATCTTACTAACTACCATATTCTCAACCTTCCCTCTAATAAAAACAGGCTTAAGGTGACTCCTCATAGCTTCATCTGGCCTCTCGAAGAAGGCATTTTTCTCTTCAGCACATCCATTATTCATAACATAATAACAAACTGGCTATGCTTGGCCATTTCGACTTCCATCACATCTCCAGGTTCTTCGACCTCAGTAATCTGGTCGTATTCTCTAGGTAACACAGAAACCACGTTGCAGGTTATGTCCAATGAAGGTTTTGATTATGTATCTTCGAAGTTGTTAGTTAACATGTCCGCATCGTCTGCTAGACACTTCGACTTGCTCTTGAGATCTTCCAGTTGATTGGGAAACAACTTCCTTCCCACAGGTTTCTTTTCTTCGACTCCATTCTTCTCTGCAGGCTGATTAGTACTTGATTCAGCCATTGCCTTTTCGTTAGCTTCCCTTTCAACCTTTCTCCTCCTTTTTTGTCTTCGCCATTGCGACCTCGACATAGGGTTCTTTCCTTTGTAGTTTTCAAATCTGAAGGCTTGTTGCTTCGATACTTGGAATTCCTTCCTATAAGCCATCGAAGAGCCTATTCCTACCTCAAAGCTTTTCCATTTTTCCTGGCCTCTTTCCCTTTTTACAGCAGGCCTTACACATTTCCCTTTGGGTGCATTAGCAATTGGCTTAAAGGTAGCAGGCCTATTTGGTTGAAGACTTGGGCCTTCTTGCTCAATCCTCCTAGGAACCCCCTCTTGACAAAGGTAAAATGACTACGAGTATCTCTCCAGTTTCCCCTTCGACTAGCTATTCGAACTTTTTCGAGGTTTCCAGCAGCTTTCTTGTCAAATACTGAACTGCACCTAGCATACAACATAACCTCAGATTTCTTCCTTTGGCAATGGTGGAGGAATTCCACCAAGTTTCATCACCCTTAGGGTAGGCCACCCCCATTTGTTGCTCACTTTGACGAACACTCTCTTTGTTAGCTTTCCTTTCACCACTTACTTCGACCATATGAACTTCCAGGTTGGTGCCATCATTGATCTCCAACTTAACCTTAAGTCCCTCAGTAGCCTCCTTCATATCTTTGATCTTCAGGCCCTCAGTGGAATCAATTTTTTCCTTACCCTTAAGGCCTTCAGTAGCCTCAGTCTTATCTTCGACCTTAAGGCCTTCAGTAGCCTTAGTCTCTTCCATATCTTTCTTGAAACCTTCAGTAGTTACGATCAACTTACTGACTCTATTGTAGCTTTCAGATGCTTCAACCATGTTAATAATGGACGGCTCAGTATAGTAGGCGTCTCCCACTTGAAGGAGGTCTGAGTCAATCTTCATTTGAGACTTCGTCTTGTCTCCGAATTTCAGCCTTCCGTCCTTGATAGCATTTTGCACCAAATCCCTGAAAAAGGAAACACTGTGAGGTCTTATGGCCTAAAAAGTTATGATATTTACAAAAGCCACGTTTCTTTCGTTGCTCTAATGGAGGCATTTTAGCGCTAAGAGGCACTATCATTTGGCCATTTTTAACTAACAAGTCAAAAATCTCGTCACATTTAGTGACATCAAAAGTGTACGTCCTCTTAGGGAACTTATCATTCTTTTCTGGTTCGACGGGGTTTTTCCCATTCGAAGGTGCAAGGACCTTGCACGAATAAGGTGGCCCTTGCTTTAATTCTGCCAAGTCAATTTCGTTCTCGTCGAAATCTAAAGGGTCATTATATGCTTCTTGATCATCTTCATCTATATCAACATACGCTACCCTTTCTCTCCTATTGTTCTTAGTTGCTCTGGCTTTTTCAGCCTTCAAACGTTCCACCTGTCGAACCCTATCGGCCAACTGGGCCAAATCCCTCAAATTCTGAGTGTCTAACTTTTTTCTGATGGAATAGTCTAACCCACCAGCGGCCATTTCGACCAATTCATGTCCAGGCACTTATGTAAAACATATCGCCTTTAGCAGACGGAACCTATTGAGATATTCATTGATTGACTCAGAAAATTTACGCTTAATGTTAGCCAACTCTTTAAGATTGATCTTCGATTGTCCCACGTAGAACTGCTCATGGAACAATCACTCTAAAGAGTCCAATTATGGATCGAACTTGCAGGGAGTGTAGTGAACCATGTGAAAGTGTTTTTAGTGAGCGAACTAGGGAAATATTTAATTCTTAAGTTTTCGTTATTGGCAAGATCTCATGCTTCAGTCAGATATCTTGTCATATGTTCAACAATTGACTCACTAGTATCTCTTGAAAACTTTGTGAATTTTGGGACTTTCAATCCCCAAGGCAAAGGAGTCTGCAGAATATAATTAGACAATGGGGAAATATAATTTGGCATATGAAGGCCAATATTTACCCTATTTCGTGCCATAATCCTTTCGACCATGGCAGCCAAATTATTATCCCCAACAAAACCATCATTTCGAACTTGATGTACGACTTCGTCAGCATTTTGATTCATATTAACTATCACCACCCTAAGTTCTTGTTCCCATGGAACTAGTTGTTCGACCCTAGGAGGTTGGACCCTAACTCCTTGATCAACCACATTAACACGGGGTCTATTTCGCTGGACTTGGTTAATTGTAGGATCTTCTTCAAGGATTTTCCCCTAGTTTTCGACTATCACATCCCTTCGAATCTGACGAGGGGCTTGTGGAACTCCAAAAAAACTGCAATCCTAGTCATCTGTGCTGCCAATTACTGATTCATTTGGGTGGTGTTTTGAATCAAAGGATTAAATATGGTGCCCATTTGTTGGGCCAGCATATGGACCATATCATGGTTATTTTCGTCCATTTTCTGTCTCAACACCATTGCAGAATTAGTAGTAAAATTGGGCATTTGGGTAGAGAATCCCATCCCTAGGGGTGAGTTATTTCGACCCATATTATTTATAGCAGAACCAGACCCTTGCATTGGCAAAAACGTATTCACCACTGGGTAGTCAAACAATGCAGTTGCATTATGTAAATTAACCAACATTGAAGTTGGCATGCCATATGCTTGTTCTCACCCACTTAAGGGCATTGTGAATCTAGACAGAAAAGGCCTGAACGAATTAGTGCCCACTGGAGGAGGGGTCACAGGTTGACCCTGCGTCCTCACTGGGGACAAGATAGGTCCACTATAAGCATTTGACGGTACTGCCGCCGTACTTGCTGTGAATGGAACCACTTCGGACACATATGTTGTCGTAGTTTCCCACGTCGAAGGAGGGGGTGGTTCATTATTACTTGGCAGATTCACCATTGTTACACGTACACGTCTCCTTCTTGGTATCGTTTCGTTATCATTGGTTATTTTACCACTTCTTAGTCTCATGCAATGAAGTCCAAAGGAAACAAGAAATGAAGCACTCCTAAATACTTATACAAATTCTAACTAACAACACTGGTCCCACCGGGTGTGCCAATTTGTTTACCATAAAAAATGGTAAATAACCGCTAGTCTTCCAAAGTTATTAAATCTTTGGTCACTTACAGGATCGACTAGATTGATCCTAGGACATGTGTTGTTACTTAGTTTCTGGGTTTATTGATTATGAACATTTAGACAATGTTCTTTAAATATATTTCAAAGTTGTTAAGGGAATGTTATGATTTTTTTAAGTACAGAAATGTAGATTACAAAAGGTAAATTTCTTGAAGGTAAATGACAAGTAAATAAATTGCAAGTAAAGGTAAATGACTGGAATTTAAATGAATTTGATTACAAGGAATGGTATTCAAACATACATTTTCTCTCAAAAGCACTATTTTCTCCCACGTAGGTACAAGGAGTAAAGTTTAGAGTTGTTGCACAATTGTTGAACACCCTTATTCTAAATGCTAAGTGTTCTATTTATACTAAATAAAAAATAACCATCATCTAACGGTCATTTTTCCAGGAAGCGCCACGTCCCTAGTTTGCATGCGTTTTTTCGTTTCAAAGCTCTCCGCGTGTCTTGAGAAACGGATAAAGCCAAAAGGTAGTTATCAGCCTTGTTTGAATGCACCCGTCGAACCGATACTTCAAGTGAACATTGTCGAACTCCAATCTAGGCCAAAAACCTTTCTAAGTCATAAACCATAGCGCCCTCTAGGTAAAGATTTCTTTGACTAGATCTTCAACATTTCCCTGTCGAAAACAATGAATTCTCTCTCAAAGTAATATTCAAACTTCAGCAGCCCATTTCAAATTTTCACTTTCGTCGAAACATCCTTGTCATTGTTTGTTGTAGAGATCATCATGCTCTTCTTCAGAATATGGCCTTGAAGCTCTTAACTTACTTCAAACATTAAATGAATTTCAAAATCCCATCCAACAGACCCATGTCAGAGTAGTTGGGATGTCTTGAAGGAGTCATTGGGTGCGACCTAGACGATTTATGGGGGACATTGGTATGACCGATTCGTTGGAGAAAGGTTGAAATGGTTGTTGTGGTGTTTGAAAGCCATATGGTTATTGTGATGTTTGTGTGTTTTGAATATAGTGTGATGTTTAGGCGTTTTGGCTATGGTATGATGTTTGAGCATTATGACTATAGTATGAGGAAAGGTTGGTGTTATATGTTCCTTGGGTGTTTTGGCTATATCTTGATGTTCTGTTAGGGTCATATGCATTTTGGGTGTCTTGATAATAATAATTTTGTTGGCGATGGTATGGGGGATGCTCTTGGTATTGTGGTTGGGTGTCTGGCACATTTTGATTGTGAGTTTGTGTGTTTGTGGGTCTGTAATTTTGTTGGGTAGGGGTTGTGAGTAATGTCATACCCTAAATTTTACCCTTAAGATTCCACCTATCATATCATTTGCATCTCATTGAGATCACAAGCATGGCATCCTCCTAACTTTCACCTCTTTGGGATTACCTTTTTGGGATATCACCAAGCACCTTTTTGTTTCTTTTGGCCTCTATGCTTGTTTACATTTTAATTTTTTTGCTAACCTTATTCAAAATACAAAAATATATGTGTTGTTTTCTTTTCTTATTGTACAAGGTAGGAACTTGCAATCAAAGGATCAAGCTTGAATCATAAATTAGGTTTTGGTTCCCAAGGTCAACAAGTGGTCCACAAGAGATTTTTACTTCAAGGCATGGCCTATAATCTTAGATTACATTCATGCCAAGCTTCATTCAACATCATTTGATCAAGAGAAGTTCAAGTTTGGTGCATGATTTCAAAGTTGATTCAAGCATGGTTCATGTGTTTATTTCCATGCCATATCCATCCAATTCTCAAGCAATTATCAAGATTATTCAAAGGACAATCAAGTTTCCTTCAATTTGTATTCAAGTGTTCATCATTGGGACTTTGGATGAAAGAAAATGGCAAGTCACAAGGTTGTACATGATTCGTTGACCTAAAATCAAGTATGGCATGTCAATTGGTCCAAACACCATAACTCTCTCATTTTTCAACATTTTTGGAATCTACTTTGAGCCAAATGTCACATTTGAACTCCTCTACAACTTTTCTTCAAGGGTCAAGCATCAATTTTGCCTCTAAGTCCATCAATTTTGGAATTTTCCAAGATTCCCATGTGTGCACAAAGGTAGGTCCAAGACTTGGTCGACCTAATGCCTGGCCAGGAATTTCTGGTCATGACTTGAACTTTTCATCCATGCCATTTTCAACTCAAGCATCCTTTTGATATGATTCTTTTTGCATTTGATTCTTCACCATGAGAAGATCATTTGGCACAAAAAACATTTCAAAATGCACCAGTGGAATTCATTTGGTCTAAGCTCCAACATGGTGCCCTAAAATCTGTTTTGCACGCATGACCTATAATTAGAAATCACCCAAATCTTCACTTGGGACCACCAGCACATGTGCAACTCATTTATCCTTAAAAAACGCATATAGTGGAGTGCAAAAACACCTGCTTTGGTGCCCAAGTCACATATTTCATCCCTCAATTTCACATGGATTGAAAAACGAAAATGCCAACTTGATTCACACATTCCAAATCGGATTTCGCATGTACCATGACCGCATTGAGTTTCCTATAAATAGAGGACCATTTTGCCTTCATTTTCAAGCTTGAGCAGCCACAAAACCACTGTCATTTTAACTCACGAAAGCACCAAAAAACCATAAACCCTTACTTCATTTTAAGCTTCTTTTAACTTCAAATATCTACCCAGAATCACTCATCGACATCATCTAAAGCTAATTGAACCATTACAGAAACTTGAAACCTCATGCAACCATCAACTCGATTTCATCATTGTTTACCTTCAAAGCTTCAACTGAAAAGGTAGATACGAGTAAAAATTCTTGCACAAACAAGTTACCACACTCTTCGTCTTGATTCATTGATTGAAAGCTCTCACTTACTTGGAATTTATTCTTCGTATTTGTCATTTAATTTTACTTTGATTAGCTAGGATTTTCTGCATTTTTGAGCAAATTCTCTCTGCTCATAGTGAATCAATGGCTCTGATGCAGAGAGACATGAACGATGACATGAGTAGAAGCTTGCATATATGTTGTTTGAGCTTAAAACTCAAAGTTCATGGATCTGCAAAATTGAACTCAAGGTTGAAGACGAAGCAGCTTCGCGCGCTCTGGTGGGAAATCTGAATTCAATAGCCAATAGAAGCATGACGCGTGTGCTAGCCGTTGGACATTTTATTTTATTTTTGTTTTTAATTCAATTTTATTTCTATTTTCTTTTCTGATTTATTTTAAATAGATCCTTTAATATTTTGACTCCAATTTTTTTTCTTCAGAACTTCAAAATCTTTTTTTAGCATTTTTTCTATTTTCTTTTTAATTTCCATTTAAAAATTTATTTTCATGCTTTTTCTTAAATATTTTTTCACTCTAACTTTTGAGATCTCATTACTTGTGATATTTATGATTTTCTCAAAATTTCTTGGCATTTTATTTGATGTTTTGATGCCTTTTTGGTATTTGCTCTTTAATTTCCATTTTAAAACCTTTTTATAACTGATTTTAATCTCTTTTTTATTGTATTTTGGTCCATTTTCTGTTTTGACTTTTGTTGAATTGTATCGTGACTTGGTTGATCAATGCTTCATCAATTTCCATTGACCTTTTAATGATGCTTTGATTGTATTAACTTTCATCATTTTAAACTTATCATTTACATGATCATTTGATCATTTTTGGTACTTTGGAATAATGATAAGTTGATCCCATTGTATTGTGAACTTGGATAATTGAAATTGATGATAGATAATCCCTTGCCTTGTTTCAATTGTGGTTGATCATCTCTTCTCCTCCATCTTCTTCTTATTTTGATTTTATTTTGACTATTATGTTACATTGTTTAGGAGAATGATTTTGTATCATTTCTCTAACATGTATGACACATAAATTGTTATTGACCGACCTCAGATAGGTGTGACTTCTACCTAAGTCCACTTACGATTGCTTAACATAGAGCTAAATTGTCCCGACTCGGTTGGATCCTCGTTAACACTAACATTAACATGTTAATTGTGCTAACATCTAACTTTTACTTTTATGCTCTTTATATTCATGTCATTTACATTCATGTCATTTACATTTTTGCCTTTTATTTTTGATTTTTTTTACTTTATACCTTTTATTGCTTTCTTATTTCAAAAGAACAAAAACATTATAAAATAGCTAAAACCCTAAAAAAACTTTAATCTGATCTTTTGGAATTTGTGTTACTATCCCTTGCTTGAGGAGTATTTTGGACTTTGGACCTTAGGACTTAGTGCTTTCCCTTGCTTGGAGTGGTATTTGAGACTTTGTGATTCATCTGAGACCTTGTGATTCCTTTAGACCCTTTGATCTTCAATTCAAGACTTAGATGTTCTTTATGGCTTTGTGACTTTGTTGTTCATCTAGATATTTTGATATTTAGCTACTCATGTGCTTGTTCATATTGTGGCTCAATCCAAAGGGAAAGGACTGCCTGTTTTAACCAATGTCAAATGCTTGCTCCATCTTGTGGTTAGTAAACTTGCACACACAAAGGCTTTCTCTTGGGCTACCTTACAATGAGACCTTTTATTTCATGTCATTTACTTTATGCTTTATGATAGTCTCTTCATCTCCTTCCCACTTCTTCAATTTTCAAAACTTTTCTCTATTTGCAAAACTGTTGTTTTTAAACTTCACATCTTTCTTAATAAACCTTGACTTTGTCAAGTGATCCTAAAAATCTTTTTTTTTAATAAATGCTAAAACACTTAAGCATATTCAAAATCTTTTAAAAACCTCTAAAAAAGACAAACCTCATCAAACTTCTTTTTGTGGCTTCATGCACTTTTCTTTAAGAGCCTTTTTTTTGAAAGATTGGATATTAGTTTATTCTAGTAGTGATGTAAAACACTATACTTCTACAATATGTTGAGAAGTGATTGACATTTTCAACTTGAATGTTGAGATGTGCTTGTGAGAAAGTCCAAGTAAATGTTCTCCATATCAAGATGATGCAAATGCTCATTTCCTCATACTTGTGGGTAGTAAGTTGAGTTTTCCACTCGAATACAATAAAATGCATTTTCAATTAAAATCAATCAACAAACAACCCGACTTTTTCATACAAAGATTTGCAAGTGGTTCCTATGGAGTACCATAGATGTGAGGGGTTCTAATACCTTCCCTTTGCATAACCAACCCCCGTATCCAAATTTCTCTTTTGTTTTATTTTTGTGGGTTTTATTCGACCTTTTCCCCTTTCCCTTTGGAAATAATAAAGTTCGGTGGCGACTCTTACTTTTCGAGTTAAGTTAATAAATAGCTTAATCTTAATTTTCCCTCCGCGACAAATAACATGTCTGATGATTTTCCGGGGGTTTAGACATTGAAGCTTCTTGTGTGTAAGTGGTTTGTTGTGGGTCGTATAGATACCTTTCTTCAGGGACAAACCCAGTTGCAACCGATCTTCCATCTCAATAATCTCAGATAATCGATCAATATGATCATGCAGATTCAGATGAAACTAAAGTTGTGGATGCAGATGAAACTGAACTAGAAGTTGATGTTATTGATTATGAAGAAGAAGAAAGTGATATACAAGTCAATAATTTGTTGAACACTAACACTAAAGATGATGATACTCAAGCTCTGTTGTCTCTAAGTCATGTATATTGTCCCCCTAAACATATGAAAAACTTGAACTTGGATGATGATGAGCCATCCTCTTATATTTTTTACAACCCGTATATGCAGTCAGAGGGTGAGTTAAAAGTGGGAGACCATTTTCGCACTAAAGAAGACTGTGTGTGAGCAATAAAAAAATTTCACATGGAAAACTCTGCTGATTATACCATACATCACACAGATGAGAGAAGGTATGTCATTCTTTTTCGTAATGTGCTTTACACGTTTCGACTGGAAGCTCTTACAGGAAGAGGAGTGATTCATGGGTTATTAATTCCATACATCCACCTCATACCTGCATCGCCACTAATATTTCACAAGATCACCATAAATTAAACTCGGAACAGATAAATCAAGACATTTTGCCTCTAATTAGCAAGGAACCGTCAGTGAAAGTGAGTATAATAATCTCTCAGTGAAAGGTCGCCCTAATAGCACGCAAATTAGAACATAAAGATTATGTGGTTTATACTGTTAGCCCGGACACAATCGGATAGAATGTCCCAATGTTGGAGAAAGTTCTTCGTGAACATTTATTTTTTCCTTAAGTTATTTATAATATGGTAAGATTTTGTAACCTTGTTATTTATAATATATCAACTTTTGGTTACAACATAAACTTTTCACACACGAACAACACAAGACATAGTAAGAGATTACAACAACAGATAAAAAACTTAACACAACAATACAAACAACAGATAAAAAAACTTAACACCACAACATGTCTAAGAGATTACAACAATTAAAACAATGTCATCTTCTATAAACATCATATCCTTTAACATCATCAACATCTCTAACTCGCCCCCAAATACACTGCGTAGTATTATTGTCATATTCAATTGAGATGTATAAAACAAGTCTCTTGATACTTATAATTCATTCTCCATCATTAATATCCATGTCTAACCAACTTTTCAAACTCCTCTCAAGATGCTCAAAGCTTTGGATGTTCCAAAAAAGCATTTTCATCAGAGGTTTTGTTGCGGAATAACAAACATGCCCATATCTTTTAACAATCATGATAGAGATAGTGATGAAAATGAAAGAAGAATTTGAAATTATGTGTGAATTGTAGCAAATGGTAGGAGGCACCTCTATTTATACTAAAATATTTATGCTTGTACATTGGTGCTAGAACAATTGGCGCCACCTTTATGTATTTGTACACCTGCGCCAATTGAACTAGTAACACCATATGGTGTCTCCAATCTAATTGGCGCCTCCACTTATACTTATAAAGCTGTTGCCAGTTCAACTGGCTACAACACTTAATACTGTTCTAAAACTGGGGTATTTTGGGAATTTTTTTGAAACGTGGGTTATTTGAGGAATTAATTTGAAAAATTGGGTTATTTGGGTAAAAAAATTCCATTTTTGTTATGTTGTATAAATAACAAATACATCAAAAAAAATTAAGTAGAAAACATCAAGTCGAACGTGGGGTGTCACATATTCTGAAACAGAGGAAACACTCCTGCATTATACACGTGAAAAGACAAATGAAAAATTATTTTTTGTAGCTAAACAATCTCTGACATGTATGATAGTTTTCTATATAAATACCACAATTTGTAAATTATTTGACACATATAATCAATCAATAAATGGAGTCCATACACCTAATCTTCTTTACTTTACTTTCTTTTTATGTATGTATTATGATAGTAGTTCAATGTCCATTGTCTTTAACTTCCACCGGCTGCAAATTGCTATTGCAAGTTGTAATTTTTCGATCGTGTTTATTTTTCGTACGTGAATACCTCGCGTGTTGTTGTTAATGATGCTTTCTCGATCTACTGCGTGATGAGTGTTGGTGTGTATGTGATTCAAATCTTCTTTGTGTGTATGTGATTCCGCTTGTATATGATGTTGCTCTTTAATTCATGTGCTTGTTTATGATACTGTGTGTACTGCTGCTGTTGTTGTTATTTTGTTTTTCCAATTCGTTCGCTGCCCTCTGCGTGCTCGTGTTTTTTACTAGTGTGTGTGCGTATGGTATGGTTTGTGATGATTTCCAATGCCCTCCCTTCACTGCAATACGTGTTCTGTTTATATGCACCTTCATGTGAAATTTTTGATTCAAACCTTAATGATTCTGTCAAACATTGTCACAAATTATGAAATTTCCTTGCCGTTTTTGGCTCGACATGTTTTTCTTGTGCCTAGAGCTGTTTTTTGGAAAATTTCAAATCCTTGTCTCCTTGTTTTAACAAGAGCTTGAATGCCCATTTGATTATGCAGAATTCTTGCCTTTTCAACGCCTGATTAATGATGGCTTCCGTTTTCAACAAAAACTACAGCTGCCACACATAATCAGCTTGCAACAGAGCTGAATACATTTTGTTTGAATGAGCGAGTCAATCTAGTTAAAAAAATTGTTTATTTTGGTAGTCTCCGTTCAAATGTGCATTCCACTGGAAACCTAACAGGTTTGCCAAATGTAAACTTCACTAGCCAAGTTCCTGGTGCATATCATTTGGAGTCACTGGAAGTTTTTACCATCTAGAATGTCAAAACAGGTTCATGATTTCCTTGGGCTCATTGTATTGCAATATACATTACCACACTTGCAGCTTGCACTCTTTGAATATAAGAACATTACTAAGTCGAAGCAACTTCAACAAGTCATAAAGTTGGACTCCGTCAACATATATTTCTACTTGACTCAATTATGTTCAACCTTTTTTTGTTATTAGTGTCGCTCCCGAAAGATTTGCATCCAACGGTACAAACGCGAGAGTGGCGCAGAAAACACAGAGTCGCCAGCAATGTGTATTTATCCCGAGAGAGGGAAAGGAAACACTGCATAAACCTGAAGAGAAAGGGAGAAAGGCATGGTCGTCCCAACCATAGTCCAGGTTCGGGAGTCGGTTATGCGAGGGGAAGGTGTTAGCACCCCACGCATCCATCGTACTCGATGGGATCCACGCTTGTTGTCTAAACGGAGGGTGAGTTGTCCTACTATCTATGGCTGTGTAAAAGAAAACGGGGATGGGGGTGACTAAAACGGGTTCGATAGGATATATTCGATGCCTTAGGCCTACGTACTCCCTCAGTGCAATGGGAAAGTCAGAGTCAACGTAGTTCGGACGGGAACTGTGGGGGAAGGTTGCTCGCCAAGACAATAGCTGTCTTATGCCTACATATCCTCAATCGGACGAGAGAGAGGAATCAGAGCTAATGTAGTTCGTGGGTATGACCACGGATGGGCAGGTGTTTTTTACGTGAGCGATGAGCCCTTTTCTGAAAATGAAATTTGAAACCCAACAATCCCGAAGGATAAAAAGATTTGAATTTGTTTTTGTGTTTTTTAGACATAAGTGTTTTCTTTTTAAGTTAGTTCATAACTTGCATTGCACCAAAGTCTAGGGCACAGGGACGAATACTTAATGAATCGTCCCAAGACAGGATGCCCGCTAAGCACTCTAGGAAGATGAGAGGAAGCCCCTCATTTCTCATTCCCCACGCTTAAGGCTCGTGCGCAATACACTTTATCTTTATTAAGTGTTTTCAAGAAGTTTTGAGATGAGAAGAGAGAAGACCCAAAGGAAACTCTAAAGGGAAACTAAGAGTCCTAATGTTATCATGCATGGGTGACCTATGGTTAGTGAGGCTTAGGAGGGACAACTACCTAAAACCTAATGCTAATCCTACTCCAAGCTTAATAAAAAATTAAGTTAGACTAGGTAGCTCTAAAGGGAGAGAATCCAAGACTTAAACAAGTCTTGAGATTCATGGGAGAAAGAAAGTGAAAGAGAAGAATGAGAAAGAGAAGGATGAGATAAGAAACAAGATAGGGCAGAAAGCACATCATATCAAGTATATCCAACTAACATCAATAAACAAGTCTCAAAGATAATGCAAAACATCTCAAGTAAGCATGCAAAGGTAATCATGAAAGAATGCAAGCATACTTATATGAAATGCACAATTAAGCACCAATGAACTTCATATCAAGATGAAATGAGAAAAATAAGATGAAGATGAAAGCAAGTCAGAATCAAGATCATACCATCATCAATAATTCTCATGTGCAAGAGAAGATCAAAACATGAAACATTATGCACCAAAGAAAGTCCACAAAAGGAAGTCAAAGTACAAGCACTTAAAGCATACCCAAACATGATCCAAAAATTGCAAAATTTGGTCATAAGGGACCTCAACCAGGGGTAAACATCATATCAAATACTCATGCAAAGAATCCAGAATAAATTCAAACAATTAGGCATGGCAAAACAATTAGGGTTAAGAGATGTCAAGAGATGATCATGCATGATTCACTTAAGCACAAATAATCAAACATATATCAAATGACATTCAAAAATTGTGGAATTAAAACCCAAGTGACCTAAGTTAGAAGCTAGCAACATGCCAAAAGATCACACAAAAATTCATAGGTTAAGTACCTCAAACAATGCTTCAAAGTTGCATAAGAACAAAGAAGAACAATGCACAAATAGAGGGACTAAAATACAATATGAAATGAGTTTAAAAATATGAGAAAAATGTTTTTAGGAACCTCAAAGTGTCCTCTGAAGTATACAAAAAGAATGGGATGCAAACTATGTACCAATGATGAGAAATAAAATCAACAAGATCAAGTGTGCACAAGTGAAGAAATTCACAAAGAAATTCATCAAACAATTAATTCAGGTGCGAAAAATAGAAAAAAAATGGAAAATAAAATTTTAAATTTTTTTATAAAATCCTAAAGATGATCCATAAATTTTTTCATAATTTTCTAATGCATTAAACTAATTTAAAAATTAAAATGCAAAATGTATCAATCAAATAAAATGAAAATAAAATGAAAACAAGCAGAGGGGTGCCACAAGCAAGAAAATCATGTTAAAAACTGGGCTGGACCAAAGGAGGGGGGTGTGAATAGAAAAAAAGCCTAAAGCGCTTCCTACCATAGGCTCTGAGTCAACAATATTGACTCAATCATTGCATAGGATTGATCCAAAGATCCACACGTAGTCAATAATCCAAAAGTACACATGATTAAAGGCTCAGATCTATGCACACACGTTAACAATGATGAGCAAGCAAGCATGATGATTAACCTGGCCTCCATAGAAAGTCACATGAACAACACATGTTTTTTTATGCGTTGGCAAAATCAACACCATCAGATCCAATCAACGTGTACAAATGAGTCAACAAATCACAAAATCAAGCAAGATGAGTGGTCATATCTGTGTGTGCATAATAACAACCATGGAATATACACACACAATCAATAAAACACGTGAAAATTAAATGAAGTGGCTAAACATGAACCATCAGATCTGGACCACCAACAGTCCAGATTTCATCTTCTTCCTTTAAACCCTCACCGGCCTGAAACATGACCAGACGCCGGAGCCCTAACTCCGGTCGTCTTCTCCGGCGACCTCAACATCAAGATTTCTCAGAAATTCATAACTCCACCACCATTCAACTCAGAATTCAACAAGGATCATGAATATCACACTCAAATCAACAGATCATGCATAGATTAAACAAATCGAAGACAAAAAGTTTGAACTCAAAAACTTCAGATCCACGATTTAGTCATAATACACGTCCAAAATCAAAACAAATCACATCAGGATGATCAGCAAAGCATGAGGAACATTATGCACACAAGACAATCAAGTTATTAGATCATGAAATTCACACTAACTTGAAACTTGAAACAAGCAAAATACTCATAGAAACCCAATGTAATAGTGCAGATCTTCTTCTTTTGAGCTCTATTTGCAAAATAAATGCAAATAGAAGCTTGAAATAGGCTGGATCTTGAGATTTGATGATGAGCAACTCAAACTCGAATCTGGTGAAAACCTCACTCTAAGCTTGAATCAATGGTGGATGCTTACTCTATTCTCTTCACTGATCAAGAATACGCAAAGAATTCTCAAGGAAACCTTGTGAGGAGAGAGTTTCGAAGGAGAGAAAGTTTGAGTGAAAATTTGAAATTTGAGCAAATGAGAGTGCATGAGGTGTGAATGAACGTGTGAATCTTCTTATATATACTTGGTTAGCCCTCTGATCATGATTAAAGCTTTATTAAACCCTTGATTAAGGCTATTGAAAGTGTTTTGCAAAATTGGAAGTTGTGATGTACACACTTAATCACACGTGCCAAGGTCATGGTAAAAGCATGATTCACTCACATTTCTTCTGCTGATCACAAATAGAATGGACTTGGGCTTTGTAATGACTTGATTTATGAGAAATGATCCATCTTGCCATTTTGCACATTGTGAAAAACGTGAGATATATGGCATGAAATGAATTGATTCAAAGGCCAAATCTGGTCCTTATGGAGTGTACTTGAATATGGCAATGTGACTTGAGTCATTAGAAACAATTACAAGTCATTTTGAACCAAAATGCAAAAGGTGGAAAAATGGATACATGTGAAAACCCTAAACAGAACCTTGTCTTCTTTTGGTCATATCTTGAGTTTCACAAATGGTATGGAGATAATCTAGTACTTTTTTGAAAGAGGAGAGAGAGATCTTCAACTTTCATGTTTGAGGAAAATTCATTTGAAGCTTCTTTGATGATGAAAAGTCAAGTTGAAGATGGTTTGAAAAGTTGCCAAAAATGGAAGTTTCACATTATAGGTCATTTTCCAAAAATAGTAACTTTTGCACAAACTCTTGACTCTTGATGAATGGTATGAATCCTAGCCTTTGAGGACCATATAAGGTCATAAGACCTTAAAAATCATGAAGAGGACCTCAAAATTCCATGGTTGACTTTCCCCCTTACAGTTGACTTTTCTTGGTTCACAAGCAACTGATCCACTGAACATCTTCCACAATGAACCACTAGCCAAGCCTTCTTCCATGAGTGCTCGTGAGCATATGGAACCCATGAGAGCATGCTTGAATCCAAAAAGTTTTCTCAAGAAGCTCTTTGAACCCAAGAACCCTAATTTGGTCCCTCTAGTTAAGAGGGAAAGATTCACTTGAAATCCTTTGCCATTCTTGATCTTATGAAGATATGATGACCTCCACAAAACACCTTGAGGCTTGAGACTCCTTTGAGATGAACCAAGTACCTTGATCCCATGCTAAGAACCAATGCTATGCACAAATGCTAATGCAAGAAATGCAAAGAAACATAAGCTAGTTAGCTTCAAAACAAAAGAGCAAATTTTGGGGTGTTACAGCTGCCCCTATTCAATCAACTTGGTCCTGAAGGTATGATAGCAACGGCTGTCATGCGTTTAAAGGATTCATGGAGATTGAATACCAAAAGAAACCTGAAATTTGCAATCCTCAAAGGAGGGACGACTCCACTGGGGAACAAGCAAAAAATGCTGCACTGTCACAACACGGACGAGTGTTAGCTATGCTGGGGATAAACACAGACAGGTGTTAAGGAATCAAAGATATCAGATACGGACGGGTATCGAAAAGATACACGGACGAGTGTAAAAGGGTTCAATACGGACGGGTATCGAAAAGATACACGGACGGGTGTAAAAGGGTTCAATACGGACAGGTATCGAAAAGATACACGGACGGGTGTAAAGAGTTTCAATACGGACGGGTATCGAAAAGATACACGGACGGGTGTAAAAAGGGTTCAATACGAACGGGTATCGAAAAGATACATGGACGGGTGTAAAAAGTTTCAATACGGACAGGTATCGAAAAGATACACGGACGGGTGTAAAAAGGGTTCAATACGGACGAGTATCGAAAAGATACACGGACGGGTGTAAAAAGGTTCAATACGGACGGGTATCGAAAAAATACACGGATAGGTGTAAAGAGGTTAAATATGGATGGGTATCGAAAAGATACACAGACGGGTGTAAAGAGGTTCAATACGGATGGGTATCGAAAAGATACACGGACGGGTGTCAAGGTAAAAACCTTGAAGGGATGAATCAAAATACCACCTGGACGAAAGTGGTGAAAAGAGATCATGGGTTCACAATCCTGGCAAAACACTCTGCCATGGGACTGTCAAATATTGCTTTGAATGACTAAACCCAACACTTGTGGAGTAAAGTCGAATGATATTTTCCTGAAATCCGGTTTTCCTGACGAAGGAAAACTCAAACCTGGCTTATGCTTCGGATGCATATGTTTGAATTTTTCCGTAATGCTCCACACGAAGTGGAAATGCTACGCATTTAGGAGGATGCCATGTAAAAAATGCTTATGCAATGCAAAAAGACCGTCCCAGCGAAATAAATGTTGAGAACAGAAGCAGCTCCACTGAGGAAAACAAACTACATTGTCATCAAACCAAAGAACATGTTGAGGAAACCTTCACCCTGCTAGGGAAGATCGCAATCACCAATTCTGCTGGAGATGGATGAATCTCCGAGAGAAAACCCACTCAATCGGGGAGGAACTGAAAATTGAAGATGGAAACTCCTCTGTCGGGGATGACCAAATGTTTCAGAACCTGGATTCAAAACTTGCTGGGGATACTAACTGCCAACAAACTCTGCTTGGGAATAAACTGAAAGAAACTTTGAGGAAAATAGATTGCCCCATGCTCAGTGGGGAAACACTGCCTTTAATCAACAAGGACACTCTATCAGACTCTTGCAGGAGAGGCTGTAAAAATAACAACTTCTGGCTACCTGCTGAGGAAAGATGAGCCAAATCACAACTCTGGCTGGGGGTAAACCTCTTATATCCTGCTGAGGGGGACGATCCTCAACGACTCCGCTTGGGGAATTATTTCTTTATACTCTGTTGAGGAAGATGATCCTCGATACTCTGACTGGGGAGAGCAGTAAACTGCTGAGGATGATCAGACTTCAAAGTTGGGGAACAAATCTACTGGAGAAGTACACATGTCATTCTGTAAAACCAACAGAAAGGTCTACGTGCAAAAATGATTACTTTGATTATCATCATAGTGACTGTCGTCTAAGCAATTGCCACTGTTTTCCAACTTGTTTCACAAAGCTCAACATTTTAGCATGTAATGTTTATAAAAAATATCGGACATTTTCACAAACAAAACAGGTAAAACAATAAACAAAAGCTCTTTGACTGAAATGCAAACTTTATTGAATGATCAGCCTGTAAATAGGCATTTACATTTGGAAGCAATTCCTGAAAAGAGGTAATTGCGCAAAAAGTAAAAGAAAATACACATGTCGGCAATGTGGGGAACAGACATCCACCATGACTCGACTCAGCTATAACCCATATGACTTGTTTATCCGCAGATGCTTTGGCCTTTGAAAATGACTGACTGGACTGATTCCTTTCCTTCGAATTTTCCAAGTGTGAATAGTGATCACAGATCGAACGCGGATCGTAGTCTTTGCTTTTAAATCCCTAACTTTTGCCTGGATCGCCCTTTTCGGGTTTTCAATCCACCTGGATACCCATTTTTGCCAAAGTTGCCTTTTCAGGTTTTCAACCTTGCGGGTTTATTTCTTCTTCCTTTTTATCCCTAATTTTTGCCCGAACCTTTTCTTTTTATGGTTCGCCAGGATGCCCCATTTTTGCCTGAACCTTCTTTTTATGTCCAGCGGGTCTTTCTTATGCAAAGTATTTTTTGACTACATCTGCGTTCACAGGGGACGTAAAATCTTCGCCATCCATAATTGAGAGTAATAAGGCTCCACCAGAGAAAACCTGTCTTACTACATACGGCCCTTCATAGTTTGGAGTCCATTTGCCCCTGTGATCTGTTTGAGGAGGAATTATCCTTTTCAAAACCAATTCACCAGCCTGAAAACACCGAGGACGCACTTTTTGATCAAAGGCTTTCTTCATCCTGCTCTGATACAAACGACCATGTACAATGGCTGCCAACCTCTTCTCTTCAATAAGGTTCAACTGATCCAGTCTGGAACGCACCCACTCAGCTTCATCAAGCTTCACGTCTGCCAGAATTCTTAAAGAAGGAATCTCAACCTCTAATGGTAGAACTGCTTCCATACCATATACCAGTGAGAAAGGGGTTGCCCCAGTTGATATGCGTACCGAAGTACGATATCCGTGCAAAGCATAAGGCAACATTTCATGCCAGTCCTTGTCTGTCACTACCATCTTCTGCACAATCTTCTTTATGTTCTTATTAGCCGCTTCAACAGCCTCATTCATCTTCGGGCGATAGGGAGAAGAATTGTGATGTTCAATCTTAAAGCTCTGGCATAGCTCCTTCATCATCTTATTGTTAAAATTTGAACCATTGTTAGTAATGATCCTCTCCGGGACTCCATACCGGCAGATGATGTCCTTCTTAATAAACCGGGCTACCACTTGTCTGGTGACGTTGGCATACGATGCTGCTTTCACCCACTTCATGAAATAATCAATAGCCACCAGGATAAAACGATGTCCATTCGAAGCAATCGGCTCAATCTTCCCAATCATGTCAATGCCCCACATGGCAAAAGGCCAAGGTGACGACAAAACATTCAGAGGAGTAGGCGGTACGTGCACCTTATCAACATAAATCTGGAATTTATGACATTTCCGGGCGTATTTAAAATAATCGGACTCCATAGTTATCCAATAATACCCCGCTCTTAACAATTTTCTTGCCATAGCATGCCCATTGGCATGAGTACCAAAGGAACCTTCGTGAACTTCTTCCATTAACAGGCCTGCCTCGTGTTCATCAACACAACGTAGCAAGACCGTGTCAAAGTTTCTCTTGTATAACACATCGTCTTTGTTCAAAAAGAAGTTTCCTGATAACCTCCTCAATGTCTTCTTATCCTTAGAAGATGCCTCAGTTGGGTATTCCTGACTCTTCAAAAAGACTTTGATATCATGATACCAAGGCTTGCCATCTGATACACCTTCAACCGCAAATACAAAAGCAGGTCTGTCCAAGCGCATGATTCTGATTGAAGGAGTTTCATTCCAACGATGCACTTGATACATCGATGACAACGTTACCAACGCATCAGCCATCTGATTCTCTATCCGGGGAATGTGATGGAAGTCCACTCTGTCAAAGAAAGGTAACCACCTTCTGGCATAGTTGTTATATGGAACAAGATTCGCTTGACGAGTCTCCCATTCACCTGTAATCTGATTAACCACCAACGCAGAATCACCAAAAACATCGAGGCTCTTGATTCTCAAATCAATCGCTTCTTCTAACCCCATGATGCATGCTTCATATTCTGCCTCGTTGTTGGTGCATACGAATGCCAATCGGGCAGTGAAGGGTATATAAGAGCCCTTTGGAGTCGTAATGATTGCCCCGATTCCGTTACCATATGAATTAACAGCCCCATCAAAAACCATCTTCCACTGAGATCCAATCTCAGGTCCTTCATCAGGCAAAGGTTCTTCACAGTCCTTCATCTTTAGATACATGATATGCTCATCCGGAAATTCAAACTTCATCGGTTGATAATCCTCAGTTGGCTGTTCGGCAAGATATTCTGACAATACACTTCCCTTAATGGCCTTTTGGGAAACATACTGAATATCGTATTCCGTCAGAACCATCTGCCAACGGGCTATTCTACCAGAAAGTGCTTGCTTCTCAAACACATACTTGATCGGATCCATCTTTGAAATCAAGAGGGTTGTGTGGTTTAACATATACTGCCTCAAACACTTAGCGGCCCAAGCGAGTGCACAACATGTTTTCTCCAGCATCGAGTACCTTGACTCGCAATCAGTAAACTTTTTACTCAGGTAGTAGATGGCGTGCTCCTTTCTACCTGACTCGTCTTGTTGACCAAGCACACAACCCATTAAATTCTCAAGAACCGTGAGATACATAATCAAAGGTCGTTCTGGCACTGGTGGTATAAGGACTGGAGGTTCCTGCAAGTATTCTTTAATCTTTTCAAACGCCTTTTGACAATTTTCATTCCACCCGACCGCTTGATCTTTTCTTGGCAACTTGAAGATTGGTTCACACGTGGCTGTGAGATGTGAGATGAACCTAGCAATGTAGTTTAATCTCCCCAAGAAACCACGAAGCTCTTTTTCTGTTTTCGGCATAGGCATTTCTTCTATGGCTTTTACCTTTGCAGGATCAACCTCGATACCTTTTACACTAACAATAAATCCCAGCAATTTTCTTGATCTCACCCCGAAGGTGCATTTGTTTGGATTCAACCTCAGTCTGAATTTTGTCAATCTTTCAAATAGCTTTTGAAGATTCACCAGATGTTCTTTCTCCGTCTGTGACTTCGCAATCATGTCATCAACATAGACCTCAATCTCTTTGTGAATCATATCATGATAGAGAGTCACCATCGCCCGCTGGTAAGTTGCCCCTGCAATTTTCAATCCAAAGGGCATCACTTTGTAGCAGAATGTTCCCCACGGTGTTATGAACGTTGTTTTCTCCATGTCCTCTGGGGCCATCTTGATTTGTTTATACCCAGAGAAGCCATCCATGAAGGAAAACACCGAATACTGAGCAATATTGTCAACTAACACGTCAATGTGAGGGAGCGGGAAATCGTCCTTTGGGCTTGCTCTGTTCAAATCCCTGTAATCAACACACATTCTGACCTTCCCATCCTTCTTAGGTACAGGCACGATGTTAGCAACCCATGGAGGATAATTTGTTACGGCAAGAAAACTGGCATCTAGCTGTTTTTGAACCTCTTCCTTGATTTTGACAGACATCTCGGTTTAGTTCTTCTCAACTTTTGTTTGACCGGAGCACAACCTTCTTTAAGTGGTAGTCGGTGTACAACAATATCAGTATCGAGCCCAGGCATGTCTTGGTAAGACCAGGCGAAGATGTCCACATACTCTCGGAGCATTTCAATCAATCTTCCCTTGACACTATCTTCCAATGCAGCCCCTATCCTTACTTCCTTTCTGGCGTCCTTGGTTCCCATATTCATAATCTCAATTTCCTCCTGATGAGGTAGGATGACCTTCTCCTCTTACTTTAACAATCTGGCCAACTCTTCGGGCAGTTCACAATCTTCGTCAGTTTCTTCTTCAGCCTGATAGATTGGATTGTCAAAGTCATACTGAGCTATAGCTGAGTCACGATCGGTGTCATCTGAATAAAGAGACCTGCATGATTGATGAGGTATGTTTTATTATGTATGCAACAAAATAAACACATTGCCATTTTGATGTGAGTTTTTAATGCATAAAAATAAAATAGAAAGACAGAGATCAAAATATTTGAGTGTGAAAAGTCCTTTATTAATGATAAAGCAAAACATGCAATAGTTAAAAGCCCTACAAATAAAATCACTACGTCTTGGGCAGAACACATGATTAACATAGCAGGAAAACAGAACAATTACTCGAAGCTAGTCACTTGAATGACTTTTTCAGAAGACAAGTTGCACAGACTTTCTCCTGGGACGCAAGGGCGGATCCAACTATCCATATTACAATCACTGTCCCCTTCTTCCTCAATGGCATTAACTCTGTCGAAGAAAACACCGGCACTGGTGAAACGGACTGGGCCATAGAATTTGGGAGGATCCCTGGCTCTCCTGGGTGGCTTGTATCCCAATCCATAGGTATTCCCTTTCGGCTGAACTTTAATCACTTGACCCTACTTCTGTTAGCTACCAGCTTCGACTATAGCCTTGGCGTCTTTAAATGAAGACATAGAAACCTCAGGTTGATCTGCCACTGCGGGCTGCTCTGTGGTCTCGGACTGATCCTCAAACTGAATAACCTCTTCAGACACTTTCACTTTTTTAAACCCCCTGACACAGCGTCTCATGGATTTCACCATCCACTTCCACGTATTTAAAGGTTGACAGCTGACTAATCATTATGTCCTCCTCTCCGCACACTGTCACCACGTGACCATCTACCATGTATTTCAGCTTTTGATGCAAAGTGGAGGTTACAGCGCTTGCACCATGGATCCAAGGACGACCCAACAGACAGCTGTATGCTGGCTGAATATCCATTATATAAAATGTTGCATCAAAGATTTCTGGCCCAACCTTGATCGGAAGCACAATCTCACCAAAGACAGATCTCTTCCAGTCATCAAAAGCTCGCACCACCAAGTCGCTTGGTGTACAAATAAGTCCCCTGGTATCTAAATTCATTAATGCTTTCTTTGGCAATACATTCAACGATGATCCAGTATCAACCAACACATGTGACATCAGTGAACCACGACACTCAATCGAAATATGCAGGGCATTGTTATGATTCCTCCCAGCGGGAGTCAAATCAAGATCCGTAAAGCCCAAGCCATTACCCGCATTCACGTGCGCTACAACCCCTTCAAGTTGATTAACAGAAATCTCTTGAGGAACATAGGCCGCATTCAAGACCTTCAGAAGCGCATTTCTGTGAGCTTCAGAACATAACAGCAAAGACAGAATGGAAATCTTCGACGGGGTTTGATGTAGTTCGTCCACAATCTTGTAATCACTCTTTCGGATGAGCCTTATAAACTCCTCTACATTTTCAGAAAAAGCATCATCAACGGGCTTTACTGTAGAATCAATAATCACTGGAGGCTGCACAGAACCATCAGCTACCTGTTTTCCCCTATCTTGCCTAGAAGTACTGGGTTGATCATTAACAGGAGTAAGCACTCTACCACTTCTTGTTATAGCATCGGTCTCAACTTTAGCTTCTGAACTAGTACTCACTGGTGGAGTAGTCATTAATTCCTGCTTTTGTCCATTGACAAACACCTCTACGCCGTAATTCCATGGAATATCCTTAGTGCTCTCATACGGAATGGGTCCAGCCCTTGTAATGACGACTGGAGGTGGCCTTGCCGGACCTGAAATAGTAATTGTTTTGAACGGAATAGTAATAGTAGCAACCTTCTCACTAACAACCTCTTCTTGCTGATTACCTCTATCAAACTGTAAGCAACCCTCATCAATCAGATTCTGGATACCCATCTTCAACGAATCACAACCATTATCCTTCGTCAAACAATCTGAACAGTTCTCATCACAACCCGGATAGACGCCACCCTTCAATAACCTATTTTTAACCACAGCCAGAGGAGTCTACAACTCCTCAACATCCATGATCAAATTCAAAGCTTCACATTCCTCAATTATCGCATATACCCTCGGCCCATTGTGATTAGGCATCGGGTTTTGAATAACATTGGGCCCATCATTCGAGAAATTGATAGCCTTGGAGTCTACAAGGTCTTGCACCTTGTGATGAAACGCCCTACATTTCTCCACAATATGCCCCAGAGCACCAGAGTGAAAATTGCAGTGTGTGTTAGCATCGTAGCCTCGTGGGAGTTCCCCTGTTGGTGGAGCCAGGGTACGGAGCTCAACTAGACGCAACTGCAGCAAATGTTGCAACAACTGTGCATACGACATCAGTGGTTGCTCAAAATGCCTCTCTGCATTTCTTTGTCTATTCTGATACTGGCCCTGCTGCCTGTTCTGATTAGCATTATTCCTTTGTTGCTGTGGTGGAAGTAACGTTGCTGGGATAGTTACCGATGCTACTTGTTGATTATTGTTCTGGCGCTGTTTCCCTTTTCCCTTGTAAGATGATACAGGATTGGCCTCTCCTTTCTTCTTATAACCATCAAATGGCTTCTTTCCATGCCCAGAGGACGATCCGTCACCACTAGAAACTTTTCCATCCTTAATTCCAACCTCTACCTTCTGTCTGATCGCAATCACATCTGCAAACTTGCCTAGTGAACAAGGCAATAGCTTTTCATAATAGTGCTTAGGAAGTGTGTCCATAAACATATCCAACATCTCCTTCTCCAGCATTGGTGGCTGTACCCTAGCCTCCAATTCACGCCACCTTTGCGCGTATTCTTTGAAACTTTCATCATTTTTCTGGGACATGCTCAACAGCTGAGTTTTGTTGGGAGCCATATCTGTGTTGTATTGGTAATGCTTGATAAAAGCTGCAGCTAACTCTCTCCAAGTACGAACATCTCTACTTTCCAGCGACGCGCCGGACAGGCTGTCTTGGAAAAAGTGCATCATTAGCTTTTCCTCCTTGGCATGGGCAGCCATCTTCCTGGTATACGCCTTTACATGAGTTCTCAGGCAGGTAGAACCATTATACTTCTCCAGTGTAGGAATCTGAATCTTGTGCGGAATGAAAATATCAGGGACCAACCCTAGGTCGTCCAAATCTATTCCCAGATCATCTTGCTTCACAGCCCCTTTCAGTTGCGCCTCGATTAAAAGGATCATCTCATCACTGACCACAGGAGGGCCAGCGTCCAAGCTTCTGACTTAAAAAACATTATCCTATTGATCATCAAAATGATGGTCATGGATAGCTCGAATAGTGCTTCCTTCTCTAACCACTGAAGGAATCCCACCCTGTCCCCTAGCACCAGGGATAGGAATGTTGGTACCAGCACCACCTCCGCCCGGAGGAATAACACGATTAAGAAGACCATCGTGTAAGATACCATTTTCATCAACCTGCGCCACCAAAGGCTGAACTAGAGTTCTGAATTCATTCTGGCTCTACACCACACCTTGCATCATCTCTATGAATTGATCGATGTGAGCTTGCATAGCTGCCATGTCTTCCTGAACTTTGTCCATCACTTTGCTTTGATTAAGCCTGGTAGAATACTGATGAGCTGGTTGATCAATCCTGACTGTCAAAAAGAGAGAGCATAAGAAATCCAGTGAATCCGAGATAACCTGCTATGCAAAATGAGATGATTATGCAAATGCAAATGCAAACATGTATAAACATTATCAAGGAGATCTATCCCTTGATTCCAGTTTTAACAACAGAAGAGAACTGAATTCCTAATCAATAAAGAGAATAAGCATCTGTTACAACAAAAGTCTGAATAAGCATAAACAAAGACCCCGACCAACAAGCCTGGCGGTGATCCCGAAAATACAAAGAAAACAGCAGCAAGGAAACTAAGGCATGTCATCAAGACCCAGCCGTGCTAGAATTCCCCATTCATCATTCTTTTTGCACCAATTCTGCACTTCCTTGAGAAGCTTCTTGGTATTAGGATGCTCTGGACTCTGAATCAACTCCTGAATCAAAAGATTCCTCCTGTGCAAGATCCCTGTTAAATAATAACTATGCAATTCCCAATCATCTTCTCCAGAAGCTCCACCTGAACTTGGACCTTCGCTTCTGGCTCTTTTCACTTCGGCTTGGATCTTCAGTTGTTCTATATCTTCCATGGTTTCCTTGAGCTTTTCCTCAATTGCTCTCCACTCAAAGATCCCTGATAAAATCTCCTTATCCTTTTTCCGTAGCTTTGTCTTCAAACCTTCAATCTGCTCCAGATACTTGTCCTCTTTCAACCTGTTGGCAGTAATTACTGTATTCCGACGGTTACGAAACCTGTGAATTCTTGACATAGCATAAGCCAACTCTTTCTTTTTGGACGAAAGGACCTTGCTGACACTTTTCAACGCTTGAGGCACTTTCTCTCTGGTTGTGGCTTCTTTAGACAATTCTTTCTCCTTCACAGCTAAAAGTTCTGATTTCAACCTGGCAACATGGTTAGCTTCGCCTTTTTCGTGCTTCAACTGACCAACCTCTCTGCCCAGCTCACGATTCTCCTCTCGGAGTTTCTCCTTCTCAGCCCATAACTTATCATACTTCTCTATATCAACAGTCGTGGGAGCCTCGATCATCAAAGGATACAAAGATAGTTCCACCGGGAAGGGAAGAAGCTCCTCTTCTGCTTTTTTCTTAATCCACTCTTCATAAGAAGGAAAAGCCCGGTTATTACATTTCCCGAATGAAGTTTTTCCCTTCTTGGTCACCTGCTTCCAAGCATTCACAATCTTCCTTATCATCTCTTGATCCCCAGTACCATTGAAGAATAAGGACTCTCTGATATCTCGCTCTTCAGGTGGACCTCTCAAAGGATAACCAAACTGCCTGATAACAAGGGAAAGATTATAGTTAATTCCAACTTTTCTCCCTATCAAGGGTACATTAGGGAATTCTCCGCACTTGCAAATAATCTCCATCCCTAGCAAGTCATGGTTGAACCAAACAATGTTGTCAACAGTCAAGCCCATTAACCTCTTTGACCACTTCAGAGAATCTCTCGTATCAACGAAAGCGCCAGCTTCGGGGAGATGACTCAGAAACCAAGTAGATAAGAGTGGTGCACAGCAACTCACAGTTTTTCCACGCCTATTTTCATTCTTTTAGTGGACTGAGTGATACACATCACCTAGCAAGGTAGGTATAGGATTTTTTGAAATAAAGATTCTGACGGCATGCATATCCACCAGATCAGGAACATTGGGAAACAGGACAATCCCATAGATGCACATAGCCAGAATAGCTTGGAAAGCAATCCAATTCCTCTCCTTAACATGTATGCAAGCTTGATCAAATAAGAACTTCAATAAGAAACCCTTAGCTCCTTGTTTCTCCACAATATTACTGCTCAGAGCAGATTCACCAACATGAAGACCAATGGCCATTTCTTCTATCCTGGGACGTTCTTCAGAAAAGAATACTATGTCATGCTTGATGGGGATTCCCAAAATAAATGAGAACTCCTCTAACGTTGGAGCCAAGATATAGTCTGGGAAAGTTAAGCAACGCAAAGACGGATCATAGAACTGAGGAAGTGTATGAATGGCATCCTTCTCATACTTGGACATATTGTAGACAAACTTCAGAAGTCTCCCATACTCTCTACCGAACTCTGTACGAACTCCGGGGCCAGCCATACTAATCAGCTTGTGAATCAACATCAAGGTCGGGTCTGGGAACGAATAAGCAACAGTCTTCTATCTCTGGACATCCATGTTAAGGCAACCTCAAAAAATCGGAATCAAGAGTAAGATGCAAGCCCTGAAAAATGTCAAACATGTTAAAATGCAAGAAAAATGATATGCACATGCAAGTATGGGATCAAGGCATCACTGCTGGATGTGCTGTGCTGTTAACTAAACGAGAACCACAACCCAGAAAACCAGAATTCTAGAATACCGAACCACTGAGATAACCAGAAACCCAGATAATCAAACACTGATGAGAAATCCAGAAAACCGGGTAGGTTGAAGGTTTCGGTTTCCTGCAAGCCTGCAAACACCCATCCGATCTCTCATGAGGGTTCTAAAAAAAACCGAGGATCTTCAATATCACAGGCTCTCAGGTCGAGAAATAATGATACGTTCGCCATTTATGGTTTGACATCATCATCAATCGAGGAGGCCTCAACTGATTCCCCTAAAAAATAAGGTCATCCTATGCGATTTCCCAGCATTGGGTCCTCGGATCGACAAGTGTAATGGGTTTTCTATTTCTGGTCTGCCATTATCACATGTCGGGAGGAGAGGCGTTGCTGAGTCCTCAGAGAAACGGTCACCAGAGTCGACAACTCTCTAGATCAACACCCTAAAATGCACAAGACACACACGTCAGAATGCGTCCCAGGATAGCCTCGTCTGGTTGTGAATTTTGTGAACACACAAACGCACCAAGATGGCACGTAGGTCCCACTACTCTCCACTATAGTCCTAGGGTGTACTCAAGCCTGGGTATTGGGCTTATCTCCCAGAACAACCCAACCTGCCAAACAGAAACCAGCCAGCACAACACAGCAATATCCAGTGTGACAGTAATAAAATGAAATGCAATGCAATAAAAGCTGTAAAATAGTAATATACAACATAATAAAGCACAACAAATAAACACCCAATGAAAAAACAAACAAGTGCTAGGATCGACTCGCTAAAGCGGATAGACCAGCAAGAGGTCGACCAGAGGTCCCCAGCAGAGTTGCCAGCTGTCACTCCTAAAAGATTCGTATCCAACGGTACAAACGCGAGAGAGGCGCGGAAAACACAGAGTCGTCAGCAATGTGTATTTATCCCGAGAGAGGGAAAGGAAACACTGCATAAACCTGAAGAGAAAGGGGCATGGTCGTTGCAACCATAGTCCAGGTTCGGGAGTCAGTTATGTGAGGGAAAGGTGTTAGCACCCCACGCATCCATCGTACTCGATGGGATCCACGCTTGTTGTCTAAACGAAGGGTGAGCTGTCCTACTATCTATGGTTGTGCAAAAGAAAACAGGGATGGGGGTGACTAAGACGGACTCGGTAGGACATATTCGATGCCCTAGGCCTACGTACTCCCTCAGTTCAACGGGAAAGTCAGAGTCAATGTAGTTCGGACGGGAACTGTGGGGGAAGGTTGCTCGCCAAGACAATCGTTGTCTTGTGCCTACATATCCTCAATCGGACGAGAGAGAGGAATCAGAGCTAATGTAGTTCGTGGGTATGACCACGGATGGGCAGGTGTTTTTTACGTGAGCGACGAGCCCTTTTCTGAAAATGAAATTTGAAACCCAACAATCCCGAAGGATAAAAAGATTTGAATTTGTTTTTGTGTTTTTTAGACAGAAGTGTTTTCTTTTTAAGTTAGTTCATAACTTGCATTGCACCAAAGTCTAGGGCACAGGGACGAATACTTAACGAATCGTCCCAAGACTGGACGCCCACTAAGCACTCTAGGAAGATGAGAGGAAGCCCCTCATTTCTCATTCCCCACGCTTAAGGCTCGTGCGCAATACACTTTATCTTTATTAAGTGTTTTCAAGAAGTTTTGAGATGAGAAGAGAGAAGACCCAAAGGAAACTCTAAAGGGAAACTAAGAGTCCTAATGTTATCATGCATGGGTGACCTATGGTTAGTGAGGCTTAGGAGGGACAACTACCTAAAACCTAATGCTAATCCTACTCCAAGCTTAATCAAAAATTAAGTTGGACTAGGTAGCTCTAAAGGGAGAGAATCCAAGACTTAAACAAGTCTTGAGATTCATGGGAGAAAGAAAGTGAAAGAGAAGAATGAGAAAGAGAAGGATGAGATAAGAAACAAGATAGGGCAGCAAGCACATCATATCAAGTATATCCAACTTACATCAATAAACAAGTCTCAAAGATCATGCAAAACATCTCAAGTAAGCATGCAAAGGTAATCATGAAAGAATGCAAGCATACTTATATGAAATGCACAATTAAGCACCAATGAACTTAATATCAAGATGAAATGATAAAAATAAGATGAAGATGAAAGCAAGTCAGAATCAAGATCATACCATCATCAACAATTCTCATGTGCAAGAGAAGATCAAAACATGAAACATTATGCACCAAAGAAAGTCCATAAAAGGAAGTCAAAGTACAAGCACTTAAAGCATACCCAAACATGATCCACAAATTTCAAAATTTGGTCATAAGGGACCTCAACCAGGGGTAAACATCATATCAAATACTCATGCAAAGAATCCAGAAGAAATTCAAATAATTAGGCATGGCAAAACAATTAGGGTTAAGAGATGTCAAGAGATGATCATGCATAATTCACTTAAGCACAAATAATCAAACATATATCAAATGACATTCAAAAATTGTGGAATTAAAACCCAAGTGACCTAAGTCAGAAGCCAGCAACATTCCAAAATATCACACAAAAATTCATAGGTTAAGTACCTCAAACAATGCTTCAAAGTTGCATAAGAACAAAGAAGAACAATGCACAAATAGAGGGACTAAAATGCAATATAAAATGAGTTTAAAAATATGAGAAAATTTTTTTTAGGAACCTCAAAGTGTCCTCTGAAGTATGCAAAAATAATGGGATGCAAACTATGTACGAATGATGAGAAATAAAATCAACAAGTTCAAGTGTGCACAAGTGAAGAAATTCACAAAGAAATTCATCAAACAATTAATTCAGGTGCGAAAAATAGAAAAAAAAATGGAAAATAAAATTTTACAAAATTTTATAAAATCCTAAAGATGATCCATGAATTTTTTCATAATTTTCTGATGCATTAAACTAATTTAAAAATTAAAATGCAAAATGTATCAATCAAATAAAATGAAAATAAAATGAAAACAAGCAGAGGGGTGCCACAAGCAAGAAAATCATGTTAAAAACTGGGCTGGACCAAAGGAGGGGGGTGTGAATAGAAAAAAAGCCCAAAGTGCTTCCTACCATAGGCTTTGAGTCAACAATATTGACTCAATCATTGCCACAGGATTGATCCAAAGATCCACACATAGTCAATAATCCAAAAGTACACATGATTAAAGGCTCAGATCTATGCACACACGTTAACAATGATGAGCAAGCAAGCATGATGATTAACCTGGCCTCCATAGAAAGTCACGTGAACAACACATGTTTTTTTATGCGTTGGCAAAATCAACACCATCAGATCCAATCAACGTGTACAAATGAGTCAACAAATCACAAAATCAAGCAAGATGAGTGGCCAGATCTGTGTGTGCATAATAACAACCATGGAATATACACACACAATCAATAAAACACGTGAAAATTAAATGAAGAGGCTAAACATGAACCATCAGATCTGGACCACCAACGTTCCAGATTTCATCTTCTTCCTTTAAACCCTCACCGGCCTGAAACATGACCAGACGCCGGAGCCTTAGCTCCGGTCGTCTTCTCCGGCGACCTCAACATCAAAATTTCTCAGAAATTCACAACTCCACCACCATTCAACTCAGAATTCAACAAGGATCATGAATATCACACTCAAATCAACAGATCATGAATACATTAAACAAATCGAAGACAAAAAGTTTGAACTCAAAAACTCCAGATCCACGATTCAGTCATAATACACGTCCAAAATCAAAACAAATCACATCAGGATGATCAGCAAAGCATGAGGAACATTATGCACACAAGACAATCAAGTTATTAGATCATGAAATTCACACTAACCTGAAACTTGAAACAAGCCAAATACTCCTAGAAACCCAGTGTAAGAGTGCAAATCTTCCTCTTTTGAGCTCTATTTGCAAAATAAATGCAAATAGAAGCTTGAATCAAGCTGGATCTTGAGATTTGAGGATGAGCAACTCAAACTCGAATCTGGTGAAAACCTCTCTCTAAGCTTGAATCAATGGTGGATTCTTACTCTATTCTCTTCACTGATCAAGAATATGCAATGAATTCTCAAGGAAACCTTGTGAGGAGAGAGTTTCGAAGGAGAGAAAGTTTGAGTGAAAATTTGAAATCTGAGCAAATGAGAGTGCATGAGGTGTGAATGAACGTGTGAATCTTCTTATATAGACTTGGTTAGCCCTCTGATCATGATTAAAGCTTTGTTAAACCCTTGATTAAGGCTATTGAAAGTGTTTTGCAAAATTGCAAGTTGTGATGTACACACTTAATCACACGTTCCAAGGTCATGGTAAAAGCATGATTCACTCACATTTCTTCTGCTGATCACAAATAGAATGGACTTGGGCTTTGTAATGACTTGATTTATGAGATATGATCCATCTTGCCATTTTGCACATTGTGAAAAATGTGAGGTATATGGCATGAAATGAATTGATTCAAAGGCCAAATCTGGTCCTCATGGAGTGTACTTGAATATGGTAATGTGACTTGCGTCATTAGAAACAATTACAAGTCATTTTGAACCAAAATGCAAAAGGTGGAAAAATGGATACATGTGAAAACCCTAAAAAGCACCTTGACTTCTTTTGGTCATATCTTGAGTTTCACAAATGGTATGGAGATTATCTAGTACTTTTTGGAAAGGGGAGAGAGAGATCTTCAACTTTCATGTTTGAGGAAAATTCATTTGAAACTTCTTTGATGATGAAAAGTCAAGTTGAAGATGGTTTGAAAAGTTGCCAAAAATGGAAGTTTCACATTATAGGTCATTTTCCAAAAATAGTAACTTTTGCACAAACTCTTGACTCTTGATGAATGGTATGAATCCTAGCCTTTGAGGACCATATGAGGGCATAAGACCTTAAAAATCATGAAGAGGACCTCAAAATTCCATGGTTGACTTCCCCCTTACAGTTGACTGTTCTTGGTTGACAAGCAACTGATCCACTGAACATCTTCCACAATGAACCACTAGCCAAGCCTTCCTCCATGAGTGCTCGTGAGCATATGGAACCCATGAGAGCATGCTTGAATCCAAAAAATTTTCTCAAGAAGCTCTTTGAACCCAAGAACCCTAATTTGGTCCCTCTGGTTAGGAGGGAAAGATTCACCTGAAATCCTTTGCCATTCTTGATCTTATGAAGATATGATGACCTCCACAAAACACATTGAGGCTTGAGACTCCTTTGAGATGAACCAAGTACCTTGATCCCATGCTAAGAACCAATGCTATGCACAAATGCTAATGCAAGAAATGCAAAGAAACATAATCCAGTTAGCTTCAAAACAAAAGAGCAAATTTTGGGGTGTTACAATTAGCAGCAGCACTGCTATGAAAATTCAGACTGTCTTTTGAAAGTGGACTCTTGATTGATTTTGCTTCCATAACATGAGATACGACCGTTCTTTGAAATTCCCAAGTATGCTCTTAGTTACATTATGAGTATGACAAACTTGCTTGGTTTAATTTGGCCTCTTGTTTTTTAGACAGGTTCACGTATGGCATGGCTTGTGTGAGCATAGTTTGGAACAACTTGATACAAGACTTGGTGGGAATAACATGTGATTGGTAAAGTGAAAACTTGTGAATTGAGGGCTTGGCTTGCAGGTGTTTTTGTAGCATAGCTTCATGAAGCATGGAACATTTGGATTCAAAGCTTAGTATTGGAAGCCCCTTTTTTTAGAATTAGGATTTAATTTTGTAACTTTGAAGAATATTGGAACCCTTTTTGTATTCTTGAATGATGATATGCACTTTCCAGATTTCTTAATTTGCCTTTGTTGTAATTTGAACTCTTTTCTTTCAAAAAAACCATCATTGATTTGAGATTTTTAATTAATGTTATAATCTTGTCAAAAAAGAAAGAATTGTGCTTGACATGGAAAATTTGAACTTCTTTGCATTTTGCCATGATATGAACTTATGAAAGTCTTTGATTTTTTGAATGTGAAAAGGTCTCGCCTTTTGTGCTTTTGAATGACCTGGAACCTTGATCATTTATAACTATGAATCTCTTAACTTCTAAAGAGTAATGCGCCCAGAATCTTGAAACATCATATTGCAATCAATCATGAACCATAGCCCAAATTAATTTCAAAATCATAACGTATCAAAGCCCAACAAACTCAAGTTTACGATTGATGCACCATGTCCTCAAGAACAACTTACAACAATATTTTGAACTATAAGCAACTAAAACCCGACTTTTGATTTTAATGAGATATGGCCAAAAGTCCATCCCAAAATATCTTCAAAGGATTGATCGAAGAATGGCCCAAGAATGAGAAAGAATTCTAGAAATGGAGCCTAGATCAAGTAGAAACCCTAGGACCGCTTTGAATCAGGCTCAACTGGTCATGCCCTGAAATGTTTGACTGGGAGAAACAACACCGTCTACACTTGAAATTTAATGCACCTGCACAAGATGGTAAGTCACAATAAACACATACATAATTCTCAGAAGATCTTGACCAAAGACCTAATAATCTTACTGAGAAATCTTAGGGTCAAAAATTAGGGTATGACAGATGCCCCTATTTAAGTTTCTTCTATCTGGAGATATGGATATTGAAATCTTCATCTCGACATGATAGGAGAGACTTAAATACAATTTTGTGAGGAATGATGTCACAGGGGAAAACTGTATACTGTAAACACCGAAACACAGTTAAAGCATGAAAGACCCAATGAGGAACAACTTAGCAAACCAAGACTCCACGGGGAAAGAACACACTCCACTGGGGATGAGACTCAACTCCACCGGGGAAGAGACTCAACTGACAATCAAAGGGTAGCTTAAACACAGGGTATCTCCAAATAGAACAAAGATGTGTATTGCCTACTACCAAGGATATGGTAGCCTAAACAACAGGCAAGAAACTTGAAAGGAAGGATAACCTACAACCAACAGATGGTAGCCTAAGCAAAGATATCTAGTTGAAATGAAAGGACGTATATTACCGAATATCAAGTACATGATAGCCAGAGCAAAGGTAATAAACTAGAAAGGAGAGATCACCTACTACCAAACACGGTAGCATAAGCAAAGGTGACTGACCCAAAGAAAGGTGTGTTACCTACTATCAAACATATGATAGCCTAAGCAAAGGTAAACACAAAAGGAAAGATGACCTACTACCAAACACGGTAGCTTAAGCAAAGGTATCTGACAAAAAAGATAGACATATTACCTACTATCAAACATATGATTGCCTAAGCAAAGGTAATAAACTTAAAAGGGGAGATCACCTACTACCAAACACGGTAGCCTAAGCAAAGGTGTCTGACTCAGAAGGAAAGATTACCTACTACCAAGATGGTAGCCTAAGCAAAGGTAACTGACCAAAAATAAGCTTCCATGATCAAAATTGATTCAGCTTCTTCTTTAACTAAATCATTTATTTAGAAACGGTAAATAAACCTCCCCATGCCTCGGGTTATAAGCCACGAACGGGTCTCAGTTTCTTCTTTAATCAAGCATTCCACTTGAAAAAGGTAAAATAAACCTCCCCGCATCTCGGGTCATAAGCCACGGACTGGTCTCGGTTTCTTCTTTAATCAAGTATTCCACTTGAAAAGGGTAAAATAAACCTCCCCTCGTCTCGAGTCATAAGCCAGCGACTGGTCTCAGTTTCTTCTTTAATCAAGTATTCCACTTGAAAAGGGTAAAATAAACCTCCCCTCATCTCGGGTCATAAGCCACAGACTGGTCTCAGTTTCTTACTGGAATGGTGAATACTTATGGGAGAGTATCTTCACAGGGGATTGGAATTTCACTGTATATTGAGGGCTTTAGCGGGAATCCATAACTTACTGGAGATTAGGAACATCATCGGGGATCTTCAGAAGAGATGCAGGCCGATTGATTTGTAAAACATGTCTTCTCAAATAAAGAGAAAGATCAATTGTATCTTCACCAAACTTTTAGGAGAGATACCATTTGATGGGAGTATATTGAATAGTGGATTCACTGGGGAGAACATCACTGTGGAGCAATATTGTTGTAGTTGAAATTACATTGGAGAAAATAACATCCTTGTATTAGGAATTCTCAAATAAAGAGAAACACTTGTAAAGTCTTCAACAAACTTCTCTGACGGATTTCTGGAGAGATGCCATTTGATGGAGAATAAGTTGATAATCTTTATAACTTCTGGGGATAGATTATCTGCTACCAGCTTATTGGGTAGTTTACAAAGAAAGATCATCTGCTACCGGTTTACTGGGTAGTTCACAAAGAAAAGATTACCTGCTACCGATTTACTGGGTAGTCAACAAAAGGTAATTCTACTACCGGTTTACTAGGTAGTTCACAAAGAAAAGATTACCTGCTACCGATTTACTAGGTAGTCAACAAAAGGTAATTTTATTACCGGTTTACTGGGTAGACAACAAGAGGTAATAATCACTACCGATTTACTGGGTAGTTCACAAAGAAAAAATTATCTGCTACCGATTACTAGGTAGTCAACAAAAGGTAAGATTACCTACTGGAGATAGACAACATATCTTGAGGAGAGACTTCCATTTGTCATCCGAATAGAAAACCTGAGAACAAAATAAGTTGCTCAAATTAAGAGGCTGCCACTTGTCGTCTAGGTATAAGTTCCAAGAGAATGTTATAACAACACTGACGGAGAAGGGATTTTGTCTTCAATGGTGATCTTCAAATAGATTCTTCCTGGGGGGACAAAGTGAAATAAATGCACACTCGATCTAGGTTCAACAACCTAGAGAGATTTGAAATTGTGATTGTCAGGGATCAAAGTTCAATTCAGGAAATAACTGAAGAGAAACAGTCAAGCAAGACTCTACCCAATGAGGAATGAACTCCACTGGGGTTTATCTTTCTCCAAAAATGGAAAAGAGAGCTGAAGCAACCATCTTCCACGAGGATCGAACTCAGTGGGGAATTAGAAAGGATATGCTCTTTCTGCTTAGGGTTGACGACTTTACTTAGAGGGAGAAGATAAGCCCAATCACTTGGGGATAAACACGGCCAAAGTGAAAGAACAAACAAAAATCACAAAAAGTGCAAATGCACAGATGCCATGTATATCTATATGAATGAATGTATGTCATGTGATGCTTATGCTGACAAAACAAACAAGGAGAAGAAGACTAGAGATGAAATAAACATCTCAACAAAGGATATTCAGCCGATCTTTACAAGATAGAAGCATCACTGAGGATGAATGGAAAGCCACATCTGGGACCACAATCCTGCTTCAAGGCTTCAATCTTCTCTGGGGAAAAAAGAGAGCACTCCACTTGGGAATATAACATCATGACTTCACTGAGGGGATTGTCAAGATGAATCTGGCAACTCTGTTAGGGATGAGAAAGATCCGCTGGGGAAGAGTCACCTAAAGTTGGAGAGACTTCATGGGGAATAAAATAAATATCCACGACGAACTGAAGTAGTCTAGAAGGAAGTTGTAACTGGAGATGCCAGAGCTGAGGTCTCACAAGGGGTCGAATAAATATCCACTTCAATGGGGAAGCTTGGATCAACGGTGCAAGCTGAAGATGTCAAAGTTGAGACTTCATGGGGATGAAATTAACATCCACTTCGTTGGGGAAGATTGAGTTGTAAGATATTCACTGAGGAGTTAATTAGCATTCACTTCACTAAAGGAAGGTTGAAGCCAAGGAAATTCACTGGGGAATTCTTAGGCAACCAATTGGGGAAATCTTGCACCAGACATGCCATAACTGCTTGAAGTAGAGACTCACCGGGGAATTGTCATGACCACTTGAAGTAAAACTTACTGGGGACATGGGTGAAGAATGCTATAAGAATAATGACATACTTGCTTAGGAGAACTCTTAGTTCAGCATTGATGAGCTGCGTGGTAGTCGCCATTTCAAACAACAGTTGTTGTGAATGGATAAAATAATCTTCAATTCTCAAATGCCCCAGATCACATGGTTTATGAGAAAAAGTCATTCCAAGAGGATTTTACAGAAAATTTAGCATCCAAGATGTTCCAATGTCTTCCAACTCTTGGAGAGATTTATCGAATCTCGACGTAACTGCCCCAGATTATCTGTATTCTGCACACTTGAGTCTTCAAACTTGTCCCCTTGGGATAGTCAGACTGTGAAAGAAACAACTGGGAAACAACTTGCCCCTGCTCAGCAGAGTCTTCAGGTAATATACCCCTGGATATGATCATTTTTTTTGAAATAATTTTCCATCTTTACACATAGTTCCAAGTCTCAAAAGATTAAGCTTAGCGCTGATGCTCGTATGCAAGCTTCTATGATGTCAAGCAATGTTAGCAAGCAGAAAAATGTTAATTCTGAAACTGTTAATGCAACACACATGTTAGTCTTGAAGTTTTTATTATTATTGAAAATGATATCGCAATAACCTGTGACCGAATCACTAGTTAGGATATGACATTGATCAATTTTACAAAACCGACGCAAACTTGAGCATAGCTCATAGGAGTCAGAAAACGTAATCTCATTGATATGCTTTCAAAATAAACCCTGCTTCAATTAGGTCTTCTAAGGGTTGTATCATGGCTTGGTTCACAGTTTAAGAAACAAATGATAAAGGCTCAAAGTTTATTTGTACCCAGCCATTCTTCTTGATGTTCTTCAGCCCTACATTCAGTTAACCTGACACGAGCACTCATCTCTCAAGAGGATTTTGATATGGTTGAGAAACCACTGAGGTTTTGGACATGGCAGTCACTCACCTATTTGCTTTTGGTGTTTAATCACACGACTCTGTTCTTTACTGAGGATTTTTTTTTGTGATCCTTTGTTTTCGCTTTTCGCGTTTCATTCCCTAACTTTTTCCTGGATTGAGTCTTTTGGATTTGACTTTGGAGTCCAATGGGATGTCCCAATTTGGCCTAAGTCTCTTTCATAGGTTTTGACTTAGCGGACTTTTTCTTTTTGATTTATGAACAAGTCGTGTGACTCTAAGTCATTTTGACCTTTTTGAAAGGATTGTGACTGCCCCACTCTTTGGCTAGTTGAGGGATAATCATTGTGGATTTGACTTCTAGCCTCCTAATTTGTGAGGGATAGGTGAAGTGGATGCTCGGATGTTCACTCCTCCTTTTTTGAAAGTTTGGGCGCTCGATCAGCTTAACTGAAAACTACCCTGCCCCAGGTTAAAATTGAGGGTTTTTTTTATTTGGAACAGAAAACTCATACTTCAAGGCCCAAAGGGGTTAACGAGGGTTTATCTCCCTTATATCTCCGGTGTTTGGGGATTTGAAATAATTCCTTACATCATCAGCAGGGTCATATTCAAAAGCATACAACAAGAAATCTTGCGTTTTGATTTCGTCATCCTCCCTCCAATTCTCTAACAAGGCGAGAGATTGGGTAGCATTGGCATTATAAAATAGGAAAAGTATTTTATGAGTGAATACGAATGGATTTCTTCAAGACAAACATATTTATTCCATTAATCATTCAAAATAACAAGTTCTTACATGCAAATCATGTTGTTACAATAAAAGAAATAACAACAAATGCAAGCAAACAAACAAACAACCTGATAATCTTGGGAATGAGCTCAGCTCTTGATTTCACCGACTTGAAAGGACTCTCTTGAGTCTTCGTATCTATCAGCATAAAGGTGTACCATTCACAAATGGGTTTCCTCCCTAGAAGGTCAACACCTCCTCGTTGATCAACTTTTGAACTTCTTCTTGGAAGACCTTGCACCCTTCAATCTGATGCCCCACTACACCATCATGAAACTCATAACTGTCATCTGGATTGTACCAAGGAGGGCAAGATTTCATGGCTCTGGTCTTTCTGTGTGTCATCACCAAATTTTGGGAAAAATAAGACCACAATTGACTGTACGTCATTGGGATTGGATCAAATTTCCTTTAGGCATGACTCTGATGTGTTCTCTGACAAAACTATGATTGACAATTCAGAATTACCTGAGCGGCATGAGCAACATCAACAGGAACTTTCTTACCACCCTCCAGCATGGTAGCATCATATCCACAAGGTACAGGAGAGGATTTCTTACTGTTGCAAGTAATTACCACTGGTTCCGGCATATTAAAATGCGGAACTATGATATTCACCCTTTCTCTAGTGATATGAAGAAGTTTCTGATCCAACATATCTTGGAGATCCCTCTTCATAACGAGCATCCACGAGGATTCCCTGAACAAATTTTGCAAGAAGCATGATGATGCTTATAGTGGGTAAGCCTACACAAATAGACGTGCATATCCACCAAAGATCCTCTTATTGAATTCACGTCAGAGATACGGTATTCTCCGGGACATCCTTCCACAACGTTTCCATACTTGGGTAATAGACTTGTTGAGACATTGGGTCCAGAATCTTCAAAAGACAAAATACTGCTTTGCACTAACTTTTGTACTTCAGCTTTCAAAGCAAAATAGTGTTCAATGTCATGATCGGGTGCCCTTTGATGAAATGGACAAAAAACGATCAGACTTAAACCACCATGAGAGATCCTTTGGGATGGCCGACAGAGTCCATATTTACACTAGATTCTTCTTTACTAAAGTAGGATATAATTCAGAATAGGCCATCGGGATCGGGTCAAACTGATCCACATGTTGTTTACTTTTGCTACGAGATCCTCCACATTTCTCTCGTGGAATAGAATTAGTAGCTTGTTCCTTATTTTTGGGCAAACCCTCCCCAAGCTTCTTAGAGTTTCTAGAAGCGCTAATGGGAGCCACAAAAATGGGCATTGACACGATTTCAGAAATCACGGTCCTTTGAAGCGGAGTCTGAGAAATATGAGGAGAAGGTTGATTTTGAGTAGCAACTAGAGTTTCAACCAAAGCAGAGAGCCTTTCCATACCAGCCCTCAAAGTAGTCACTTCCTTACGGAGTTCATGGTTTCCTTGCTCAAGGTTATCCATCTTCTTCCTTTGATTAGCCCGAGTACCGTATTGATGAATTAACTTGTCTCTAAGGAAGGAAGAAGCGAGAGTGAGAACCTGGGATGCAAAAAATGCAATGCAAATGATGTATACAAATGCGCAATGCAAACAGATGCGATGCAAAAAGTTTCGCGGAACTTAAATATTTGCAAACATCAAGGATAGGTATCAAAATAAACTCATTTTCATTAATTAAAAGAGAGGACTACAATTTTAGCACTTCTTAGAAGAGTCCTAAACAAAAGCTAAATTAAAGCTAACAAAAGTCCTAAGGAGATTCTCCGAGTAGCCTCATTTTGAGCTTCTCGACCTGCTCCTCCAGCTGAGCTTCTCGAGTATGAGCTTATCCACTATTAGCTTCCAAGGAGTTGACTGAGGGCTATAGGAAAGTAAATCCTCTTGTTCCTTCCTCTTCTTGCAAGAGAGTGCTTCTTCGGTTTTCCTCTGCAGTTGTCTTTGGAGTTCTGCATTTTCTTCGGCAACCACTTGATACTTATTTTTCCAAGCCTCTCCTTCTTGTTGTGCTTTGCTCAAAGCGATCTTCAACTCTTCTGCTTCAGACATGAAAATCAGAATGAGTTCTTTCTTTAGAGTCATGGGCTTTTGTCGAGGATAAGGCATCTTCAACTTAATGGCCCTACCTCGGACCCATTGGAGATAGGGTTCTAGAGAAACACAATTAGGCTTCCCTAAGTCTTTCTTCCCTTTCCTATGTAAATGGCGTCAAGTGACCACAATCTTCTCCTTAATCTCCTTACTACCCTTATCATCCTTGAAGAAAATGCCCTCCACATGAGCACTACTGGGCTTGTCTTTCAAAGGATATCCTAGCTGACGGCTAGCCAAGACTGGATTGTAGCCGATTCCTCCTTTGGTACCAAGAAGAGGTACATTGGAAAAATCTCTACAGCTATCAATGATCATTACCCCTATCATAGACACGGTTGTACGAATCAATATCAGAGTAAGTAAGAGCCATAATCTTTCGTGACAACCACAGACCATTCTTGAGATCCCAAAAAGAGCTAGACTTGGGCAAGTGAGAAATAAACCACTTGTATAATAACGACACATAACATGTGATCATCCATCCTTTGTGGAAGTTCCTTAGATGAACACAATGGTAAGCATCCGCTAACAGAGTAGGTACTAGACTTTTCTTCAGAAAAATCTTGATAGCACTGATATCAACGAAGTCCTCAAAGCTTGGGAAGAGAAACACACCATAAATGAGTAAGGCAAGAATAACCTTAAATGCGTCCATACTCATGTGATCAGCATAATACTAAGCTCTTCCTATCAGAAAATCTATGGTCAATCCACAGATTCCACCTTTAGCAGTCATGTTCTCTTGAATGTCAGATAACCTCAAATGTGTAGCCTTGGTAATATCTTGCTCTTTAGGGTCATTCTCCAAGATAGGAAAGGGAGATTCCTCAAGAATAGGCAAACCAGCCAGATAAGAATATTCTTCCAATGTAGGTACAAGTTGGGTTAAGGGTAACTAAAGGTCCTCAGTGTCACGGGCTCCTAGGTCAAAAGTAGTAATGTTTTCACGAATACTCGATCAACAATACCACTCTCAAGAGGGCCTCAACTGAGTGGTGATTTCTCAAGTTAGCTTGGTTGGGAATTGACTCCCTATAAGCCTCCTTGAATATACCATCTTCCTATCATAAGTGCACTCAAGTCCGGGTATAGTACTTATCTCACTACTCAAGGTAGGAACCTTGCAAACAGAAAAACCCAAGCAGAAAGATATATACAAATATACAATTATACATATACACAACAAATAACACATATAAACAAGTTAGGTGTAACCCTCATAGGGATTGCATCCCCAGTGAAGTCTCCATTTCTGTATTTAACTTCTGCCTGTTGCAAATTGCTATCGCAAGTTGTAATTTTTTGATCGTGTTTATTTGTCGTTCGTGAATACCGCACGTGTTGTTGATAATGATGCTCTCTCGATCTGCTGCGTGATGAGTGTTGGTGTGTATGTGATTCAAATCTTCTTTGTGCGTATGTGATTCCGCTTGTATGTGATGTTTCTATTTAATTCATGTGCTTGTTTATGATACTGTGTGTACTGCTGCTGCTGTTGTTATTTTGTTTTTCCAATTCGTTTGCTGCCCCCTGCGTGCTCGTGTTTTTTACTGGTGTGTGTGTGTATGATATGGTTTGTGATGATTTCCAATGCCCTCCCTTCACTGTAATGCGTGTTCTATTTATATACACATTCATGTGAAATTTTTGATTCAAACTTTAATGATTCTATCAAACATTGTCATAAATTATGAAATTTCCTTGTCATTTTCGGCTCCACATGTTTTGCTTGTGTCTGGAGACGTTTTTTGGAAAATTTCAAATCCTTGTCTCCTTGTTTTAACAAGAGCTTGAATGCCCATTTGATTATGCAGGATTCTTGCCTTTTCAACGCCGGATTAATGATGGCTTCCATTTTCAACAAAAACTGCAGCTGCCACACATAATGAGCTTGCAACAGAGCTGAATACATTTAGTTTGAATGAGCGAGTCAATCTAGTAAAAAAAAACTAATTTTGCTAGTCGCCGTTAAAATGTGCATTCCACTTGAAACATAACAAGTTTTCCAAATGTAGACTTCACTGGCCAAGTTCCTGGTGCACATCCTTTGGAGTCGCTGGAAGTTTTTACCATCGAGAATGTCAAAACAGGTTCAAGATTTCCTTGGGCTCATTGTATTGCATTATACATTACCACACTTGCAGCTTGCCCTCTTTGAATATAAGAACATTACTAAGCTGAAGCAACTTCAACAAGTCATAAAGTTGGACTCCGTCAACATATATTTCTACTTGACTCAATTATGTTCAACCTTTTTTTGTTATTAGCAGTAACACAGCTATTAAAATTCTGAATATCTTTTGAAAGTGGCCTCTTGATTGATTTTGTTGCCATAACATGAGATACGACCGTTCTTTGAAATTCCCAAGTATGCTCTTAGTTACATTATGAGTATGACAAACTTGCTTGGTTTAATTTGGCCTCTTGTTTTTTGGACAGGTTCACGTATGGCATGACTTGTGTGAGCATAGTTTGGAACAACTTGATACAAGACTTGATGGGAATAGCATGTGACTGGTAAAGTGACAACTTGTGAATTGAGGGCTTGGCTTGCAGGTATTTTCGTAGCATAGCTTCATGAAGCTTGGAACATTTGGATTCAAAGCTTAGTATTGGAAGCCCTTTGTTTTTAAGAATTAGGATTTAATTTTGTAACTTTAAAGAATATTGGAACCCTTTGTGTATTCTTGAATAATATGCACTTTCCAAATTTCTCAATTTTCGTTTGTTGTAATTTGAGCTCTTTTCTTTCAAAAAAACCATCATTGATTTGAGATTTGTAATTAATGTTGTAATCTTGTCAAAAAAGAAAGAATTGGGCTTGACATGGAAAATTTGAACTTCTTTGCATTTTGCCATGATATGATCTTATGAAAGTCTTTGATTTTTTGAATGTGAAAAGGTCTCGCCTTTTGTGCTTTTGAATGACATGGCACCTTGATCTTTTATAACTATGAAGCTCTTAAATCCTAAAGAGTAATGCGCCCAGAATCTTGAAACATCATATTGCAATCAATCATGAATCATCATAGCCCAAATTAATTTTAAAATCATAATGTATCAAAGCCCAACAAACTCAAGTTTACGAATGATGCACCATGTCCTCAAGAATAACTTACAACAATATTTTTAACTATAAGCAACTAAAGCCCGACTTTTGATTTTAATGAGATATGGCCAAAAGTCCATCCCAAAATATCTTCAAAGGATAGATCGAAGAATGTCCCAAGAATGAGAAAGAATTCTAGAAATGGAGTCTAGATCAAGTAGAAACCCTAGGACCACTTTGAATCAGGCTCAACTGGTCATGCCCTGAAATGTTTGACTGGGAGAAACAGCACCGTCTACACTTGAAATTTAATGCACCTGCACAAGCTGGTTAGTCAAAATAAACGCATACATAATTCTCAGAAGATCATGACCAAAGACCTAATAATCTTACTGAGAAATCTTAGGGTCAATAATTAGGGTTTGGCATCCACCATCCATGTTTAACATTCTTTGGAGTCCTTAAGAGAGTCATACTTGAGGGGAAAAGTTTATTCCTCAGTGTAATCATTTGAAGAAAAATTGAACCACTACTCAACTTGAAGAACCAGTGGTAATGACTACGTCTAGACCGGTCGTTAGTTAGACAAAAATTAGACCTTGGGAAACATGAGATAATGTATCAAGTCTTTCAATAACTTGGCGACATCGTAAGACCCGTGATTGACAACGAGATATAAAAAACCCAGGAAGTTGGAGTTCAACCGAGCATCATGTTTACTACTCAAGGAGTTTAAGGGATTCAAGGTATTGAAATAACTTCTGCTAAAGCAAATCCAATCAATATGAAAGTAGGACATTCTTAACTCCAATTGATTTTTAGTTAGCAGATACCTTTTACTATTTTTAATTTCATCGGCGAATGATAAGTATAACTAAACTAGTATTCAACTTGGACATGTACATATGACAAGGAGGCCACCTGAGGACTTAGGGAAAATTGAACACAAGTATCATCTTATAGAAACATTATACGGACTAAAATACACGTGTTACACTAGAGGAAATGCCTTCTATCTAGCAACAAGAATCCAAAGATCAGTCAGGTTCTATTCGATTCAGTAGTCATGAGCAAGTTTTTCACTTGTGTCGGCTAACCCTACTACATATATGGCATGAATTAATGTGCCAATATCATCCCTGTAGAGTTGGATGACACCTAGATCGGTCGTTAGTTAGGTTGGCGAACATCTATGGATCACAAATCCATTTTACCAATGTAATATGTTATTACATATGATTGGAAAAATTTTGTAGGCAACATGTTAAACAAGATGTTCTGACAAGATGCGAGACCTTCTTTCTCGAAGTACTTCATGGCGTAATTGTGGAAAGCAACATTTTACTTAATATGTTCTAGCATTATATGAGACATCTTGTCTTATTCTTCTTAATTGGCGTGCATGTTTTAGTGGATTAAATCTTGGACTTTCAATATTTGTTTCCTTTTCTGTTCAATTAAAGATTTATTTTTAAAGAACATACTCATTTGGAAAAGATTTATTATGAATCCGTTTTAGCAAGATTGGAATTCTTATTCATATCAGATTCATATTTAATTGAATTTGTTTCAATAAAGATTCAGAATCAATATTATGAAAAGTAATATTTTATGCATTTTTTATGTATCCAGTCAAACTATGATTATTGGAAGGATATTATAATTGCCTTTCAAGAGTCTATGGACAACAAGACTTGGAAATCAATCATAAATGGATGAAATCCTCCAAAGATCACAATTGAAGACAATACTTAAACCTTGAAACTTGAAAAAGATTGGTCAAAAGAAGAAGATGGAAAATCACTTGGGGATTCTTATGCCATTAATTCCATTTACAATGGAGTTGACAAGAATATCTTCAGAAACATCAATACCTTCACCAATGCCAAAAAAGCTTAGGAAACTCTTGAAACTACTCATGAAAGCACATCGATGGTTCGTATGTCAAGACTTCAACTCCTCACAATGAAATTTGAAAATCTACATATTAAGAGGGATGAAACCATGAAATTACCAGTAGATCTTTTTCCCTTGGTGAAAAGATATCAGAAAAAAAGACAGCTAGAAAAATTCTTAGATCTATTCCAAAGATTTTTGATATAAAAGTCACAACCATTGATGAAGATGAATATGTAAGCAAATTAAAAGCTCATGAGTTGATTAGATCACTTCTAACTTTTGAAATGTCGATTAATTACAAATATGAGAAAAAGAGTAAGAGTGTGGCATTCAAAGCTGATGTTGAGGAAGGTGATGACCAGTTATAAGGTGATGCTGATGAAAACTTGATTGAATCCATTTCCATTTTATCCAAAAGGTTTATCAAGGTCATGAGAAGACTTTATCAATGTCAGAGACAGTCAGCATCAGAACCCCAAAGTTGTTAGATTCTAGCTTAAAGGAAAAGATGGAGAAAATAGCAAGGGCAACCGAATGCAATGTCATGAACGCAAATGCTTTGGACACATTCAGGCGAAATGTACGAAATTTCTTAGAAAATAAAAGGAAGGGTACACTGCCACCTTTTCTGATGATGATTCAGATGAGAATAGTGAAATTGATCAAGCCAACAATGTGGTTGCTTTCACAAATCGCATAAGGTCAAATTCAAAATGTGCATAATGATGGTGACACAAATGATGAAAAATTGTTTGATGACGCCTTCAAAATATTGTATCTTAAACGGAATGAAGAATGTAAAGCTAGTAAAAAAACTAAAAAGAGAAGATTGAAGTCCCGCTTCAAGACAAAACTTGCTTAATAGCTACCATTTATGAATTAAAGAAAGAATTTGATCATTTAAAATCCAAACTTAAAGGTATGATTAAGTCTTTTCGCATGCTCAATTCTGGAACGGAAACCCTTGATAAAATTCTAGGGGTGGGAAAGATGGCAAGAGACATTAAAGGAATTGATTTCAATTATGATTCATTAAAATAAAAAACTAAGTTTGTTCTTCTTATAAAAAAGAATAAGTTCATCATATCAAACTACAAGTCTCAAAATCCTGTCAGACATCGTAACTGAGAGAGAATTTGTCATCTCTAAGAGAGATATCTCGTCTGTTCAGCCTCTGATGCTCAAAATAAGATTATTTGCCTTTGATATCATATAAGTGGAAAAGTTTTTTTAACACCTGTCCACTTATGTGTCACGAATGTAAAAGGTCTTCTGACACGTGGTTTCTTAACTGTTGAATAATGGCTGTTAGGTTATGATGTAATTGTGTTTGAATATTGTGTCACATGCCCATTTTTCATTTACTTTTGTTTATTCCAAACAAAAACATTTTTACACCCAAGACACTTAATCATTTCGGTATTGCACACACACACACACATGCTCTCTCTCTCTCTCTCTCTCTCTCTCCCCTCACAAATTAAACTTTCATTTTCATGCTTCCTCAGAAAACACCTATTTTTCTCTAAACCTCTCTAGAACCCTAAACTTCATTTCAAAGGAATCTACTTCAAATCAAGCTCCAATGGTGATAGATTCTGGAAAGAATCTCCAAATCTATCCCAAAACTTTGAATTTTATAGAGAAGGATCTTAAGTCGATCATTGAACAGATTGTTGACTTTGAGTCTTTTAGGGTTAACGGGTATTCATTAAAAGTGTATTTCAAAGCTCAAAGTTAGATGAACTACTTTGATATGCTCAATGGTCCAACCTTTTCCTACATGGTTAAAGATTTTCGGGTTTGGGCTAAAGTTTATGACAAAGGTGTTGTTGCTCTTGAGAGAATCAAAAGATTGTTGAGAATAAAAAGCTCAAAGCGAAATATAGGGCTGATCAGGTCTAAAGGAATTCAAGGAGTTGGAGATAAGATCTTCTGTTATGGGGATAAATGTGACTATCACTCAGAGTCATGTTTCTAAGCTTCTGAGTATAGATAACATAGGGAGGTGTGCTCTAAAAAATAAAGACAACAACCCATATTCAAGAGTGATCAAGCAACGATTATTTCTCAAATCTGGTGATTTTAGAAAAGTGAAGAACATGGAGATTGAGTACATGCTTCTGTTCAGAATCTTGATTGGTTTCCTGATTCCAAGAGAAGAGAATACTGATCAAATCTCATGGGATCACAAACACTTCATCTGGTTTTTGGTTAACGTGGAGAAAATCAACCTTCCTGCATTCATCTTCAACCACATGTATGAAGCTATCAAGGAAATCAAAAAACATGATAAAAAGAATGTTCCATATGCAAGGCTTATTTCTGAATTATTTCATTAGAGTTGGATGATTGAGACTCTGATTGGTTTTATGCTACAAATGATACGGAGGAAACATATGGGAATATACTCTAAGTTTCTGTGTTGGGGAATATGAATATTATCAAGAAGATAGATGTTGTGCAACCTGCAGTTGGTGTCAGGATCAAGAATTTCAAGACCGCATACATTGATGACTTCCCAACCATCTCCAAGCTAGACAATCCTAAACTTATTCAAGAATACATCAAGATGGCTAGGGAAAAAGCTGGAGTCATTTTGACTATGGATGACAATCCAGAACCCTCTACAAGAAGTGTGTACAAGCCTTTAAGAAATAGGAAGCAGGTTGCTTATGAGTCGGAGAAGGTTGTTCATAATGCATCTAAGAAGAAGGTTGCACATCAGATAGAAGTTCAAAAGGAGGTTCAATAATTGGTCTCTGCACATGTCTTGATGCCTACCAAGACAAGAAGTGGAGCCACTGGCAAAACCCCTCTAAAATCAACCACTTATGATCTTGTTGTATCTGTGAAGAAGAAAAAGCTAAGGAAGATGGTGTTGCCATAAGATGATGATGAAGAAGAAGATGAACATCCTCTGCTCAAGAGGACCAAGGTTGTGAAAGAAGGGTCCAGATTGATAGCATCTACTTTACTCAATCAGATTATGGAATCGCCTTCTATTGCTGAAGCTCTATTAAAGCAAGTGGAAGCTGAAGTTGAAGAAAAAGTTATGGTGAAGGTAGCTGAGGGTTCTTCTAAAGTTGGTACTTCTCTTGTGCCAGAACAAGCTACTACTCAGGCTCTTGACAATATTATGGAAGAAGAACAAGCTTCTTCAAATGATGTAGAGATTGTCCACACGTGTAATCATCTGAATTATGTCTCCGATAATATCTTACATTCTTCCAAGTAAACTCTTATGACCAAATCACCAACTCCAACACCACCCCAATCTCCCACACCATCATCAAAACACACACCATCACATAAACTTGACCAAAACCTATCTATAGGTTTTAGCACGCCCTCTCCCAAACCAATTTCAAAATAAAAAACTATCCATGGGGAATTCGCCTTAGAAAATCTGAAAAATCGTCTAGCTGGTGAGTTACCTTCGGAATAAAACCAACTAGCATGTATCTTTGATTGTGAACAACCCCAACCTATAAACTTTACACTTCAACCCCCCCCCCCCCATTAAGGTTTCCAATGCTAAGTCTTCAAGCTGAAGTTCTAATTATGATGAATCTGACTTAAGTTTTCTTAGAGTCACATCTCTTCAAGACATTCCTCTTGAAACCACACCCTCTATAGAACCTAACATTGTCTAGTTTGAAATTCCAGTTCCATCTGAAACTAAATAAGTAATCCAAGACCAATCTATACCATAACCCCAAACCCAACCTAATCCTGAACAAGGAATCCCAACAAAAAACATACATGAACCTCAACCAAATCTTGTTCAACCTCAACCTGACATTGAAACTCAAAATGACCTTGAACAAATATCTAAAAAGCAACCTCAACCAGAAACCACAAATGACCAAGTAGTACCAGAAACACACCTTGACCAACAAACTAAACCATATGACCATCACCTTTCTCCTTCTAGGGAAGCAGATGATGTGTCAGAATCTAGAACAATAGAGTTATCTAGTCCCTCTACACCTCACCCCATTCTAAACATAAAAATCCCAACTCATATCAAGTACTAAATGGAATCATTTAAAATTGTTATATTTGATAGAATTCAAAATCTAGTTGTTGAGAGGCTCATTGCATCTGATCATGTAACTTCTTTAGCTAAATAGGACACTCTCAGAACTTATGTGGATACAGTTCTTTAGAATCTGAAGTCTTTCTCTTTTGAGTCGGTAGCATCTTCTAGTCAGAAGCATGACCACTTGGAGGAGAAATTGGTTTTTTTTTGCTGTTAAGCAAGAAGCAATGGATGTTCAATTGAAGACTGTGATTGCTAGACAAGATGACATGGGTTCGGATCTTAAGGTTATCCTAGAGCTTATGAAGCATAAACCCTATGCTTAAGGATTTAGTAATCCATTTTATTTTATTTTTTCAATTATTTTGAACATGTTTTCTTGCTTCGACTTTCTTCTTATTTGGTTAATGCAATGCTTTCTTCATTATCTTTTCTATTTCCTTTATTTTTTGTTGATGGCAAAAGGGAGAGTAGATATATAGAGGTATTTAAGCACCTGAATCTAACATTTATTATTTATGCTTAAATTCTGAAGAATTATTTATTGTGCTTTGAAGTTTAAATTTAATTATACTAGATAGATTTTAGGGGGAGCTTACAAACCTCACCCTCTTGACTATTAGACTCAGGGGGAGCTTACAAACCTCAGACCTTGAAGTCAATTTGTTAATTAAGTTAACAACCATTGTTCTTAAATACTTATGTTTGTCATCATCAAAAAGGGGGAATTTGTTGGAACAAAATTGGTTTGTATCATATCCATTTGGTTATTATGATAACAAAATATTTAAATAACAATTGAGTATAGTAATATTTGTTCAAGTGTGCATGACCATAGACTAAAATTTCAGGAATAATCTAAGAATTGGTTCTGAAAATGATCATCTAAAGAGAAGCTTATTGACCAGATTCTGATTGATCATAAGTTGAAGATCATACTCTTATGAAGTCTACTTCTAAAGAAGTCAATGTTTGAAGGCCAGAGTCTGAAGAAGTTAGCCTCTGATGATCATACTTTAGAAAAGTTTGCCTCTAATGATCAGATACTGAAGTTAGTTAAAGCGCAAAGACCAATATGATTCTGATAGGACACTGGCAAACTTTGAGGCTACTTTGTCTTCTTATGGTCAGGTGAAGACCTAAGCTTTTTCTCATAGAGTCGGCTAGGATACAACATATATTTTCGCTGGTAGCATAGGATTTTCGAACAAGCTTTCAACTACATTAATCATTTGAAGAAATATCTTAATGTCTCTATTCAAGCTTCTCAAAGACTCTCTTTTGATGGATATTCAACGACTATTATCCTTCTATATTTAAGGAGCTGAAGACTTGAAGAATTAAAAAAACCATTGAGATTCAAAGAGCAGTTACTATGTCAAAACATAAGCACAAGTTTAACTTAGAATTTCTTACCTTTGTATATTCTAGAAATCCCTAAGTCTTAAAGAGTTCTTCTTGCGTTGTATTTTGTCTACACCTCTGATTGTATATCAAGTGTATTACTGTCATACCCCAAAATTTTCCCTACCTATTCTCATTTTATCTGGATTATGGTCTCCAATTCATGTCCATAGTCCTCTTGACATTCATTTAGAAACCATTCATTTTCATCATTCATTGGCATCATTGGTTCAAAAAGTTCATGAATTCAACTGGATGCCTCAACACTCGTATAAGGGTGACTTGATCAAAGGATTTATTGGTTACTTATGGTACAAGATATCCTAGAAGTTATATTGGACTAGGGTTTCTTGTTGTGTGCATTTGCGGAACAAGTTTTTAGATTATTGCTTGGAAAAGAGGCTATTGTGTTGCATTTTATTTTTTGGTCAAAATCAACTTTTGGAAATTGAATGTTGACTTAATCATTTTGGAATTTCTTATCCAAGTTTAATTATGACTACATTTGGATGCATCCTTGGAAAAAGAATGAATTGAGGACATTCACACAAGAGTTGACTTTTAGTCTACAAAGTCTACCATGGAAGGTTGACTTTTTGTTGACCAAATCATATTAATTTGTTCACTATTTCTTTCATTGGAGTACATTATGCTTTCAATTGGATATTGATCTTTATTTTCAAACCATTCAAAAGGAATTCAAATCCCAAAAAAATGGAGGGAAATCTTTTTGCATTTCTTAAAGAGCAAGTTACAATGGAAGATCAATCATACCAAATCAAAGTTCACATTCAAATACTCAAAAATACATTAAAAAAATAAAAATAAAAATTACATGATAAAAACCTAAGTTTGACCTTCAGTTGACTTTTGGTCAACTGTCGACTCTTTGGACAAACAATTGACAAAGTCAGACCTCAAACTCCAGACCTATTTCCAAGTTTTTCCCCATCTTCAGACATTCATCTTCAACAATTGCACCACATGTTCATTCATCTTTATGCCAAAACCATGTCCATGTAGCCCTCATGTTGCCATGACAAAACTCCATGTTACCAACCTGCACCAAACCTGCATCAAAGTTAAACCAAACACAACAAAACCTGCTACAACATAACAAACCAGAACAACATGCAAACTCATCACCAATTCAATCCATCACAATTTAAATCATAAAAGATACAAAATTCAACACATATAACACAACCAAGACAAATTGACATCACAATGTGAATCACCCAAACATACATCAAATGCCTGCAGTATTCAAACATACAAAATGCAACAATTTCCATGACAATACCACATAACCAAAACCACTTCATTATTCCATGAATGTATCAAGTTCCACATACAATTATCCAAACATACTCAATCCAAACCATGATTCAACTCACCTTTAACATACATCAATTCAACATACATTCATACAATGCAACATAACACAATCTGTCAAAGTATAGTGCAAATCATGCCAATTAAGAATATACAATGCACACATACCATAGCTCAAATGCAATGCATCACCATAATCATGCTATAAAACATATACACTACAAACAACCATCAATGTAATGCCTAAATTCCAAACCACATATGCACACACATCATCATCAATACATGACAACCATATATGCTATGCATACATAACTTCCCAACTATCATAACCATTATAACCATTAACTACCTTATAGTTGCAATTCAAAAAACTGTAACCACCTGCCCCAACTTCCAAAAATCCAGTTACCTGCCTTAACAATTGCCCTAGGTAGTTATTAACTAACTTACACTTCAAGTTAGCTACAAACTAACTTACATCTTAAACTCTAACTCCGCTACTATCATGACCAACTCTAACAAATTGTTAACTCACATCTAATAAACCTAAAACTAATTGTCTAACTAACTCTAACAGCCAAACGCCATGTTTCCTAGCTAATTACCATATTGTCCCTAAATCCAATTTCCCACCAAAATTAATTTAAAATCCTAACTAACTTTCACAAGCCCAAACTAACACACTCCTAACTCATTTTTTCAACTGAAACTATTGTAAAACAAACACAACCCTTGGCAATTATCTTCACTCCAAAAGAACCAAATTCCAACAAATTTTGTGAACAATTTCCACCCTTGATTAACCATTTCCACGGATCACTATCTAATAGTCCATATTCGATCATCCATAACCAAATTCCCTCCCAATTTTCCTCATCTCATTTTATATAAACCCTAGCTTTTTACTTCATCGATAAGAATCACCCACCCTAAGAAAACTCTATCCAGTTTTCACCCTAAACATTCCCAAACCCTCACTCTAAAACTCTTAATCCACCATTGATCAGAGCTTCACATTGAAGCTCTGAATCAATTGAGCTAGAACCTCCACTTTACACTAACTGTTTATCACCACCATCGGTGCAAATTCAACCTTGCTCATCATTCTAATCTCTACTCTACCACTAATTCTATCTCAGCAACAACACACTATAGTTCCACAAAATTCAACAGAAGAAAAAAAGAAGAAGAAGAGGAGAAAAAGATTGAAATTGGGAATTACACAAGCTTACTTGGATTTTTGCATTCCCCTGGGTTTCTATCAACACCTTTGTCAACTCCTACAATTACCAGGGCCAATCTTTGCCCTATTGGTAAGCTTCGACACACCTTGATTCATTATCCTTTGCGCCTTCTTTTGTTTCCATAGTGTAGCATTTATGACGATGAACCAAACCCCTAAGGTTGCACTATTATTTCTTGGATGTTTGGTATTTAATTTCGGTTTGATGTTTTAGGGTTTTTTTATGGATTTGGGTGGAACAAGGTTTTTGTTAATAATCAAGGGAAATAAAGGTTAGAGGAAGGTAGAGGGAGGTGAGACAAGTTCAGTGGTGGTGGTGTGGGTTTTTTTGGGCTCCGCCGCCGCCGAAGGCGATTTCTGACACAGCGGAGCGATTTCTTGTGAGCTTGATTGAGTGAGAGAAGAGACTGAGATGGTGAGGGCATGAATGCTGAATGGTGGATAATTGTTCTCCTTTCCCCTTATAAGTCCAACTCTTGGGCCACAGGACCAAGGTCCAAAGGCCTTTGTGTTGCGTACACACCCTTCTTTTCCTCGCTCCTCAATTCTAAACAAAGAACAACAACAATGAATTGGGCCTCACATCATGGGCCCATCACTCTCTTTGCTCTCTACGCCCTTGTCAGTCCATGCACCCCCATGGCAATCTATTTATTTTATTTCATTTTCCATATAAAATATTTGTTTTTTAATATCTTTTTTATAATACCCTAGTTATAATTAGATGTAATCTTTTCAAATTAGTACTTAATTTTCCTAATTAAAACTCAATTAGATTTAATTATGGGATTAATGTTTAACAAAGAGTTAGAGTTAGATTAAGAATTAGGGTTTTATAGTCTTAATCTTGATCTTTTCCTTTCCATTGTCTTTGATTCATAGTTCATGGTAGGTTGTCTAAATAATTTGACCTTGTGGATTGTTCTTGACCTAATTCTCTTCCACGGCCCCCCTTTGTGTTTATTTAATTAATTGATTAAAATTTATTTGATCAATTAGTTGAATTAATGACTTTAGGATATTAATTTGTTAATCCTTTTGGTTAATTAATTGCATGATTAACGATTACATGATCCCTTAGGTTCTCTTATTCAATTAGGTGATTAAAATTCCCTTAATCACTTAATTTGAATTAGATTAACATCAGGACTTGTGTCATGTTCCCTCAGGTAAAAAACTCTATTCAAACTCAAAACCCTATAAACTTTACATGACAACATTATGCTTTAGCCCCCATTTTTGGTACCATATCCCATTCACTTAATCATGTCTTTTCCTCTGTTCATTTAAAACTAAATATCTTTTTGCAAATAAACTAAAAAACATGTAACAAATATGATGCAAATTATGCACCAAGAGCCTTAAGAAATAGAGAAGGATGAGAGTGTGTATTCCTATCCTCATTCTGAATATCTTCGGGACGCATGACCCAGTTGTTCAAAATATTCACCTCCATTCATAGACTTTAGTGAAATTCAAATCAAGACGAATTTTCATAATCAAAAGGAAGAAAAAAGAGGAGGATGTGGGCTCTCTCTCCCCAAATGATTCAGACACTATTATAGAGCTCCCTGTATGAATATTCATTTTCAGACTAAAATCAATCACAAACAATATAGAAAACACTCTATAATCATTCTCTCTTGTTTCCAATACAACTCCTCTTGGGTTTGACACCTAGGGGTGTTCGCGGGCCGGTTTGGTTCGGTTTTGAGAGAATCCGATACCCGAACCAATGAAAAATAAATGGATTGGTTTGAATTAGATTTTAATATTTTTGCAATAAAGCCCAAACCAAACCGATCCGAAAAACAATGGATTGGTTTGGATTGGATTGATCGGATATATTAAAAATAAATATTAAAAAAAATATTTTTTTAAAATTATTTATTTACACGCTAAAATATGAAAAATAAATATTGAACACATGACACGCATATTTTTAAGCAAAGTATGACCACCATAGTCATATAGTTGTTGTATATCACTTAAATATTCAATAACTTAAAACAATTTTACTGCATACTCATACTCTATTCCATAGCATAAAATTGAAGGTTTAGAGTTTGCAAATACTGTGATTTGAGGATTTGCAATTTGGAAAGAAGCTTGTGGTTTGCAGATACTTATAGTTTGCAATTTATGAGTTTGATTTATAATGGTTGTGATGTTTGGTTTCTCTATATTTCATCATTTATTGATAGGCTTGTAATAATTTGAAATATGTCATTCCATTTTTCATTGGAAATGTCCAGAGACTATGTCTCTTTATTTCTTTCATTATGGTTTGTATTTGCTAATTGCTATAACAATTATTCTCTTCATTCAAATAAATAAGTAATAACTCAATTAAAATTAATAATTTATTATATGAATTAATTATGTTTATTGTTATTGGTTTGGTTCGGGTTTACGGGTAGCAAATTAGAAATCCGTTGCCCGAACCAATTAACACTGGTTTTAATTGGTTCGGTTCGGTTTTTGCTCAAACTGGAAAAATGTCCGACCCAAACATATTGGTTTGGTTTGGATTCCGGTTTGTTTCGGATTTGCCCGAACCAATGAACACCCCTATTGACACCCAAACTCTCATTCCTTTCCCATTTGTCTTGTTAATCCTTTAGTTTAGGCAAGCCCCTTACTCCCGTTTTCCTTGTTAATCCCTTGGTTTAGGCAAACCCTTATTATCGTTTGCCTTGTTAATCCCTTGGTTTAGGCAAACCCTTATTATCGTTTGCCTTGTTAATCCCTTGGTTTAGGAAAACCCTTATTCTAATTCGCCTTGTTAATCCTCATGTTTTGGCAAACTCTTATTCCCCTTCGCCTTGTTACGAAAGTTTTTACAGTACTTCCTTGGTTTAAACACCATTTCCTTGGTTTAAACACCACTTCCGTGGTTTAAATACCACCTCCTTGGTTCAAACACCACTTTTATAATTTTTTGTCCTTGGTTCTGACACCACTTTTACAATCCTTATTCTTGGTTCAGACACCACCTTTACGATTCTTTGTCCTAGGTTCAAGTCAAATAGCAGTTTCATTTCATAAAAGAACTGTTATAATCCATTTCTTAGCAGTCAGACTAACAACTTAGAGCATCCGAACAAGGATCAAATAACTAATGTCAAAGTACTTCTAGGACACAATTATAACACCATTCCCTAAAATCAACCAACAAATACTTGTTTTCTACTCCATGAAATACAGGGCTCTGATTTTCTCATTGCACCATGAGAATACGTAGGCACAAGATTTCAAAATCTTGGCGAGCACATTAATTAAAAACTTATTTTTCCCCTTAATTAAAACCAATCGCAAGTAACCTTTAGATAATAACACCCATCCATGCAAAGAACAATGAAAACAGTTCCCGTTGAGTACAATGAATGTGAGGGGCGCTAATACCTTCCCATTATATAACCGAATTCCGTAACATTTTCTCTTCCCTTTGGGTTTTATCGATATTTTCCCATTCTCTTAGAATAAATAAAATTCAGTGGCGACTCTGTTGTATTTTTGAGTGTGCGATGCGCTCGGGTATTTTTTGCTCAACGACAATTACCCAAAACAATATTTTATCTTTTAGATAGATTGTTAGAAGTACCTTACTTAGTGTTTGAGCATTTGAAGTCTCTTGCTTGTGTGCTTGAGCATAGAAGTCTCTTGCTTGCGTACTTGAGCATTGGAAGTCTCTTGCTTATGTGCTTGAGCATAGAAGTCACTTACTTTGTGTTTGAGAATTAGAAGTCTCTTGCTAGTGTGCATAATAAAATTATAATCTTGTGTGATTATAGTGAAAATCTCTTGTAAGTACTAGGGGACCAGATTACTCTCGATTTGTAAGAGGAACCAAGATAACTTTGTGTGTCTCTCTTCTTTCTTGCATTACTTATCCACTGCCTATGTCTTACCCCTTTTTGAGATTCTATACTTTGTGTTTAGAATTTGAAAAGAGCTCTAAAAAGAAATAAAAAGTCTAACACATTTGAACCCCCTTATTTTGTTTTTCTCACCTTCAGCTGGCATCAGAGCACTATCTGTGCTAAACACTTAACAGTGGTACAGAAAAGAACCTGAGAAAAACACATTAAATCATGTATGGAGTTTATGAGTCTGATAGTGGTACTCCTAATCCACATGCTGCTATTAATCATGATTATAGCTCTTCATAAAATAATAGTCATATAGCTAGACCTCCAACTTTTAGTGGAGTCTCTACCAAGTTTGAATGGTGGAAGAACAAATCTTTATAAGAAATGGCCAAAACTATGATCCATGAAAATAATTTACCTAAGTACTTGTGGGAAGAAGTTGTTAAGACAACATGTTATGTTCAGAATATAATCTATATTCGACATATTTTGAACAAAACTTCATGAGTTGTTCAAAGGGAGAAACCAAGGATTTCTTATTTTCATCAGTTTGGATGTACATGTTACATCTTGAATAATAAGGTCTATCTAAATAAATTTGATGCCAAAGCTCAAAAGGGTATCTTCACTACTACAAAATGCTAAGACAACAACGCCAGACTTACAACGCATCCTTTTATGCTGTTGTAATAGGTTAAAAATTTCGCACCCATTTAAAAGCTGAGTCATTTAATGACGGTTGAATGAAACCACCGTAGTAATAAATAAAATGTATCAAGCTTCGATTCGCTGCAACTACATTTTTTCCATTTTTTAGAGTACATTTAGCATGTGTCAATTAAGTCCATTATTTATAAAATAAATTGTAAATTATTTTACAACGGTTAAGATGAGCAACCGTAGTAATAAATGAAATGTATCAAGCTTCGATTCCCTGCAACTACATTTTTTCCATTTTTTAGAGTACATTTAGCGTGTGTCAATTAAGTCCATTATTTATAAAATAAATTGTAAATTATTTTACAACGGTTAAGATGAGCAACCATAGTAATAAATGAAATGTATCAAGCTTCGATTCCCTGCAATTACATTTTTTCCATTTTTTAGAGTATATTTAGCGTGTGTCAATTAAGTCCATTATTTATAAAATAAATTCTAAATTATTTTACAACGGTTAAGATGAACAACCGTAGTAATAAATGAAATGTAACAAGCTTCGATTCCCTGCAACTACATTTTTTCCATTTTGTAGAGTACATTTCACTTAAGATTCCACTATGGTTTGTTTCTCCACCGAGATTAAAAGGTTTACTGATAAATTAAAACAAAACTTATCATGTATTTCTTTCATAAGACGCCCTAATCGAACAAGTGAGCCAGCGACGCCCTAACCTTTACACTCTTTAACATCTTCATTCCTTTTTTCTTGGTTTATGCTCAAATATTGACCGTCTTCATTCATTTGCTTCTTCAGCTTCGAAGTAAGGTTCTCTTCAACATCTTCATTCCTTTTTTCTTGGTTTATGCTCAAATATTGACCGTCTTCATTCATTTGCTTCTTCAGCTTCGAAGTAAGGTTCTCTTTAACATCTTCATTCCTTCTTTCTTGGTTTATGCTCAAATATTGACCGTCTTCATCATTCATTTGCTTCTTCAGCTTCGAAGTAAGGTTCTCTTCAACATCTTCATTCCTTCTTTCTTTGTTCATATTGTATATGCTCAAGTCAGAATGAGATGTTTCATATGCTTTACGTTTAGTATTAAAGTACATCTTCATTGATTTTTTCTTTGTTCATATTGTATATGCATATGCTTGAGTTTTTGGATTAGATTTTGGTGTGTCATTCACATTATTATACATGTATAAATTTCAGAAGTTGTAATGGATCGTAGTTGGATGAAAGACAATAGATTAGACCCGGTTTATGAGAACGGAGTTTGTGAATTCCTTGAATACGCTGATAAACATCTTCCCGGTAATGATGGTATCTTTTATTGTCCTTGTGTTGTTTGTGCTAATATCAAAAAGGGTACAAAGAAAGAAATACACAATCACCTTTGTTGTGATGGTATATGTCAAAATTATATAATATGGGCGTGGCATGGTGAGGTGGATAATAAGGAAAGTCGGGCGTCACAAAGTCAAAGAGTGGAGGAAGATGAATATATGGAAGATCACCTAGAGGATATGTTTCGTGATATTGGGGAATCTTTTTTTATGAATGCTCATATTTATGATAATTTATGTAGTGATAAAGACACCCCTTTATATAAGGGATGCACAGAGTTCACACGATTGTCGGCGGTGTTAAAGTTGTTTAATCTGAAGGCAAAAAATGGATGGTCGGATAAAAGTTTCACGGAATTACTTGAATTGCTACAACAAATGTTACCAGAAGATAACAAATTGCCGGATCGTTGCTATGAGGCCAAGAAGATATTGTGTCCACTGGGTCTGGAGTATATCAAGATACATGCTTGCCCTAATGATTGCATATTATTCCGGAAAGAGTTTGAAGACTTGTTTCAATGTCTGAAATATGGTGTGTCGCGTTACAAGTAGAAGGCTAGCAATGGTGATGACAATGATCACTATGACAATGTTAGTAGGAAGCATCCTCCTGCTAAAGTGTTATGGTACTTGCCAATACTTTCACGATTAAAGAGACTTTTTGCTAATTCAAATGACGCAAAGAATCTTAGATGGCATGCAGATGAAAGGATTCGTGATGGAAACATTTGCCATGTAACTGATTCTTTGCAATGGAAGAAAATTGATTCGTTGTTTTCGGATTTTGGAGTCGAGCCAAGAAATCTTAGGCTTGGGCTTGCCACCGATGGAATGAACCCCTTTGGTAATATGAGCACTAATCATACTTCGTGGCCTGTTCTTCTCACTATTTACAACCTATCTCCTTGGTTGTGCATGAAGCGCAAGTATATACTGTAAAGTATGATGATTTCTGGACCACGACAACCTGGTAACGACATAGATGTTTATCTTAGTCCATTAATTGATGATTTACAACTCTTGTGGGATGAAGGCGTTGAAGTTGATGATGCATATTCTGGGGAAAAGTTTAATATGCGTGCAATGTTATTTTGCACAATTAATGACTTTCCGGCTTACGGTAACTTGGCGAGATACAGTGTCAAAGGACATAAAGCGTGTCCTATATGTGAATATGATACTTGTTATCACCAACTTGAGTTTGGAAAAAAGATCGTTTACCTTGGGCATCAAAAATTTCTAAAACCGGGTCATCCTTATCGTAGATTGCGAAAGGCTTTTAATGAAGAGCAAGAGTTTGGTGAGGCTTCTAAACCTTTAACCGGTGATGAAGTTTATCAACGGCAGTAATACATTAATGTTGTCCTTGGGAAGAGAGAAAAAGAAAAAATTGGGAAGAGAGAAAAAGAAAAAGGTGGGAAGAGAGGAAAAGAAAAAGGGGCAGTTGCGAAAAATATATGGAAAAAGAGGTCCAACTTCTTTGATCTTCCATATTGGTCAAGTCTTGATGTTAGACATTGTCTTGATGTGATGCACGTGGAGAAAAATGTGTGTGATAGTTTGATTGGCACACTTCTAAACATTCCGGGAAAGACTAAAGATAGTAAGACTTCCCGTCTTGATATGGAGAAGATGGGTATACGAAAACAGTTGGCTCCAGTAGAGAAAGGAAAAAGAACTTATCTGCCTCCAGCATGTCACACTCTATCTAAAAAGGAAAAGAAGATGTTCTGCGAGTGTTAAGTTCCGCAAGGTTACTCATCAAACATCAAGAAACTTGTATCAATGAAAGATCTCAAGTTAATTGATTTAAAATCTCATGATTGTCATGTATTGATGCAACAACTTCTACCAGTGGCTATCCGTGGGATCCTTCCAAAAAATGTGAGAGTAATTATAATGAGATTGTGTTTATTCTTCAATGCCATATGTAATAAAGTTCTTGATTTAAAAAAATTGGATGAATTAGAAGATGAGGCTACCATAATCTTGTGTCAATTGGAGATGTATTTTCCGCCATCATTTTTTGACATTATGGTTCACTTACTTGTTCATCTCGTAAGAGAAATCAGAATTTATGGTCCAGTTTATTTAAGGTGGATGTATCCAATAGAGCGATATATGAAGATCTTTAAAGGATATACGAAGAATCATCACTGACCGGAAGCTTCGATTGTTGAAAGGTACATCACAAAAGAAGCTGTTGAGTTTTGTACAAACTATTTGTCGAATGCAGATTCTATAGGAATTCCAAAGTCTCGTCATGCTGACACAGACGAAAGAGGTATTCAAGGTCTAAATGTTAGGTCAATGGCTCGGGATGTAGTTATTCAATCACATTTCTATATTTTGAATAATATAGATGAGGTTCAACCTTTCATAGATACTCACAAAAGACTTATGAAGAAAAAATATCCCCGAATGAATGACAAGTTGTTGTTGATAGAGCATAATAATAGATTCATGGATTGGTTTAATAAAAGTGTATCTAATGATCTTAGTGCATCCGAGATACTTAGATGGTTGTCGTAAGGGCCAAAATTTTGTGTCATTACCTGGAGTGCATACGACATTGGTCATTATACCTTTTATACAAAATCAAAAGATGATCATAGTACAATACAAAATAGTGGGGTTATGGTTGAAGCCGAATCGATGTATTTCTCTAGTTCGAAAGATAAGAATCCGGTATTGGCAACTACCGCGTTTTATGGTGTCATTGATGAGATTTGGGAGATTGATTATGTTATTTTCAAAGTGGCTTTATTTAAATGCAAGTGGGTTCCCAATAATTGTAATGGTGTAGACATTGATGACTTAGGATTCACCCGGGTCGACCTTGGCAAGGCATCTTTTAATACAGAACCATTCATCATGGCTTCTCAAGCAAATCGGGGAAATGGTCAATCGTTCTCCAAGGAAAATACATTCCTCTTAGTGATGAAAGTCTTGATATTACGTCCACACCTTCTTACACAACACAAGTTCCTACCTCATATGATGAAGTTGGTGGAGATGTCGTGCATGCTATACCACTCGATCATGAAGAAGGCATATGGGAAAATTAACAAGTACATAATTTATTATTTATTTATAATATATTAATTGTATGTTATTGTTTAGAAGTATTTTTACTAACAAGTATAATTATTTGAAATCATAGGTATTTTGAGTCCAGACACCAGGCCAGGAGACAAGACACCAAGAGACAAGATACCAATACGCCAAGTTACAATTATGTGAAGTTATGTAATGTGTGTAAACTGTAATATGGTATATGTGATATTTTATTTATGTAGGTTATTTGTTCTGATAAACTGTAAACTGGTATATGTGATATTATGAATATGACACGATTAATATTATTATGAAAACTGTATCACAAAATGTGAATTGTATTTTTCTGCTATGCTGAGATATGGAGAACTATAATACAGGTAAAAAAATGGGATTAATTATAAAAGCAGGATGATATTTGTTAATTTTGCTGAAACTTTAGCGACGGTTATATTTTCGAACCGTTATAATATCTGGCGCGCTGGCCAGCAAAAAATAAATATCAAAACTGTGCTGCTGGGAATCGAACCGAGGACAATTATATTTATTACAACGGTGTAATGTAAAACCGTTGTGATAGTTAGCGCACTTTCCTCATTATTACAATGCTACACAAGGTCGTCGTTGTAAGTATCATATATACAACAACAATCTACATAACAACGCCCTCGCCCGCGTCATTATATGTCATTCCCAACTGTTGTTAAATGAGTTTTTTGTAGTAGTGCTTCTTAGGATACTCTAAATGCTCAAAGGCATACAACTTGTATAACTTTGAAACCAATTAGGTTAAAGTGTCAATACACATCAAATTTAAAGGCAAAGAGTTTGGAAATAAAATGTCAAAGGTAGTTCAAAGATTTTCAGAAATCTATATGTCTAAAGACACCTCAGGAGCCAGAGGTACAGAAGCTAGAAGTTTAGAAACTAACAATCCATCAGAAGCTGGATGTTCAGAAGCTGTCATAACTTCATAAGCTAGTGGTCTAGAAGTTGATCCAACCCCAGAAGCTCATCCAGATGAAAAAGATTCTGAAGAAGCTCAAGATGGCGCCTCAGAAGCATCACAATCCAAGAACACCTTCAAGTACAAGTCTTCACATTTGGAAGAGTTAATTCTTGGAAATAAAGATAGTCCTAGAAAGACAAGGTCTGCCTTTAGAGAGGAACTTTCAATGCTAGGACTACTCTCCATGACTGAACCTACTTCTTTTGATGACACACTTTCTGATGATGGCTAGATTATGGAAATGCAAGAAGAGCTGCATCAGTTCCAAAGGAATGATATATGTGATCTGATACCTATACTTTATCAGAATAAAATTATTGAAACAAAATGGGTATTCCAAAACAATTTTAATGAGTAAGGAGAAGTGGTAAGAAATAAAGCTAGACTTGTAGCTCAAGGCTACAGTCACCAAGAAGGTATAAATTTATATGAAATATTTGCATTTGTTACAAGGTTAGAGGGAATCGAGTTTCTTATCTCTTATGCTTTTAATCATAATATTATTTTATACCAAATGGATGTTAAGATTGCATTTTTAAATGGAGTTATTTCTGAAGAAGTGTATGTCAAACAACCACCCGAGTTTGAGGATTCCGTCCACCTAGATCATGTTTTCAAACTTAAGAAATCACTCAATGGACTCAAACAAGATCTAAAAGCTTTGTATGAGAGACTAAGTAATTTTCTGTTAGAAAATGGTTTTCAAAAAGGGAAAGTAGACAATACGCTCTTCAGAAAGACACTTAAAAATGACATCTTAATTGTCCAAGTATATGTGGATGATTTTATATTTGGTTATACTAATTCTTTCCTTTGCCAAGAATTTCCAAAGTCAATGCAACATGACTTTGAGATGAGTTTGATGGGAGAGATAAAGTTCTTCCTTGGACTTCAAATCAATCAATGCAAACAAGGAGTTTATGTTCATCAGACAAAATATACATAAGAGCTTCTGAAGAAGTTCAAGCTAGATAATTGTAAGATCATGACAACTCCTATGCATCTAACCTGCAATCTGAGCAAAGATGAACGTAGCACCAAAGTCTGCCAGAAGTTGTATAGAGCCATGATTGGCTCTTTACTTTATTTAACAACTTCTAGACCAAATATTTTTGTTCAGTGTATGTCTGTGTGCAAAATTTTAGTCAGATCCTAGAGAGACTCACTTAACAGTTGTTAAGAGGATCTTTAGGTATCTGAAAGGAACAACCAATATAGGGTTTCTTTAAACAAAATCCCTAGATTATAAGCTAGATGTATTATATGATGCTGACTACGATGGGGCTAAAATTGAGAGAAAATCCACTAGTGGAGACTATCAATTCATAGGTGAAAAACTAATATCCCGGGCTAATAAAAGACATGCAACTATTATTTTTTCTATAGCAGAAGAATAATACATCTCAGCTGCAAGTTGTTTCTCACAACTACTCTGGATGAAATATCAGTTGGAATATTATCATATAAGTGGAAGTAGTATTACTATTTTCTGTGAAAATACTGCTGCTATCTGTTTTACAAAGAATCCTATTCAACATTCTAGAACCAAAAACATAGAAATAAAACACCATTTTATTAGAGATTATGTTCAGAAGGGTGTGATAGATATACAGTTCATTGATATTGATCGTCAATGAGATGATACATTTACCAAACCTCTTACTATTGAAAGATTTGATTTTATTAAAATGAATTTGAACAAGCATTTTGTAAATGATTAGTGTTTTCTTATGAATGGAGGACCAGAGTTTAATGATGATCAGAAGCTACTGTGATCAGAAACTCTAAACTAGCTTCTAACGAATAGTAGTCTGTGAAGCAACTCAACCACTGATGCTTAGAAAAAGATTAGTTTCCTCTGATAGCATATAAGTGGAAATGTTTTTTTAACACCTGTCCACTTATGTGTCCCGAATCAGAAAGGTCTTCTGACACATGGTTTCTTAGCTGTTGGATAATCATTGTTGGGTTATGATGTAATTGTGTTTGAATACCGTGTCACGCACCCATTTATCATTTACTTTTGTTTATTCCAAAGAAATACCTTTTTACACTCAAGGCACTTAATCGTTTCAGTATTGCACAAACATTCTCTCTCTCTCTCTCTCTCTCTCTCTCTCTCTCTCTCTCTCTCTTCACAACCCACACTTTCGTTTTCACACCTTCTAAAAAAAGCACCCATTTTTCTCAAAACCTCTCTAGAACCGTAAACACCATTTCAATGGCATCTACTTCGAATCAAGCTCCAGTGGTGATAGATTCTAAAAAGAATCTCCAAATCAAGCCCAGAACTTGGAAGCTCAAAAAGGAGGATCTTAAGCAGATCATTGAACATATTGTGGACTACGAGTTTTTCAGGGTTAATAGGTATCCATTAAAAGTGTATTTCGAAGCTCAAGGTTGGATGAACTATTTTGATATGCTTAAGTTTCCAACCTTTCCCTACATGTTTAAAGGTTTATGGGTTAAGGTTAAAGTTTATGATGAAGGTACTGCTGCTCTTGATGAGAATCAAAGATTACAGAGTATAGAAATCTAAAAGGGAAACCTAGGGATGAGATGGGTCTTAAGGAATCAAGGAGGTGGATATAAGATCTGTTGTGATGGGGGATAGATCAGACTATCAGTCAGAGTCACATTGCCAAGCTTTTAGGTATGGACAATTGTTTCGGACTGGGCCGGCGCTTGTCCAACCGTCGGGCAGGCCCAACCCAATACTGGGACGACCTAATATGGCCCCTCCAATAGCCAGTGTCGGGCACGACCCTGTCAGCACCGAGCACGCTCGTGTCTTCCTCTCGTCGGCCACGTAGCAGACACCACTATTGAGCAGAAGCTCAGAGCTGAGGAGAACACCTCTCTCCTCAGCCTCCACGTACTCCTCCCCGCGAGGACACGTCACCTTGTATCCTCCCACCTCCGAAGGAATCGGTGTGCCCACCTTTCGGAGATCTCGGGACTGTTACCCCAGGGCAAAGACCACGTGCTGGTCTTCTCTACGCCAAGTAAGCCCTCGCAGTTGCCTGGATCGGGCCTTGCAATCCAGCCCAGTGCAGGTAACCATTGCCCCCGCGTCGGGGGCTCTCTTTAAATACCCTTTCACTTGAGAGGGTCAGGTTACGTTCTCTTTTACTCACCTATACTCTATACTTGCTTGCCATAGCTGACTTTGGCGTCAGAGTTCTTTGCAGGTACACCCCCTGCCGTATCATCCTCACCGGAGCTGAAGATTTCACGACGCTGCTGGCCACTGTCACACTGTCTAATCCAGGTATGATCAGTGGCACTGACTGTGGGGACTACTGCTTCCCCGTTTTTCCTTCCTCGTTAAACCAAAGCAAATCTCTCTTTTCGTAACAAACATGGCCAGCATCCAGACTGGAAACAAAGCTCCGGACACCGTCTTCATGCAACCTAAAAATGGAGACCACCGTGAAGACAACACTGTCGTTCATGTCAAGGATGTCGACGTGAGAGACGGGCAGATAGGTTCCCCATTTTCCGAAGACGTGGCGTACGACGCCGCCAAACAGGACATCCCGCAGGTTGTCTACCTGCCTGTCCCTCCACCGTCCAATGCGGATCCGAGCACGGTGGCCCTGTTCGCCTTGGTCAACCAGACCAACCAGCTGATTGCTCAGCAAAATCTCCGAATTGAAGCGCTCGAGAGAGGGCGGCCATGACGATCTTCCCGGCGAAGACATCGTCACCCCCATCTCCCAACCATTCTCCTTCCCCACGAAGGACTCCCCAGGCCAACTCTCGCAGCCCCTCCCCGCGGCGCGAAGGTCGCGGACCACGCATGGAGCAAACCCAGCCTATGGTCACTCAGAAGCACCCCCGCTCCACTTCTCAGAAGGAGCCGAGGCGCTCCCCGACCAGGAAGAGGAGCAAGGATAATGGCGAGAAGCCGAAGAGCCATTCCAGGAGTTCTCCTCGTCGACATGGACCGGGTCGAAACCATCGTTCCCCATCGCGGTCGCCGGTCAGAAGTGATGAGGACGACCAGAGAACTCCCTTGTCCAAGGAAATTATGGACACACTTATACCTGCGGGCATGGAAAAGCCCCGCAACTGGGGACTTATGACGGCACAGCCGACACCGAGGATCATATCGAGAGCTTCGAAGCAATGCTCGACTATAGAAACGTCCGGGGAACTATTAAGTGCAGGCTCTTCCCGACTACCCTCCGGAAAGGAGCCATGACTTGGTACAAGAGGCTTGCTCCGAAATCCATCACGTCCTGGAAACAGCTAAAAAAGCAGTTCTCCAGGCATTTTACCGCCTCTCGTCGACACCCGAAGACGGTGGCCTCCCTGGAGGCCATCTTCCAAGGGCGGAACGAATCCCTCAGAGACTACATCGAGAGATTCAACAAAGAATTCGTTGAGGTCCACGCGACCGACGACATGAAGAAGTTCCTGATCGCACGGGGACTACGCACCTGAACCGACTTCGCCAAGGCTGTGGGCATCTATAAACCTCGCAACTTGGAAGACCTACTCTTCCGAGCTCAATCGTACATCGAATTCGAAGAGACGCAGGCTACTCAAATGGCCCTCGACTCGCGGCAACGAGATGGCCCCCGCGGCCACAGAGATGAAGGCTCTCCTCCCCCCCGGCGTGGGGGAGAGAGAAGAAAGGAAGGCCGCTCCCGGGACTCTCGCGAGCCGAGAGGTCCAGCTGGCCGGTTCACGGAATACACGCCGCTAAATGCTCCCCACGAGCGAATTCTCTCAGAGTGTGCCAACTCGGAGTTCCAGAGAGGGGGTGTTCGCTTTCCCAAGCCGACAGCCCCCAAACCAAACACAGACAAGTCCAAGTACTGCAAGTTCCACCGGAGCCATGGACATGTCACGGAAGATTGCATCCACCTTAAGGATGCAATTGAGATCCTGATCAAGGAAGGGCATCTGAAGAAGTATGCCCAGAGGAATGACGCTTCCCGATCGGGTGCCCGAGACGCTCAAAGCGTCGAGGAGACGACTCCTCCCACTGGGGAAAATCGACTGCAATTCACCCTCAGCGTTACTTGACCCGAGGACTTCTTCATCCCCGAGGGAATCAAGGACCAAGAGTTAGTTCGCAGCATATGGGTGAGTTTCCCCGATAAAGACCCCATCACTGCCCGCAGCACATGGGAAGGCTTCCCCAAGGCGATGGTTATTTTTGGCGGGGGGGCCGAGAAGGTGTCCGTCGGGTCGATTAAGCGAAAGTTTGACGAACTGGAGTCCGCGACATCGGCGAAGACCACCACTTTTGACAAGGTGCAGGGGAGGTCAAGCCCCATCACCTTCTACATTGAAGAGCTGCCAGGCGAGGCCCCTAACGCCTCCATCCCCCTCTTGATCCAGGCACAGATGGCAAATTTTGACGTCCATAGGATCCTGGTTGACCAAGGGAGCTCGGTGGACATCATGTACACCCACCTCTTCGAAACCCTCCAGCTCGATGAGAAGCACTTGACCCCTTACGTAGGCTTGGATCAACAGGGATTCAACGGTGCCACCACCAGACCGTGGGGCTATGTTGAACTAGTGGTCACGTTCGGAAGCGAAGACACCGCCCGACAGATCAAGACCCGCTTCTTGGGGGTCGAATGTCCATCCCTATACAACTGCATTATGGGGAGGACAACCCTGGCCAAACTCACAGCAGTACCATCGACAGTCCATCTGAAGATGAAGTACTACACAGGTCGGGGTCGGGTAGTCACCATGCACGGGGACATTGAAGCGGCCAGGAGGTCCTTCGACGCTGCAATCGAAGGCATGAGTTCCATCAGCACCAAGCCCAAGGCCGGAGTAAAGTCATCCCCGGACGCTATGCAAAATCCACTCCCGCGCATCAATGCGGTCGACCTCGACAGCAGGTTCCTTGGCGAGCATGAAGAAGGTGGAGCACCTGACCTCAACCTTCAGGTGGAAAACAACGGGCAGCCTGTCCACCCAGCGCGCCCCGTCCCAGACGGAGACTTCGAGCTCGTCGCCCTCGGAGATGAACCAGACCGAAGCGTGAAGATCGGCACCGGACTCCCCGACCTGGCGAAGAAGTAACTGAAGGCATGTCTCCAGGAGAACGCTGATCTATTCACATGGAGCGCCTCCGAGATGCCTGGCCTTGACCCTGAGGTGGCCTGCCATCAGCTCACCGTAGATCCTGCCGCTAGGGCCATAGTTCAACGTAGGCGCAGACAGTCTCCCGTAAAAGCGGAGGCTGCTGAAAAAGCTGTAAAAGACCTCCTAGAGGCGAATTTTATTTCAGAGGCCAGGTACACAACCTGGTTGTCCAACGTTGTACTTGCCAGGTACACGACCTTAATCGGGCATGCCCGAAAGACTCTTATCCTTTGCCTAACATTGACCAGCTGGTCGGCAATTCTGCAGGTTTCAAGTTATTGTCCTTCATGGACGCCTACTCGGGGTATAACTAAATCCCCATGGATAAGGCCGACAAGCAGAATACTGCCTTCATGACCGAGTCAGGCAATTACTACTATAACGTAATGCCCTTCGGCCTGAAGAATGCCGACCCGACCTACCAACGACATGATCGTCAAGTCCGCAGAAGAGGTCGACCATGCTGCCCATCTCAAGAGGGTATTCGACAAGGCAAGGAGATGTCGCATGAGGTTCAATCCCGACAAATGCACCTTCGGCATTCGGGCGGGCAAGTTCCTCGGTTTCTACCTCACAGAGTGGGGAATCGAGGAAGACCCTGAAAAGTGTAGGGCTTTCTCCAAAATCCCGACCCCGAACTCGAAGAAGTCAATACAATCATTGAACCGAATGTTAATCGCCCTCTCCCGCTTCATCGCCAAATTTGCGCAATACGCACTCCCGTTTTTCAAGCTTCTCCGACAAAAAGCCACGTTTGAATAGAGCGAGGAGTGCGAGAAGGCGCTCCTCCACCTCAAACAAGTCCTGTCGCAACCCCCGGTCCTCTCACGGGAGGAGAACGGGGAGACGTTGTTCTTGTACCTCGCCATCACGAGCGAAGCAGTCAGCGCTGTCCTCATCCGGGAAACCTTCGACGGGCAGAAGCCGATTTACTTCACAAGCAAGGCCCTCCAAGGCCCCGAGCTCAGGTATCAGCAGATCGAGAAAGTCGCCCTGGCCCTCATCACCGCATCCAGGAGGCTACGCCATTACTTCTTAGCACACACGGTCGTGGTAAGAACCGAGCAGCCCATAAGGCAACTCCTCGGCCGACCAGACATGGCAGAAAGGATGATCAGATGGTCGCTAGAGCTTGTTGAGTTCGAAATTCAGTACGAGGGAAGGAAAGCCCTGAAGGCTCAGGTGTTGACCGACTTCGTGGCAGAAATGACCGTCCCGGAACCTTCGACCAACGGATCCCAGAAGTGGACAATCTACGTCGACGGGGCATTCAGCACGAAAGGGGGCGGGGCAGGCATTATCCTCAAAAACGAGGAAGGCATTCGGATTGAGGTCTCCCTCGAATTGTCCTTCCCAACGTCGAATAACCAGGCAGAGTATGAGGCTTTCCTCGCCGGACTACAGCTTGCCGAAGACCTCGGCGCCAAAGAAGTCAAAATTTTCACCGACTCTCAGCTCGTAGCCTCTCAAGTCTGAGGAGAGTACCAAGCCAAGAACGACTGCCTCATCGAATACTTAACCTTGGTGAAGGAAAAAATGAAGAACTTTGCCTCCGCGGAAGTAACCCACATCCCGCGCGAGCATAATACCCGAGCAGATGTATTATCCAAGCTGGCAAGCACAAAGAAGAAAGGCGGGAACAAGTCCGTCATTCAGGAAGTACTTTCACGCCCGAGCATCGACAAACCCGCTCTGGGAACGGACGTGAACACCATCTGGGACAGTAACTGCTGGATGACCCCGGTATACTAATACCTCACGATGGGCAAACTACCTGAGGATCCCAAGGAAGCGGGGATGGTTAAGCGGCGAGCGTGCTCGTACACAATAGTTGAGGACAAACTATACCGCCACGGGTTTTCTATCCCCTTCCTCAGGTGCGTCGAGGAGACCAGGGTCCCCGGTATACTCCAGGAAATCCACGAGGGGATCAATGCACAACACCTCGGCGGGCGATCCTTAGCCCGTAAGGCGCTCCGAGCAGGGTATTACTGGCCCACCATGCAACAGGACGCCAAGGAGCATGTCAAGAAGTGTGATCGATGCCAACAACACGGGGACATGCACCTTGCTCCTCCAAACGATCTCAAAACACTATCGTCCCCATGGCCGTTTGCGTGGTCGGGAATGGATATCCTCGGGCCCTTCGTCGTAGGGTCATACCAAAACAAATACCTCATCGTCGGGGTAGATTATTTCATGAAGCGGATCGAGACGGAAGCCTTGGCCAAAATCACGGCCTTCAACATACTCCGTTTCTACAAGAGGAACATCCTCGCCCGGTTCGGCGTGCCCCAAGCGGTTGTCACCAACAACAGGATGCAGTTCACCGACAGGAACTTCCAAGACTTCGTCACCAAACTGGGCACGAAGCAGCACTTCACGTCGGTCGAGTACCTTCAAACGAATGGGCAGGCCGAAGCAGCGAACAGAGTGATCCTCCGAGGATTGAAACGCCGACTTGGCGACGCCAAGCAACGATGGGTCGAGGAGCTACACAGCGTTCTCTGGGCCTACCTAACAACCCCACATTCCACGACCGGGGAGACCCCCTTTCGTCTGACCTATGGAATAGAAGCGGTGATCCCCGTGGAGATCAGGGAACCCTCGAGGAGGACGGAGTCCCCCCTTGACGAGGGCACGAATGATGAGGCCCTGAGAGAAGAGCTCGACTTCGTCAAGGAGATAAGGACGGACGCATCCCTCCAGGAAGCCTCACTTAAGCAAAAAATAACTGCGTTATAACAACAAAGTTATTAAACGAGATTTTCAAGTAGGCACCCTCGTCCTATGAAGGAACCAGAAAGATTCGCGAGAAGGCAAGCTCGCCGCGAACTGGGAGGGCCCGTATCGCGTCCGCGCAAAGACGGGGACAGAATCCTATTACCTCGAAAAGCTACACGTGGAAGAACTTGCTCGACCATGGAACGCTGAGAAACTTAAGCAATACTACAGTTAAACACTGCCCACGACACGCCAACGTCGTGATTACGGGGGCGCGCTAGGTTACAAGCGCGACACCTCTATACGAGACACGATGATCAAGGGCCGCGTTGTGTTTTCGCGATGACTTTTGATTCGGCGAGGACCCCTCGACCGAGCTCCGTCGTCGTAGAACCAATTAGGCAGAACGCCCAGCTCGCGATGGGAAGTTCATGCTACGAAGCTAAGACCTCAACCGAGTTCTTAGCCTCATTGAAGGTCGGGATACACCTCCGACCACCCGACCAGTTCCCCCACACAGTCGAGGATCAATAAAGTCGAGCAAACTCCTAAATTACCAACACTTAGACAAAAACAATAACATCACACACAAGCAAAATCATACAACCATCACACACGCAGATAAGAAGAAATCAAAGCATTAAGTGGGCAGAAGCCCATTGTATAGGTATTACAAAATATCAAAAAGCCCTTGGCACGCAGGCCGGGCAAAAGTCACTATAAAAATGGCACGCAGGCCAAACAAAAAGACCAAAAAAGTAGTGGCACGCAGGCCGAGCAAACAAAAGAACTAGAAAACGATCTCCTCCTCGATCCAGCCATCATTCTCCCCGTCCTCCTCCTCTGGCAGGTCCAACTTGCCGTCGAACACATGAATGAATGAGTTAATCCTATCGAGCGCAAGCTGGACATCTAGATTCTCGGCCTCGACCTGCGCCACAATATTTTTAAAGCCTATCTCGAGGGCCTCTAGGCTATCCTGCTGAAGCTCCCGAATCTTAGCAATCAGAGCCACCCGGCTGGTGAAAACCTTCTCTTCGACGGACTCATTCTCTTTATGGCGGGCAGCAGCCTCTAGCTCGGCAACCCTAGTCCGGAGGCGGTCACGCTCCTCTTGAGCCGCCTTCAGTGCATCGTTGGCCTTATTCAGCTCATGGAGGATGTTGGCATGATTCTCGCACTTGGACTAGGCCTCTTGCAGATCGACCTCAAGCTTATTCTTCTCCTTCTCGAGGGCAGTGTTTTCGTCCTTTAGCTTCTGCAGCTCGGAGGCAGGGGAGGTCTCCTCGTTCAAGACCAAGGCAGTCTCGAAGATCCGCATCATGGCTGCCAGGTCCTCGACCAGCGCCTTCTTCCGGGCCTCTCCGTCCATCCCCAGGACTGCCCTAACTTCGGCCTCAGCGACAACAGGAGGGCTTCCCCCAAAGAAATCCCGTTGGAGATGACAGGCGGGCAGCAGAAACTTCTCCGTTGGGACTGGGCCCTCGAGGTCCATGAGGACGGATCCCTCAGTCCCCGCCCTCTTGGCATGGGTACTCTCCAGAGGAGGAGATTGACTGCACTGAGGAGAAGAAGAGCCGCTCGTTCCTCCAATGGGCACCGCATCCTGAATAACCTTGCGAACACGACTCTTTGGTCGTTTGGGGGCCCGGTCAGCAGCCATCTTCATGATGCGCTCGGTGGCATTCAACATTTGACCTACAAGGGAAAACATGAAACAAGTTAGCACAAGCAAACAAAACTAAGTAAATGCCCGAGCAGAACAATGGCTCCTACCTAAGAACCTCTTGGCCTCATCGGGGGACTTGCACTCAAGGAGAGCCTTAGTGTTTATGTGGCGGGTCGCGGTAATAACCCTTCCCCAGGAGTCGACGATAGATTTTCCTTCCCTAGTTATACACAATGCCCGGCTGAAGCTGGTGACGTGCGCGACCAGCTTTGCATACGCTTCTTTGTCCTCCTCTGACAGCTCGCTGTGCCTCACGAGGTAGGAGTCCGTACCACGCGCGAAGTGCGCATCCTCCCACTCCAGGGAGCACTTGGACACAAACCTCTCCTCCCCGGCCTCGTCGGTCACAATATCATAAAGGGTGCCCATAACCTCGTGCGTCGCGGGCATGACATAGTAAAATCTATCCTTGAAGTTACGAATAGAGTCCGAGTACACCTTGAAAAACTTCCTCGGCTGCTTGAAGGAGACCCAGCTGTGTCGCCCTTGGTCGGTTGACCGTTGAAGGTGGAATATACAGAAAAAGAGGGAGAGAGTGGTCTCGATGTTGAGGTAGTCACACACGATCTTGAATGCCCGCATGAAGGCGAGCGCATTAGGATGAAGTTGAGACGCCGCCAGGTGCAACCGGTTGAACACTCCCAATTGAAAACTGTTGAAGGGGAGACGAATTCCGGCCTCTTTAAATGCGAACTCGTACATAGGGAACCTTAACCCACGATAATTAGATCAGATACGACGGTGTTCCCTAGGCTGAAAGACCGTTCACTTCGCCTGCTCGCCCACAGCGACATCCTCGAGATGGCGAAAGCGTCTGTGTCATCACGGGCAAATTGCGAGCGAATACGTAAAGGCTCATCATCAGCCCAGTCGGCAGCTGGACGCAGGGGCTCCTCCCCGGGGAGCTGCCCGGGTCCGTCCATGTCAGGTTTGGTGTCTATCTGGATGATGCCCGCAAGCCTCACAGCCATTTTTACTTGAAAAGCAGAGGAAATAGGTGAATTCGTTGGCCACGACCAAATCCACCCTTCCACTACCAATCAAGTGAAAGGGAAATGAGAGCGGGAAGCTGCTCGGAGCAACGGGGAACTACCCGATACCTTTCTTCCCACCAGGGACCTTCTCCAGATCCCCGGTCCTCCCACGTCTTATCTTCCCGGGACATTCATCGCGTGTCCTCGGGACATTCATCGTATGTCCTCGGGGCATTCATCGGGTCCCCGGGACATTCATCCCAAGCCTCCGTCAAATCCAACGGAACACTAGAAACATCCTGTTGTTTTAGCCGAAATCTTCGTGGTGTCACCGGGAACTTCATCAGTTCGCCAGAAAACCACCAACGGAAAACAAAACAGAAAAGAAGAGGATTAAAAGCTTACTTGGAACAGTGGTAGAGGGCGGACCGGAGTGGTGGAAGCGGCGACGTACGGCGGTGAACAGCGGTTGAGCAATGGCGGAGATTGGAAGAAGAGATCGGAGCGAAAAAAGGTGGGAACGTGTAAATTATACGAACTCAAGCCCTTTTATAGGCCCCTGACAGGAATCGAGGAGTCCCTAGGCTCTTGAGTGCCCTAGGCCTAGCCGCCCCTAGACATTAATGGCAGGTGACACGTGGCACACGAGTTCCCGCGTTAATCCTTTCACTTGCCTTGCTCCTCGGACTCACAACCCCTCATCTCCCCCGCGTCACCGTCCAACGACGATGTCACAATTCAAGCAGAGTCCAAGATTACTGCCCGTCTAGCATCCCGTGCTCGTGGCCTTCCTACTGCATCATTCCAGGCAACTCGGAGACGCTTCCTCATCGACACGTATCTCCAGTAAGGGGTTACCAGCGTGAATCAAACGATCACCTTCGTCTCGGGGGTTCGAGCATGCTTGCGGTGTCCTCGTCATAGGGGCTGATCCTTAAGTCATTATTCTGACACCTCGGAGCAACGACTTAGGGGGCTCTTGTTCCGGACTGGGTCGGCGCTTGCCCAACCGTCGGGCAGGCCCAACCCAATACTGGGACGGCCTAATATGTCCCCTCCAATAGCCAGTGTCGGGCACGACACTGTCAGCACCGAGCACGCTCGTGTCTTCCTCTCGTCGGACATGTAGCAGACACCACTGTCGAGCAGAAGCTCAGAGTCGAGGAGAGCACCTCTCTCCTCAGCCTCCACATACTCCTCCCCGCGAGGACACGTCACCTTGTAACCTCCCACCTTCGAAGGAATCGGTCTGCCCACCTTCCGGAGATCTCGGGACCATTACCCCAGGGTGAAGACCACGTGTTGGTCTTCCCTATGCCACGTAAGCCCTGGCAGTTGCCTAGATCGGGCCTTGCAATCCAGCCCAGTGCAGGTAACCGTTGGCCCCGTGCTGGGGGCTCTCTATAAATACCCTCTCACTTGAGAGGGCCAGGTTACATTCTCTTTTACTCACCTATACTCTGTACTTGCTTGCCATAGCTGACTTTGGCATCGGAGTGCCTTGCAGGTACACCCCCCGAATCATCCTCACCGGAGCTGAAGATTTCACGACGCTGCTGGCCGCTGTCACACTGTCTGATCCAGGTACGATCAACAATATAGAGAGGTGTGCTGCGAAAACTAAAGACAAAAACTTAGAGTCAAGAGTGATTAAGAAATGCCTGTTTCTCAAATTTGATGATTTTGGAAAAGTGAAGAACACGGAGATTGACTACATGCTTCTGTTAAGAATCTTGATTGGTTGCTTGATTCTAAGACAAGAGGGTATTGATGAAATCTCTTAGGATCACTAACACTTCATCTGGTTTTTGGTCAACATGTAGAAAATCAATCTTCCATACATCTTCAACCATGTGTGTGAAGCTATCAAGGAAAACTCAAAACATGATAAGAAGAATGTTCCTTACACAAGGCTTGTTTCTAAATTGTTTCATCAGAGTAGGATCATTGAGACTCTGATGAGATTTGGTGCTACAAAAGATATGTAGGAAACATATGGGAATACGAAGGTGAGAAAAGTACACAATAAGGGGGGAGGGGTTGGATTGTGTTTTTTGTTTTCTTAGTTTGCATCTGATCAGAGTTCAGAATCTAAACTGGTTTTCAGATTCTGATTAATTCTTTAGCAGTGGAATGTTAACAGAAGAAAATAAATAATAACAGAAGAAACAAAGATTTATATTGATTCCTCCCCTAACTGAGAGTAGTCCAGTCACCTTGCTTCACAAGAGATTTTCACTATAATCAAAATATGATTGCAATCACTTGTACGTTATGCATAAGACTTTTACACCTTCTCAGACCCAAGGTCCAAGACTTTTCCTCAAGCTCCTCACTTGAGACATCCTGCTCAGGTTCCACTTACCCAAGACTTCCTTGCTCAGGCTCCTAGCCCAAGACTTTTGCTCTAAATCACATGTAATGAGCCTCACCGCTTGCACCCCATTGGCCAAGACTTACTGCTCCAAATTCAATGCACTGAGCATTCCTACTCTAGCCTCTTAGACCCAAGACTTCAGTACCAAGTCACATGAAACGTGCCTTTCTCTACTTGCACCCCACTAGCCAAGACTTACTTATGCTAATTCCATGCACCGAACTGTCTTGCTTAAGCCACACTGTCTCAAGACTTTCCCACTCAATCAATCTACTTGATTAAGACTTTCACTGCTCAAGCATATAGAAAGAGACTTACGTGGCTCAAGAATCTTGGATCGAGACTTCCTTGCTTGTATCTCAATGATATAAGACTTTTGCTCAAACAATCCACTTGATTAAGACTTTCACAGCTTAAGCACATAGCAAGAGACTTATGTGGCTCAAGCATCTTGGCTTGAGACTTCCTTGCTTGTATCCCAATGATACAAGACTTCTGCTCAATCAACCCACATGATTAAGACTTTCACTGCTCAAGCACATAGCAAGAGACTTACGTGGCTCAAGCATTTTGGCTCGAGACTTCCCTGCTTGTATCCCAATGACACAAGACTTTTATCTAAATAGCTGAACAAGCTCATCAGAATTGAGAACAAGGTGTACATGATACAAGTATCAGAGGTACGTGAAATCACCATAAAAACACCTAAAGCTCTTAAGATTTCTAAGATATTCAATGTGTAAGAAATCTTAAGGCTTTTACAATTACAACCTATATCAAAAAAATATGCGTATACATTGCGTTGATAATTGTTGATCTTGTTACTCCTTCTTCTGGTTGATCATTGTTAAAGATTCAGTTTGAACCTTCAGCCATATTTATATCCTTTTAAGAAACTAACCATTGAAGAGGTAACTTGATCAAGAGTCTTTGTTGTTACTCCATAGTACAAGAGCTGTTGAAGATAGATACACCAGAAGATCTTGATCCAATGTGTAACATGTTTAGCCTTTGAGTCTTCAAGAGATTCTGTACTATTAGAGTCGTTGATAGTAGATATCCATAAAGCATCTTAGCTTTTCTTGAGCCTTGCAGTTTGTAGACTCCAACTGACAAACTGATTTGACAATACAACTTGCTTTCTACAGTACATACATCTTCAGCTTTATCACTAACTCTGAATGGTACCAGAGGCCAATTTACATTCACTAAGTGTAGAGACAATTATGTTGTTTCTTTCGATGCTGAGACCTTCAGCTTTAAAGTCTACACCAGACATCACTTAGCAAGTGTTCTTCAGATTCTGCCACCAAAATCTAGCAATTCAGCAACTCTCTAAGTGTACTTAATGTAGAATAGATTCTGACCATAATATTTACAAGTTTTAGATCCTGCACACATGTAACACACAATTAAAACATTTTTCTTTCAATACTTTGTTATCATTGAAACCCAAGGAAAATATGTCATGAACAAATCTTGTTCTAACAATATCCCCATTTTTTATGATGACAAACACAAGTATATAAAGGACAATGTTGGGCAGTTATAATTTTCTTTGAAACATCAGGGTATAAGGTTTGAAAGCTCCCCCTGAGTCTAATAGTCTAAAACAGAGTTCTGTAGACATCATAATAGGAACTACTCTCAAGAAAAAGTAATTTAGTTTTCTTAGTAACATCAGAGTCTGAAGTTTGTAAGCTCCCCCTGAGTCTAACAGTTCCAAGGTTGAGGTTTGTAAGCTCCCCCTTAGTTCCATATTTAAGAAAACCAAAAATAATATTTTAACTTCCTTTGGCAATTTAGAATACGAGGTTTGTAAGCTCCTTCTGAGTCTGATAGGCTAAGGCTGAGGATTTTAAGCTCCTCCTTAGTTCTATGTACAAGAAAGTTAAAATGTGTCGCCCGGGAAAGATAACCATTAAAACAAAAATATAAATGACAAAATTATAAATGACCAATATGTACGAATAAATATGTACTCAATGGGTTCAGTTTCTATTTAAATACTTACCATAATTTCTCCCCCTTTTGTCACATCAAAAAGAAAAATAAAAAAATTACAGTCATAAATGTATCATAAATCATCATTACAGGATCATTAAGGATTGTATAGTGCATGCCTTAAATTTTTAGTGGTCCTAACTGTTCCAAGAATCAAACAGGATTAAATCAGACGTTTGAGTTGCTTAGAAGTCATTATAAAAGCAGTCCAAACCTAGTTCATTTTCATCAAAATCCATCAGAATCATGGAAGCATCAGCTGAGAGTCTTAAGATTTCTATGGTAATAGAAATCTCCTAGAGATCTATGAGACAAGATGTCCAAGATGTTCAGAAACGAGTTGTTTCTGAAACATCTACCACTGGGCATTTGCCCTCTGCAAGAATCACGTCTGAAGAAGTAACATCAGCAACTCCAACACAACTTACAGAAGTAGGTTCATCAGAAGCTGTGATGAAACCCAGAAGAAAGATAACGAAGAGATCAAAGAAGAGAATACGGTCCAACAAGTTGTTCTACCGTTCAATCCTAGAGGCAGAAGATGAAGACATTGATGAAGATAAGCTAGATATAGGCTATGACAACTGTTTTTGTCATAAGGCTCAAGATGGATTAGATAGGGATCTGTCATACCCCAAACTTTGACCACTAAGATTCTCATCATTGTGCCAATCATCATCATAATATGGATGAACTTTCATACTCATTAGTCTCCCCAAAGATGGGTGAGCATTCACTACAATCAAAGAATTAGGGTTTCAAGCCCTCTCAGAGCACTTAGACAAAGGATCAATCAAGGAATGACATGATATTCAATTTGTCTATCCTCTCAAACACCTATAAAGGATTAAGAGGACTCCCACATCAGGGATCAGGCACAAGGCTGCAGCATTCCAAGTGGATTAAGCCTCAAGATCGCCAGTGTCACCAAATTAGGGTTTTGGTCGACCAAGGCCTCCAGTTGGAATTTTTCCTCTGGGAATGAGCCAATGCTTCAAAGCATACCCTAAAATACTTCATGGGACCTCATGGACCCAAGCATCAAGTCAATTTAACCCCAGGGGATGTATTCATCTAAAATCAGGAATTAGGGTTTCTTGACCTAATTCACCCCTAAGTTGACTTTTGGGACAAAACATGAGCCAAGACCTCAACACATGATTTGAGGGTCTCTAACACACCACAATGATCCATTTGCAACAATGGATTGATCCAAGAAGCTTGATCAACAAGTTTCAATTTCATCTGAACCACCATTAGGGTTTCGAGGGAAAAAGTCAACTGTACCTTTGACTTTTGACCAGGACATGCTCCCAAAACTTGGGACATGATTCAATACACCCTATAACACCTATGGAACACTGCCATTAGGTTTGATTTAGGTCAAGGACTTAATTTCCCCAAGGATCGCACAGTTTGAAATTCATCTGATAAAAAGTCAACTATGCACAAAAGTCAAGTTTGACTTTTTGAGATTTTTCACAATTATGGTTCCTCAACCCTAAAATTATGTTAATGTGTGATTGGAATCATCATTAATCAAGAAAAATCAAAGAAAGTGGGATAACTTGTAAAAGGGGTAACCATAAAAACTTAAAAATTTTCTAAGTTATGGAACAAAGTAGTACCAACTTCCAAGGATCATAACTTGTGATCAATGCAACCATTTTGGCTGATCCAAAGATGGATTTGTAGCTCTCATGGCATACTTCAAAAGTGTTAACTACACCTCATTGCAATTCCTCATGGATTTTAAGTTATGGAATGATCAAAATGGCTGAAAACCCAAAAATGACATTTTTCCAACACTTAGTGAAATTTTCACTAAGTCAGAATCTGTTTCACTTTTTTCAAAATGTAGGGGCATTTTTCACTTGGATCCAAAAAGTTTCAAAACAAACTATTATCACACATATGTTGTATCATATGAGAGCTTTCCAAAATGTCCAAGAACCCCATGAAATTCCATTTGAGCTAAGAGTTATGACAGTGGCAATATGCCTTGCTGCAACTGTCATTACAAGGCAGATTTGTGCATTTTGCTCGATTTGAGCAATTTGTGCAAATGATAAACAAGTGTATCCATCTTAACACCTCAGGGGGAGACCAAGGAGGAACAAACACTGATCCATAAGCCTCCCAAGTCTTTGGAACTACAAATAGCATGCCAAACCGAAAAACCCTAAAAAGGGGACAAGACTCCAATTTTGTTTTGGAGCATTCAATGGATGCACCAAGGTGGCATGAACTGACACTATTCCAACTGAATGAGTCAAGGAAGATCTCTGAACTAGGGAACCAAAGGCCTATGCTCTAACCTCTAGTCAATGGCTAGAGGGGACTTAAGATTCCAAAGTGACACAAATGGCCACAAACCTGTACTAGTTGCCATTCCTTATTCCTTGCAAAACAAACATGATCTACTATAAATAGAGCTCATTTGTGATCAGTTTAAGTACACCAAAGGCCTACAACACTTGCCTTTCTCAAAATCATCTTCTAACTCTCAAAAATGCCTTTCTTAGCAAGTCACTATCGAATTTTTCAGTAGAGAGAAATTCCACTCAAACCAATTGCTCTAACACTTCATAAACATCATATGTGAGCTGATCAAACACTAAACACATAACTATAATACTGATTTCTCAGAATCACCAGCCAGTTGCTCAAATTTTCAACCAAGTTGCAGTTGAGATGGCATGAAGTGATCCAGCCATTTCCAATCAAGCCCAAGCATTCAAACACACTCCATATGGTGTAGGGAAGCTGTTCAGAAATTCACAATTCATCTGTAACACCTCCAACTCAAAAATCACATTGCTCTTGCTGTCACGACCTTCAAGCAAGCCTAAACTTGGTCATCTCTTAATCTATGCATATTTCCTCGCACAATACTTTTGCCAAATGTTCATAATCATGCATAGAATGTTTCCCCTAATTTAATTGCTTTGTTTGAATCGTGTATCAAAATTCTCAGCCTTCATGCAAATTTTAGGGTTCTTGAGGTTTTGTCTTGATTTCTTATTCCATGCCTAAAATAAATGAAATTAAAGACCATAGACATGATCGTGAGGTGAAAACGAGCAGATTGATATGTGGATTGCGTAATTTCATCAAGTATTCAGTGAGATTGGAGAGAAAATGCAAATCTGGGCAAAACTCAGAACACACGCGTGTTCTTGGGTGTTCTTGGCGCCCATTTTCCAAAATTCAAATATTTGAATTTTTGTAATTTTATTTAATTGATTCAAAAATTAATTTCTCTCTGAGTTTTAATGATTTTGAGTTGATTCTTTTTTTAATAATTCACAAAAATGTTAAAATATTTTATTTTACCAAAAATTCCAAAAAATATTATTTATTTCATATACTTGATATTTTTGCAAAGAATTAATCTTTTATTTGTTTTTTAACATTAAAAATATTTTTTCCTCCTTGATTTTCCAAACTTAATTAGTTTCCAATCATTTGCGGATAAAAACTTGATTTTTGAAACATTGATCCAAGATCACCGCTCATTTTTCACATGTTTTCAATACTTTTTATTAATTTTTTAACAAAATTAATTCCATTTTTAACAAAATTAGGGTTTTGATTAATTGCACCCTCACAAATATTTTTCAAACACTCATGGGCCTCTATTAGAGTGTAAGACCCATCCCCTTTGTAAATACACCACTTTTTGGGCCTCAGTCATTGTATAAGTCCCATTGTATTTTCAAAAATAACGGCGCGATCGTCGCCTTTTTTAACAAAACCAACTAGGCCTCTCCTCGAGCTTTAAGTCCAATTCCTTTTCAAAAACAAAAACTTTGGGCCTCTAATAGAGTGTAAGACCCAACCCCTTTTGAAAGCCAAACATTTTGGGCCTCAGACAATTGTATAAGTCCTCGAAAATTTTCAAAACGACGGTGCAATCACTGTCCACCTGGGCCTCTCCCTGAGTTGTAAGCCCCATCTCTTGTATATAAAATAAACTTTAGGCCTCTAATAGAGTGTAAGACCCATCCCCTTTGAACAGAAAACCTTTTGGGCCTCATTTATTGTATAAGTCCCCCTGTACAGTTCTCAAAATAACGACGCGATCGTCGCCTTTTTTTTAAAAATCACCTGGGCCTCTTTTTGAGCTATAAGCCCCAACAATCTTTTCAAAGCACTTTCTCCTTTGATTTTGAATTTAAATATACAGTTGTTATCAAAACTTTCTTTAATTTCTTTGTTGAACAACTAACAAAACATCATGGAAGCTCTACAACTGGTAAGTGTTTATCCGCTTTCATTTATTGCTTCCCAATATATAACTGTATTGTGGGGCTGCTTCACTGTAAGTCTTCTTTCACATCCTTTTACATACTTGTCATATATCAATGGTATATATACTAGAGTTTTCCCTGGAAACTACGTCTAGAACTAGGTAAAGCCCGTTGGTCACTCTTGAATACAAAAAAAACTAGATCCCCATAGGGTTCCAGATACAGTCTTCCCTTCTCTTGGGGTTAAACAATATGGAACAAATAGAAAGGCAGTATTCTCGGTGAACCTTTTCTCAGACTGTCACCCTTAGAAATTGTCAAAGAAATTCTACTCCCCAGAGTTGATCTATTCTCCGTGAATAGCATCTCCTGAGTTTCTTCCAAACCCTCGAACTTTCCTGGAATGATCTCTTCTTTGTGAATTGCATTTCTTGAACTTCTCTTGGTTTGGGGACCCACAGGCTTCCTAAAAGCATCCCCGCCTCCTATTGGGCTGTGTACAATGACCCTTCGGCTTCTTAGAAGTTCTCACGCCTTCTCTTCGGCTTAATACAAGGACCCTGAAGACCTCTTATAGGTATAGGAACAGAACTTAGTCATCCTTCGTCAGAGCTGTCTTTTTAAAAAGAGGAAACACTCTCAGACCAATTTTAGGGTTGATACTCATCCCTTAAACGAGTCAGCCTCCTCTTGGGCATCATACAAAAGACAAAACTCTACCAATAGGCTTGGACAGTCTAAACATCCTTGAGTCTCAAAGACATTCTCAAGTCCCCTCCAAAACATAGGAGAAGCCTCGGATTCTGGATTAATCTCTAGTAAGAGTTAAAACTTGTGGGTTCTATAACCCCGCCTTTCTTCCGAATTTCCCCAACCAGGGTCAATATAACACTATCTCAAATCAGAGCCTCGAGGTTTCTGATCTATCAACTCTTCTGCACTCCCCTGCAAAAGTTGATTCCCCAGTTGGACCTGCCTCGGGATCTCAAGAATCCCCTGCAGAAGATAGCCTCCTCTTAGGCTTTGTATAATGACCCTTCCTCAGGAAGTCAGCCTCCTCTTGGGCTTTGTACAAATGATTCCTCCCCAGTGGAGCTAACCTTTTCAAACTCTCTTGTTGAGTCAACCAATTTTAGCCTCCGTCTTGGGCTTCGTAAAAGTCATATAATAAACACTCTCTTGTTGAGTATAAAAGATTCTCTTGTTGAGTCAACTTTTAGCCTCCGTCTTGGGCTTTGTACAAGACATATAAAAACACTTTCTTGTTGAGTATAAAACACTCTCTTGTTGAGTATAAAACACTCTCTTGTTGGGTCAATCTTTTTTAGCCTCAATCTCGGGCTTCGTACGAGACAGCAAATCACTCTCTTGTTGAGTATAAAAGACTCTCTTGTTGAGTCAATCACCTTTTCAGACCCTCTTGTTGAGTCAACCCTTTTAGCCTCCCTCTTGGGCTTTATACAGGACAGATAAAAGTACTCTCTTGTTGAGTCAAACCCTTTCAGCCTCCATCTTGGGCTTTATACAAGATACATTCTCCCCAACGGAGTCAAAATCTCTTTTAGCCTCAATCTTGGGCTTTGTACAAGTCAGAAAGAACATTTTCCCCGAAAAAGTCAACCTTTTAGCCTCCTCTTAGGATTTGTATAAAGAAATCCTCGGTTGAGTCAATCAACCTTTTAGCATCAAATTTGTGCTTTGCTCACAACATACAAACATCAACAATTCCTCTTTAGAGATGACAAATTCCCTCTCAGCCAAAACACTCCAGCCTCATATCTTGGGTTTTGAACAAGATATAAATCACCTTTAGCTTCAATCTTGGGCTTTGAACAAGACACCAAAATATCTCTTTCCTCCCCTTGAATAGGAGGAACTACGATCGCTCTGATTTCCCTGTTTCGTTTTAACAGGAATACGTAGGCATAAGATTGCGAAATCTTAGCGAGCACACTAATCAAAAACTCTAAACCCAGTACCTTCATACCTCAATCCGAAAAACATCAGATCTAATACCTTACCGAAAGCCTCACAGTCCAGACCCCCTACTCTTAACAAAATAGCCTAAGGGGGACCCACTATCTTAATAGCATCTGTAAACTAACAGTCATCTGTTTAAACTCAGTATGCCAGCAGGGTTAATTAGAGACATCTATTTCCCTTCCTTAATCAGCTTAACAGGATAAAAAATGAATCGAACTGTAGTAACAAAACGATAGTGATTCGAAACCACAAAAACCGCGCTACAGAAAAAATGGCGACCATAGTGGGAGCGATCATTCTTCTCCCATTCCTTAGGTTGAAACCTTAAGTGCCACGGAAATGGCGACTCTGCTGGGGAGCCATTGTCTATTTAAGACTAGGATTATTATAGCTCTTAAGAGGTCTAGGATGTTAGTTTTAGGATAAATATATATACTGCTTTTCCTAATTGATATCTGTGTTTATTTCTATGCTAATGGGAATGCGTGTGATGCCGCATCTGGAAATATTGAGTATACACCTAAGATAAGTGATGGCACTAGACGAGTAATCTTAAAGGGAGTGACTCCCAAATAAGAGATCTCGGTCAACCATCGAATTAGTGGAGATGCCCTTTGCGGATTCAATGCCTATACGACTTCGGTTGTTGAAAGCAAATTGTTCGATTGGGTTGTCTTAGAAGCTGAGGATTTTAGTAGACTGAAACCATTTTGTAGTGCGGAAGCTATCGGAAATAGCTGTCACGCGATACTACCCTCATCTGAGGTTACTCTAAGATACTACAGCTCACTTGGCAATCCGCTTGCTATCGTTATCCCAAGAGGGGTCAGTGATTTTGAGGACAGGTACAAAAAATCACTAGTATAAACCTTTGGGGATGGGTAGAGCCTTGACTTCATGACACCGAACCTTTGACCCCATGTTTTTTCTATGTTTTTGTGTGTTGCATTCATGCATTCATCTAAAAAACATTAAAACAAAGAAAATTTTCTCTTCTAGTCTCTCTTTTTCAAATTAAACTAAGACAATGATGGCAAATATCAGAGAAAAAGATTGCGTTATGGATTTCGGAAGAAGGAAGACTCACAAGTACACCTTCAAGGTTCCAAAACTAGAGGATTTAAGAGGTTTGGCGAGGATGATCACCAACCCTGATGCTTTCAGAGCTAAGTACGGAGGACTGCTGTCTTTGTTAAGGGTCCATGTAATTGAAGGAATCCTGTCTACGCTAATCCAGTTCTATGATCCGGTCTATCACTGTTTCACATTCCCAGATTATCAGCTCGCACCAACACTGGAGGAGTATTCTCACCTGACTGATTTACCCATCACTGACCAAGCTCCCTTTTCTGGACTGGAAGAAATTCCAAAGGATCAAACCATTGCAAGAGCAATCTATTTAGACGAGTCAGAAGTCAGGACTCACATGACCACTAAGGGTGGAATCCAAGGTTTGCCAGCCTAGTTTTTGATAAAGAAAGCCTTGTACTTTGCTAGTATAAGGAATGTGCCTGCTTTTGAGAGCATCTTTGTTTTGCTCACCTACGGGTTATTTCTATTTCCTAACATTGATAATTTCATTGATATCAATGCCATTAAGATATTTCTGATTGGAAACCTCGTACCAACCTTGCTCGCAGATGCTTATCATTCTGTAAATTTAAGGAATCTGTACAGCGGAGGAATGATCACATGCGGTGTACCCCTGCTATACAAATGGTTCGTTTCCCATTTGCCAAAGTCTGCTGCATTTTGGGATCAGAAGAGTACTTTACGTTGGTCGCAGAGAATCATGTCTCTTACCAACTCTGACATCGATTGGTACAATCGAATCTATGACGGGATCAGGATCATTGACCGTTGTGGAAATTTCCCTAATGTACCCCTCATAGGAACTAAAGGAGGAATTAACTATTATCTAATTTTAGTTTGTCGTTAACTCGGATACCCGATGAGACATGTCCCGCATAATGTTCATCTGGAAGGTCTTTTCTTCAAGGAAGGAGAAAATGACAGGGCACTAAAGACAGAAATAGTGCATGCTTGGAAACATGTTCATAGGAAAGGAAGAGAGTCTCTAGGAAAACCGGATTGTGCCTCAGTGGAACCTTATCTCCACTGGGTACAAACTAGAGCTCTCAAGCTGAGGATGCATTACCCTCGTCACGAGGTTCTTCCATTGAAGGAACATGTCCTTTATTTTATGTCTGAGACGGAAACACTTCAGGTTACTCTCAACAAGGTTCAACAGGAAAGGAGGTCTTGGAAGAACAAATACCGCATTCTCAATGTGGAGTGTAAGAAAATACAGCAACTATTGAAAGATAAAGATGCTCTGATCGAGATTTTAGAGCAACATGCTGTAGAGAATCAAGAAGACCGAAGGAATTTGCTCGCTCATTTCACTTGGAAAAGGAATGACAACCCGACAATGGCTCAAGAGCCCCGGTCAAAGAAAAGGAAAGTACCAGAACCAGCACCTGAGCTCCCCTCAAAGGGGACTCAGGATCCATAAGTTTAGATTTCCTTTTACAGCACTTTGTAAATTACTGTATTTCCATTTCTGCAATCTTTGAATTCAATAAAACGGGGTTTCCCCACTGTTTGATATTTGCAATCCAATTATCGAAGTTTCTTTAGAAAATAACAAAAAAATAACTAAATATAATCATTACATATCATCCATCATTCTCGCATTAACGCCTTCCTCTTCTCTACGAATCTCACGTTTATGTCTCGATTCTAGAGTCAAACTGTCTCATTTGTACAATACTCGGGCCAACATTCAGAAGAAAATGGATAATCTCGAGGAAGAGAACAGAGAGTTGAGAGAATAAATCGACGCTCTGAGAGAGGATCTGAGGAAACTTCACAATGACATGCAAGCTCTGGCAGCAGCTCAGATACAACGAACTGTGATCTTAGAGATCACATCAATGCCTATAGTGGAAAAGATTGATCCTCGGTATAACATGCCTAAAGATCGTCCCTGGGGCATGCCACTCAACTATATCCCGGAAGGATATATTCCGCCAATCACTGAAGATCCGGAAACTGCAGTAGGAGCCGCTGGGCCTGAAGGTTACAAACTTCGGGAAAGTGAAGATGCCAGGGGCATGACAGCAACTCCTGAAGGTTACAAACTTCGGGAAGCACCAAGAGTCTCGGCCATAATGACTATACCACCACCCGTGGTACACACTTCCCAGGAAGGACAGATTCCATGGATACCTCTTGTTGGAAACAAAAGTATGTTCGACAGAATGAATAAGTTCCAGGAACAATTCCTGGAGATACAGAAGGAACTGTAAGCGATTCGCGGTCAGGATCTATTTGGAAAGGACGCCGCAGACCTTTGTTTGGTCCCCAATGTGAAAGTTCCGCCCAAGTTCAAGGTGCCCAAATTTGAGAAATACAAGGGTAATCTTGCACTCAAAGCCATTTGGTGATGTATGCTCAGAGGATGTCAACTCAGACTGAGAACCAACAGCTACTGATCCATTATTTCCAAGATAGTTTAACCGGTGCCGCACTCAAATGTTACATGGGTTTAAACCGCACTAAGATCGCTACTTTCAGGGATCTTGGCGCTGCCTTCGTTCAACAATATAAGTATAACCTGGACATGGCACCGGACAGAGATCAACTCAGATCCATGTCGCAGAAGGATAAGGAAACCTTCAAGGAGTATGCTCAGAGATGGCGTGAAATTGCCGCCAGATTTGTCCACCTCTTGAGGAAAAAGAGATGACAAAGATCTTCTTGAAAACCTTGAGCTCATTTTACTATGACATAATGGTTGCCAGTGCGCCCATCGACTTTACTGAGATGGTTGGCATGGGAGTTCGTCTTGAAGAAGCAGTCCGAGAAGGACATTTAGTTAAAGATACTGGATCATCAAGCAGTACCAAAAGATATGGTAGTGCTCTCCCTAAGAAAAAAGAGCAGGATATTGGGAATATCTCTCTCGGAAAGCAAAGGCGACGGTACCAACCAGTAGCAGCTGTAACTCCTGCTATTAACCCTGCGCCTATTCCTACGTATCAACCTCAGGTTGCTCAGAGCCAACCGAATCAACAACAATTTCAGCAAAGGACACAACAGCCTCTTCAGCAGGCTCCAACAACTGTACAACGCGACCACCAGGGTTCGACCCTATACCCATGTTGTACGCAGAACTATTTCCATTATTACTAGTCAAGGGGCATGTCCAAACCAGGGTTTCTCTTGCGATTTCGGAAAATCCGCCTTTTTGGTTCAAAATGGATCAGACTTGTCCTTACCATTAAGGACGACCGGGGCATAACATACAAAATTGTCTCAGCTTCAAATCCGACGTACAGAAGCTCGTCAAGAGCGGGGTCTTATCCTTCAAGAATACAAATCCAAATGTTCAGACGAACCCATTGCCTCAACACGAGAAAGCTGCAGTAAATTTGATAGAAGGAGAGTCTAACAACAGCTATCAAATTCATGATGTACTCTTATTAAGGGCCAACCTGGTTAAGATGCATCGCAGACAGAGCGATACGGTCATGTACCAGCTCACAATTATCACCAGTGTGATATCTGCTCCAAAAATAATCAAGGATGTTCTGTGGTGCAATCAGCTCTACAGGAACAATTGGATCTCGGATGGATCCAAGAGCACCGAGTTCGTGGGGTCAACATGACTTATACGAATTCCAACATCATTCAAAACCACGACATCCGTGCGATGAATGTCAACTTGGTGGTAATGCACTCAAGGAAAAGCCAGTATCATAATCTGTCGTGGCACGATTACAATTCCTGTCTAACTTGCTCGGTAAACAAACAGGGATGCTCTTTTGTACAAGAGGCCCTCCAGCGTCAGATGGATCTTGGGTGGATCTAGGACTACCATGATAGAAATCCTTATCAAGTTAACATGATTCAAATCTTCGATATTTGTTTGATGAATACCAGCTTGGTGGAGTTACACGCCAAGCAAGTCCAACTCGGTTTTCTCACTTCACATGATTATCTGAGCTGTAAAGTATGTTGTGAGAGTAACCAGGGGTGCGATCTCGTTCAAATAACATTACAACACTTGTTAAACCATTGGTGGCTTCCGATCTATCTAGATGAAGACACGCAACAAATCAGTGTGACAAACGAGAACCCTACTAGACATCCAAGTCAGGATGTCCGATCTATGGAAATAGACCTAGTAAGGTTACACTGCATTCAAAGCGGACGTGGCCGGGTGCCACCACACAACTACGAGCATTGTAGAGTCTGCTTGGAGAATAACCAAGGATGCTACCTCATACGAGCAGCCCTTCAAAGTCAGTTAGACCGCAAGGAGATTCAACCGTCCGAGTTCTGGATTAATCAACTGGATGCCAGACTATTTCGCTGATCATATTAAGGATGTTGTCGTAATCTCTGATCATGAAAGGACCAAAGATGCTTGTTCCATAATCCCTCTGCTTGACGAATCAAGAATTCCTTTGGACAGTAGGAAAGTTCCTAACTAGGAACTTATTGAAATTACTTACAATGGTCAGAAAAATCAAAAGGCTCCTGTAGTTATCTATCTGTCGGGACCGGTACCGTATGAATCAACTAAGGCTATCCCTTACAAGTACGGTGCAACAACAATTGAGAATGGAAAGGAAACTCCATTACCCTCTGTCGTGAATATTGCAGACATCAGTCGAGTAACACGGAGTGGTCGAGTCTCCAATCCACCAGTCGGTCATTCCAGTGATCCCGGCCTTTCGAAAAATTATGATGAGATGTTGAAGCTCATCCAAAGGAGTGAATACAACATCGTTGATCAACTATTGCAAACTCCTTCAAAAATCTCGGTGTTGTCTCTTATACTCAGTTCTGAAGCTCACCCAGAAGCTCTGCATAAAGTCTTAGAGCAGGCCTTTGTGGAACAGGACATAACAATACGACAATTCGACAGCATCATCGCCAACATCACTTCCTGTAACAACTTGGGGTTTAGTGATGAGGAATTTACAGAAGAAGGCAAAGGTCACAACATGGAGCTCAATATTACAGTTAACTGCCGGGACGATGCTTTGGCCAGCGTATTGATAGATACCGGATTGGCTCTCAATGTTATGCCGAAGTCCAATTTAATGCGACTATCATTTAAAGGACCTCCGATGAGAGGCAGTGAGGTCATTGTCAAAGCATTTGACGGATCCCGAAAAATGGTTATCGGCGAAGTCGACCTTCCCATAACTATTGGTCCTCACACTTTCCAAGTCACTTTCCCGGTCATGGACATCCGACCAACATACAGATGTTCGTCAGGAAGAACTTGGATACACCAGGCTAGGGCAGTCACTTCGACACTTCACCAGAAACTGAAGTTCGTTAAGAATGACCAACTAGTCACAGTCTGTGGAGAACAAGTCTTGATCGTGAGTAACCTATCGCTATCTACTTGTGTAGAACCCGAGGAGGTTGTTGGAACCCAGTTCTAAGCACTTTCGGTGAGCAATGAGAATCAATCAGAAAAAGAAACATTGATTTCCTCGTACAAAGATGCTCTCGAAGTGATAAAAAATAACAACGCAAAAGGATGGGGACAGCTTGTCACTCCTACTAATAATGAAGCAAAGAAGGGCCTTGGTTTTTCTTCAAACTGTGCCCAGACTACTACTAACGATGAAAGTTTTCATTCCATTCAGGACTTCTTCCACAGTGGAGGTTTCCTTCACCCAGTGTCTCAAGAGGTACATGCCATCAACGAGGGAGACTCCTCCGATACAGATGAAGAATGGAAGTCCTATCTCAATGAGGACGGTTATATGTCTCAGGACGAAACGCTTACGCCATCTTGCTATCCCGCATGGAGTCTGAGATTTATACCAAAATCAGATGTCGAAATGATATACGGAGATTATGATCCAGAAGGATGTCGTGCTCCACCGAACTCATTAGAGGAGGACACTCTGATGAAAGACAACTTTGACCACGACTATTATGACCCAATGGATGGTCTGCCTATCTGGCAGTCGTACCCAGGAGATTCGGGGCAAGAGAATCAGCCAAACGATGATTATCAGCTAAACATCATCAAAAAGAATACCTGCGTCCCCACAGAAGCATGGGATCATTACTCAGGGCATTCAGACAATATCCAACACGACGATGAATTTACAAAGCTCGCAGGGCTAGAGTTCATCAACTACGTTTTTACTGAGGTCAACGTCATCGAAAGGGATGACTCCTCCAGTTCCAAAGAAGTGTGGGACACCTTAGGACAACCAAGTGGAAAGTATGACTACTTCATCAAGTATACCGCTCCTGAAAGCTCTCGTATCGGGCTCGAAGACATCTAGCCAACTGGATGGGGAGATCTGCCTGAGAGTACAAACATTATGCAAGATACAGCAGAAGAATCCTCCTACGACAACTCTGCCTGGGAGACAGATTCCAATGATCCTGCTCCACCAGAAATCAACGTTATTTCTGAGGACAAGTCAAGAAGGAAAGTACAGGACTTTGTGATTCACCGAGGAGTTCGCCGCCAATGGGTTGCTGTCGATGTCCCGAAGATCGACCATAAGTCTAAGTAATTGCCATCTTTAACATTTCACCCTACCCAGGTGAAACGGATGTTTTGATAGGGCTCACTTTCTGTAAATGTCCCTCTTCGCTTCGCCCAAAGCGACAAAGTTTTGTCTTAAAGGGCTGCAGTTTCAAGAATCGACAAGATCATAAATAAAATAACGTCGTTCTGTAATTTCTGCATTAATTGCTATTTTCTCTTTTCGCTTTTCTTAGAAAATGGTAATCCTAAAAAACAATTCAAAATAAACAAGTAGTTTTTCAAAAAAAAATATACACTGCACACACTCTTGCATTCTCTCTATATCTTCTAAAATCAATCATCACGCCATGCAGATTGCTTGTTTTAAACCCCATTGAAACATACGATCCAATGCCTTCTCCCAACTTTGAATTCCCAGTATTTGAGGATGAAGAAGAAGATGACAAAAAATTTCCAGAAGAGATCTCCCAATTACTCAGACAAGAGGAAAGGTCCATCAAACCTCACAAAGAGCCGTTGGAAACGGTCAACCTGGATTCAGAAGAAGAGAGAAAGGAAATCAAGATTGGGGCACTGCTCAGTCCGACTATCAAACAGGATTTGATAAAGCTTCTCAAAGAGTTTCCTGATGTATTCGCTTGGTCCTACCAGGACATGCCAGGGTTGGATACTAGCATCGTGGAACATCATCTACCGTCGAGATCAGAATGTCCGCCGGTAAAACAAAGATTGAGACGGACTCACCCAGACATGGCCATCAAAATCAAAGAGGAAGTACGAAAACAGATTGACGCGGGTTTCCTCGCCACATCAGAGTATCCTCAATGGCTAGCCAACATTGTACCAGTTCAGAAAAAGGACGGAAAAGTCAGAATGTGTGCAGACTACAGGGATCTGAACAAAGCCAGTCCGAAGGATGGCTTTCCCTTGCCACACATTGACATACTGGTAGACAGTACAACAAAGTTCAAAGTCTTCTCCTTCATGGACGGATTCTCGGGCTATAATCAAATAAAAATGGCGCCGAAAGGCATGGAGAAAACTTCATTCATCACCCCATCGGGCACCTTTTGTTACAAGGTAATGCCATTCGGCTTGAAGAATGTCGGGGCAACTTATCAAAGGGCCATGACTACTCTGTTTCATGACATGATACACAAAGAAATTGAAGTATATGTCGATGACATGATTGCTAAATCTAAAACAGAAGAGGAGCATGTGACCCACCTGTCAAAGTTATTCGAGCGTCTGAGAAAGTACATACTTCTCTTGAATCCCAATAAGTGCACATTCGGTGTCCGTTCAGGGAAACTTTTAGGGTTCATCGTCAGGCAAAAAGGAATTGAGGTTGATCCTGACAAGGTCAAGGCCATTCAAAAAATGCCTTCTCCAAAGACTGAAAAATAAGTCAGGGGATTCCTGGGACATCTGAACTATATTTCCAGATTTATATTCCTCATGACCGCGACATGCGCGCCAATCTTCAAATTACTCAAAAAGAATCAGGACTGCATTTGGACACAAGACTACCAAACCGCCTTCGATAGTATCAAGGAATACCTGTTGAACCCACCGATTCTATCACCTCCAGTGGAAGGAAGGCCACTAATCATTTACTTAACAGTCTTGGAAGACTCCATGGGTTGCGTGCTTGGTCAACAAGACGAAACAAAAAGGAAGGAGTATGCCATCTATTATCTGAGCAAGAAATTCACAGACTGTGAAACTCAGTACACTATGCTCGAGAAAACTTGTTGTGCTCTGGCTTGGGCAGCCAAACGTCTTCGCCCGTACATGATACGTCACACTACTTGGTTAATCTCAGAAATGGATCCGATCAAGTACGTCTTTCAAAAACCTGCTCTCACGGGAAGGATTGCCCGTTGGCAGATGTTGTTATCAGAATACGACATCGAGTACCATGCTCAGATAGCCGTTAAGGGAAGTGTTTTATGCGATCATTTGGCTCATCAATTGATTGACAATCAAGAATCAGTCGGATTTGACTTCCCAGATGAAGATGTCATGTATCTAAAAATGAAAGATTGCGATGAACCGCTACCCAGTGAAGGGCCAGAACCAGGTTCCCAATGGGGACTAATCTTTGACGGAGCTGTCAATCATTATGGAAACCGAATTGGGGCAATCATTATAACACCTCAAGGTACCCACATTTCTTTCACCGTCCGACTGACATTCAAGTGTACAAACAACGAGGCCGAATACGAAGCTTGTATCATGGGTCTCGAAGAAGCGATTGACTTAAGGATCAAGAACTTGGATGTTTATGGCGACTTAGCCCTGGTTATCAATCAGATCAAAGGAGATTGGAACACATACCAATCAGGATTGATTCCTTACAAAGACTACGCAAGAAGGTTGTTACCTTTCTTCAACAGAATCGACTTTCATCACATCCCTCGTAAAGAGAATCACATGGCTGATGCATTAGCCACTCTCTCTTCCATGATTAGTGTAGGTCAATGGAACGACATACCTAAGATCGACATAATGCGCCTGGAAAGGCCCGCTTACATCTTTGCGATCGAAGCAGTCATAGACGACAAACCTTGGTATCACGATATCAAATGCTTCCATCAGAAATAGGAGTACCCACCTGGGGCATCCAAAAAAGACAGGAAAACCATCAGGAGACTGACTGGAAGCTTCTTCTTGAGCGGTGATACACTCTATAAGAGAAACATTGACATGGTCCTACTCCGATGCATAGACAGACCAGAAGCAAACATGCTAATGAAAGAGATTCACGAAGGCTTCTTTGGCACTCATGCCAACGGACACACAATGGCGAGAAAAATTCAGAGAACAGGGTACTACGGGTTGGCCATGGAATCTGATTGCTACAAGTACATGAGAAGGTGTCACAAGTGTCAAATATACGCTGACAAAATCCATGTACCGCCAACGCATCTCAAAGTTCTTTCTTCTCCATGGCCTTTTTCTATTTGGGGAATCGACATGATTGGCATGATTGAACCCAGGCTTCAAAAGGACATCGATTTATCCTGGTAGCCATTGACTATTTCACCAAGTGGGTCAAAGCAGCGTCATACGCCAATGTAACCCGACAAGTGGTGGTCCGATTTATCAAAAATCAATATCATCTGCCATAATGGTGTTCCGAGCCAGATCATTACTGATAATGGATCTAACCTGAACAACAAAATGATGAAAGAGTTGTGCGTTGAGTTCAAGATCGAACACCGTAACTCATCTCCCTACCGACCCAAGATGAACGGAGCGGTAGAAGCGGCTAACAAGAACATCAAGAAGATCGTTCAAAAGATGGTTGTAACCTACAAAGACTGGCACAAGATGCTACCCTTTGCTCTTCACGGTTATCGCACATATGTCTGCACTTCAACAGGGGCAACCCCTTTCTCTCTAGTATATAGCATGGAAGCAGTGCTCCCCATAGAAGTGGAGATCCCATCAATCCGGGTATTGATGGAAGCTAAGCTAACAGAAGCATAATGGTGTCAAAGTCGACACGACGAATTGAATCTAATCGAAGAAAAGCGAATAACAACACTATGCCATGATTAGTTGTATCAGCAAAGGATGAAGAGAGCGTTTGACAAAAAGGTCCGACCTCGTGTCTTCAGGAAAGGAGACCTTGTGCTCAAGAAGATACAATCATTTCGCACTGATTCTCGGGACAAGTGGACTCCGAATTATGACGGCCCCTATGTGGTCAAGAAAGCTTTCTCAGGCAGCGCCCTGAGACTCGCAACCATGGATGGAGAAGAATTTGCCTACCCCACGAATGTTGATGTAGTAAAGAAATACTTCGCCTAAATAAAAAAAGGGAAAACGTCTCGGTGGATTGAAAACCCGAAAGGGCGGTCCAGGAAAAAATTAGAGATAAACAAAAATCATCCCGATGGATTGGAAATCTCAAAGTACAATCCAGGCAAAAATTAGGGGTTAATGGCAAGTAACTACGTCTGATCAGTTCAACTCCTCAGCAATAATGCCATCCGTTAGGAAAACTCCAGTCAAGGTCATCTTCGACGGAAGCTCAGGATGTCCGGAATTCAAAGTTGGTAGAAGGATAGTGGTCGTTATATTTCAATGTAGCCCTTTTCCATAAACTACCATTTTCTAAACTTTATAAATACTCCATGGAATCACGCGTTTGGCTTATTTCCATTCTATCAATAAAATTTGAGCCCTAGTGCTTTTGTTTGCAATTCTTATTTGTTTTAGCTTTACAGAATGACGTTTTAACATGATCAACGATTCTTGAAATAAAAAAAAAGAATTTACTTGACAAATTTTTCTGCTTTTAAATAAAGATGGCAATTTCTTTTGACTGTTGAACATCGAAAGAACATCGATTGCTACTCCAAAGATGGCAATTTCTTTTAGCATCAAATCTGATTTTGTAAAGCAAAAATCAGAGACAATCACCAATAAAGATTTGTAAAGCAAGTTTCATATAACTCCATGGGCGATAAATATACATGAGATCATAATCAATACATATACAAAACCCAACAAAGAAGAAAAACACAAAGAAGAGAAATGAACCAAACATCTCGCGGTTTGTCAGAGCCGATCGACGATCAATCCACTCCGGATTATCCGTATGCAAGCTTCCATGTTGTTTTCTAAGCTAATCTACAGAAAAATGAAGTTTGATGGAGTTGGAGCAAGAATCCCCAAAACCATACTCTAAAAAGTTACAGAATTCAATTATAAACAAATCAGATTTTCGCCGGTTTGCTAGGCGAACCATTCCATTCTCTAAGCGAATGGACAAAAATGGCACTTAAGTGCCTACAAAAAGTTAAACCGCCTCTTGCTTTCTTCAGAGGTTCGCTAAGCGAATGATTTATTCGCCTAGCGAATGCTCGCTAGGAAGTTCGCGAAGCGAACTTAGGTCTCTTTCTCCTCTGCCTCTTTCTGAACTCCTTCGCCGGGACTTTCGCCAGCCTTCGCTAAGAGAACATTCGCTGTCACACTCGCTAAGCGAACATGACAGCAAAACAGCCCCTTATTTGACCACAACTTCTGCACCATAGCTCGGATTGACGCACGGTCGGAAGCGTTGGAAAGCTTATTCAATGCTCTATACAAAAATGGCAAAATCCCATTGCTGGAATACCTACAAAAATGAGATAAAATCAATTAAACTCAATGATATTTACAAGAAAACGCAATATACACGAAAACGTAAAGTAAACGTATTTACACATAAAGTGGGGTTTATTCAACCAATTTTAACACAAAGTACCGAAAAGTGCAACAAAACTTATATACAAAAATAGGTACAATTTGCACTTATCAACACCCTATAACACCTATAGAACATAGCCATTAGGTTTGATTTAGGTCAAGGACTTGATTTCCCCAAGGATCACACAGTTTGAAATTCATCTGATAAAAAGTCAACTGTGCACAAAAGTCAAGTTTGACTTTTTGAGATTTATCACAATTATGGTTCCTCAATCCTAAAATGATGTTAATGTGTGATTGGAATCATCATTCATCAAGAAAAATCAAAGAAAGTGGGATAACTTGTAAAATGGGTAACCATAAAAACTTAGAAATTTTCTAAGTTATGGAACAAAGTGGCTAGGGTACCAACTTCCAAGGATCATAACTTGTGATCCAAGCAACCATTTTGGCTTATCCAAAGATGGATTTGTAGCTCTCATGGCATACTTCAAAAGTGTCAACTACACCTCATTCCAATTCCTCATGGATTTTAAGTTATGGAATGATCAAAATGGCTGAAAACCCAAAAATGACATTTTTCCAACACTTAGTGAAATTTTCACTAAGTCAGAATCTGTTTCACTTTTTTCAAAATGTAGGGGCATTTTTCACTTGGATCCAAAAAGTTTCAAAACAAACTATGATCACACATGTGTTGTATCATATGAGAGCTTTCCAAAATGTCCAAGAACCCCATGAAATTCCATTTGAGCTAAGAGTTATGACAGAGGCAATATGCCTTGCTGCAACTGTCATAACAAGGCAGATTTGTGCATTTTGCTCGATTTGAGCAATTTGTGCAAATGAAAAATAAGTTTATCCATCTGAACACCTCAGGGGAGACCAAGGAGGAACAAACACTGATCCATAAGCCTCCCAAGTCTTTGGAACTACAAATAGCATGCCAAACCTAAAAACCCTAAAAAGGGGACAAGACTCCAATTTTGTTTTGGAGCATTCAATGGATACACCAAGGTGGCATGAACTGACATTATTCCAACTGAATGAGTCAAGGATGATCTCTGAACTAGGGAACCAAAGGCCTGTGCTCTAACCTCTAGTCAATGGCTAAAGGAGACTTAAGATTCCAAAGTGACACAATTGGCCACAGACCTGTAACAGTTGCCATTCCCTATTCCTTGCAAAACAAACTTGCTCTACTATAAATAGAGCTCATTTGTGATCAGTTTAAGTACACCAAAGGCCTACAACACTTGCCTTTCTCAAAATCATCTTCTCACTCTCAAAAATACCTTTCTTAGCAAGTCACTATCGAATTTTTCAGTAGAGAGCAATTCCACTCAAACCAATTGCTCTAACACCTCATAAACATCATATGTGAGCTGATCAAACACTAAACACACAACTGTAACACTGATTTCTCATAATCACCAGCCAGTTGCTCATGTTTTCAACCAAGTTGCAATTGAGATACCATGAAGTGATCCAGCCATTTCCAATCAAGTCCAAGCATTCAAACACACTCCATATGGTGTAGGGAAGCTGTTCAGATCATCACAACTCATCTGTAACACCTCCAACTCAAAAATCACATTGCTCTTGCTGTCACGACCTTCAAGTAAGCCTAAACTTGGTCATCTCTTAATCTATGCATATTTCCTCGCACAATACTTTTGCCAAATGTTCATAATCATGCATAGAATGTTTCCCCTCAATTAATTGCTTTGTTTGAATCCTGTATCAAGATTCTCAGCCTTCATGCAAATTATAGGGTTCTTGAGGTTTTGTCTTGATTTCTTATTCCATGCTTAAAATAAATGAAATTAAAGACCATAGACATGATCGTGAGGTGAAAACGAGCAGATTGATATGTGGATTGTGTAATTTCATCAAGTATTCAGTGAGATTGGAGAGAAAATGCAAATCTGGGCAAAACTCAGAACACGCGCGTGTTCTTGGGTGTTCTTGGCGCCCTTTTTCCAAAATTCAAATATTTGAATTTTTGTAATTTTATTTAATTGATTCAAAAATTAATTTCTCTCTGAGTTTTAATGATTTTGAGTTGATTCTTTTTTTAATAATTCACAAAAATGTTAAAATATTTTATTTTACCAAAAATTCCCAAAAATATTATTTATTTCATATACTTGATATTTTTGCAAAGAATTAATCTTTTATTTATTTTTTAACATTTAAAATATTTTTTCCTCCTTGATTTTCCAAACTTAATTGGTTTCCAATCATTTTATGGATAAAAACTTGATTTTTGAAACATTGATCCAAGATCACCACTCATTTTTTACATGTTTTCAATACTTCTTATTAATTTTTTAACAAAATTAATTCTATTTTTAACAAAATTAGGGTTTTGATTAATTCCACCCTCACAAATCTTTTTCAAACACTCATGGGCCTCTATTAGTGTGTAAGACCCATCCCCTTTGTAAATACACCACTTTTTAGGCCTTAGCCATTGTATAAGTCCCACTGTACTTTCAAAAATAACGGCGCGATCGTCGCCGTTTTAAAAAAAAACCAATTAGGCCTCTCCTCGAGCTATAAGTCCCATTCCTTTTGAAAAACAAAAACTTTGGGCCTCTAATAGAGTGTAAGACCCAACCCCTTTTGAAAGCCAAACATTTTGGGCCTCAGACAATTGTATAAGTCCCCGGTAATTTTCAAAATGACGGTGCGATCACTGTCCACCTGGGCCTCTCCATGAGTTGTAAGCCCCATCACTTGTATATAAAATAAACTTTGGGCCTCTAATAGAGTGTAAGACCCATCCCCTTTGTACAGAAAACCTTTTGGGCCTCACTTATTATATAAGTCCCCCTGTACAGTTCTCAAAATAACGACGCGATCGTCGCCTTTTTTTTTTAAATCACCTGGGCCTCTCCTTGAGCTATAAGCCCCAACAATCTTTTCAAAGCACTTTCTCCTTTGATTTTGAATTTAAATATACAGTTGTTATCAAAACTTTCTTTAATTTCTTTGTTGAACAACTAACAAAACAACACGGAATCTCTACAATGGGTAAGTGTTTATCCGCTTTCATTTACTGCTTCCCTATATATAACTGTATTGTGGGACTGCTTCACTGTAAGTCTTCTTTCACATCCTTTTACATACTTGTCATAGATCAACTGTATATATACTAGAGTTTTCCCCGGCAAGTACGTCTAGAACTAGGTAAAGCCCGTTGGTCACTCTTGAATACAAACAAAACTAGATCCCTATAAGAATCCAGATACAGACTTCCCTTCTCTTGGGGTTAAACAATATGGAACAAAGAGAAAGGCAGTATTCTCGGTGAAGCTTTTCTCAGACTATCACCCTTAGAAATTTTCAAAGAAATTCTACTCCCCAGAGTTGATCTATTCTCCGTGAATAGCATCTCTTGAGTTTCTTCCAAACCCTCGAACTTTCCTGGAATGATCTCTTCTTTGTGAATTTCATTTCTTGAACTTCTCTTAGTTTAGGGACCCACAGGCTTTCTAAAAGCATCCCCGCCTCCACTTGGGCTTTGTACAAGGACCCTTCGGCTTTTTACAAGTTCTCATGCCTTCTCTTGGGCTTAATACAAGGACCCTGAAGACCTCTTACAGGTATAGGAATAGAACTTAGTCATCCTTCGTCAGAGCTGTCTTTCTAAAAAGAGTCAACACTCTCAGACCAATTTTAGGGTTGATAGTCATCCCTTAAACAAGTCGGCCTCCTCTTGGGCATCATACAAAAGATAAAACTCTACCAATAGGCTTGGAAAGTCTAAACATCCTTGAGTCTCAAAGACATTCTCAAGTCCCCTCCAAAACATAGGAGAAGCCCCAGATTCTGGATTAATCTCCAGTAAGAGTTAAAACTAGTGGGTTCTATAACCCCGCCTTTCTTCCGAATTTCCCTAACCAGGGTCAATATAACATTATCTCAAATCAGAGCCTCGAGGTTTCTGATCTATCAACTCTTCTGCACTCCCCTGCAAGAGTTGATTCCCCAGTTGGACCTGCCTCGTGATCTCAAGAATCCTCTGCAGAAGATAGCCTCCTCTTAGGCTTTGTATAATGATCCTTCCTCAGGAAATCAGCCTCCTCTTGAGCTTTGTACAAATGATTCCTCCCCAACGGAGCTAACCTTTTCAAACTCTCTTGTTGAGTCAACCAATTTTAGCCTCCGTCTTGGGCTTCGTACAAGACATATAATAAACACTCTCTTGTTGAGTATAAAAGATTCTCATGTTGAGTCAACTTTTAGCCTTAGTCTTGGGCTTTGTACAAGACATATAAAAACACTCTCTTGTTAAGTATAAAACACTCTCTTGTTGAGTATTAAACACTCTCTTGTTGAGTATAAAATACTCTCTTGTTGGGTCAATCTCCTTTTAGCCTCAATATCGGGCTTCGTACAAGACATCAAATCACTCTCTTGTTGAGTATAAAAGACGCTCTTATTGAGTCAATCACCTTTTCAGACCCTCTTGTTGAGTCAACCCTTTTAGCCTCCGTCTTGGGCTTTATACAGGACAGATAAAAGTACTCTCTTGTTGAGTCAAACCCTTTCAGCCTCCATCTTGGGCTTTATACAAGATACATTCTCCCCAACAGAGTCAAAATCCCTTTTAGCCTCAATCTTGGGCTTTGTACAAGACAGAAAGAACATTTTCCTCGGAAAAGTCAACCTTTTAGCCTCCTCTTAGGCTTTGTATAAAGAAATCCCTGGTTGAGTCAATCAACCTTTTAGCATCAAATTTGTGCTTTGCTCACAGCATACAAACATCAATAATTCCTCTTTAGAGATGACAAATTCCCTCAGCCAAAACCCTTCAGCCTCATATGTTGGGCTTTGAACAAGATACAAATCACCTTTAGCTTCAATCTTGGGCTTTGAACAAGACACCAAAATATCTCTTTCCCCCCCTTGTATAGGAGGAACTACGATCGCTCTGATTTCCCTGTTTCTTTTAAACAGGAATACGTAGGCATAAGATTGCGAAATCTTAGCGAGCACACTAATCAAAAACTCTAAACCCAGTACCTTCATACCTCAATTAGAAAAACATCAGATCTAATACCTTACCGAAAGCCTCACAGTCCACACCCCCTACTCTTAACAAAATAGCCTAAGGGAGACCCACTATCTTAATAGCATCTGTAAACTAACAGTCATCTGTTTAAACTCAGTATGCCAGCAGGGTTAATTAGAGACATCTATTTCCCTTCCTTAATCAGCTTCACAGGATAAAAAATGAATCGAACTGTAGTACCAAAGCGATAGTGATTCGAAACCACAAAAACCGCGCTACAGGACCTATACTAAGCATTAGCAGTTCCTTATGAGTCAATGTTTTATAATCCTTTGCTTCAATTAATGAAAAAGTATCGTTTTGACCAAATTTTGTTTATTGCATGCATACACTTTCAATAACTTCCTTTAGATTTACTGAAATACATTGATGAAGTAAAACTGACACCAGAAATCACAGTTAAACAAGTTAAATATAAAATTCATAGATGTTAAAGAATCTTTAATAGGTTAGACTGTTAGATAACATTTCCTAGATAAATCATTTAAGATATTAATAAGAGTTAATCAATATAAAAACAACAGACACTTGAAACAATGTATGTAACACGTCTATATAAGAACTCTTAGCAAGCTTATTTTCATAACTAGTTAATCTTCAAAACACCAAGATGTACAAGCAAAAGCAAATATGGGTTCCAAAGAGAGATTTCAGAAAGACAACCATACTAAATACATCAACTTAGGAAAGTGAAAGCAAAGCAGCAGCTGAAGGATCTACTAACAAGCAGATGACTTCAGAAGCTCTCACCTCTTCAGGATCCTTTGTGAAGACACAAAGAAGAAGAAGATCTTCTGGGTCCAGACGCAGAAATCAGCTGAGAAAGGAGGCTTTGGAGTTTGCCAAGGAAGAATGGCAAGATTACTTAGATAATCTGGACATATTAGATGATCCTAAGGAATACCTTAGGGCCAATCCATTAGACTGGTGATCGAGACTTTCAAACAGATTATCTATACACCATCAACTTCTATAGTAATACCTTTTGAAAGGATATTCTATAGACCTTCAGAACCATTTTTATCAAGACCAATGAGTTAAAAATATGTTTTTCATTTTCCATCATTTAAATTAAGTGGAATTACCCTTTGAATATGGTAGGAAAAGCAGTACAATATTTTTCATGAGGCACTGGATTACTTTTTGAAGGAAAGTCTTTAATAGACATACTTTTCTTATTGGATCATTATATGCGCTATTGTTAAGTGTTAAGCACAGACCTTGCTCTGATACCAATTGAAGGTGATAAAATTACACAAGAAGGGGGGAGTTGAATTGTGTTTTCCGTTTTCTTAGTTTGTATATGATCATAGTTCAGAATCTAAACTAGTGTTCAGATTCTGGTTAATTCTTTAGCAGCGGAATGTTAACAGAAGCAAATAAATAATTGTAGAAAACATAAAAATTTATACTGGTTCCTCCCCTAACTGAGAGTAGTCTAGTCACCTTGCTTCACAAGAGATTTTCACTATATTCAAAACATGATTACAATCGCTTAGGCATTCCGCATAAGACTTTTACACCTGCTCAAACCCAAGGTCCAAGACTTCAGCTCAAACTCCTCACTCCAAACTTCCTGCTCAGGTTCCACTAACCCAAGACTTCCTTGCCCAGGTTCCTAGCCCAAGACTTCTGCTCTAAGTCACATGAAACGAGCCTCTCTACTTTCACCCCACTGGCCAAAACTTACTGCTCCAAATTCCATGCACTGAGCATTCCTACAATAGCCCCTCAGGCCCAAGACTTCAGCTCCAGGTCACATGAAACAAGCCTTTCTCGGCTTTCACCCCACTGGCCAAGACTTACTGATCCTAATTCCATGCAACGAACTATCTTGCTCAATCCACACTGGCTAAAGACTTTCCTGCTCAATCAATCTACTTGATTAAGACTTTCACTGCTCAAGCATATAGCAAGAGACTTATGTGGCTCAAGCATCTTGTCTTGAGATTTCCTTGCTTGTATCCCAATGATACAAGGCTTCTGCTCAATCAATCCACTTGATTAACACTTTCACAGCTCAAGCACATAGCAAGAGACTTACGTGGCTCAAGCATCTTGGCTTGAGACTTTCTTGCTTGTATCACAATGATACAAGACTTATGCTCAATCAATCCACTTGATTAAGATTTTCACTGCTCAAGCACATAACAAGAGACTTACGTGGCTCAAGCATCTTGGCTCGAGACTTCCCTGCTTATATCCTAATGATACAAGACTTTTATCTAAACTGCTTAACAAGCTCAGCAGAATAGAGAACAAGGTGTACATGATACAAATATCAGAGGTATGGGAAATCACCATAACAAAGACCTAAAGATCTTAGGATTTCTAAGATATTCAATGTGTAAGAAATCTTAAGGCTTTTACAATTACAATCTACATTAGAAAAATCTGTATATACATTGCGTTGATAATTGTTGATCTTGTTACTCCTTTTTCTGGTTGATCCTTGTTAAAGATTCAGTTAGAAACTTCAGCCATATTCATAGCCTTTTCAAAAAATAGTCATTGAAGAGGTAACTTGATCAAGAGTCTTTGCTGTTACTCCATAGTACAAGAGCCGTTGAAGATAGATACACCAGAAGATCTTGATCCAATGTGTAACATGTTTAACCTTTGAATCTTCAAGAGATTCTGTACTATTAGAGCCGTTAAGAGTAGATATCCATAAAGCATCTAAATTTTTCTTGAGCCTTGCAATCTGCAGACTCTAACTGACCAACTGATTTGACAATACAACTTGCTTTCTGCAGTACGGACAACTTCAGCTTTATCACCAACTCTGAATGGTACCAGAGGCCAGTTTACATTCACTAAGTGTAGAGATAATTATGTTGCTTCTTCTGATGATGAGACCTTCAACTTCAGAGTATACGCCAGACATCACTTATCAAGCACTACTACAAAACGCGCAAACAACAACGCCAGTTTTACAACGGATTCATATACACCGTTGTAATAGGTTAAAATTTTAGCGCCCAATGAGTAGCTGGATTTATAAACAGTGACGTTTGTCTTAAAACACCGTGTCATACCCCAAATTTTGACCACTAAGATTTCCCATCATTGTGCAAATTATCATCACAATATGGATGAACGATTAGTCTTCCCAAAGATGGGTGAGCATCCACTACAATCAGACTTAGGGTTTCAAGCCCTCTCAGAGCTCTTAGACAAATGATCAATCAAGAAATGACACGATCATCAACTTATCTATCCTCTCAAACATCCACAACAGATCAAAAGGACTCCCACTTCAAGGATTAAGCACAAGGCTTCTCCCTTCTAGGTGGATCAAGCCTCGAGATCGCCAGTGTCACCAAATTAAGGTTTGGTCGACTAGGGCCTCCAGATGGAAATTTTCCTCTAGGCATGAGCCAATGCTTCAAAGCATAACCTAATATACCCTATGGAACCTCATGGACCCCATCATCAAGTCAATTAAGCCTCAGGGGATGCATTCACTAAAAATCAGGAATTAGGGTTTCTTGACCTAATTCACCCCTAAGTTGACTTTTGGGACAAATCATGAGCCAAGACCTCAAGAGATGATTTGAAGGTCTCAAATACATCACATTGATCCATTTGCAACAATGGATTAATCCAAGAAGCTTGAGCAACAAGTTTCAATTTCATCTGAACCACAGTTAGGGTTTCGCGGAAAAAGTCAATTGTATCTTTGACTTTTGACTAGGACATGCCCCCAAACCTTGGGACATGATTCAATACACCCTATAACACCTATGGAACATGTCCATTAAGTTTGATTTACGTCAAGGACTTGATTTCATAAAGGATTGCACAGTTTGGAATTCATCTGACAAAAAGTCAACTGTGCACAAAAGTCAACTTTGACTTTTTGAGATTTTTCACAATTATGGTTTTTTAACCCTAAAATGATGTTAATGTGTGATTAGAATCATCATTCATCAAGAAAAATCAAGAAAAGTGGGATAACTTGTAAAAGGGGTAACCATAAAAACTTAGAAAATTTTCTATGTTATGGAACAAAGTGGCTAGGGTACCAACTTTGGAGGACCATAACTCCTAAACCACAAGGCCATTTTTCCCTCATGGCCCTCTACAAAAGCTTCAACTACACCTCATTCCAATTCATTATGGATTTTGAGTTATGGAATGATCAAAGTGGCTGAAAACATGAAATGCCACTTTTTCCAACACTTAGTGAAATTTTCACTAAGTCAGAATCTACCTTCACTTTTTTCCCAATGTAGGGGCATTTTTCACTTGGATCCAAAAAGTATCAAAACCAATTATGATCAAACAGTTATTATATCATATGAGGGCTTTCCAAAATGGCCAAGAACTCCATCAAATTCCACTTGAGCCATGAGATATGACAATGGCAATATGCCTTGCTAAAAACTGTCAGGGCTAGGCAGAATTTTGCACTTTTGCTCGATTTGGCAAAATCAGATAATTCCAAGCCTTGTCATCACTTTGGACACATCTGAGGATCAAATCTAAAGGGAACAAACACTGATCCAAGCCTTCAAAGTCTTTGGAACAAGAAGTAGCATGCCAAACCTAGAAATCCCTAAAAGAGGGACAAGACTCCAATTTTGGATTGGATCATTTAATGGATGCACCAAGGTGGCATGGACTGACACATTTGCCACTGAATTCAGTCAAGATTCCTCCAACAACTAGGGAACCACAACTCTGTGCTCTAACCTCTAGTCAATGGCTAGAGGAGACTTGGATTCCTATTGATCAACATTGGCCAAACCTCTGCTGCAGTTGCCATTCATTATTGATCCCAAAACAAACTTGCTCTACTATAAATAGAGCTCATTTGTGCTCAGTTTGAGTACAACAAAGCCATCAAACAAATGCTTTCCTCAAAATCACTTTCTTTAGGCAAAAATACCTTCTTTAGCAAGGTAACTCTGAGTTTTTGAGTTAGAAAGCAATTCTACCACAGCTTATGATCCAAACATATCCAATATGTCATATCTAAGCTGTCCAAACTCACACAAGTGACCTGTAATCCTTAAATCTCAAAGTCACCTCTCAAAACCTCAAAATAGGCCTTTTTGTGCATTTTTCAAGCCATGTCTTGAATCAGTCACTTTCCAAACCAGATAAAACCTCAAACACACTCCAAATATCATCCTTGAACTATCCCAAATGGTTCCCCCCATCTGGAACACCATTTGAGGGAGTTGCTATTTTGGCCACTTTTGCCCCTTTTGCAAGAAAGAGCTCAAACTCATCCCTGAGGTTTCCAGCTGATTTCAACCATCCTAAAAGCTTCTAAAAGATCATTTAAGAGTGTCCAAAGCATCAAACCATTTCTGGAACAAGAAACTTGGCAGATTGCACAAAAAACTCCAAAGGCTCAAAAAGAGGTAAGCATCATGACTTGAACTTTCCAAAATATGCATTGCTTTGAGGTCCACCGATCATGCACATCTTGTACATGTTATATGTGTTGTGTTTACACCGAATTTCCATGCAATTCTTGCCTGTATCATGAGATAGCACAGAAAATGCAATTGGATGCCTATTTCAAAACCACTATCGGGTTTTAAAATAGGGACATGATCTTGAAAAACTACCACCACCATTGGATTCCTTGTGAAATTCTAGGCAGGATAGACCTAAATTTTGTCTCAATCCATGGAGAAATGAGAAAGTTATGGCCTTCACGTTTCTGAGCCAAAACTTTCCTTACCTTGCCTTGGCGAGGCCTAGAAAACAAGGCAAGCCTTGTGTATTTGTTGGTTTGTTTCTATCAACGGATGTATCACCACCACAGTGGTAAGGCGCGCGCCCTATAACCTTAAGGTCGTGGGTTCAAACCCCACCCAGACCATTTTGTGTTTTCTCACATTTTTGCTATTTTTGCCAATATTTTCATGTTTTATTAATTAATTGGAAAATTAATAACTCCTTCAATTTTAATTATTTTTTATTGTTTCTTTTTGCAAAAAATCATAAAAATATTGAAATATTTTAGGCTTAATTGTAATTTTGATCCCCTCATTTTCATTTTTTTGAGTTTTGATCGTCTTATTTTAAAATCAGGAATTTTTGTCCCTCTATTTTTAGTTTTTTTGAGTTTTAATCCCCCTATTTTAAAATCAAGAATTTTGGTCCTTCTATTTTCAATTTTTTTGAGTTTTGGTCCCCTATTTTAAGTTTTGTTTTGGATTTTAGTCTCCCTTTCCAATTTGGAACTAATTTAATAGAGGACCAAAAGTTTAAAAAAATGAAAATAAGGGGACCTAAACTTAAAAAAAAAATAGAAATGGAGGGACAAAAATGCCGAATTTTAAAATAGGGGGACCAAAACTCAAAAAAATGAAAATGGAGGGACAAAAATTCCGGATTTTATAATAGTGGGATCAAAACTAAAAAAAAATTGAAAATAAGGGACCAAAATTGCAATTAAACTAATATTTTATTCCACAAAAAATCAGATTTATACTATTTATTTAATATAATTAGTATTTTTGTGAATAAATTCCTTTTTAATTGTTTTTTAACATTTAAAAGTGAATATTTACTTTGAAAATCAAAACTAAATGAGTTTTAATTCATCTTGTGATTAATCCCTCATTTTTCAAACCTTAAACAAAAATCACAAATGGTTTATTCAAACTTATTTGGCATTTTTATCATTTTTATTTGATTTTATTTAAATATTTACTTTTAAAGAAAAGCAAAATTAGGGTTTTATTGATTTTCACCACAATAAACTTTTCCGAACACTCATGGGCCTCTAATAGAATGTAAGACCCAATCCTTTGTAAATACAAACCAATTTCGGGCCTTAAATATTGTATAAGTCCCGTTGTATTTCAAAAGTTCGGCGCGATCATCGCCCGTTTAAAACAAACCATTTGGGCCTCTCCTCGAGCTATAAGACCCATTCAAAATCATTTTGGGCCTCTAATAGAGTGTAAGACTCAATCCCCTTTTGAAACCAAAAACTTTTGGGCCTCAGTCATTGTATAAGACCCACGGTGTTTTCAAAACCTCGGCGCGATCGTCGCCCTTTTCAAAATAAACCACTGTGCTTCTCCTTGAGCTATAAGACCCATCTTTCTTGACTTTCAATCATTTTGGGCCTCTTGAGAGAGTGTAAGACCCATCCCCTTGTACTGAAAACCTTTCTTGGGCCTTAGTCACTTGTATAAGTCCCTGTACAAAACGACAGTGCGATCACTGATAAAACCCTGGGCCTCTCCTAGAGCTGTAAGCCCCAATTTTCTGTTCAAAAGCACTTTCTCCTTTGATTTTGAATATAATATTGTTATCAAAGCTTTCTTTGTTGAACAGCTAACAATACAGCATGGAAGCTCTACAACCGAGTAAGTGTTTAACTGCTTTCATATGTATATAACTGTATTATGGGGCTGTTTCACTGTAAGTCTTCTTTCATAAACTCATATCGACTGTGTAATACTAGTATAGATATTTATAGTTTTCCCCGGCAACTACGTCTAGAACTAGACAAAACCTCGTCTCCTTACATCCGACGTTCTCCCGGATATTTCACCATAACCTAAACCATGAGAATTTTCTTTTACAACAATTTTAGATAACTAGATCTAAGAAATCTCCCCCTCGAACAGTTCATATACAGAAGGCCAATGTTCCAAGTGAAACCCCTTCTGGAACTGTTCATCAGCCTCCTCTTGGGCTTAGTGCAAGGACCCACAGGCTTCCTAAAAGCATCCCCGCCTCCTCTTGGGCGTTGTACAAGGACCCGTCGGCTTCTTAGATGTTTTCACAGCCTCCTCTTAGGCTTCGTATAATGATTCTTCCTCCGGGAAGATAGCCTCCTCTTGGGCTTCGTACAAATTGTCCCTTCGGCTTCTTAAAAGTGTTTCTCGCCTCCTCTTGGGCTTCGTACAAATTGTCCCGACGACCTCTTAAAGGTATAGGAACATAAATTAGTCATCATAATAGAACAGTCTTTCAAAGAGTCTAGATCTTTCTACCGCGAATGTACTATCTCTTGATCTCTCTTAAGCATAGTACGAAAGATAAAACTCTAGACTTGGACAGTCTAATCTCCTTGAGTCTCAAAAACATTCTCAAGTTCCTTTCAAAAATAGGAAAAAACACCGTAGACTTGGACAGTCTCAATCCCCTTCGGATTCCCCGTTTCCTTAAAGAACAGGAAATAATCCCGGTCCTCAGATCAAATCCATGAGTACAACATTACCCATATAAGAACTGATTCTCTCTTTTAACCCACATACTGGACCTGTCACTCAACTGAAACAGTAACCCTAGCCTCCTCTTGGGCTTTGTACAATGATTCTCCCCAGTAGAGTTAAACCTTTTAGCCTTCATCTTGGGCTTTGTACGAGATACAAAACACTCTCTTGTTGAGTATAAAAGACTCTCTTGTTGAGTCAAACCTTTGTAGCCTCCATCTCAGGCTTCGTACGAGATACAAATCACTCTCTTATTGAGTATAAAAGACTCTCTTGTTGAGTCAAACATTTTTAGCCTTCATCTCAGGCTTTGTACGAGATACAAAACACTCTCTTGTTGAGTATAAAAAGAATCTCTTGTTGAGTCGATCACCTTTAGCCTCCATCTTGGGCTTCGTACGAGATACAAATCACTCTCTTGGTGAGTATAAAAGACTCTCTTGTTGAGTCAATCCCTTTTAGCCTCCGTCTTGGGCTTCGTACAAGACACATATAAAAGCACTCTTTTGTTGAGTCAACCCTTCCAGCCTCTCTCTCGGGCTTCGTACGAGACATATAAAAGCATCCTCTCGTTGGGTCAATAGCCTCCTCTTAGGCTTTGTATAAAGAAATCACCGTTTGATTCAATCAACCTTTTAGCATCAAATCATGCTTTGGTCACAGCATACAAACATCAACAACTCCTTTTCCCTCGTCTAATTGCTGTAAGCGGCAAGCCTCTGGATTATTTACATCCATGCCATTGTCCCTCTTTTAGCAGGAGAAATTCCTAAGGAAAGATGGCATTGCTCTAAACTGAGTTAAAGTCTTCTCCTTCAGGTTGAAAATCCCCTATAAAGTCTTCTCCTTCTTTGGCTGAAACCTTCTCTTAGGACGAGTCCTTGGGTTCACAAGGTATCACCGAATGACGGTTCCATCCGGGAATGTCATTATTGCTAGGATCGGCCCTCACTAGGATCTTAGGTCAAAAACCTTTAAGTCGGGAAGGTACCACAGAATGGCGACTCTGTCGGGGAGCCATTTTCTGTTAGGATCATAGGATTCATAGCTCTTAAAAAGTCTAGGACATTAGGACAAATATATATACTGTTTTTCCTAATTGATATCTGTGTTTATTTTTCTGCTAATGGGAATGCGTGTCATGCCGCGTGTGGAAAGATTGAGTATACACCTAGGAAAAACCTCTTTCAGTAGTGCGGAAGCTATCGGAAATAGTTGTCACGCGATATTACCCTATTTTGAGATTTTTCGAAATACATCACCTAGCACGGTTCCCAACCCGCTGATGTTATCTCGACAAGAATCAATGATTTTGAGAGACAGGTACAAAAATCACTAGTATAAACCTTTGGGATGGGTAGAGCCTTGACTTCATGACACTGACCCTTTGACCCCATGTTTTTGCTATGTTTTTGTGTGCTGCATTCCTGCATTCATTTAAAAAAAACATTAAGCAAAGAAAATTTTTCTCTTCTAGTCTCTCTTTTTCAAATTAAACTAAGACAATGATTGCAAATGTCAGAGAGAAAAGGATTGGGCTCATGGATTTCGGTAGACGAAGAACTCACAAGTATACCTTCAAGGTTCCAAAACTAGGGAATCTGAGAAGATTAGCAAGGATGATCACTAACCCTAACGCTTTTAGAGACAAGTACGGAGGTCTGCTACCTCTGTTAAGGGTCCATGTAATTGAGGGAATCCTAGAGGCACTCGTTCAGTTTTACGATCCAGTCTATCACTGTTTCACATTCCTGGATTACCAGCTCGCACCAATGCTGGAGGAGTATTCTCATCTGATTGATCTACCCATTACTGATCAAGCTCCCTTTTCTGGACTGGAAGAAATTCCAAAGGACCAGACCATTGCAAAAGAAATTTATTTGGACGAATCAGAAGTCAGGACTCACCTGACCACCAAGGAAGGAATCCCAGGTTTACCAGCCAAGTTTCTGGTAAAGAAGGCTCTGTACTTTGCTAGTATAGGGAACGTGACTGCTTTTGAAAGCATCTTTGTTTTGCTCACCTACGGGTTATTTTTGTTTCCCAACATCGATAACTTTGTAGATATCAACGCCCTTAAGGTTTTTCTCATTGAAAACGCCGTACCAACCTTGCTCGCAGATGCGTATCATTCTGTACACTTAAGGAATTTATACAGCGGCGGAATGATCACGTGTTGTGTACCCCTGCTATATAAATGGTTTATCTCCCATTTTCCTAAGTCTGCCGCTTTTTGGGATCATAAGAGTGCCTTACGTTGGTCGCAGAAAATCATGTCTCTTACCAACTCTGATATAAATTGGTACAATAGGATTTATGACGGGATCAAGATCATTGACCGTTGTGGAAACTTCCCTAACGTACCCCTTATAGGAACTCAGGGAGGAATCAATTACCATCCAATTTTAGTTCGTCGTCAATTTGGATACCCGATGAGGCATGTCCCGCGTAATGCTCATCTGGAAGGTCTTTTCTTCAAGGAAGGAGAAAATGACAGGGCATTAAAGATGGAAATAGTGCACGCTTGGAAACATGTTCATAAGAAAGGACGAGAGACTCTAGGAAAACTGGACTGTGTCTCGGTGGAGCCTTATCTCCATTGGGTACAAACTAGAGCTCTCAAGCTAAAGATGCCTTATCCTCGTCACGAAGTTCTTCCGCCAAGGGAATCTGTCATGTACTTCATGACTGAAACGGAAAAACTTAAAGTTACTCTCAACAAAGTTCAACAGGAGAGGAGGTCTTGGAAGAACAAGTGCCGCATTCTCAATGTAGAGTGTACCAAAATACAACAACTGCTGAAAGATAAGGATGCTCTAATTGAGATTTTGGAGCAACATTCTTTAGAAAATCAGGATGACCAAAGGAATTTGCTCCCTCCTTTCACTTGGCAAAGGAATGACAACCCGACAACGGCCTAAGAGCCCCGGTCCAAGAAAAGGAAAGTACCAGAATCAGCACCCGAGTTCTCCTCGGAGAGGACTCGGGACCCATTAGCTTAGGTTTCTGTTTCCGCACCTTGTAATTTACTGTATTTCCATTTCCGCAATCCTTTGAATTCAATAAAACGGGGGTGTCCCCACTGTTTGATATTTGCAATCTAATTGTCAAAGTTTATTTTGATTAAACAAAAAAACAATTAATATAATCATTGCATTCATCATTCTCACGTCACGTATTCTTCTTACCTACGAATCTCACGTTTGTGTCTCGGTTCTAGAGTCAAACTGTCTCATTCGTACAATACTCTGGCCAATCATCAGAAAAAGATGGATTATCTCGAGGAAGAGAACAGAGAGTTGAAAGAAGACATCGATGCTCTGAGAGAGGATATGGGAAAGCTTCGTAATGACATGCAAGCCATGGCAGAAGCTCAGCTACAAAGAACTGTGATCTCAGAGATCACCTCAATGCCTATAGTGGAGAAGTATGATCCTAGGTATCAAATGCCGAAAGATCGTCCCTGGGGCATGCCTGTTAACTATATCCCAGAAGGATATGTTCCGCCGATTACTGAAGATCAGGGAATCATAGCAGAAGCCGTTGGGCCTGAAGGTTACAAACTTTGGGAAAGCGAGGATGCCAGAGGTATAACGAGGACTCCTGAAGGTTACAAACTTCGGGAAACGCCAAGATTCACTGCCGTAGTAACGGTACCAACCCCTGTGGTGCACACGTCCCGGAAGGACAGATTCCACAGATACCTTCTGGTAGAAAGGAAAGTATGTTCGATAGAATGGATGAATTCCAGGAGCAGTTCCTGGAAATGCAGAAGGAACTGCAAGCTATTCACGGTCAGGATTTATTTGGAAAAGACGCCGCAGACCTTTGTTTGGTCCCCAATGTGAAAGTCCCGCACAAATTCCAGGTGCCCGACTTTGAAAAATACAAGGGTAATTCTTGCCCTCAGAGTCATCTGGTGATGTACGCTCGGCGAATGTCAGCTCAGACAGAGAACCAGGATCTAATGATTCACTTCTTTCAAGATAGTTTAACCGGTGCCGCATTAAAATGGTACATGGGTTTAAACCGCACTACGATTAGCACGTTCAGAGATCTTGGCACTGCCTTCGTCCAACAATATAAATACAATTTGGACATGGCACCAGACAGAGATCAACTCAGATCAATGTTGCAAAAGGACAAGGAAACCTTTAAGGAATACGCCCAGAGATGGCGTGAGATTGCCGCTCAAATTTGTCCACCTCTGGAGGAAAAAGAGATGACAAAGATCTTCTTAAAGACCTTAAGTTCATTTTACTACGACAGAATGGTAGCCAGTGCGCCCAGTGACTTCACCGAGATGGTAGGCATGGGAGTTCGTCTTGAGGAGGCCGTCCGGGAAGGACGTTTAGTAAAAGACGTTGGATAATCAAGTAGTACAAAACGATATGGTAGTGCTCTCCCTAAGGAAAAAGAGCAAGATATCAGGAATATCTCTCTCGGAAAGCAAAGGCGACGGTACCAACTAGTAGCAGTTGTAACTCCTGCTATCAACCCTGCGCCTGTTCCTACGTATCAACCTCAGGTTGCGCAGACCCAACCGAATTCGCAGCAATTTCAACAAAGGACACAACAACCTCTTCAGCAGGCTCGTCCTCAATACAACAACAATCGTACAACGCAGCTACCAGGATTTGATCCTATACCCGTATCGTACGCAGAACTATTTCCATTACTGTTAGCCAAGGGGCATATCCAGACTAAGTCTCCTCTTACAGTATCGGAAAATCCACCTTTTTGGTCTAAGGTGGATCAGACTTGCCCTTACCATCAAGGAGGACCAGGGCATAACATAGAAAACTGTCTCAGTTTCAAATCCGACGTGCAAAAGCTTGTTAGGAGCGGGGTCTTATCTTTCAAAGATACAAATCTGAATGTTCTCACGAACCCGCTGCCTCAACACGAGAAGGCTACAGTCAATTTGATAGAGGGAGAGTCTAACAACACCTATCAAATTCACGATGTACTCTTATTGAGGGCCAACTTGGTCAAGATGCATTGTAGACAGAGTGGATATGGCCATGTGCCACCTCATAATTATTACCAGTGTCATATCTGCTCTAAAAGCAATCAAGGATGTTCTGTAGTGTAATCAGCTCTACAGGGACAGATGGATCTCTGATGGATCCAAGAGCACGGAGTTCTTGGAGTTAACATGGTTTATACGAATTCCAACATCATTCAAAACCACGATATCCGTGCGATGAATGTCAACTTGGTGGCAATGCACTCAAGGCAAAGCCAGTATCATAATCTGCCACGACACGATTACAATTCTTGTCTGACTTGCTCGGTAAATAAGCAGGGATGCTCTTTTGTACAGGAGGCCCTCCAGCGTCAGATGGATCTTGGATGGATTCAAGACTACCATGATAGGAATCATTATCAAATCTACATAATTCAAATCTTCGATATTCGCTTGATGAATACCAGCCTGGTGGAGTTACATGCTAAACAGGTCCGACTCGGGTTCCTGGTATCACATGATTATCAGGGCTGTAAAGCGGGTTGCGAAGACGATTAGGGTTGTGCCCTTGTCCAAGAAACACTTCAGCACTTGTTGAACCACTGGTGGCTTCCAATCTATATGGATGAAGACACCCAGCAAATTAGTATCACTAACGGGAATCCTACTAGATATCAAAGTCAGGATGTTTGGTTGATGGAAACAGATCTAGTAAGGTTACACTGTATTCAAAGCGGACGTGGCCAGATGCCACTACACAACTATGAGCGGTGTGGAGTTTGCTCAGTGGATAATCAAGGATGCTACCTCGTGCGAGCAGCCCTTCAAAGTCAGTTGGACCGCAAAGAGATTCAACCATGGTCAAGTTCTAGATCAGTCAACTACTTTGTTGATCAAATCGAGGATGTTGTCATAATCTCTGATCATCAGAGGACTAGGGATGTTTGTACCATTATCCCTCTACTTGACGAATCGAGAGTTCCCAACCGGGAACGGATCGAAATTACTTACGATGGTCAGAAAAATCAGAAGGCTCCCATAGTCATCTTTCTACCGGGACCGCTACCGTATGAATCAACTAAGGCTATCCCTTACAAATACGGTGCAACCACAATTGAGAATGGAAAGGAAATTCCGTTACCCTCCGTAGTGAATATTGCAGACATCAGTCGAGTAACACGGAGTGGTAGAATCTTCAACAAAGGAGTTGGAGAACCCAGCAAAGAAAAGGAACCTCAGACAGAAGTTCCCGATCCACCAGTCGGTCAACCCAGTAATCCCGACCATTCAAAAAATGATGATGAGATGCTAAAGCTCATCCAAAGGAGTGAATACAACATTGTTGATCAGCTGTTACAAACCCCATCAAAGATCTCAGTGCTATCACTTTTACTCAGTTCCGAAGCCCACCGAGGGCTCTACAGAAAGTCTTAGAGCAGGCCTTTATGGAACAGGATGTGTCAATATGACAGTTCGATAGAATCATCTCTAATATCACTTCTTGCAATAACCTGGGATTTAGTGATAAGGAATTACCTGAAGAAGGTCGTCATCATAACATGGCGCTTAACATTACGGTCAACTGCCAGGACGATGCTTTAGCCAACGTACCGGTAGACACAGGGTCAGCCTTGAATGTTATGCCGAAGTCCACTTTGATACGATTATCATTCAAAGGACCTCCGATGAGAACCAGCGAGGTCGTCGTCAAAGCATTTGACGGATCCAGAAAAACAGTTATTGGCGAAGTCGACCTTCCCATAACTATTGGTCCTCATACTTTCCGAGTCACTTTCCAGGTCATGGACATCCGGGAAACATACAGTTGTTTATTAGGAAGACCTTGGATACATTAGGCTGGGGCGGTCACTTCGACCCTCCACCAAAAGCTAAAGTTCGTCCAGAACAGCGAACTTGTCACGGTTTGTGGAGAATAAGCCTTGCTCGTGAGCAACTTGTCATTATGTACTTGTGTAGAACCCGAGGAGGTTGTTGGAACCCAGTTTCAAGCACTTTCGGTGAGCAATGAGAATCAATCAGAGAAAGGAACCTCGATTTCCTCATACAGAGATGCTCTCGAAGTGGTAAAAAATAACAATGCAAAAGGATGGGGATAGCTTGTCATTCCTACTGATAACAAAACAAAGAAGGGTATTGGTTTTCTGCAACCTGCACCCAGACAGCTGCTAACGACGAAGGTCTTCGTCCCATTCAGGACTTCTTCCACATTGGAGTTTTCCTTCATCCAGTGACTCAAGACGTGCACACCATGAATAAAGATGATTCCTCCGATACGGAGGAAGAATGTAACTCCTATCTCAACGAGGACAGTTATACGTCTCAGGGCGAAACACAGACTCCTTTTTGCTATCCCACACAGAGTCCGAGATTTATACCGAGGTCAGATGTCGAAATGATATATGGAGATTGTGATCCTGAAGGATGTTGGGCTCCGCCAAATTCATTAGAGGAAAACACTCTGATGAAATACAACTTTGACCACGACTATTATGGCCCAATGGATGGCTTGCCTATTTGGCAGTCGTATCCCGAAGACTTGGGGCAAAAAAATCAACCGAACAATGAAAATCAGCTGAGTATTATTGAAAAGAATACCTGCGTCCCCACCATGTCATGGGATCAACACTCAGGTCATTCAGAAAATATCTCGTACGACGATGAATTGGCAAAGCTTGCCGGACTAGAATTCATCAACTATGCTTTTCCAGAGGTCAACGTCATCGAGAGAGATGACTCCTCCAGTTCCAAAGAAGTGTGGGACACCTTAGGACAACCAAGTGGAAAATTTGACTTCATGGTCAAGTATACCGCTCCCAAAAGCTCTCGCGTCAGGCTCGAAGACATCCAGCCAACTGGATGGGGAGATACAACCAAGAGTACAAATACTACGCAAAATACAACTGAGGAATCCTCCTACGACAACTCTGCCTGGGAGACAGATTCCAATGATCCAGCTCCACCAGAAATCAACGTCATTTCTGAAGACAAATCAAGGAAGGTACCAGACTTTGTGATTCACTGAGGAGTTTGCCGCCAATGGGTCACTGTCGATGTTCCGAAGATTGTTCATAAGTCTAAGTAATTGCCATCTTTACTTTAACCTTTCACCTTGCCCAGGTGAAATAGATGTTTTGATAGGGCTCACTTTCTGTAAATATCCCTCTTCATTTTGCCCAAAGCGACTGAGTTTTGTTTTATAGGGCTGTAGTTTCAAGAATCGACTTGTTCATTAATTAAATAACGTCGTTCTATAATTTCCGCATTAATTGCTGTTTTCTCTTTTCATTTTTCAGAAAATGGTAATCCTAAAAAAAACAGCGCAATAATAAAAAAAAGCAGTAAAAGAAATACACTGCACACACTTTTGCATTCTCTCTATCTCTTCTAAACACAAACATCACGTTATGCAGATTGCTTGTTTTAACCCCCGTTGAAACATACGATCCGATGCCTTCTCCCGACTTTGAGTTCCCGGTATTTGGGGCTGAAGAAGAAGTTGACAACGAAATTCCAGAAGAGATCTCCCAACTACTCAGACAAGAGGAAAGGTCCATTGAGCCTCACAAAGAGCCGTGGAAACGGTCAACTTGGGTTCAGAAGAAGAGAGAAAAGAAGTCAAGATTGGGCCACTACTCAGTCCAACTGTCAAAAAGAGTTTGACAAAGCTTCTCAGAGAATTTCCCGATGTGTTTGCTTGGTCCTATCAGGATACGCCAGGGTTAGATACCAGCATCGTGGAACACCATCTACCGTTGAGATCATAATGTCCACCGGTAAAACAAATGTTGAGACGGACTCATCCAGACATGGCTGTCAAAATCAAAGACGAGGTACAAAAACAGATTGACCCGGGTTTCCTCGCTACGTCAGAATATCCTCAATGGTTAGCCAACATCGTACCAGTTCCGAAAAAGGACGGAAAGGTCAGAATGTGTGTGGATTACAGAGATCTAAACAAGGCTAGCCCAAAGGACGACTTTCCTTTACCATACATTGACATGCTGGTAGACAGTACAGCAAAGTTCAAAGTTTTCTCCTTCATGGATGGATTCTCGGGCTATAACCAGATCAAAATGGCGCCGAAAGACATGGAGAAAACTTCGTTCATTACCCCATGGGGTACTTTTTGTTACAAGGTAATGTCGTTCGGCTTGAAGAATGTCGGGGCAACCTATCAGAGGGCCATGACTACTCTATTTCACGATATGATGCACAAAGAAATCGAAGTGTATGTCGATGACATGATTGCCAAATCTAAAACAGAAGAGGAGCATGTGACCCACCTGTCAAAACTATTCGAGCGTTTGAGAAAAGTACAAACTCCGCTTGAATCCCAACAAGTGCACATTCGGTGTCCGTTCAGGTAAACTCTTAGGGTTCATTGTCAGCCAGAAAGGAATTGAGGTTGATCCTGACAAGGTTAAGGCCATTCAAGAAATTCCTTCTCCGAAGACTGAAAAACAAGTCAGAGGATTCCTGAGACGTTTGAACTACATCTCCAGATTCATATTCCTCATGACCGCGACATGTGCGCCGATTTTCAAATTACTAAAAAAGAATCAGGACTGCGTTTGGACAGAAGACTGCCAAACCGCCTTCGACAGTATTAAGGAATATCTGTTGAACCCACCGATTTTATCACCTCCAGTGGAAGGAAAACCACTGATCATCTACTTAACAGTCTTGGAAGACTCCATGGGTTGTGTACTTGGCCAACAAGATGAAACCAAAAGGAAAGAGTCTGCCATCTACTATTTGAGCAAGAAATTCACCGACTGCGAGACTCGGTACACTATGCTCGAGAAAACTTGCTGAGCTCTGGCTTGGGCAGCCAAACGTCTTCGCCATTACATGATTCGTCACACCACTTGGTTAATCTCTGAAATGGATCCAATCCAGTATGTCTTTGAAAAGCCCGCTCTAACGGGAAGGATTGCCCATTGACAGATGCCGTTATCAGAATACGACATCGAGTACGACGCTCAGAAAGTCGTTAAAGGAAGTGTTTTAGCCGATCATTTGGCTCATCAACCGATTGACGATCAGGAATCTGTCGGATTTGACTTCCCAGACGAAGATGTCATGTATCTAAAAATGAAAGACTGCGATGAACCGCTACCCAGTGAAGGGCCAGAACCAGGTTCCCAATGGGGACTAATCTTTGACGGAGTTGTCAATCATTACGGAAACGGAATTGGGGAAATCATTATAACACCTCAGGGTACCCACATTCCTTTCACCACCAGACTCACATTCAAGTGCACAAATAACGAGGTCGAATACAAAGCTTGTATTATGGGTCTCGAAGAAGCGATCAACTTAAGGATTAAGAACTTGGATGTATATGGCGACTCAGCTTTGGTTATCAATCAGATCAAAGGATATTGGAACACATACCAATTAAGATTGATTCCTTACAAAGATTACGCAAGAAGGTTGTTACCCTTCTTCAATAGAGTCGAGTTTCATCATATCCCTCATGAGAAAAATCACATGGCTGATGCATTAGCCACTCTCTCTTCCATGATTAGTGTAGGTCAATGGAACGACTTACCTAAGATTGACATAATGCGCCTTGAATGGCCCGCTTAAGTCTTCGTGATTGAAGCAGTCATAGATGACAAACCTTGGTATCACGATATCAAATGCTTCCTTTAAAAATAAGCGTACCCACCTGGGGCACTAAGGAAAGACAGAAAAACTCTTAGAAGGCTGGCTGGAAGCTTCTTCCTGAACAGTGATACACTCTATAAGAGGAACTTTGACATGGTCTTGCTCCGATGTGTCGACAGACCAGAAGCAGACATGCTGATAAAAGAAATTCACGAAGGGTCCTTTGGCACTCATGACAACGGACATACAATGGCGAGAAAAATTCTAAAAGCAGGGTACTACTGGTTGACCATGGAATCCGACTGCTACAAGTACATTAGGAGGTGTCACAAGTGTCAGATATACTCCGACAAAATCCATGTACCGCCAACACATCTCAAAGTTCTCTTTTCCCCGTGGCCTTTTTCCATATGGGGAGTCGACATGATTGGTATGATCGAACCCAAGGCTTCGAACGGACATCGGTACATTCTGGTCGCCATTGATTACTTCACCAAGTGGGTCGAAGCAGCGTCATACGCTAATGCAACCCGACAAGTGGTGGTCCGATTTATCAAAAACAATATCATTTGCCGTTATGGTGTTCCGAGCCAGATCATTACTGATAATGGATCTAACTTGAATAATAAGATGATGAAAGAGTTGTGTGCAGAGTTCAAGATCGAACACCATAACTCATCTCCCTACCGACCCAAGATGAACGGAGCGGTAGAAGCAGCAAATAAGAACATCAAGAAGATTGTTCAAAAGATGGACGTAACCTACAAAGATTGGCACAAGATGCTACCCTTTGCTCTTCACGGTTATCGCACATCTGTCCGCACTTCAACAGGGGCAACCCCATTCTCTCTAGTATATGGCATGGAAGCAGTACTCCCCATAAAAGTAGAGATCCCATCAATCCGGGTATTGATGGAAGCTAAGCTAACAGAAGCTGAATGGTGTCAAAGTCGACACGACGAACTGAATCTCATTGAGGAAAAGAGAATCACGACACTATGCCATGGTCAGTTGTATCAGCAAAGAATGAAGAAGGCGTTCGACAAAAAGGTCTGACCTCGCGTCTTCAGGAAAGGAGACCTCATGCTCAAGAAGATACAATCATTTCTCACTGATTCCTGGGGCAAATGGACTCCGAATTATGACGGACCATAGGTGGTCAAGAAAGCTTTCTTAGGCGGTGCCCTGAGACTTGCAAGCATGGACGAAGAGGAATTTGCCTACCCCACAAATGTTGACGTAGTCAAGAAATACTTCGCCTAAATAAAAAAAAACGTCTCGGTGGATTGAAAACCCGAAAGGGCGGTCCAGGCAAAAATTAGAGACATGATCAAAAATCATCCCGGTGGATTGGAAACCTCAAAGTACAATCCAGGCAAAAATTAGGGATAATAGCAAGTAACTACGTTCGACAAAGGGGCAAGTCCCTCGGCAGCAATTACATCATCCGTCAGGAAAGCTCCAGTCAAGGTCATCATCGACAGAAGCTCAGGATGCCCCGAAGTCAAATTTGGTAGAAGGATATTGGTCGTTATGTTTCAATGTAACCCTTTTCCCTTAAATTACCATTTTCTAACTTTGTAAGTACTCTGTGGAATCACGTGTTTGGCTGATTTCCATCCTATCAATAAAATATTGAGCCCTTGTGCTTTTGTTTGCAATTCTTATTTGTTTTAGCTTTATAGGACGACATTTTAACATGATTAACGATTCTTGAAATAAAACAAAAATGAATTTACTTGTTAAAACTTTTTCGGCTTTTAAAATAAAGATGGCAATTTCTTTTGACTGGTAAACATCGAAAGAACATCGGTCGCATCTCCAGAAGTAATCGAACCTTAAAGTGCAGAATCAAAGTACTCCTTCTAAACTAGTACTCCTGAATGAAGGATCCGCTGTATCAGATGCGACTTTCCCATTTGATACCCCCGACAGAGTTCTTATCTCCTAAGCCCGACCAACGGTTGTTCCCCGCAGGAACTATCTCTCCTAAGCAAGGCAGAATTGCTATCGTGAACCAGTGATACTTTGCATCTCCCATTGTGGCCGAGTATCAAGTCGTGTTCATCTACTAGTCTGTATGTCGCGTCAGTTTTGTCAGCATATACATACATACGCCATGCATTATTGATTCACATGCATAATCATATTGCATCACTATCACTCTCGTCCGTCTTATCCCCTAGTGATAACAGTCCTCTCAATCAAGTTGTCAGTTCTTTCCTCGTCAGGAAATGTTGCATCTGCACTACCTCTCTCCTCCAGTTTATTTCTGGGATGAAGTCGGCCCTTGACCACTTTGATAACTTGAACCTCTGAAAAACCAGAGAACCCTCAGCCAGCATTATTCTTCGCCATTGAAGATGATGTCTTCGCTTTCCCAGATTAAGGAAAATCCCTAGAGAAAGCCTCTCAACTAAAGACTTTCAGCTACACATTGGTCCTTCTCTCCAGAATGTCAATGTCAACAAAGTCGTCGGCACCTCAAAATTGGATCACATCATATGGCATTTCTTCGAGAAGATCTCCGAGAAAAGTATGATGTAACACCCCCAAGCGACAACAGTCTATCAAGAGACCTGCTTTCCCCAGTAGAGTCGACAAATGGCATCTCCAACAGAGAAGTTTGTACACCTCTGCAATTCAGACAGATGGGTTCCCCAGCAAGTCTGACATCAAAACTTTTTCCATCAAATGGCATCTCCCCAGGAAAATTCAGCACGAAGTTTGAGGAGAACCGCTACAAATAGAGTCCCTTGTCAATAAAGTTTATTGACAAAAGAAACCAAGACCAGATCCTTGGTAGGAAACCAGGATCGAGGGGAAGTTTATTTCAGAAACTTAGACCAGTTCCTTGGTAGGAAACCAGGATCGAGGGGAAGTTTATTTCAGAAACTTAGACCAGTTCCTTGGTAGGAAACCAGGATTGAGGGGAAGTTTACCTTTTCTAAGCATCATTGCTTAGCAAAAGAGGAAGGATGCGCGAACTGCCATTCATAACCACCATCAAAATTTTGGGTATTCTGATATTTAATCCTCTTGCACCCCGAATGCCCGAATACCTTCGCCATTCACACCTTCGGGTCCAAGAAGATTAAATAGGGGAATCTGTCATACCCAAAATTTTGACCACTAAGATTTCCCATCATTGTGCAAATCATCATCACAATATGGATGAACCATTAGTCTTCCCAAAGATGGGTGAGCATCCACTACAATCAGACTTACGGTTTCAAGCCCTCTCAAAGCTCTTAGACAAAGGATCAATCAAGAAATGACATGATCTTCAATGTTTCTAGCCTCTCAAACATCCACAAAGGATCAAGAGGACTCCCACTTCAAGGATTAAGCACAAGGCTTCTCCCTTCTAGGTGGATCAAGCCTCGAGATCGCTAGTGTCACCAAATTAGGGTTTGGTCGACTAGGGCTTCCAGATGGAAATTTTCCTCTAGGCATGAGCCAATGCTTCAAAGCATAACCTAATATACCCCATGGAACCTCATGGACCCCATCATGAAGTCAATTAAGCCTCAGGGGATGCATTCACTAAAAATCAGGAATTAGGGTTTCTTGACCTAATTCACCCCTAAGTTGACTTTTGGGACAAATCATGAGCCAAGACCTCAAGAGATGATTTGAGGGTCTCAAATACATCACATTGATCCATTTGTAACAATGGATTGATCCAAGAAGCTTGAGCAACAAGTTTCAATTTCATCTGAACCACAGTTAGGGTTTCGCGGAAAAAGTCAACTATATCTTTGACTTTTGACCAGGACATGCCCCCAAATCTTGGGACATGATTCAATACACCCTATAACACCTATGGAACATGTCCATCAAGTTTGATTTAAGTCAAGGACTTGATTTCATAAAAGGATTGCACAGTTTGGAATTCATCTGACAAAAAGTCAATTGTGCACAAAAGTCAACTTTGACTTTTTGAGATTTTTCACAATTATGGTTTGTTTACCCTAAAATAATGTTAATGTGTGATTGGAATCATCATTCATCAAGAAAAATCAAGAAAAGTGGGATAACTTGTAAAAGGGGTAACCATAAAAACTTCGAAATTTTTCTAAGTTATGGAACAAAGTGGCTAGGGTACCAACTTTGGAGGACCATAACTCCTAAACCACAAGGCCATTTTCTCCATCCAAAGCTGGATTTGTAGCCCTCATGGGCCTATACAAAAGCTTCAACTACACCTCATTCCAATTCATTATGGATTTTGAGTTATGGAATGATCAAAGTGGCTGAAAACATGAAATGCCACTTTTTCCAACACTTAGTGAAATTTTCACTAAGTCAGAATCTGCCTTCACTTTTTTCCAAATGTAGGGGCATTTTTCACTTGGATCCAAAAAGTATCAAAACCAATTATGATCAAATAGTTATTGTATCATATGAAGGCTTTCCAAAATGGCCAAGAACTCCATCAAATTCCACTTGAGCCATGAGATATGACAATGGCAATATGCCTTGCTGAAAACTGCCAAGGCTAGGCAGAATTTTGCACTTTTGCTCGATTTGGCAAAATCAGATAATTCCAAGCCTTGTCATAACTTTGGACACATCTGAGGATCAAATCTAAAGGGAACAAACACTGATCCAAGCCTCCAAATTCTTTGGAACAAGAAGTAGCACGCCAAACCTAGAAATCCCTAAAAGAGGGACAAGACTCCAATTTTGGATCGGAGCATTTAATGGATGCACCAAGGTGGCATGGACTGACACATTTGCCACTGAATTCAGTCAAGATTCCTCCAACAACTAGGGAACCACAACTCTGTGCTCTAACCTCTAGTCAATGGCTAGACGAGACTTGGATTCCTATTGATCAACATTGGCCAAACCTCTGCTGCAGTTGTCATTCACTATTAATCCCAAAACAAACTTGCTCTACTATAAATAGAGCTCATTTGTGCTCAGTTTGAGTACACCAAAGCCATCAAACAAATGTTTTCCTCAAAATCACTTTCTTTAGGCAAAAATACCTTCTTTAGCAAGGTAACTCTGAGTTTTTGAGTTAGAAAGCAATTCCACCACAGCTTATGATCCAAACACATCCAATATGTCATATCTAAGCTGTCCAAACTCACACAAGTGACCTGTAATCCTTAAATCTCAAAGTCACCTCTCAAAACCTCAAAATAGGCCTTTTTGTGCATTTTTCAAGCCATGTCTTGAATAAGTTACTTTCCAAACCAGATAAAACCTCAAACACACTCCAAATATCATCCTTGAACTGTCCCAAATGGTTCCCCCCATCTGGAACACCATTTGAGGGAGTTGCTGTTTTGGCCACTTTTGCCCATTTTGCAAAAAAGAGCTCAAACTCATCCCTGAGGTTTCCAGCTGATTCCAACCATCCTAAAAGCTTCTAAAAGATCATTTAAGAGTGTTCAAAGCATCAAACCATTTCTGGAACAAGAAACTTGGCAGATTGCACAAAAAACTCCAAAGGCTCAAAAAGAGGTAAGCATCATGACTTGAACTTTTCAAAATATGCATTGCTTTGAGGTCCACTGATCATGCACATCTTGTACATGTTATATGTGTTGTGTTTGCACCAAATTTCCATGCAATTCTTGCTTGTATCATGAGATAGCATAGAAAATGCAATTAGAGGCCTATTTCAAAACCACTATCGGGTTTTAAAATAGGGACATGATCTTGAAAAACTACCACCACCATTGGATTCCTTGTGAAATTCTAGGCAGGATAGACCTAAATTTTGTCTTAATCCCTGGAGAAATGAGAAAGTTATGGCCTTCACGTTTCTGAGCCAAAACTTGCCTTGCCTTGCCTTGGCCAGGCCTAGAAAACAAGGCAAACCTTGTGTATTTGTTGGTTTGTCTCTATCAACGGATGTATCACCACCCCAGTGGTAAGGCGCGCGCCCTATAACCTTGAGGTCGTGGGTTCAAACCCCACCCAGACCATTTTGTGTTTTCTCACATTGTTGCTATTTTTGCCAATATTTTCATGTTTTATTAATTAATTGGAAAATTAATAACTCCTTCAATTTTTATTATTTTTTATTGTTTCTTTTTGCAAAAAATCACAAAAATATTGAAATATTTTATTCCACAAAAAAATAATATTTATATTATTTATTTAATATAATTAGTATTTTTGTGAATAAATTCCTTTTTAATTGTTTTTTAACATTTAAAAGTGATTATTTACTTTGAAAGTAAAAAACAAATGAGTTTTAATTCATCTTGTGATTAATACCTCATTTTTAAAACCTTAAACAAAAATCACAAATGGTTTATTCAAACTTATTTGGCATTTTTATCATTTTTATTTGATTTTCTTTAAATATTTACTTTTAAAGAAAAGCAAAATTAGGGTTTTATTGATTTTCACCCTAACAAACTTTTCCGAACACTCATGGGCCTCTAATATAGTGTAAGACCCAATCCTTTGTAAATACAAACCTATTTTGGGCCTCAAATGTTGTATAAGTCCCGTTGTATTTCAAAAGTTCGGCGCGATCATCGCCCGTTTAAAACAAACCATTTGGGCCTCTCCTCGAGCTATAAGATCCATTCAAAATCATTTTGGGCCTCTAATAGAGTGTAAGACCCAATCCCCTTTTGAAACCAAAAACTTTTGGGACTCAGTCATTGTATAAGACCCACGGTGTTTTCAAAACCTCGGCGCGATCGTCGCCCTTTTCAAAATAAACCACTGGGCTTCTCCTTGAGCTATAAGACCCATATTTGTTCACTTTCAATCATTTTGGGCCTCTTGAGAGAGTGTAAGACCCATCCCCTTATATAGAAAACCTTTCTTGGGCCTCAGTCACTTGTATAGGTCCCTGTACAAAACGACAGTGCGATCACTGATAAAACCCTGGGCCTCTCCTTGAGTTGTAAGCCCCAATTTTCCGTTCAAAAGCACTTTATCCTTTGATTTTGAAAATAATATTGTTATCAAAGTTTACATCCGACGTTCTCCCAGATATTTCACCATAACCTAAACCATGAGAATTTTCTTTTACAACAATTTTAGATAACTAGATCTTAGAAATCTCCCCCTTGAACAGTTCATATACAGAAGGCCAATGTTCCAAGTGAAACCCCTTCTGGAACTGTTCATCAGCCTCCTCTTGGGCTTAGTGCAAGGACCCACAGTCTTCCTAAAAGCATCCCCGCCTCCTCTTAGGCATTGTACAAGGACCCGTCGGCTTCTTAGAAGTTTTCACAGCCTCCTCTTAGGCTTCGTATAATGATTCTTCCTCCGGGAAGATAGCCTCCTCTTGGGCTTCATACAAATTGTCCCTTCGGCTTCTTAAAAGTGTTTCTCGCCTCCTCTTGGGCTTCCTATAAATTGTCCCAACGACCTCTTAAAGGTATAGGAACAGAAATTAGTCATCTTAATAGAACAGTCTTTCAAAGAGTCTAGATCTTTCTACCGCGAATGTACTGTCTCTTGATCTCTCTTAAGCATATTACGAAAGATAAAACTCTAGACTTGGACAGTCTAATCTCCTTGAGTCTCAAAAACATTCTCAAGTTCCTTTCAAAAATAGGAAAAAACACCGTAGACTTGGGCAGTCTCAATCCCCTTCGGATTCCCCGTTTCCTTAAAGAACAGGAAATAATCCCGGTCCTCAGATCAAATCCATGAGTACAACATTACCCATATAAGAACTGATTCTCTCTTTTAACCCATATACTGGACCTGTCACTCAACTGAAACAGTAACCCTAGCCTCCTCTTGGGCTTTGTACAATGATTCTCCCCAGCATAGTTAAACCTTTTAGCCTTCATCTCGGGCTTTGTACGAGATACAAAACACTCTCTTGTTGAGTATAAAAGACTCTCTTGTTGAGTCAAACCTTTGTAGCCTCCGTCTCGGGCTTCGTACGAGATACAAATCACTCTCTTGTTGAGTATAAAAGACTCTCTTGTTGAGTCAAACATTTTTAGCCTTCATCTCGGGCTTTGTACGAGATACAAAACACTCTCTTGTTGAGTATAAAAAGACTCTCTTGTTGAGTCGATCACCTTTAGCCTCCATCTCGGGCTTCGTACGAGATATAAATCACTCTCTTGGTGAGTATAAAAGACTCTCTTGTTGAGTCAAACTCTTTTAACCTCCGTCTTGGGCTTCGTACAAGACACATATAAAAGCACTCTCTTGTTGAGTCAACCCTTCCAGCCTCTCTCTCGGGCTTCGTACGAGACATATAAAAGCATCCTCTCGTTGGATCAATAGCCTTCTCTTAGGCTTTGTATAAAGAAATCCTCGTTTGATTCAATCAACCTTTTAGCATCAAATCATGCTTTGGTCACAATATACAAACATCAACAACTCCTTTTGCCTCGTCTAATTGCTGTAAGCAGCAAGCCTCTGGATTATTTACATCCATGCCACTGTCCCTCTTTTAGCAGGAGAAATTCCTAAGGAAAGATGGCATTGCTCTAAACTGAGTTAAAGTCTTCTCCTTCAGGTTGAAAATCCCCTATAAAGGAAATTATGGCATTGCTGGATTCACATATCTCAGTTAAAGTAATTCTCCTTTATAATCAGTCACCCAACAGTTGTGACAAATAGACCAAATACCCCCCTTTAGAGATGACAAATTCTCTCTAAAGTCAACACCCTTTTAGCATCACATCTTGGGCTTCGAACAAGATACAAATAGACCCTTCAGCTTCACATCTTGGGCTTTGAACAAGATATAAACCACCTTTAGCTTCATGTCTTGGGCTTTGAACAAGACACCAAAACACCATTTCCTCCCATAGAATAGGAGGAACTACGATCGCTGATTTCCCTATCCCGGGAATACGTAGGCATAAGATTGCAAAAGAATCTTAGCCAGCACACTAATAAAAAAACCCCAAAGTCCCCTACCTCCAGCCAATCTAGCACAGTATCCCAACAAATTCCCCATGAACAATCCCGGTATTTTGTTCTGAACAAAATAAGCAGAGAGAGACCCACGAACTAAAGTCGCATCTGTAAACCAACATTTTTTACTGTTTAACCTCAGTTTGCAAGCAGGGTTAATTGGAGACATCTATTTCCCTTCCTTCATCAGTTTCAATAGGACAAAAAATGAATCGAACTGTAGTACCAAAGCGATAGTGATTCAAAACCACAAAAACAGCGCTACACACCGTAGTAATAAAAGATGTGTAGCAAGCTTCGATTCCCAACAACTATTATTTTTCCATTTTTTAGAGTACATTAAGCGTGTGTCACTTAAGTCCATTATTTAAAAAATAAATTGTAAATGATTTTACAACGGTGAAGTAAACTAACCGTTGTTATAGGACTTAAGTCCATTATTTAAAAATAAATTGTAAATGATTTTACAACGGTGAAGTAAACCAACCGTTGCTAGAGGACTTACAATTCCACTATGGTTGGGTTATCCAACCGTGATTAAAGGGTTTACTGATAAATTAAAACAAAACATATTATGTATTTCTTTCATAAGACGTCCTAGGCGAACAAGCGAGTCAGAGACGACAGCGGTGGCGTAATCTTTACCCTCTTCGTATCCATTCATTTGTAGCTAAAATCTTCACCCAATTCATTCATTTGATTATTCAGCTTCGAAGTATGGTACTCTTCAACATCTTCATTCCTTTTTTCTTGGTTTATGTTGTATATGCTCAAATATTCGTTCATTTGATTCTCCAGCTTCGAAGTACGGTACTCTTCAACATCTTCATTCCTTACGTTCATAAGATTCTTCAGCTTCAAAGTACGGTATTCTTCAACACCTTCATTTCTTTTTTCTTTGTTTATTTTGTATATGCTCAAGTCAGTATGAGAGTACATGCTTCATATGCTTTAGGTTTAGATTTGCATATGCATATGCTTAAGTTTTTGGATTAGATTTTGTTGTGCCATTCACATTATTATACATGTATAAATTTCAGAAGTTCTTATGGATCGTAGTTGGATGAGATCCGATAGATTAGGTCCGATTTATGAAAACGGAGTTCTTGAATTTCTTGAATACACTGATAAACATCTTCCCGATAATAATGGCATCTTTTATTGTCTTTGTGTTGTTTGCGCAAATATCAAAAAGGGTACAAAGAAAGAAATATTCCATCACTTTTGTTGTGATGGTATATGTCAAAATTATATAATATGGACAAGGCATGTTGAGGTGGATAAAGAGGAAAGTCGGGCGTCACAAAGTCAAAGAGTGGATGAAGATGAATATATGGAAGATCAACTAGAGGATATGTTCCGTGATATTGGGGAATCTTCTTTTAAGAATGCTCATATTTATGATACTGTATGTAGTGATAAAAACACCCCCTTTATATAAGGGATGCACAGATTTTACACGATTGTTGGCGGTGTTAACGTTGTTTAATCTGAAGACAATAAATGGATGGTTTCATGGAATTACTTGAATTGCTAAAGCAAATGTTACCAGAAGATAACAAATTGCCGGATTGTTGCTATGAGGCCAAGAAGATATTGTGTCCAATGGGCCTGGAGTATATCAAAATACATGCTTGCCCTAATGATTGCATATTATACCGGAAAGAGTATGAAGACATGTATTAATTTCTGAAATGTGGTATGTCGCGTTAAAAGCTGAAGGCCAACAATGGTGGTGACAATGACTATGGCAATGTTAGTAGGAAGCATCCTCCTGCTAAAGTGTTATGGTACTTGCCAATAATTTCATGATTTAAGAGACTTTTTGCTAATTCAAATGACACAAAGAATCTTAGATGGCATGTAGATGAAAAGACTCGTGATGGAAACATTCGCCATGTAGCTGATTTGTTGGAATGGAAGAAAATTGATTTTTTGTTTTTGGATTTTGGAGTTGAGCCAAGAAACCTTAGGCTTGGGCTTGCCACCGATGGAATGAACCCCTTTGGTAATCTGAGCACTAATCATACTCCGTGGACTGTTCTTCTCACTATTTACAACCTATCTCCTTGGTTGTGCATGAAGCGCAAGTATATACTGTTAAGTATGATGATTTTTGGACCACGACAACCTGGTAACGACATAGATGTTTATCTAAGTCCATTAATTGATGATTTACGGCTCTTGTGAGATGAAGGCGTTAAAGTTGATGATGCATATTCTGGGGAAAAGTTTAGGATGCGTGCAATGTTATTTTGCACAATCAACGACTTTCTTGCTTACGGTAACTTGGCTGGATATAGTGTCAAAGGACATAGAGCGTGTCCTATATGTGAAGATGATACTTGTTATCACCAACTTGAGTTTGGAAAAAAGACCGTTTACCTTGGGCATACAAAATTTCTAAAACCTGATCATTCTTATCTTAGATTGTGGAAGGCTTTTAATGGAGAGCAAGAGTTTGATGAGGCACCTGAACCTTTAACCGGAGATGAAGTTTATCAACGGCAGGAACACATTAATGTTGTCTTTGGGAAGATAGAAAAAAAAGGAGAAGTTGCGAAAAATATATGGAAAAAGAGGTCCATCTTCTTTGATCTTCCATATTGGTAAAGTCTTGATGTTAGACATTGTCTTGATGTGATGCATGTGGAGAAAAATGTGTGTGATAGTTTGATTGGAACACTTCTAAACATTCCAGGCAAGACTAAAGATAGTAAGACTTCCCGTCTTGATATGGAGAAGATGAGTATACGAAAGCAGTTGGCTCCAATAAAGAAAGGAAAAAGAACTTATCTGCCTCCAGCATGTCACACTCTATCTAAAAAGGAAAAGAAAATTTTCTGCGAGTTTTTGCAAGGTATTAAAGTTCTGCAAGGTTACTCATCAAACATCAATAAACTTGTATCAATGAAAGATCTCAATTTAATTGGTTTAAAATCTCATTATTGTCATGTATTGATGCAACACCTTTTACAAGTGGCTATCCTTGGGATCCTACCAAAAACTGTGAGAGTAACTATAACGAGATTGTGCTTATTCTTCAATGCCATATGTAATAAAGTTCTTGATTTCAAAAAATTAGATGAATTACAAGATGATGCTGCCATAATCTTGTGTCAATTGGAGATGTATTTTTCTCCATCATTTTTTGACATTATGGTTCACTTACTTGTTCATCTAGTTAGAGAAATTAGAATTTGTGGTCTAATTTATTTATGGTGGATGTATCCAATAGAGCAATATATGAAGATTTTTAAAGGATATACGAAGAATCATCACCGACCGGGAGCTTCGATTGTTGAATGGTACATCATAGAAGAAGCTGTTGAGTTTTGTACAAACTATTTGTTGGACGCAAATTCTATAAGAATTCCAAAGTCTCGTCATGCTGACACAGACGGAAGAGGTATTCAAGGTCTAAATGTTAAGTCAATGGCTCGGGATGTAGTTATTCAAGCACATATCTATATATTGAATAATATAGATGAAGTTCAACCTTTCATAGATACTCACAAAGGACTTTTGAGGAAAAAATATCCCCGAATGAGTGACAAGTTGTTGTTGATAGAGCATAACAAGAGATTCATATATTGGTTTAATAAAAGTGTATCTAATGATCGTAGTGCATCCGAGATACTTAAATGGTTGTCGTACGAGCCAAAATTTTGTGTCATTACTTGGACTGCATACGACATCGGTCATTATACCTTTTATACAAAATCAAAAGATGATACAAGTACAATGCAAAATAGTGGGGTTATGGTTGAAGTCGAATCGATGTATTTCTCTAGTTCGAAAGATAAGAATCCTGTATTAGCAACTACCGCGTTTTATGGTGTCATTAATGAGATTTGGGAGATTGATTATGTTATTTTCAAAGTGGCTTTATTTAAATGCAAGTGGGTTCCCAATAATAGTAATGGTGTACACATTGATGACTTAGAATTCACCCGGGTCGACCTTGGTAAGACATCTTTTATGACCGAACCATTCATCATGGCTTCTCAAGCAAAACAAGTTTTCTATGTTACCGACCCATCGGACATATCGGGGAAATGGTCAATCGTTCTCCAAGGAAAACACATTCCTCTTAGTGATGGAAGTATTGATATTCCGTTCACACCTTCTTACACAACACAAGTTCCTACCTCATATGATTAAGTTGATGGAGATATCGTGCATGCTATTCGAATCGATCATGTAGAAGGCATATGGGAAAATTAACAAGTACATAATTTATTCTTTATTCATAATATATTAATTGTATGTTATAGTTTCTAAGTATTTTTACTAACAAGTATAATTATTTGAAATGATAGGTCTTTAGAGTCAAGACACCAAGAGACATGACACCAAGAGACAAGAAACCAAAACACCAAGTTACAATTATGTGATGTTATGTAATGTGTAAACTGTAGGTTGTTTGTTTTGATAAATTGTAGGATGTTTGTTGTGTTACAATTGAATATGATACAATTATGTGATATTATGAATATGATACAATTAATATTAATATGATAACTTTATCATAAATATGAGTTATATTTTCTGCTGTGATATGATGAACAATAATACAGGTTAAAAAATGGGATTAATTATAAAAGCAGGATACTATTTGTTAATTCTGCAGAAAATGTAACAACAGTTATATATCATAACCGTTATAATATCTCGCGCGCTGTCCAGAAAAAAATAAATATCAAAACGGCGCAGCTGAGAATCGAACCTAGGACCATTATTTTTATCACAATGGTCTTTTGGAAAAACTGTTGTGATAGGGTGCGCGCTTTCCAGATTATTACAACGCTTATTGGGTCGTGATTGTAAGTATCATATATACAACGACACTCTACATAACAACGCATGTGCCCGCGTGATTATATACCTTTCTTAACCGTTGTTAAATGGGTTTTCCGTAGTAGTGAAGTGTTTTTTAGATTCTGCCACTAGAAGCTAGCAATTCAGCAACTCTCAAAGTGTGGTTAGTGTAGAACAGATTCTGACCATAATATTTACAAGTATTAGAACCTGCACACATGTAACACACAATTAAACCATTGTTCTTTCAATACTTTGTTATCATCAAAACCCAAGGAAAATATGTCATGAACAAATTTTGTTTTAACATAATGTTCCATGAGCTGTTATGCTGGGGAATAAGAATATTATTTTTGTCAAGTTTCCACTTTCCAGATTCAAAGTGAATGTCATAATCACAACAAGTAATCATATACACAGAGGTCAAATTAAAGCAGACATCTGGAGCATGTTTGACACCTTTAAGAAAAAATTGCATTGTCGTGTTGGTTTGCAAGCAAACATCACCAACACCAATCACCTTAGATGCACCATCATTATCCATATTCAACACACCATGTGAAGAACTCATTCCTCAGTGTAACATGCAATGTATGACCACTATCAACTATCCACATGCTCACATCTAATATCACGACTTGGACCTGCTTATGAAATTCTCTCTACCACATTTCGATTCTTTTTCTACTTGTCCCTCTATTTTTGGTGACAAATACCTCAGATTGAAAAGAAGAACCATGTGCCTTCCTTTTCATCTCCTTATTAAGAATACCACCATGTGCCATTTCCAAAGAAATAACACCTTTATGAGCAGAACTTGTTATAGAAACCCTAAACATCTCCCAAAACTCTGGTCAAGATAACAATATAAATAGTCCGAAAGGTCATCATCAAATTTGATACCCATTACTGATATCGGATCAAGAAGACCTTGAAAATCACTCAAGTGATATGGAATATAAGTCCCCTCTTTATACTTCAAACTTATGAAGCTATTCAACAAGAACAAATTATTATTCTCTGATTTAGAGGCATACAAGAACTATATCTTCTCCCGCAAAGTTTTTTCATGTGTTTTATTAGGTATATGATTATAAACATTGTCTTCTACATATTGCCGGATAAAATCACATACATGTACATGTTCAAACTCTCATTCTTCATCAGACACGAAATCCGACTTTGTGGAAATCAGTAAATGCAATTCTTCATATATTGTAAGTCTTTCATCTTTTCCTTCCACAAATGGTATTTAGAACCATTCAAAAATACCATCTTCATATTTTTATGCGACTCTATTATTCAAATAAGTAAAATATTCTCTAAACAAGAGCTTTGATGCTACTCCGATAGAAAATTAACACACAATAACATATCAATACGAAGAGGAACTAAAATTCCACTAAATAGATAAAATCTCAAAAAATGATCATTGTGGAAAGTGTGATATCATCAAGTTCATAAAACTTCAAATCATATAGAATTTCGGCATCTCTGAGACAATTACAACTAGTTATGGGTTGGTATTCACTAATGACAGTGGGGGCAAGAAATCATTTACATCCTCTGCGCAAATATTTGGAATAAATCTGATACATTGCTTAAACTAATTATTATGCTAAATATAATTAGAAAGATGAGGAAATAAATTACTCATTGATATGATCTAGAATAATATTGAAGAGAGGACAAGGAAATAGCAAGAAACCCCACCAGAAATCTTATAGGATATGAGGAACTCTAAATCTAGTGCCACAAAGTTGACTCCATATCGACTCAACTATAGTAATGATGATGTGTTGTTATCTTTAGAAATTAATGCTGCTTCACTAAGAGTTAATAAATAGAATCAACTTAGTATGGGTGAATACTAATACACAATGTTAATGGAAATTAATTCTATAGATGAATGGCAGCTAATGACTTTAACTATAATTAAGAATTCAAAATTAGAAATGGATAAATCCTTTAATAGTCAGTCAAAATTAAAGGATTTATTAAAAGTGATTTGGTTTGGAAACTATTATACCAACTAAAGTTAAAGATACTAAGTTTGAAAAACAGTTATCAAATTAGGAAGAGCCCTTTATTAATAACAAGATTTTTAACAAGAGAACATATGGACAACTGAATTTAGAAGAGAAAAAAAATAAATAAGAGCCTAAGTGAAAAACAATAAATACTATCATATTATTTAGAAAAGTATTGAAGAGCAAAATAAATATTATTTTAATGTTTCAAATATTGATGGTCATAGACTGACTATCCAGTCGAATAATGCATATGAGCAGGGCCGGTCCAATGAATTTGGAGGCTTAAGGCAAAATTTAAAATAAAATTTTGTAAAAATAAAAATATATATTAGTAAAATTATATTAATTTTTTTATTTTAAAATAAAACAAATCATCAATGGATTTTTAAATTACTATTTTCTTCAATTAAGTCTCTAAATAAAATAAATAAATTAATAATATTTAAAATATATTAATTTGTTAATTTAATTCTTAATTAATATTAAAAATTTATCATGTTACTTTTTATCATCTTAATAGCATGAATTAAATTTATTAATTTTATGTATTTTTTGAACTAATACTAAAAAAAATTACTTATTATAATTATATAATTTAAGAATTATATTTAAAAGGGAGTATTATTTTAAAAACTTGATTTAAAATTATTCATTAAATATTTTATTCATATGGTGGATCTTAGACAATATTTTATGATCAAATAAAAGTAGATAAGATATTAAAATAAAAATATAACAATGAGACTAAAAAGGGAATGGTGGAACAGCGGTTGAACCACTATCTTCTTACCGCTAAGCTAATAAACAAATCATACCAACTTTATGATTTTTCAAGATATATTTTGTTAATAATTTATATGAAGGCTTAAAAATTAGCCCCAAAAAGTGAGGCCCAAGGCAAGGGCCTTGCTTGCCTTGCCCTTGGGTTGGGCCTGCATATGAGCCTAATAGTTTGAGTTGTCTCCTTGACATGTTCAGATATTTATTTATTTGGTAGGGGAGAGGGATTTGCAGTAGCAAAAACTTCCTTTTAGTGATATCCTTCATGTTCATTTTCTTCTTCTGAGGAGGATGTACTTAATCAATCTATCAGATATCTAGATTTATTTACTATAAGAGATACATTCGGCTTCACTACACAAAGATGCTATGGTTTGGCTGAAGAAATTGATCCTGGTGGCCTAGGATATCCCAAGGAAAATGTGAAATATCCCCAGCCTTAGATTTTAAGCTTTAAACATTCCTCTTTATTTTAAAATTTTAACCCAAGGGCATGCCTTTAGGGCTAATAAAGGAATTGTTGATGTGGAATACTTTTTTATCAAGACATTGACTCAATTTTTATTCAAAATCTCCATTGCTGGCTAAGTATGCAAAATCGCACGACTTCCTGGAAAAAAAAACATTTCAACAAGTCTGGTAGGGGTTCATTCTGTTAGAACAAGATTTGGTTCTGCATCTTATCTTGATGTTTTGATGATAACAATGGAGTATTTGTGTGAAGAACAATTTAGGTGCTCTAACATTTGTTATTCTGATGGTTTAACAAACAGGTTCTAGCTTTGATAAAGACCGTGTGCTACATCACTCTGATACTCTTTATGGTCACTTCTATGTGAAGAAGCAAGAATTGGTTCTAATCTACTGTACGTCAGAAATATTATGAGAAGACACTATGTTGCTGTTGTAACGTCTCTTGGATTTGATCTCTGGATATGACTCTGATGTTCTTAAGCTGAAGCCTGTAGTGCTTCTGAGGTCGTTAACTTCTGAAGACTAAGTGCTGAAGATTCTGAAGACAAGGTTCTGCTGAACAACATGCTGAAGATCTGAAAACTTAGGATTCTGAAGGATAAAGGTTATGAAGACTAAGTGCTGAAGATTCTGAAGACAAGGTTCTATTGAACGACGTGCTGAAGATCTGAAGACTTAAGTTTTCTGATAACAAAGGGTTCTGAACTAGAAGTGCTGAAGACTCTGAAGACAAGGTTCGGCTGAACAAGTTCTGAAGACTCTGAAGACTCAAGACTCCAAAGACCCAATGATTCATTCTTCTGATCATGCTTCAATCAAATCAATTTATAAGCCTATGATGAATAGAAGAAGATGAAGCGTTTGCGTGGGAAAATAGTACACAGTACAGATAAAGCGTGTTCTTTTCCACTACCTTAACTTGGTGGTACAAAGGACAATTTCAGTGTACGAATTTCAACCCAACAACATTATTTCAAGTCGCCATTACTCTTCTCTGATATTACTGATCTGCCCTCCAACAGATCTATTTCTAGCTATATAAAGACTTGATCACTCAACGAAGAAGGAGTTGGCGAGTATGAGCGAAAAAGAACAGATGCATGCGTACAAGCACGGTTAATCATGAGTGAGCAGCAAACGAAGTAATACTCAGTGTAAAAGAAGAAATATCAGAAACACTGATATTTTTGAAGATCATACTCAGGAAATGAAGAAAATTATGAGTGAGCAGTAAGCACTACAATACAATGAAGAAGAATGTATTACTGTAGATTTCTCTAAGTTAGATTGAACAAAAATGTATGTTTACCCTTCTTGTGTAGAAGCATAATTATTGTAAACAAAACTCTTGTTGCAAATAGTTGTTTGCGTTCCCTATTGGACCAGTTGGGTCAGAATTTTTAGGGAGACTAAGGCAGTGTGTCTTAGGGTAGTTAGTCACTTGCAGTTAGCTTGTGCATTGTTTCCTTAAGATACCAGTTGGGTCAGAATCTTAAGAAGTCTAAGGCTGGCGAGTCTTAGAGGTTGTTAGTCACCAGCAGTTGGCTCGTGCAATTGTAATCAGTTTGGTTATAGTGGATTAAGTCCTTGTCTAAGGCAAAATCACCTTGGCGGGTGGACTGGATTAGCTTGATAGTTTTCAAGTGAACCAGAATATATCGTGTGTTTTTATTGTTAGCTTATTTATGATCTTTATTTTAAGTTTCACAAAAAGCTTTCAAAATGGAAAATCCAATTCAAACCCCCCCTTTCTTGTGTTTTTCTCACACCTTTAATTGGTATCAGAGCTCCAGTTCTGTTGTGTTAAACGTTTTATCAGCACTTAACAGTGTTCAGTACCGATCCAGAAATTGTGTGAGATAACATGGCAGTTATTGTTAATACCACTACTAAAGGGGAAGATCATTATAGTATCAAACCACCAGTCGTTGATGGTGAAAAGTTTGACTACTGGAAAGACAAAATAGAAAGACTCTTTCTTGGTTTTGATGTAGATCTTTGGGATTTGGTAGTTGATGGCTACATTCACCTAGTTGATGCTAAATGTGCTAAAATATCCTGAAGTGATACAATCAACCAACAGAAGAGAGAATACAAAGTCATCATAAGGCAAGAATCATATTGCTAAATGCTATCTCTTATACTAAGTATGAAAAGGTGATGCCAAATCTATTATTGATTCTCTTAAGATGGTTGATGAAGAAAATGCTCAAGCTAAGAAGACAAAGGCGCTTGCCTTAATCCAAAACTTTGAGGCATTCAAAATGGAGGATGATGAAACAGTTGAGATCATGTCTTCAAAGTTTCAAATGCTAATCGTAGAACTCAAGTTCTGAACAGAGGCTACTCAACTGCTGGACATATGCAAAAGGTCATCAGAAGTCCGCCTAAGAAATGGATACTTATGGTAACAACTCTAAAGCTATCAAAAGATCTCAACAGCGTAAGTCTTGCAGAGCGTGTTAGTTCTTTGAGAAATCATGAACTAGAGCTAGATGAAGAAGAAGAGCAAATCCATCATTCTTAAGTCTGAACCTGGAAAGGCAAAGGCTTATCAAGCTGAGAAATAATCCGAAGATTCACCTTCCTTTGAATAAACACAAACCAATCACGTAATTATCTATACAAAGGCGCATCCACGAAAAATGATACGAGAAATTCGAAAGAACTCATATACGGAACGAGGGCGACTCGTGAAAATACATCGGTTTCTTACTCGTGCAAAGGAACTATTTCTTGGCAACTTGGACAACTTATAGCAAAGCTTGTCCCACATATCACTAGGAAGATCGGAATCTTTACAAAAGGCTTTATAAAGCTTTCGTCTCAATTCATATTTAGCCGCGAGTAATCTGCGTTTGTGATCTCGTATATTTCGCATCTCTGACATCTCTTACTGAGTTTCTCCCTCATCTTTTTGCAAAAAACCGCTCCACGGTGGTAAAGTCTCATCTTGTGTGTTGGCTGAAGTTACAATAGTAACATTGAACCCTCGAATATGTTCGAAGATCTCGAAATGATCTTCCAGTTCCGGGGAGAATTCGCAAAACTCCGTCTCCATCGAGAATTGAATGGAGTTTTCCTGTATTTCAACCGGAGAATCTAACAGAGATATTACTGTCGATATTCTGACCGAAAAATTAGACATTCCATGCCCTTGGAGAGTTCTTTGTCGTGCTAGGTCACTGACATATCCTTTGTCTTTTTTTGACCCCAAGAATGGATTGGATCGAAACGACTTTCCTGTCGAACCCCTTTGTGTCTGTATGAATTTCTGACCGCGCGGAATCTCCATAGCCAATTTTCCATTTATTATTATTAAATCATAGGGTACCTTAGGTACTAATATTATTTCAAACGATCCAGGAACTTCCATAACGTTGGCGTGATTCAGTTTGAGCAACGGATCCTGACATGATACATCTTCGTAATGAAAATTGAGTGGAAACATAGTGATTGATTGAGACAACAAAATTTCCTCCAGACAGAAAGAGAGTTTTTCCTGCATGGAGTAGTGAATAACTATAGAGAGATGTGGTTGGTTGTTGACCAACAGAAAGGATGCGTGGGACTATCCGACCCACGGTCGGTCAAATCCCTATGAATATATGAAAGCTTCTTCCGGCGATAATTAACTGACTGCCCCATGGTGGCTGTTAAATAGGAGTCGACTCCCCTTTGAATGTCCTCATCTGTTATTTGATTTCCCGGTAAAAGGGACTTTTTCATTTCAATTATAAAGGATTCCTGCTTTATTAAGGCATTTCGGTAGCTCACATCTAGGGACTTATCTTCGCGTAATGACTCAATATTACACAATTCACTGCTAAAATCCCGGACAGTCCGACCCTCCCCTTCTGAAGCTGAAGGACCAGGCTTATCTTGGTTTTCGTGAAATACAGGCAGAGCCCCCTCTGGGGAAGGAGGTTGATTGAACCCCCCAGACATTCCTCCAGATGAAGAGGGGTAGAATTATGCCACAGCTCTAGCGAGGTCTTCCATGAAGACAAAACCTAGTTCCATTATTCCTCGTGAAAGAACAAGACAATAATCTAGTAAAAAAATAGAAGGTATTTCCCTCTATTGGGAATTTTCCTAATAAGTGGTAGATTACTAAAAAATGTGAAAACTGAAGTGTCGCGAAAGATTGGGATGGGAAACAAAACGGAATGTACCGTATTTTTAGTACGTGCAACCATCAAACCAGAGACCAAAGCAGGGCTCAACAAAACAGAAAGAATCATGGTACCCTTAGTCCAAAAAGCCTTCCCTGAAATGGAACTTTCATGCTAGTTCTTGCTCCAGAATGAAAGTCAATCTATTATGACCAACGCAGTTGTTCTTCTTTGCTTTTCTTCTTCCAAGCCTTACATGCACTAAGTTACTGACACTTACGAAATATAAAATCTTACACTGTGCACTGACTATAGTCAACTTCTATTCGCATTGACCGTAGAAAGTTCGTTCCTTCCTATCCTATTACACTGACCAAAGTAGGTCTAGTTGACCTTCCAATGCATTCTTAAAAGAAAAAGCGCTAACATACATATAATGATGAAAATAAGATAAGCATGAAATTATATAATTTAATCTTGCTGCATTCTAGTAGCTTTTTGATGGGTGTGGGTTTAAGATTCTTGCTCTTAGTCTTTAGTGCGGGGGTTGTAGTCTTTATTTGAGCAGGGGTATCCTCAAATAAGAACGAGGCCCGTCCCAGAAATGGGGTGGGGAAGGAGAAGTGGGCATGTGGGTCTCCTTCACTTGACTATTTAGGTTAGTTTATCCCACTACGAACGAAAGGCCAATGACACACCGGTCTATATTTTTTATCATATCAGTGTTAATTTCCCTCAAAATGATGTCTATAGGCTGCCCTTTCGGATTTTTAAGTAAATTAACCAATCCAATCAATGTTCATAAGTCAACCTATGCTTTCCATACAGACCCTGAAACAGCCACTTAGCTCTAGCTTCGGCCGAGCCTTCTTCATATGCTTAGTCAAAACCACTCTTGCTACGAAGCTACTTTTTTTTGGAAGGAGTCCCTTTTTCGGGATAAGCAGGTATCTTGGTTGGGGAAAACTGGTTAAAAAGACGAATGCTCCTCCATCTGTGGTTATTGCTTTGGGATCCTATAAGCTACTAACTATTCTAGTTAGCCTAGCCTAAGAAGACCGTGTCAAGCCTTGGATTCGACTTTGGGCAATGCCACTTCGAAAGAAAGGGAATCGGAGAGATCTTTGAACAGCAGAAAAGACGGACCTGAGAACATAGCCATAGTTATGGTTTCAGGGCTTAGAGAGACTGGACGCGTACCGAACGAAGATCGTGTCTATTTACGCTAAAACAATCCATATAGGTGGAAAGATGGAAGCTTCAATAGTTCTCCGCGGAACCTTAGAGTGCTATGATTGGGTATTTCAGTTCGTCCCTACTAAACTAAATCCGGCTTAGGTGCCGCCACAGATAGGGTGGAAGAGCTATGAAGATCGGCTCCCGCTTTTCTTCAAGAGAAAACTAGCCAATGCAGATAAAGTCTTCAAGCCTAGGTCTCCTGTTGACCTCCTGCGGCAAAGAAATACTTTGACCCGCTTCTTCAGAGGCAAGGACTTCTGAGCAAGAGGAGAACTCATTCTCATTCCCCTACCTTTTCACATTTCATTAACTTACGGCAACGACACACTGAAATAAAGAAAAGACTTGGCATTGAACTTGACTTTGACTCGCTTTTCTCCGATTCTTCTTTGGACCCTGCTTGAACCACTAGAACAGTTCCTGCAACGGCTAAATCTTAACTCGAAGTTAACCCTGTTGAGGTTCTTTCCATCTCCATTTTCACCGATCCTTAGGTATGGTTGACTTGACTGATTAGGCTCATGGGCCTTAGCTTAGTGAAGAGAGGAGCCTTTCTTACCTAAAGATAATTTCCCTTTCGACGGGTATGAGCTTCTAGGAGCCCTGCCTCCAACATCGCTTATTCAGCTTGCCTCTATCTCTATCTATGAACATTTCTTCTTCAATTTCTTCCCATTCTTTTGAACCTGAGGGAACTAAACTCACTTAAACCAAGCCAATGGATAAGGAAAGAGTTCAACTTAGTCAAAGTAAACCAAATCGAGAATTTCGTAGAGAAACAGAATAGGTTGTTGCAGCTGTGGCGGGTTTAGCTTGATACCCAAAATCAGATAAGAGTCGACTTCTTCTTGTTCTGAAGGGCGGGTTGGGACAATTCCCCCAATTAAGACTTTATCCCGTCCATCTATCAGTCTTCTTCCTCCAGCTCCCGCTTTTGCTATTCTTGCTGCTGAGGTTGCATTCAAAGTTGATTCTATAGCTGACGTTACCCGCAGACTTCTTTTTCTCGACTGGAGATAGTGTAAGGCGAGCGAGAGGAGGTTTTATTAAGCACCCTACCAAGGCTTAGCGTGAGTTACACTCAAAACCATAACTATAAATTACTTAAGAGAGAGTAGCTAGGGTCCTCTTTTCTAGCTCCACGAAAACTAGGAAAAACTAGCGCTTAGAGTTCGGTGCGAGGATCAACTCCGTACCCTTCCTTCAGATAGTTACCGCTTTGCACGAGCTGAGACAGTGTATATAGATCTGGATAATCAGGCAAAGAAAACATTCCTTATAACTAAGACTGGTAATTGCCTCAATGAGGCGGATAAGGCACAACAACCTAAAAAAAAAGGCGGACTAAGAGCGGTTATTCAGCTAGGGAATGCGCTAAAGAGCCGTTATATAGCATCTGAGAAAAAAAAGTAGACATACACATGAAAAGACTTGCAACAGTAAGGTAAGGAGAAAGGGGGTCTATCGATGAGAGCTTAGGTGAAGGCTCAAATAGCTTAGTTGAAAGACTCTGTATGGGATGTTCTTTCTATAGAGTGATAAACTGAGGGATCTTGCTTTCTAAAAGCCATAGTCAGGCATAAGGCAGTGTACAGTCAGCCAGTAGATGATGCCAGAGAGGGATTTGTCAAAGCACAGATAGGAGCTCTACCACGATATGATCTCTCTCATTGAGAAAGTGCTATCAAAGCCACTGTCCCAATTCCTTCAGGAGCGAAGGCACTCGAACGAATGTGAGAGGAGCTAACAACCACTAAATGAAATTGCTTGTTAAATGGAGGAGCGGAAGGGGCAAAGTCAATGACTGAGGCCAGAAGGTATGTTAAAGTAGAAGCCAGGGACAGAGAGAGCGGAGGAGAGGACTGATTGAATAAATGTCATTTCACGCTATAGGAATGGGGGTTATCCCTGTATATTTGATTTATCCTGTCTTATTGATCAATGGTGTGACATGAGATGCTTCGCCCGGAGGATCATTCATGGTGAAGATCCCAACATGATCTACTCGGTCAACAAGTTTGATTAAAGCACTTCAACCAACCCAACAAAAGAAGCTACGGGTACTAGTGGAATGAAATCGGCATAGAATATCATTTCTTAGGTCTGGGTCGGGATCCAATTCTCTTATAGAAGAAATGGATTTATATGGATTTTTCCCAGCCGACTCGTACACGACCGTCCTTTTTTCGATTGAAGAGTGGGACCACACTCTCCCTGGAAAGCAGTTCGTCAGTTTCTGAAAGAAAGACGAAAAAATCGGTATCGGTAAAGTCGACGTCTGCCTCACTCTGCTTTGGTTGAGAACTAATCTTTTCTTAGATCAGGTTTGACTTTGCCTTTCCTCTCCTTACAGTTTTTATAGAATTTCAGATACATCTCCCTATCAGTCGAGTCACTTCGTACCTCGACTTGTTTGTGCCTTTTTTTTTCTCGATTTAGTGAGAGTGTCAAGTTCACCAAATCGCTTTCATTCTTATTCTACGATAGAAGTCATTGATTTATTCCTATTATAGATAGCTTTATCGATTTTGATTAAAAGCGGTAGTTTATTATGTCTATAAATCAAAAGAAAAATATCTTTCCCAACTATCCTGCGGATGAGATTACTTCGCACGGCCCTAAACCAAGAAGTCAAAAAAAGTTCAGTTCCTCGGGGGCCAGAAGCTCACGTTCAAGCTTAGTCCCAGGGTGGGGAGGAAGGGATATAAACATTGGATCAATGAATGAAGCCACCAGAGGTTGAAGAGATGATCGAAGTTGCTGATCGATTCCTCTGGTACCAGCAACCGAAAAATCAGAATGAACTTTCCATCTTCCAGCTAATATGTATTTTCGAGTCAGAGAAGGGGGCGGGAATAAGACCCACGATCTCCTATTCTAAGGATTGAACGGAAGCCATCTTTCTCCTCCCGACCCAACCACTCGACCACCGATAGCGAGAGGAGAACGCTTTATCTGAGAGGTCCTGTAATCGACCGGAAGGCAGGAAAAGACAGTGATTGAATGAATCTTCGCCTCTACCTCTGTTCGTTTGTTCGTTCCAAATGTCTTCCCTTCTCTCTAGTGTTTTTTGTCTCTCATCCCGCCTATCTGGATGAGTATGCCAGGCTTCCCCATACATTAAGACAGACATATGGTTTAGCCGTCGAGTCATGATGGTTGCATCTCCCATTCGAAGCGGGAACAGAAAGAGACATAAAGTTCGGATAGTCGGAGAATTCCTATCACCCTTTCTGAATCCAGCTACTTGTCATGGGGTTATGAAAACCTTGTCTAAACACCCGTGCAGTACAAAGCCTCGACACTTGCTCGAGCTCGAGTCGGCCTATGCTAGGACACTTAGACTCCACAAAGCACTTAGGGCGAGAGAGAGTGTAAAAGGGAAAAGCTTTTTGTATTGAAAGAAAGAGTTTGGTACAAGAATGCTTACAAGAGTAGTTTTCTCTTGAGGTGATGCCAAAATTTATCACCTTTCTTTTATTTTATATATAGTATATATTGGCCTCAGGGCCTTACATGAATGGTCAGGATCGCGCCACATAGTGCGCATCCAACGGTCCAAATACATTTATAAATCCTACTACAGTCTCTAGAAGTCTCTTTTTTACAAGAATGTACAAGGCATTTCTAGGGTGGACTAGAATCTTCCTGAGTCCAGCACTTGGAGAGGTTTCTAGAATAGAACCTTCTTTGATCTTATTTCAAGCGGTTTTAGAGTCTTCTTTAAAAGAATGGGACAACAACACAGTGAGAGTCTCTTTACTATCTTCGTGACAATTCTCCCCCACCTATTGATAGATCAGGATTTGAACCTAAATGCCCTTCTTCCTATGGTTAGTTAGGCAGACGCCTTCCTATCTTTCTTGACTATAAGGCAACGTGGTGCCAGACTTCTGAAATATCATCGCTGGACCAGCTATTTCATTTTGAATTTCTGGTCAGCTCTCTCGTCTTTCCAACAAAAGAAAGGAATTTCGTCTACGAATGAATATCAAAGTATGTTCTCATGGAGCGCTAACTAGAAATTAATTTCATAATCATAAGATAAGTAAGAAAACTTCTGGTTCACTGTCTTTCTTCATTAAAGTCAGATAGTCGGTCGAGAAACCACCGCCAAAAGGTGTTCATAGAGCCGGTCCCAGGTAGGCTAAGATCCTCTCAGAGCTAAAATGAAGAAAACCAAGTGTTTATAGCTTTCAGCGTGTCAAGTGAGAGATTGGCTTCGAGAAGCCGTGAGCCCAGTAGTACTTTATTCAAGCGGTGAAAGAGTATGAACTGAACCCTTCCTCACTAGGATCAACTAAAGCACCAGCAAGTGATTCGAAAGTTCTTCGAGACCTTTTACCGCTTAACGGCAGTAATAAATATTTTATTCAAACGATTAATGATCGAAAGAAGACAAGAAGCATCTCCTTCGGTTCCGGGTTCTAGTTAAGGTTCCTATCCTAGAGAAAGTTCCAACGCTTAGCTTACTATCAGCTTCAGGAAGCACTGGAAACCGAGCAGGACAAGATCTCTATTCGGGGGAGTTATCTTGTGTGGGAAGATGACCTTCTATTTTCGGGCATTTCGTAGGAACCCGACTCTCAAGTCACCTCTCCTTCCCATCAGGGATCTGGGCAACTAAATGACTTTTCAAAGGTCTAAAGAACGGCCTCTTCTCATTCAAAGGAGAAGGAATGGAACCCTCGACTGATGTTACGATGACCGGAACAGCTTCTACTAGAACTAAGCGGATCGTAAGACCGAAAGAAAGAGGAAGCTTACTTACCTCTTAGAATAACCAGATATAAAGTAAACTAAAGCATCTGTCATATGCTGTAGTCGAATCCGTAAAATATCTTTCATAAGATAGTTTCTCACATAAATGAGTCCTCCCCTGAAAAACTGCAAAGAAGACGATTCGCTACTTCCGAATCGCTGCATCCAGCTCCTCCAGTCTCCTCGATTGGCCCCCTTCGCCGTTGTGATCCCCTTAGTTCACTATTTTCTTGTATATAGAGTAGAGTGCCTGTCTGTGATTCGGGTTTGGATATTCTCCCGTCTTCCCTTCCGAGCAATCCCTCTCTCTTTACCTGCTACTGTGCTAAGGCTTCCCTTCTAACAGCAAATAGGCCAGACCAAGCGCTCGAAAGCAAGTAAAGAATTAGCTCAGGTGAACAGAAAGAAGAAAGAATCAAAAGAAGAAGAGGAAAGAGTATCCCAGGAAAGAGGATATAGAAAAGGAAAGGTATCCCCCATTGAAGAAGCTTGTAGTTTTTCGGGTGGATTGCTTTTCATAGCTATCTTTCATACCCTTGCGATTCGACTTTTCGGAAAGAATGCGTTGGTATAGAATCTAGCAGCAATCCTTCTTGCTAGGCTAGTCTTAACTGAAGAAGTCATTTATAGACTTAGCAGTTCAGCCCGCAACTCACTAACTACAGGTTCTATCTCCTCTAGGTCCCATTAGACTGATCCTTAGTCCTTCTCCCCCGCAACCAGACCTTAATTAAGGCTTTCCTTATGAGATGGGATGCTCACTAATCGACTGCTTCTCTCGAGATGCGAAGAATAGCTTAAATAAACACTCCCTTTGGTCCTTTCGAAGCAGATATTCATACGTCCATTGGGTTACTTGAGGGTAGCACAGGTTTCGGCTTTCCTTCCTCCTATAACCCTGTCTGACTCTTGGATCGGATCAATGGTTTTTTCGTAAGTAAAAAGGTCTTTCATATTCAAATTACAGATATTAAGAAATCTATCCAATTCAAATTGTTGTACCAAGCTTCCCTTCTTAATAAGTAAGAAAGAACTTGACTTGTTCAAATCAGTCTAGTCAACTCCCCTAACTCTATCGAGTCAGTAATCCATTCCCTTCGAATCTAAGGCTCAATGATGGATCCGGGCGCTTTCTAGAGGCGAAGACTGAAACTGATATCACCTGGCTCTGGGTGGACCATACTCCACCTTTCGTCCAGTGGGTAGCTCCGCTTAGACTGAAACTAAAAAAAAAAGGTGGTTGGACCTATGCCTACTATGTCTGTGAGGAAGTTGGGCTTCTACATCTTGATTAACCGGGTGACTCGTGGGATGAAATAAGAGTTCATTCTGGATAGCATGGCCCGAGCTAGGGATCTGGGATCTATTCTCTGTCTCCCTATGGGAGAAGATGATGAAAGGATTAAAAAAAGCATTTATTGACAAATCGGAGTCGGTGTTACTGCCTTTGCGCATCTGTCTTTGCTCACTCCATGTGTGTGGGGTAGGCATCCTATGCACGCACATGCGGGTGATGTGACGTGGCTTACAGTAGACTAGACGATAGACTAGAGATCATTCGGAAAGGATCTCCAGGGGGTCGATCCTCCCGGTGAACTGACCGTAGCCCAAACTGACCGCATGACTGATTGATGTGATGGTCTTCAGTATACCCTCTCACGTAGCCCATGCTGGATGAATCATATAGGAAACGAAAGAATCTCACTATAGAGATGGAACCATTCCTTTTTGGCCCCTCGTCTCGTATTGATTGATATCGCATGCTAGTCATGATCGTGCGTTACGGCCCTTTACTGTTTTGTCATTTTTATATTGAGGGCTTGTTTTGAAGTAGTTTCTGGCGAGGGGTCTATGAACCCTTTCTATTTGAGGGACCAAGCCAATGAAATGAGAAGGCTTCCTTCTCGCCTTCTTTCTCTCATATTTCCCCCCCGTCTTTTTGGTGGATCTCGCTAGTGAGACATATTGAATCATATATGGACTAGTTGCACCCATCACCTGCCCGAATGCCTGTATCAACCGTTGTTTCGGTGCGCCTTTAGGAATCGTACATCCTTTGATGAATATTAAACCTTTCAAGGAGAAGAAGGTAAAGCGAAGTCCATTCTTATGGGCAGGGCACAACAGCAAGCAAAAAAAAATGGGATGCTTCACAGCAGGCAGCACAGAAAGAGGAGTAGATCCAATGGGAATTGTTATTTTATTTAGCTTGAGCAGGAAACCATAAGGAGGATGGGAAAGCTTATATGACTAGTAGATAAAGAGTAGTGAAAGGATTGAAACCAAAGAAAGATCAGGTACTATTGATCAAACTAGATCGATAGCAGCATGTCAAAAATTCTCGAAAGTGACAACATTGCTAAAAAGAATTCAAAGAAGACGGTTCAAAGCAGTCAGCTCCTCCATAGCAACTCGAGCGTATTCTTTCCAGCTTTCGAAGTTCACCTGGCTCTGTGGCTTTTCGACTTTCTCGGCATGATCTTGCGACTTTTGGAGCCTACCTTTGAGTGCCTGAATCAATTCAACAAAAAGAGGTCAAATCCCCTAAGTCACTCGTGATTAGCAGTCGATTCCATAAGCATAAGAGCCGATTTGGCATAAGAAAAAAAAGAAGACATGGGAAAAAGACCAAAGCTATCAGAAAGACTAAGATGGATAGAAAAAAGGTGGCATGATCTCAATCGAGAGTCATTTCCCTTAGTGACTCTAGAATGGAATCAACCAGATCTTCACTTATTTAAGTTATTTTGATTTTCAAAACCAACATAAAGACTTCTTCTTCTTCTTTTTGGTTCTGCCTCTGTTAATCTGCCCCAAACACAGTCGTCACAATAGCAGATGTCCCACCCCTGATTCATCTTTAGTCTGCCCTCTAATCTAATAGAGGGGTGCCATTCAAGTAATAGGCAATAATAGGAAACTCCCAGTCAGCAACAGGTACGAGTCTTCCATTCTCGAATTGAGGAGCTAAAGCAGCCCTTTAGAGATAGGGGAATGTACTTATTGGTAAAAAGGGGAACCATCGAGACGGTATGCTGTAAGTATAAACTCTAAATTAGCGGCAGGCTGAAGGAAACCCTTTTTAATCAGTGGAGTGACAGTAGCAGTACCAAGCCAGTCTAACTGCTGCATGGGATCTTCTGAGGAACTTTTTCACCATTTGGTGTATCGTCAGTAAGGGTGTTGTACTCCTACTCAGTCTCAACTGATTTCTTTATCATGGAGAGATCTCGCAAGATGGGACAGTCTTTTTTTCTCTTTAATTTCCCGGTCTAAAAAATTTCGATTATCAAAGAAGTCCTCCTTTCCGCCTTTGTGAGAGTCAAGTCTATGGGTAAGAGACCCCCACCAGTCGGGTATCTCCCTCAAACTACAAGCCGTATTAGCTTCTCGATAATGTAACCTCCGTTCTCCCCTTCTAATAAAGGATTGCTCGAAGTTCGTGCCCTTAGTCCCGACGAGCTCCGCCTGGCTGCCACTAAATATGGGACTTTGGTCATTTTCTTTTGCGGTATTGATCATTTGAGGTCATCGCTCGAAAGAATAAAGAAAAAGGGCTTGCAGATCCTTCTGCTCATCCTCCATTTGTGGAAGGTACCCGAGATTCATTCCTTTTACTAGTAGCTCATCAAGTTAGTTTTCTTTGCCTGCCCTCCACTCCTTTTATGGGAAGGCCTTGGTTTCTCCTTCGGATCCTATTTGTTTGTCATCGATAGGCAATCCCGGAAAGAGAGATCGGGATGAAAAAGGTGGACGCCAGTAATTAAGCAGAAACCCGAGGGAAATCTCAATAAAAAGAGTCTCGGTTCACTCTTCCCCAGAGTAGTGTCACATAAAAAGCTGCTCCCCCCTTCGCTATAAGCGGAGTCCCCAAGTTGGGGAGTACTGGCCCCAGGTATTTCCTTTCCTGTATGGCAGGAAGTCCTTCCAGGTTGTCTGGCGGGCTACCTATTCAAAGATGAACTAATTGCCTTTGGTTTCTTCTAATGGAAGGCATGTCCCTCCTCTATCCCTGCTTTATGGGGTACCTCTTCAACTAGTATCAGACGATTCTTTAGACGTTCTATTGATTTCTTCTCGTTGCAAAACAAAGGGGTCTATCCCTAGGACTCTTTCTCGTGAACTAGGGTAAAGTAAATAGATGGATCGCCCTTTCCTGTCCTGGAAGTGGATCCCCGTTGCCTAAAATCAACAAAGGTTCTAAGAGTCAAGTAAATGGTGGGACCTCCGATTAACTTATTGAGCCTCTTTCCTAGGGTTGGTTTTCTCATCTGACCCTAAATCATTCTTAAACCTGAGCTAAGTAGCTCTCTTGTTCTTGGCTGCTAGACAAGGAGTTGGGTAGAGAGATAATAGATCCTCTCCCTAGGATGGTAGCTTCTATTCCTTGATTGCTCTGTAAGTTAAAGAAGGGATTATAATGCTTCTTGAAGCCAAATAAAGGCATAAACTACTATATAGAGTCTTGAGTGCCGGAAACCAACTAAGGAAACTCCGATTGAATGCGGAATCCCGCTATCCATTATTCGTATAAACTCCTAGATCCATGAAGGATATGGGCATCTGTAAGCCGGTGTAGCTAAGCGAGTAGCGGAAAGAAGGAATCACAAAATAAATTCTTTCCTTATTAATTTGATTGAACTTACCGGTCTGATGATATCTTAATCTATGCTAAGAAAAGAAGATTTCATAAGAAAATCCAATTTCCTTTTTCAATCTCAAGGGTAAAGGTTTATTTAAGAATTCCAGGTGGTCCAGTGGATGGATTAAGCCATTGATCATATCATAGGTCAAGGACGGAACGAAGAACCAACATTTTTATTCCTCCTCTGTTCTCTACTAAGATTGTAATAGATTCATGCTTTTTCTTCCCCGAGGGAACAGAACTAGCACTAGAATTCTGAGCCACCTATCTAGTATGTGAGTGAGTCCGCCCTACGGATCCCCTTTGTTCCATTGGAGAGGGGTCCGCCCGCTTAGTTTCATAAGTATAAATGATTTGGGGCACATAATCTGCCGTAGATGTTAAATTTTCTAATTTTCATTCTCATATTTCTCATCACATGAATGAGACATAACTACTTATCATAAGAATAGTGAACTAGAAATCATATTTTGATTGGTTTGAGGATTCCGACCTTTTTCTAGAAGAGGTTCTGTTTTCTTTGGACAGGCAACCCCAGAAAGGCAGATCGGGATGATGGAGACTTGAAGAAGTAGAAATCAAAGAAATAGAAGGGTCGTTCGTAGATCAGCACAAAGCTATTGATCCAATCCGATTCAAGATGAGTAACCGGGTTCTTCTTCCTATGGTTAGCACGAGAATCCCTCTCTCTCAAAGGGGATGAATCAGATTCGATCTCCGGGCTTATAACCAACCTATGAACAATGGTCTGTCTCGTCTAATTGGTCTCCTTCTTGGCATCAAGAGTCGTCAGTACTGAAAAGGCCCTGGCATTACCATCGGGAAATCTAGGAGGACAGCTCGCCGAGCCTATAGTGGACGTCGGTTGGGTTGTCGACGATTACGACCATTCAAAGGCATTTTTCCATTAGCTGGAGTAGGGTCAGGTGAAGAGGCAACTAGCTCTAACTGCTAGATGAAGCTACATTCTGGAAGCGAAGTTGGAACTAGTCAGAGAGGTACTCAACCCCCTCACCTAGAAGTTCTCAAGGCAAAAGATCTCTAGACCTATCATCAGCTGTTGTCACTCCTTGAATTCCAAGTATGAGCTAGTCAGAGCTTTGATTATCTCTCTTTCTAACTCTAATAGAACATCTGAAACTAAGAAGCTTCCTTTTGTTAAGGAAAACTCAATAGCTCAATAACTAGCCAACGGGAAAGGAATCTATAGATCATGGAAGATCTCACTGATGAGTTAGGAACGGGAGTCTGGTAGCTAGGTAGCTGGGGGGAGTTAGGAAGCAAGTGTGAAAGCATCTCTTCTTTTTGCTATTTCCAGAGGGAGGTAGTTCAAAGAGAGGGGAGAAGGAGCTCAGAGCACTCTCAAGTTAGTTGGCAGGGACAGAGGGCCTAGTTTCCATAGACCAGTGAGTAGAGCTGACTCGATTATGACCAATGACCCGAGGTCATGCGGAGTGAGTTGACTGCCTTTCCAGTCCCAGTTGTTCCATGAAAACCCGTTGCACATTCTTCATACGAGATAGAGCGGGTTGCTAGTGATGGTTGTGCCTGTGCCGTTTGGAAGGATGGTTATGAAAATCTTAAAAGTCCTATGCCTTTAAATATCAATAAAAGGGGTCAGAGGCTAAGGCTTTAGATTTGTATAGTGGAGTCCATATTCCAGCTAACCGACGCGGCAGGAAGTGCTTTTCAAGCCCGAGTTGAACACCTTCTGGCGAGTTTTTCGAGGGGATTCCTTTCAAGAGATGAGTGTGGCTTTATAGTCTGAGTCCTTAGGACTGGCAGGATGGCGAGGAGATTCATCGGATCCAGTTTCTACAGCCAATGGACCGGTGCCGGTTGGGGTGGAAAAAAATGAGTCCTGCTTTTGTGTGACTGACGATTCATAAGAAGAAACGATGCCAGGGGCTGATACTGACCAGAAAGCAGTAATGACTAGAGCGAAGGGCCGAAGAAAGACTCAAAATAATAGGTTCTTCAAGACCTAGTCTACATAACAGGATCTGATGAAGGAGAAGCATAAGGAAGGCTATGAAAGAAAGACTGTCGAGTCGAAGGGTAAGGCTTTCGAAAGTCAGGTTATGGAATAGAATTTTTTGAGGAAATTTAGTTCATGGGTTTTCCATTGCGATTGATACGACTAATCGCTACTCCATTTGATTATCGAAACAACCATTCTTCTCTTTTATGATATTCGATAACCCGAGGATCCTTTTCAGCTTGATTTTGAACGCAGTCGGACTATCAAATCCGACTTAGCCAAGCTCATCATGCCCCTTATTCAGGAGGAATCCGACAAGTTTCTGAAGGGCATTCCATCTACCGGCAATCCAGTTGAAGTTGGAGAAGCTTTTCTTTTGATGGCGATCCCTTCTTGTTTCGCCTCGAGTCATTTCATCCCTTCAAGCGAGTTTACCAGTCTTCGTCTCCGGATAATAATAATTAATAGAAGTTTGAGTAGCTTTGTCTGTAGATCCAGCTGAAAGCATATGATCCAGGTGAGCTTACTTTAAATATGGGTCTTTCTTGAGCTACCTTTAAGCCAGTGGGATAGATGCAGTTCCAACCAGTTCCTCCTCTCTTTTGGGGCATGCGAGAGCTACTCATAAGCGCATTGTTGGCACTTTTCTTTATACTTCCCTCGTGCTAAAGCTTGAATAAGTAACCCTGCCAGAAAGGATAGACCCCGAGATTTTCTCTCTCTCATAGGCCGGAGCAAGCCTTGCGTTGCATTTATTATAGCCATGACCAGCTCTGCACGAATTGGATTCTAACCAATATCTACGCTACTTTTCTTCAAACAACAGGGCGTTTAGCAAGAATGCACAGAGGGCATTAAATTCCGAAAGAGAATACGCTGTCAGCAGTTTTTGCAATTGAATCAGAACTAGTCCTACCTTTTTTGCTATGCCCTGAGGCATTCCTTTAGAATGGCTACACACCTTCCCTATGTGCAGAAGTTCCTTGGCTTATCATATAAAATTAGTAAGACATGCCATATTCAGTCTAATTTACCTATAGGTATTACAGAAAAACGATTCATAGTGTCAGATCTAATCGAATTAGGATCCCTTAAATAGTCAAGATCTTGCCCCTATGTCAGTTAGATTCGTGAAAAGAGAGCAGCTCCTTCTCTTCTCCAACAACCGAGTCTTCTTAACTGACTTCACCACCAGCAGCGGATAGGACCAGAGCTTCTATTTACTCAATAGCTCTTACTGTAACAGAAAAGACTGGCACCGGTTGGTTATTCAACAGTAGATAGGCTTAGAGCCAGTAGTTGCCCTTGGTTTAGATCTGATTGAAGCACAGGAAAACCAACTCACTCATCGAGGAGTGCCTCAACCAGTGAAAGTCATTCTACAACCCCCCATCCTGCTTTTCTACCGAAAGGAAATCCATTTACTTCGCTCTGCTCATCCTTGGAGTCTTCTTTTGTGGGTCTATAGTCAAGCCCCGCCTCTCCCAAGTGCGGCTATAGGGCATTCCTTGAGCGAGATAACCCTACTTTATGTAATTTCCAACCTAAGGGTAGTGAGTGGCCTCACGAACGCACACCTTTGGCTAATTTGATTCGTAACCTTACTAAAGCCAGGACCTGGAGATCAACCCCAAGGACTAACTCCGGGAGCAAGGATTGGATTGGAGACTGCATGACTTGATTCCTCTTCTTACACTGACGGGTGATAGAAAGAGGGTTGTCGGCAAGCGTGAAGAGAGGGCAGAGTTCCTTTTTGCCAACACTTTTTTTCTCTACCCGGGAGTAACTTCAGTACCTAGGACTACTCTCCCAGGATGCCAAACACACATGGAAAGTCTCAACTTTGACTCACAAGCGCCACCCTCACCGGGTAAATCTGAAGAAGGGCAACTGCTTCTGTAGGTAATGACTCAAATTATTATTAAAATTTATAGAGTCGTAAACCAACGAGTCTTTAAGTAAGTGGGCGTTAAGCGTAACGAGCTTACAGGAGGTAGAAAATCTTTGCCGTTAGTCTTATATAAAGAATCAAGCTAGGCCAGTAAGAGAAGGAATACTGGTAAGAAGTCGAGAAGTCAACTAACTTATAGTGATTTCTACACCCCGCCCCGTAGAGGGAAATTTACATGTGAATGCGGTGCGGGCCACAACTCCCCCTTTCACTCGAAACAAGAGTTTCGTACCAAGCATAAAGATTGAATCAATAGGACCGTATTCTAATCCTAGAAATGCCATAACTCTCTTTCTGAATGTCTCAACTTTCTTTCTCAAAAAACCGGACCGGACAGGGGTGCGGAAATAGCAAGAATTAAATGAATAGGCTCTTGTCAAGAGGTTGTTTGGTGAATTCACACTAGCTAACTTTACACAGAAGGACCACCACCATTAATACATTGATAGTGGATTAAGTGGCAAACCTATATTATGCCCAAGCGCGGACTTACTTAAGTAAGGGTATCCTATTGCTAAACATCCGGCTACCCATAGTTTAAAGGGAAGAAGCCCATGTCTGGAGCTATGCCACTGTTGAATCATTAATATTCGCAGAGACTATTTGTATTATCAGACACAACAACCAGAAGCCATATCTTTCGAAGGAAATTAAACTGAGAATGATATAATGAAGTAAAGAAATATAGAATTAGAAAAAGCTAGAGCTGGGTATAAAGGCTTACGACCTGGAGATTCTTAGCTTGTTAGACACAATCTATCTTACTAGCTATTTAGTGGATTCCTAGCCCTTGACTCATGGTAGAGAACACCAAAGGGTACTGCTCGCTTTGTTTCTCTTTATGTGGGGACGAGAACAAACTGACTATAAATCTGCAGAATCCATTACGCGTTCCTGCTTCTTGGTCACCAGATGGGTAATTAGGATCTGCTGCTGAACCAGATATCCCGCCCCTTACGACCAGTAATCGATATCCCTCACTGCGAGCCAACAAAGAATGAAAGAAGGAAAGATAGGCAGGCTCAACAAAAGCTGCAAACTAAGGCTCAGAAAACTCGTGCAATCTAAAGAAGAAAGAGTAAAAAATAATCTAATGGATCGAATCTATTCATGGAATTAGAGGAGGGGCTATCTAATTTAAAAAAGTAATTTGTACCGGTACCGCACTCTTTCAATCAAATACCGCTGGCAGATCCTGGTAATTATAACTGGCACATCTTATCTTCCTTAAACTTCACTCCTGAGACCTACCTTAAATAGCCATCAAACGGCCATTAAAAGGCGTTTAAACGGGCTTGAAACCAACTTCATGGGCTTCCCTGCTCGCTCGTGCTATCATTGGGGCCATATTCTCCTATACTATCTTCATGACGAGCACTTACATTACTGGCTCCCTCAATGTAAAAGGGAAAGAAACAAGGACTTACTCAACTCTATTGACTCTACTTACTTCCCTTACTGGACAGGATTCTCAACTAAACTAACGACTGACTCGCTTGAGAGCTTAACTACTGCTTACTACAATTTTCACACTTAGAAAACTCACCTACTAACTAGCCCTTATACTCGTTCCATTTATTCCACTCGCTTACTTTTCAATTAAAATTGTCTGTATTGACAAGAGGTTTTATCCTCGATCCTTCAGTTAGCTTGCCAAAGCAATCACTGGCAACTATTTCATAGCCTCCTCTGGCAACAGGTTCCTCTTCTTTATGTAACTATACTTTATCTCTCTGCACTAGCTTGGCTTTCTAATAATCTCTTTCCTTGCCTACGGGATGTGTACATGAATTACTATTATCTAAGTAGTATACTTTCTAGTTCAAGTAGCAATTCCTGTCTCTGCTTCGACGGATGAAAGAGTTATCTTGAGTTGACCCTGACTAAAGTTCAGAACTTTGCTTCATTGCATAAGGGGTTGAAAGGTAATATTCAGTATAATAATGGAAGGGTATTTTCTTTAGCTTTTTTTTACACTGAACTATTTGCGGTAGCCGGTGTCGGCTAGCAAGTTGCGGTCACACTGCAAGGCTTGCTTGCTTACCCATTTTGATCTGACCCTAAGTCTTTCTGTTCCTGATTTAACTCCTTCATGCCATTGATTGATGACTTCGTATCTTGTGTAAGAAATATTCCATCAAGTTTATAGAGACTGAAAGTTGCCTAAACTGGATCAATAGAATAGAACACAGGTAAGGACGAATGCGAGAGAATGAGGCTCGTAGGTAGTATTTGTTACTTGCACCGGTCGTTACACCGACACCAAATTAAGGCCGACATGGAGCCATGCACATGATTCCAAGAGTCACTAGAGGCGTAAGAATAACCAGTAACGAATGGATGAAGCAAGCACTTTTAGATGGTATCGATCAGAGCCAATCAACCCTTTTCCCTGATTATCGTCACTTAAATCCCACTAGCCGAAATGGAATCCATCAAGTAAGAGATAAGCCAGAGATCCAGATCGTTAGAATACGTCACCGGTCCGAGACGAGATGGGCCTTCTCACGAAAAAGAGTAGGTTATTCCTATCACTAGGAGTAGTAGCGCTAGCGGCGCAGAAGGATAAAGTAGCTAAGCGCTAAAAAGCTATCTAGATAGTTTCTAGCTGAGGGATATTGGCTTAGATTGGTCTTAGCTTCGACTCGTAGTCTTCGACCACTCTTCTTCTTATCCCCGTAGCTTGCTTCTATTCAGGTAGCTATTGCTGAGAAATGGCCGAAAAAAGTCAAGTATTATTCCACTTGCTTTCTCGCTTGACTTGAAAATTGGAAAAACGGCAGCTATCGGAAAGAAAACAAACAAGGAGTTTACTACGTAGGCTTTTTTTTTAGAGAGAGAGTATGGGGGGTTTGCTTGCTGGCTCTCAGGGCTTATAGTCGGTTCCGTTCTAATTTTAGGTATTCCCTTTCATTAGCTACGCTCAGGTTTCACCAACTTCGCGTCGGGTTCACTTCAGTTAAATCTTGTTAAAGCAAACCAACGGTTGGTTGAACCTTAGGACGGTAGCGAAAGAAACCTTATAGCTAACCGGGTAAATTCAAACTCACTCCATACTCCATGGAATTGAGAACCCGACGTAATTGGTTTTCTTCAGCGGCTCTTTTTCCTATATTCTTTCAGATGGCCCTGCTATGTCTGCCCACTACAGAACAGGGCTGACTCCCGTGAGCAGGTCCGCAGGCTCTTAGTATGGCTTTTTACTTTTCTGATCCGGTATGATAGCAACTCGAACTCAACTTCTATTCTTTCAAGAGCAAGAGAAAGGCACCGAGATCCCGTTGTCGTTTGCCCTATGCCAATAGGATCGACTTGGGTAGTAAGATTCAATTGTGATATTCAAAAATACGAAAGTCAGGGGCCGGGATCAAAAGGTTGTTCTAAAGGACTGTAAATCCTTGCTCCTAGGATCTAAGAAGGGAGGGGTTTTTGGTTAAAAAATTACTAATTACATAACTGACTACCCTACTAGTGTAGTGTCTACTGCCTGAGTCGTGAATTAGATTGGATGGGCCGATGGAGAATCAAATTAGGAGTTGTGGAAAGGACTTAAGAGACTATGTATCAAGACTCGCGATAGGATTTGAGTGCTCAGTCATTCAATATTTTATGGGTTATTTTTTCTTATAGAAAAAAAGGTAGCTTGCTTACTTAGTGCTTGTGCTAAGGGATGACTTGGTTGCTTTTTTTTTTATGCCCATACTATTGTATCGATAGATCCCGAGATCAATACAAAAAAAACCTATGAATTAGAGTAGAGAAGTTGACGATTATTAAAAATTTCTTGGAAGAAGAATAGGTGTAGCGAAGAAAATAAAATCGGAGCTAGAAAGAAAAGGTAGGTTGAATCTGAAAAGTACTATGTGGGGGTAACTATGTTAAGTTAATTGCGTATCGTAAAAAAATGTTATGGGAAAGAAATTGCTACTCTATTCGATGGGCCAGGAACAATCGAAAAAAGCCAGACCTGTACGGTCTCTCTTTGAATCCTTACTTAATATGCTTAATAAATATGGTGATACCCCCGATTGTACCAACCTACATATGTCTCTCCTCCATCAATCGGTACTAGTTATTGTAATTTTTATTCCTTGATTTGTCCGATGAGAAATGCGAAACGAAAGAAGGATCCTCCTGCTGGGAATTAGATCCTAAGCCCCCCTACAGAGATGAATTGATCGATTCATCGGATCCTAGGTCAGGACTGACGGGGCTCGAACCCGCAGCTTCCGCCTTGACAGGGCGGTGCTTTGACCGATTGAACTACAATCCCAGAAAATAAAATTAGGTGTACAGCCTAAAAATTCTTAGATTAGATATATATTATCTTTAATTTCTCTTCATTATTCATATTTTATGTCCTAGGACATAGATATTCTAGATACTATTTAATTTCTCTTCATTATTCATATTTTATGTCCTATGACAGATATTCTAGATACCAATTATGAATCGCCCGCCAAAGTCTTCCTACTTCTCAAATGTTCCAATCAGATCCGAAGATAAATCAATCAAAAGTCAGTGGACCTTAATTGAATCATGACTATCTAAGCTATTCTGATATTAAGATTCGATATAGATGAAATCATGGAAGCGGACCTTTGATTTCCTTGGACCACTTATGAATTCGTCGTCCGATTGAATCTTCTTGTTCATGAATGCTTCATAGGAATCACTGTTATTCCTTTCTTCCACCGAGAAAGGGTCATCCCGAGTCACAAGAGCAATTTATATCTTTTTTTTTCGTTATGGTAATGCAATCCAAGAGGTCTCGGAAATCGGGTTGTTTCTGATGATGAAAACCCGATATTTTAAGGTCGGTAATGTTAGAAGACGACTGTCGGTATCTGATGGCAAGTAAGATACCTACGGTCGGTATATCTTTGAAAGCTCAGACGGATATAAATGGACTCCTCGAGGGCTACTTAAGGCACTTTAGTGCAAGCAAACCAACCAGAAGGACTGGAGTTGTTGGATGTTGCTCAGTGCTGCTATAAATTAACAACCAAAAAGCTCTACGTCGAACTTAAGCCCCTTCGAGTTGGCGACGGGGCAACAGCCTATGACGCCCCACACCATTACGGCAGGAGGAGGCTTGCCCATCAGCCTACTTTGCCAAGACGTGGCAGGAGCACAACGACCTAGCCCAAACCTACTAAAACTAAAGGCCTTAATGTCAAATAAAAAAACTGAGGAAAATAACGTCAAGTAGAAACAAACAAGGTCTTACGGCACGATCGTTATCTCTTTTATTTTTCTTTATCTCTCCTCTATAGAAAGAGGGGATGATACGTGGCGTGGTATACCTGATCGTTTGGTCAACGAGACGTACGTAAGTCGACATAGCTCCATTTATATTCATATTCTTTTTTTCTTTCACTTAGCCCGCCTCTCCCCGACCAACCCGAATCTGCCCTCGAAAGTATCTCTGCATTTTGGGAGCAGAGCATGCAAAATCGAGCAATGAATCTTATAAAAATATCCTAGGTCTCTAAAAATCTATAAAAATGAAAAGCCCAGGTAGAAGCACAAGCAAAAGGAGAGAGGAAAAGTAAAACAAGGAAGGGGGAGAAGACTCGCCTCAATACTTCCCACTGGACGAGAGGCGTACCTAACCCACCTACCCACTCATCAATCACGGTGTTCAACTGACTTGCACTGATAGACCCCTGCTGTATTGGAATTAGGCGCCCATCTTTTGACTGCTATCAACTAATCTCTTCAATGTTCGATTCTACTCTATGTTAGAACATTTTTGTGAATGCTATTCTGATCTAAGTGGTCATATTCTGTGTCCCGTGCTAGGAAGCATTATTCCTCTTTTCATTCCAAATTCAAGAATATGACTGATACGATTGATTGGTTTGTGTGTCTCTCTTATTACCTTTTTGTATTCCCCTGTTCCTCGGATACAATTCGATCCTTCTATGGCCAAATCTCAATTTGTGGAAAGCCTTTGATGGCTTCCTTATGAAAACATCAATTTTAATTTGGGTATAGACGGTCTCTCTTTTTTCTTCGTGATATTGACCATATTTCTGATCCCTATTTGTATTTTAGTGGGTTGGTCTGGTATGAGAAGTTATGGGAAAGAGTATATTACAGCATCTCTAATTCGTGAATTTCTAATGATCGCCGTGTTCCGCATGCTGGATCCTCTATTATTCTATGTTCTTCCTGAAAGCGTGTTAATCCCTATGTTGTGCGGAGCTGAGCATCTTCTATTCGCTGGGATAAAGCTTTTCCTCTGTAGGGGCCTTGTGCAGTAAACCCCCTACGGGCGGTCGTCCGTCGTAAAGTAGTCCCCGCAAAGCTTTCAGGAAGAGGGGTAGTCTTGTGCGTAAGCATAGCATTTCTGGTCGAACCCGCCCAACCCAACTAAGACGAACCGAACCTGACAGACACATCTTTTTCCTTTTGGGAGGCTACTCCGAGTAGTGGGTACCTCGTAGGACCTCGACCCGCCTACTCAGGTCTTGTATGGATATGCAGGAAGGGGTGCTCCTCGGTGTGTGTAGGGGTTGTGTTTGTTCGCGAGAATGGATTCCTCGTCAAGTCAGTTTGGGGGGTGTGGACACACTTGCGCGAATTCGGGTAACGGCTACAAGGGAAAAATCGAAAGGAAACTATACCCAACCAGGGATGGACGTAAACTCGTAAGCTACCGAGGGTAGGGATAATCGTCCAGGTCTTATTGTGAAAAAAAAAGCCGCCGCACCACAGTAGGCGGGTTGGTTCCTCTATCGTCGCCGGGGAGCTCCCGGTGAGGAGACCTTAGGATAAGTTGCTAAAACAAACGGGATGGGAGGATCGACCCGTTCAGTATAATTCCGAAGAAAGACTGTTGGCAGCAGGTGGAGACATTTCTTTGGCCCCCTTAAAAAAAGGAAATTCGGGCAGGGTTAAGCTCGGTAGAGGGTTTGATAATAGGGTAGGGTCCCGTCTTAAAGATTCAGATAAGAAAAGAGTTCCAAACCTTTATGCACGCACCTTCGTATAAGTGTTGCATACAAGTTCCGGCCAGGAGAATTAGGAAACAAATTTGAACCGCTCACATCACAGTAGTAGTAGCATAAAGCAGTAAGTTGGGGGACGACCATAAAAGAAAGAAAGGCTATGACTTTCACATCTCTCTCTAGATATCTAGAGAGAGATCCACTGCATGAGCAACCGACTGTGCGTTACATGTGCTCTACAGGCCGCACTCCATCTTTCTTCCCTTTTTTTTTAAGACGGGCGTTGTGTTCGGTTCAAAAGGCATGGTTTTCAGTATGTCTCCAGATAGGGCCCCCACTAGTCCGGCTAGCAAGTGAGCAGTTCTTTTGGGCGAAAAGCGGGCCGGGCCCTACGGGCGGGCATCTCCCGCAACGCAAGCTGCATTGTTCGCCACCACCCGAGAAGCAAAAGATTCGAGAGTCCAGGCTTTATATACATGCATAGATAGTGATCTAATGACAAGGGCCGACGACGGAAGCTCGGGACGGAGCCGTATGATGCAGAAGTCTCACGTACGGTTCCCTGAGAAGGGAGTGGCTACCTACTGGAGCTTCGACCAACCACCACCGGTCAATTCCGCTTTGGGCCCACCCCTTACTCTACCATTATTATAGGGGTATGGGGTTCGAGACAAAGAAAGATCAAGGCAGCATATCAATTTTTCCTTTATACTTTACTTGGATATGTTTTTATGCTATTAGCTATTCTGTTGATTCTTTTCCAAATAGGGACCGCCGATTTACAAATATCATTAACCACAGAATTTAGTGACCGGCACCAAATCTTTCTATGGTACCAGTTCATATTTGGTTACCCGAAGCTCATGTAGAGGCACCTACGACAGGATCCGTCATCTTGGCAGAATTCCTTCAAAATTGGGATCCCACGGGTTTTTAAGATTTTCAATACCCATGTTTCCCGAAGCAACACTTTGTTCCACTCCTTTCATTTATACTCCAAGCGCGATTGCTATAATATATACTTCCTTGACCACTTCAAGACAGATCGATCTTAAGAAGATCATTGCTTACTCCTCAGTAGCCCATATAAATTTGGTGACTATTGGTATGTTTAGTCGGGCGGCGGCCGTTAGGTCACCTATTTTTAGTTATGAACACAAAAGACAAGGCCAAAACATGTGTGTCGGGCGTGCGACCCATCAACCTACTAGCAATGGGGGAGAAAACATATCATGTCGCAACAAAAGCTTGATTCAAGGCGTCAGCAAAACATTTCCGTCTGTTCCAAAAACAAAAGCCCCTTAGCGCCCCGGGACGGGAGTGGGGGACACCCTACGCGCAGGCAACAACAGCACCGGCTCTACGAAGTTAGAATCTAATCTTTGTGTTGGCTTTCCTAATTCATTCGTGAATAAAAATTCAAGGGCTAGAAGCGAGCGCTTCTAGCTGCTTTGCCTGCTTCTTCTTATTTATTGTGGCTATGTTGGCGTGGCAGAAATGAATGAAAAGCGAGATGAACGTGCTATTTAAAAATTGATTGATAGATAGCCCGATTCATTCTGATAGATCGAAAGAGTAGGAATGAGATAGAGGGAATCCATCAATAATAAGGGGAAATCCACTATTTCTATCTATTGATAAGACAACTATTCTTGTCCATCCGAAATAAATCGATATGTATCTGATGGAGTCTACATCGTACTTAGAGCGCCCTAGCGCCAACTCAGTTCTCTTATGCATAGGTCCAATGCACTATCATGGATGGAGGAAAAAGCTAAAATCTAGTTGTGTTGTTCGCTGCCTCGACGCATTCCCTTCTCTCCCCGGCATCGTCCCACACAGAAAGAAAGAGCGCAGAGCCCCGGCCCGACCTGTAGTGTAGGTCCGCTAACGTAAAGCGAGGAGTTGAGCCTGAACTGGCGAATCGAAGTCACTTTCGGAACCATACTTCCAACAGCTAACACGTGTCCAGCGGGAATGCGCAGTGCAAAAAAACGTAAGCTGCTATACCGAATCCCTCGCAGGCCATCGGGGACCGAGTGGTAAGGCCATGATCCGCAGGGGAACGGATCGCTCATTCTTCCATTGGGGACAGGTGCACGAACGACAACTCTAAACGTCACACATCCATCGCCTACTTACCGTTTAGGTGGCACCAGCGAGATCCAGCTAAGGTAAGGAACTTCGTGTCGCGGCTGCTCCACTCCGCCGCGGTCTCATGAACTGAACTTCGTAGCCTTCCCGCGCGCGAAGTGAATGGGCGCTGTGCTGTGGATCAGTTTCGGGGCGGGGGACGAAGAGAGACCACAAGAATGATTCATTTGGATCGACGAGCTTTTTCAGCCCCAAAACTAAGAATCAATGGAATGTCTGTCTATCCATGAACATCTATTCTATCTGTATATCTAGGGGATCTCTCTATACATAAAAAAAGGTTTTTTGGCACGATATGATCGCCTACCCGTAGCCGCATATTGAGCGTAGCAGATATGCGGGATTTCAGTTGGATCAGATCTTTAGCTTTGACGGAAGCTTTTGGACCTAGCAAAAAGGACTTAATAAGCCTTCGCGCAAGCAAAGTAGAAGCTTTGCCAGAAGAAAGATGAGGAAGCAGAGCTGTCGTATAAGCGGTAGCTTCCCCCGACCTACTAAACAAAAATACAACAGTCGTGACCTACTTTGATTCAAAACAAAAGAAAGGCGAAGGGTTTGGCAACAACCAAATGACTTTCTATCATAGTTGCAAGGGTTCCCTACTTAAGTTAAGTACCAAAGGCTACTTTCGGTTGGTAAAGAAGGGGGCTGGCTGTTCACTACAAGCTATCAGCGCTGTCTTAGATTGAACGTCGAATTATCTTATTGTCGTTCAATCTCTAAGGCGGGTTTACGCTGAGAACGGAATAGTGTTTGTGTCCAAAGGTGAACAACGTCCAAGCTTCTAGAGTTCGCTGCTTTTCACAAGCCAGAGAAGGGCTTATACTGCTCGCCTTTGTTTGATATGTTCATTCAGTACCAATACAAACTAAAACTACACCAAAGTTGAAAGGCCCCTATAGAAGCTAGAAGTAACCTCTAGTAGTCTAGTAGTCAGCCTAACCAAAGCGTCACGACAACAGAAAATTACCCTTATGAATGGAATCTTAAGTAGGGGGCCCGCCCGCCTACCAATCAAAGAGGCTGAGAGTAAGCGTAAGCTCGAAGAGCTTCCCTTCATTCGCTTCGCGGGAGCCGCACAACACATAGCTGGAAGTCAGAGGGCCCATACTACCTGCCTAACCCCTCGCTCCGAGGGACCGTAGATAGGAAAAGACGTTATAAACCAAGCCACCCCATTCATCTAAAAGAGAGGGGAAGGGGCCTATGTATTTGCATGACTCCTGCGGATTTTACCCTATCTACACTCGGAGCCAATCTCCTATCGGTCCTGCCACCATGCTGCAGAACGGGAGCTCGTGTGGAACCTTTTCTTTCTGGCGTAACAACAGTGGAACATAAAAAAAGATTACGGTCACGTAACATAAGGGCTAGAGGTACGGTAATCTCGGCAAAAATTTGACACCCGAAGGGAGGGCCCGGCGCGCGCAATCCTATCCTCGTCCGAGTTTATCCCTTGCACTTTGGAGAGCCGTCCGTAGCATCATAAGGAGGACCCCCAGGTAAAAAAATGGTACGGTACATAGGAGGCTGGTCTTTCTCAACATGGTGTATAGCACGAAAAACCTTTCGATACAAGATAGGGCCATTCACATGAAAGAAGATAAAAAACCCTTTCTTCTCTTTCTCGAGGGGGAAAGAGAAAGAGGGTCTTATGGAGGGAGGGGGAGGGCTTGGGCTGGGCCTACCTATCCCGATAGGACCTCATAAAGGAACGGGGGCTGTTGAGAGGTTCCACCGATGTTAAGTCATGGACTGGTTCCTTCATCCCTTTTTCTATGTGTTGGTGTTCTATATGACCGACATAAGACTCGACTTGTTAGATATTACAGAGGGTTAGTGAACACCATGCCGAATCTCTCTACCATTTCCTTCTCTTCCACTTTGGCCAATATGAGTTCACCTGGTACTAGCAGCTTTATCGGGGAATTTCCCATCTCAGTAGGAGCTTTCCAAAGAAATAGCTTAGTAGCCACATTAGCAGCGCTTGGGATTATTTTAGGCGCGGCGTATTCCCTTTGGCTATATAATCGTGTGGTTTCTGGAAATTTAAAAGCCGATTTCCTCCATAAATTCTCCGATCCAAATGGCAGAGAAGTTTCCATATTTATACCTTTTCTTGTTGGAGGGGCGACCGTTCGTTGAACTACCAAAGAAAAAAGGGTAAACCAATGAGATCATGACATTGTAGGTGCTTGCGATGGGGCGGATGCGACTTCCCTCAGTTGGTTTAGGTTGTATAGCCCGTTGCAGAAGTCCCCCCTTTTTTTGATCCATTTCTGTCTTTAGTCTTTAGGGTGACTTTACTAAAAAAATAAGGCTCGCGCAGGGGCACTCACCTTTTTTGGCTGAGCCGTATCTTGCTGGGTGGGACCGAGAGCAAGAAAGGACGGGGGGCAACCATGCATGTTCTCGACCGTGTCTCCGAGGGACAGTTGAACGAGCGACTCATGAATGCTGCCGGGATGGACGAGCAGATAACTCGAACGCGTTCGGTCTGTTTTTTGAGCAAGAATCACAGCGTTACCTTACCTTCACCACGATACGGACTCCAAGTTCTTATGGAAGAGTGCGAGGAGATTGATCATATCAATATGATGATGGGAATGGAAACCAGAAGCACGACCGACCGGGGTCCAAGATAATAAAACCATCAATAACAGTAGTAACATAAGCATGAGACTTTTTGGTAGTACCGGTGAACCAGATGGCCGCGGCGATGGAATCTGGGACGGAGGACTCGTAGTATCTCTCTAGATCTGGCAAAAGTTAAAGACCCCTTAATTCGAATGTGGGCTGACCACTGAGCCCACTCTGGCCTCGCAGGGCAGGCCCCTTTGGTTTCGAGCTGGAGCTGCCATAGCTTATGGCTAGAGCAATGGGAGGGGCCCCCGGCATAGAGAACAATAAGGATAACAAGCGCTCTGCCCGCTTAGCGGGCGGCAGGAGCTGCGGGCAAGTGCTTGGTAGGCCAACAGCCCAGTGAACCGGACGGGGCACTCGATGAAAGGGGGGCACACTGAGCAAGTACGATAAATTAGCCCCGCGGAGCTTTATTAAAAGCAAGGACCACTACGGGAGGTCAAACCAAGGAATGGCCCTATGGAAGTCGGGGCTCGTCCCCAATCAATATTGGATCAAACAATAGAGGGTCGTAGCACTGACCTATTCTTTTTTTTATTCAATACAGGGAAAAGATCGTAAAGTTCCCTACCGATACAACAGACACTCTCAACGAATCCTCTGCGCCGGGGATACCTCTTCCTTCTGTGCGTCTTTCTCGTGGCGGGAACAGAACAACAGGGAAACACCCCGCTGACCTGCCCAAGGCTCGAGGGCGAGCTTTATTTAAGAGATAATGGAGAGTGAATCGAAAGGCTTCCGTTTTCGTTCTTGGGGGACTCCTCTCGATCTTATTCGTACTTGGGAAGGGGGAAGGAGTCTAAATCAATGGACATTAATGAACCATCATTGATGGACGTTGCACATGACACGATCAATTCGACTCAAGGTTCGGTGCTAATAGAAGTTGTTTACTCTCCTAGTTAGAAGGAAAAAGGCAGGGCTTTTTTCATAGTAATAGTGGGCGGGTCTCATGATATCTATGTCGGCCGTCGGAATAAAATGAAGGGGCCGAAGGACCATTCGATTCATTAAGGGGCACAGATCTAGGCCTCTTAGTTTGGTTAAGCACCAAAGGCGGGACGAGACCCCCCGACCTCTATTCTTTTGCATAGTCCGGGGGCCGGCCACTGCAGAGTTGTGGGGCATAGCGGCGCCTTCGTCTAGTGCCATTCCCGGATCTAGCAGCAGATGGGCAGGTCGGGCCTGAATTTAGACCAGACTCTTCTTTATTTGAGCTGCTCCCACGCACGCAGACCGGAAGATCTCAGTTGTCCTGGACTTGACAAGCACGTAGAGATCTTCGTGGGACCAGGGAGGGTGTCTGAATCGATCTTTTCTAGGATTCCTTATCACGCACGGGGATCTTTCCATTGATGGATAAGAGGGCTCCCCCTTGAACATACTCTTAAAGGTTAGGTAGGTTACTACCTGCCTCTACGGAAGAGGTGTACTTTGTACCGCCCGGAGGTCATATAGATAGAAACCCAGAGCGATAAGAACGAAAGGGTTGGTGTGGCCACAGCTACAACAACTGGCGCTTCAAAAGGCTTAGATTTCTTCTAAGGGCGCTACAGCAAGCTACCTTTTTTTAGGTCGGGGAGGTGTAAGCCTCGAAAGCCTTTAGTACTTCGGTAGGGCGAGCAGCCCTTAAACCGGTTTGGAACTCTTCCTGTATTTCTGCATTTCATTCTCTATTCGGCCCGCCTCAAACAAAATGATAAAAAAGTATAGGACTATTGATTCGAAGTCACTACGAAAGGGTCGGTCAATAGCATAGCTCTTTATTTCCCCGGTCTCCTTTTGAAGGAAAGGCCTTCGCATTCCTAATCCGGTAGGGGGCCGGACGACTTTGTTTACCCCAGCTTGGCTAATCGCATCCCCGCGTAACGACATTTCGTCCCTTACCGTTCTCGCTCAGTCATTGCAACGGCTGGGGAGGCAGTCGTAGAAGCGAAGCCTATCGCCACGCCGACCAAAAAATATGAGATTGGGGCCCTTGTCAAAGATTTGATGGAATAACCCAGCCCACCCAAGAGCCCTTATGTAATATGGGAACTCATGGCTGGAAACAATCCTTATGGTTTTGATATCCGGTAGGAATAATCAGAATAAAAGTCCAAGTTGGTTGGTGAGCCTAGTGATAGGAGACTATCTAGCTTGGTTCGGAGAGCACTTATTGGGTTAAATATTTTTTTGTTGCTAAATGTTACGGCCTAAATGCTGAACTATTGACCAGATGGGTGTTCACCCCAAAGTGTTCCCGGACCGCATGCATACATACGTAAGTAACTTAGTGCAACATGGCAAATTTAATTGAGAGGAATCAACAAAGAAAAGAAAAACGGGTCAACATCTTAATGTGTATTTTTTATAAATTGTCCTCGGCTCGGGCTGAGGAGTGTCCACATGAGTTCTTTGAGGTGTCTACACAGGTTCGAAGACGCTCTTTTATATTCTGTCGAGAGTTCGGATTGCTCCACCTAAGTAGAACGAAAAGAAGGAATTGGAAATTCAAAGGGGGAGCCAGAAGCTTGGCTTCCGGTAGCTTGCTTACTCTCCTAGTTAGAAGAAGGCTCTTTGGCGAATTCTTTAGATCTGGGTAGAGTCTCGCTCAGTAAAGAGAGTTGTAGATTCCTAGAAAAGGAGAGGAGCCTTGATTCTCTTCTTTGATCACCCAAAGGTTTCATTAAGGCTTTACCTGTTGTTCTATATCTATAGGACATAAAAAACATCCAAGAAAATGCCCTGCAACCAATTACTGCCTGGGGAACCCTTTTGCTCGCCTGGCACGACAAACTAAAAACAGGATGATTGGAAACTGGCCTAGCATATGACTCTATAATCAGCTAGTCGGAATCGGAATATGCTTTTACCCTTGCTTGAACTGGTTTACTCACAGGAACTGAAACTAGATAGCAACAATAATTGTAATTGGATGGCAAGGAAATCACAAGATTGCTCACTTAAAACCTAGCTTGCTGGCGCCTGCTGGCTCTCCTAAGTCTCTTTCCCTTTCCTGCAACTGGAACTCTAAATGTAGCACTGCATGTAAACTCTCACTTGAAGAATTGCCTGCTTGCATATAATTCCTACTTGAATAAAAGAAAGGCCTGCTTTCAATTTAAAGGCTTCCTCACTCACCGTAACAGACTCAGGCGCTAGAGAACTCGAACAATGTCAAAAGAGGGCATTGGGATTTTAATAACCCGACTTTCAAACTAACTTAGATATGCCATTTTATACACTCACTTACAAGAGACAAGTTTTAGAAATAGAAATCCACTTTCTTACACTAGGGGAGATTCAGTATATGCTGACTTCGGAAAAGATGAGTAAACAGTCACTTCTAAAAAGGAGAAGGAAGTAGATTAGGGCAGGCTAACAGCGCCAGGAAATGTATGAGAACTCGTTTGTCCTACCTATTTAACCTATTCGATTCACTCTCCTAGTCTGACAGCAAAATAAAGTGAACTTCCACGGGATCTGCCATCGAAAGGAAATGGCCTGGACATTGCAGGAAATACATATATATAGGCTGCAGATGGCCCAGAATATGCGATTGCAGATATACCTGAATACGTTATGGGGATGATCTTTCCCTTGCTGGGATATTTTATGTGAGCAAGCCTCTTTCTTCCTTTGCTTTGGGACGAGGCCTGTTATCTTAATCCATCCAGAGGGAGTGCCCCATAAGCCAATGCCATTCCATTCATTTCCCGTTACCTGCCAGCCATTAATTAGGAATTAGGAGTTTTGTCCATGCGATCTAACAGACTAACAGGACAAGCAGTAGTTTTGAAAGGAAATCTGGCAAGGAAAATCCAGCAAACAAGGGATAGGCATAAGGCAATTCTTTCCAGTAAGTGGTCGCAAGCGAATGACCTAGGAAGAAGCCCGTTTACAAAGAAGTTCACATGCCCTGCAACGGATCTCAAATAAAGCGTGGCTGACAGCGTCAAGAAAGTATGGCTTACACTTCCTTAGGAAGTCAGAACTGGTGGAAGTGGGCTGGCTAATTTTCCACAAGGGCTTAGGCCTAATTGGACTTATAAAGATTTTTCAGTTACAAACAAAGCAAGCTATTATTCCTTTCAAGCAAGAAGGACTCAGCTTACTCACCAGGAATGCACCCTAACCTAAGGGAGAGGGAATAAAGGGATTAGGCTCTGCAGATGAAATAAAGAAGAAGGATAACATTCTCTACTTCTATCATTGGTGCTATCGTATATGAGGAGCTTTCTTTTTGGTATGAAAGGTGATGTGATCTTAAAAATAAAATCTCATAAGAGAAGCAAATGGGGGTCGTGGAAGAATTGGGTTCGAGTCCCATAGCCCCAATGTGTCGAAATATCATGATTGGGTCGACCAGACTAGGACCAGATCTTTTTTATTTTTTCCCAGTATGCCGCTCCGCGATAATGGAGCGAAAGAACCAAGTGGTTTGTGGTAATGTCAGAATTTGCACCTATTTGTATCTATTTAGTGATCAATCTGCTAGTTTCTTTGATCTTACTCGGTCTTCCTTTTCCCTTTGCTTTCAATAGTTTGACCTATCCAGAAAAATTTTCGGCCTACGAATGTGGTTTCGATCCTTTCGGTGATGCCAGAAGTCGTTTCGATATACGATTTTATCTTGTTTCCATTTTATTTATTATTCCTGATCCGGAAGTAACCTTTTCTTTCCTTAGGCAGTACCTCCCAACAAGATTGATCCGTTTGGATCTTGGTCTATGATGGCCTTTTTATTGATTTTGACGATTGGATCTCTCTATGAATGGAAAATGGGTGCTTCGGATCGGGAGTAATCACTAGTGATAGGGCAAAAATAGGGAGGAAGGATAAAGGAAAGAGCGATGCCTACATTAAATCAATTGATTCGTCATGGTAGAGAAGAAAAATGGCGCACGGACCGTACACGAGCTTCGGATCAATGTCCCCAGAAGCAAGGAGTACGCCCGCGTGTTTCAACGAGAACACCGAAAAAACCAAATTCAGCTCCACGTAAGATAACCAAAGTACGATTAAGCAATCGACATGATATATTTGCTCACATTCCGGGCGAAGGTCATAATTCGCAGGAACATTCTATGGTCTTAATAAAAGGAGGTAGAGTTAAAGATTTGCCAGGTGTTAAATCCCATTATATTCGAGGAGTCAAGGATTTGTTGGGAATTTTGGATCGAAGAAGAGGCAGATTAAAATATGGTGTAGAAAAACCCAAATCGATATGAATGGAGGATGCCTCTGGAACTTCTTTTTCTCGGTCAGGAGAGGTACGAAGTCACTCGACTGAGAGGAGAGGTATGAAGTCACTCGACTGAAAGGAGAGGGAACAACCACAACGTTATGCCCTAAAATAGAAACGGAGCCCTTCCGAATGACATATAATGGATTATAATACATTAGACAAGAAAGGGGGCCGGAGAGACGGTCAACCTGAGATCGGCTAAGATCAAAAAGTACTTGGTTTACAGCCAAGCAACGACAAAGAAAAAAGTGTCCCAAGTCTTTCTTGATTGGTAAACCCAACCAGCGATTTACAACAAACAAGTCTTTCCTCTTGTTGGGGGGAGCAGTTAAAAAATGAACCAAAGAAAATGAAATTAGAATGGCTATTCCTCACGATTGCTCCTTGTGATGCAGCGGAACCATGGTAATTAGGATTTCAAGACGCAACAACACCTATGATGCAAGGAATAATAGACTTACATCACGCTATATTTTTCTTCCTCATTCTTATTTTGGTTTTCGTATCACGGATCTTGGTTCGCGCTTTATGGCATTTCCACTATCAAAAAAATCCAATCCCGCAAAGGATTGTTCATGGAACTACTATCGAGATTCTTCAGACCATATTTCCTAGTATCATCCCGATGTTCATTGCTATACCATCATTTGCTCTGTTATACTCAATGGACGAGGTAGTAGTAGATCCAGCCATGACTATCAAAGATATTAGACATAAATGGTATCGGACTTATGAGTATTCAGACTATAACAGTTCCGATGAACAGTCACTCACTTTTGACAGTTATACGATTCCAGAAGATGATCTAGAATTGGGTCAATCACGTTTATTAGAAGTGGACAATAGAGTGGTTATACCAGCCAAAACTCATCTACGTATTATTGTAACACCTGCTGATGTACCTCATAGTTGGGCTATACCTTCCTTAGGTGTCAAATGTGATGTTGTACCTGGTCGTTTAAATCAGATCTCTATTTCGGTACAACGAGAAAGGGTTTACTATGGTCAGTGCAGTGAGATTTGTGGAACTAATCATACCTTTACGCCTATTGTCGTAGAAGCTGTTCCTAGTAAAGATTATGGTTCTCGGGTATCCAATCAATTAATCCCAAAAACAGGGGAAGCTTAAGCGGAAATGAAAGAGTAGGGTGAGGGATAAGGGGGGAAGCTACTAAATGGAAGGCTTCGCTCACTCTAACGGTAGTTTAGTAGGCAGCGAGTGGAGTGCATAAGCCCCTTTAGACAGAGATAGGGGCGAGTACTACACGAGCTCGTAAGTCAAGTACGGAACGGGCGAAGGAGAGCGACCTCATCTTGCTTCTGGCGAAGCTTCTAGAAGGCCCACCACTTCATAGGAGCACTAGCGAAGCCGTATAAAGGCAAACAGCTCGTATAGCTCGCAATAGCGAGCCTACTTATCGCTTTTTTTTGTTGACTTTACCGCGCAAGGAAAGTCAATAATATCATCAGTAAGAGTGGTTACTATTGACTTCTCGAGTATGCAAGGCCTTTTCTTCGTCTTTTTCGGCCTGTTGGTACTTGTCAAATTGAAACTAGAGAATCAGAAGATTCGCCAACATTACCTATTTTTTAAGTGGATTCGGGGCCGGTGTAAGTACGTGATTTCAAATAGCTTGTTAAAAGCATATGATCCTCCCTCCTTTGACTGTTTAAGTACCATCTCCGCCTTTGCTATCTATGCTTCCTGGTCGCTAGACTCATTCTTCTTCTTCTACTTTACTTCCAGCTACTCTGCTCTGAGCTTAAGAAAGGTTCAAAAGGTTATCGGTATGTTATTTTTATAGTTTTGAATTCCAGAACTGGTCGATTCCCCTTCCCCTTTCGGGAACTATCTTCTCTAGGGATTCTTATTCTATTTCTATTGACTCTTCGCCGTCTACAAAACAAAAAGTTTTGGTAACTAACTTACAGATTGTATCTTAAATAAGAGAAACATCCTTTCCTTTAAGAGGAATGGGGGGCAGACGACGAAGCAACATCGATAAAAATTAAATCTGAGTCTGTGGTGGCAGACCCTTTCCTAGCCCCTACAATCAAGCAACCTCACCAATGTGAATGAAACAAAGGGCAGGCACCACATACATCTCGACTAGTTCGTGCCTGCGGAGCAAGCAAAAACCTCTTTTTAATTCTTATTCCGACTCCGAAGTCCGGATATTTGGTAGCTTTGTACTCGACCCATGTGATGTGGTTCGGCTTGTTGCGCCACCTCACTTAACCAAACATATCCGAGAATAATAAGTTATACCAAATCTACAACACTTGCTGCTTCATGCCCGGTTGCATCTGACTCTGCTGGTTCACCTTCTAAACAGGTCTCTGCACCTGAGACACATCCTTCTCCTGTTGCTTATTCTTTTTCCTATATTGTGGTGGCTTATTCAGCGAGCTAGAGCTCCTACTGTTCCCGCGCCAGCTTCCACTCTAGCTCCCTTCGGCCTCGAAGATCATTAGGTTCCATCTAACTCACTCTAGTTTCTATGTTAATTGGTTTTGTACTTCTGCATGTTGGGAATAAAAATAGAATAAGATTTTCTACTTGACTTTTTAAGTGATCAACTAGGTTTTTAATCCCTCGCTTACACTATATTAGGCTAGGTTAAGTTGGAGGTCGTACATTTCACCAGACTGTGGGACAGACACGTCCCAAAATCCGTTCTCCCCCTTCTGGTTATAATAGACCCAGAACCCCTGCATACCTTTTTTCTACCATAAGGCCTCCCAGGCTTCTTATTTAGGTTCTATCTTTTGTAGATTCTGGTCTGGAAAGTACCCTTGCCCTGCCTGATGCTGTAGCAGCTAATAGGGATGCGTTGTATCCTTACTTGTAGCCGTCTCTGTTACTCCTGGGATTTTATCAAAATAGATATAGTGGAGGACAGGTTTTAGTACGAGGAGTTCCATACAATAAATGGATTTCTCTATAATAAGAGTGATCCATGGCCTTGAGCCTAGAGTCATAGAAGAATTCCTTGATGCTTCCCATAGGGATAGGAAAGAGTCAAGTGGCCGATTAAGCAGCTAGTCCTAATCTAGGCACATACGCCGGTTAGAGCAGTGCCTTTTCAAAGCTTAGCTTCTGAGATTCTCTTACTAATAGAAAACAATCTTTCTTTCGGGAAAGTCTTCTGCGCTCTATTAGGTTGTGGGGCCTAGATCTTCTTGAATAAACTATAGTTTGCCCCTTGGAATGAAGCCTCTTAGGTTGTCTACCTTTGATTCAAGAGTCTCACCTTGGCGATCTACTGAGAAGGTTGTATCCATGGTTTCGACTCGCTCATACCCAGCCCACCTCTCTGAGGGGGACTTCCTTACTATGCCACCATCCTATTAGCTTAGCTGGTAGTTAATCTATTTACTAGTCTGATGTACACTTGGAAGGCTCTCCTTTATCTCACCAGTCGTGCAGCACAATACACGCGTTTAGGTCATAATTCTTATCTCAAGCTGATAATTGGGCTTATAATGCCTTTGTTTTATAGACCTCAGGACCTTTAATTTCCAACTTCAGCCTATCATCTTATGTTTTTAGTTTAAAAAAAGAAAAGGTTCGCGCACTAGAGTGCATCCACGTCTTAGCCTTAACGGATGAGGCCTGATATGACAAGGGATAGATAGGCACTACCTCTAACAAGGTAGTCCTATGGCGATATAATGCCTTCTAGATACGACTCAAGAATAAACCATTATCTATCTTCCTAGTCCCTTTGTCTGAGCACAGGTGACTCTCTTAGTGTTAGTACTTGTTCAGTTAAGATGTACATAGTCTTTAGGGTACGGTCATTACGCAACAATATATCTTCCCCACTGGACGCGTATGGTAAGATGAGATACATCCTCCGGGCCTAAGTCGACCCTGACTTTCTTCGATCTGGATTCAAAGGCTTCATCTAAGTAGAGTGAAAGATGATCATGCCCTCCTCTTACTCTTTGTTACAGCTATTTCCTCGTCTGGGAAGCAATCCTTTTGCTTTTTATTTTAATTATATTTAATTTAACCAAGTTAAATGTTAGCAATATATATTAGTATACATATTTATGTTTCGATGCAAAGTAGTTTTTTTGGTTGGTTAATTGGTCACTTCCTGAAACGGCTTGGATTGGCATTCTATTAGCTCTAGTTATCCTTTCGGTAAACTAAACTCTAGTACTATACTTTGTGCGTATTACACTCATTCGGTAGCTATTCACACCCCTAAACAAACTCTAACTCAGGGAAGAAGAACAAGTCTTAAAAAACTACATATGCGATAACCCGCTTAACTTCTACCTTCTCCAACTCTGCTTGTTCCCTAGTGGTCGCTACAGCCGAGGATAGCTAGAAATAATGAACTAAGTTAACTCATCAGAATAACCGCCCCTCCTAGCCAGATAGAGCTTTAGGAAAGTCTTATGAAAGATAGAGTCCACTTCTACGTATAGCGAGCGATTTTGGACGCGGTTCTTAAGCGCTGGTCGCTCTCTGCGGTTTAAGCTTAAAACTACAGGTCGATTCATTTTTTATCCTATTGAAGCTGATGAAGGAAGGGAAATAGATGTCTCCAATTAACCCTGCTTTGCATACTGAGTTTAAACAGCGGTCTGTTAGGTTACGGATGCTATCAATGTGGGGGGCCTTTGTACTGGTTAATTGTATTTTCGCCAATACTGGTTTTTATCTAGACAGAAGGTTTCTGGCGGGGAACAAGGATTAGGATGTTAGGACTGATGTTTTTGAATTACTGCTTTTGATTGATGGAGATATGGGATTTGGGTTTTTGTTTAGTGTACTCGCTAAGATCTTTTCTTTCGATCTTATGCCTACGTATTCCCGTTTACCGAAACAGGGAAATCAGAGCGTTCGTAGTTCCTCCTATTCTATGGGAGGAAATGGTTGTTTTTGGTGTCTTGTTCAAAGCCCAAGACGTGAAGCGAAAGGTGATTTGTATCTTGATCAAAGCCAAAGATATGAAGCTGAAAGGTCTCAACTTTAGAGAGAATTTGTCATCTCTAAAGAGGGGGGTTGTATGTCACAACTGTTTATAAAGGAGAATTACTTTAACCGGGATATGTGAATCCAGCAATGCCATAATTTCCTTTATAGGAGGTTTTAACCTGAAGGAGAAGACTTTAACTCAGTGTAGAGCAATTCCATCTTTCCTTAGGAATTGCTCATGCTAAAAGAGGGACAGTGGCATGGATGTAGATGATCCAGAGGCTTGCCGCTTACAGCGATTAGATGAAAGAGAAGGAGTTGTTGATGTTTGTGTACTATGAACGAGGCACAACTTTGATGCTAAAAGGTTAATTGGATTAACCAGTGGTTTTCTTATACAAAGCCTAAGAGGAGGCTAATATGTGTCTCGTACAAAGCCCAAGAGAGAGGCTAAAAGGTTTTGACTCGACGATGGAATCTTTTGGTATCTCGTATAAAGCCCGAGATGGAGGCTATTTGACTCAACAAGAGAGTTTTTGTATCTCGTACGAAGCCCGAGATGGAGGCTGTTGTTTGTTTGGCTCAATAAGAACCTTTTTGTATCTAGTATAAAGCCCGAGATGAAGGCGAAAGGGGTAATTGACTCAATGAGAGAGTCTCTTATGTGTCTCGTACAAAGCCCGAGAGAGAGGCTAAACGTTTGCTTCACTGGGAAGAATCATTGTACAAAGCCCAAGAGGAGGCTATGGTGACTGTTTCAGTTGAGTGACAGGTCAAATATACTGATTTTAAAGAGAAAATCAGTTCTTATATGAGCAACACTGTACTCAGGGATTTGACTCAGGGATCCGGGTTATTCCTGTTCTTTAAGGAAGCGGGAAATTAAAAGGATATTGAGACTGTCCGAGTCTGCGGGTTTCCTTCCTATTTTTGAAGGGGTCACTTGAGAATGTCTTTGAGACTCAAGGAGATTAGACTGTCCGAGTCTAGGGTTTCAATATTTTGTTCTATGCTTTGAGAAACAGTAGTAGACTCTTGGAAGGACTGTTCTATGCAAATGACTAAGTTCTGCTCCTATACCTTTAGGAGGTCGTCGGGAAAATTTGTACGAAGCCCAAGAGGAGGCTGGAAACTTTTAAGAAGCCGACGGGTCCTTGTACTAAGCCCAAGAGGAGGCTATCATTCCCAGAGGAAGAGATCATTATACGAAGCCTAAGAGGAGGCTGTGAATACTTCTAAGAAGCCGTAGGTTCCTTGTATGAAGCCCAAGCGGAGGCGGGGTTGCTTTTAGGAAGCCTGTGGGTCCTTGTACGATGCCCAAGAGGAGGCCGATGCTTTTAAGAAGCCCGTGGGTCCCCAAACCCCGAGAAATTCAAGGCAATGCTATTCACCGAGAATAGATCAAAGTCAGGAAAGTTCGAGAATTTGGAAGAAACTCAAAGATGCCATTCACGGAGAATACATTCATCTCTGGGAGTAGAGTTTCTTGACAATTCCTAATGAGGACAGCCGAAGAGAAGACTGTATCTGGTGATCCTATTGGGGATCTAGTTGTCTATTTCTATGAATAAACGAAACGGCGTCACCTAGTTCTAGACGTAGTTGCCGGGGAAACTCGAAATATCTATACTATTATTACATAGTTGATATGAGTTTATGAAAGAAGACTTACAGTGAAACAGCCCCACAATACAGTTATATGTATATGAAAGCGGTAAATGAAAGCAATAACCACTTACTCGGTTGTAGAGCTTCCATGCTGTTTGGTTAGTTGTTCAACAAAGAAAGATTGAAAACAATAATATATTCAAAATCAAAGGAGAAAGTGCTTTGAAAAAGAAGGATTTGGGGCTTACAGCTCAAGGAGAGGCCCAGGGTTTTATCAGTGAGCGCACTGTTGAATTTGTACAGAGGGACTTATACAAGTGACTGAGGCCCAAAAATTGTTTTCTGTATAAAGGGAGTTGGGTCTTACACTCTCTCAAGAGGCCCAAAAAGTTTTAAAGAAACAGAGTGGGGCTTATAACACGAGGGTAGGCCCAGTTGATTTTTCCGTTCAAAATGGCGATCGCGCCGAGGTTTTCTTTTAACGCGGAGGGACTCATATAATAAGTGAGGCCCAAATGATTTTGGTTAAAAGGGGGTTGGGTCTTACACTCTATTAGAGGCCCAATATGTTTTGAATGGGTCTTATAGCTCGAGGAGAGGCCCAAAGTTATTTTTCAAATGGCGATGATCGTGCCGTTTATTTTTGACGGTATCGGGACTTATACAATAGCTGAGGCCCAAAAATGATTTGGTCAAAAAAGGATTGGGTCTTACACTCTATTAGAGGCCCAAAGGGTTTTGAAAATGATTTATGAGGGTTGAATTAATCCAAAACCCTAATTTGTTTTCAAAAATGTATTTAATTGAATAAAAATTCAATTAAAATGATCAAAATTGTTTAACATGTGAAAAACAAATTGTGATTTTGGATTAATGCTTCAAAAATTAAGTATTGACCTACAAAATAATTAGAAAGCATTAAAAGTTGCAAAATCAATGTAGAAAAAATATTTAAAATGTCAAAAACAATTAAAATATTAATTCTTTGCAAAAATATCAATTATATGAAATAAATAATATTTTTGGGATTTTTTGATAAAATAAAATATTTTAGCATTTTTGTGAATTATTAAAAAAAGAATCAACTCAAAATCATTAAAACTCAGAGAGAAATTAATTTTTGAATCAATTAAACAAAATCACAAAATTCAAATATTTGAATTTATGAAAATGGCGCCAAGAACATGGACCAAGAACACGCGCATTTTCTGCCTTGCCCAGATTTGCATTTTCTATCCAATCTCACTGAATACTTGATTATATCATGCAATCCACATATCATTATGCTCGTCTCAACCTCACGATCATGTCTATAACACTTAATTTCATTTAAATTAAACATATAACAAGAAATCATGAAAAATCCTCAAGAACCCTAATTTTTGCATGAAGGCTAGGATTTTTGATACACGATTCAAACAATGCAATTAATTGAGGGAAAACATTCCATGCATGATTATGAACATATGGCCAAATTATTGTGCGAGGAAATATGCATAGATTGAGAGATGACCAAGTATGTGCTTACCTCTAAGCCGTGACAGCAAGTGCAATGTGATTTTTGATTTGGAGGTGTTACAGATGAGTGGTGATGATCTGAACAGCTTCCCTACACCCTATGGAGTGTGTTTGAATGGTTGGACTTGATTGAAATTGGCTGGATCACTTTGTGGTACCTCAGCTGCAACTTGGTTAAAACCTTGAGCAACCAGCTGGTGATTTTGTGAAATTGGTATTTCAGAAGTGATCTAAGTGTTTGATCAGCTCATATGTGATGTATGTGAGGTGTGTGAGTGATTGGTTTGATTAGAAAAGCTCTCAAACTCAAAACCCGATAGTGACTTGCCTTAGAAGGCAAAATTGGAGTGAAAGAAGAGATTTTGAGGAAAGCATCTATTTGATGGCTTTGGTGTACTCAAACTGATCATAATTGAGCTCTATTTATAGTAGAGCAAGTTTGTTTTGCAAGGAATAGTGAATGGCAGCTGGTAAGTAGGTTTGGCGAATGTTGGCAAATGAAAATCCAAGTCTCCTCTAGCCATTGACTAGAGGTTAGGGCACAGAGCTTTGGTTCCATTGGTCTTGGATAAGTCTTGACTGATTTCATATGAGAATGGCTCAGTCCATGCCACCTTGATGCTTCCATTGAATGCTTCAATCCAAATTTGGAGTCTTGTCCCTATTTTGGCCATTCTAGGTTCAACATGTTATTTCTTGTTCCATGGACTTTGGAGGCTTGGCTCAGTGATTGTCCCCTTTAGATTCAATCCTCAGATGTGTCCAAGGGGATAGGAGCATTTGAATTTGGCTGATTTTGGCAAATCGAGCAAAATTGCAAATTCTGCCTTGCCTTGACAGATTTCAGCAAGGCAACTTTCCAATGTCATATCTCATGGTGTAAGTTGAATTTGGTAATGCTCTTGACCATTTTGGAAAGCCCTTACATGATACAATAACTGTTTGAACAAGTTTGGTTTTGATATCTTTTGATTCCAAGTGAAAAATCCCTCTACATTTGGCAAAAAGTGAAGCAAAATCTGACTTAGTGAAATTTTCACTAAGTGTTGTAACAAAGTGTGATTTCTTGATTTTGATCACTCCATAACTCAAAATCCTTAATGAATTGGACTTAGGTCTAGTTGAAGTTTTTGTAGAGGGTAATGAGGGCTACAAATCCATCTTTGGATGAGAAAAAATGGCCATGTGGTTTAGGAGTTATGGTCCTCCAAAGTTAGTGCATTAGGGGTACTTTTTCCATAACTTAGAAAAATTTCTAAGTTTTATGGTTACCCCTTTTACAAGTTATCCAACTTTTCTTGATTTTTCTTGATGAATGATGATTCAAATCATACATTAACATCATTTTAGGGTTAAAAATCCATTTTGGTGAAAAATCTCAAAAAGTCAAAGTTGACTTTTGTGCACAGTTGACTTTTTATCAGATGAATTCCAAACTGTGCAATTCTTCAGGAAATCATGTCCTTGACCTAAATCAAACTTGATGGACATGTTCCATGGGTGTCATAGGGTATATTGGGGCATGTCCTAGGGTTTGGGAGCATGTCCTGGTCAAAAGGCAAAGTTACAGTTGACTTTCCTCGCGAAACCCTAATTGTGGTGCAGATGAAATTGAGACTTGTTGCTCAAGCTTCTTGGATTAATCCATTGTTCCAAATGGATCAATATAGTTCATTAGAGACCCTCAAATCATCTCTTGAGGTCTTGGCTCTTGATTTACCCTAAAAGTCAACTTAGGGGTGAATTAGGTCAAGAAACCCTAATTCCTGATTTTTGATGTATGCATCCACTGAGGTCAAGTTGACTTGATGGATGGGTCCATGAGGTTCCATGGAGTACATTAGGTTGTGTTTTGGATCTTTGGCTTATGCCCAGATGAAACTTTCCATCTAGAGGCCCTGGTCGACCAAAACCCTAATTTGGTGACACTGTCAATCTTGAGACTTGATCCACCTAGAAGGGAGCAGCCTTGTGCTTAATCCTTGAAGTGGGAGTCCTTTTTTATCCATTGTGGATGTTTTAGACAAGTTGAAGATCATGTCATTCCTTGATTGATCCTTTGTCTAAGGCTCTGAGAGGGCTTAAAACCCTAACTTTGATTGTAGTGAATGCTCAACAACCCTTGAGGCATTTGGTGAGGCATGATGGTTCATCCATATTGTGATGATGATTTGCACAATGATGGGAAACTTTAGTGGTCAAAATTTGGGGTATGACAGATGCCCCTATTTAATCTTCTTGGACACGAAGGTGTGAATTACGAAGGTATTCGGGCATTCGGGGTGCAAGAGGATTAAATATCGGAATACCCGAAATTTTGATGGTTATGAATGGCGGATCGCATCCATCTTCTTTTGCTGAGCAATGATGCTTAGAAAAGGTAAACTTCCCCTCGATCCTGGTCTCCTACCAAGGAACTGGTCTTAGTTTCTGATTTAAACTTCCCCTCGATCCTGGTTTCCTACCAAGGAACTGGTCTTAGTTTCTGATTTAAATAAACTTCCCCTCGATCCTGGTTTCCTACCAAGGAGCTGGTCTCAGTTTCTTTTGTCAATAAACTTTATTGACAAGGGATGCTATGCGTAGCGGTTTTCCTCAAACTTCTCGCCGAATCTTCCCAGGGAGATGCCATTTGAGTGGAAAAAGTTTTGATGTCAGACCTGCTGGGGAACCCAGTCGTCTGAGTTGTAGAGTTGCACAAACTTCTCTGTTGGAGACGCCATTTGTCGATTCTAATGGGGAAAGCAAGTCTCTTGAGAGACTGTTTCCACTTGGGGATCTTACATCATACTTTTCTCGGGATCTTCCCAGAGAAATGCCATATGATGGGGTCTAACTTTGAGGTGCCGATGACCTTTTCATCAGCGGTCTTTCGGAGAAAGGCAGCTGTACTGCCAAATCTCTGCTTAGGAGGCTTTCCCTCGGGATTTTCTTTAATTCAGGAAAGCAAGGATATCATCTTCAATGGCGAAAAGTGACATCTGTTGAAGGTTCTCTGGCCTTTCAGAGGTTCAAGTTATCAAAGTGGTCGAATGCCGACTCTGATCTAGAGATAAACGGGAGAGAGATTGCTTAGATGACCCATTTCCCAACGAGGAAAGGTCCGACAACTCGATTGAGAGGACTTTTATCACTAGGGGATAAGACCGACTAGAGTGATAGCGATGCAATATGAAATGTAAATGCAAATCAATAATGCATGATGTATGTATGTATAAGCTGACAAAACTGACGCGACACACAAACTAAAAGATGAACATGACTGGATACTTGGCCATTGCGGGGCGTATAGAGATATTGCTGGTTCAAGATAGCAATTCCACCTTGCTTAGGAGAGATAATCCCTGCGGGGAATACCGTTGATCGGGCTTAGGAGATAAACTCGGCCGAGGCGTGTCAGATGAAACAAGGTCTCTGACATAGTTGATTCCTTCATTCAGGCGTACTGGGTTAGAAGGAGTACTTTGATTCTGCACTTTGAAGTTCGCTTACTTCTGGAGAAGCGGTTGATGTTCCTTTGATGTTCAACAGTCAAAAGAAATTGGCATCTTTATTTTAAAAGCAGAAAAAGTTTTACCAAGTAAATTCATTTTTGTTTTATTTCAAGAATCGTTAATCATGTTAACAACGTCGTTCTGTAAAGCTAAAACAAGCAAGAATTACAAACAAAAGCACAGGGCTCAAATTTTATTGATAAGACGGAGATCAGCCAAACGCGTGATTCCAAAGAGTATATACAAGGTTTGAAAATGGTAATTTACAAGGAAAAGGGCTACGTTGAAACATAACGACCACTATCCTTCTACCAATCTTGAATTCAGGGCATCCTGAGCTTCTGTCGAAGATGACCTTGACTGGAGTTTTCCTCCGATGGACGATAACGACCATTATCCCTAATTTTTGCCTGGATTGTACTGTGATGTTTCCAATCCACCGGGATGATTTTTTTATTTCATGTCTCTAATTTTTGCCTGGACCGCCCTTTCGGGTTTTCAATCCACCGAGACTTTTTTTTTTTTTTTTTTTTTAGTTTAGGCGAAGTATTTCTTGAATGGCCTTGACCTTGTCAGGATCAACCTCAATTCCTTTCTGGCTGACGATGAACCCTGGTAGTTTCCCTGAACGGACACCGAAGGTGCACTTGTTGGGATTCAAGCGGAGCTTGAATTTTCTCAAACGTTCGAACAATTTTGACAGATGTTCAACGTGCTCACTCTCTGTTTTTGATTTTGCAATCATATCTTCGACATATACCTTGATTTCCTTATGTATCATGTCATGAAACAGAGTAGTCATGGCCCTTTGATAGGTTGCCCCGGCGTTCTTCAAACCGAACGACATTGCCTTGTAACAAAAGGTACCCCATGGGGTAATGAACGAAGTTTTCTCCATGTCTTTCGGCGCCATTTTGATCTGGTTATAGCCCGAGAATCCATCCATGAAGGAGAAAATTTTGAACTTTGTTGTGCTGTCAACCAGCATGTCAATATGCGGTAAAGGAAAGTCGTCCTTTGGACTTGCCTTGTTCAGATCTCTGTAATCAACACACATTCTGACCTTTCCGTCCTTTTTGGGAACAGGTACGATGTTGGCTAACCATTGAGGATATTCAGATGTGGTGAGGAAACCCGCGTCAATCTGTTTCTGTACCTCCTCTTTGATTTTGATGGCCATGTCCGGGTGAGTGCGTCTCAACCTTTGCTTTACTGGCGGACATTCCGATCTTAACGGTAAGTGATGTTCCACGATGCTGGTATCCAACCCTGGCATATCCTAATAAGACCAAGCGAATACATCGGGAAATTCTCTGAGAAGCTTTATCAAACTCTCTCTGGCAGTTGGATTGAGCAGTGCCCCAATCCTGATTTCTTTTCTCTCCTTTTCTGAACCCAAGTTTACCATTTCCAACGGCTCTTTGTGAGGTTCAATGAACCTTTCCTCTTGTCTGAGTAGTCGAGAGATCTCTTCTGGAATTTTGTCGTCATTTTCTTCTTCAGCCTCGAATACCGGGAACTCAAAGTTGGGAGAAGGCATCGGATCGTATGTTTCAACTGGGTTTAAAACAAGCAATCTGCATGACGTGACGATTCGTGTTTAGAAGAGGTAGAGAAAAATGCAAGTGTGTGCAGTGTTTTATTTTACTGCTTGTTTTTTATAGTTTTGTTTTTTAGGATTACCATTTTCTTTAAAGAAGCAAAAAGAGAAAACAGCAATTAATGCGGAAATTACAGAACGACATTATTTTATTAATGAACAAGTCGAATCTTAAAACTACAGCCCTATAAAACAAAACTCAGTCGCTTCGGGCAAAGCGAAGAGGGATATTTACAGAAAGCGAGCCCTATCAAAACATCCGTTTCACCTGGGCAGGGTGAAAGGTTAAAAGATGGCAATTACTTTGACTGATGAACGATCTTCGGAACCTCGACGGCAACCCATTGGCGGAGAACTCCTCGGTGAATCACAAAGTCTGGCACCTTACTTGATTTGTCTTCAGAAATGACGCTGATTTCTGGTGGAGCGGGATCATTGGAATCTGTCTCCCAGACAGAGTTGTCGTAGGAGGATTCGTCTGTTGTATTTTGCATAGCATTTGTGCTCTCAGCTGTATCTCCCCATCCAGTAGGCTGGATGTCCTCGAGTCTGATACGAGAGCTTTCGGGAGCGGTGTACTTGACCATGAAGTCGAATTTTCCACTCGGTTGTCCCAAGGTGTCCCACGCTTCTCTAGAACCGGAGGAGTCATCTCTCTCAATGACGTTGACCTCGGGAAAAGCATAGTTGATGAATTCAAGTCCTGCAAACGTTGCGAATTCATCTTCCGGTTGAGTAGTTTCTGAATGACCTGAGTGTTGATCCCATGGCATGTGGGGACACAGGTATTCTGTTCAATGACGGTCAGCTGATTTTCATTACTCAGCTGACTTTCTTGCCCCAAGTTTCCTGGATAAGGTTGACACATTGGCAGACCATCCATTAGGCCATAGTAGGTGTAGTCAAAATTATCTTTCATCGGAGTGTCTTCCTCTAACGAATTTGGCGGAGCGCGACATCCTTCCGGATCACAATCCCCATAGATCATTTTGACATTTGATCTCGGTATAAATCTCGGACTTTCTGTAGGAAAGCAAAAAGGCGTAGGCACCTCTTCCTGAGACATATAACCGTCCTTGTTAAGGTGGGACTTCCACTCTTCATCTGTGTCAGAGGGATCTTCCTCATTGATAGCATGTACTGCCTGAGACACTGGGTGGAGGAAACCTCCACTGTGGAATAAGTTTTGAAGGGGATGAAGACTTTCATCGTTGGCAGCTGTCCGGGTACAGGTTGCAGAAAAACCAAGACCCTTATTTGTTTTATTGTCAATGGGAATGACAAGCTGCCCCCATCCTGTCGTATCGGTACTCTCGACCGCTTTAATAGCATCTTTGTATGAGGAAATCGAGGTTCCTCCTCTGAACTGATTGTTCTTGCTAACTGACAGTGCTTGGAACTGCGTTCCAATAACCTCCTTGGGTTCTATACCAGCAGATGATGACAAGTTACTCACGAGCAAGGCTTGTTCCCCACAAACCATGACAAGCTGATCATTCTGAACAAATTTTAGCTTTTGGTGGAGGGTCGAAGTGACCGCTCCAGCCTGGTGTATCCAAGGTCTTCCTAATAAACAACTATATGTTGCCCGGAGGTCCATGACCTGGAAAGTGACTTGGAAAGTGTGAGGACCGATAGTTATGGGAAGATCAACTTCGCCGATAACTGTTTTTTTGGATCCATCGAATGCTTTGACGATGACCTCCCTGACTCTCATCGGAGGGCCCTTGAATGATAATTGCATCAAGGTGGACTTCGGCATAACATTCAGGGCTGACCCTGTGTCTACCAGTACGCTGGCTAAAGCATCGTCTTGGCAGTTAACTGTAATGTTGAGCGCCATGTTATGACGGCGACCCTCTTCGGGTAATTCCTCATCACTAAATCCCAAATTGTTGCAGGAAGTGATGTTAGAGACAATGCTATCGAATTGTCTGATTGTTACATCCTGTTCCACAAAGGCTTGCTCCAAGACTTTCTGTAGAGCCTCCCTGTGCACTTCTGAACTGAGTAACAATGATAATACCGAGATCTTTGAAGGAGTCTGTAACAGCTGATCAACAATGTTATATTCACTCCTTTGGATGAGCTTCAGCATCTCATCATTGTTTTTTGAAAGGTCGGGATTACTGGATTGACCGACTGGGGGATCGGGAGCTTCTGTCTGAAGTTCCTTTTCCTCGTTGGATTCTCCAACTCCTCGGTTGAAGATTCTACCACTCCATGTTACTCGACTGATGTCTGCAATGTTCACAACGGAGGGTAATGGAATTTCCTTTCCATTTTCAATTATTGTTGCACCGTATTTGTAAGGGATCGCCTTAGCTGATTCATACGGTAGCGGTCCCGGTAGGTAGATGACTACAGGAGCCTTCTGATTTTTCTGACCATCATAAGTAATCTCAATTTGTTCCCGGTTGGGAACTTTAGATTCGTCAAGCAGAGGGATAATGGCGAAAACATCCCTGGTCCTGTGATGACCAGAGATCGTGACAACATCCTCAACTTGCTCGGCAAGGTAGTTCGGCGACCAGTTGATGGGTCCAGAATCCGAATGTGGACGAATTTCTCCACGATCGACCTGACCCTGAAGAGCTACTCTCACAAGGTAACACCCTTGGTTACTTTCCAAACAGATGCTACAACTGTCATAGTTGTGTGGTGGCACCTGGCCACGCCCACTTTGAATACAATGTAACCTCACTAGGTTAGCTTCCACTGATCGGACATCCTGACTCTGACGCTGAGTGGGGTTTCTATTACTGATACTAATCTGCTGAGTATCTTCATCCATGTAGATTGGCATCCACCAATGATTTAACAAGTGCTGAAGTGCCTCCTGGACAAGGGTACAACCTTGATCATTTTCGCAACCCGCTTTACAACTTTGATAGTCGTGTGATATTAAGAATCCGAGTCGGACCTGCTCAACATGTAACTCTACCAGGTTGGTATTCATCACGCGAATATCGAAGATTTGAACCATATTGATCTGTTAAGGGTTCCTATCATGGTAGTCTTGGATCCATCCAAGATCCATCTGACGCTGGAGGGCCTCTTGTATGAAAGAACATCCCTGTTTGTTTACCGAGTAAGTCAGACAGGAACTGTAATCATGTCGCGGCAGATTATGATACTGGCTTTGCCTTGAGTGCATCGCCACCAAGTTGACATTCATTGCACGGATGTCGTGGTTCTGAATGACGTTAGAATTCGTGTAGACCATGTTAACTCCACGAACTCAGTGTTCTTGGATCCATCCGAGATCTATTTGTTCTTGTAGAGCTGCTTGCACTACAGAACATCCTTGATTGTCTTTAGAGCAGATATCACACTGATGATAATTATGAGGTGGCACATGGCCATATCCACTCTGTCTACAATGCATCTTGACCAGATTGGTCTTTAACAAGAGTACATCGTAAATTTGATAGACATTGTTAGTCTCTCCTTCTATCAAATTGACTGCAGCCTTCTCGTGTTGAGGTAGCGGGTTCGTGAGAACATTAGGATTTGTATCCTTGAAGGATAAGACCCCGCTCCTAACAAGTTTTTGCACGTCGGACTTGAAATTGAGACAAGTCTCAATGTTATGCCCTGATCCTCCTTGGTGGTAAGGGCAAGTCTGATCCACCTTAAACCAAAAAGGCGGATTTTCTGGTACTGTAAGAGGAGATTTAGTCTGAATGTGCCCCTTAGCCAGTAGTAGTGGAAACAGTTCTGCGTACGTCACGGGTATAGGATCAAATCCTGGTGGCCGTGTTGTACGGTTGTTGTTATATGGAGGACGATCCTGCTGAAGAGGCTGTTGTGTCCTTTGCTGGTCAGGTTGGCTCTGCGCAACCTGAGGTTGATACGTAGGAATAGACGCAGGGTTAATAGCAGGAGTCACAGCTGCTACCGGTTGATAGCGTCGTCTTTGCTTTCCGAGAGAGATATTCCCAATATCTTGCTCTTTTTTCTTAGGGAAAGCACTACCATATTTTTTAGTACCGCTCGTCGATCCAGTGTCTTTTACCAAACGTCCTTCTCGGATGGCTTCCTCAAGACGTACACCCATGCCGACCATTTCGGTGAAATCACTGGGCGCACTGGCAACCATTCGGTCATAGTAAAATGAGCTTAAGGTCTTTAAGAAGATAGTAAAATGAGCTTAAGGTCTTTAAGAAGATCTTTGTCATCTATTTTTCCTCCAGAGGTGGACAAATTTGAGCGGCAATTTCACGCCACCTTTGAGCATACTCCTTAAAGGTTTCCTTGTCCTTTTGCGACATCGATCTGAGTTGATCTCTGTCGGGTGCCATGTCCAAATTCTATTTGTATTATTGGACGAAGGCAGTACCAAGATCTCTGAATGTGCTAATCGTAGCACGGTTTAAACCCATGTACCATTTGAGTGCGGCACCGGTTAAACTATCCTGAAAGTAGTGAATCAGTAGGTCCTGATTCTCCGTCTGGGATGACATCCGCCGAGCGTACATCACCAGATGGCTTTGAGGGCAAGAGTTACCCTTATATTTTTCAAAGTCGGGCACTTGGAACTTGTGCGGGACTTTCACATTTGGGACCAAGCAGAAATCTGCGGCGTCCTTTCCAAATAAATCCTGACCGCGAATGGCCTGCAGTTCCTTCTGCATTTCCAAGAACTGTTCCTAGAATTCATCCATTCTGTCAAACATAGTTTCCTTCTTACCAGAAGGTGTCTGTGGAATCTGTCCTTCCGGGACAGTGTGCACCACAGGGGGTGGTACCGTGACTACGGCAGTGAGCCTTGGCATTTCCCGAAGTTTGTAACCTTCAGGAGTCTTCAGTATGCCCTTAGCATCTTCGCTTTCCCAAAGTTTGTAACCTTCAGGCCCAGTGGCTTCTGTTGTGATTCCCTGATCCTCAGTGATCGGCGGAACATATCCTTCCGGGATATAGTTAACAGGCATGCCCCAAGGACGATCTTTTGGTATCTGATACCTAGGATCATACCTCTCCACTACGGGCGTTGAGGTGATCTCTGAGATCACAGTTCTTTGTAGCTGAGCTTCTGCCATGGCTTGCATGTCGTTACGAAGCTTTCTCATATCCTCTCTTAGAGCGTCGATCTCTTCTTTCAACTCTCTGTTTTCTTCCTCAAGATCATCCATCCTTTTCTGACGATTGGCCCGAGTATTATACGAATGAGACAGATTGACTCTAGAATCGAGACACAAACGTGAGATTCGTAGGTAAGAAGAATACACAATGTGAGAATGATGAATGCAATGATTATATTAATTATTTTTTGGTTTAATCAAAATAAACTTCGACAGTTAGATTGCAAATATCAAACGGTGGGGAAACCCCTTTTTATTGAAATTCAAAAGATTACAGAAATGGAAATATAGTAGATTACAAAGTGCAGAAACAGAAACCTAAACTAATGGGTCCTGAGTCCTCTCTGAAGAGAAATCAGGTGCTGATTCTGGTATCTTCCTTTTCTTTGACCGGGGCTCTTGGGCCGTTGTAGGGTTGTCATTCCTTTGCCAAGTGAAATGAGCGAGCAAATTCCTTTGGTCATCTTGATTATCTACAGCATGTTGCTCCAAAATTTCAATCAGAGCATCTTTTTCTTTCAGTAATTGCTGCATTTTGATGCACTCTATGTCGAGGGTGCGGTACTTGTTCTTCCAAGACCTTCTCTCCTTTTGAATTTTGTTGAGAGTAACCTGAAGCTTTTCAGTTTCCGTCATGAAGTACATGACAGATTCCCTCGGCGGAAGAATTCCGTAACGAGGATAAGGCATCTTTAGCTTGAGAGCTCTAGTTTGTACCCAATGGAGGTAAGGCTCCACTGAGACACATTCTGGTTTTCCCAGAGACTCTCGTCCTTTCTTATGAACATGTTTCCAAGCATGCACTTTTCCATCTTCAGTGCTCTGTCATTTTCTCCTTCCTTGAAGAAAAGACCTTCCAGATAAACACCCAGTGGGATGTGTCTCATCGGGTATCCAAATTGACGGCGAACCAATACCGGATGCTAGTTGATTCCTCCCTTAGTTCCTATAAGGGGTACGTTGGGGAAGTTTCCACAACGATCAATGATCCTGATTCCCTCATAAATCCTATTACACCAATCTATATCAGAGTTGGTAAGAGACATGATCTTCTGCGACCAACGTAAGGAACTCTTGCAATCCCAAAAAACCAGCAGACTTGGGCAAGTGAGAGATAAACCATTTGTAAAGCAAAGGTACACAGCATGTGATCTCCCCTCCGCTGTACAAATTTCCCAAGTGTACAGAATGATACGCATCTGCGAGCAAAGTCGGCACAAGATTTCCAATGAGAAAAACCTTAATGGAGTTAATATCGACGAAGTTATTGATGTTAGGAAACAAAAATAACCCGTAGGTGAGCAAGACAAAGATGCTTTCAAAAGCAGTCATGTTTCCTATACTGGCGAAGTACAGGGCTTTCTTTGTCAAGAACTGGGCTGGCAAACCTTGGATGCCACCCTTAGCGGTCATGTGAGCCCTGACCTCAGACTCGTCCAAATGAATTGCTCATGCAATAGTCTGATTCTTTGGAATTTCTTCCAGTCCAGAAAATGGAGCTCGATCTGTAATGTGTAGATTGATCAGGTGAGAATACTCCTCCAGCGTTGGTGCGAGCTGGTAATCCGGGAATGTGAAACAGTGATAAACCGGATCATAAAACTGAACGAGCGCATCCATGATTCCCTCAATCACATGGACTCTTAATAGTGGTAGCAAACCTCCGTGCTTGGCTCTGAAAGCCTCAGGGTTAGTGATCATCCTTGCTAACCTTCTCAAATCCTCTAGTTTTGGAACCTTGAAGGTATACTGGTGAGTTCTCCTTCTACCGAAATCCATTAGTGCAATCTTTTTCTCTGATATTTGCAATCACAGTCTTAGTTTAATTTGAAAAACAGAGAGACTAGAAGAGAAGATTTTTTTTTGAATGTTTTAATGTTTTTATTAAATGAATGCATGAATGCAGCACACAAAAACATAGAAAAAACATGGGGTCAAAGGGTCGTTGTCATGAAGTCAAGGCTCTACCCATCCCCAAAGGTTTATACTAGGGTGATTTTTGTACCTGTACTCATTATCATCAGCTCCTCCCAGGAAAGTAAAACAACAAGCGGATCGCCAGCGAGTTGTAGTGCAATCTTAGAGTAAGTGCCATTCACCGAGAATAGATCACCAGCCTCAAATGAGGGTAGTATCGCGTAACAACTATTTCCGATAGTTTCCGCACTACGAAAGGGTTTGGCTCCTCAGCTTCTCAGACTTAACAACCGGCCCATTGTCTGGGTGAGAGAATGGGTTGCGTTGGTCAGCCTCCACTGAGGTTGATGGTCGACCTCGTCGCCATCACTTATCTTAGGTGTATACTCATTCTTTCCACATACAGAATCACCCGCATTCCCATTAGCAGAAAAATAAACATGTATAGCAATTAGGAAAAGCAGTATATATATTTGTCCTAATCATCCTAGACCTATGAGGCTAAGAATCCTAAGTTCCTGACAGAAAATGGGTTCCCCGGCGGAAGCCCCAATCTGTGGTATTCACACAAGAGGTGAAAAGGTTTAGAAGAAAGACAGAGGTAGGCCCCACGGTGGGCACCATTTTTTCTGTAGCGAGCGGTTTTGGACGCGGTTCTTAAGCGCTGGTCGCTCTCTGCGGTTTGAGCTTAAAACTACAGGTCGATTCATTTTTTATCCTATTGAAGCTGATGAAGGAAGGGAAACAGATGTCTCCAATTAACCCTGCTTTGCATACTGAGTTTAAACAGCGGTCTGTTAGGTTACGGATGCTATCAATGTGGGGGGCCTTTGTACTGGTTATTTGTATTTTCGCCAATACTGTTTTTTATCTAGACAGAAGGTTTCTGGCGGGGAACAAGGATTAGGATGTTAGGACTGATGTTTTTGAATTACTGCTTTTGATTGATGGAGATATGGGATTTGGGTTTTTGTTTAGTGTGCTCGCTAAGATCTTTTCTTTCGATCTTATGCCTACGTATTCCCGTTTACCGAAACAGGGAAATCAGAGCGTTCGTAGTTCCTCCTATTCTATGGGAGGAAATGGTTGTTTTTGGTGTCTTGTTCAAAGCCCAAGACGTGAAGCGAAAGGTGATTTGTATCTTGATCAAAGCCCAAGATATGAAGCTGAAAGGTCTCAACTTTAGAGAGAATTTGTCATCTCTAAAGAGGGGGGTTGTATGTCACAACTGTTTATAAAGGAGAATTACTTTAACCGGGATATGTGAATCCAGCAATGCCATAATTTCCTTTATAGGAGGTTTTAACCTGAAGGAGAAGACTTTAACTCAGAGTAGAGCAATTCCATCTTTCTTTAGGAATTGCTCATGCTAAAAGAGGGACAGTGGCATGGATGTAGATGATCCAGAGGCTTGCCGCTTACAGCGATTAGATGAAAGAAAAGGAGTTGTTGATGTTTGTGTACTGTGAATGAGGCACAACTTTGATGCTAAAAGGTTAATTGGATTAACCAGTGGTTTTCTTATACAAAGCCTAAGAGGAGGCTAATATGTGTCTCGTACAAAGCCCGAGAGAGAGGCTAAAAGGTTTTGACTCGACGATGAAATCTTTTGGTATCTCGTATAAAGCCCGAGATGGAGGCTATTTGACTCAACAAGAGAGTTTTTGTATCTCGTACGAAGCCCAAGATGGAGGCTGTTGTTTGTTTGGCTCAATAAGAACCTTTTTGTATCTAGTATAAAGCCCGAGATGGAGGCAAAAGGGGTAATTGACTCAACGAGAGAGTCTCTTATGTGTCTCGTACAAAGCCCGAGAGAGAGGCTAAACGTTTGCTTCGCTGGGAAGAATCATTGTACAAAGCCCAAGAGGAGGCTATGGTGACTGTTTCAGTTGAGTGACAGGTCCAATATACTGATTTTAAAGAGAAAATCAGTTCTTATATGAGCAACACTGTACTCAGGGATTTGACTCAGGGATCCGAGTTATTCCTGTTCTTTAAGGAAGCGGGAAATCCAAAGGATATTGAGACTGTCCGAGTCTGCGGGTTTCCTTCCCATTTTTGAAGGGGTCACTTGAGAATATCTTTGAGACTCAAGGAGATTAGACTGTCCGAGTCTAGGGTTTCAATCTTTTGTTCTATGCTTTGAGAAACAGCAGTAGACTCTTGGAAGGACTGTTCTATGCAAATGACTAAGTTCTGCTCCTATACCTTTAGGAGGTCGTCGGGATAATTTGTACAAAGCCCAAGAGGAGGCTGGAAACTTTTAAGAAGCCGACGGGTCCTTGTACTAAGCCCAAGAGGAGGCTATCATTCCCGGAGGAAGAGATCATTATACGAAGCCTAAGAGGAGGTTGTGAATACTTCGAAGAAGTCGTAGGGTCCTTGTATGAAGCCCAAGAGGAGGCGGGGTTGCTTTTAGGAAGCCTGTGGGTCCTTGTACGATGCCCAAGAGGAGGCCGATGCTTTTAAGAAGCCCATGGGTCCCCAAACCCCGAGAAATTCAAGGCAATGCTATTCATCGAGAATAGATCAAAGTCAGGAAAGTTCGAGAATTTAGAAGAAACTCAAAGATGCCATTCACGGAGAATACATTCATCTCTGGGAGTAGAGTTTCTTGACAATTCCTAATGAGGACAGCCGAAGAGAAGACTGTATCTGGTGATCCTATTGGGGATCTAGTTGTCTATTTCTATGAATAAACGAAACGGCGTCACCTAGTTCTAGACGTAGTTGCCGGGGAAACTCGAAATATCTATACTATTATTACACAGTTGATATGAGTTTATGAAAGAAGACTTACAGTGAAACAGCCCCACAATACAGTTATATGTATATGAAAGCGGTAAATGAAAGCAATAACCACTTACTCGGTTGTAGAGCTTCCATGCTGTTTGGTTAGTTGTTCAACAAAGAAAGATTGAAAACAATAATATATTCAAAATCAAAGGAGAAAGTGCTTTGAAAAAGAAGGATTTGGGGCTTACAGCTCAAGGAGAGGCCCAGGGTTTTATCAGTGAGCACACTATTAAATTTGTACAGAGGGACTTATACAAGTGACTGAGGCCCAAAAATTGTTTTCTGTATAAAGGGAGTTGAGTCTTACACTCTCTCAAGAGGTCCAAAAAGTTTTAAAGAAACAAAGTGGGGCTTATAGCACGAGGGTAGGCCCAGTTGATTTTTCCGTTCAAAATGGCGATCGCGCCGAGGTTTTCTTTTAACGCGGAGGGACTTACACAATAAGTGAGGCCCAAATGATTTTGGTTAAAAGGGGGTTGGGTCTTACACTCTATTAGAGGCCCAATATGTTTTGAATGGGTCTTATAGCTCGAGGAGAGGCCCAAAGTTATTTTTCAAATGGCGATGATCGTGCCGTTTATTTTTGACGGTATCGGGACTTATACAATAGCTGAGGCCCAAAAATGATTTGGTCAAAAAAGGATTGGGTCTTACACTCTATTAGAGGCCCAAAGGGTTTTGAAAATGATTTATGAGGGTTGAATTAATCCAAAACCCTAATTTGTTTTCAAAAATGTATTTAATTGAATAAAAATTCAATTAAAATGATCAAAATTGTTTAACATGTGAAAAACAAATTGTGATTTTGGATTAATGCTTCAAAAATTAAGTATTGACCTACAAAATAATTAGAAAGCATTAAAAGTTGCAAAATCAATGTAGAAAAAATATTTAAAATGTCAAAAACAATTAAAATATTAATTCTTTGCAAAAATATCAATTATATGAAATAAATAATATTTTTGGGATTTTTTGATAAAATAAAATATTTTAGCATTTTTGTGAATTATTAAAAAAAGAATCAACTCAAAATCATTAAAACTCAGAGAGAAATTAATTTTTGAATCAATTAAACAAAATCACAAAATTCAAATATTTGAATTTATGAAAATGGCGCCAAGAACATGGACCAAGAACACGCGCGTTTTCTGCCTTGCCCAGATTTGCATTTTCTATCCAATCTCACTGAATACTTGATTATATCATGCAATCCACATATCATTATGCTCGTCTCAACCTCACGATCATGTCTATAACACTTAATTTCATTTAAATTAAACATATAACAAGAAATTATGAAAAATCCTCAAGAACCCTAATTTTTGCATGAAGGCTAGGATTTTTGATACACGATTCAAACAATGCAATTAATTGAGGGAAAACATTCCATGCATGATTATGAACATATGGCCAAATTATTGTGCGAGGAAATATGCATAGATTGAGAGATGACCAAGTATGTGCTTACCTCTAAGCCGTGACAGCAAGTGCAATGTGATTTTTGATTTGGAGGTGTTACAGATGAGTGGTGATGATCTGAACAGCTTCCCTACACCCTATGGAGTGTGTTTGAATGGTTGGACTTGATTGAAATTGGCTGGATCACTTTGTGGTACCTCAGCTGCAACTTGGTTAAGACCTTGAGCAACCAGCTGGTGATTTTGTGAAATTGGTGTTTCAGAAGTGATCTAAATGTTTGATCAACTCATATGTGATGTATGTGAGGTGTGTGAGTGATTGGTTTGATTAGAAAAGCTCTCAAACTCAAAACCCGATAGTGACTTGCCTTAGAAGGCAAAGTTGGAGTGAAAGAAGAGATTTTGAGGAAAGCATCTGTTTGATGGCTTTGGTGTACTCAAACTGATCACAATTGAGCTCTATTTATAGTAGAGCAAGTTTGTTTTGCAAGGAATAGTGAATGGCAGCTGGTAAGTAGGTTTGGCCAATGTTGGCAAATGAAAATTCAAGTCTCCTCTAGCCATTGACTAGAGGTTAGGGCACAGAGCTTTGGTTCCCTTGGTCTTGGATAAGTCTTGACTGATTTCAGATGAGAATGGCTCAGTCCAGGCCACCTTGATGCTTCCATTGAATGCTTCAATCCAAATTTGGAGTCTTGTCCCTATTTTGGCCATTCTAGGTTCAACATGCTATTTCTTGTTCCATGGACTTTGGAGACTTGGCTCAGTGATTGTCCCCTTTAGATTCAATCCTCAGATGTATCCAAGTGGATAGGAGCATTTGAATTTGGATGATTTTGGCAAATCGAGCAAAATTGCAAATTCTGCCTTGCCTTGACAGATTTGAGCAAGGCAACTTGCCAATGTCATATCTCATGGTGTAAGTTGAATTTGGTAATGCTCTTGACCATTTTGGAAAGCCCTTACATGATACAACAACTGTTTGAACAAGTTTGGTTTTGATCTCTTTTGATTCCAAGTGAAAAATCTCTCTACATTTGGCAAAAAGTGAAGCAAAATCTGACTTAGTGAAATTTTCACTAAGTGTTGGAACAAAGTGTGATTTCTTGATTTTGATCACTCCATAACTCAAAATCCTTAATGAATTGGACTTAGGTCTAGTTAAAGTTTTTGCATAGGGTAATGAGGGCTACAAATCCATCTTTAGATGAGAAAAAATGGCCATGTGGTTTAGGAGTTATGGTCCTCCAAAGTTAGTGCATTAGTGGTACTTTTTCCATAACTTAGAAAAATTTCTAAGTTTTATGGTTACCCCTTTTACAAGTTATCCAACTTTTCTTGATTTTTATTGATGAATGATGATTCAAATCATACATTAACATCATTTTAGGGTTAAAAATCCATTTTGGTGAAAAATCTCAAAAAGTCAAAGTTGACTTTTGTGCACAGTTGACTTTTTATCAGATGAATTTCAAACTGTGCAATTCTTCAGGAAATCATGTCCTTGACCTAAATCAAACTTGATGGACATGTTCCATGGGTGTCATAGGGTATATTGGGGCATGTCCTAGGGTTTGGGAGCATGTCCTGGTCAAAAGTCAAAGTTACAGTTGACTTTCCTCGCGAAACCCTAATTGTGGTGCAGCTGAAATTGAGACTTGTTGCTCAAGCTTCTTGGATTAATCCATTGTTCCAAATGGATCAATATAGTTCATTAGAGACCCTCAAATCATCTCTTGAGGTCTTGGCTCTTGATTTACCCTAAAAGTCAACTTAGGGGTGAATTAGGTCAAGAAACCCTAATTCCTGATTTTTGATGTATGCATCCCCTGAGGTCAAGTTGACTTGATGGATGGGTCCATGAGGTTCCATGGAGTACATTAGGTTGTGTTTTGGATCTTTGGCTTATGCCCATATGAAACTTTCCATCTAGAGGCCCTGGTCGACCAAAACCCTAATTTGGTGACACTGTCAATCTTGAGACTTGATCCACCTCGAAGGGAGCAACCTTGTGCTTAATCCTTGAAGTGGGAGTCCTTTTTTATCCATTGTGGATGTTTGAGAGGTTAGACAAGTTAAAGATCATGTCATTCCTTGATTGATCCTTTGTCTAAGGCTCTGAGAGGGCTTAAAACCCTAACTTTGATTGTAGTGAATGCTCAACAACCCTTGAGGCATTTGGTGAGGCATGATGGTTCATCCATATTGTGATGATGATTTGCACAATGATGGGAAACTTTAGTGGTCAAAATTTGGGGTATGACACTACGCTAGTTTGAAGAGTCTTCTTCCCTTTCTTTAGCTTTAAGAACTCATAACTAATAAATTATTAATAATATAAACAACTGTTCCGACTCACGAACACAAGAAAGAAGTGAGAGCATCCTTATGTTTCCAGTCCCCCTACTCATATCGGAATGGAAGACTATGGGTCACGAAGAAAAAGAGTGTCTTTATTTTTATCGTGTTATAGCCCAATTCAAATAAAAAATTAATATGAGTCTAATAGAATCTATTTCAAGCAGCTAAAAAGGAAAGACTTTTTTTTTATTACCTCAACCAATGGTTTAGCTGGGAAGCTTCTCTGCTGACGTACCTCCTTCCTCCTGTTCGAAGATTAACTCTTCTAGGCCTTGCTTGCCTCATGCAAGAAAAGAGGGAAAGTGCTAACATGCTAACACCGGTAATGGGTGTTGCCGCATCTGAGACCGGAAAAACTGCTATTTGTCCAATTATGCCTTCTCTCTTTCCTGTATACTTATTGTACTATTGATCATGTTCGCTCTCTTCCTTTGATCACTTTTCTATGCTAGGATACCTTATATATTATGTATGAAATTGATAGTTAGAGGAAAAGATAACTCCTAAATGCAGATGGGATCTTATATATGATGCCGCTCGCCACAATAGAAATACTATTTTCATGAGCTTCTGTAAGCCTATCGCCTATTGGATAAGGCAAGGAAAAAGGAACTCTGAGAAAGTTAAAATTAAGGTATTCCCTGGTTCGGTTTACCTGGGCCAGAAAAAGACTAGACACACAAACCGAAAGTCTTCTTTGAATCAAGTTCTCACTTCACTTACCCTCTCGCTACCTTCTCGTTGTTTTTGTTTTTGTTTTTTTTTACTTGGTGGCTAACGTTGACCGGCTTCGCGGGACCATTTCGGCCTACACAGGGCTAAGCTCTATTGGACGTAGCTTATTCGATCCAAGCAAACTACTCGAAAAAACTAGAAGAAAGATCGACTCTTTTATCTAAGCAATTTCTTTGTTTAACTACTAATGCTTGCTTCAATCGCTTTCTTTATCTTGTGGTCGACTGCAATTGAAAGATTCGTTCCTGTTTTAGGATTGGGGCGGTGTCCGCCCACTAATGTAAAGATTGGGCGGGGGAGAGGTTATTTCGACAAAAGATAATTTATTTTTTATTGAGTTCCAGGCTTAAGAGCCGAATTAGCCATTGGGATTGGTGTACAGACAAGACTGATTGAGATTTGTAATTAGCTGCAATAAAAGAATACGCTCTTTCGACAGAGAAGTGAACGACTCCGATCTGCAGATAAGAATAAGGATAACCTTGAAAGGAGTCTTCTTAGCTTGAAAGAGGCTTTGAAGGAGTGAAAGAGGGGAGATTGAGTAGCCGGGTTAATATCCTTTGCTATTGAATTTGAAGAAGCTGTGGCTCTTTCAATAAGATCTTGGGCTGGGATACTAAGCAAGAGAGCCAAAGGGGAGAAACGAGATATAGATGACTGGATCAATCTGGCTACAAGACCTTGAAAAGGGAATAAGCCCTGGGACTTCTTTTTTAGTTAAAGCTTTCAATTTATTGGTCAGTCATAGCTGTAGCTATAGCCGATAGACTAGGTCTATAGGGCATGCCCTTGAGATGTAGAAGGACTGGTATTTTTCTATTTTAGGAAGGTAGAAGACGCTGCTCTATACGTGCCTGCTCGCTTGAGCGACTCTCAGTCATTGTAAATAGATAGAAAGAGCACGAAAGTATACTGCCTTACTGGATCTGCTATATGGAAATGGAATTGAAATCCTCTTTGTCCAATTCCTTACGAAGAAAGTCTGACTCTATCTGCTCAATAGCGAAGGGATTTGGGCAAAAGGTGTACGACTTAGTAGGAGAGGTTCTGAAAGAGTGAAGGTAGTACATCTTTATTTTCCTTTTGATTGATTGAGATGGACTCCTCTCTACTTCTGGGACGAGGTATGATTGAAATAGGAGAGGTGTCCTTCCTAGGTAAGACCAGACCTGGTTGATTAGTCTGCCTTCTGTAATCCGGGAATGGAAATTGGAAGGCGGTAGTTCAGGGACTGTTTTGGGGCATTGATCCTAGGTCTTAATCTGTTGTCATCTTGGGGGATTCTTGTGGCATATCATCTTCTATATGTAGGTTTTTCCCAATCCTCATAATGGTCTTTCGATTGTTCCACCAATGCTACTGGAGCACTCTTGATGCCCAAAGTCTTATGGCCAACGACTCTTAAGGGTTTACACTCACAATGAAAATGAATGCATCCCTTATTCGCCCTGGCTTGGTTAAGCCCAGAAGCGAAAATAAGGAAATAAGTACCGGAGACTCCTCCGATATAGGCAGGCTCTTTAGGGCGATTCTCCTCTTCCTTAGACATAAAACCTAGTTAGACCCACTAGGTAAATAAAGGAATTACCAAGGTCAGACACACATCACAATCTTACATCTACCTTTGCCTTACCCACAGAAAGCCTTCGCACAGATTTCCTTCCTACGTTTTTAGCGGAGAGAAGAGAATAGTCTAGTTAGTAGTCCTACAGAAGCCAGAATCAATCCTATAGATTAGAAACTGTAACCTATAATATTATATGCATATCCTAACCAGGGAATATGCGCAGAAAAAAGCACCTTTTTTCACTTTATCACTGGATTGCGAACTTACTGATCCTTTTGATGAGAATGCCACTACTCTTACTTACTATCTTCAAAGCCGCTTATTGGCGTGTCTGGATCAGGTGAATCGCTTGGCTAGATATCTCCTTAAGTGATATATCGTTAACTCCTTAGTTCCGGATAAGAAGGGATAAGCACGAAAAACCCTAGCTTTCTGTCGATCCTTAGCTCGAACTTGCGTCAGATCCTTTTGCCCCTTACTCTGCTAGATGGAAAGTGGATGCAAGAGAACTCTCAATGGCTTCAAGTAGAACTACCATTGAACTATATGGATAGCAACTCCCACCGGATGGAGATATCTTCACTTTTTTTTCAAGCCGCTTGTCGGTAAGAAAAAGAGACAACTACTGGACACTACGGGGACTGTAAGCGATCTAACAAAACTGGCTTGTTGAACGGAACTCAGACTAGAGATATCAAATGACCTAGGGGACTAGACCTCTAGATGTAGCACTGGATGTAAGAAAAAAGTCACAGAATAGAATAGATAGGCAAAGCAGCACTTAGCACTCCAACTAATAGCCTTAAGACTATTGCAATTGGTACAACAGCTTCTCAGGGGATTCAATCAAGAAGAGTGGATTCTGGGCTACGCTAAACCTTTTCCTTTTCTTTTGCTGACCGGAAGGATTTGATGTCCAGTCTGGATAAACATCTAAGAGCTTCTTCTTTGCATTTGCTTTGGGATTTCTCCCCTGCGCATTCCGAAAGTCAGTGCCACAGTCTCCTCTCTGGCTCGTTACAAGTATTCCACTCTAGCCTCTCTGTATGAATCCCATTCCGCGTCACTTGCATGCAAGTCTTCAGAAAGGGGCGGTCCTGACCTATTAGGAAAGCGGAAAGCAACGAGAATCTTTCTACCTTCACGGGTGAACCTGGAAATAAAGAAACTAGCATTTCCCTTCACTCATGCGGGCGCAGAGTCACGAGCTCTTCATGGATAGAACATAAAAATCTGGGTAAACCTCATCAATTCCATTCTATGTCGGGGCGGTGCCATCATTTCTCCCGGAAGGATTTCTTAAGAGGAATGATGAAAGAGGCTTGGTATTCGAACTCACGAAGCCACTTTCGAAGGGGAACTTCTTCCTTTAGGAGTTGGAATCTCTGAAAGCGGGGGAATTTACGGATCTTTTTCCATATCCCTAGCTCTCAAGAAGATAGGAGTATGTCATGGCTACGCGGTCAATAGCGATATCGTCATAGCAGCGGAAGCTGACAGAGTCCTATTATCATAGCGAGGAAGGATAGTAGTATGAAAAGTAGTCCATTACATATGTATGGTATTTTAGTACTTATACCCGTCTAAGCGGCTAGTCTTTGACATCAGGTTTAACTCAGGTTGGCTTTCCGTTAGGTTATAAGGAGGATTTACAGGGGAGAGGTGTGTGTCAGTAGAGACCATGTGCAAAAGATGTCGTTGGAACGCTTTAACAAACAAGGCCGTTACGTAGATGCTAACAAAGCAAGCTGCAGCTCGCGATCGATCTATGGACTTAGGTACTTAGAGCTAATCATATCATAGCAGTTATTTCTGAGTAGAAAAGTATTCTATTAAAAAGAGAACTCATTATGTAGTAATCTTTGGAAGTCAGTATTCTAGCCACTTCCTTCGCTATTGATGGGACATCTAGATCTAGGTCAGCCGCATCTGCAGTTGAAGCAGTTAACGGCCGGGCCAAGGCCAACAAGAGCCGTGTTTGCATTTGATGAGCCTGACTAGTAGCAGCAACCAGGTTATGTCTGTGCTGTGACTTTATATGAACCGTGTCAGAATGAGCATCAAATCAACCAAAAGTTATTAGCTTCTTTCTTAAGTGCTTCAGTTCGACGTGATCTATCGCAGACGGTTTTTCATCAGACTCTTCCCCTACTTTCCATGCATCATGAGCGGATTCACCTTTCTCCCTCTGCTACTCCAGCCAATTAGTCATCTGAATCTTAGAATGCGCTAATGGTTGGGGGTCCACCCAAGCTTTCTCGATCAAACTCTCTGACGTTGAAGAAAGACTTCGAGGAGCAGGGATGATTTGAAATAGTTTATTTTTTATACACTTAACACCAAGCCAATCTTGACTTAAGTAAGTACAAGCAAGGCTATGAACTCTATCAAGAAGGTATGGAACTTCTCGATGCACCTCTTGAAATTCCTTCTTTGCCACATCTCTCTTAGCTTATTTTATTTCGAGTTAGCGGTTAGAGGGAAGGATCACTCCTAAAAGCTGCCTTTCTCTTATATACGAGAGCACTGCTGCCACTTCTGAAGCTAGGGACTTCTTTCTGTCGATACCTTTACTTTAGAGAATGAATAGGGGCAAAGCGGTTGAATTGGCTTCCAAATCGATATTTCCTCTGCCTCTTATCTTTTATTTATATTTAAGGAACTCGAAGGATATTGGAAAGTTTCCAGAAGAGCGGGAAGGAGGCTTAGTCAAAGACTTTCAAGAGCTTGTTGGAGGCAATTTTTCAAAGGAAAGGGAAGAGCCCGGCAAAGTCCGAAAAAAGAGAATACCCGGAATTCGCCGAGAAACCCCTCCCTTTGAAGTAATTCAATCTTTTCAGCCAGAGGTTCCAAGTCCGTAAGCTACTCTTATTGAACTCGACATCAGTGATTTCGAGCGTTACTGAAAAGCAAGGGCATTTTTTAAAAGACCCTACTACTAAACTAAGGTTCTTTTGAAGATTCCTTTGGTGGTCGCCAGTGGGTTAACGATAGAAATCTGTCTTGGTGTTCATCACCTGGTTAAACAGGTAGTAAAGTTAGGCAGTCGATCAGGGTGGCTGTATGTTGCACTTTACTGTAAACAAGCATCAACATGCTTTATGCACTATTCTTCTTCTACTCACCCTAAGAGGTTGACCGAACTATCTGTTCCCATCTCTCTCATGAGGACGGGACTCCCAAGGATCATTTCCCCATTTCACCGTAAGGTGATCCGTAGGCGTGATGATCGAGCAGATATAGTAGTCAAGTTGTACCTTTCTTTACTATAGCAAACATTTTTTAATTGGCTAAGAAAGTGGATAGATCAACTTTCTCTTCTATCTCTACTCCCCCTTCTAATGTGAAGGCCTTGGCTACCGATGCTGCGGATTCTTATTTTTTTTTAAGAATTACTGCAAAGGTATGTTCCGTCTATCTCTAGTATTCCTTTGCTACAAGGAATGACTTGGGATCCGATCTGACCTGGAAGGCCACACCATCTAAGATGAAGCCTATCCGATTGAAGGGCTCTCGTCGTAAGAAAGGAGTTCCATCTATCTTCCAAGCCTTCCCCTTTGAAATCCATTCAAGGTTTCAACTTGCTGAGTTTCGGAATCAGTTCTGTGGGCGTCAACAAGCTAATTGGTTAGGCGGGTTGTGGTTTCCTTGGACGAGGTCTTGTTTTGACCCTAACAACGAACTCATCTTACAGATAGGTTGTTCTGCATTTGAGGAAGCTGTTAGAGTCGGACATCCTTGTCCAGAATTTGCTGAGGTTATGCCCAGCCTCGGCCGACTAGGTCAGTCTATAGAGGGTGGGGGGAAGCGTATGATATTTCCCATAGGTAACTGGGTTATCCCGCTTGTTTTACATCCCCTTCATAAGTGGTGTATGACGTTTCTGTCGACACTCCGGGACTTTAAACTAAACCGCTCCGGTGGAACGGTTGGTAGGCTCATCTATAACGTATTATGTAGATCTTATGGAAAGCAGACGGGGATACAATCAATAAGCTTCCTGCTTGGTATCAGATTGGATGCACTGGCCAGGCTATCTCATAGTCTGGTACTCACTGCCAGTAGACTGAATCAGGTAGACAGTCAGCTCTCTTACAGCCGGTTACTGCGGGAGAGAGTGCTAGTCTAACTGCCAGTACGGGTATGCTAATAGATAGAGGATCCGCGAGTCCTAGAATCAGAAAGTAGCTTGTCTGCCGGACTGGCTGCTTCATTGAATGTGTCAATCTTATTCTATATAAGGAGTTGATTTGCATCCTTGCCTGGCAATTAGCTAAGCGAGAAGCTATGATTGAGGAATCACCGCTCGGTAGTGCCTCTACTCTACTAGCCCTAGTACTAGATACTAGATAGACAGGCCGATCACCGGTGGCATAAGATCCTTCTCTGCTTGCCTAACTCAAGCCAGATAGCAGCAATAACTCAAAATAGTCGCAGAACACAAGCAAGTCCAGATTTAAAGATAAGAGAGCCAAGTCTATCTCTTAAGACCAAAAGGAAATGTTGGGGGATATGTCTCTAGGGAATAAATGCCAGACAGAGGTCTAACCTAACCGTTTGTTTCATGCAGTGAAGCGGGCTAGAGCCATGAGTACGGGATTGTTTGAAGGCCTTTCTGGTCCGGTTTCAGCCAACTATATATAGTGTCAAGGAATATAATTTCTTTTGGGCAAGTAAAGTCAAAAGAAAGGGCAATATTCCAAAAAGTAGTTCCTGACTCCAATCAGTCAACTACGGGCGGTAAAAGAGCTGGTAGTGAATCTTCGGCGCAAGCTGTAGGAGTAGGACTAGTTTAGGTTTAGGCGAGGGAAGAAGCAACGGCTAACGAGATAGGGGCGACAAAGCGAGGGGATTGAGCCTTTCTCCTAGCGCAAGAGTTTTCGTCGCTGAATTAAGACGACTTAGCTACTTGTCTGAAAGCGGAAAAGGAAGCTGACTAACTTCATTCGGTAAAGTTAGATAGCAACCGAAAGAGGCCTGAATAAGCAAAAAAAGGGGGAAGTCATTGGATTATTCACTTTGATAGGATTGTCTCCTTATGTGGTACTCGACCAGCTAGACTTCTATTACTTTTTTTTTAGTTTCTAATCGTGTTAAGCATTTCCTATAACTGGCGAGAAGGGATCGCTTATTAACGAACCTGGCAAAATTCTAAAGAGGGATCAAAAATTGCCCTATTTGTGGGACAGATGGGGAGGACGTTTTGCCATGCTTTGAAAGATTGTAGTTGGGCAAGATTTGTTTGGTCTGTTAGGCTAGAGATCTGGTCGCACTTCATTTCAGCCCCCTTACTCAATAGATTTATTAAAATATCCATGGTGCTGGTATGCATACAGTGTCGGAGCTTGAATGGCCTCTCATTTCATTTTTTAAGTAGCAATTCACCAACTCTGGGCCCATCGCCATTCAATCTTGTAAACTCATTGACACCGCAATTGGAAAAAGATATACGAACGGAGAGGAATAACCAATCGATGAAAGAACATGAAACCATTCTGTTTCAATAGAGGTACGAGATACGGTTGGGGGCAATGAAGTAGGTGAAGTGGTTGGATTTTGCGAGCTGTTCCAACCACTACTGGATGTGATTCCAAGAGCCAAATGAGAATGAATACCACACAGAAGAGTAAAGACTAGGCTCCCTAATAGAATGTTTAACCGATCCATTCCGGATCGACCGAATTGGTACGGAAGTTGTAACATGGGAAAACCACATAAAACACAACTTATTTGAATAACCCGGTGACCTACCAATTATAGAAGTAGGATCTTTGGCAAGCAAAAAGCACTTAAATAATACAATTCGAGTGTACCATCTTCTTTATCATTTCGACGAAAAGGTACGGGAGGAAAAGAAAACAACGAATGGATCCGAATCGGACCTAAATGGGAATGACATGAAAAGTCATTTTCAAAACCTAGTATTAAGGGCGTTACGACGGTATACGAGAGGAATGGAGAAAAAATCGTGATTGGTGTGGAGGGCAAGATATTTTTATTATATAGTTCAAGAAAGAGTCGTCTCATTTCCTTACATTAGCCATGGAAGATAAATAAAAGTCAATATCTGTGAAACATGAGCTTATGATATAGCTACACCTAATTACGAGAGTAGATAGGAAAAAGACAGAGGAGTACGTGAAACTGCCATTCTATGCTCAACCTTCTGACCACGAACAACTAAGACAGATAAATAGAGGACTTGAACCTGTAATGTGTACTTAAGGGCTAGATAGACAGATGCCTCTTCCTATCTTCCTTCTTGACTGGACCAAAAGATGGATAGATCTAATACGTTAATTGTTTTGATCACAGGTAGCGAAACCAAGAAAGAAAGGATTCGCGAGTGGTGCCTCTTTCCTTTCTATTTTTTGAAATTTCTTCGCCAATACCTTATTTATAGCTTTCCTTTAGCTGCTACTTTTTTTCCCAGTCCACGCCCAATCAGAGTAGTAAGTGTGCCTGCTCCGTCCTTCTTTGACGAAATGGATGCTTTAGGGGAAGGAGGGACTTCACTAAAGATGGTCTGTCTGCGCGCCTGGAAGGGAAGGCTTCCGTGCAGGTAGTTCAAGGCTGAGGTCAAGCTATGGGCGCAAGGAGGTCTAGTAAGTTCCTTCTTCGTCTTTTACTTATCATTGGGCAGGCGATGCCTTCTTAAATGAGATAATTTATCTTTAGCAAGAAGCAAGCCCTCTTTAAGCTGTCGAATATAGATTGAAGAGGGTGATCGTAGATCAGGGGAATCAAATCCCATTGCTCCAACCAACACATTTGTATAAGCTAAACCTAATGTTTTGCCGGATGACAGGACGAGAAAGAAAGGCTAGCAGATCCTTTCTTGGAGGGAGTCTCTATTTTCTTTTCCTAGCTTCCTTAAAAGCATGATGTAGCGACTTACTATTAATTAATAATGCGAGCTAGCATTTGGGGCTAATGTCTGTAGATGTGATACCTCCCGGTCAGAGACGGAGAATCGCTGTTATCGGATCTGGTAATAAAAGTATGCTTAGTAGGGGGGCTGAACCGGCTTGCCTTTGGTACTAAATTCCTCCTCCACCCGAGCGTTTATTGCTTTCTTTCTCGACGAAGGAATTGATAGAGGCGAAGAAAAAGAAGTGAAATCTTGACCAGTTCGTATAGAAGTCAAGGGAAGAGTTTTCAAGAAACCAGCTCCTGGGGACTTCTATTAAGAACGGCTTTAGGTATTAGTATGTGGTACAACATATAGAGTCGTGAGACGCTCTACTTCCTCTTGTTCAGTTTTCGATTCACTGGCTGTTTCCAGCTAGCCTAGATGCTTTGCGAGACAGAAAGCTTCGGTTACGTTATCTACCGCAAAGAGGGACTTCCCTTTTCTATTAGAACAGTGTTAGTTCGCTATTACTGTCGGTCAGGCCGACGATAATTCGATTCTGATATTGCTATGTGCGCCACTAGAGCTTTGATCATATGCTTTGAGCGAGTCGATGAGTTTGAATATTCATTTGTGTACGTATGCTATGTAGATTGAAAAGGGAGAAGCCCTAACTGGGGGAGTATAAATAGCACACCAGATGGATCATTCAATAGAAAGCCGAAGGCGAAGAGTTAACACCTCCAAAGGGCCGGGTGAGAGAAAGCGTCCTTTGTTAATACTTAGTGTACACCGCCACCTACTGAAATGGATTAATAAATGTTGCTTTCTATTGCTTGTAGCGCGTTGCTTCCTTTTGTTCACCGCGTGAAATCTTGAGAAAGAAGGCCTTGTGGGGCATCTCCAGCAGCGCCAAAGAAGGAAGAAGTAAAGTGGGCGAACGAGAATCAGATAAATCAGAGTGTAGTAACCGCATTTCTTACAGCTGTAACCTTTCCCTATATATCGATCATCTGAGCATCCGATTCAATCCTCTCCTTTCAGTGATCTCATACCTCTTCGCTTAGCTCAAGTGATTGAATACCATAGCTACTAAGTGATGGAATACCGTTGCTTACGAGGACAAAAGGCCTGATAGGGAGAAGAATGTGAAATCGCTTGCTCGCAAGAGGAAGGAATGATTAGCTCAAGCCTATAGTATAGCACTAGGGCACCTCACTCGGGGATTTTACCGATTGAAGCTTGCTTGTTAGAAGCTTTGGAAGTTTACTTGTTGCTTGTTGGCTCACTAATAGGGTCACGAACGGTAAGAAGATAAAGAATAGTTCCGATTATTCTGATTCTGCAACTGTAATCAATTCTATTCTATTTAGCTTTTCATTCAAGTCTATTGGCAGTTCATTCTCTCTTGGCTCTCTGGAATATTCATTCAACATGTTGCCCTAGGTAGAATGGGAAAGGACTCTGTGAACGGATCGCCCAGGAGATGGTGATAAAGTTTCTTTAGCAAGAAAAGGGAAGTGACCTTTACTAAACAAGCAACAGACTGACTACTTACTAAGGATCCGAAGGAGAACAGTAAGCGATGGAATTGATTACTAAGCTGAATAGAAAGTCATTCGATACCTTTGCTTACAGAAAGAGAAATAGTTAAATTGAAATAAAGGAACTATTCTTTATGTTCTTACTCAGGAGCTACCTTTTCCCTCTTTTTTTGAGACTGATTACCGAGTCTTCTATTCCTGTAAGGGGGAGTGGAGTGAGTTCATGGAGCGAGGTAGCCCCGCAGGGAACCCAGATAAATTAATCTATAGCTCAAGTGAAGTGACCAAAGAAGCAAGACTAAGCGCAAAAATAGAGATCGAAAACCCAGGACCAAAGTGTTTTCGTGTTATTAGCGTCTAGGCCGAAAAACTCGTGGCTAAGGTCCATGCACACTAGTTCAACGCGCTCACGTAAAACACATGAACTGAACTAGCAATATTAGGGTTTGGTTTTTAAGACAGCGCAGACTCAAGGCTAGAAAGGCTTAATAAGCGCATCTCCAGTACACTGAGCTTACACCTTCTAAATTTTCAGCACATTTTTACGAACATTATTATTTATTATATTTTCATAAGTAGTAAAGATTTACAACTAGGGCTTTTTCCATACCATACATGCAAACATAAAAAAGAAAACCAAACAAGGATAGTTAGCATAGATATGAGTCTATCTCCAGTAAGCATCCGGAGTAGATCTCAACTAAAAAAGACAAAGAACACCATACATTAAAACACACTACTTTGCGTCTACAGACACTTATTTAAATCTTCTAGAAAGAGTCGACGGACCCTTTATGAAGCTTACGTACACATAGACAAACCATCCACACAACTAAACACAACATTACAACAAAGTAAACAAACAACATATTAAGTTAAAAGAAAAGCAAAAACAAAGGACTTCTTAGTAGTTTCCCCCAGGTCTCATGCGGATGATGGAGGCCGCCCTGATAAGCAGCAACTCACGCTCTCGGATGAGAACCCTCCTTTGTTCTTCCAGAGCGCGAATGTGGTCCCGGAGCTCTTGTATCTGCTTTACCAGGACCTCCTCCTCGACAGGAGGCATATACTCCCAGAAGGCAGCCAGGGTTTGCTCCTGTTGGAGCTTTGCGTTCTCTACATTAATAATTTCTTGCTCAATTTGAAAAAGCGTTAAAGTGGTAACTATTGGATCCATATCTATCTCCCCTTGCTTTTCCAAATAGAGAAAGCAGCTTCTATTTATAGACTTGCGAAAAAAAAAGTCTTTCGTTTTTCGCGGGTATCGCCACGTGGCTTAATCCCGAAAACTCTTTCAGGAATAGAACTTAATAATATAACGCACATCAGAGAAGAGAGTAACCCCCTTTATAATAAGAGAGGCCCCCTGCGTCCTTTCTTCATAGATGGAGCAATCCTCACTCGACAGCTTGAAAGCGGATAAGTACAAACCCACGTGATCCGTATTCGCTTACGTACCAAGCGTGCTTCGTCGTACCCTGACTACTCCTCTTTCACTGGCTTCTACTTGTCTTTTACTGGCTTATTTGTACTCAGCTTCATGATTGAACTCCCCTCGGCCAATCGTCACTCGACAGCAGCTCCGTCCAAGCGTAGGCTGAAGAAGTAAAGCCTCTGCCTCTATCGCTTGATTGAAAGGATCAGACATTTTCCCCTACTTTTGACAGCAGAATGAATTTTATTATTAATATAAGTAAGGTAAACTTGCTTTTGCTGATTGCACTCGGATAGCGGCCTGGGCCGTCTTGGAATGGGAAAAAAAGAAATTAGATGGACTGGACTTGGGCTTTGTTTGGAAAGCCAGGAAAAGGTGGCATTTCCGGGCCAGGGCTGAAAACGGATCTGAATGCTAACATTGGACTAACCTTCACTCCAATAGAATGGGGAAACGAGCAGAAGCATATTTTGTCTGCCATCCCTTAGCGCAAATCTGTGTTCATCACAGGCTCTTCTGGGACTGGTAAAACCCTATTGCTTGAGGAAATAAATTACTAAAAAAAATTACCAATATGTAGTTTTGTCATACAAAAAGATCCAATTTGTTTGGACTCGTTAGGTTTGGCCCATTACCTTGAGTGAGGTCGAACGTGTACACCTTTTGCTATGAAGATGTGATCTTATCCACTGATGGGTCTTGTTCTAAGCCCAACCCTCTCGTCTTAGGGTAGGATATCCAGAAACCTTCAATCCCGGAACTTCCCCTTTTTGGTAGACAACCTATGTTGGGCTGACTAAGCCCACTATCCTACCTAATAGGGTCCCATCTTGTGTCGGGTTAAGGGCGCTTAGTGGAACCCTATTTCTTCACTTGTAGTCTAGGGCTTTGCTTGGCATTGGGCTTTGATATAGCTTGCTTTCCTGGTTTTGGATTAAACCTCTGCTCTCCTGATTCAGTCTATAGGCTTAGAATTTAGCCCAGAAAGAAACCTTTCTTAGCATCCAATTGCTCGACTCGATGGGTACTTCTAGTGGTTTGCCGGAGAAGCTTTTGTATTTCTTTAAGGAGTTGGTTAGTGGCATAGACACCTCTTAACTCTAAATCAAATATTCAAGAGACTAAAAAGATTGGGAATGCACATCTAAAAGGAGAGGAACTTCACTCGCAAAAAAGAAAAAGATAAACGATAGACAAAAAGAGAAGGAATAGCGGGCAAAGCGATTCCAATGCTTAACAAATGGACCAATCCAAGACTTGGAATGCTACCAGAATCGACAGAAGCTCTTACCTTACTAGCACGATACCGAAATCGCCCTTAGCCGACTAAAGGCTACAAGACTGCTTCTACACCTACTACCCTCACTCTCAGATAAAGACAGAACGGACAAGAACTACTTTTACATCCTCAAGCTAGAAAGAGGATAGGCTATTGGGGCTTCCTGCAAATTCTGTGGAAGGTAACAAGACTGTAGAATATTCGAGGGACCACAAAAAGGGGAAGTCAACTGTTGCCTCTAAAAGGGCCCGGATACCGCCTAAACCAGTGCAAGGTTGTATTCCCAAGGAAGCTAGCATAACAATAGGGAATCCATCTAGTATTGACTAAGGAAAGATGGTGTTGGGGGGTCCCACTAAGGTGAATATTATTGAACCTTCTCATGCAAAAAAGCCATGCAAAGAATTCCTTCTACGTCCATTGCTACTGTAAGACCACCAACAGGGGGAGATGAGCAACATGTGGGGCCTACACACTTGGAACAACCTCGCCAAGAGTCTGCACAGACCCAGGAGTTAGGTTCTTTTATGGAGCTTTTAAAACACCAGTTGCAGTAGGAAGACCCCTTAACCCAGGGGAAAACATATGTCCTTATCGCTTTATAGTGCCACAAGAAGTGACAGAGGTAAAGGGAGAGGTCAATTCTCACTAAACGTTCCTCTAGTAAGGCACCATCACCAGCGCACATGAGAAAAGGCCAAGGAGAAGGTGAGAGGAAGGTTCAAACACCAGGCTACACAGACCTAAACTCAAGCAATGATTTATTGTAGCTATTGAGTTTAGTACATCGTACTCAAACCTATACCCACTCTCATACCCTACGGTAAGTGAAAGGATGCAGTACATTCCACTTTTTAGGGAGGAGCTGAAAGATAGACCTTTCTCTTGAAACATGCGGTGAAGTATTGGGGAGTTACACAACCACTGTTGGTCTTATTTCCCTACCACCAAGACCAACAGCTGTGGATTCAATAGCATCAGCGAGAGAGAGAATTCCTATTGAGTTAGCTTTCCTGGGGGAGAGGATATTCTATAAAGGCTATACCACGACCACCCCATAAGCTACAGCTTCCCCTTCCGGAGTTGTGCTTGGTGGAATTCACGCCTTAAATAATCACTTTCTCACCGACCTTTACCCATGCTAAACGTGTCCCAGTTTACTAACGAACTAGTGACGTAAAGCTTCTATTCTCAATTTATCCTTTCTTTCCCTCTGCAGCCTCACAGTTGTCTTTGATTTTATTGCCCATCGATAAAGGAATGACTCTTGGTGAGCCAATGAGCTCAAATCAAGCTAGAGAACTTCCTGAACCAGATAGTGTGACGGCGGAACTTATTGTTATCTTTCAAATCCCAGAGTTTAGTTAAGAACCTCGTAGGCCGAGAATGCCATCAAGAATCCTTTTCCTCTTGGTGTCAATGTCAGCCAAGTTAGCATCGGCTTCCCCAAATCCATAATTTTCAGCTGATGACATTGATGAGTGATCCAACAGTCTTGAGTGGTAGTTCTCAAAGGAGAAGGGATCCGAGGTACTAAGTAGCTATGGAATGAAGGCGAACTAAAATCTTTCTCCCATTCTCCTCCAGGCTCTCCTCTGACCACGAGTGGCGTACTCTGATATGAGTAGATCAGATCAGAGTACCGCGCCAATGTCGTTTAAGATAGCTGAGTTTGACAGACTCTGTACGGGAAGAAGGGTGGGGACACTCATAAAATTCTTCTTATTAATCACAGGTATGAGTTTTAGGGCGACGGGCCTACGCCTACTATTAGAAGTGCCCATCCTTCTCTCAGGTATTCTTTCGACCGCGTCTAAAAAAATAAAAAACTTGACCTTTTTAAAGACATCCCTCGAGCTCCGCAGCTTTAACATCGGATGGAAGTACGGTCAGATGAATAGAACCAATACTATCTGAGCGACTATAAGTCGGTTGACGGCAAGGAAGGAAGTTAAGTTTTCCCCTATCCTGTATGATTTATAAAAGTAGGGTATGTAGGCAAGTCTATTGACTTGTTACCATTTCTCTCCGCCATTCAAAGAGAAAGACCCGACGCATCTCTTCCCTCTTCGAGCCAACCGTTCACCTCCTCTAACGAGCGAGTAAACAAAGTTAACCACTTACTACGTTCTTTCAGAACCTTAGATTCCATGAAATCAAATCATGATCCTCAGGAGCAAGAAGATGCTCCCAAGCGACCCCGGGGATCCAGCTCACTATCCGCCGTTATCCCTTTCCATTCCTACCATATTCTCCATTCTTATTAGGCAGTCGCCATCACAATCGGAGTTCAGTTCCTCCTTCTCGCAATTAGAATCTAACTCGGAACCATAAATCTCAACTGGAAGACTATTTGACATGGAAGAGTCACTGCCTAGGCGGACAAAAATATCCTTATTGTGGTATGCTCCTATATCATCCTACTGATCTTTTTTCGACAGCGCACTGACGATGATATGCCTTGAACTTTTTGAAATGATACGCTACGACTGGAAAGGGGCTTGCTAAAGCCCATAGGCCTGTGCAGACGTGAGGAATGTATTCTTTCTTTCTCAGGCGGGGCGGAAAGACTCCGAAGTTGCCGAAAATCATCCGCTATTAGATAGATGAGCCTTATCCAGTCTTTACGGAATAACCGCAGTTGGTGGTTTAGTAAGGGCATTAGGAAAAGGCGTAACCGCTGTTTGAGAGATAACTAGTTACTTTATTACCTAAAGTTCACTTATTTGTAGCCTACCACTAGCTTTTTATTTTTTGGAGGAAGCTAAGCCAAGTCCAAGATTATGCTGTAAGGCATCGATTTCCAGCCGATTGCCTTTTGGAAAGGTCTCATATTCTTTGACAGATTCTCTATAAAGAGTACGGTACGGATGAGAAGAATAGATAAGGGTCTTGTCCGATCTTCCCTTTACAGGTAGGATATGTGTTCGATAGGAAAGTCCTAAAAATGTGGGGCGCGTTCCGTCTATATCAGTTAATATGCTGTTGGAGTTGGATTCTTTGAGCTGTTAAATAATAGATACATGGGGGTTTTAATAATGCCAGATCGGCACATCAATAGCAGCAGATGCAGAGGAATAAATCCTTGCTCTTCGGGCTAAGATGCTGACTCTTCCGTGGAAAGAGTAATGAGAGGAAAGCCTTGACCTTCCCTTGTTTTACCCTTCGAACTCGGAGATTGTAAGGTGATTGAAGAAGATCACTCTATGCAGCGACAGAGGCAAGATCTCTATATGTTGATAGGACTGAGTCCCCCTTTAGAGATAGGGGAGAGATAAAGTAATCGGCAGGGAGGCATTACTCCCACACGGAAAAAAACTGTGCAACCAACCTTTCCTTCCTCCTCTTCTGGGCATGTCTGACTAGTGTAATCAGTCCCTTGCTTTCCTTCCCCGCTGTCACTTCGCCGGAAAGAAGTTCCTTCTAATTAGATAAGGGATATGCTTTTGTAATAGCAATTGGATGCTTTCTCAACACGGATTCCAAGGCTTATTCACCATCAAGCGCGGTAAGAGCTGCTATTTACTCAAGAGCGGCTAGTCTTGCAGTGGCAACTGCTTGAGCTCCTACTCTCACTGCGGTTACGAAGACAGCAAAGGGATAAAAGAGGGAGCACAAGAGCTCTGAGTCATCCAACAAGGCTTACTGGAAAAGACTAGAAGAGTAACGTCATCAGTCCCAGAGCCTATGAGTGCTATGCAAACAACACTGATTCACTAGAAAGACCGTGACAGTTCATGTCCAGCTCCTTCTATTCTATAGTTCCTTCCCTTTTTCCTTCACCACCAGCTGGAGCGTAGTCTTCGCCGGTCTCAAGGTTATCAACAAGACAAGACCGATAATGTGGCTACGAGCTCTTTCCTTACTCAGACAGACCCCAACCCCAAGCGGGCACGGTGACTAGACTTTGATGCGGTGTTTGGAAGATAGGCTTGCAACGGATTCAACCGATCAATTACCTGTGGCATATAAAGATTGGCGAAGCATAAGGTTAGTAACATCGGTGCTGATAACTTCCTTTTCTCCTTTGGGGGTGGGCTTTGTAGGAGTTGGGCGAGATGCAAGACTTTTTCCTCAAGGAGTTAGAGCTGAAGTTGTTTACTCATATAAAAGAATAAGACCGACTTACCATTCTATTAAATAAAATGAAAGGGTTGAGAGTGGATTCCTTTCTTCAATGCATTCCACCGAGGCGACTAGGACACCTTTTTTGTAAGAGACGCTCAGCTCAAGCCAACTTCTATCAGTTCAGGCGAAAGGTTAGGGGAGTGGTACAATTAGGCCTTCCCTTCGGTATGCTATATCAGTATGTAAAGTTAATTTCTCTCGTAGGCACGCTTTTGAAACTTCTGGTTTGAGGGACTTCACCGCTAACGAGCATCGATAAGCTGTCGCAAGCAATCAAAGCGATTCCCTTCCTTATTCTAATAGAAAAGGTAATCCGGGCCCTACCCCTGTCTACAGCTATGCTATCTCTATCACTGCTAAGGTTAGGTTTTTTTGCTGGATCGGATATGGAGATTTCTGCCCTTTACTTCCTTGTTTGCATTCCAGGTTGGTTTTAAAGAAAGGGTTGGAAAATGGAATC